>CAXKWD010000009.1:53605900-54963431 GCA_964059195.1 Ectobius pallidus
TAAATTACAAATATGACCGAAATATGTCCAAGACCATGAAAATGACTAAAATATTGACTTTATATGCAAAATAACAGGATTAGGATACAAGTGAGCAATTCATGTTTGATTTGTGGCGAAAATGGATGTCAGGATAAAAATATGACATGCCATAAACATCCGAACCCTAATAATGAGTAGCAAAGGTTCCTAAGATGCTGAGACTAGCAATGGAGGTGGCATCTACAGTCACTGCTCCTGGTAAATTGGTAGAATGTGGTCATATTTATGATGTCAGCCAAAATCACATAGTGACATAACCATTAAGTTATTTTGTTAGAATTTGAAAGAATAGGTAATAGGCTATTTGATAATAGTCAGGCAGGTCTCACAGTGTCCTGCTAGTCTTTTGTTTGTACCATAGTTTCACTGTCTGAAGTTAGGATCACCTTAGTCAAAAGAGAAATGTATTTAAATATAGGCCTACACTCCCAAATTCGAATGTATTAACCTAAATTCTTTTTTATTGTATTCTAAAACATACACATAACTTTCTCAACCCCAGGCTTGTGTTTTGCTTGGGTTTAGCTCTCACATAACATTCTTTACCTTAAGCAGATAATTTACTATTTTCTTGCCTCTGATTCCAGCTTTTGGAATACTGATACGACTTTCTTTACCTTGATCATTAAATTTACTATTTTCTTGCCTGTGATTCCAACTCTAGGAATATTCACGCGGCTTGCTCTGCCTTATATTTTTCTTACCAAGAAGTAAATTTAATGCTTACGGTAGATAAAATTGTGTAAGATTTACAAAAGTTAGAATCAGAAGGAAGAAAATAGGATAATCTCTCTTAAGATACAGGAAGTTGGATAATTTCTTAGTTACCTTCAAAACAAAAGCATAGCACATATTTCTGATTACTCAACCCTGGTGTAGCCTGCATGTCATCACAGCACAGTAGCGTAAAATGCATTGGTGCGTGACTTGCCTAAAATATTTAGCTACAGATGGCAGCTCAAGGCAGAGAACAGGAAACTGATAGTGTCAGGATGTATACAATGACAGATGACACTATTCGCTCACACACTCTGAATTGCTCTCACAGAGAATTTCTTTTGTCTATATAGGCATGCAAAGGGGTGTTTCTTATATATGCATCATTTGCATGGCCAACAGTGGTATATGCGTGCTGATGCATATATACGGCTGTAGCAGTGAAAGGGTTAACAATAGTTAGTATTAATTTATATCACTATAAAATGGACAGGTTTCAAGTTTTATTTTTCACAAAGCCTGCTTTCAATAAATTTATTAGCTACTTGTTTATTTTCAGTTCACTATTGAAGCAGTTCTTCTGTTCAGTAAGGTATTTTCTTTTTTCAGGTATTATGAAGCTACTATTGAAGACATAACTGAAGATGGGGAAGAAGTTTCTGTTGTATTTGACAGTTATAAAAATTCTGATGTCACAACTCTTGCCCTGCTGCGAGAATTAAAAGGTGGTGTCAAGAGACCGATCGAGGATGGAGCCGATGGTAAAACTAAGTGAGTATTTATAAGATAGTTATGAAATAGAGCTGATATAGTCTAGTCACCAGGTACTGAAAATTGGGCTTACCTGGAAAAAAGTCCGAAGTTAATGGTTTTTTAATATGTTGTATGTGGGTATTCTGTGGTGAAGAATCCAAGTTTTCCAATTGGAGAACCCTGAAATTTTTTAGCTTTTTTCGGTGTTTTTCTTATAACTCCTAAAACACTCCATTACAAAAGTAAACATGTACCGAGATATGGTGCTTCAAAGTTTTGAAACATTTTCAAAATATCGAAAAACTGCAAAAAATACAGGATTTTCCCTAGTAACTTTCATCTTTCAAGATTTCTATATGAATAATGTTCAATAACCTACACAATAGAAAACTTATCCATAATGAGTTGTTCATTTCAGAATAAAGAACAATTATGGATGTATAAAATGCATTTATAACAATTTTTACTACATGTGTTGATATGTGGATATATGTTAACTAAGTAGAAAATATGCAAATTATTACAAATTAGCCATTAATATTGATTCATAAAAGCCTTGACCTCTTTGCTCCCGATGGCAAGTCGGCATCATCTCTCAGTAATTCCTCTTCCTCCTAAGCAATGATCTCATCGATGATGTCCTCCTCATCATCGCACTCAATGTCCGTGTCTTCCTCGTTGATGTCGATCACAGGCGAATTCTCGCAAGCATTTCCTGCACAATTTTTGCAGATGGCTGAGCACCAGAGTCCTGCTTTTTTACAGCTGTAAGCCCCGGTGCTACAACCTATCGTGCACTTGCATTGTATCATGTGCAGCAACTTTTCTGGAGCTGCCTTCATGGTCATTGTTATGGGGATCAGCCCTCGTTTCGTTAAACTGACAGTAACTTTTCATAGCCGAGCCACATCTGCACTTGCAGATAGGTACGAAAAAATGGTACCGGGCAGAGTCTTGTGCAGGGGGCAATCTGGCAGGGATTTGGAAAATATTCGTCCAGAGTTTCCACCGTACAGTAACACAAGAAACTTTTCCCCTGCTTTTGGAATTTGCTTCGTCATCTTTGAGAACAATAAAGACAGAGAATGATTTTTCCCATAAATAGTGAAAACTTCCTTCTTTCCTTGTCCTGGTGGGTTTGATGTATTGTCACACCAGCTAGCTGCATGAAGGATAAGAATATCCTGAGTATTGTATTTGTACGAAGCTGACAAATACAAAGCACTGGGGGCATTACCTCTCCCACTCTTTTGGAAATAAACATTCTTTTGAAAAGATCCAAATGCAGTCAGCAATACTAAGAGATCAACATCTTCACATGTGAAAGTAACACTATCGAAGTCAGCAGTCTTAGATATTGTAGTTTTCACTATCATGACATTGGCATCTTCTATTGCCTGCTTAACCGCAATACCCTTTCCGGCCATTTCAGACAACAGCATTGAAATTAAGTTTCTCTTGTTGGTGTCAGGCAGAAATTTTTCTTGTGACAGTGTAACGGCCATTGTTAACGAAAATAAAAAAGTTCTGAACTTTTGCAGCAAAGCTCGGCAATATTGTTCAGCTGCTTTGGTGTTCTGATAAGCTACATCACTAAGGTATCCATCGAATAAATGAGAATACTACTATGGCATTACACCCAAAGTGTTTCTGTACATAGTCCATGTAGGTCTTGCACACTGACTCGAATGTGGGTGATGTAGTCTTACCCCATACAATCTTCAATTACTGCACATTTTCTGCTGCCAAGGTCTTCTTCCTGTTAGGAGTGAATGCTTCGTACAACGCTGATTGAAATGGCAGCAGAGGAGAACATCATCTATGAGATCATTGCTCAGGAGGAAGAGGAATTACTGAGAGATGATGCTGACTTGCCATCGGGAGCAAAGAGGTCAAGGCTTTTACGAATCAATATTAATGGCTAATTTGTAATAATTTGCATATTTTCTACTTAGTTAATATACCCACATATTATCACATGTAGTAAAAATTGTTGTAAAATACATTTTTATACATCCATAATTGTGTTCTTTATTCTGAAATGAACACCTCATTAAGGGTGGGTTTTTTATTGTGTAGGTTATTGAACGTTATTCATATAGAAATGTTGAAAGATGAAAGTTACTAGGAAAAATCCTGTATTTTTTGCAGTTTTTTGATATTTTGAAAATGTTTCAAAACTTTAAAGCACCATATCTCGGTACATATTTGGTCTTAAAAACATTTAAACAGAGAAAATGGTAGGAAATTTAATGCTCTTTAATTTTTGTAATGGAGTGTTTTAGGCTAAAACGCGTTTTTAAGGAGTTATAAGGAAAACACTGAAAAAAGCCCCAAAATTTCGAGGTTTTTCGGCTGCCCTGAAGTTTGCACAGGGTTTTCAAATTGGAAAACTTGGATTCTACACAACAGAATACCCACATACAACATATTAAAAAATCATGAACTTTTTCCAGCCAAGTTTGACATTAAGGCATAGGCTATCCAGACTATTGATAAAAAAAACTGCCATGGCATTGCTCGATGCGAAAATAGTCCTCATCGCTACATATGGATTAGATATCTTATGGGAAAAGCTAAGCATAAAGGATTTGATACTGGAAGTAGTCAAATTAGACTTCCTGAAACCTGCCCGTGGTGTATGAAAACATACAAGATTGAGACTAGCCTATGAACTCGCCAAAGAGCCTTTCTTTGTAGAAGTCTGCATGTGAAGTTAGCCCTGTTATTCAGAGACAGCTGGTAAAAGACTAGCCCTACTGCAGGAAATAGAGAGGAAAAGAAATGAGATCTGATTGAACTTCTACACGACGGAGGCCACAATAAATAGATCCTGGATTGACACTAATCAAGAACAAAACATATTTCATCGTGTAATCGTTGCCACTGCATAATTGTCGCACCTTAATTCTTCACTCCAAAAATGGTGTATAGAAATGTCATCGCATAATCGTCGCAGGGATATTTTGACATATGAATAGTCAAATATGAATATCACCATGAATATCACCATAAAATTGTAGAATTAAGTGTTTTCATGACCCCCACAGCAACTCTGTGACCATTAGGCTACCATGTTACCATGTTATCACTTGCAAAAAAAACAAGTAAAATGTCTAGTGGTATTTTGTACCTAACAAACAGTATGAAGTGACCAGAGTGCGAGAGAACTTATGCACTGTGTGTTCACATTTTTCTTACTATCTTATTATTCTAATTTTTTTAAACTTAGGACGGGAATAACTAGGTGAATAAAACTTTTCAATAACAATACTTAAAGAAAATGGGAATTTCTAAGATATTTGTTTTCTATTTTCTTCTGAGTTAAAATTATCCTCAGTCTGTTCATTGGCAGATTCATTTGTGAAAATTTATTTTTTCTTCTGTGGAAGGTCATTGCGAGGGATCCTGGAATTTTCTGAAAGAATTTTTACATGATTACTTTAAAATTAGAAACAAAAATGGGTATTTCAATCTGTGAGTGTAGTAAATTTTATTTTATTTTGTGTGCAGGAAACTAGTAATCTCAAAACAACGGGAATATCAAAAGAAAAAGAAACAGAAGAAACTTCAAAGGTATAAGCAGTTGGAAGAAGAAAGAGAAGGAGAAAAGAATAAGTGGTTAGCATTTAATTCAAAGGTAAGTATTCACCAGGGTTGCAAATTGCCGTACAGAATTTTGGAGTGAAAAATGTTCACTGAGGTTTTCTGAAGTGATGGGCAAAATCAAATGATTTTTAAGAATCAAGTAATCTGTTCTTGAGTAATATAAAGAATCGAATGATCATTCAAATGAAAAAGTCCGCTGATGAATGCAAGCAGTGAGAGAAGTGAATCTGTATGTGCTGGTATGGTATTGGCATACTGGCACTGGTTTCAATATTTTCAAATAGATTCCTTCACTGAAAATCAGTGGATCTTAAAAAAGTTAACCTTCCTTTGCAGCAAAGAGTAGGCCCTATTATTTGTTTGTATCTTATTATTAGACCTGGGATTTTAGGCTCTAAAAAAATTAGTTTTAGGCACCTAAAATAGGCTTGTAAAACAAGTAAATAGGCTTTTAAAAGAGAAAATAGGCACTTAAAATATGCTTTAAAAATGTGTAAATAGATAGAAAATAGACTTTAAAATATTACAATATACACTTAAACTGTAACATGGTCTTTTTTTTTTTTTTTTTGTTGCAAGAAACGTGGTATACCTATTCTTAACAGAATTAACTGCAAAATTAGGCATCACGAACTATATTCACTTAAACAGATGTTCTGGTGACTTGACACTGTAGTCCTTCCTCCTTAATCCTCCCCCTCCCCCGTCAGTTAGCATTCTTTTAGCGACAATCGTTTAGAATAATCAAGTTTCTGTGAAAACCCACCTCTGCTGTTCTGCTATTCATTGAGGGATGTCCTTTATAAGATTGTAAAAATTACAGAAGTTTAATTTTATTTTAAATGTACAAAAAAGGCATTTTAGGCACTAAAACAGTAAAATAGGCTCTAAAGGTCCAAATAGGCATTTTAAGAGCACTATAAAACTCTATAAATGTAAGTAATTTATCATGAAACGTCAACACATTTAACAATTTTCATGTTACTTCATAAGGAACAAAATAGGCATTTGCCTTAAAATCCCAGGTCTACTTATTATATAATTACTTTTCATGATCATTTATTCACTGGTACACTTTCACCCTTTCATCAGTAGCCATTACAGTATAGAAAGCTGTGGCTGGTAACTTGTGATGGCCTTTGTTGTCATTTTAAGGACTATACTGCTAGATCCGATGTTTTTAAAATATCTCTCAGTAATAAAATATTGTAACTTTATATTGTTTAAATAGGTCTTAAATACTTTTAAAATTTTTTTATTGTAATAAATAAGGTTTTGTCAAGGATGCAATGCAGGATCCAAGAACTCATGATGCAAGATATGAGAACTCTAGTCCATATCCAAGAACTACTCAGGACTGACTCAATTGATAACTCAAATCGTCATTCAGATTTTCAGTTTGGCAATTTCTTCATGTCACAATGCTATTGGTTCCTGCAAGGGGTGTGGCTTACCCATTGGTATGAACACCAATAGGAGTTAATTTCATGCAGCTCTGTCAGATATTCCATTTACAGCATTCTATTACAAGCGTTCATGCCTTTCTTGCCTGCAAAACTTATACCGCATTAACAAAGTTAACTGAAGTTATACACCTGAGCGAGAAAACTCGAGAACTCCTCGTCACTTCACGCTTCTATTAGTATTAAATCATTCAAAAACTTTTTATACATTGCTTGATATCTTGAGAACTTTTAAGAATTGAATAATTCCAATTTTTTCATCCGAGAACTCCCATCACTAGTTTTCTGGTACTGTTCTTTAACTACAACCCCTCAGCATTCAAGGTTCTTAGTGCATTGCCTAATAGGTTGGTTTCATAGAAATTCTGGTAGATCTGTAACGTTTTTATTTTATTTCAGAGTGTGAAAAAGGGAATGACAAAGAAAAGTATATTTGCCTCACCAGACAATGTTAATGGTCGGGTTGGTATTGGTACTTGTGGAATGAGTGGAAAGCCTATGACTGAGTTTACCACAGCAGAGAAATGGAGAAAAGGCGTGTGAATCACATACATATTGTACAGTGAAAATAGTGTGTATACCAGGAAGACATTTTTACATACATTATACGTTTATACCTCTTTGAGGATTAGGAAGACTATTTTTTGCATATTGTATTGCAAGCAAAACTGTAAATACATAATCAGTTAATATTGATGTGCTGGATGTGATGATTCTCAAGAAGTAGACTGATAAGCGATAACATACCATTAAAAATTGCTATATGATAAGATAATTGAAACTTCATTGCTCGTTATATATAGCATTGCCATCTGTATAAAAAAAATCCTAAGAGAATTTAAGAATATATTGGTGAACATTACTAAAATTTGGAACATCGTCTTCCTGTTTCCTTTTCTAATGTGAGTAGTGAAGAGAATTTGATTAATGATGCTATGATTTTCCCATAAATTTTTCACATGTTTTGTATTTTTACAATCATATAGTTACAACTGGAGACTGTGTGTTCATCCCTATATCTTTCCAGTTGCGTAATACAAAAATGAGAGAGAATTTAAATTAAGGATGCCCAAAAATATAAAAACTTAGTTGATGTAATGTGAAAATTGCTCATTGGAGAAAGAAAAACATTTTTAGACCAAAAAAGATAAGGCTCAGAGCAAAGGATAAGTATTTTATTTTATTATTTTTTAAATTTGTATTCTTTATTCTCAATCTTTAGATATTCAGCACATGTTCCATTCATTACTGACAAGTGAGTCAAACTAAAAGATGAGTTGTAGTATTGTAGGCCTTTGATTGGGAGATAATTGAGTACTGCATAGGATTTTAATGGGAAACGTAGTAGGAGAAGAATTTTAAAACAACCATTGATAGGAGGGTAATAATAAGATAGGAAAAAAAAGGTTTCTTTTGAGTTACAGTCAAACCTCTGAATAATGAAGATTGTTATAACCATAAGCCTGTATTTACCATGTTTTTCATTGGTCTTGGCCAATTCCCTATCTTAATAATGTTAAATTTTGCTCACAATTATGAAGCTATTGTATAAAAATAGTTTCCCATTCTACTGGATTCAGTAATTATTATTATTATTGTTTTTTTTTTTTTACACACGAAAAACGGCAAAATTTCATGTAATATTATTCTCCAGAAGTTTTAGAATCCATATATGGGCACATTTTGTTTCTAAGAATATTCTAAATATGGGTAAAATCAGTAAGAAGTTCACAAAAAACTAACCTATAATGGCGATCAGAAAGGAAGTTCATACGGCAGAATCAGCTGCTAGAGACAGCGCAGGTGCATGCTGGGAAAAAACCGATGGGTCACGTGGTGCTGGAATCAGCTGCCAACATGATAAAGGTCTGACAAACCTCCGAGAGATATAATACGAGGGGGGACCCAAAAATAACCGGAATCGAACTGTTGCGCGCGAATGCTTTCTAGTTACGAGTTGTGCTAATAGGTGGTGTTATTTGGGGGTCTCCCGCGACCGTCAGTGAGCTGGCGTCAGTCTGAGTTAAGTGGCTTGGTTGTGGTACGCTGTTGTTTGCATTCGTGTTTTAACCCGTCGGTGATTGGCGAGATGCCTGACCACAAGGAACAAAGAGTGTGTGTGACATTTTTTCTGTTAGGGAAAACTGCAGCTGAGATCGTCGAAAGAACATTAAACAACTTTCTGAGGAAACGAACGTGTCATGGAGCACGGTCCAGCGAATTTTAACCGAAGGTTTGAACATGAGACGGGTGTCTGCAAAATTTGTTCCTCGATTGCTCAGAGATGACCAAAGAGAAAACCGCTTGAATGTTTGCCGCGACTTGAAGAGTGAAGTGCAGAACGATCCAGATTTTCTTAAAACATCTTCATCAATTGCACGTTTGATTTTGGAAATGTTTTTGTCATTTCTTCCTGTCGAAGGACGCCCGGGGCGTGGCATGTCTTTCTGTTGACATGTTGCCAGATTTGAAACGGGAAAACCACTCTTAGACCTGTGATTTCCCCAAAGCATCATCATGAAAGGATTCCCTAAGCATCCCAACGGTGTTGGCTGCAGTTTTCTCTAACAGAAAACAAAATGTCACACACACTCTTTGTTCCTTGTGGTCGGGCATCTCGCCAATCGCCGACGGGTTAAAACACGAACGCAAACAACAGCGTACCACAACCAAGCCACTTAACTCAGACTGACGGTCGCGGGAGACCCCCAAATAACACCACCTAACAGCACAACTCGTAACTAGAAAGCATTCGCGCGCAACAGTTCGATTACGGTTATTTTTGGGTCCCCCCTCGTATGCCACGTTTTTTAAACCTACAAACAGTGTATCGTACATTATTTTTTTATTTTATTTTATTTTATTTTTTTTCTGATAATGCAAGGGTGCTTCGCTATGGCTCCCGCCTCCACTTCGCGCACTTAACTATGTGGATAGTGTTATGCATTATTTAGCTATATGTAGAGGTGGCATGACCATATGGAACAGACCAATGACATGCTAGGTCGTTGGCAGCCAAAGGGAGTGTTGGTTTGCAAGCCAGAGCCCGCATACCAACGCCGAACTTCACGTGTGGAAATCCAGTAGAGTGGGAAACTAAATCCAACTCTTTTATAGCAATATTTTGATGTTCAATTGTTATTGCAAACCAGTAGCTTATCCCTTAATGTACATCCCAGCCACTGATATTTGTTTCCTAGGGGTTTCATAATAGTTAGGCCTACATTTCTTAGAAACTCCAAAAAAGAAATGTTGAGTAGTTGGCAGAAAATCATCCCTGACATGTGCAGAAACATCTGCAATGAGTTCAGTTGCTGCTTCAACATGCACATTATGTGTAGTTAAAACACCATACCGAGCATATCGATTTAGTTTTGCCTTAGCTATATGACAAATTTGAAGTCTTTTTCTTCTTTCTTCCCTTCCTCTATGAGTTAGGAATTTCTGGCATAAATCTATGCCTTGGCTCAAAGCTTGCCATGCTCCATGATGTTAAACCAATGTTAATAGTAATTTTTCAGTGTGAGGTTTTAAAGTAGCTATGGTTACCACTCAACAGAAGTCAGGAAATTTAGAAATAACTCGAGCAGTATTTTACTGCAGCTGAAATCGTCGAAAGAACATTGAACAACTTTCTGAGGAAACGAACGTGTCATGGAACACGGTCCAGCGAATTTTAACCGAAGGTTCGAACATGAGACGGGTGTCTGCAAACTTTGTTCCTCGATTGCTCAGAGATGACCAAAGAGAAAACCGCGTGAATGTTTGCCGCGACTTGAAGAGTGAAGTACAGAACGATCCAGATTTTCTTAAAACATCTTCATCAATTGCACGTTTGATTTTGGAAATGTTTTTGTCATTTCTTCCTGTCGAAGGACGCCCGGGGCGTTGCATGTCTTTCTGTTGACATGTTGCCAGATTTGAAACGGGAAAACCACTCTTAGACCTGTGATTTCCCCAAAGCATCATCATGAAAGGATTCCCTAAGCATCCCAACGGTGTTGGCTGCAGTTTTCTCTAACAGAAAACAAAATGTCACACACACTCTTTGTTCCTTGTGGTCGGGCATCTCGCCAATCGCCGACGGGTTAAAACACGAACGCAAACAACAGCGTACCACAACCAAGCCACTTAACTCAGACTGACGCCAGCTAACTTACAGTTGCGGGAGACCCCCAAATAACACCACCTAACAGCACAACTCGTAACTAGAAAGCATTCGCGCCCAACAGTTCGATTACGGTTATTTTTGGGTCCCCCCTCGTATGCCACGTTTTTTAAACCTACAAACAGTGTATCGTACATTATTTTTTTATTTTATTTTATTTTATTTTTTTTCTGATAATGCAAGGGTGCTTCGCTATGGCTCCCGCCTCCACTTCGCGCACTTAACTATGTGGATAGTGTTATGCATTATTTAGCTATATGTAGAGGTGGCAGGACCGTATGGAACAGACCAATGACATGCTAGGTCGTTGGCAGCCAAAGGGAGTGTTGGTTTGCAAGCCAGAGCCCGCATACCAACGCCGAACTTCACGTGTGGAAATCCAGTAGAGTGGGAAACTAAATCCAACTCTTTTATAGCAATATTTTGATGTTCAATTGTTATTGCAAACCAGTAGCTTATCCCTTAATGTACATCCCAGCCACTGATATTTGTTTCCTAGGGGTTTCATAATAGTTAGGCCTACATTTCTTAGAAACTCCAAAAAAGAAATGTTGAGTAGTTGGTAGAAAATCATCCCTGACATGTGCAGAAACATCTGCAATGAGTTCAGTTGCTGCTTCAACATGCACATTATGTGTAGTTAAAACACCATACCGAGCAAATCGATTTAGTTTTGCCTTAGCTATATGACAAATTTGAAGTCTTTTTCTTCCTTCTTCCCTTCCTCTATGAGTTAGGAATTTCTGGCATAAATCTATGCCTTGGCTCAAAGCTTGCCATGCTCCATGATGTTAAACCAATGTTAATAGTAATTTTTCAGTGTGAGGTTTTAAAGTAGCTATGGTTACCACTCAACAGAAGTCAGGAAATTTAGAAATAACTCGAGCAGTATTTTATTAATATGAGTTAATTAACACACTTGAACTTCACTTCACTTGGTAAGTGAATCGTCCCATATTCTGCATGTGGCCTTCCTAATATGTGGTAAATAACTGCCTCCTCAGTATAACAATACAAGCTGCTAGGTCCCACAAATATTGCTTTAGGGAGGTTTGACTGTAATACTAAATTTGAAATTTGCAGCATATGCTGCATCTCAGATTTATCCAGTTAAATCATTAAATTCTCTCAACTTTAAAAATAACAATTTTTGTATTAATTAATTTCCTTTTTACCATCTCCTTTATGAAAGAAAAGCATTGTCTGTATGTGACACAGTAGTTGGAACATAAGACAAGATGTAATGATATATTCAGTTTTGAAAATATTGTTTCATAAACTCTTGTATTCAACCAGTACCATACATCTGATTTTAAAAGTATTTTTTCACAATTTTTTTCATGATTTAATTAATGTGTTATAAACTGAACAAGGGCATTAATACCTGACTCGTTCCTATAACCTCTATGGTGGGGCAGAGAGACAGGTAGTAAGCCCATTGCCTCTCAACCCCCCCCCCCCAAAAAAAAACGAAGGTATTACATAGACGTGCATTAACACCTATGGCTATGATACATTATTTACAATCCAGGAATATATTGCATCCTGCACAACCTTTATTATACCTTATATAGCTTTCTAAATTCACTTTGAAAACTTCACATACATTTGGATTCTAATTCTTTGGTATTGAAACATAAATATAAAAATCAAGTAAACAACCAATAAGAACTAAAGTAGAAAACACTGAGCAACTGGTACAGTGCAATAACATTGTTCAGTTAACAGATCTCTGATGTAAGTTAAATTAATTTAAAACTTTGCATAGAGAATACATTTACAATGATCCAAAGTGTTCTATAACAAATTGGGGATGAATTTCTAATTTCATTTAAACTGTATGGTAGTGATTTGATAGACAGACTTTTAAGTTGTAACAAGCTTTTTATATAGTGTAACCTAAGACCCATCCCATTTTCCTCTCCCATGAACACATGTGTATGAAATGATATATTTATTGTAAGTTAAGTTACAAAAGAGTCTACCGGATTCAACACTTGTCATTTTACCAGTAGACATCTTAAAACACAATAATACATTTTTGTGGAAGTGTGTGTAAACATAAGGCTGCTGAACAATATAAATAGGTTACCTTTCCTGAGCTTCTTTTAACGTAAAAATTTAGAAAAGAAAGAAAGAAAAAAAAACGAAATACTTTCATCTCTGCTTCCCTTTAAGCTATGTTCGTATGTCTTTTTTTCTGTTCATATCAGATCACCATTTTATATTCTGTTGCTCTAGCCGTAACCATAAGGGAAGTTCACTAAATGAGTAAACTGCATTTTTTATGGGGTTCTAAAATTGTTAATATTGTAATTAGATATGTTTATATTAAGATTTTCTTTTCACTGACCTCAAAAATTGGTAGAGAATCCATGAATAACAAAGTCTACAACCATACTTTCACTGATAATACGGGAAAGGAAAATAAAAATGCATGGTTTAATTACACAAATATTCATTATTTGCTTCGGTTGAGTTTAGACTCTTCCTCTGAGACCACTCTGTTACATGGTTTATGGTGCCCTACTATATTTGCCTTTTAGCTATTAATCAAACTCTTTATGCATAACCCACTGAACCGAGCTATATAACATTTAACTTGTTATTTACGTATCACTTTCTTTCAATTTAATTTCTGGAGCTGTGTTCGCATTGCTTTAATTACACTGACTGTTGCACACTGATCGCTAGCCATTATTAACTTGACTATATTTCTTTGCATTCATTTCATCTGCTTTCCTTATTCTCACTGTTTACTGACAATTAACATTCGTGCTGAAAGATTTCAAATGTCCTCTGCTTCTCGTTCCAATCCCTGCTGCTTTACCTGCATTTTCTTCTCCCACACTTCCCATATCAGACCTATTCCATAGATCCTGATCTGTTAAATTGCTGACTCGTGTTGTTGTCTTTGCTCCTACATCTTCTGATTGTGTCTGTATCATCGGCTGAGCTGATCTATGAGCTGTTTTTCCCCTATGAGGCAACATCACGGATCTGAAATCATTTGCCACGTGCACAAATCTGCTGACGCCTTTCCTGTTTGCCATCACTTAGCCCGCTTTTGTCTTCCAGCTTAACTCCATCCACATACACATCCAAATTTTGGATGATAGCCTTCTTTCTTGCTTTTCTTAATTATTTCATTTTTTGTACCAATTGTCTCCTGATACCTCTTTCCTGCTCAGACAGGTCTTTATTTATGTAAATATCCGTACCCCTTGATTTAGGTGCCATCTTTAATGTCATGTGAACAACATGTTTCGTGGCAAATCATTCAACTATCATTCGTTTGCCCTTACTATTACTGATCCGATAGGCTTCGATAATTTCCCAGCCCTGTAGTTCAGGAGCCTCCAGTTTTTTCTCTAAAATTTCCGTAATCTCCATTCTAGGCATGATTCCTTTTCTCTCTTCTATCCCTGTGAAAAGTAGATTGAATTCTCTATTTTTCTTCTCTAGTGTTTCTATCCTGATCCTCAGTTCTTCCACTTCCTTCTTCATACTTGATTTCCTCTCGGATCTCCTGCTTCACTTCTTTCGTTGCCACACTAATTTTGTTACTCAGTCACTCTTCTGGGTCACCTAATCTTTTAATTATCTCATCACAGCTACCCTGTCTGCCTGCTGGTCCCGGGTTCACTTCAATTCCACCTATCACCACGAGGGAAACAATTATGATGGAGTAAATCAGTGCATTGGCATTGTCTTCTTTGTTTACTTGCTCCTTCAACCCCGTCTTTTTATTCACAAAAGATCCAGTTCTAACTCTGTACACTGTTATTTCTACTCCCATTGTCTGTATGTCAGTTTTAACCAATCTTCCGGAGCTCAGTCCACACACCTCCTCTCTCAACTGTTGCTTACTTAGTACTGAACACATGCGTAAGCAAAACCATAAATTGGTATTATCAGTGTAGGCGAAACATAGAACCGAATGCTAGTGTCTCAATGAACTTGCAGTTTCTATTGTTATAAAAATATATATATAGGAAAAAGAAAATTATTAAAACTTAGAGTATGGAAATATTGAAGGGGCTAGTGGAAACAATGCTCCACTGTTCACAACCAACCAGATAATAATATAACATAATATAATGTATGAATCCATTATTTAGGGTAGGTGACTGGGTGGTAAAAAGATTTTATGCTGGGCTGCCACCACTCGTGCCCCACCTTAACACAGTTTAGTTAAATGACCCATCTGAAAAGATTCATACTATGTGAACTGCTAGGAACAGAGAATAGAGTAGCATAAAATGCTTAGGAAAGGTCATTTCAGATAGGTGGTGTAATTTTCTGAGCAGACACACTCAAAAGGAATTCACATAATTGTGGAAAGTTGTATAATTTTTCTTTGTCAACCCAGCCCATTATGCAGCTGTTGAAAGAATATTTTCTGTCTTAAATATCATTGCACAGATGAAAGAAATAGCTGTCTACCGAATGTTTCAAGAATTTTCCGATTGTCTCTTATAATTATGAAAATGTCACTTGTTCTCAGTTCTTTGGCGGCATTTGATCTAGAAATGAGTTTCTTTGGTTCGAGGGAGTGAGAATACTCTATAATTTTTGTTAGAATGAAGATTGGTGAAAATCCCCCTGTATTTTTTACATTTTCCGATATGGTAATCCTGTACACTATATGAAATAAGTGTACTAAATCCCATTGACTGAATGACCTAGTTACCTTAATGCAGCAGCTTTTTGTACCCTTCCACATTTTTCTTAAAACTTTGTTACACTAAGATACCTGATGCCTTTGTTTGTAATAATCTCCTGCTAATACTGATTTTGATATTCTGCATTCATGACTGATTTTGTCATTCTGTATTCATGATCGTATTATCCTATACAAAATAAGACACTTGTATTTCATTCATAATCCATAGACTGTGCTACCATCTGCTAAATTCAGTCGGAGCATAGTCATGTTTGTTATATTGGTAGCATTGTACACTTGATCCAAATGGTGTTGCCTGACTGAGACGGTGAGTCAATAGAACCATTAAATAATGTTTCTCCATAAACATTCAACCCCTTTGTTCCATTTTCCTTTATAATCCCTTTAGGGGTTGAATTTTAGTAAATGCTGAAATACTTGTTTCATTATTTGTGTTATAGAGTATTTATGCTAAATTTCAAGAAAATCCGACTGAAATAAAGGATTTTTTCCCACACTAATTTTTATACCCCTAATGTTGATTTCCAAAAAAAAAATAAGTATACCAGGTTATGGGAGCATTGGTGTTCTGTGTGTAGGAGTATTGGCTCGCTCCTTAACTAAGCCATCGGCTTTTATAGGTGACCATGAGATGCCATTAGAGTTTGATTACTTGTCTCTTCGAGAGTGATGTGTTTGCGTACTTGAGTTTGCTGTTTAGCATGGATTTAATCTTTGTTTGAGGTATCATGTTGTAGTTCTCTTGGATTTTCTCCTTACTGGAGAGTGCTGATGTTATTTGGGAAACTCAATTTCACGAGGTTATATTCGTTTTGTTATTTCTGCAAAAGATGTTTTGCCCTCTATGATCTCTCTTGCATTCCAATATGTAGCCTAATGTTATCGTGCATAATTTTCCAGATGCTATGTTGGGTTTGGATCGCAGTACATGATTGGCTCTCCGGTTTGTGCGGTAATTTGCAGTTGGCCCATTGCGGTTTATCAGCCTGACATTCTTTTTCTGCATGTACCCCTGCACACTTTTTGCATTTTGTTTTCTTTCTACAATTTTTGCCTATATGCCTGAATTTCTGACAGTTTGAGCACTGTAATAGGGAATATTGTATTGTTCAACATTGATTGTGTTATAGTACAAGTAAACGTGTTTTGATAATTGCTGAGATTGAAATGTTACTTTGACTATCAAAAAGGGTGTGAGTTGAATTCACCCCTTTTCTGTTACCACCCTTTTGTGAAATCGCATTAATGCTAGTATAGAACATTTGTTATTTGGAATGATGTCACTTTGTAGGTATCATGTTAAACTAATGTCAAGATCCCAATAGTCTGAGTGTGATGTCGAGGTTTCTCCATAAACATTCAATCCTTTTGAATTTACATTATGATGCTTCTGTGCAAAATCGGAAGAGATTAATTTATTCACCTCGTGTTCTATGTTGAATAGTATATCTATCTGCAATTTTGTTTTTCTCTTTATTTCCAATATATGGAATTCTTTACTGGTGTACAAGAGTTTTCCATCCTAACATCATAGGGTGTAGGTTACCTAAATTTTTATCTTTATGTGTTAAGGCTACCAAGTATGGACCTTAATCATATGTACTATAATATATTATGTATTAATTTTATATTCATCATTTATATTTTCGTGGTATTTTCGGTTGTTCCTCATGTGTTGTTTGGTCTTCAATTTTAAATTTCAAACAAGATCTTGCAAATGAAAACTGGGAATCTATGTTTTCCTATGACAGAGTAGGAATAGATAGTAAATTAAATGAATTCCTAAATATTGTGTCGTGACATTTTGAGGCCAACTTTCCAAAAATGAAAATCGCTAACTTATCTAATTTTATAAATAAACCATGGTTAACCACTGGTATTAAAATATCATGTGCAAACGAAAGAGAGCTCTATTTTCACAAGTAATTAATAAATCAAACAATAAAGTTAAGAATTTATGGAATTTAATAAAAAGTGAAACAGGGAGAACAAAGGTAAACAATGATTGTATGTCCTTAACATACCAAAACAGTAAACTATATAATTTATCAGATATTGCAAATGCTTTTAATAGTCACTTTATAAATATTGCAGAGAAATATATTCCTACAAATAATATTGGCATTAAGGCAGTAGACATACTGACAAAATCTACAATTTTGAACCATAAATTTCAAATCGAACTAACTTCCTCTATAGAAATTAAAAATATAATCAAGTTGCTCAAAAGTAAAAACTCATCTGGATGGGATGAGGTAAGTAATAAGTTATTAAAAAGTTGCTCATCTGAACTTGGTAGGCTAAACCTCTCAGACATATAATGTAATTGTTCGTTAGATAGTGGAATATTTGCCAAGCATGCTATTGTTAAGCCCCTGTTTAAAAAAAGTGACAAACTCCTACCATCAAATTATAGACCTATATCGCTCTTAACCTCATTTTCAAAAGTTTTTGAAAAAGTTATGTACAACTAAATAATACACTATCATAATTTGAATGACGCTCTTACTTCATCCCAGTTTGGATTTAGAAGTGGCATGTCCACTGAGAATGCTATATTTAAACTTACTACAGAAATATTTTGGAAGAATTAAATAAAAAGAAATGTGCTCTGGGAATTTTCAGCGACTTAGCTAAAGCATTTGACTGTATAATTCATGAAATTTTACTTCAAAAATTGTTTCATTATGGGTTGGATAATTTAACACCAAAGTGGTTCAAATCATACCTTTCGGATACCACTCAAAAGGTAATAATAAATGGAAATGAATCTAACTTAGTGGTGGTTAAAAATTGAGTACCTCAAGGATCGATACTGGAACCTTTGCTCTTTTTAATTTTCATCAATGACTTGCCATATAACTTAAATGACGAATCAAAGGTATTGCTTTTTGCAGATGATACTAGTGAAAATGAAACAGGAAAGTCAGAAGAACATTTATGAAGAATAGCTAAAAAGGCTTTTCACGAATGAATTACTTGGTTTCTAGCTAATAAAATGACAATTAATATTGAAAAGACCCACTTTATTCAATTTAGAACAAAACATAGATGTATCTCAAATCTTATAATTAATTACCAAACACAAGTCATAGAAGAAATTAGCAACATAAAGTTCTTAGGGCTACAAATTGATCAAAATCTTGACTGGAAGTTACACATTGAAATGATAAGTCCAAAACTGAGTTCAGCATGTTTCGCTTTAAAAATTTTGAATGATATATTACAACAGGATACATTACTCGTGGTATATTTTGCATATTTTCACTCTAATGAGATAAGGAATCCTATTCTGGGGCAACTCTTCCCATAGGAAGAAAATATTTAGATTACAAGAACGTGCAATAAGAATAATATGTGGAAAGAAAAAAAGAGAATCTTGTAAACCGCTATTTGAAAAATTAAAAGTCCTCACTCTCACAGGGGAGTATATATACTCAGTAATGTGTTATATGGTAGATAATGTTGATAAATTTCAAACTAATTACAGTATAATGGACTTACAACTAGAAACATGAATGATGCATACCATCTAATACATTAAAACTCTTTCAGAAGGGTGCTTACTATTCTGCAATACAGATTTACAATAAGCTTCCAAGAAACATTAAATTATTGTGTATTAAAAGGAAATGCAAATATTTCAAAAGTTCTCTCAAGGAATTTTCAATAAATCACACCTTCTACAGTATGAATGAATATTTCCAGCTTGCAGTTTTGTATTGTTGTTATAACATGCATGTTTATTCTGATCTGATGTGTTCTATTTCCTTGAGCCTCGCTCAACGTAGCATCTACAGAATGAGATACCTGCATCTACATCTGCCATGTCCTGATGTTACATTTGGTTTAGTGAACTCCATTTTGGTTTGTCTGTGGTCCTCCTTCCTCGAAACCATTTTGGTGGGATGTCCCAATAGGGGAATCCACTTTAATAACTTGAAATTTGTACTTTGTTTATTACGTCAAATTCAACTACTAGGTCCACTACTACATCACAAAGTAATAAGGGTTCTTTCACTAGTCACTCTCTTCTCTGAGAGTATTTGCAATGTTCTGAAGAAAGATATTCACTACCACTTACGCTGAAGACTACCATCAAACTGTCTTGACAACATTAAATATGAAAGATTTGAATTTTGAATTCACAATATTACATATTATAAATATCCGTAAGCAATTTTTTGTAAGTGAAGTTACAATAGCAATCATGCACTTTTTCACCAAAACAATTATTTTACTTTTATTTTTGGAAAAAATATTTAAAATTTTTGTTGTGTGGATACATTTAAAAGAATGCTATCGGAATGCTTGGGTAATACCGAAACTTAGTACTAAAACAATAATTGTAGATGTAGATATCTCGTTCTGTAGATCCTATGTTGAGCGAGGCTCAAGGATATAGAATATATCAGATCAGAATAAACATGCATGTTATAACAACAATATACAAAACTGTAAGCTGAAAAACTTATGCAACTACAGTAAAACCCCCTTTTTACACTTTTCAAGGGACTGATTCAAAAAAGTGTAAATGGCAGGAAAGTGTAAATTGCAGGAAGTGTAATAGCTGTAATTATATATATTGCAAAATTTAATACTTGAAAATAAATATAGATACCTATGTACACTTACATTATCTATACAAAATATGTTGCACATTGCAAAGAAATGCATTTTCTATTGTTTTATTTCAACTTCATGATACCACCAAAAATCATGCAAAACAAAAACACTGGCAATGATTCAAATTACGATGAATTATGCTATTTGAATAACTACAATACATTAAAAAGCAGTAAATTGCACCCGCACAGAAGAAAACTAACTTCACCTGGACTAACACAAATAAAAACTGACACTGCGTCTAAGAGAGTTGGCAACATAGCACAAAATTTTGTTAAGGGAAAGCAGTTCTTCGTCGAAAACCAATGTTGCCAATGAAGAAAATGTGTAAATGGCAGGAAATGCAACTGTTTGAAAGTTGTTAATGACAGGAACACTATGTATTATCGGAATAGGATAAAAGATGGGTCCAGCAGAAAATGATGTAAAAGGCAGGAAAATGTAAATGACAGGAATGTAAAAAGGGGGTTTTACTGTAATGGGGTGGGAGTAAAAGTAAAAAATAAAAGGGGCCAACTAAGAGTGCAAAGTACCTGAACTCGGAGCCTGTGTACAATAAGATTTTGGGTAGTAGACAGCCAACAAACAATTAGAAGGTCGTGTTTTATATGATAAAATGTTGTGGTTTATTAGGAAATTTTAATGCACTGTAACATCATTTCCGTCATTATTCATAGGTTTGTTCGCAAAGCAAATCCGTGACTGCTTGAGAATTTGTTGTACTGTGCATATCCAGTCTGTAACTTATCCGTGATTTGCACTTCGCGAACGTTAGAAGAATTTGGAATCGATAGTCTCTGCGTTTAATCGATATGATATGCGAATAGAATATGTATTTTCCTTTAACATGTTACACCTGCAATATGCATCGCCAATATAAACTATATTTTGGGAAACTTTTAATTATCTTCCATTATTCATACGCATAAGTAACCTATGCTTATAAATCAGGTGCAAGGTTATTGGAGGGAGGAGTCAGGTGCTTGAAAATAGGTTACTGCGCATGTCTCAGATAACAAATCATGGTAGAGCCTGCAATCTTTTCTTATAGTACAGAAACTGTCCATGAGAACACATCAAACAGAAGAGTGACAATCAGAATCACAAATTCTCACTTTGTGAATGCATGTGGAGAAAGAGCGCATGTGCAAATGATGTGTTCCAAGTTTCTGACTGCTTTGCGAACAAACCTCATATCAACAAGCCTCTGGAGGGCGAATGGTAATAGGTTTGTTCCCAAAGCACTCAGAAACCATGAACTCATTTTTTGCATGCGCTCTTTCTCCACACGCGTTCCCAAAACGAGAATTCGTGATTCTGATTTTCAATCTTCTGTTCCGTGTGTTCTCACGGACTATTTATGTACTATAAGAAAAGTGCAGGATTGTTATCAGAGACAAGCGCAGTAACCTATTTTCACGCACCTCTCCTCCCTTCAATAACCTTGCGTCTGATTTATAAGCATTTGCTACTTATATGCATGAAATGTATGAATAATGGATGATAATTCAAAGTTTCACAAAATATATTTTAGGTAAAATCCAAAAACAGGTCGCACCTTCGGATGATTCGGTCCGGCCCAAGCCACCCTAAATGGTGCACTTTCTTTTATACCACGATCTAGCGAATTTTCCACCATTTTTCTGTCCTTGTATTATGAAGAAATTGGAGGTGTGACGTCATATCGCTAGACGCGCTATAATTGTGGATGACAGGCTGACAAACCATTTAGACTATATGCAGAGGTGGGTACAAGGCACTTGCAACAATATACAAGGACAGTTGATCACCCTGCTTTTCTCAGGAACAAAATACATCACACAGTCCATGCAAATGTGAATGTCAAGTGGCCTGAGCTTAAGGGGCGAACTGTTTTTGGATTTAGCCATAGTTTATATTGGCGATGCATATTGCATGTATAACATGTTAAAGGGAAATACATACAAATACCTTTAATATTAATACCGATCACTCTCCTTTGAAATCGGCGAACAGCGACACTAGTTCGCCTTTGTGACAGAGCAGGGCATGAAGTAATTTAATGTAATATATTTCAAATTCTAATAAATTATATAAACAGCAGCGAATTACAGAGCTGGTATAATATGTGCCATGTATTGATGCAGCAAGTTTACATGGCAGAAAGATTCTAGATCTTTATTTCGATTTCCTAAAGACAAGGCACTGTAAGAACACGAAACTAGACAAAATGATCCCATATTCCGGTTTCTTATTAAATTGTATGCTTTAAGATAAAATCTCGTTGTGATGTATTTAATTGCAGTTGTAAGCAGTGGGTTCTGAAAGCCAATGAATGGCTTTAGATGAATTATTTCTAAAAGAGAGCCTAATAAATTGCACAATAGCCACAGAATTTGTGATGCTCACTTCAAAACATAAGATTTTGGGAATCCAAACTGAAGGCAAGGACTAATTAAAGGGGGGTCCGAACCCCTTCCCAGATATGAGATTTTTAAAGCTTTAGTTGGAAAATCCAATGATTTGTGCCGTTTAGGAAGGGAAGATGTCAATTTATGGTGAATCAGTTTGAGACCCCCCCCCCCAGAAACTGATGTTCTTTGTCACTTAGAAGGGAATGGTTAATCAGTTTGTAGTGATAAATGATTGAATATGTAAAAGCTCTTTAAGTATTTAAATTCGTACAAATATGTAATATCAAATACTTCAAATACTTTTTATGATTATGATAAAAATTTCAACATTGTGACAGTAGGCCTAAATTAAAAATGAAAATATTTTAAAGCCTATTTATATAATGAAGAGGGTATTAATTGGAATCTTTGGTAAAACACATTTAAGATTTTACTTTAGCTGTTGCTGTGGTCAACCCCTCTGAGTTTTAATTCTAATTCCCCTACTGTGGCAAGTGTCAATAGGCAAACCTTCAATTCTGAATTTCAACAAAGCAATTTATACAAGTAGACATCAAAATGGTTTTATATATATTTATATAAAAATGAGTATTTATAAATCTATTTTGATCCCTATGTGTACAAATTGATGTATATAGTATATATTATATCAAAAGAGTATTCAAAATTCCTATACATATGTAAATTATGCGAGTCAGTTGGAGAATTTCATGTTGTACCGGCATGTTGCCATGGTAGCTCAATGGCAGAGCAGCGGCATGGAGAGCCGAAGATCCTGGTTCAAATCCCGGCTATGGCATTGAATTTGTTCAGTCTGACTCTACCTTACCACTTAGCTTACACGCGGCTAGTGTGAAAGAATTATCACTACAATATGCAAAATAAACCCTCTAGACATGTACAACATAGACCATGCCCTCGACTTAACAGAATCACTACAGAAAGGTGATACTGACCCGAATACTCTTAAAACCATAGCATTAGATACCATATATTAACGATACCCGGAAGATAAATGGATGCATATCTATACCGATGGATCCAAAATAGATACAAATGGTAATACTGGAGCCGGAATACACTGCAGCCTCTTCTCACTCTATTCATCGGTTGGAGCAAACCACACAGCATTTGATGGTGAAATTAGAGCCATCCAAATCGCTTTGAGACAACTCCTATGCAGACCAACAGCTCTTTCTAACATCGTCATACTATGTGATTCACAAGCTGCAATAACAGCAATTTCAAATCACAACACACCACCTAGCCATGATATACTGAACTGCAGAAACCTACTTGATCAACAGAAGAAAGTAGCCCTGCAATGGATTCCATCCCATTGCGGCATTGCCGGAAATGAAGCTGCTGACACACTAGCAAAGAAAGGGACCCAAATCCATCGCTATCCAGTTAATACTGAATACAGAAGTGCTGCGAGAGTCATTCATCAGAAAATAAGAGCTACTCACCAGAAGAATCTGGAGAACCGCATAAAGGATTATCAGTGGAAAGACACCATCAAATCTATCCCAGACTGGCCAAGAAAAGAGGCTGTAGCAAGCTTCTGCATGACAACTGGACACGACTGCCTTGCAAAACACCTACATCATGTTGGCATTTTCACCAGCCCAAATTGCATCTTATGCAACAAGAACTCCATCATGGATTCACATCATGCATTAAATTAAATAAATAAATATGTAAAATAACTTCACTAAAATTACTAAAAATGTAGACTACAATGGACATTTATGGTTTTCCATAGTGTGATGGTAATAAAGAGTATAATATGTGATCAGGGCCGTCGCGTGGTTTGTTGGCGCCCGGGGCAAGATTTCGTCAGGCGCCCCCCCCCCCAAACTCAATCTCACGTGCACCCACCCGACATTCCACCTATCTGTAAGGATTCAAACACAAACACACAGCAAGCGACGTGATGCGACACTA
Source organism: Ectobius pallidus (assembly GCA_964059195.1). Classification (NCBI taxonomy): domain Eukaryota; kingdom Metazoa; phylum Arthropoda; class Insecta; order Blattodea; family Ectobiidae; genus Ectobius; species Ectobius pallidus. The sequence goes on from CAXKWD010000009.1 coordinate 53,630,306, forward strand.
TCAAATACATATAAACATTTGGGATTAAACACGCAATGAACGACGCGACTTGGGGCGACGTGGACTGGACAAGTTCCAAGCCGCATCGCGTCCAGTCGCTCGTTAGCCAAGTTGCGCGTCGGGTTGCGTCGCTGTCTGTGTTTTTGTGCCCAAAAGAGACACCTAATCGGATTACCTTACAAAAATTTGAGGCTACAGCGACTTTACCTTACACTCAGGATGGGGGCAAAAATAATAGCTTTCAGGTAGGGAATAGTGGCAATAAACAGAATAACAATTCGCAAGGTTATAGGCCTAATTATGCATCTCGTGGCCAGGAGGCACCGGCTGCGCCTCACTCCAGCCAAAATAATCAGGCCTACTATGGCAATAATGGGGGCAGATCAGGCCAGAATAGTTTCCAGTATAACAGGGGACAGAACGGACAAAATAACAGGGGATTTCAGAATGGGCCTAATTTCCAAAGGGGAAATAACAATAATAATAGGCAAATTAACATGTTCACGGTCGACAATAGGCCTAGTAACAGTAATAATGGGAACAATCAGGGCAATAGAAATAATTATAATAGAAATGCTCCGCATTGGCTGCGAAATAGGGGATGTAGAAACGGGTATTGGAGAGCCAATTTCTATAGCCGGCCATACAATAGACAATGTAACTGGCGAAATAACAATAATAATCGCAACAATCAGGCTACAGGTAGGTCTGACAATGATAATAGGAGCAGAACTATGAATCCGGAGGCCCGGAGTTTTCAGCCGAATGATAGGAGTAGGTCGGCTTCGCCACAAGGCAACGACGGAAACCAGCCGTCGGAAAACTAAGCCACGAGATTCTCGTGGACCCTGAGATTCTCGATTGCCTCAGTCGTATGAATACAACTGACAGAAATGGGTCTACCAACTATATGACAGCTCAAAAAGACTTCAGGGAAATTACTGACACGAAAAAAATTCTTTTGACACAGACTGGACGTGACGTAATAGCTGAACCACCTAGAATTAAGGCAGATATATACGGCTTGCAATGTGATATATTAATAGATAGTGGCTCAAGTTCGAGTGTGTGTAGCCTAGATTTTTATTATAGGTTAGAACAAATGGGAATTAGAATTTTGTCACTACCAGTATGTGCAGTATTTTTTTCAGTCGCTGTAGGCAAGCGACGCGAGAGAGTGAAAAAACAATGTTTACTGTTAGTTAAAATGGGGAGATTTGAGGTAGAAATAATGTTCCTTGTAATTAATGGCTTAACCACAGATATTATTCTGGGATGTGATGCTTTTTCAGAATGGAACGCATTAATAGATTTCAAGCGACAGGCTTTATTTGCAGTGGTTAATAATGTTGAAATAAAAGTCCCATTTATAGATTACACTGACACAGGGGTTGTAGATAAAAGATTGGAGATAGAAAAAGATATGGAGGGAGAATTGTTTTTTGTGGAACACATAAGTATTGGTGAGCAGGAATTAATTGCCGTTAGCGCGTATGAAAATGATAATTCTGATATAGGCCATATGTGTGCACAAGGGTCACTGGACTGTGACGCATGTAATCTCCATGTAGTGTCACTGAGACATATTTACGGCGATTCTGGGAATGAATCTAGGCCAAGATCCCGTTCGAGCCGGTGTCGCGTGCCAGGGAGTTAAAGTACAGAGATGTTAAAGATATTACGCGATAAGGTGGAATTCTGTCACGATTTACAGGCCAAGTGTAGAGATTTTAAGGGAAGAATTTAAAGGGAAGTTATTATTAGGAGGAGATTTTATGATAGAGTGTTAGCACACCCCATGATCTGCACAAATAGAAAATTTAAAAAAAAAAATAGAATAAATACATAAAATAAAGAAAAATAATAATAATCTCAGGACATTTATGACGACTTTTTACTGACGAAAATACATGAAATTGTAAGAGTATGACCCAGACATAGTAGGTAGACTGACTGACGAGGCAAGCGAGATCTTAGAGTACCCAGAGTCCGATGTTGAAATGTGCAAACGCGCATTCGAGCGCATTAAGACACGTGCAGCCAAACGTAAGGAGAAGGCCAAACGCTATAAGCATAAATGGTCGCCTCAAATCAACGATAAGGTGTTGATTAGGGACACTAAGCTGTCTTCATTATTAAGGGGACGTTATTCTCGTCTCGAGCTTTTATTCAAAGGACCAGGGTTTATAACTCAGAAATTTGGGGACCACACTTATGAAATTCAAGATGTAAAATCAGGTAAAATTTTTGGCAGATACCATAAACAACTACTCAAACCATATAAAGAATCACCCACTCAGTAAATTCATATCATGAACAGGAACAACCTACGTTAGAATTGTACAATAGTTAAGCAATAGTTTAAGTATACATATACATATACAGAATGTCAGTGTCACATGGTAAAGTGTAAAAGCAACAGTGAGATAAAGTCCGATCTGTGACGGAGTTAAAGCATGACTCAGTGAACCTTTCTCTTGTCATAGATAAAGAAATAGTGTTGGCGGCGTGCTAGTAGCATAAGTCGAGTGGTGCGTTAATTCAAGCTTGACTAAGTGAACCTTGTTAGCGACATCACTAAGATGGTGCAGTGTTATGCGTGTGTTGTGCTTGGGAGAAGCAAAGTTTTTTTTCTATGTTGTGCTTTGTTTTTTTATTCCACGACCATCAGTTTAAAGCAGACTTATCGAACCTTTGCTGTCATGTGTACGTGTAGATGTATATATACATCATTGTAAATAAATTCCCGATTGTGACAAGAATGGCATTTGAGGTGATAGGCCTAGGAAGGAAAAATAGGCCTATACATGGAAAGAAAAGAAGGGTAAACAGGGCATTGAGAGAACAATGTTCCAACTTGTAAATATATTATGTAACTAGTATTAAGATGTTAGCCTAAGGGCAGAGTGAGAAGCAAATGGAAAGGCCTACAACCAGTTGCAAGGAAAATAATCAGTGTTAATTTTTCAGTACAACAAACAGGGGAAATTTACCTTAATGATTTAAGAAGCATAATTAGTCTTCTATACTGTTCAATTTTGTTTTGAGTGAGGTATAAGGAGGAGATACCACTGTAAAGTTTTTGGAGGCAATGTTTAATTTCGTGGGCATACCTTCGATAAAGATATTCTTGTAAACAAGCAATCTCTTTCCCGAAGGGTCCAGACTCCAAGTAAGTTACCAGCAAACATTCTTCTTCCAAGTTCCATGGTTCAAATCCCGAAACCGGCCAATTTGACTTTTTTTTGTATTCTGCATATCATAACTGATTAAACAAAAACATACTGGCACTTTGTTACATCAGTTTACCTGATTTTATTATTCAAAAAAGTTCTAAGAATTATTTTTAATATGAAACCAAGGGATTCTGTCAGAAATATTTTTAAAGAAAATTATATACTCACTGTGACGGATCTTTTAATTTTAAATGCTGTAATATTTTATAAAAACTACATGCATTTATTCAGGACAAATAGCGATGTTCATAATCATTTCACACGACTGAGAAATAATGTACATATAAATAATTACAACACAACCAAATATACCAGAAGTCCTATTTGTCTCACTAGTTGAATTGTGAATAAGATACCTAAAGAAATTTTAATGCATAAGTTACCTGTGCTTAAGATACACTTGAGAAAATGTTTAAATCAGAAACCTTTTTATAATCTTAATGAGTTTTTCCAATCAACTGTGGTTTTTGTATGAAATAATGTGTATTATTTTTTATGAAGTCTTCTTGACGAGTCTTATCTGTATATTTTTACAGCTTCTGACAATAAACATCTATCTATCTATCTATCTATCATTGGCGTAGCCAGAAAATAATTTTGGGGAGGGTCGAAAATGCCGGGGGGGGGGGTATGGAATACCCCCCAAGAAAGCAGGGTTTGGGGGCTCACCCCCAGAAAATCTTTAAATATTGTACTAATGAAAATATAGCAATTTACGCTATTTTAGCACCAAGTTATAACACGTATTGCTATTTATAAGAAAAGTTAAATAACAGTAGAAATAGTAGGCCTATATTTACAAATTCATTATTTTATTATTAAATAAAATAAAATCAGGTAAACTGATATAACAAAGTGCCAGTATGTTTTTGTTGAATCAATTATAATTGCACTTATGATATGCAGAAAATAAGTTTTTCTAATCATATTAAAATCGACCAGCGTCAGCAGAACTACGGATTTGTGATACCTTGACAATCGCGCACTCACATAAAAATAAAAAAAGCCATGCTAAATCGGCCGGCTCCGGGATTTGATCCGGGGACCTCTAGAATACGAGTCCAAGGCGTTACCATTTGGCCAACTCAGTCAGTTTGACGGTGTTGTTTGATAAATATAAGTGAAGGAATAGTGACAAAATAGAGCTTAAATAACTTGAATAGAATTTTAGATTGTGATTTCCGGGGAGGTCCGGACCCCTGGATCCCCCTTCCCTGCGCCACTGATTGCAGCAATATTTAATTCTTTAACATGGGACTTTCTCATCACATTTTTCGTTTACGATAGTTTTGAAGGCTTAAAATAACCGAAACGAGTATTAGGCCTATGTAGAAGTTCGCCATGCGAAAAACCCGCGGAAATATTTGTTTTCTACATTAGCATAATGTTTTTAGGCTTATAGAAATACAGGGTGTCTCAAAAAAATGTTCTAACACTTTGGATGAGTATAAAAACATTATTTATGAACATAGAGACATGTTTAAAGGCTTGAATTACGGAAGAAATATGTAGGCCTAATTAAAGATTCATGTTCGCAATGTTCAAATTGATTACCGTCATTGTCCAGACAAAGCTGATAACGCAAACGTTACGACACAGTTCATTTGGAATTTCGCGACATTGTCTTTCAATTTCCAATTTCAATGCATCAATTGTTCTTGATTTTGTGCGATAAACTCTGTCCTTGATGTATCCCCATAAAAAGAAGTCCATTGGCGTGAGGCCTGGGGAACTCGCAGGGTATTCAATGCTACCCCTTCGTCCAATCCGTGTGTTTGGATAACCTGCATGGAGGTGAGCTCTTACGTCTCGATGGTAGTGTAATCTGTACATCTGTAATTCAAGCCTTTAAACTTGTCTCTATGTTCATAAATAATGTTTTTATACCCATTCAAAGTGTTAGTACATTTTTTTGAGACACTGTATTAATTTGACGTTTGATATTTCATCGCTTGTTCCAGCTCGCTAGATGGCAGCATTGTCGCAATTAATTGTTAAAAGAGGGGAGTGATCGGTATTAGGAGGGTTCGGATGTTTATGAACTAAAAATGTGGAAAATATGCCCTTAAAAATGACTAAATATGACCTAAGAAAATTATTACGCATTTTCAAAAAATAAATGTTAATTTAAAACGTTTAAAGATACTAAGTTAAATTTTTACATCACATGAGTCCAATCAGATAATCACTTTTTAACACTTTTGGTGATTTACAGTTTTACTTGTAAATGAACTTATATTTTTAAAGAATTTTCTCCTGTTTGCTCCAGCTCCAAATATTTTGTAGACCTTGCGTGTTCCTATAAATATGAACAATTGCATTAATTTTAAGTGTTAAGTTATCCCGGGGTGCCCCCCCCCCCAAACTTCATTGCTCACCCTCAACCCAATTGGCTGTCGACAAGGGCGCCCATATGATATTTTCTATGGGGGGCAATTTTTAAAATTAATTTATTTTTTGTCGCTTTAACCTCTTGGGCCACTTTATAACATTATATTAATAATATAATAAGTGCAACAATGACGTAGCCAAAAAATAATTGCGGGGAGGGTCGGAAGTGCCGGGGGTTTGGAATACCCCCCCAAAAATTGGGTTGGGGGTCCATACCCAGAAAATGTTTAAATATAGAACTAATGAAAATCACATTTTACGCTATTTTAGCACAGAAAACTAGTTAGGAAATTTGTTTACCACACTCGAAGACATGCCATTGTAAATAAGAAATCATTACCTAAGTGGGGAGTCCACCCCCGGAAAAGTTTTAAGTACTGAACTAATGAAATTCACATTTTACGCTATTTTAGCACTCAAAAACTAGTTAGGAAATTTGTTTACTATACTCTAAGACATGCCAATGTAAACAAGAAAATGTTACCTAAGTCGGATGTCCACCCCCGGGAAATTAATGAAAATCACATTTTACGCTATTTTAGCACTGAAAGACTAGTTATGGAATTTGTTACCATACTCTAAGACATGCCAATGTACATAATAAATCATTACCTAAGTGGGGGGGGTCCACTCCCGGAAAATTTTTAAATATTGAATTAATGAAAACAACATTTTACGCTATTTTAGCACTAAAAAACTAGTTAGGAAATTTGTTTACCATACTCTAAGACATGCCAATGTAAAGAAGAAAATGTTACCTAACTCGGGTGTCCACCCCCGGAAAATTTTTAAATGTTGAACTAATGAAGATCAAATTTTACACTATTTTAGCACTGAAAAACTAGTTAGCAAATTTGTTTACTGGCAACTTAAACAAGAAATTGTTACCTAAGTTATTATACTTATTACTATTTATAAGAAAAGTTGAATAACACATAGAACAGTGGGCATAATAGGCCTACTCATTATTTAATGAAAAGAAAAAAACTGCTATATCATATTTGACACACCAACAAATCTTGTTTAATTAAATAATTTTTTTAAATACAAATATAGAAATTTAGGTTTTGACTTTTGGGGGTCCAAACCCCCTGAACCTCCCTTTCCTAATCCACTGTGGATTCTGCTTCCATGTTGTCAATTTGGTAAAACTTCTGCAATTCAAATAAATGTCTTAAAAGAAAAACACCTGACTATAATAATTATTAATATACATTTTTTTCCTTGCGCCCCCCCCCCCGCCCCCGGGTATGGGCGCCCATGGCTGTCGAAATTCATTTATCTTTATAAAGAATTAGAAGAGACCTTTTGAAGTTACAGAACTTGGCTGTTTTTATTTTTAGCATATAAGACTCTAATTTTGCAACAATTTTCAACCCCCCCCCCCATAAAATTCATAAATGATAATATTTTGCCCCCCCCCAGAAATTTCAATGACGCAGTCTGCGTCTAACCCCCCCCCCCTGTGGGCACCCCTGAGTTATCTATTAATTTGGCATAAACATTAAATTAATTAAATAAATTTCAAATTTAACTCTACCCTGTAGTACATAAACCGTATGAATTTGCTCTTTTACCAAATTTATAACTGAAATATGACGTTATATTACAAATATCGGCAAAATATGGTTAAGATTACAAAAGTGAGCAAAATATGACTTTATGTGCAAAATAAAAAGGGTCCGATTAGGAAAACAAGCGTGCAATTCGTATTTAATTTGTGTTTACGGCGAAAACCGAATTCAGGATAAAAATATGACATGTTATAAACATCCGAACCCTATTAAAGGTATTTGATACGATCATATCGATTAAACGCAGTAACTATCGATTCCAAATTCTTCTATCCCGAAGTGCAAAAGCACTGGACATGCGCAGTACAGCAAATTCTCAAGCAGTCATGGGTTTGCTTACGGAACAAACCTAATTGGGCGGGACTTTTATGTTTTAGTTCTGATATTTGTGAATACGCGTTGGCAAGCCTGCGGATCCACCAGTTGCGTTTGCGTGTGAGGTGTGAGCAAAGGTGGATGAGATTGAACGATAAGAGTGAAATAATAGATAAACATATGGAACGAGAAGTTCTAGAGTTTATCAGATCTTTTTATCTGCATGCACACAAGCTGGTAAGTAGATTTACACATTTATATTTTTACAATCCATTTAATATGGTGCATCAATTTTAGTTTTATTTGAGATTTTGACAGAAAGTTGTGGGAGAGGCCATCAACCCTGTATGATGTCATGCATGTAATAACTGAGTTGCCGATACTTTTAAACACTAACATGATACTTACAATCATTTTAAAATATGGGATATGGTTAGGTCTTGTTAGCTTCTTTGTTTATGATGGTACGCATTAAAGCTTTTCCTTCTTTCTTTACGTAGGCTAATTTTAGGTGCCTAAGGAAGTAGGCCTACTGAATTTTTAATCCTTACTTGAAAGTTTGGTGTGCAACATTAAGTACTTCTCAGGTCCCCAGTTAAGTTCGCAATGCATACTGCCACTAATAAACGAATGTCACTTTTTTTTTTTAACCTAACTTTCATGTGTGGTTGGAGCCCATGAAGCACAGGATTGCAATCTTTAAGTCTTGTGAGACTGTTAGCTCTACTTGAACAAAGTTAAGAAGTTGTGTGAAGAATGATAATAAAGACGGATCTAGTATACATTAAAGAAATTCAAACATATGCTGCTATGAATTCAGCCTTAGGCTTAGTGGTAACTTGCTTGGTAGACTATACTACTATAGCCACGTTAACCATCGGCTTCCTTCAAGAATGTTCAGTCCTTGTTTGACCTTTAATGGAGTGGAACGGAAAGCTGCACTACTAGGGAAAAAAGCTGTCTCACACTACATGTGGAGTCAAAGCTTGTGTCAAAAATTAGGAATGCATCGTGATTAGTTGCGAATAAAATTCTGGAGAAAATGGTAGGGAAAAAATAGTTTTATGCTGCCCGCTCGGCTCCTCCCACGAACTGTCTAACGCAACCTGCCTCGGAAGGCGGGGTTTAGGGTTTCATCGCAGAAGAGATTCAATGTGAGACATAATCAACATCGTGCTATTGCTCCTAAACTAACATAACGTTGCTAACCTAACAAAACCTGTCACTGACCTAGAGTTTACCTATCATTATTTAACTAAATGCAGAAGCTTTTTACCCTTCCACACCTCTCATAAAACAGCGTTACGACTATCAAGGAAGCCATGGCTCGGAAGCGAGGAGAAGGAATCTGCGGGCTATTCAAGTCTAATACCAAATTCAGAATGCCCTCCTAAATTAATATCACTGTTCATAACCTAACTGCCACTGAACTAGAATTTCGGGAGAATTCAGAATGCCCTACTAAATTAATAAAGTAATTTCACTACGGTACAATTGTAATTTTCGTAACTGAGCAAGTGCATAACCGTGATAGGAGATGTAGGGTAAGCAAGCAGTAGCGTGCGCATTGGCTCGGAAACGAGCAGGCGAGAACGGGTGGAACTTCGCTGGGGTGCAGCATATATCTATCTTTCGCCAAATGGTATATTGCGACTCACCCGAGTCCCCCACCCCTACTCTCAATCCCTCCCCTAGCGGCGGCATTTGAACTACTAGCAGCGACGGTAGCGCCATCTCTTAATGAACTGATGAAACAGAAAAAATAATTTCTTTCTTCTTTATTCTCTTCTTCTCTTCCTTTCCCGTATCCTTCCTCTCTTCCTCTCACCTCCTCTTCACCCTACCTACCTATTTGAGACTTATTCCTAATAGTAAATTTTGGATCGACTGGGATTCGAACCCGGGACCCCTAGCATTATAGCTAGGAGTCTTGACCATTATGCTACGAGTGAATGTTGAGCACTGAAGGAAGATTTCGTATATTTGAGTTATGTTAGGGGGATTTCCTGAGTTTTAACGCAAGAATCGGTTTTTATAATTTTGAGATATGTTGTTAGTTATGAAGAGAGTAGTGTTGGTACAAGGGAATTTTCCTGCATCAATTAAGCCATATTTAATGTTATAATACGGCGTTTTGTATATTGTGAAATATTATGTATGGTACAAGCGTATTTTTGTATTGTGAAATAGCCTATTTTGTTGCAAGGGTCGTTTTTATAATTATTAAATGGGCCATTCCATTTGTGACGGAATTACAAAGTGCATGTCTTTTTTGCCATAGTCCTTACAGATACGTTGAGCTGTGTTTATGAGAGTGTGTGTTTGTGTGTTGATAGGTGATGTATGGACGCTTCTAGGAGTATATAAGTTTACTGGATTTAAACAACTTTTAGAAGGGAAAAATTGTTTTTAATATTTGTGACGGAATTACAAAATGTCAACCACATACAAACCATAGCGTGAAACCTTCTGAAACTCTGTGAACTCTAAGGATTGAGGAACTTTATTTACACATCATTCTAAACTAGAAGAGCTGTAGTTTATGTGATTAAATTCTAAACTAGTTACATCTTTTTATTTAGATACCATTAATGAATGAATGAGTGTGACGGAATTACGTGACGGAATTTCAAATTTTCCTTTGAAATTAAAATTTATCTAATTGAACTGTACTCATACCAGTCATTAAGATTGTAGACTGTCTATATCTAATTAACACTTAAATGAGTTTTTAATGTTATTAAACAAAATAAAATAGGAACAGGTTGCGTTTATATGTAAAGAATACTTAATCATATAATTATTTTCAGTATCTGGCTTGTTTAACATTCACCCATGGCACTTTGGTCAAAACATGACTACAACACCCTCTTACTTGAAATACTGGTTGTTCAGGTAATTTCTGCAGGTCACTGGTGTATGGCACTATGGCCCTGGAGTCGACTCAGCCTCTAACAGAAATGAGTATCAGAGCCAATCCATAGTGACGGGTGTGACATTTGGACAGATTTCATTACACTTATTTCTTTCTACCTCTGAACCATATTGCAGGAATGTCATCAAAGTTTTTGTGTTAACATACCAACCCATTGGAAGTACAAAATATGATCTAATGTTTTTTTCAAGGCTGTATGCTTGAGCTGGAAAATATATTGTGCATGTGACGGGTGTGACCATAATTGGACAAAGGTTTTTTCTTATGTAAGTTAAATTGAAATTTCTGTGAATTGATTAGCTTCACTATATTTGTTTTATTTTTTCAAGTAAGAGGACTGATCAACATACTGAAATGCATAATTAGATTTTACAAAAATATTTACATAGTTAATGAAAATTTACTTTATCAGTGTGACGGGTGTGACGTGACGGGTGTGACACGTCGGATGGGACAACATCAACTTATAACCGAGACTTAAATTAAACTAAACTCCGTCCCTGGAGGGACTTGGCCTACCACCCGACTGCTGCATCATCTACCATAGGCAGATGGTAGGATTGGGGGCATGTGGTCAGCATGTCGACACCCACGGCCATTAATGGTGGTTTTCATGACCGGAGACGCTACTTCTCTATCAAGTAGCTCCTCAATTTGAATCACGAGGCTGAATGTACCCCTACCAGACCTCCCTACCTCAGAAAAATTCGAGGTGGTACCGGGGATCGAACCCGGGCCGATGGATCTGTAATCTGCAACGCTAACCACACTTTGCACCTTCTGCCTCTGTACCATTTTGGATGAATTTCATGAAAATTTTTTGTGATAATCCTGGGGAATCCCAGCACATGATCTCAGCATAAAAAAGAATTCCCTTGTTAGTCTTTTTTCCACTCTGTCCATATTTTTAACAGACTTGTGTAAAGTTGTGAAGTGAAATGTTCCTCCGGTACTAGTTAGGCAGTTTTCGTTGTCCTCTACTCTAAAATCCTGGACTACTTCACAAACTTTTACTGAATTGATGTGGATCGGGTTATTCTTGTCACCAGGACATTTTTGTTGTCTCTCATACAAAAATAATATTGTGTAGCTATATTTAGATTGGCTGATTGTTTTTCTATCTGTTCTCCTTCATTTGTTTCCATGTAGGCCTACTCATTTCATCGGCTGTTAGAGATATTGTCTGTCTTAATTTCTTAGCAGTTCTAAGATACACAGTTACCAGTATAGAAATCAGGCACAAAATTAATTAGGCTATCACTCTCACTTCTTTATTGGGGTACAATGTCATGCTGCTGGTTGAGGCACTGTGCTACAAACCTGAGGGGCACAGGTTCAATTCCTGATGAGGTTTTTGAGATTTTTCAATTGGCCTAATTCTTCTGCTGGCACTATGGCCCTGAGGTCAACTCATCTTCTAACAGAAATGGGTACCAGAAGCAATTCTAGGGTAAAGGCAGCCAGTGCATAAGACTGACAACCTTACCACCTTCATGTGCTAAAAGTCTAAAATTGTTGGAGGTTGAACGTTTGAATCCTAAAAGCCTTCATGGCCTCTATAGGGATCACTAGATCTTTACCTCACTTCTTTACCACCATTAAAACATTTGTGACATTTCCACCGGTCATCCGTGTCATCCATAGCCAAAGCTGGTAGATCGTAGTTTCTTTGTCTTGCTGATATTGAATTTATATACCTAGAAATTATGTAAGGGAGAAATTACGCAAGCCGAATTAGAGGATGAAACTGAACAGGAAATGCGTGGGTGTTACAAGCAATGACTAACTAAAATACAGAAGTCAGCAGATTCTCCGAGACTCAGGGGATTCACCAGTAACTTTCGTTAAATGGATATAGCGTCTAGTTTCAAGTTGGTTCGAAGGTGATGTAGACCCCGGATTAAGATCTTGACCAATAAATGAATAGATCGCGAATGAAATAAGGGGTGATGAGATAGGAGAAGCACAGAGAAGCTTGCAAACGTAATATTACTCGGCATCAAGTACTCGGGGGAGATGGACGTTAAAGAACTCAGCATCAAGTACTCGGGGTAGACGGACGTTAAGTTGACCTGCATTTAGTAATCCGGGGAGGCGGACTCGCAAATATACAAGTATCATTAATGCCGTGCCGACAAGAAGAAGTATTATTATAAAAGTGATTGGAAACAAGATTCATATATAACAGGTAATTCCTAAAACATCCATTCCCTGTAGTATGGTCAAAATAATCAAAGGTATCAGTTAACTAATTGCATCCATCATAACCGCTTACATTATTAGTGTTTTTACACAGAATCAAGATTACAATAAAAGTGAAGTGATTATAAAATATTACGGTGAAGTGATTTATATATATTTATGCATGATCGTAATTTGCAAAACCACACACCACTTGACCTGAGATATTTCCATGCTTTCCGATTGACCTTAGCCTGGGTAATTTGCTTCGTCAAGTAACAAGAAGGACAAAGAAGTTTCCATATCGCATTTGAGGTAAGTGGCGCCTATCATTAAAACGTACCCAGATAAAGAAATATTCTTACCCATGCGAAATTAAATTGACAACCCCCAGACGATTGCAAATTAAATGTCGCCTCAACGTGGGTCTTGAACAAATTATATACATAAAATTTGCGTAATAGTACAAATTTTATGGCGCGCCAAGTGGTGCTTGAACACTAAAATACGCGGGACCTGAATAGACAATTCTGCAAAGTGGTAATTGAACATTGTATGGTATTTTATAACAAATAGTGCAAATTATATAATTTTTCCGTCGCTGAGCTGAATAGAAAAGAAAGTAAAAAAAAAAACAAAAACAAACAAAGCATTAAATAATAAGTAAATCGTAAGCAGTTAATAAAATATAAAAGACCATACTAATTTTTTTTTTCCGCATCCCACACTTGTGTACAAAATTGGTACCCCAGTGCAACAAAATAAACCTTTGCTGCAAAGCACTTATTTCAAAATTCTCCCAATCCTAAATCATACTACGAAAATCCTACAACAACAACACCAGTACGAGACAACTTCATCGGAAGAGATCGCCGCATCCAGGAACGTGCCGAGCCCAGCTGATGTTATTCAACACATACGAATCAAGGGGAGTGCTGAGACATCTAAACATCATTCCAGCTAAGAAAACAAACAGAACACCAAGTAAGATAGTGCATATTAAAATAAGTGAAGGTCAGATAGACACAGAAAAATACGAGTGTTATTTATAGTAGATGAAGTTAAGGTCAGGCAAGACGATGGCTAAAATTCAGGATAATGCCGATAGTGAGATGCAAATAGATATACAAAACGGGCAGGACATTTTGACAGATAGTGAAATTGTAGAAATTGAAAATAGGCAGGAAAATATTGTTCTTGAAATGCAAGACAGAGCTATGGAACAGGACAGTCAAATTGAAGTTGTTAATCCCATACATTCTACTAGCAGTAATGTAAATCCGATGCCAATTAACATACAGGATATGTTTCAAAATATGTTAACTAAGATGAATGAAATTCAGGACAGTAATCAGAAACTAAAAGATGATATAAATAAACAAATTCAAGACAGTAACCAGAAATTAGATGATAGGATGAATAAGGTAGATGAAAATATTGAGAAGTTGAGAAATGAATTAAAATCAGAAATAGGCACTGAGGTACAGGACAAATTAAGTTCTTTCAAAATTCAGATTACTGAAAAGGTAAATAAGAAGGTGGTAGAAATTAATGATAAAGTAAATGATTTAGAGGTTAAAATTGTACAAGCAGAAGCTGATGTGAACTTATGTAAAGATCAGGTGGGAGCTATGGAAAATGCAATTTATGGTTTGGCTAGACAAAATGCTACTTTCAGGGACGAATTTCGCAAAGAATTAATCGCGGAAAAAGAATATGTAGACCAGACAAAGCAAGCTGTTGAAAGTAAATTAGATCAAGTTGAACAGAAATTTTGTGACAAGGTTGATAATGTTGAATCGAAAGTTGAAAATGTAGAATCTAAAGTTAAGAAATCAATCATGGAGACACACGAAGAAATGACTATCTTAAATAGACGTGTTTGTAGGGAGACAGAAAATCTCACTGATAGAATTATTGTAATTGAAGAACAGTTAGCTAGAGCAAATATTCCAAATCCCAATGGTGAACAAATAAATTGTACTAGCGAAGTGAGAAATAGTGATCATGCGTTTGACAACATGAATAATGACAATGCAGCAAGAAATAGATCTACACCATCAAGTGATAATTGTTTTGGTCTGCAAAACATTAATTCTCACTTAGCAGATCCCATTGTTCATAATGCTAGTGTATCAGGACCTAGTGTAAGTACTAATGGTCAATCGTACCAATTAAGCAATATTCATCTTCCCATGTTTGACGAGAATGCCAATCAAAACCCCCAACATTTCATTTTTGAGTTAAAAGATTACCTGAAGGTTAGAAATGTACCACCATGTATGCAAATGGCAATTATACGTAAAAGCCTACAAGGCAGGGCATTGACTTGGTTTAATCTAACTACAGATGAGAAAACTACATTGACTGATTTCGAGAGACAATTTATGGAGAGATATTGGAATCAGAATAAGAAAAATGATATAAAATTAAGGTTAGTAAATGGCAGATATGACCCAAATTTAGATAAGTCTTACATAGATTATTTTCTCGAAACTGCCCAATTAGGGAAATTAATAACCCCAGAAATAAATGAAAAAGAAATCGTGAATTTATTAGTCCATCATTTTCCAAATCAAATAAGATGCCACTTAGTTGTCGCTAGACCTAAGACTTTTTCTGAAATGATAGATTTGTTAACAGCCTTGGAGAATTCAAATTACCCACAGAGATACAGTAATGAAAACAACCACAGTAATAATTTTAACAAATTCGGGAGTGGGGCAAGAGTACAATATGCTAACCACAGTCCCCGAAATAGGACTAATTATGAATATAACAACAATCAAAATCCTAGAAATGTCCAAGGAGGTCCTATTAGAAATAACAATTTCAGGAATCAAAATAGGAATCAGGTAAATCATATTGATATTCAAAGGGATAATTACCCCAGGTACAATAATAGGAATCCTAACCAACGTGTACCATGGTTGAGAAACAGGTCATATTGGCAAAGAATGAGGTCACAAAGAAATAGGCAGAATAATCAGGGGAATCGACCTAGAGTAGGCCAATACATGAATAGAGGAAGTTGGAGAGTGACAAATGTTGAAGGTCAAAATAACAACGAGTTAAATCCTAATGCTAGAACATTTCAAAGTAGAAACAACGAAAATATTGAGAGAAACAGTCAACATGGAAGTGAGGCCGAGCAAGGCAACCATAATGAGAATTTAAATTAGAATGTTAAAATATTTCAGGTTAGATATATACCGACGTCCACCAAAAATGTAAGAATGTAGTAAAATCCATCTAAAGCTTACCAACAAGCAAACAGCCAGAAAATATTAAACAAGATAGCAGGTAAAGAAAACGTAGAGATAATATTGAATCCCCTAGAATTGTTATGAATATTGAATGAATTATTTTAAAATAAATTAATTGTGAATACGAATAAATTAAAATTATGAATATTTATGTCTGTGGTATTACATGTTCGAACGCTTTAAAGAAGTTAAAACAGTCAGTTGATGTTCGGATCGATAAATATAAATAAATATTTTCATCATAACTATCTATCACGGAATTTAGAAGACGGAGTTGTAAAAGTTGTATTTGTGAATCATCCGATATTTTATTTCTTGAGATAAGAAAAAGCAGTGCAGCATAATATATGAAGTAATTATCGTAAAGAGTATTGTTCTCGAAGCGCGGAAAAGGAAAAATGAAATATATTCCACAAAAATGTGAGGTCATGAGTGCTTATGTTACGTATCGCGCAGAAATAAATAAAGGGTTATATTCCACATGAGGATGTGAGGTTATGAATTACGTCGATTGCGCTGAATAATAAAGTTATAATTCCACATAGAAGAAATGTGAGGTAGATATTGAAATACGACGAATGCGTGAAATAAATAAAGGGTAAATCGCGATATTTGCGCTGAAATTACGATATAATTGAAAATAAATGTGAATTGTGTTATGACTAAGCTGCTAATTCCGAAATAAAGATAATGAAATACTGTACAAGAGGAAGTAAAAGATAGAATAACTGCTGATTATGATAGACTTAAATGAGAAATAAAGTTTATGAAGAATATAAGATATTTTCCGAAAATATATATGTAACTGATATGAAAATATGATGATTATACGCGATCAAGAGAAAAATAATGCTGACGAATATAATATTTAGCAAAAGTAAATGCTATTGATAGGAACATAATAAAGACATGGGTAAAATTAAACCATTTTTTAATACTGATTTTTGATGCTACCACAAGAAGCAGACAAAGTAATACAATATGTTAAATTTGGGGTGATATAAGTTGATAGAAATTCTGACATCAAATGATATAAACTCTATTTGTTGAAAATTACGTAAATAATATAGACCTGCTAATTTAATGAAATGATTGCAATAATATTGAAATTAAAAGTTCGTAGAAGAAATTGAAAGGCTGAAAAAGTTCGTAAGGCTTGGATGTGGTTAAATGATTGTAAGACGTCAAGGCATATGTAGCTGAATCTTGAGATGATAGATGATAAATGATAAAAGTTTAAAATGTTGATAAGAGATTTTCAAGAAAAATTTAAAATGCTTACTGAGACCATTTAAACAAGAAAATGCAGAATAAGAGGGTAAACTTATATAGAGGTTATTATGAAATTACAATATATTTTAAGCTTAGAGAGAAGAGAAATGCTTACAGTGTGAATAAGAGAACAGTTGTAAGAACAGACACATGTTAAAGTGTTGACGCATATATTCTTGAAGGTCGTCAGTAAGAAAAGTAAATAAACATTACGGAGAGAAGCAGAGAAATGCTTACAGTGTGAAAGAGTATGATATAAACCATGTGTCATAGAAGAATGAAAACTCTCCAAGGTAAGATACAAAAGACACTATTCATTTGTGTAATGATATATTTAATTGATATAATAACTTATAATATAGTTATTCCATTTATATGTGTATTGAACAGTTAAAATAAGAATGTATTTGATATCATGTTTCTTTAGTATTGTTGCAATATAATATGTAAATTGCATCAATCAAGATAATTTGAACATACTACAGGAAGAGTAAAATCATATAAAAAAAAATTATGAGATAAATAATTTAATTCGGGAGTATAATATAATATTTAATTAATTCACTTATAGATAATTAATGAAATATTATCTTGGGGCATTTGATATTGAATTTATATACCTAGAAATTATGTAAGGGAGAAATTACGCAAGCCGAATTAGAGGATGAAACTGAACAGGAAATGCGTGGGTGTTACAAGCAATGACTAACTAAAATACAGAAGTCAGCAGATTCTCCGAGACTCAGGGGATTCACCAGTAACTTTCGCTAAATGGATATAGCGTCTAGTTTCAAGTTGGTTCGAAGGTGATGTAGACCCCGGATTAAGATCTTGACCAATAAATGAATAGATCGCGAATGAAATAAGGGGTGATGAGATAGGAGAAGCACAGAGAAGCTTGCAAACGTAATATTACTCGGCATCAAGTACTCGGGGGAGATGGACGTTAAAGAACTCAGCATCAAGTACTCGGGGTAGACGGACGTTAAGTTGACCTGCATTTAGTAATCCGGGGAGGCGGACTCGCAAATATACAAGTATCATTAATGCCGTGCCGACAAGAAGAAGTATTATTATAAAAGTGATTGGAAACAAGATTCATATATAACAGGTAATTCCTAAAACATCCATTCCCTGTAGTATGGTCAAAATAATCAAAGGTATCAGTTAACTAATTGCATCCATCATAACCGCTTACATTATTAGTGTTTTTACACAGAATCAAGATTACAATAAAAGTGAAGTGATTATAAAATATTACGGTGAAGTGATTTATATATATTTATGCATGATCGTAATTTGCAAAACCACACACCACTTGACCTGAGATATTTCCATGCTTTCCGATTGACCTTAGCCTGGGTAATTTGCTTCGTCAAGTAACAAGAAGGACAAAGAAGTTTCCATATCGCATTTGAGGTAAGTGGCACCTATCATTAAAACGTACCCAGATAAAGAAATATTCTTACCCATGCGAAATTAAATTGACAACCCCCAGACGATTGCATTGCAAACTACGAAGTTCTGTTCTTTGCCACGGAAGTCCAAGAAGTCCAAGAGCCATTTAAAAGATAGTAATAATGAAAACATATGATTTATTCAACATCTGCATGAAATGATCACTTTACAAAAGCTACAAAAGGCATTTTCCATAAGTGTCACACCCGTCACACAACATATGTCACACCCGTCACATCAAAATTAAGCCAAAATAGTAGGCATTTCAAAATTATATTTTAGGTGTGTCTTCTGTATTGAAATATCTTAACTTTTACCAAGTTTCCATTTTATACAATGATTACTTGGCTTTCTACCCAAACTATTACATGTTTTTTGTGACGGGTGTGACAAGGGTACCTTGAAAATTGATTTGATGAATATCTTCACTGAAACTCATCTTAAAAATTTGTTTTATGATGACAAAATCTTCACTTATTTGTGCTTTTGTGGGTGAAATTAAAAATTGTAGCAAATCTACTGATTCCATGAGTATAATGCAGTACTAGCCAACATGTTAAATTATAAATTTCAGTCAACGAAAAAAATACACATTTCAGCAGTTGTTATTATATAGATACCTTTAATTTAATAGAATTGTGAATCTATTTTCAAATTCTACAGTCTTTTACCTTTACTTTGATATATAACATGTCTATGTCACGTAAAAAAAAGATGTAACCACCTTTGTCCACTTTCACATGGATTGGCTCATCAGGAGCTATCCTGGGGGTAAAGGTGGTCAGTGCATAAGGATGACAACTTTACCACCTTCATGTGCTGGAACCCTCTGAGCCTTCAATGGCCTTTAATAGGGAACACTTCACTTTTTTACTTTTTTACTGGCTTGTAGCCAACATCTATTTTCTTTTCCATGAAATACAAAGCTATTCCTTTATTATCTTTCTGCCTCAAATTAAGAAATTCAAACATATTATTGTGTGGATCTGTGGAGGTTATTTGAATTACAAAAAACATGTTTGCTTTTTCCCAGCATAAGTGGCATAGCCTACACAAAATCACAATTGTATATACTGTCTGGCTGCGAGCTGAAGGCCGAGCTAGCGTTCCCCCACTACTTAACCATGCGCTTGCATTTACTGTCTATGTCTTTCCCCCACTATGCCACCAGCTCGGCCTTCAGCTCACAGTCAGACAGTACCTTGCCTTCATTGGAATGATCTTCCTGTTTATCAGTTACGCTTATGAAATAATGTATATCGCAATATTCTGAGGATTTGTACAGTTTGGTAGAAATTTTGTACAGATCAATTACTTTAACATGATGAATATCTCTGGAATGTGAAACGTCTTTGACACTGTTCCATCTTTCATAACATTTGCAAACTGCAAAATAAAGAAAATCCACATTTATTTCGGTACTTTATGAGTTTCACAGACTAAGGCATTTGCTTCAACATGTACCTTTTCTGGACTTCAGTCTTTCCAGATTCTCTTTTATGTATAGGCCTATAAATATGTGTGTATAAAATCTTTACATCCTGGGCACATCCAACTTATATGATCAAGATTGTTACAGGCTTGTACAGTTTGACAACCTACTGATTGAGGTTTTCAGTTTTGTCTGAAATTGGAGTTATATCCTTGACCACAGATGAGCGCTTTCGTGGACTTGCGGGGAGAGCATTCAGAACCTTTTTCACAGCTTTTACAAAGGATTGTCTTGATTTGTATGGAGAATGTTGAAGCAGAATGGCCACTAGTTGAGGGAACTTCTAGAGTATTTCTACATTCTTCTTTTTCTTACATCTCAATTTCTGTACTGCTACGTAATTAGTCATCTTAGTTTATTAAGTTGAAGGTGGTTCATAGATGCTTTTTTAATTGCTTTCTGTTCTCTGTCTTTCTTTTTCATTTCTTCATGTACGGTAATCCTGCATTCTTTTTTCTTTTCCGGCACTCACGCTGACGTTCTGCTGCTGTTTTACCCATTACGGTCACTGAAGAAATTGATACTCCAAATAATCCAATAAAATATTACAGATAATTTTCTGTGCCTAATAAAGTTCCAGTATGCTTGTTATTCTTATTTTAGTATTACATACCTTTTTTCAACTTACACTACCTAAGTTCATGTTAAGTGCTGTTTATTAGTAAGAGGCTCAGTGTGTGAAACAGGTTATGTAATTCCGTCACGACCCTAAATGTTGATTTAAATATAATCCTGTGAAACAAATGATATGGTCTGGTTGTAAAGTAGGCAAAACTAGCTTTGCATACAAATTTTCTCCCACCTACTGCCATTACTTGAATAGTAACAGTGAAAAATGTCCGTTTTTGTGACGGAATTACATGCCTAATGCATAGAAACTTCCAGTATTAATTAAAATATATAAAATATTTTTAAAATACATGTATAAGTGCATTTAAAGAATCTTAATGAATACCAGATACTAATACTATGATTAATTGTTAAGTTTTTTACCTTTATTTGAAACAAAATTATCAATGACAATGGTGGAGAAATTCAGTCATGTACTGGGTGTAAAAGAGGTTCTTCTTCCAGGAATCCCTAACTGCACTAAATAAAGTATATCTTCAAAAAACAAAATATTCCTGTGAAATATAATCCTTCCCCTACGTAAATATGGTTTTACTTTCTAATTAGGCCTACATTCATTTTTAGAAATCCATGTCCTGGTTGACTTTTTTCTGGAATGGCCCAAATATTATGTGGAGGTGCAAGGGTATTTTTTTATTGTGAAATATTAGGTGACATGTCAATTGCAATTATGCATTACTGGCGTTGAGCAGCGGCTACAGGCATGGCGGCATATGCTGCGTTGAAGCGGGGCAGGCAGCACGCGGCAAGCAGTCAGGTGGGGAAGCGGCCAGGCGAGTGGAAAGGGGAGCAGGGTGAGTCGCAAAGTACTAACTTCCCAAAGTCTGTTGGGTGTAAAGCAAGTTCAATGCCTACAGAACAAGTTGAAGACCTGAATTATACAATCTGATTGGCGAATCGGAAATATGGTCCGCGCACTCTTCCCCCTTCCACTTGATACTCGCCTGGCTGCTTCCCCTATCCCGCTGGCTGCTCCTAGCATGTCTCCTAGCCACCCGCTGGCCGTTGCTCAGTGCCAGTAATAATATTTCACAATAAAAAAATACCCTTGCACCAAACATATTTTACAATTATAAAAAACTCCATAGGCTATAACCTATATGCCAACAGAACATTTCACAATTATAAAAAACCAAATTATAAATATTTCATAATAAAAAAGACCCTTGCACCATACATAATATTTTGCAATGATAAAAAATGCCATATTATAACTTAAAATATGGCTTAATTGATGCAGGAAAATTCCCTTGCACCAACACTGCTCTTTTCATAACGAACTAAATATCTCAAAATTATAAAAACCGATTCTTGCATTAAAACTCATGAAATCTCCCCTAACATAACTCAAATATACGAAAGCTTCCTTCATTGCTCAACATTCACTCGTGGCATAGTGGTTAAGACTTAAGACTCCTAGCTATAATGCTAGGGGTCCCGAGTTCGAATCCTGGTCGATCCAAAATTGACTATTAGGAATAAGTCTCGAATAGGTAGGTAGGGTGAAGAGGAGGTGAGAGGAAGCGAGAAAGGAGATGGGAAAGGAAGAGAAGAAGAGAATGAAGGAGAAATAAATTATTTTTTCTATTTCACCAGTTGCGTAGTAGGCCTAGATGGCGCTACCATTGCTGCTAGTAGTTAAAACACCGCCGCTAGATGTCTCCCCCACCCAAAACCCCTACTTTCCAGGCGGGTTGGAGTGGGGGACTCGTGCACGGCCTGTTCTGCCGTTTTCCCATCTTATTGTCCTAGGCTCCCTCCAGTTCAAGATATTTATTTTTAGTGGTCTGCCGGCCAGCCTTAGTCGTTAACGTGGCTTTAGAATGCACTAAGTTATACCAGACTGATGAAAATGTGCTACTATGCAAAATTATCAGCACATTTGCCCACCCTATGACTATTTGCTGCAGTGGAAAAGAAGATGTCTTAACGTATGTATACACGAGTTCAGTGTTTGAGTATATTGCTTTGTAGCTACAGAGCCTTCGTTTGGGTGCATGGCTAGCTTAACAGTATTTGCTTGGCAGGGGAAGCACATTGTTTACCTGTGATAGTCTGATATTGAAAATCCCTTAAACTCAAATGCATACATTTCTCATTTGTTATAATGATGTAGTAACCAAATATCTTACTTTCATTGTTGGAGATGTTGGAAATGATGTCCTTGTGCTGCCATACGTCTTTCATGCCTTATTTAAGCAATAAATCCTCTGAAATTGCATCAATTTATCATCTTACGTTGTCTGGTTCAGTTCTCCCAATGTTTGTGAATTATTCTGATATAGCTTACTTTATTTTTTAAGGTCTTCCGGTACCGGGGATCGAACCCGGGCCGACGGATCTGTAGTCATCGATGCAAACCACAAGACCACGCCGGCGGTCCTGTTTTATCTTCATTGATTTTTATTTCATTCTCGAGTGCCCACTGTGATAGTTGGTCCATGGCCTCCTGTAGATCTTCTAAGTCTTCTTCTGAAGCTATAGCCATATCATCCGCATACATATACAGCCTTGTCCAGGTATTGTTTTCCAGTTTCACTCTAACATCATGTGACATAACGTTGAACAGAAGAGGGCTAAGGGGGCCTCCTTGGAAGACTCCAATCTTCTGGCTGATCCATTGTGACTTTGCAACACTGCCTTCTATTTGGATGTAGTTCTCTGCCATAATATTGTTCACCAACCTCGTCAGCCACGATTTATCAATTAACGTTTCCAGCTTGTGTATCAGGATCTGCTGATTCAGTAAGTTGAAGGCCTTGGGATAATCTACGAAGACCATGTATAATTTCCCACGCTTACAGTCCATTGTCTGCCTTATGTCTGCTAAGAGATTTCCTGCTGCCATCAGGGTTGACCTCTTTGGCCTAAAACCGAACTGCTTCTCTGGTAGTAGGGAATCTATTAGCTTATTTATACTTCAGGATAGGAACATAGTGTTGGGAGATACAGTACACTACAGAGTTGCCGGCTATTCAGATCTGTCAATTCTTTATCCCCACAGTCACATCTTTACAAACTGGCAACTGATTTTCAGGAAGATTGCCGGATCGCCACCTTCCTTGTCTACAGAATGAAAGGGAGTGAGCGAGACAGTGGTTTTGTGTTGCAACGTTGAGGAGCAGGTACTATTCCTTCACTATGGTCCTACCCTGAACTGAAGTGTAGCCTCTCTGATAGTGCTCTTGTCAGTAATTTGAAACCCACTGTTTCCAGAGCGATTCCTCTATAGGCCTATGTATTGGGGTCACTGGTGCTTCCTTTCCCTTTATAAACTACCGGTATAATAGTTTAACGGTCGACTTCCTCCAATCATTTGGCATTTCTCCTGTTTCTAGGCAATTATTAAATAGATTTGTCCACGTCGGTAGCAGGTACTGAATAGACTGTTTCAGGTGTTCGTTTCGGATACCATCTGAATCAGGTGTTCTGTTATTCTTACCTGCGAGGATAGCTCTGATGTAGATGTACATGTAGATGTAGATATCTCGTCCTGTAGATCCTGTGTTGAGCGGCTCTCAAGAATATAGAACAAGTCAGATCAAAAAATACATGCATGTTACATCAATAATATACAGAAACTGCAAGCTGCCAAATTTATCCAAGCTGGAAATATTCCTCCAAATTGTAAAAGGTGTGAGTTATTAAAAATTTCTTGACAGATGTTTTGAAAGATTTGCTTTTCCTTTGAATACATAACAATTTAATGTTGCTTGGAAGCTTGTTATATATCTGTATTGCAGAATAATAAGCACCCTTCTGAAAGAGTTTTAACGAGTTAGTTGGTCTGTGTAGATCATTCATGTTTCTGGTAGTACGTCCATGTACACTAAAATTAGTTTGAAATTTATCAATATTATCCGCCTATATAACACATAACAGAGTATATATGCCGGTACTCCCCTGTAAGAGTGAAGACTTTTAATTTTTCAAATAGCAGTTTACAAGATTCCCTTTTTTTCTTTCCACATATTATTCTTATCGCCTGTTTTTGTAATCTAAATATTTTCTCCCTATGGGAAGAGTTGCCCCAGAAAATGATCCCGTACCTCATTACCGAGTGAAAATATGCAAAATATACCATAACTAATGCATCCTGTTGTAATATATTATTCAGAATTCGTAAAGCAAAACACGCTGAACTCAGTTTTGGACTTATCATTTCTATGTGTGTCTTCCAGTCAAGATTTTGGTCAATTTGTAGTCCTAAAAAATTTTACATTGCTAATTTCTTTTATGATTTGTGTTTGATAAATAATTTCAAGATTTGAGATACATTTGTTTTTTGTCCTAAATTGTATAAAGTGGGTTTTATCAATATTAAGTGCCATTTTATTAGCTAGAAACCATGTGTTTAACTCGTGAAAAGCCTTTGTAACTATTCTTGATAAATGTTCTTGTGATGTTCCTGTTACAAGTACACTAGTATCATCTGCGAAGAGCTATACCTTTGATTCGTCACTTAAGTTATAGGGCAAGTCATTAATGAAAATTAAAAAGAGCAAAGGTCTTAGTATTGATCCCTGAGGTACCCCATTCTTAACAACCCCGAAATCAGATTCATTTCCATTTATTATTACCCTTTGAGTTCTACCAGACAGATATGATTTGAACCACTTAAGTGTTAAATCATCCAACCCATAATGATCTAATTTTTGAAGTAATATTTCATGATTTATACAGTCTAATGCTTTCGCTAAGTCACAGAAAATGCCCAGAGCGTACTTCTTTTTATCTAACGCTTCCAATATTTTAGTGTTGAGTTGAAATGTAGCATTCTCAGTGGACATGCCACTTCTAAATTCAAATTGAGATGATGCAAGAATGTTATTCAAATTAAGATAGTGTAAGTTATTATGCGGTTGTACATAGCCTTTTCAAAAACTTTTGAAAATGAGGTTAATAGCGATATAAGTTAGGTCTGTAATTTGATGGTAGATTTTTGTCAACAATAGCATGCTTCAGTCTTTCTGGAAATATTCCATTTTCTAACGAACAATTGCATATGTGACTAAGAGGTTTACTGAGTTCCGATGAGCAGCTTTTTAACAACTTACTACTTATCTCATCCCATCCAGACGAGCTTTTACTTTTGAGAGACTTGATTATATTTTCAATTTCTATGTGGGAAGTCAGGTTCATTAGAAATCTATGGTTCCAAACTGTAGATTTTGTCAGTAGGTCTACTGCCTTAATGCTAATATTATTTGTAGGAATACATTTCTCTGCAATATTTATAACGTGACTATTAAACGCATTTGTAATGTCTGATAACTTATCTAGTTTTCTGTCTTGGTATATTAGTGATGTACAATCTGGTTCTATATTTTAGGTAGAGCTCTCTTTTGTTTGCACATGATATTTTAATACCAGCAGTTAACCATGTGTTATTCTTTGAATTAGGTAAACTAGTAGTTTTCTTTTTTGGAAAATTTGCCTCAAAGTGCAGTGACACTATGTTTAGGAATAAATTTAATTTACTATCTACTTGGTCATAGGATAACATAGATTCCCAGTTTTCATTCGCAAGATCTTGTTTGAAATTTAAAATTGAATCATCATTCATTAGGCTACTCTAGTCATATTACTATGGGCATGTTTACTGGTCGAATTTACTTTATTATTGTTCAGCACTAACATTTGTGCATCATGATCTGATAATCCATTTAATGTTGGAAGTAGCCTACTTTAAAATTAAAATGTTTTTCTATATCTATGAATATACAGTGAGTCCCACGCAAGAGTTGGCCAATGATGCGGGTTTCTGCGTCGCAACTGGCACAGCTCCAACTCCCGAGCGATCGGGTGAAATATCTATGCAAATAATGCCGCGGTCGGTGTAATGATTCAGGTTCTCACATTTATAGTTAAAATTACAATGAAAATAACCACGTACCTCATCACAAGAGATGTTGGAAATGTTCTCCTCTTGCATCCACACAATACTGGCACCTTTTTAGGAAATTTTCTTTCACGCGCATAAGTTCAGCTTCCGAGACAGAGTTACTTTCTCTTGTGATAGGCCTATGTGATATTGTCTTTAAGTTCTTCTAACAGTACGTAAATATTATTTATGGGGAAACTTGAAAAATAAAGTGTATAGATCAATTTCCCATACATAAGAAGAACTTAAAGACAATATCACAAAAGAAATTAATGCTATCTCGGAAGCTGAACTTATGTTCATGAAATAAAATTTCCTAAATGGTGCCAGTATTGTGTAGATGCAAGAGGAGAACATTTCCAACATCTCTTGTGATGAGGTACGTGGTTATTTTCATTGTAATTTTTACTGTAAATGTGAGAACCTGAATCAATACACCGACCGCGGCATTATTTGCGTAGATATTTCACCCGATCGCTCGGGAGTTGGAGCTGTGCCAGCCACGACGCAGAAACCCGCGTCATTGGCCAACTCTTGTGTGGGACTCACTGTATTATCTATTGTTGTTTGGGAGTTGTTCTGAATTCTAGTTGGAAAGTTTACTATGAAATCTATATTATAGCTACCCAATAAAGATATCAGTCTGATCTTTTTCTCACTATTAACTGGGAAATCTACATTAAAGTCCCCACACAGTATGATATTTATGTTAGTACTATATAGTGAATTAAGAACCCTTTCTAACTGATTTATAAAATCATTGAAATTACCTGATGGTGCCCTGTAAATGGTTAGTATTACAAATGTATCATTGTCAGAATCCACTCTGGCTGAACAACATTCAAAATCCTGTTCTTTACAGAAGGAACTTGTGTCTATGTCACTGAAATGTAAGTTTCTTTTGATAAATATACTCACACCTCCACATATTATGGAATGTCTACAAAATTTTGAACATAGTGAAAAGTTATCAATTTTTAATTGTTCCAGATCTGTTTCTGCACAGTGGTGTTCCGTTAACCAAATAACTTGAATTTCCTGTTTATTAGAATTAGTTGTCCTGTTTATTAGAATTAATTGTACCTGAATGGCTAAGTTAAATTCTTCAATTTTATTTTCAAGCCCCCTTATGTTTTGATGAAATAGTGCAAATGATTTATTGGTTCTAGCTTTAAGCCTGCGTGTATTGCTGTTATTGACTTGAGATATGCATATAGGCCTAAGCTGTTGGATTCTTTCACTTAGATTCCCCCATCTCTTCTTCTGTGAAGAGATCACATTTGTCCTGGATTTTCATAGGTCTAGTCTCCTTGCAGCATAAAACTTTACTTAGATGTGCTTGCCATGTCTGTATTGGTATGTCCGCTGGGAACCTCGGCTGTCTTGGTCTCAAAGCCTTGTAGGGGTTACTTTCTATCTCCTCTATCAGTTTCCCATGTTGTTCTTCGAGATGTAGCTTCTTTTTGAGCTTCAAGAGAGCCTTATACTCCTTCCGTGCATTGTTATATTCCTGGAGGGCAATCTGCATTTGGTGTTTCCTTAATCCGTACAGTACAGATATGGTTGCTGACCTTTTGTTATAGCATTCCCTATCAAACCAGGGTTTTGATTTCCTCTTTCTTGACTGACGTTCCTGAACGGTGTTTGTAATCCATGTCACAATTTTTCTAGCAGCATCATCAATCCTGCCTTCCTTTGTCGCCTGATTGATGCTGTGCACTATGCCTGATGTTATCTTCATCTTTTCTACATCTAGGGTCCTTCCAAGATTTCTGGTTTTATTGCTCCCTGTTGTTTCTATTCTGATGCAAGTTTGCTAGTCAATGTTGTCTGGGCAGTGTTTCCTGATTTGTGCGCCATCTGTATCATATATAAGGTTTGTTTGCAAAGCAAATCCATGACTGCTTGAGAATTTGTTGTACTGCGCATGTCCAGTCTGTAACTTATCCGTGATTTGCACTTTGTGAATGGTTAGAAGAATTTAGAATCGATACCGTAGTTTCTGTGTTCAATCGATATGATATGCTAATAATAGATTATGTATTTCCTTTTAACACGTTATACATGCAATGTACATCGCTAATAAACTGTATTTTGGGAAACTTTCAATTATCTTCCATTATTCATACATAGGCCTATAAGCAACCTATGCTTATAAATCAGTTGCAAGGTTATTGGAGTAAGGAGTCAGAAGCATGAAAATAGGTTACCGCACATGTCTCTGAAAACAATTCATGGTAGAGCCTGCAAACTTTTCTTATAGTACAGAAACTGTCCATGAAAACACATCAAACAGAATATTGACAATCAGAATCACGAATTCTCGCTTTGCGAACGCATATGGAGAAAGAGCGCATGCGCGAACAATATGTTCCTGGTTTCTGACTGCTTTGCGAACAAACCTATAGTATGTTCTGACCTCGTACTTCATATCCTTTGACAAACACTAAGTCTATTGCGCTGCCCCCATTATGATAGATTTATGTTCGCTCTGCATTATTTACCAATTCTAGCCCTTCACTAGTTAGGTAGTCTAAGACCTGTGTAGTCTTCCTACTATTAAAACATAATATAAAACAATGTCACTGATTTATAATAGTGGATAAAACAATAAGTTGTAAAACCTAACACTACGTTTCGACCTGCCCCCCAGTCCTTTCTCAAGTGCACTGACTGCATAAATAATAAACGTCCCGTCATTTACATGCAGCATGGTCGTTCTCATGTTGTTGTTGATGTTGATCGTTGCTGCCTTCACCGTTTTTGCCCTCTCGCTTTCTGAACGTGTTATCCTTGTAATGCTCATTAATCCACTCACCTGGGATATCAAAATTACTATCATAAATCACTCTTGGACTGGGAAAACATGGAACATCATATGTCCTATTAAGTTCTTAATCACATTAATCCAACTGTTCCCCTAAGTCTCCCTCATATCCACTGTTCCCCTAAGTCTCTCTCATATCAACTGCACAGATGAGATCTCCCGCCAATATTACTCTTGCTGTCCTCTGGATTATGTTTATGATTTCACTCAGACCCTCTACTATGTCCAACATACTACCGTCTGACAGTTGATGACAGTATAACTATCCTATTGTCATTTTTCATAGAACTTCAAATGGAGCAATTTCCGGTTTGAGTAAACACACTACTCCTCCTGACGGCCTACCCCTCTCACCTTGTGTTGCATAAGCGTGTGTATGTTGTAGAAACCTTCAATGTTCATTGCATCCTTCTCTTTTATGAATGTTTCTGTCAGAATACACGCCTTAAAGCTATCAAACATGTCCACTGGTATTAACCCAACCACCCCTCTAAGACCCTCTACGTTCCAATTGAGGACTTTGATACACTGTCTGGACTTCATGAGTTTGTTTCTTCTTAGATATAACTTTTACATTATTACCGTCTTCTTCCTCTGTATTTCCATGGGGCACAAAAGGGGACCGAATGACTTTGCCGGAGGGCCAGAAGTCGGCGTCCTGGATCTGATCTTTATAGGCCTACTGCATTGCTACACCAATCTTCAATGCTTTGCTGGTCGGCCATGAGCTTACTTCTTCACAGCTTATGGGATCTTCTATACCGTTATCTTTCAAATATTTTGTCACATCGTTTTCTGTAATATGTGGTTTTAATCTTGACCCATGGAGCCATATGTGCTTCTCGGCTGCCTGTATGTAGGATGTTCCCTCTCTTCTACTAATGGCTCCTTGCCTGCTTGTCTGTGGTTCTGCCAAATGGGTTCTGTTCCTTCGTCCAGACCATACACTCCATTCATTATCCTCGTCCCTGGTTGGTTCTTCTTCCCCTGACTGATTTGGTTCTCTTTGTTGAGGGCTACTATGCGCAGTCTTGGTGGAGACTTCATTTTCTACTGCTATATGGTTTATGAGTACTTGATTACAGGCACTAAAGCTATCTGAATCTAGCCTTGCATTTTTTTTTAATTTGCTTGCTACATAGCCTACAATAGTTAGATTTATTACAAGAAGGACATAGGATTTAACCATGAACTTCTTCTATTGTAGACCTACATCAAATTACACACCAGTCAAATTATATCAAATTAAAAGTTGTGCTTACTCTCATTGCATTATAGGTATACTTACAAGCCAATTCAAAATAAGTTATGAACAATTCAAAGTAAGTTATGAACGGTAATTAAGTCTCTTGTGGATTTCACACACCTATATATAATGCATGGCATGTTTATGAATCTCTCTGATTAAATTTTTGTATCTGGCATGTTAATAATCAAGTAGGTTACAAACCTCTCATCTTTCATCCCTATTACTGTATAGCCTGCCGGTACCGGTATATGAAATAATAAAATTTCTACAAATTGAACTTCTTGTTTGTTTAACAGATCAGCCATTTCATAATAATGAGTATTACATTCTAGCATATTATGAAAATTAGTTTTGTTTATTACGTATCATAAATAAGAAACTACAGTGTTTTGCAGATGACAAGCCATTTTATCCTTCTCCTGCTTAGATACGCGGTCCAATCAGAGACAGCGAGACTGAGGGAAGACTCTCACTGCTAGCGGCAATTCGTTAGCTCGTACACATGAATGGCGGTGAAGGAATTGGCTTCTCATTTGAAAAATACTAAAGAATTGGTTCTTCACATTCTGTAAAATTAACATGGATGGATGGTAGAACTTAGCCCATTTTCGAGTTTTGAACCACTTAGACAGGCCTCATTACATGATTATTTGTAACTGGCAGAAGTGTATCAGAAGTGTAAGGTGTGGAGAGATGAGTGTGTGTAATGGTGTTTGTGTAGTGTAGTGTGGAGTTGCCCTATGAGTGATGACTGTATGGTGAGGAAGGGTGGAGGGGAAGCCTATAGTGCCAGCATTAGCTTACTCTTATTGAAAGACACAACAGGGACCACTAGGTTTATTTTTCCTGTGTTTTTGAAGGAATTGTTTTGATTTTACAGATGTTATCATTAAAAATGATATAACCTAATTGAACTGGCCTTAAACAATACTACTTACAAATGGATCCTACACAAACCAATCGCAACGTCCCTAATGGGAGGAGTAATAGAGATGTTGATTGGGCAAGATATGGACTTGGTACTCGAGAGGCATCTGAACATCAGCCTAACGTTGACAGCAGAAGTGACAGAACTCCAGGCTCTGCTGACTTTGGCAGTGAGTACCATTATGGACCAGGGGGTCATCAGGCTTCTGAAGTGAATGAACTCTTTGCAGAAGAACAGGTTAGTTTTAATGAACAGCTTTTGATTCTAAAACTTAATAGGCCTCTGCAATTCATAAAATTCAATGCACACAATTCTTTGTGATTGTGAAGAACATGCCATGTTTTTGACACTCCTACAGAAGACTCTAAAACATTAATAAGCAAGCTAGTAGATACTTGAATGATAAATTATGCAATTTACGGTTCCCATGTTCATGAAATTCATATTCAGTTCAGCATCTACTGTTCTTGTTTCTGTACAGTTTTGTGTAAACTTTTTTTATTCCCCTTTTTGAATTGTGAATTGCTGTTACTCATATTTTTACTGCTTCATTGAAAAAGGAACTTATATTATTTTAATGTTTGCTTTTTAAATACTCTATCCACAGTTTCAGAGTCAAATTTGTTAATTTTGAGCCTCTTACCTGCATTTATTCATATTACTTTTGCCATCATTATGTTCCTCACATTTCATAGAAAAAATCATTAAATTAGGCAAAATTTTGTATCAAAGTCCCTCTATGGCATATGACTGGAGCTATGTATTTTAATGTGTTCAATTTCCCGTTTTTAAACTCAGAGCATTCTTGTGCTCATTACATTGTAAGCGTTCTTAAGCACATTCTACTTTCCAGCACATTAAATGCATTGCTTAAAATCTTATCCATCGGTCTTGGGTGCCGATGGAACCAATGGCTTGTTTAAAACAGTCGAACGGAAATCATTCTTATTTACAGTGCATAAATTAATCGACTGCAAATCAGCACATTTTTTTCGATGAGTTTAAAAACTTGCCCCAAGTATTTAGTTCCCTCCCTTTTTTTGGAAACAAGATAATTACAGTGAACACTGCTTAATGTAATCGCAGATAATGTTATCAGTCGGGTAATGTTATCACTTTTTTGAAGTCCCTTGTGGATTAATACTGATACATTGAAAAAATGCTGTTTATTGTGATCAAAGATTCAGTTTATTTTATCACATTTTCCTTTTTTCAGCTTTATTTCCAAGTACATCATTCAAAAATTCGTTTTTAAGGCTTTCGTTTCCAACTAAACTGTTTTGTGTTGTATTGAAAATAGCAGTACTGTTCCCAGTTCAAGGGAGTGGCATTACCTAATTTTCTGTTTTAAGCAATAAAACATGTTTCACCCCTTAGTTAAGCTGCAGCTTTTGATTTATGAAGATAACAGGGTTGACAAACAGTAATAGCTAGTGTAAAATGAAAAGACCTGAACAGACAGCAGTTAAATGTTTTGTATGCGATCAGTATGAACTTCCAAAAACACTCATAACTCGTAACTGAGAATGGAGTATTGGTTAATGGACTCCTAAAGGAAAGTAAAAACAATTAAAAACTTTGTTGCTGGTTGAAAAAATAGTTGCTTGCAGTCTATTACTGTATTATGAGTAGGGACCGGATTCTTAGGTTTTTACCTATTTTTTTCCTTACTTCCAAAACAAAAAGCGCTCATACACTTTTTCGAATCATGTCCATAGGATTCACCCACATTAATTCTGTGGCACCTAACAATACCTAAATGGGGTATAAAAACCTAAATATACCTAAACGGGATATATATATAACCTAAAATATCTAATTTAGGCTACTTTTATTTGTCTTTTTTGTTTGTCAGTTGAGGAATCGATATTTTGTGGACAGACAATAATTTTTGTCAGGTTGAAATTAATACCACTAGCGTTTCGTTCAACCCATTGTCGTCTAGGATGGACTGTATCAAGAGAGGAAGTGTAGAATACCGGCGTATTCCTTTTAAAATATTCGTACGAACAACCATTGTTGCCGTGTATGAACAAGGATATAGATTTCTGTGTTTTAAAGCGTTTGTTTGCCTTAACCTTTAGTATTGTCTTGTTATTCACAATGAGTGTTCACACTGTGTTTTAAGAAGACGTGTTAATTATGTATTGAATCCTATGTAGCACATTCAAATTCATTAAACCAATTATTCTACCCGAAAACTATATTTTGGACAAAAAACCTAAAAAAAACTATTTCACCTAATGGAAAACCTAAAACAGTGTTTTTAAAAACCTAAAAATCCAGTCCCTAATTATGAGTGGTTCAGTGAATCACAATTATGTATTATTTTATGAATAAATAACCTTCAATTAATTCTTCCGGCTACTATTATCAGTTGGTTAATATTATCAGATTAGCTGCATCCCAAAGTGATCACAATAAGCGGCGTGCACTCTACATCCAGACTCATAGATTAACTTAATATTCATATTGAAATTATTATTATTATGTATTTGTTTAATTAATTTTTTTATTGAAATCAGAAATCAGAATTTTTAAGCATACATTACAAACAAACAAAATGATCATGTATTACAAAATTATAACCTCCAGATGAGCAAAGCTTGTATTCATGGGCTCCAATCACCATAAATACAAGAGAAGCATGGAAATCTACAAGTATGCGTACACAAATTAAATACTGATTCTGAACTAAAATCATTTAACAAAGTTTGCAAAAAAAGTCATAGTAGGAGATTCAAAACTACAAAAAAAAGAATTCAATTTTACAAATGGGTCATTCTCCAAAAAAGGGCAGATTTCAATGTTAGAATTTAAATTTTTTATTTTTTTATTTTGGACCATGGTTTTTTTATGTAATATTTCTTTCTGCAGAGTACTACTGAGGTAGTTGCCCTACTTACCGAGTGGTATTTTGCATTAAATTAACAAGGTTAGAAAATGGCACATTCATGGAGGTGAGAAAATAGTAAGAAATAGTAATTATATAGAAGTTATGTGAGAATTAGATTTAATTTACCGTATTAAATGTTATCATGAAAAAGAACAATACTTATTACCATACAAATGGATTAACACACAACTTTTTACTTATTTTTATCTATATGTGAAAATAGATTGTCACCTTTAAATCAAAACATGATATATTGTCATAAATTATTAGGCTATACCAGTATCTTCTTTAAACAAAAATAATAAATGCAGATAGTTAAATATGTCATCAATTACTACATTAATTACACCTCCATGGATAGGACTCGAGAGTAACAGTAACGGAGGTGAGATTTTTCTCTAATTTGTCGAACAGCTTGGGAACATTTGAGATTAGAAAATCTCAGTTCTAGAGTTTAACTTTGCATTCCTTATTATTATAATTTATAGCAAAATTAAATATAAAAACATACAACTTACCGTTGGGTGTAGGTAACAGAGGTGAGGAAGTCAATTACCAACTCTACATTTAGCCCTTTTACACAAACAAAACAACACTTAAAAGCACACTGACAGCTTGGCTTTATATAAAAGTTGGAGTCCAAGGAAAATAGAAAGACTACAGTGCCATCTCTGTGGAAATAATTGAACTTTGATATTATTTCACGGAGGTGAAGTCTCACTTTGGGACAGGCATGTTTAGTGCAAAAAATTGTCTTTACAAAATGATATGTTTTCTTTTCAGTTATTAATGACTCATTTTTTGAGCTGTTTGTTCTTGTTATAACACTAAAATGGAATAAAAATTAAAGCTTGTTGAATTACGAAAGAATGAAAATGAAAAGTCAGGCATTGGGACATGAGACGGAGATGAGATCTTACATACTGTGCCCTAAAATGCAGAAAATTGTAACTTTTGTTTAAAAAGTGGAATATGGGATCAAATAAACCTTATTTCAATCTAACTTATCATAATAATTCATAATCCATAAATACTTATTTTACACCAGAAAATCAACTGCGACATGAATCTGCCCTTTTTCTGGAGAATAACCAAATACAGTATGTGTTTATATTTTTAAACATAAGCAACTTAGATGGAAGAAATTACTAAGATGAAATCAATGGAAGACAAGACTACTACTACAGGCCTACTACGGAGCACTCATTGCTGTGCATCCTGATTTCATAAAATATAGTGTCAACCTATTTAAGATAAAAGTTAAAAATTAATACACAGCAAACTTCCCATTATACTTACAAATGGCTGTCTTCTGGTAATTCTTGCCACATTCTTCATCTAATCAACTTTATCTACTCCAGATTTGGTCTGATTATAAAAGGTTATGATTTCTGGTTTAGATTTCTCTGATTTACTGTCAATACTATCATCATTGTATAATGTAGAGAGTGCCAGAACAGCCTTGTCCTTCTTAGGCTTATAGGAAACAAGTGTTATGTTCTTCCTAAATGCAAAATGATGGATTCCAAGGGTCAAATTTTTATGAGGGTGGATGGAAAAGTAACACACAATTTTTTTACAAAAAGTTTAATAAGTATAATTACAAACAAATGCACACATGAAGGGACATCTTTTGCCTGTTTTTCTATGTAGTCACCAGGTTTCTCAACACATTTCTCCCATCGTGATACCAGTTTCAAAATACCCTGTTCATAGAAGTCTGTTCGGTTGGAGTATAGCCATATGCGGAATGCTGTTTTCACTTCTGCATCTGATGTAAAGCATTTACCAGTCAGAAATTTCTTCATGGGATCAAATTTCTTCACAACAATGTGATGTTCGTGAGAAAATCTACAAATTTGCTCCAGCATCCAGTCTAGATCTAACACCCTCGGACTTTCATTTGTTTGGTCCCATGAAGAAATTCCCGGCCGGTAAACGCTTTGGGTCAGATGCAGAAGTGAAAACAGCACTCAGCAGATGGCTATAATCCAACCGAACGGACTTCTATGAACAGGGTATTTTGAAACTGATATCACGATGGGAGAAATGTGTTGAGAAACTTTTCGACAATATAGAAAATTAGGCGAAAGATGTCTCTTCATGTGTGCATTTGTTTGTAATTGTACCTATTAAACTTTTTGTACATATATATATATATATATAAAAAAATTATTGTGCGTTACTTTTTGATTCACCTGCGTACACCAGTCATGAATGGAGGAATTTCGTGTTTGTTTTTACAAATTGTTCCAACGATTGTCAGTTTATCATTCTACATCAAATCAATTGCTAGTGGATTTGAGTGAATCAGTTGTCACATTTTACATTCCGGCTAGATTTAGAAATACATTTCACTATTTTCACAGTAGCATGAACAGTGTTGTCATACAAATATGATCCATCCACCTGTCTTTCATAATATTTTTTCTAAATGACTTGTGTAAAACATCTTTGCATCTGGAAGTGCAAAAATATTGATACCATATTTTGCTGGTTTTGACAGAGTGTACTGTATAAAACCACATCTGCCCCCTGAATGCATCCACCATTTCATTAGTTGTGACTAGCTCTGAAAAACTAATCCTTCTTGCAATTCTCATTGAACTGATCAATCAAGAATCAGACAGAAGCAAATTTGTCTGTTTTTTTCTGATGAGCTCTGTCTCTGATATCATTGAATCTCATACATCTGCCATCTGCAGCCCAGAGGTCTTGTAAACTTGTGTGTGATGTTTGTAAAACACCTGCCAGGAAGAGAAGCCCTAGACATGCCTTGACTTCGGTAATGAAAGTGTCTTCAGCATCCCTTTCTCTGGAATATTTGGATCGAATGGAAGATATGTAGCCATTAGTACATTGGGCAATTTCTTCCAAAATGCCATCTGTGAAGACAAGTTGAAAACATTCAATTGGATGCCAGGCGTTCCTAGTCTCTCCTTTTACTCCAGGCAAATATTTGACAATATTATATTGCGCTCTTTTTACTCTTCTGTTTTGTATAAGAGGTCAATGATTCCACTACATGCCATCTTTACCAATATATATGTCCAATTTATCTATGGTAAATACCATAGAAGATAATTATCTTCGACTGCTCACTTTCAGAATTATGATCACTTTCAAAAATTGATTCTAGATCAATACAATCTTTGCCAGCAAGCTCTTTCTCTAACCATCTCATTATCTGTTCATCATCCATCATTATTCTATGCAAAAGAATAAAACAATATTGGCCAGCAAATTAAATTAGCCAAAGCAATTATGAAATAATTAATTGTGTGTGGTTTAATAATAAAAGGACAAAAATAGTCTTACCGGTAATTATTATTGACTCACAAGAATACATGCACAAGGACTGAGACACCGCACCTCATCATCAATATGTTACTTCATGCGATAATGACAGACTGCAATTATTGCCAATGATTCGTTGGGGAGGAGGGGAAGGTAGAAAAACCGCTAACAGAAATGTTGAAATTCTAATGTATTGTTAGCAGAGATTTAAAGCTGCGGACTCATACTCCACAGCACATGTAGCAGAGGGTTAATTGAAATTGCTACTTTATTCATCTGGCTTCTAAATTGTCTTCATTAGGCAGAGCAATTGTTATCAGACCTTCCTTCCTCCAAAAAAAAAAAAAACAGTGTTTTACCAGGGATCATGCATACATTCTTTTCCTTCTGATTGTAAATTGAAAGTTGATGTATCATGTAGTTTTTGCCCTTAGGCATGGTTTAGATCTGGAGTAGCAGTCTTTTTCTAATCTTTGTAATTAAATTTTTGTCACAATTTCAGTCATCAACATTCATCTTTAAACTTTTAACAGTCTAGCATGTAGGCTGTTGTAGAAAAGGATTTCTTTAAGCATTGAAACAACATTTATAATGTGTGTTCCAGGGAGACAAACCTTGGTGGAAGTCGCAGTTCTTCATATCTGAGCCTGTTCTGTTTGGGACATGGGATGGTGTCTTCACATCCTGCCTAATCAACATTTTTGGTGTGATTGTGTTTCTTCGCTCTGGTTGGATAGTAGGTCAGGCTGGAGTTTTAAATGCAGTTCTTATTGTTTTTGCAACAGGTCAGTAAATGTTGGAAAATTAAACTTAAGTGTAGTTTTATAACTGATTTATGTGGAAAAACATTGCATGTTTTTCATTGCAATCAGTTTGATAGTTACTAGATTTTATTCTAATCAGCTGCCTTATTCTGTAATTTTTTAATTTGCCAGCCATTCAACTCGAGATTAGTGTCGTCAGGATCTCCACATTCAAAGTCGATCGAAATGTTGGGGTATTTGGTATTCAGAAATGTCAGTCGAGATCATCCGGTGGATGACTTCAATCAAATTTGTTTTTCTGACCTGAAGGTAGCTGAAGCATTAGTGACGTATAGGTGATGATTAACCAATAAAATATAAGCGTTTTAAGCAATGTCATCACAACTGTGAAGGATTGGTTTAACTAAAATTCACAAGTCATAGGTGTCATACAATTTATAAAATGATGTCGCACTGAAAAAAAAAGCTGACATTAATTTTTTTCTGGCTGGCCTTACTAATAAAATAATAATAGTAAAACTACAGCTGGTGGTTTGAAATGTTGCAATGTAGGCTACCATTGCAATATGATAGTAAGAGCAAAATGCCCCTTCTATTCAGTGGGTCTCAATTCTCAAATGTCAGGAATGTGGGATTGCCAAGGGAAAGAAGGATAGTGGTCATTCAATCCTCACATACCGCTAATCCAGATTTTCTCATGACACATTTGCACTTTGCAATCATACAGTTATACCACAGTATAAGTATTAATACAGTAAGGAAACTGTGTGTTAAAAGTCCTATGACAACTTGTTAGCTGGGCGACACTAGCGCTCCATGCGGCGGTTGAGTAAAACTGCATTCTCACCATATAAAATAACTTGGGAAAATGCATAAACACATAACAAAATATGTTATAATAAGAGAAAAAAATCTTCTTTCAAAACTGAATTTTAAATTTAAGAAACAATGAAGCATGTATTATATTTTAGTTAAGATCAGGCACAATTTTTAAATGCCACTTACCTGTAACTTGCACTGCAGTTCCTAGGGCTATTCTTATTACAAGTTTTAATAACTTCAAGATGATTCTTGGAAAACCAATTATAACTCATTTTTATTTTTAAAAGTAGCCTAATATTACATTAGAATAGAAATGTCATCATTTTACAAAAATAATACAATATTACATAAGATACAATACAAAATTCAAATAAAAATATAGGTTTCTATCAATATTTCTCAATTTCTAATACTCCAAAACTGCTTTTAGTATACAGTCGGTACATCAGTTTTAATTAAAGAGTTCTTATTGGAATTCATAAACTGGCTGTTTTCGAAGTGTTCCAAACATAGGCGGCAATTTACATTTAAATATTTTACAGTTTTTGTTAGTAGGTCTTCTCGCCGACTATTGATGACCCATTTTTTACACCTGAAATCATTACAATTGAAGGTAGATCGAAGCCGTAAGATACAGAAACAAAATACAATCTCAACAATGAAGTTGAGGACGAGCAGTGTGACAAACCTATATTCAAAGGTCACTCTTTAATATAATTTATAACTTAAACGTTGATTTTAAAGGTGAGAAAAACCTTGGACTAGATACGCTTCTTAACAGTAGCCTATTTTAGGTAAGCCTATTGCTTGCCTAGGTTTGGATAATGATGTCATGTTAGTTTACTGTCGCAAACACCTTAATGGCACATGTATCCGAGAATTTATGATGTAAGATTATGTTTTCGTCATCTTTACGCCTACATCGTGTTCGAGAAAATAAATATCGTACCGCCTGTAAAATCGGCTATGTGCACTTTTTTACGAAATTGAGTTATGTGCACTGATATTCCTTAGCATTGATCCTTACAACCGGGCATGTGGATCTTTGATTGTCAGGTTTGTGCAAGCAAAGAAAAAAAATCGGCTACATGCTGCAAAATGGCCATGTGCATTAGAGCTCACATAGCCATTCTTGACTGCCAACACGGCACACATGTTTGTATACATAACCGGCCCTGACATATACATTACAATGCACATAGGAAATAAGCTGCACCGCAGCAAATATTGTGTTATCTTAAGCGATCACAATACGACATCCTAAATATTGTTATCTTTAACCGTGATATAGACTGCTGACATTTTCATTTCATTAGTATCTATTGTTAGAAATTACAACATAATTAAAGATAAACATATTACATTAAAGTAAATGTAAACATAACCACACCAGAACATTTGTCAAGAGTAAGCCAGCAGGCATACAATAAATATTACGTATTTTTCTTCTTACCTTTCTGGATCTTTTGGGAAAGTGAAGAAATGCAATTCAGGATTTCTTCCTTTATTGTTACTGCAATTTATAGCAGAACAATAACATCCTTTCCAAACACGCATTGCTGTAAAAATTCAAGACTCCTATTTATTTCCATTCTTCCCGCAGTAGTGATTGTAGTATTACTCATTGGCCGGTAGGATCGCATGGAATCTGCGCGCGCATGTCCGTATGGCAGAAAAACGGACTGAGTTTCTTTACTGTATTAATACGTATACTGTGGTTATACTATAGAGAATGTGTCCATGGCAAAATTTTGTCTATTGGCACCCCCTAGCAGCTGATGCAGGTGACAATGTGAATGAATGGTGCCTGATGTATGAATGCTGTGTGATGCAACTAACTAGGTTTGTTTATAAAAGAACAGCCATGGCTTTGATGCAGCGTAGATGGATTAGTGCTAGGTCAGGGTTATTTTACCCTATTGGAAAATAGATGCCCTATTCATGTTGGGAAACCCCTTAGTTGAGAGGAAAACTATGCAATGTTCCATATTTGCTTATGGCTAGTGATGTCATCTTTAATTTTAAAGGACACTCACATTATTGCACTCGGGTTCAGAATATGCTGTGATTTGTTTATCTATTCTCCAAAGGGTAATGTGATAGTGAAAATTTGCATGAATGAAGAATTCCTTTCAAAGGGAAATCCTATTTTTAACATTCTATCCTATTTATGTAAATAAAGATTTTTTGGAACTTACACAGTGAAGGAGCTATAATAAATTGAATAGTCAACTCATATAGTAAATTAAATTTATTATCATTTATGCAATTATTTTAGAGTAAGTCAGTAATTTTATTATTATTGGTATACTGACTATATATATTATTTAAGTTCTGGTAATTTTGAAATATTTGAACTTCAATTAGTTGTTTTCATCATTTTTATTAACAGTAGGTATAGACTAAATTATTAACATTATGTTGGACCCTAGATATTCAATTAAGTTTATATGTATCAGGCCTGCTACTACCACCGCTATTACTTAATCTTCTACTTTAATAATTAGAGAACTCAAGTTTACGAGACACTTATGACATGAGCAGTTTTATATGTATAATGTATCAAATGCATAGGCTATTAACTTTGTTGTGTAGGATTTGGGATAAGTTACTTTCATTCTGTACATAGCTCTTTCAAAATGGATTCTGACAAATTGTATATGATATATTCTGTCTTTTTCTTCACTTGAAAACTGAGGATTAAATGGATGTTTTCAATACAAGTTTATTTGTGGAGACCCCTATCACACATAACCAATCTCCTAGCTGAATATAGTTTAGTATACTGGAATTAACTGTAATGTAACTTGCTATCACCACCATAACATTTAAAAATCAAACATAGGTATTGTGATGGAATAATGGCAACAAACAAATATTACAGTAAATGCATATTTTTAATGTGAAACATTAAAATACTTTTTGGATATTATGGGGTTTTTCACACAACATTTGCTACAATATAAAATAGACTACTGTGTATAAGTAGAATGTTCATGTTTACTTTTAAATGCATTTGTCATAGTACAGTACTTCTAATAGTGGATTGCTCTGGCCGAATATCCATTCTTTTATCCTCTCAAAAATATGTTGGAGAACAAATTTAGAGATGGCAGATACCGTAGTTCTGTGGCAGTTAAAAATAATACCAAGAGTGGCAGAAGCAATGCCGAGTTTTATTTCATTAAGAGAAGTAGCAGCATATTTTCTATACCAAGAGTACTCTTCTTATTAAGAGAGGGTATCAAAGATGTACGGTATGGAACACAGCATGCTTTACACCCATGATTTCAAGAAGATGCTGTTCGTTTTCTTTTACTGAAGTATATTCACAAAATGAATATCTAATATCCTCACACAAAATGAATATCTAATATCCTCAGGGTCAGCATTAACACCTGTCTCTTTTGAAGGGAATGTCATTGTCTGTGTATTTACATGTGGCATCAGCAAGCTTATTTGGACTTCTGGTTCATCATTATTTTGCAGGGAAGAAAATAATTATTATATTCATACGGACATCACTAATTCCATCACACTGACTGTCTGTGTACTCACATCACTGAGTGTGGAATTATTATATCCTGTCTCATTTACACCAATCATCTCGCTTTCATGTCTCTTACACCGAGTTGTTATTCAGTTCCTCTCTCTTCTCTTCTTGCTGCTGGTTCAATGAATTTGGCTTCATATGTAATCTCAGTATATAACCAGGACTGTCTTCATCTCTTGTTGGTATTTTGCCTATAAAATGCCAACTACAGACATGCTAATTCTTTACCATCAGGCATATCCCATTTTATTATTGCAGTCTGAGCTTTCCCCAAATTAAATACTGTACTGTTTGGAAATGAGAAAAACTTTATACCAGGAGGGCAGTTTCTATAAATGTTGCTGCATCCAACCACAGAACAATTTGTTTTATTTCTTGTAGCACTTTATTTCTTTATGTTGAACTTAACAACAATTTCCCTACAATGATAAACCCTTTCATACACTGCCATTCACATTACTTGGATTTTTTAAACGATTCCTCGCTAGAGCACAGCAGTTGCAACATGTGTGCTCTCTATAGTAACAACACAGTTTTGTGTTACATTCGCACTACAGTAGTACAAACTTTATCAGAATGGATAAGAGTTTATAGGTAATGAATAATGTAGTATTCCTCAGGTTCGCAAGCAACCCCTAGTGATCCTGTAAGGGGATATTCACAGCGGATTTGTTACTGGGGTGCGCCAGTCCCCTACCTACTTAAACCTAAGGGTACACACACCCAGTCCTGAACCCGGGAAAGGAATTTTTCACTACTGAAAAATCCCCAACCTGACCGGGAATTGAACCCGGGCCGCCAGAGTGGAAGGCAGGCGCGCTACCAACTCACCCATGGCAGCGGACTGAATGAATAATGTACAGAATAGCAAACATGGAAGATTAGTTTTCTTTGCTGTTTCCAAATTGAAAAGATATAGAATAGGGCTGTAGATAGGCCTAAATCTTTGGCAACTGTACTTCATGGTTAGTTTATATTAACCCTTTGCCACTTACAATTTAAATTGCCCTGCAAGACTGTGATAACTAGGGTTCGGATGTTTATGACATGTCTTATTTTTATCCTGGCCTCTGTCCTCGCCGCAAACACAAATTAATCACAAATTGCACATTTGTTATCCTAATCGAACAGTTTTTATTTTGCATATAAAGTCATATTTTGGCCATGTTTGTGGTTTTGGTCAAATTTCAGTCATATTTGTAGTTCAAATTTAAGTTATAAATTTGGTAAAGGAGCACAGTTATACAGTGCATGTACTATAGGTCGAGTTAAATTTGAAATTAGTTCATTAATTTAATGTTTATGCCAAATTAATAGGTAACTTAAATGATAAAATGAATGCAATTATAAGGCATGGAAGATCTATAAAATACAAGTGTTTGGAGCTGAAGAAGCGAGAGAAGAGGAACACATTCTTTAAAAATAGAAGCTCAACTGTTAAACACCAGAATTGTTAAAAAGTGATGAACCGATTGAATTCATGTGGTGTACGAATCTAGTGTGTTTAGACTTTTAAAAATTGGAACATTTATTTTTCGAAAATACGTTGTTTTATTAGGTCAAATTTAGGATTTTTGGGTCATGTTGAGTCATTTTTAAGGGCATATTTGCAGTCATATTTTTCAGTTTGTAGGTAATAAACATCCGAACCCTAGTGATAACCATGTTTCATAAAGTAGGTATTTAAATTTAAAAGACAGAGCTGCCTAAATGCGCCTCTTCAAGAAAAAAAAGATAATAAAACAATGAAAGCTAAACATATAATTCCTTTTCCACTTGCATTCTGAGATTTCCATAAACTTTTATCTGTACTCACCATAATTTTGTATTTCCACATTTTGCTTCTGATGGTATTCCAGAAAGCAGCCTGTCCTGCAGAGTGGTAGTTCACATTGTTTACATTTGTTTTCTATTTTCAGAAGCAGCTTTCATTTTATTTCACATAGATGTAGCACAACCTGGTA
The DNA here is from genome assembly GCA_964059195.1 of Ectobius pallidus. Lineage (NCBI taxonomy): Eukaryota > Metazoa > Arthropoda > Insecta > Blattodea > Ectobiidae > Ectobius > Ectobius pallidus. The sequence goes on from CAXKWD010000009.1 coordinate 53,675,240, forward strand.
TTTTCACAAGACTGAAAAAGTTTAGGAGATGCAGTAACTTCTTTCCCTGTCTGGACTTGAAAGTCCAGATCAGCTGCACTAAGTTGAGTCAGAAGGTCAGCTGTTGGTTTACATGTGCTGTAAGGGCTGGCTGTTTTTTTTAAATGGTAGAGAATAACACCATGTACAATAGTACTGGGGGTACGCCGTAGCGTAGTGGTTGAGGCGCTGCGCTACAGACCGGAAGGTCGCGGGTTCGATTCCCGATGAGGTTGTTGAGATTTTTCAATTGGCCTAATCCTTCTGGTGGCACTATGGCTCTGGGGTCGACTCAGCCTCTAACAGAAATGAGTACCAGGAGCAATCCTGGGGGGTAAAGGCGGCCGGTGCGTAAGGCTGACAACCTTACCACCTTCATGTGCCGAATGTCCAAAATCTGGGAGCCTCCACCTCCTGGAACCCTCTGGGCCTCCATGGCCTGTATAGGGATCACTTTACTTTACTTTTACAATAGTACTGAGGAGGGATTTTGTAGTTGCAGCTGCATGGACAAAGATTGTGTTTATTATTATTTGCACAGTAAGGAAAATGAGCTGGAATGTTTGTCGCATAAGCAGAATACAGTCTGTTTGTGTATGACCCATTCTGAGGTCTGGTGATAGCCTCATATATCTTGCAACGCATTCAGTAAGAACGCTTGTTGAAGGAGCATTTCAGGACTTTTAGCACAGTGCCGTGGATTTAAATCTCGAGCATTCTGGAGCGGCAAAGGGTTAAATGTAAGTTTATGAATACATGTTTCTTCATGTCTATGGAAGTCTTATAAGTACTTATCAGTAAAAGTCTATGAAATTCGCATGACGCAATAACACAAATTGTTCTCATTTCAACAAATTTTTGTTGGGGAATATTATAGTTTTTGCTAACTTTTCTTTTACCGCTGCCCATAACCCCAAAAGAACTTACTTTTGAATTGCAAAATAATGCAAATTCACATAGTAACGCGAAAAATTAACAAAATCCCACTTTTTAAACAAATTCCAGCAAAAATTATTTTATTTCAACAAAATCTTAACATTAATTCATTTTTAAGGAATATTTTCATAATTGTCTGTACTTTTTCCCTCGTGACTCTCACAACAAATAAATACATTGGCCATGTTGCCATAGAGAGGCAATTTTCAATCCAAAATGAACTGTTCACTGCACATCATGCAGCCAAGGAGGAAGAACCACAAGGTCAACCTTGCGATGCGAGGCATGCTGTGTCACATTCAGAATACATTGACTGCTCCATAAATTCTAACTTTTATGGCTTCCCAAACTTGTTTCATATACTGGAATACAAATCCAATTCCGTTTTTAATAAGTGTTTATTTCCTAATGTCTTGCAGATATGAATATCCTATTACGAGTATTCACAATGAACTTCTGTAAAGTTTAAATTGAATAATTATTTCCTACAGTAAACAATAGTATATTGCGATACAAGTGCCATAAGGCATGCATACGGATCAAGGAAATGGTTTGAAAAAACGAGGCGCGAGCGCCGAGTTTTTTCAATTTTCCGAGATCCGTTATGCGCTTACGGCACGAGTATTGCATGCTATTTTTTGCATGATGATTATTTATTTTAATTGTGATATTACCTGAAAATTTTATGTATATACATTCTTGAAGATAGATGTTTATTTCAGAAAGTGATTCGCCTTTGTTGTTTATGGGAACCGAATATTTGTGCTGGGGGGCCTTGGCCATAAAGGCTTGTATTATGAGGTGTGGCATAATATTCATAACAGCACTGAAACTCTTACCGCACATAGCAACAAGATTGCATGTGGGAATGTTAATTTATGATCCACGGCAACAATATTCGTAAGTACCACTAATTAGTTAAGTCGTGCAAAAAAATACAAGCGGTAGGAAGTTTGAATTAAGCTGACAAAGTTACTTGGTTTTTAATAGGCTAATTCATAAAAATGGTACAGAATTATAACATTCACATATATTGTTCATAATTTAAAAATAATACCGCCAAATTAGTAATAACACAGAAATATTGACATTTTAAAACAAATTTTGCTTACAAAATAAAACCATTTTCATGGATCTCTGCTCATAAGTGATATTTTCTGATTCCAGTTTCTGTGGCACTGGTATCAGTTTTATCTGCAGTTGGCATCTGTGAACGATGCCGAATGGAAAGTGGTGGGGTATACTTCTTAGTTTCACATGTTCTGGGTTCAAAATTCGGAGGAGCTTTGGGATTACTTTATGTTTTTGGTCAGGTGAGTAATATATTTTTTATGTCATATAGAGAGCAATGCATATAGGAGCAAGCCTGATGTATGAGTAGAGACAAGTTTTCTTAATTTTTTTATGGTCATTTTGGTATATTTTTTTTGCTATTTTTTTCTAAGTTCATCAATAATTTTGCAATTTTAGTTAGGGTTTTCAGCAAACATTAATTTTAAATGATGTTGCATGGCGTCGTTTCTTATTAGAAAATCAACTCTTGTTTTCAGTAGGTCTGTATGTCAGCAAGTCGTTGAAATCAATAAGAACATTAATCAACTTTCAGTTTTTATCATCACATTTCCCCTTCGATGATTGAATTGCAGTTACTGCCATCTGTGGTTGCCATCTTCAATTATTGCTTCTAGTGCGGTACACATAATATTGTCAATTATTTTGTGGTTTTGATGAAAGGTGAATAATTTCTGCATTTGTAGTGAAATTTATGGTTCTCTATTATGTATATATATATATTTTTTTTAATTTTATTATTATTATTATTATTATTATTATTTGCATTTTGCCTTTGCGAAAAGAAACATACCCATTTATTTAAAATGTTATACACAACAGTCAGCTATCACCTTACTTCCATTGTTCTTGTTGGTTTGATGACTGGTGCTAGAGAATCAATTCTTACCTTTTTCATAAGTTTTGGCAGGAGATTTCATCTATGTACAAAACTGATTTTGTAAGTTAGGTTATTTGTCATCAAAGACTTGCTCATTATTCCAAAGAATCTTTAGTACTCAGTGAATCTGATAAATGTGCTATAGGACATATTTTATCTACAGTGCCTTGCATTATGGCCGGCAGTGAGTACTGTTTCTCTTGCTGCAGTGGCTGTTGCACGGAACCTTCTTGTTCCCCTGCATGGATGAGAGGTCTTAGAATTTGTACTTACCGTCCTCACTGAAGACACCATTTTACTAGGCATGTTCCCATTTGCTGCCACACATACTTCACATCTTCTACCAAGTTCTTCTGCACTGGTATTTTATTTCATTTCTTATGCTGTGTTTCAGTTCATCTAATGTGTGTGGATTTCTTGTATGCACAATTCTTTAGGATACCGTAAGGCTAGGTTATGTGGAGGCCACAAAAAAGCCTACTTACTGACAGTCTCCTACAAAAGAAGATGACACACTTCTGTCATTACAATATCATACTCTGCGTATTACATGCACAATAAAACACATTACGCAATTTAATATTGCACTGAAATATCACAGAGTTATGGACTGAACTTCATAGTCCACAGGCAAACCCTGTGCTGAGCCTCATAGAGTCATAGCATAACAATAGCAGTACACTCTACCAGCCGCTGAATAAACACCCCATGTATCGGCTAGTGCGGCATGAGAAATGGAATGTGCTGACTCCCATGGCATCAGGTGTTGTAGATAAATGTCCCTGAACATCTCATTATCTTCTCTCGAAGTGTAAAGACTATGCTAAAATGTATACAGGTAGGGGGAAAAAAATGGACCGACTCTCGTACCTGATTTCAGAGCCTTGTGATACATAAATAAATGTAAGAGATGTATCGGAAATGTTTGTTTTCACAAGCAATTCAAATTACGTGAAATTATTTCTCAATTCAAGCAATTTATCGGCTGTAGAACAAATTTCAGTACATTCCCTGCTAGCCTGTGAAAGTCGCTAGGCATGCACAGTGGCTCATATCTTCAACTTAGATATTTTAGTTGGTCGTCTTTTTTTCCCTACCTGTACATTATAATAATCAGACCTCGGAATTTTAGGCATGAAAAATTGACATTTTAGGCACCTAAATAAGTTACAAAATTATGTAATTAGGCATTGTTCTTTAATTTAGGTAGCAATATTTTTTTTCTGGTATCTAAAGTGGGCAACAAAACAATTAGTTATGCATGAAATTAAGAGTTTTCACATTTTTATCTGTATGACTCAAAGCATCACATGTTATTTGTTGAACTCATAATTAGTAGCACAAAATGTTATCAAGATTTTCTCCAAATTTTCATCAGTTAGGTTATGTCTTTTGTCTGTTAAAGTAATTTTGAGGGCTGAAAATAACCTTTCCACTGATAACAGATATTATAGCTCATAGGAGCAAACTAAAAATTTGTTGCATTTTTGATGGCCACTTCTTCTGGAATTTCTCCATCTTCCCCCATCAAAACATTTACAACATGAACCATTACAGCGTATCTGGGATTTTTTTTTTCATTCTGTGTGAGGCAAATTTTAAAATAAATAAGTTTTAGGTAAGCTATAATATTAAATCTTAAAAGTTCTTGAAATTCTTAATAAACTTAAAAATTACTATATATATTCATCTTAAAATTACTTGTTTAGGCATAAAAAGGAAGAAATAGGCACTTCTCCCAACAAGTAATTTTCCATAAGTTGCAAACACCTGCAATTATGTTGCACATTTTCCTAAAGGAACTAAATAGGCATTTGCCTTAAATTCCGAGGTCTAATAATAAGGTATCATGTAAAGTTCAACATTACCATCCAAGAGATGAATGGACGGATAGCAATAATAGTCTGTAACTTGATAAACTTCCAGGTGCATACCATCCAGATACCCTATTTTGAAAATAAATATTTCTTCTTATACTTTTATTGCGGGATTGCTTTAGAGAAGAGTACAGTATAATATAGTAGAACTATGATATGTTACTTCTAATTTTGATGGCCTCTGCTGGATATCATCATTTGATTGTAATATTTTTTGCACTTTATAAAATTATTACTCCCATCCTTGGCTGGTGGTCGCGCTGAGGATTGGAGTAATACTCCAGAAACTAGTCCGATTTTATAATTTGATGGAAGTGGAGTTAAAAGTGTTTTTGTTTTAAAGTATTCTCAAGAATTAGTATGCTGTACTGTTTATATCACTTCGTTTTAATTTATTCTACCATTGAGTCAGTGAACACTATAATATAATAAACTTTTTAAGCATGTTCTTCATAAGTGATAAGTACACTGATTAAGTTAATATGAATAAATTTTAGTAGTTTTGGTGTGGCCCTCAAAATGACTTGTCTAAATTAAATTGGCCCCAGTACCTCCAAAGTTGGAAAGGCCTAGAATAGACCCTTAGATCTATTTTTATTGTTCCTCCAATACTAGAGTAACTAACTCTGTGCTTCACTAATATTGTTTATTGTTGCCCCAACATGTATGATCAACCATATCCATGATACAGTAGTATTACTTTATAATTACTCGTATAATTACATTCTCCCTTTGTCTAGGCTGTGGGTTGTGCTCTCTACGTATTGGGATTTGGAGAATCAATGGCAGGATTAGTAGGCTTGCATTCCCAGTGGGCTGAAAGAGGTTTTGCTAGTGCTGCGGTACTACTGCTTGGTGTGATCAATGTAGCTGGTGTGAAATGGGTCGTCAAATTGCAGTTTGTATTGCTTCTAATACTCCTATTGGCAGGAGTGGACTTCTTTGTGGGCAGTTTTGTTCATGTTGATAAAGGTAAGATATTACTTTGCTTCTAGATCTTTCTGTGGGAGTTTAAAATGATGAAGTTACAATTAAATTGATTTTAAACATATTTTTAAATTATTTCATTTACCATTAGTCTAGCTTTCTAATAGTCTCGTAGATTAATCAACATACCACTTGCAGAAGATGAATATAAAAAAGAATGTAGTAAAATAACAGAAATTTGAGTAAAAAATGGTTTTATAAAAGAAATGAATGACAAAAAAGATGAAATGACCTAAACCAAACATTCTCTATGCACAATAATGGTGACATAAAGTGAGGAAGGTTTAAAATCCTCACACCTGTTTACCATATTTATCTGAATATAATCCGCACTATTTAACCGCCCAGTGATTATGCCTTAAAATCACATACAAGTGATTTTAGGCATTAATGGTAAAAATGAGCACAATATAGCCGGTTGATCTACCGTAGCTGGTTCGCCTCCAAGCACCACCACTTGTTGATTATCTTGAATATCCAGGAATATCGATATATGCTATTAATCGATGCAACATCGAAAATGCATCGATTTTAATCGAAGCATTGTAGAAAATGCTTAAAACTGCATAAGCAAGTGATGTTCATTTTATGATATATGTTTTGCATATTTTGTCATTTTTGATAGCGGTATAATGGAATATGTGTGTATTATGAGTTGCTCAGAAGAAGAAGAAGAAGAAGAAGAAGAAGAAGAAGAAGAAAAAAGGTCATAACACATGGGAATTCAAATAATGGTAATTTTACACTGATGGAACTAAAAGTTCAGTTATGAAAAATAGAAAAATGGTGCAGAATTCAACACTGAAAGTCATATGAAGACATGTAAAATACTGATTTCTCTTTTCTTTTCCATCAGTTTTATTTTATTTAATTGAATAAAATTAGAATTTCATAATTTAAATCAGCTGATACTTGCGTTTTCTTATTCAGACCTATTTCAGCTAAAAAATGTGTTACTTTAATATTATGAAAATGAGGCAATTTATCTTTTCACTTTGGGGTTGATTTAATTTTTTCCCCTTTACTTTACTGTTAAGAAGGCAGGGGCGGCATATTTGGATAAATACAGTATATCTGTATTCCACTTGCAAAAACTCCAAATATAATGATCATTATGAAAAATTTAGTTGCATATACTAAACTAAACTCCGTGGCGCTACATCCCTGAAGGGACTTGGCCTACCACCCAACTGCTGCATCATCTACCACAGGCAGATGGCAGGATTGGGGGCATGTGGTCAGCATGCTGACATCCACAGCCGTTAATGGTGGTTTCCATGACCAGAGCCGCTACTTCTCTATCAAGTAGCTCCTCAAATTGAATCATGAGGCTGAGTGCACCCCATTCCAGACCTCCCTACCTCAGAAAAATCCGAGGACGTACCGGGGATCAAACCTGGGCTGACCGATCTGTAGTCAGCGATGCTAACCACAAGACCACGCCGGCGGTCTTAGTTGCATATACAGCCTGTTAAAATCACATTAGATTATATGTGTAGCACATAATAACATTACTGAACCTGCAATAGCATTCCTAGCAGATTTGTACATGAGCCACTTTTGAAACAAAAATAACCCAAGCATTCCTCTTGATATAATTAAAAATTTGACACAGGCATGTAAATGACATCATATCTGTAGTAAACAACAAACATATCAATGATGCTTTGAAACTGTTTAACTGACAAGAAAAGACAATAACATTCACATAAGTAACTATTTCTGGGAATTACACAGTGAAGTGATATTCAATTACACTTAAAATTGTTGTATTTACATACATACTTCACTAAATTTTACCTAATTTTCTCAGGACAAATCTGTTTCATCCACCCTTGTGGATATCCTCAGCTGATTTCTACTTTCTGGAGTTGTGTTGCCATCTATTGGAGGAAGGATGTATCTAGTGATGAGGCTGTCTTCTGCTGGGATTTCAAAATTCATAACTGTTTCCTTGTTCTTTTGGATGAATAATTTTTCCCAAACTGTTAAATCTGCCTGTCTCCTTACTTGTTTCAAAAGTTTAGCTTCATTTTCTATTTGTGGCCTTCTTCCCAATAATGAGCTGCTACAGCTGACTTTTCTATTTGTTGGTGCTTTATGTTTCTAAAATGTTCCTTCACTCTAATTCCAATGTTTCTTCTTGTTTGGCCAATATAAATCTTATTACAATCCTGGCAATTAATCTGGTATATTCCTGATTTTCTGTTCTGGGGCTCTTTATCTTTATGGTCTGACTTAATTAGAGATTTGATGTTGAATCTGTTTTTCGGGGCTAATGTTATGTTTGCTTCTTTGAAAACTTTTTGAAATCTATTATTTGCCCAAGGGTGATAAGTTATTGTCCTATATCCTGTTAGTCAGACCATAAAGATAAAGAGCCCCAGAACAGAGAATCAGGAATATACCAGATTAATTGCCAGGATTGTAATAAGATTTATATTGGCCAAACAAGAAGAAACATTGGAATTAGAGTGAAGGAACATTTTAGAAACATAAAGTACCAACAAATAGAAAAGTCAGCTGTAGCAGCTCATTATTGGGAAGAAGGCCACAAAATAGATAATGAAGCTAAACTTTTGAAACAAGTAAGGAGACAGGCAGATTTAACAGTTTGGGAAAAATTATTCATCCAAAAGAACAAGGAAACAGTTATGAATTTTGAAATCCCAGCAGAAGACAGCCTCATCACTAGATACATCCTTCCTCCAATAGATGGCAACACAACTCCAGAAAGAAGAAATCAGCTGAGGATATCCACAAGGGTGGATGAAACAGATCTGTCCTGAGAAAATTAGGTAAAATTTAGTGAAGTATGTATGTAAATACAACAATTTTAAGTGTAATTGAATAACATTCACATTAGAAACTGAACATAAAAACTGCCCCTCTTTTCTGGACTTGAAAATATTTAAAAAGGACAACAGCATTGAATAATTTCATACAAAACCACCATCATCATTCAATGACAACTTATTGTGCAACCAGAATCCATGTTAACTTTCCATTGAATTATGGTTTAACAATTCAGTGTCAATCACTCTATCGCAACACAAACCACAAGTGGTGAACTTGCTTCACATAATTGAAAATTCATCAAGCGAATTTAAAATTCATCACAACATCTTTGTTATCATCTAACCTTAAGTGGAACAGTGTATCATATATCATCCTACATCAAACTGAAAATCCTCTTACATCAAGCTGAAAGTAGTCCTACCTCAAGCTGAAATCATCATACATCAAGTTAAACAGTGATATTTAGAAGAAAAGGTTTTGAGTGTAGTGCATTTCATAGTGTGTTTTTTCTTCTTTTTGTTTGTGTAAACAGGCTGGCAAACGTCATGAATAAGGATCCTGAGACAAAATGAAATCTTAGTATTGAAGCCACTAGATGTTAGGGTGTATAACATACTTCAGCTCTACCTATGAAATTGAACAAAACCTACCGAATGAGGACTAGGGAGCCAATTGCTCAAGAAATTGCGCACAGGTAGTACGTGGTCATGAAACGTCAAAATATTAGAATAGCCGGTAAATCGTTCAAACAAGTGGAAAAATTAAAATATGTGGGAGCAATAATTACATAAACAAATAATATTAAGGCAGAAGTAGTGTTGACTCAAATCAGGAAGTGCTTGTTTTTATGCAGTTCAGAAACTCTTATCTTGTTGTCTTCTGTCCAGAAATCTAAAAATCAAGGTTTATAAGACTATTATCCTGCCGGTTGTATTATATGGATGTGAGACATGGCTGCTTGCTGATCGGGAAGAACATTATCTGGGAGTGTTCGAAAACAGGGTGCTTAGGAAAATATTTTGGCCTAAGAGAGATGAAAATGGGGACTGGAGAAAACTGCATAACAACGAGCTTGATGATCTGTACTCTTCACCGGATATGGTAAGGGTAATTAAATCACGGAGAATGAAATGGGCTGGACATGTTGCATGCATGGGGGAGGAAAGGCATATCTCAAAAGTATTGACTGGGAGACCCGAAGGGAAAAGACCTAGACATAGGTGGGAGGACAATATTAGAATGGATTTAAAGGAAGTAGGATATGCAAGGGATGATTGGATGGAGTTAGCACAGAATAGGGTTGAATGGTGGGCTCAGGTAAGCGTGACAGTGAACCTTTGGGTTCCATAAATTAGATAATATTCCTTTAGCTTGCAGAGGAATTGTCTGTTGCCATTGAGTAAGCAAGTAAGAGCTGCTGATTTTTATGCTTAAAATAAGGTCTTTGCTGCAGAAGGCTTTCCTTATTGAATTGAATGCATTTCTTGCTTACCTTTTCTCAATATTATTTTGTCAGTGCAGTTCTAATCACTATGCTATAAAGCCACATGGCTAACTGACTCACTCACTGGCTTAATTATTTACCCACTTCCGGATGAGCTAAAAACTTGAAATTTGGCACACGTATTACATTTTAGCCTGGCTATAACTGACTGGAAAATTCCAAAAAGTCCAGGTTTAAAATTTTTTCTCCCTGAAAAGCCATTCAAAATGGTGGACGAAACTTTAAAGTCTGTGCAGATCTTTTTTTGGAGGCTTATGTAGCTAAATGGTAAGTCGTATCAAAAATCCGATTGCACCAGCAGTAATGGATTTTGCAAGATTTACAAGTTTGGTCCTATGACTTCTTGTATCTCCAGCAGTTATACCTTAGAAAGTGATTTTTTTTACTTTAAGTAAAATTTGTACATTTTCCACACATTACTTATAGAACAGCTAGAATCATAACATTTTGCAGGAATGTTGCCACATCCAACTGCCATACACATGTCAAATTTAGTGATTCTGTTGTCCTGGAGTATTGAAAAACTGACTGAATAGCTGTGACATCATCACATATACAACAGTCTAAATGACCCATTCACCAACACTAATATTTACCCCTTCCAGATGAGATACAAACTTGAAATTTAGGATACTTATAGCTTTTAGTCTGTAACCAGTGGGAAAATTTCAAGTACCAGTATTTGAAATATTTACCTTAATTTTTTACTCTCAAAAAAAGTCCTAAGGTCATTCCACACTTTATTTGGAGGTTTTTTGTGGCTCAATGGTAATCTATGGCAGTCTAAATACATGCACTCTATCTCCAATACAGTGTCAGTTCATAAACAAATCTTTTGTGGAGAACCTCACTGAAGGTTTGGGGGCAGAGCCTCAACGAACAAAGCGAGTTCTATGATCAAAATATAATATTATTGGGTTCCAGGGTAAACCTGGAGTTTAGAATTGTGCCTTCTTCTGAAACTGGCTTTAATACAAGAACCAAGAAAAGTTTTTCCTTATAACGGGTCTGCTAATCAGGATCCCTGTGGATCTATAATGCTACCAATAAACAATACTTTTAGTGGTCACAAGACAACTTATACCAGGCATCTGACTTCAAACTGGTTATGGCAAAATGCACAGAAGAAAACTATCGTTGAAACTTGAGTGTGTCGTTGGCTATTTAAGATTATTTGTTGTAGAAAACTACTCAGTAGTGATGTCTTGCATTAATACAACTACTTCAACCGACACAACCTGATTTTAGGTAATTTCTGAATGTAATTCTTATTGATGAAACATAACTTATACAGAATAATAATTAGTTTGTTAAGAGGTATTTTGTGAGTTACATATACTAAAGTATGTGGTAGTGTATTTATTTCTCACGAAAAATTCTCACATATAAACCACATTATTTACATTAACCGGCGCACGGGTCGGTGTCGACCATACGTGCTCACTGCATACACTTAAATTATTACCCCATAAAAACCCAATTGAAAAAACTATATTCTATTATTTACATAACTACGAGTAACCCCAGACGTAACCCCCCACCCCCAAGCAAGTAAAAATTTCATAGACACATAGACATTATTAAGACAAAAAACAAAAATATAATAATAAAAAAATAACACTTAGATTTCCTTAATTCTCTAAATCTAGGCTTTCTCTCATACATCTAACTTTCTGCAGAAATTTACATAACCCATGCCAATTGTGCTCATCCAGTAATAGATTTAGACATGCCTCCCTACTTCTTTACGAGTTTAAAAATTTGTCGGGTAGCATCATAACTCTAAAGCGCTCTGTAACTCCACATCCCGCCAAGATATGAACCCAGGTTTCATTTTCCCTGCACATTGGGCAGATTCTCACCCCTCTTTCATCCGAAATTCTCTGAGTTTTCCATCTCTCCATCTATCTTCCGCACCCAATCTTTCCATATATGCTTCCCTTCCCCAATTAGCCTTTAATTCTGCTTGTAACTCTAATGACACTTTACCATTACAATCAGCCTCGATGTTCTGCCTCTCGATATCAATTAGTCTCCCTCTTATCTTCTTCCAAATATTTTTTCTGTTCTCAATCCCCTTCTCCCACACCCACCCCATCCCTATACCCTCCAAACCCCTTTTTATGTTGGACGCCCAGTTTGTTGTTTCTAGATTATCAAGTTGCTCATTATAACAAATAAATTTTAAAGATGTGTCTTCAGCCTTCAATAAATTTAACCAGTATTTTATTGCCACAATTTTGCAGAATGTTGTGCTGCATGGAATTCCCCACTCTTTTCTCACCCCGCAATTTGCCGCTCCTCTATCTACCCTCAAAATCCTTTTCAGGAAAATATTCTGGATTTGAGCTAAACTCTCTAATTTTTCCCACCCCCAAAGTTCGGAACCATACAACATTGTTGCTCTCGCCGTAGCGTAATAAATTTTCCATAATGTAGTGACTGGCATATCCGGTATTTTTGCCATTGAAGCAAGTAACTCCCCCACTTGTCTGCGCCCCCTCCCTCTGGCGTAATTTATGTGCTTTGTCCATTTCCCATTCATAGATAAACATATACCCAAATATATAAATGTCTTAACATTTTCAATTCTTTTCCCTCGGTACAACCATAATTCACCTCGGCTGTAAACAGATCCATTTTTAAAAGTTACCGCCTTCGTTTTCTCTACATTAACAGCAAGGCCCCAGGTAGTGCAATAAACATCCAACCTATGTTAATGTATGTAGCCTATGTATGTATGCATGTATGTTTATTCTTCCTTTGATCATTTTACATGATACATGACTACATTAATTATTAAATAACTTAATTACTAAAGTTTACAATGTTACAATTACAATGTGTTTCAGATAGTGGTTTCCCTGGCTGGATGGTTGAGAATTTAGTTAACAATACATTTCCTGACTTTCAAGAAGACAATAATTGGTTCACAGTTTTTGGTGTATTCTTTCCAACTGTAACAGGTATAATGGCAGGTATAAACATGAGTGGAGATCTAAGGCATCCATCTAGAGATATTCCTAATGGGACACTGGCAGCAATTGGCACAGGGTGAGTTTAACTATTTCCTAATGTTTTATTGTAATAGTACTTTCAAAACATTCTTCCATCAGATCATTAGAAAAGCAACATTTCTTTGCCCTGCTTGACTGTCTTTAGACTTTTGTTCACAAAGCTGTATATTTTTAAGACTAATTGCATATAGATTTTAAAATTTTAATTGTATTAGCTTAAAGCAGTCAGTATTATTCACTTGACCATTTTACTGCTTTCTTCTACTACTAGTAGTTAAATTTTAAACAGTACTCCTGGAAAGTACTATCATAATTGTTAATTTAATTTTGATAATAAAATGCTAATCTGTTCATGATGTGAGAAGTTAGACTTATGGGAGGACTGTGTTCACAATCTTCATAATGTAAGCTTCAGTAATGTTTGTTTTAAATATAGAAGAGAAGGCTTCTTGGAGTTGAGAGCTTGATATAAAACAGATAAGATAAATTATATTCTTATCGTTGACACACGATATGACATGTTCTTCCTTTTCAACCCCTCCCCTTGTTATAGATAATGGCTGGCAAGAGGCTATGAAAACACTACTTATGTGGTAATAACATGTCAGTTATAAATAAATAATAATAATAATAATAATAATCAGGTAAACTGATATAACAAAGTGCCAGTATGTTTTTGTTGAATCACTTATAATTGCAATTATGATATGCAGAAAATAAGTTTTTCTAATCAGATTAAAATCGACCAGCGTCAGCGCACTCACATAAAAATAAAAAAATTAAATAAAAAAAAAATCCAGAATATGAGTCCAAGACATTACCATTTGGCCAACTCAGTCAGTTTGACGGTGATGTTTGATAAGCATATGTGAAGGAGGTGTTAACTGTCAAATTATACCGGTAGACAAAAATTAAGAAACATGTGACCTTTAATTAGTTGTTACTCTGGCACTAGTCAACCGATTAGGTCCAAAATTAATAGGCTTCTTTCCATGGACGTTATAAATGCTTATACCAAGTTTCTTGAAAATCCGATAAAGCATATTTGAGTTATGGGGCCTTTTGTTATATAATACCATAAAATGCACTAAATTGGGCTTTATTCCGGTACCGGCCAACCAATTTTGTCCAATATCAACAGACGTCTTCCCATGGACGTTATAAATGTGTATACCAAGTTTCATGATAATCCGATAAAGCATATTTGAGTTATGGCGCTTTTAAATAAAAACACTAAATTGGGTTTGACGCCGGTACCGCTGGACTGATTTGGTTCATTATCAATAGGGTTCTTCCCATGGACATTATAAATGCGTATACCAAGTTTCATGAAAATCCGATAAAGCGTATTTGAGTTATGGCGCGTACAGACACACAGACGGACAGACATTTTTTCGTCCCCCCCACAATCTCATAAAGTACCATACTGGCACTTAATAAAATCAGATAAACTGATGTAGAGAAAGTGCCAGATGGAGTTAATAGCCAGTATCTGAGAACTTGTATCTTATACTTGTAACTCCTAGATGAAGTCTTCTATTCTTTACTTTATATGTCACTAGCAGATACAAGTACAAACAGCTTCACCCGCATTTAATTCAACCCCTAGATGCATTTTAAATCATTTATTAATTATATTACATTTACATTATTTTTAGTTAACAGTGACATCGTTTTTACATAAATTGCATGAATTACACTATTTTATTTTTAATTATATTGGTACTCTCAGTGTTTAGCATACTGCGTTAGTGAGTAAAACGATATTATTTAAAAAAAAATTCATTTCCTTTAGAGCTTCCAGATAAGCTATAGTGTCTCATCGTTTGGAACAAAGGTTTATAAATTGTTTGCAACTGCAGCTCTAGCACAACCTTCATACAGTTGGCCATGGAAGAAACACGGTTTCCAAACATAGTCCTACAATTTTAGTTAATTCTCGACTTTGTGATTATTATTGCTCCATTTCAAGCAGTTCTCTTCTTTCTTGGTTGCTATGGCAACGTAGCAAGGCCACCTGAAAATAATTCCACAGTTTAATAAGAGTTTAGCGAAAATTGGTGCGACGATACAAAAACCACATTTTCTCGTAGTTGTCGCTCATAATGTGCAAACAAAAGTGAAAGTAAAAAGTCCTTCTTTTATGTGCATTCAAATTCACTTCAGTCCATCTACAGTGCACCAGGAACTTTCTCTGCAGCAGCTACATGCTGGAGAGGGTGCTAGCAACAGCAGTTATGTTGGCAGCAGAATGCAGGCAGGCAGGCAAGCAGAGGTTATTGGCACTTGTATCAACGGATGCTTTGTCTTGCACCCATCAGTGCATATTACTAATCAGTGCACGTTGCTGTGTGCAAGCATTTAAACAGAGTATTGTGACAGTGCAACAGTATTCTGGTGATATTGTTCAGTACTGAAGAGAGAGCTTTTTTGGTGGAACTTGTTTCTTCCGAAGGTGATCAGTTTACGGAAGCTATAAAACTAAAATTTCAGGAGCAGTTTCCAACATGTGTAAACAAGTTGAAGTCTGCCTGCAAGCATGACTGAGGACTGATGGTGTGAAAGCAATCTCCAGTTAGCCAACTCTGTATTAACTTCTAATTAGATTGAGTCTTACTTACTCTACCCCTAAGTGGTCATGCAACTTGAATTTCTTTGCTCAGTCAACCAGCATTAAGTGGCAAACAAGATTGTTTATTAGAAAATTGTCAAAAATCAGTTCACATTGGTTTCACACCATCAGTCTTCATTGCTTCCCAATAGAGTCCTGCTAGATCTTTGCGTTCTTTGTCTGCATTATAAATTCTTCCTTGTCTTGTTCTTGCCTGTTATGATAGATCATTTGTTCTACTTCTTGATCCTTCTTTACAGATGATTTTTGAGATGGTTGACTTTTATTTGGTAATTGCCTGGCTTTGCTGCCATGGAATCTGCAAGTTATTATTTTTTCCCCCTATGTGAGATCTGTAGATAATATTCTGCAATGTAGTTGCTATTGCTTTCAGTTCTGCTTCAAAATTTGTTATTCCTGGTCCAAGTGGTATGTATTGGGAGGAGATTTCACTGTGTAATGCATCTCCTATTCCTTCCTCTATGTTACTCAGAGAGCCATCGGTATATATTCCTATCAAGTCTTTAGGTGAATATCAGGAATTTATTGTTTCGAGGAACAATTGTAGCATTCTAGTGGGAGGTTAGAGTGTTTTCCTTGGCAGCAATTTAATTTGGCCAAAATGTTCAAATCAACGAGTCTCCAGTAGTCTTTTGGTCTAGAAATATTCTTACTCTAAGAAAATGAAGATTGTCCATGAAATGTATGACATGTAGCAACCTTACTTATTGGGAATTGTTATTTTAAACAGACTCTTCTTCCATTACTCTGAACAGTCCAATATAAACAAGAAAATCCTACTGCATGAATGTATTTAGAATTTTCTAGTCATCTTGTAATTATAATTATATATCTTAATGTATTTTGTTAATGAATAAATAGCAAATATGATTTTTCCACCTTGTCTTTCTCCACTTCATTCTTATTATTTCAATTTCAGAACTTTCCTGTACTTATTGTTCGTACTTGTCCTGGGTTCTACATGTGAACGGGGAGCTCTCCTTAAGGATTTCATGATTGCAGCCAAAGTGTCAGCAGTTCGTAAGTAAAAGCTTCTTCTTAACCTTAAACATTAAGTGAGTTCAATGCTGTATTGCTGGTATAGATCGCTTTTAAACTAGTGAGTTAAAATATGTAAATATCATTTATTAAAAATGAAAATATTCATCTTCACATATTTCTTGTAAGCAAAAACTTGCCAAATTAGGACGATCGTTTCCGATGAGCTTCTCATCATCATCAGCTGATTTCAACTATGATGAGAAGCTCATCGAAATGATCGTCCTAATTTGGCAAGTTTTTAGCTACAAGAAATGTGTGAGGATGAATATTTTAATTTTTAATATACAGGATGGCGCACAAAATGTCATACAGTTTAGATTGTTTATATCATTTTTAATATACAAAATATGTCATACAATTTTATATTAAATTACTCCCCTGAATGTGCATGATTAACGAGCATGCAGGAGGTGTTAAATATGTCCACCTTGTTGGCGTTATCACCTCTTTGAGACGAACCCTGATGTTTGTAACCACTCTACGACACAAGTCTTCTGACAGTCCCTGAAAGAAAGTTGTGATGGCCGCTCGCAGTTGCATTAGATTTTCAGGTTTATTGCGATAGGCTGTCTCCTTTAAGTATCCCCAGAAGAAATAGTCTCAGGGATTGATATCCGGGCTGTGTGGCAGCCATATTGAACCGCCCGGAAAACGTTCTGGATATCGATGGGACATTGCACGTGGTCCAAAATATTCATGCAGGAAATCAAGAACAATGTTTGCTGTATGAGGACGAGCTCCGTCTTGCATGAACTATTGTGTCTCCATTGGTAGCCTTGTTTCATAGAGGTGCGGAAGAAAATTATTTTGTAACATGCCCATGTAGCGCGTACTGTTAATAGTGACGTTAAAAAAGAAAGGCCCAATGATTCCATGACTGGAAATCTCTGCATAAAACAACACCGTCTTCACTTTCTATCCGAGCGTCAACCGGCTCTTGTCCGCCATGTTTCACAAATAATAACAATGTTAAATGTGCACAATGAGCAATGTTTCACAAATCGAATCGGGTGACCCCACGCATGCGTGGCATTGACAAGTGCTGCCTTCTAACGAACCATGCATGGACTAAGGCTAATCGTCATAAAATTTGAAAGTTCTAAAGCCAAAATTAAACGTTTTATTACATATTTTCAGTGTATGACATTTCATGCGCCACCCTGTATAATATGACATTTCACAATGTTTTCCTAATTAATTAATCAAATGTAAATATCATGTTTATAATTCATTGAGTTTAGTTTCCTACTCTATTCAGTGTGTGAAAACGTAAAACTCTTTGAAAAAATCAATTGAATAAATAACATAAGAGCTCCTTGTTTGTTACCTGAAATACGAGGGTTGTCCGTAAAATAAGGTTCCCAAGGAGCTGCAGACGCGAGGAACGCTGTTTTGCGGGGTTTGGTGACACTGGCGTGTAGCTTGGCTCCCTCTCTCCCAGCCCCTCCATGGCAAGTTGTCTGCGACGCTCATTCTTGGCTTGGCAGCCATTAGAGATGGAGCTCCCACTCGCTTCTCCCGCCAGGTGCGAATTACGCTCTGTGATTAGTTTTTTGTGTGCAAAAAACACTGCACCAGTAGATATTCATCCCCAACTGTGTGAAGTCTACGGAGAAACGTGTATGAGCGTACAACACGTGCGTAAATGGTGCAGAGAATTCAAAGACTGACGTACGGACGTCCATGACGAACAGCGTTCTGGACGGTCATCGGTTTCGGACGAAACGATTGCGAAAGTGGAAGAAGCAATGCTGAAAGATCGAAGGTTGACGGTTCGGGAGCTCTGCGAGATGATCCCTGATGTCAGCAAGTACTGCATTCACAAAATTTTGACAGACCATTTAGGATATGCCAAGGTTTGTGCAAGCTGGGTCCCGAGAATGCTTACGGAAGACCACAAATGGCAACGTGTTGAAGCGGCCCGCGAATTTCTTCAGGCCTACGAAACCGATGGCCAGACATAGCCCCAAGTGACTACCATCTCTTCCCTGAATTGAAGAAACACCTGGGTGGGACGCATTTCAGAACCGGAGAGGAGCTGAAAGAAGAGGTTTTACGCAACCTTCGCGGCACGGCGGAAAAGTTCTACGATTCAGGCATCAAGAAGATGGTACACCGCAAGCAAAAATGCATTGATTGCAACGGCGATTATGTCGAAAAATAGGGGAAAGTCTAAGCTTTCCAAAAATGTATTGTTCAATGCCAATAAACATGTTTTCATTGTGAAAAATCATTGGGAACCTTATTTTACGGACAACCCTCGTAATATATGGATTTGGAAAGTGGAGTTATCATCTAAGTCAGCCATGTGAAACAACGGACCCCTGGGCTGTCAACGTCACCCTATCAACTGCCCACTTGATCAGTATTGAAAAGGTATTTCTTATGTAACCTCTTAAAGTAAAGTGGGATTTTTTCCAACCCTTGATGGCACAGTGTGAAACTTTTCTTTCCTGACTTGGCAACACTGTTAACCTACAACCGTATCCCTTTCAACTTCGTGATGCAAACAAAATAATGTATTAGCTATCTCAAAGTTAGGTGTTTTTTAATATACTGTATACTTATTTTCTTTTTCCGTTTGTCAGCATTTAAACTTCACTTTTGTATAACTTTGTTTTAATCAAATGTTTACTTATTTGCCTATGCGTGTACTGTTATATTGCTCTTCTGTTACAGTCCTTGTTTTATGGAGAGGTATTCAGATTTTTAATATCAAGTGTTAATGGGATAAGTAAATCACAATTTTTAAAAATGAACTAATTTCTACATTGAGTGTGGCTTTTAAATTGATGTGCAAATTTTACACATTGTCACTATGGTCCACGATGCCAATAAGTCCTCTGGTGATTAGTCCACACCTTCTTCCAATTTGCCTATGCTGATTTAAGGTAACCCACTCTCTTATAAATAAGTACAAAAATCTAGACACTAACTTTTCTGAGTTAATTATAAAAACAATTTTGATTCAACAAAGCATAATACAGTAGAAGCCGAATATAACCTGGTTGTTGGGGGACATGCTTTACCCCCGTGTTATAACCTTACCATGGTATATCGAAATGTGACTGAAGAAGTGACAAAAATCGACCCCTCAGAGGGGTTCAGTAATAAATTACAGCAAATAAAAACACAGTAGTTTTAAAAATTACCAGTTATGCTATTTAATCCAGTCCTGTAACTGATCTCAATTTAAGGCTCTTCTTTTGCAGATCAGGTGCGAGAATTTTTCTATTTCCCGAGAGTAACATAGGGTCATTCCATGTGAAATCAACCAGTGCTCTGAACCTTACCATTTCAGATTTTGATAATTTTTGGTACACTTGTTGTACCCATAGAACAGATGAAAAATACAAAATTTTAAAATTTTTTGGGCTATTAGTTTTTGAGTAATAGCCATTAAAAAACGTAAAAAATAGTATTTTTTGCAAAATTTCGATACAGTAAAACTGCGATAACTTAAAAAGTATTAGGCCTAGAGAGCTCAAACTTGTTTTATTCTCTTCAGATTTTAATGGGCTTTAACCTGATATATAACATGACTGTCTTTCATCAACTTACATTTTTTTGGAACAAGTTAAAAATATATATTTTTGAAAATCTCAAAAACACCCCTTTTAATTTAAAAAAAAAAATATATGTTATTTGTATACTAATAGGCTACCTATATACCAAGTTTCATAATGGACTTACAATGGACTCAGCTAAAAAAAAAATAAAGTCTTCATAGTGCATAAGCCAAATTTACTGATAAATGTCACCCAAGAGTGCGCATTTAATATTAAGTTTTTAAATACGAATAACATCAATGTTTTATAACTGAATAATGAGAATGTATACATATTTAACTTAATAAGCCATTAAAATGCTTTATTAATATAACACTTTTTTTCTAAGTTTTAATGTGTTTGTAAGAATAGCTATAGTTTTTTTTATTTTTGCATGTTTCGCCTACACTGTGAACACTAACACCACCAAGAAGAGATAACAAATGAGTGCTCAATTAAAAAAAGTGAGCCAGAGCCTGTGCTTCTCACAGCATGTGAGTCAGAGCTTTCCTGACACAGCATGTGAGTCAGATTTCCTGTCACACCCTGTGAGTCAGCTCTTTCCTGTCATAACATGTTCATTCCACTTGGCTCTCTTGTTTTTCCCAGTCAGTTGCTGTTAGGATTGTGAACTGTATGGTTGTCTACATATTCATAATGTGTTAAAAATTATTTTAAAGGTTCATGTGTTTAAAAGATAATGTAATTTTTCAACTAAATTGTTTTCGTGTATATATTGAAGAGTTGATACTTCCTTCAAAGTGTTAAGACTGTTATTTATTTAGTTAACTATTATTAGCTTTTGTTATGAAGCTAAATATTTCTTTTTAATTCCTAAAAATGGCAAACAAACAGCAAAAAAAAAAAAAAAAACTGGTGTATTTATAATGTTAAATGTTGTAACCCATATAAGGAACAAAAACATCCAAAAACGGAGAAAAAATATCTCAGAAATGTGACAGAAAGTATGTGCTCTTTAAATGTGAACATTAAAATGGGTATGAAAATATGTAACAAATGTAGGCAAGAAGTGTATAGTGAACTTAAAATACCAGAACAGGTAGATGATAATGTAGCTGGTACAAGCCAAAAGGATGACATTGTTGACGAATCATTTACTGACCCAGGAACATCAATAGATTACTTGAATAAATCACTGGAACTTATTGGTGAATCCCTAATAAAAAAGAAAAAACTTGTTGTAGAAAGTTATTCCACAAAAAAGATTGAGAAAATAGTGACAAGCTTGGAAAACCAATTAGTTTCTTCTAAGAACGAAAACGAAGAAGATAACAAAGAAGAAAAATGTGAGTCTGAAATTATTGAACAATTGAAAAAAAAATTTGCCCAAACAACTAAGCGAAGTGAAAAAATGACTATTTTATCAGTGTTACCCCAAAGTTGGACCTGTAAAAAAATTGAAGAGTTTGGTGTCACTAATTATATGGCTCGAGCTGTAAAAAAATTAGTATATGAAAAGGGAGTTCTTTCAACCACGAATCCAAAGCCTGGCAAAACATTAAGTGAAGATACTGCACAGGTTGTTAAAGATTTTTATCAAGAGGATGACATAAGTAGGATTATGCCTGGTAAGAAAGATTGTGTTACAATCAGGAATAAGGGATTGAAAATTCAAGTGCAGAAGCGTTTAGTTTTAGCTAACCTAAATGAAATTTATCAAGCTTTTAAAGAAAAACATCCAACTCAACGAATTGGCTTCTCAAAATTTTGTGAGTTAAGACCTAAAAATTGTATTTTAGCTGGTAAAAGCGGAACTCACACAGTATGTGTGTGTACTGTGCATCAAAATGTGAAATTGATGATAGCTGGTTCAGGGATACAAAATTTTAATTTGGATGGATCACCTCTTAAAACATATCACACTTTCCTAGCAAAAATTATGTGTAACCCTCCGGCCCCTCAATGTTACATGAATGAATGCAGCAAGTGTCCAGGGACAACATACCTGAAAGAAGCATTGGCTGAGATATTTCAAAACGAGGTAATTGATGAGGTAACATTCAAGCAATGGGTGACAGTAGACAGATGTATGATGGAAACAGTTGTGAAAGAAATTGATGATTTCATAGAAGATTTTATGGAAAGTCTCTTAAAACTGAAAACTCATTCATTTATTGCATTACAACAGAAAGATTACTTCTTAGAATGTAAGGAAAACCTGGTGGAAGGTGAGATTATCATTAACTGTGACTTTGCAGAAAATTATTCATTTGTATTGCAGGACGAAGTGCAATCATATCACTGGACGAGTAGCCAAGCCACACTGCACCCATTTATTGTATATTATAAGTGGCAAGAAAAACTACGACATATGGAGTATGTTTTCATTTCATAGTGTTTTTGCTACACAATACAGTAGCATTCTATGCTTTTCAAAGAAAACTGATACAAATACTGAAAGATACACTACCATTCGAGTTAAGCAAAATCACTTACTTTTCTGACGGCAGTGCTGCGCAGTATAAAAACAGAAAGAATTTTTTTAATCTGTGCCTACACAAGAATGATTTTCAAGTAGAAGCAGAATGGCAGTTCTTCGCTACATCACACGGCAAGAGTGCCTGCGATGGATTAGGTGGCACAGTTAAAAGACTAGCTTCCAAAGCTAGTTTGCAAAGACCATACAATGACCAAATACTAACACCAAAACAGCTTTTTGAGTTTGCTAACGACAATATTCCCGGTATAGACTTTGAATACTGCACAGTTGATGATTACGATGCAGCTGAAAAGAAACTTCTTCCGAGATTCAATGATTCAAAAACAATTGAAGGTACTCACAAACTCCATACGTTTATACCGATTTCTGAAAATCGTCTTATTACAAAGTCATTCTCATCAAGTGCACAAAGTGTGACAGAAATTGTAACAAAAGTTGATTACTTAACACCTACAGATTTACAGAAAATTGACTCTGGATATGTTATAGTAGTCTACGACAAATCATGGTGGCTTGCTTCTGTTCTTAAAAAAAATGATGAAAATGAATTTAAAGTTAGCTTTTTACATCCTAAGGGGCCATCCCCCTCATTTTTTTACCCCAAACCAAATGACATGCTAACAGTACCCAGTAAATCAATTCTAGGAGTAGTAAATCCTGTGACAGCAACTGGAAGAGTGTACACGTTAAGTAAAACTGAAATTAGTGCTTCATCACATGCTTTAGAAAGATTTTTAAGAAATCAAGACTGAGTGAAAGCGTTACAGAAACAACATTAGGCCTACATAAACAATATACAGGTAAATGAAAACTCTTAAACAATGTGATATTACTACTAATACTAAGATTTGTTAAAAACTTGCTATAATTTTATGAATACAATTTGTGGAAATTACTTTTTAGTAAATAGCCTATGGCAACAATTCAACAATTTTATTTGTAAAATAATTCAAAGCCTGTTCCTTCCTGAAAACTGATAAGTAAATAGCCTACTAGTGTATAGCTTAGACTTGTGTTAAAGGTTTTCTGTGTTCAGTTATGCAATTTATATGTTAAGAAGTATTGTGGAGGATGTTATTACAAACACATTAAAACTTCAAAATATTTAATTAATAAACAACTATATAGGGTTACTGAGTTAAATATGTATACATTCTGATTATTCAGTTATAAAACATTGATGTTATTCGTATTTAAAAACTTAATATTAAATGCTCACTCTTGGGTGACATTTATCAGTAAATTTGGCTTAAGCACTATGAAGGCTTTATTTTTTTTTAGCTGAGTCCATTGTAAGTCCATTATGAAACTTAGTATATAGGTAGCCTATTAGTATACAAATAACATATATTTAAAACAAAAATTATAAGGGGTGTTTTTGAGATTTTCAAAAATATATTTTTTAACTTGTTCCAAAAAAATGTAAGTTGATGAAAGACAGTCATGTTATATATCAGGTTAAAGCCCATTAAAAACTGAAGAGAATAAAACAAGTTTGAGCTCTCTAGGCCTAATAGTTTTTAAGTTATAGCATTTTTACTGTATCAAAATTTTGCAAAAAATACGATTTTTTAAGTTTTTGAATGGCTATTACTAAAAAAACTATTAGCCCAAAAAATTAAAAATTTTGTATTTTTCATCTGTTCTATGGCTATAACAACTGTACCAAATATCTTTTAAATCTAAAGGGGTAAGGTCCAAATTAATTCTTTTATTGGTTGATTTCACATGGAATGACCCCATACAACATTTACTAAAACGTACACTTTCACCACAGTATAAGTATTAATACAGTAAAGAAACTGTGTGTTAAAAGTCCTATGACAACATGTTGACTGGACGACACTAGCGCTCCATGCGGAGATTGAGTAAAGCTACGAGGGTTGTGCAAAAAGTAAGTTTCCCTTATTTTTAGAATAAAAACTACAGGAAATATCGAAAAAATTCTTTTATTTTTCGATTCTTCGACTCAAGAACTATTTTTCTACATAGTCACCGTTTTTCTCAATGCATTTTTGTGACCGTGGTACAAGCATTTTCAGTCCAGCCTCATACTCCACTTGCGCCACCTCCTTCAAAATTGGTTGACTTCCATCTTGAGTTCGTGATTGTTGTGGAAGTGCTGTCCACCCAGGTGAACTTTCAACTTCGGAAACAGGTAGTATTCACTTCGGGCAAGGTCTGGGGAGTAGGGTGGATGTGGCAGAATGTCCCAATTTAACTTTTCAAGCAGCTCAACTGTCTTTCTCGCTGGGGACCCAACGTGCACACACTTTTGTCATTCCCAAATTCTTTTTTAAGATGTTAGCCAATGACCTGCGACTGATTTCAATGTGGGGAGGTAAGGCAGCAACAATATCGTTTAGTGTGAGGTGCCCATCACGTTCAACAATCTCTGAACCGCACTGCACAGCCATCCCCCTCAGTGGCGGTTCAACAATCTCTGAACCGCACTGCACAGCCATCCCCCTCAGTGGCGGTCGAAGGACGACTGGGGCGCGGTTCATCACAAACATTCTGACAGCCCTCTGTAAAAGCAGAACACCATTTTCGCACCATTTGGACACTCATCACACCCGCACCATACACATAAACAATTTCTCGGTGGATTTCAGTTGGATTTTTGCCTTTAGCATGGAGAAAAGGGATCACAGAACACAATTTGACAGTGGCGTGAGAGAGTAAGGGTGTCTCCATGGTTAAGAAGCTACTGACGCCAAATGGATTGTTGTAAAGAAATGGTAACAGGTTCAGTGTTGCCACTACGTATGTAATAAAAATCCCTCAAAATATGAGAGTCCCACAAAAATTTTCCCCTGTTTAACAAAACAGGGAAACTTACTTTTTGCACGACCCTCGTACATTCTCATCATATGAAATGGCTTGGGAAAATACATAAACACATCGCAAAATATGTTATGTTAAAAGAGAAAAATACAGAATATTTTTATTTAATGCATTATGTATTATATTCTAGTTAAGATGTAAACAATACCTAAATAGGCTACTGTTAAGGACTGTACCTAGGCCTAGTATTTTTCCTTTAAAATCATTGTCCTTTAATATAATTTATAATTCAAATTATGATAATAAATAGCCTACATATTAATTACGTAAATTATATTATAGGTCTGTCACGTTGTTCATCCTGCACGTCATTGTTGACAGTGTATTTTGATTCTTTGCCTTATATGGCAATATACGACTTCAATTTATTGTAGGTCTATGTAGCGCCAATTACTGCAGGATGGACTTCATTAAACAAAACAAAAAAATCAGGAGCATTTGGAATTGAAGACACCGTGGGTACAGCAGTTTTAATTAACGAGTTTTTATAGGATTTCATAAACTGTCTGTTTTCGGTGTGTGTCAAGCATAGACGGTAATTTTCACTCAAATATTTTACATATTTTGTTACTAGGTTTTCTTGTCGACCATTAATGACCTATTTTATACACCAGAAATCATTACAACAGAATAACATATAAAGATATTACATTAAAGTAACTTGAAACATAACCACACCAGAATCACAAGTAAGCCAGTAGACCTACAATAAATATTACTTAGTTGCGTTCTTACCTTTCTGGATGTTTCAAGAAAGTGAAGAAATGCAATTCAGGATTTTGTCTTTTATTATTACTGAAATTTACAGCAGAATAATAAGGTCCTTTCGAATATAGCGTGTTCTAATAAATACAACACTCCTATTTATTTACATACTTCCCGGAGTAGTTTCTGTAGTCTTACTATATGGCCGCTACGATCGCTAGTAAATGCGCGCGCATGCTCGGCTGGCAGAAAAACGGGCTGAGTTTCTGTACTGTATTAATACTTATACTGTGCTTTCACATTCAGGTATAATATTCAGAGTCACTGCAACTAGTTCGGGAAGTTTCTCCCAGTTTACATTACACTGCACACAATTTACACTAACCTAGTTTTGCACTGTCTTAAAAAAATCAGTTAGGATTGCTTGACGGACTAATGCACTATGTTTTTTTTCTCTCCGCGTATTGGTTTGATTGTAGCAAGATGGAGGAGATGAATGCTGTTCGATTCATTTTGCCTTTCCATCCACGAAATCACCTTGTTTATGTGAGTTATCACTTCACAAACATCTGGAATGTCTTCTTCTGCCTCCATGTCATTGTCACCACCATCATCTTCGTTGTCATTTTTTTCTTTGTCGTTTATTTTGTGGACAGCATCGATTATATCTTTATCAGATATGCACTCTGAAATTGGTTCAGTATTGCCAATATCTACCCATTCATTCAAATCGTCAACCATGATTTCACAATGCAGAACACTACGTGCAGACTGGATGTCACTGCTCATGAATTCTGCAACTAAACAATTTCCGCTGGTGACAGTTTCTTCACAGGAGCATTTCTTCCAGCAGTTCTGAATTGTATATGGAGTAATGTTTCTCCGTGAAAGACCAACTGAATACGCAACTGTTTTCGGATTGATGGATTTAAGGAAAGTTTCCATTTTCTCATCACAGTTCACTAGAGCACTTAGCAGTTCATAGCGGCAATGCGCTTTAAATGGCCTTATAATATCCTGATCCAATGGCTGGATCAATGTAGCATGTCAGCAGGTGAATGTGCTGGACAGTGGTCAAGAGTAAGGACAGCTCTCTCTTCAAGTTTAAGTGACTGTAGATGGTTTCCTCACTGATGGAACAATTCCTCACAGAACCACTTTGTGAAAATTTCATCAGTCATCCATGCATTTTTCGTGTGTGTGTACAATAATGGTAGTGAAGACATGTTAACATGTTTAAAACACCTCGGCCTACGACTTTTCCCTATGAAGACAGGTTTAAGTTTATGGCTTCCTAATTTGTTTACTGCAAAAAGGAGAGTCTCTCTGTCCTTACTCATTTTTATTCCTAATTTATTTACAGTGTTTCTCACATCCAGCATTTTTGAGGAGATCAGTCGATAATAGAGTGCAGATTCATCGCTGTTGTACACTTGATTTGTCGTTTAAATTGTTATCAGTCTAACTTTGTTTAATTCTTGAGGAAAACATTGTGCAGATTCATTGTCACATGACCGAGCTTCTCCCTCAATGCTGGTTTGACTTATACCGTGACGAGATTTCCACCGCAAAAACCAGCCATCAGATGCATTAAAATCATTGAACTTTCATAGAACTTTACAGCTTGAGCTCTGATGACCGGTCCAGATAGTGGTACCCCTTCACTTCGTTTTATTAAAAACCACCTGTATAAGCACTCCTCTTTCCCTAATTTGGTTTTTTGTTCTTTGCAGTTTGATTTTCACTTTCAATGGTGCCCACGAAATTTCTAAATTTATTTTCCTCTTTCATCCACCCCGTAATTGTTCCTTCTGGGACGCCACACTCACGTGATAAGTTTGCTTTGGTTTCCCTATTTTTACACGATCAATAATTATTAGTTCATCTCCTACTGAATATGCTTTCCGCTTCTGCAACATTTTGTATTCCGAACTCGCGACTTTACAGCCCGAATACATGGTTCAAACTAAAATCATATTTCAACTTTCCTAGGTTTTAAGAATTTCTCGCAGGTGCAGATTTTTTAAAATCCTTATAGAACTACACTATTCATTCCATGTCCTGTTACTTCTGCTAAATCCTTTGGAATGCATTGGTGATGGTCAACTAGAGGGTGAGGGCGGGTCTAACGGTTAAAAAAAAAAGAACTTACTGCAGAACCGCTCTTTGCAGAATTTTTACTGTTTTAACTCAACTTCCAAAATAAAAATTTTATTTATAAAACTATGGTATTTTTTTACTGTGGGACATACTTTCCCCCGCGTTACATCCAAATCCGCGGTATTTCGAACTGTGCTATTTCGGGCTTCTACTGCATTTAAAAGTAATCCAAATGTCGTTAGTTTGCTGATAGTTTATTATACAAATAGCCCTTAACATATCATTCTTCTCTTTTTCTTGCTTGTTTCCTCCATTCATAATTTTTTCATGTATCATTCATAAATATATTCTTCATTAGGTATTTAATTTTGTATTCCTGAAGATAACCTAAATAGAACACTTTAAACTAATATGCTGCCAAGGTCTGTAATGAGTTGAGATCTGCAAACTGCTAGTAATATTTGCTAAGATTTGAAAGAGTATGGTGCGTCGATGTTAGGCTACACTGTTGGGAGCCAAATTTGAAGGATTATGTTGGAGTGTCCACGGCTATTTTATGAAACTCCTCAGGGATATTGTGCGGTCGAATCCAATTAAATAAACTGGTAAAGTTTTATTGTAGTTTATTTGTTACTAGTATGTCGATAATGTGCCACTGTAATATAACAAGACTGATACGATGAGGCGGCAGTACGGCGTGAATCTAGGAGACTTCTTTACATGGCGATTGACGAGCGATTAATGCACGCTGGTGCTGAAGGATTGCCATTTATATAACCTCACTTCTAATTCTCGTGTGCCACGATATCTCGCAGGTAAAAGGGTTTACAAGTTTAATCCCATAATAATTCTAGTCCTGCTATTGGCTAATTATTCAAGTTTAACTAGCGTCTCCCTTTGAAAATTCAGTTAAACGAACTCCCTGGGGAATTCCCTTTAAAGAGCGTTACTAGCTACACCTTAGAGCATGACAGGCACAAGTACAGCGTCATCTAGATTGCATCATTATAAAATCCCGAAATTAGGCTTTTCTGCATAACTAATCAAAATTTTGGTATTAAAATAATAATCTCTGGATTAAAATAAGCTTATAGGCTATTGTCATATCTTATTCCGGATTCGTTAGTGTACTGTAAATATACAAGGTGGGACCACCGGTTTGACTTGCCTTTCGAAGGATAGCATTCTGTTACCTTGAGAATATTCCAACAGAGACAATCTGTGGTTCATGAATGCATATATATCCATTCTGTTACCAGTTTTAAGCCTGTGAGAACCCATGACCTCAACTGCTATGTGTATAGTATAATTGGAGTTAGGTCTCTATTATCCATTCACTACCAAAGTTCCAGGGCATGTAAACGTTGCATTTGTATCATTCTGCCCATAACATTATTTGATTGGTATTGTGTTCTCCTTCCGTACATTTCCCAAGTGTGTTGATGACGGCTGATGCCAAATACTTGTATAATAAGATGAGACAACCACTGGCAATTCTTTCACACAAATTGAATAAGAATAATGTAAATTGGCTTGAGATAGCTATAAATAATAATTACCTAACAGTCATAATCTTTGTGTTTTTTGAGTAGCTTTCCCTTTATTATGCCACCCCTCTAAAAGACTGAAACCATCATCAAGGGTTTCTAAATGGAGGTTCTGCTGTATGTTAGTAAGAATTTACAATCTATGATATAACAATAATATTTTGTTTCGTTTAATTTATGTATTTGGTATTTTTGTCTGCTTAGGTTTCCTCTTGCTAGCTGGGCTATATGTCTCCTCGATGTCCAGTTGTTTGGCTGCTATGTATGGTACACCTCGAGTACTACAGTCCATTGCAAATGAGAATGTTATTCCTCTCATTCAAATACTGGGTCGAGGGGTAAGTGACTTTAAAGTTCGCTAGCATAGTATGGTTTATTCCTATCTAAGATCTTTTATTTAAGTGAAAATCCTCTGGAACTATAATGAACCACAGTTTCTGCCTGGTTTATCAGAATTTAGAATTGAAATTCTAGCTCTATTTTCATAAACAAATGAGTTTGTACGTATTTGAACAAGAATTACTTTTCTTGAACTCAATAGCATTCTAAATTTCAACAAGAAGAAGAAGAAAAAAAAAAGTGTTATAGGAAGAGAAAATTTAAAATTTTACCAACATAATGTAACTTTTATTATGTTGACTTTATGATAGTGACATTTTCTTTACATTCACTGCTTGTTGAAAAAAAGGTACAGATTTAACTTTCTCATGTATGCATAATAAGAAGAAAGTATTGTGATCTTAATAAACAATTTATATTGATATAAAACCAGGGAATTTTGTTTCATGATGCCTAGAAGCTGAAAAAAAGTGATTTTGGAATGAAGGCCAGAATCTTCAACAATCGATATCTAGGTATTTCAAGATGAGGCCTTGTCAATATTTTATTTCAAATGTTTCGTTCCCAGCTGTGGGGAACTTCTTCAGTAACAGCTTTTTCCTCACTTATCAATCTGAAAAAAATGCACATGTATAAAAAGCACTTGTTTTAACGGTTTTTATGGCAACATTAATTTATTTGTATTTCTGATATCACATTATATGTCACTAAATTTAAACAAAATGTTGTGATATAACTAAAAATGATTCTTTTCTTTTCTGGTTTGTTTCAGCGAGGACCTAATAAGGTTCCTTTATATGCCATGGCTGTAGTAGCAGCTGTAACGCTCACATTTATTCTTATGGGGGAGATAAATACTCTTGCACCTATTGTGACTATGCCATTCCTACTTACATATGCTGCTATAGATTACTCTTACTTTGCACTTGCACAAACATTCGATATCCAGTTGAGAAGAGAAGAACGCTTTAAATCCCAAGAATATCACAGTCCAACATTTGATTCGAGTTCTCGTGGTTATGGCACAGTTTATCATAACCATTCAGATGCTGTGGAAAAATTTGGAAATGACCTTGATAAGCTCTTTCCTGAAAGGACACACCATAAAAAGCATGTAAGCTCATACACTGTTTATATATACAGTTTGTAGTTTATTGTAATAAGTAGGGGGCGGATATCTATGACATGTCATATTTTTCCCCTTTGCATTATTTCAGGTTTCCGACTAATTTAAACTCGATTCCAAGCAGCCTGGTGAAAATGGAATGGCTTTTATTGTGCATATAACTGCATATTTAGGAAATTTTCAATTATTGTAGCATATTTAGTATGAATATGTATATTTAGGTAATATTTTTGGCATATTTGTGTGCATATTAAAGAAATTTTGAAGTTTCATATCATATTTTGTAAATTTTGCATTATAATGATACTTTTTGAGAACTTACAGATATTTAAAATAATTAATGCTATATTTTAATAAAATGTATCACGAAACTTTAAAAAAATGTACACAATGTGTAAGTGGTAAAGTCATATTTTAAATTTTATTGGTCATATTTTAATGTCTTTTAGGTCATAAATGCATACATATATCCTATGTTTTAGGTCATAGAAATCCTCCCCCAGTAATAAGTATCCACATTTCAGTTTTATTTTCTTCTTAAATTGAAGGATTTGAAATTGAGTGTATTATAAATACTTATACTGGGAGTAACACATTGAAGACACAAGATATTATTGTATTTGAAATTGAGTGTATTATAAATACTTATACTGGGAGTAACACATTGAAGACACAAGATATTATTGTAAAAACCACACACAAACTTCACTTAGGGATAACTATCTTAGAACATAAGTTTCAAAAGCTGTTGCTCTCATCCTCAGCTGATCTCAACTGCTGAATGCGCTGTAGTCTCAGGTGGTGAATAAGTGTACCTTCTGATCAGTAATTATAAATTTCGAAATACCAGAAGAAGACAGTTTGATCAGAAGCTACATCCATCCACCACCTGAAGAATCAGCAATCAAGATCAGCTGAGGATGGGAGTAACAGCTCTTAAAAGGTAGTTATTCTTAAGTGTTTTGGTGTTTTGGAAAGAAAGCGCATTATCATTACACTACAGAGTCACAGCAAGACTGTTATTAGATTTGAAATCACAGAATGTACATTTCTGCTAAGGGACCACAGATCCTCTTATTTCAACTGGAACTTCTTAAGAATTAAAAAAAAATTCATTTGTAGAATGCTGAAAACCCCTCAAAAGATGCCTGTGATCCATCTTTCAGAAGATGTTTCTAGAGTAAATTTTAGGGCTTTAAAAATTTCACATTAGATTTTTTTGTTAGGGTGCTGTAGATGCTGTGCTACAATGCTGTAGTTTCTTTAACCTAAACAAACATTATACATATCTAAGTATATTTACGTACAAATTTTTTTATTTTTTCCCTCCATAAATCCCTATCTAAAATATCTTCTTCTTGTAGTCCTTTCAGTTCCATACACTTTCATTCCAATTTTTGCTTGGTTTTCCTTTCCTATTTCTTCCCTCTGGCTCCCATCACATCTCTTCTTTTGGGTATTTTCCATTGTTCATCCAGTTACATGCCCATACCATTGTAATCTTTTTGTATTAATGTTTTCTAGTATGTCCTCTGTGTTCATCATCTCTTTTGTTTCTACTATTTTTTATCCTTTCATTGATTTCCTGGCCGCTCTTCTCCAATAATTTCCAGTTATTTAAAATTTATCTTTTCAACAAAATATGTTTCCAAAATTTCTCTTCTTGTCTTCTACTTACTATCCACGATTCTGCTCCAGACTTCATTATTTTCCACTATTCCATTATACATTATTTTTGCTAAAATACAGGAATACTGCTCCACAATACTGAATGTAATATTCCATTAACTCTTTTCCCTTGTCATATCCATCTCTCAATTTCTAATTTTGATTATCTGTTTCATTATAGGATTGAGCCTGAATATTTAAAACTCGTAACCTTAATTTTGTGCCTGATTTCCATTTCATCCTTACTCTTAGTCATTCTGATTTATTACAGTAATTTATTTCTAACTTCCTTTTTCTATACTCTTCTTGAAATTTCCTACACATGTAGTCTGCATCTTCAATGTCCTGAACCACTCTCACTTGGTCTTCTGCAAATAGCATATTAGCGACATTAAATTTTTATTCATGCTTATTGTAAAGTAGTCTGTCTAATAAAATTCTGGTTTCCTATTTTGCCTCTTATGTTGATACAGTATAATACAATAATGATCACGTTGGCTTTTTATTTTATCAGGGTACTCACAGTTCTGGAACTTCTAGTCTAGTGTCATCTCCAGATGAACATTCAAGTATCCGAAGTGGTGAGGAAGATGGAAAGGATAAAGGATTGAAAGATACACATATCCACTCAAAACCTAATAACTGGTACTCTGGACTGTGTAATCGGTGGTTTTCACTGTTTGGGGTAAGTAGAATATATTTTTATTTATGGGTGTAAGCTATGCAGAAGCTTTCATAAACGAGCAGTCTGCAATAAAATCAGGGTTAATTTAATCAGATTTTTCATTCTAAGCAGAATGGTATTTATCCTTATCAATGTGAGATGCCTGATTCTTGAGTTGCTGACTCTGGATAAACATGA
This sequence comes from Ectobius pallidus, assembly GCA_964059195.1. Lineage (NCBI taxonomy): Eukaryota > Metazoa > Arthropoda > Insecta > Blattodea > Ectobiidae > Ectobius > Ectobius pallidus. The sequence continues at coordinate 53,709,205 of CAXKWD010000009.1, forward strand.
GTGACGTCATCCCCTCTCACTTCTGACTGCTGTACTTTGTATTAATGGGACAAGCAAACTGTTATGAATACCAAAACTAGGTTTTAATTTGCAGATTATGACATCTATGGTTTTTATTTACAAACTCTCAATTATTTCGTGATTTAAATAAATGTACTCCCAAATAGTATCTAACATCTTAGTAGTCAGGATAATACAAGGTGCGGCAACATAACTTCCTTTTTTGAAATGCGCGCCATTCAGGCTGAAGGGGTCGTTGCGGGGCAGAAGTGGTCTCATTTGACTGGCGTGGTTCTAAAGTTTTTTTTCCTTCCATGTCAGTCGCCATCATGCTTTGGAACAGTGAGGAGTGTCCCTTTGCCGTCGAGGCCTACTTTTCAAATGGATGTTCTGTGGTCGCGCCTTCCAAATTCGCTTTAATGTAGCCCCGTTGGGCCCTGTCCCGGACCGGAAATCAATTGTTAGATGGATCACTACGTTGAGGCAACCCGCGAGTGTAACAAGACAAAGGAACCGGCGTCCCTCGTCCCATCAGATCACTAGAAAACATTGAGGCAGTGAGAGCTTCAATTCAATTCAATTCAATTCTTTATTCACCGTAGGGATACAAGATCCTTGGCTTCGTCATAATACAGTAACTTACTTATCCTATATCTATTGTAAACACAAAAAGCAACCTAAACATAAAATTACTACAAATATTACATTGAAAGATTAATAATTAGACACATGGACATGTCACATAAAAATAAAATTAAGGAGATTAATCTAAGCAAGGGTACATTACAAGAATTACAATTTTTACAATTCATCTAGACTATACAGACATTTTGTTATTAAGAACCCTTTTAATTTAGATTGAAACTGTCGTTTTGAGACACCTGCAATTAATTTGATTTCAGCTGGCAATTTATTAAATAACCTTACACCTTGGTGTTGTACATCCTTCATTGACACATTTTTATTTATATTACACCTGTGGTAATTTATATTGGTTCTGATATTATGCTCATGGATTTGATTGTTTTTTTCGAGTGCATAATTATCTATTAAATACATAATTACCCTATACACATATAGAGAGAAAATGGTGAGGATTCTTTTACTAATGAATGTCTCCCTACATGATTCCCTAGCATTTAAATTGAACATGATTCTAACACTCTTCTTTTGATAGATAAGCAGCCTATTCATGTGAGTTCTAGCAGCAGCCCCCCATATAACAATGCCATATAATAGATGAGGATATAGACAGCCATAGTAAATAGTTCGGAGAATGCTATAGTTGCTAAAATATCTTAATAGATAAACTGTTTTACTAATTATATTACATATATAGTCAATATGTTGTGCCCACGTTAGCCTATTATCAACAAGGACACCCAGAAATTTATGAGTTTTCACTTCCTCAATATTATTATTATTATTATTATTGTCAGCTATTCCAAAACTATTGTAATGCATGATCTTAGTTTTCTGCATGTTACATTGTAAGTTTATATTCTGGAAATATTCAAGCAATAGAGTTGTGATTTCATTTTGTGTTGTCTTTAGACCTTCTACGGATTTGTCCCAACACACAACTGTAGTGTCATCCGCGTATGTCACAACAGAAGTATTTTGCAAATGTTTAATATCATTAATGTACATAATAAACATTAATGGGCCTAGTACCGAACCTTGTGGTACTCCATATTTCACATCTTCTATTTTTGATTTTACCCCTTGAATAAGATTCCCCATTTTAAATGATATTTCAGTGTATTGTCTTCTCCCAGTAAGGTAGCTTCGAATTAATTCCATTGGTAACCCCCTTATGCCAAAGTTTCCAAGTTTACTAATCAGGATTTCGTGGTCAACACAGTCAAAAGCTTTAGATAGATCGAAAAATAAAGTGCTAACCTTCTCATTATTTTCTAAGTTCTCAATTACTGTGTGTATATACTGATTTATGGCAGAGATAGTGGATCGTCCTTTTCTGAAGCCATGTTGAAAATGTTGTAGCATGCTGTGTTTATTTAAATAATTTTCTAGTCTTATCAGGAGCACTCTTTCAAATAGTTTAGCTATTTCTGATGTAAGGGTTATGGGTCGATAGTTGTCAACATGTTGTTTATCTCCTTTTTTGAATATTGGTCTTACTACCCCTAATTTTACATGAAAAAGATATAAAAAGGAGAGGAAGGTGCCATAGAACTTACCAATTGGCAGGAAAAGCTGGTCTTCAATTGGTAAGTTCTCTGGCACCTTCCTCTCCTTTTTATATCTTTTTCATGCTTAATGGCCTAGAGCCACCTAACCTACCCCTAATTTTAGTATTTCTGGAAACTGACCTTGTTCAATAGAGTAATTTATTAAATATGTTAGTGGTTTAACTACTGCATCTTTACAGCACTTTAACATCCATGGACTTATTTCGTCCCAACCACTGCCTTTTTTATTTGGTAGATTATTAATTATTTTGATTATTTCATTTTCCGTGGTTGGATTAAGAAAGAAGGAGGAGCTAGCTGAGGGATTAGTGTTTACATAATTAGTCACTAACGGTAACTGAGTGGGAACATTAATAAAGAAATCATTAAATTTTTGACTTATAACAGTCGGATCATCAGTAACAATCCCATTTGCATTTAGTCTAATATTTTCATATGAATTACAGGGTTTTCTGGTTCCATTTATCAAATTCCATGCTGTTTTACTAACATTTTTGGATTTCTCCATTTTCTCTCTATATGCATTAGCATTAGCCATTTGTAGACTATTTAAATACTCCCTTCTTACAGTTTTGTACTTATTTTTATAGTATTCCCATGATGTACTTTTATATAGTGCATACATGTCTGTCATTCTCTCCTTTAGTTTAATTGTTTCAACTGGAATTTTATTTATAGTTACATTGTTTATCACTACTCTTTTTTGAGGACAAGTGGCATTTAGACTGATTTTGAATATCTTAAAAAATTCATTCCACTTATCATCAACATTATTACCAATACACAGACTACTTTCCCAGTCTACACTAGCTAAGTTATTTGCTAAACCATTTATGTTGTTACATTTAAGATCCCTTATGATTTTGATTTCTCTAGTATCTTTCACATGCTTTGTAACAATAAAGTCCACTAGTTGTGTGTAATGATCCGACATGTGCGTTTCAAATACAGTGGAGTAAGTGTTGGTGACGTTTGATGCAATATGATCTATAATAGTGGATGAGCTGTTAGTCACTCTAGTTGGTTCCAAGATTATGTCTTTAATATTGTATGTATTAAACATTTCTTTTAAGTTATTATATGTTCTGTCATAAAGATGCACATTAATATTAAAATCACCTGCTATGATAACTTTTGAGTTTATAGTTACGTGGTTCATTAACATACGTTCCAGCTGTGAAAGAAATACATTAACAGGTGATGAAGGCGAGCGGTAAGTTCCAAATATGTACAGATTGCCAGTGTTTGTTGACATTTTAATTGCAGCTGCCTCAAAGACCTTTTCTATACATAGGCTATTTAGATCAATTTCAGTGACTATTACTCCCTGTCTTGCATATATAATTACGCCCCCTCCACGGTAAGTTGTTCTCGCATATTTGGCTCCAATAAAATATTTATCTACTCTGCATACTTCTTCGCTTTTTGTACCATGTTCAGTTACGACACAAATATCCGGTCTTACTTCGTTCAAAACATGAGTTAATGCCAAAAGCTTAGTTTGTATGTACTGAATATTTAAATGAACAAGTCTAAGTTTATTACTATTTACATTATGTTTTCTAATTAAAGGCCTGGAAGATTGTATTACCCTCATAGTTTCTTCTAATCCTATGCACAATTCCCTCGTGTTTGGTTCATCCACCTCATTATCTTGCGATCCCCACGGCGTTCTGCGAGCAAACATGCGTCCTACATGTGAACATGTTGGAGGAATGTTTTTCCCCACGACTTGATGAATTGGAGTTAGGGGACATTTGGTTCCAACAGGAGGGAGCAACTGCTCACACTTCAAGCGCATCGATGGCACTTTTGAGGGAACACTTCCCAGAGCGCCTCATCTCAATACGGGGCGATTTGGAGTGGCCTGCCCGCTCCCCAGATTTGGCCCCATGCGATTTTTTTGTGGGGTTATATTTTGAAATCCCGCATTTATGTCAACCGTCCAAGGACCCTACAGAACTTGAAAGCCAACATCCGGGCAGAAATTGCTAACATACCCGCTGCTATCCTGGTAAGGGTCATGGCAAATGCCAGAAATCGGCATACTCAATGTATGGAGAATGGGGGCGTCACCTACCTGGTATGATTTTCAAAACTGTGTAAAACAAAACTTTAGATATGTACCTACATTATAAAAAAAATAAAATAAAAAATTCTGTTTCCTAAAATGTGTTTTATTGCGTTTTGAAAAAAGGAAGTTATGTTGCCACATCCTGTATAACCTTCACCTCGAAATACAGCACTTTATTTTCAAGCACAAAAAGCACTCCCCAATCAATAGATTATGCTTTTCTTATTGGAGTGTAGGTACTTACTGTTAGCACAGTTGATTGTTTGTGCCAGTTTGGAGAACTTAAGCAGTAATGTGCTATTATTTATAAGAAAATTAAGAAAACTAATGTGTTGTATCTCAATTCTCGTAAGAATGAATGAATTAATGATGATTATTATTTACCATCAGGAATTTAAAGAATGCAATAAACACTACCCAGGGGCGGCCAATGATCATGTGCTAATGTGCTACAGCATACTGTAAACCTGCACTAAAATTACGCCAGTTCTCTTCGAATGCGAGTCGTTATGCAAACAAAAGAAATGAAGATATGTTTTGTAGATAACAAGAAACTACACTATGGAGTGCTGAATTAGCTTCAGCCATGATGATCGCACTCATAGTTACTGTGAAACTTCCACTGCACGTGCTCTGCTTGCTTCCAAACTCTGATTGTGCTTCGAGACGGAATGCCACTATGAATAAAGTGTTGGTTGTAGGCTGATGAGTCTTGTGGTGGACATTAAGATGTTGTGTTATACTTAGAAGGTTAACATTATAGAATTCTCGTTTTAAACCACGAGCTGCAACTGAGACTATTTCTAAAAAAAATCTCAATATCTGCCATACTCATGCAAGTAGAAACTTTTGTGTAAATACGAGGGCTGGTCAATAAGTAAGGTCTCCAACACTCTAGCCCAAGCTCATAACGTCGGACGAGAGATTTGGTGCCACTGCCATGTTCCGCTATCTCTCCTCTTTCAAACGAGCCATTTCTGAAGCCGCTGAATTTTTTAGTGTCCGAGAAAGAGCTGTTTGAAATGGATCTCCCGATTTCCGTCTCCGCCAAGTAATAAGTAAGGTCTCCAACACTCTAGCCCAAGCTCACAACGTCGGACGAGAGAGTTGGTGCCACTACCATGTCCCGTTATCTCCCCTCTTTTAAATGAGCCATTGCTGCAGTCGCTGAATCTTTTAGTGTCAGAGAAAGAGCTGTTAGAAATGGATCTCCCGATCCGTCCCCGCAAAGTGCGGCCTCTGCGAGCCCACCTCGCACAAACCTTATGGAACATCAATTTGTCACTCAGAATGGTCTGTATGGAACCTTTAGTAATGTCAGGAAGCAATAAACAAAGTTCACGAGTAGTGACGCGTCGATCTTGTCGCACCAATTCATCGACTTTTGCCACCATCTCATTTGTGACGGCTGTTGTTGGTCTCCCACTTCGTTCTTCATCATGAATATTTGTCCGGCCCTGTTTAAACTCACGAACCCATTTATGCACATTTTTTATGTCCATACATCCCTCTCCATAAACTTCGCAAAGCTGTCTGTGAATTTCAATCGGTGGAACATTTTTTGCAGTAAGAAACCGTATGACTTCGCGTAGGCGCACTTGGCGGGGGCGGAAATCGGGAGATCCATTTCAAATAGTTCTATCTCGGACACTAAAAGGTTCAGCGGCTGCAGCAATGGCTCGTTTGAACAAGTGGAGATAGCGGGACATGGCAGTGGTGCCAAATCTCTCGTCCGACGTTGTGAGCTTGGTCTAGAGTGTTAGAGACCTTACTTATTGACCAACCCTCGTAGTAATTCTGATTCTTGATGCTACTCAACCAAATATGTTTTCTTGTTCTATTCAGGCTCTTGTGAAGCTGGTAATTATGTTCCTGGTTCACTGGGGGTATGCGCTAGCCAACATAGCTGTAATATTTGTGGTGTGGTTCTATGTTGGGCATGCAAACCCTGCTGTGAAGCCAGGCCTAGCTTCTGAGTTCCGATTCTTCAGTTGGCTTAAAAATGCTGTCCTTCGCCTAATGGGGTAGGTATCAACTTTAGCTTTATTTTTAATCTAAACATCATACATTTTGAAGCACTAATCATTATTTAGATTCGTTTCTCATTTTCAATGTTAGGGAATTATTCCCCCTTCCAGACATGATAAAAAATTGCCTTGGCCAACATTTCTTTGACTGTAAGTCAATTAAACATGACCTTGGTTGTAATCAGTGAAATGTGAGCTGCCAAGAGAATGAAGTTAAATAAGAGTAGAGAATGTTATGAAAGATGGCGACAGACCTTAAAGGCCCTGTTAACTTTAAAAAATGCATTTTCAGGTGAAAACAGATTTAAATAGAAAATATATAGAGATTTATTTGTGTGAAAACCCGAGCCTTCTATGTTTATCTGTACGCTTGCAATTAAAATTGAAAGTCCAGGCAACAATTTGATCTGATGTCATACACTACAGCTAAGCATTGGAATGTCATGCTTAACAACACACCAATCTGTGTTTGCTAGTTCATTGTTGGTGTCATATCATTTCTTAACATTACTATAAAATTTATCAGTTTATCGTGTCATGTCTGAAATCAGGCAACATCAATTCAAACCCAAGAAAGGTCTTATAAGACCAGGAGAAGCCAGTATTGGGAATGCAGTCCAAGCAAATAGTACTGATCACTGGTGTAGTTTCCATTAATGCATTGAGTTTTCATAGATAGTGAAGGCCTCCTAAACCTCGACTGCGCATCAAGCGCAGTTTTTCCATATTTACAACAATGATAAACAGAGATATCAACATTCCCATATTCAACAAAAAATATGGTACCCTGGTCTATTTTTGAATTTTGTCTCCCCTGTGAAACTTTTTGTCATATGGAATCAGTACAATCATTACGGCTGTAACACGCTGTTTCACAGAAAGATACATTCATGTCATTTTCCGATTCATTTTCAGAAGTTTCAGATTTTAAAATATCCTTAAAATAATATCCTTTTCCGCTCACACTGCACTCATAATTCAGTCTATTCATTTACATTGACATTATCAGTTTGCTCTTGGATATCGCTGTTTCCTGCTTCTTCATACACTATCTCGCGAAATTCACCACTTGCACTTATTGACGAATCTGCTACTGCTTCTTTGACAATCTTCTTCATTACATAGGCACTACACATTCTCTGAGATTTCTAATGTTCACCTGGTTTCAATTCTCAAAAAGGGAATTGCGGCTCTCTTTAAAATCAGTCTACTTGTTTTGATATCCAGAAGTTCATTTTTACTTCGATAAGTCTTAATCGGGGCCTCTCCAGAGGTTATGATCAATGACTGTGCCATTGCATTGGCACACCAGGAGGTAGTTTTGTAAGTCTCTGGATTGAAATGCTCAGAACAAACGATGGAACTTCTGGTAGGCTCAAAATTATGCTGACTTATTCTGTTCAGGCACACTTTGATTCTGTTGGTGATTATCTCAGTTTGGAAACTTACAAACACCTATTCCTAAATCTACATTTGTGGTGTTTGAGTACCCAAAAACACAACATATAGGCATTTTTGACAGATTGGGACGCAAACTCACGCAATGATGAAACACAAGTTGCTTGGCATACAAAATTTGATTATTGCAGTAAACGGCTTGCAACCAGGGATCTGTGACTTCACTCTTTAGGAAGCTGCATCAGTTATTCTTCGAATTTGTGTGAACAAAGCTTCATAGAAACATGGGGTTTTCACTGCTATATTTTACAAAACAAAGTCATTATTCTGAGAGCCACTTGATTTTAGGTTGACAGGGCCTTTAAGTATGCAGTGGCAAAAGAAAGCTTAGCTTGAAATCAGGGAGCAATGGAATACCCCTAGAGTTCATTTGCTTTATCTCCCACAGTTCATTGTTCTGTAACCTATAATTTGTTGCTGTTCCAGTGATCTGGTTATCATTATCTGTTACTGTGTACAATTGCAATATAATAAATTAAACTAAATTACATGGTATTGTTTTAATAAACCAGTGATAATTCTGAAAGGATTCTTGATGGCATCCTGGCACCTGTTCATATGCATGTGCCTGATGGATTAGGAGACATGGCTAATGGCTAGAGGTGTTTGTTTTTGTTAATAAGCTATAAAACAAAATGCTGTATTTCAAGTTAAGATTACATTTTCTTAACATATTAGGATGCTATGAATTATTTGGGGGTAAAATTAAATCATGAAGTAACTCTAATTTCATAATTAAGACCACAAAAGCCTTTATCAGCTAAATGAAACCTGTTTTTGATAAACAAAATTTTGTCATTTTTTTTATTCCTCAGTTTTTGCACTGTCTTCATGAATGGAAATTTCTTGCTAGGTTTTCAACAAAGCTCAACAACGCTTTTAATTTAAAACTTATTCATGTAAGGGTTGTCAATTGTGTTTAAATCTATGAAGTTTTATCACCATCCATATCTACTACCCTTTAATGTAGCATATTGTCAAGTTTTAAAAGTGACATAGGTTGTCTTCCAGAGGTTATTACGTAATATAGGTAGGTATAGTTAAAATTTATTCAACTATTAAGATCACACAGTTATTCAAAATTTTGGTATTATTATCAATTATAATAGTGCTGTAGTTGACAACATATTATCTATTCTACCAGAAAGCAAAAAGGTAAACTCTTGAAATTTCAACATTTCTTTGTTTTGATAACTCTCGTTTTAGAGGAAGAAACTTTTTTATTTCAGAGAATATTATAGGAGAAAAATTCCTCCGACACTGGGACTTGAACCCAGGACCTTTGGCTATTCGCGCCAATGCTCTACCAACTGAGCTAAGCCGGCTTAGTTCAGTTGGTAGAGCATTGGCGCGAATAGCCAAAGGTCCTGGGTTCAAGTCCCAGTGTCGGAGGAATTTTTCTCCTATAATATTCTCATGTAATGTCCAACAGAGACAATAATCTGTGGTTCATGAAAGCTTATATATCTATTTTTTATTTCAGTTTTGCAAGTGAAAATTTCTGCTATATTCAGTAGATATATAGTATACACAGTAGATGCACAGTAGGAAATACACAGTAGATTATATCTGAGAGATTACTTTATGGGGTACAATCTACAATTTGTAATTTATGTTTTTAGTGAGAGGCAGTATGCTGATATGTAAATAAATAATAATAATTCATTAAAATAATCATTATGTTAGATTATCCATGCATATGCCTCTAACAAATAAAAACATAAAACACCACTTTTAACTTTAAAACAACAAATCTTTAAAAAATAAAAACATTTTCAAACACCTCTACTAACTAATGGCCCAAAACCAAACAGTACTAGTGGCTCCCATACCATCAGTCATTCATTAATCCTGAACAATATAGGATTAAGAGAATCTAACTGTGTTTCTTCATTTTTCCAGCAAACGTGTGCAGGAATATGAACAAATTGTGGTGACGCCCAATCCTCCTGGTGTGGAAGTCACGTCAGCTCAACTAAATGAGGAAAATCAAGATTTTGCTTCCAGGAGGCGTTACCATCAGTCTTCTACAGTGCAGGGTCACTTTGTCAATGTGGATGAGGATTAGAGACTGTGAGTATTATTATTGCAATAATATTTTAAATTAACTAATGAAAATAACAAATTACATATTGACATTTTTGTAGCAGTCTGGTTGTAGGAATTGTTAAAAATGTGTTTTAACCCTTTGCTCGCGAAATTTAATGTATTAAATCCAACGTCTTCTGTGGTAGCACAGAATTTAGTATAACAAATTCACGTCACCAGCCTGCCTGCCTGCCTCTTTGGCAACGAGTGCACAAAATTGATACTAGGTGTCTTGGGAAGTCTCTTTCACACTTCTTGCAGTGAATCCCCTTCATTAGATGATTTCCTCGTGAATTGCATCAGTCAAGGAAATATAAATTATCTTGAAGGGCACCCGTAAATTTTTCTTGCTTTCTTTCATATATATTTACTGGTTTGGTAGTGAAATGGCATCCAAGAGAGCACAAATAATGACAGTGACGTGTTAAATGCAGGCATAGCAGTTTTGACTACATAGACGTGACTGACTCAGATTACCATCTTAGTTCAATAGAAACACAGATCCAATATACAGTATTAGGGTAACTTGTGTGTACAAGCAGCTTCATTTTTGCAATAAATGATTTCTCTTTTTTTCTTTTATTCTTTGATTATTAGTTCTTGGAATGTAGTGGAATATCCCTTATGCCATTTTTCTGATAACTAAGTCCGACAGAAATTTTTCTATCTTCTCTTACTTGCTCCAGCTGTGTATATTATCTTCAGAACAAGGTAAATGTTTGATTCTATGCAATATTGCATGTCTTTTTAGGAAATATTTCATAATTTAGAGGATTTTTTAATTTTTAAGGAGAATCTACCACATAAAGCCTTAAAAGGGTTAAAGTAGTTGTATCAAAATGAAAAAACTCTGCCTTGTTGATATTTAGAATTTTAGAGATATCTTGACAGATATATTTTGACCCTCTTGTGGTTATTCTCAGTGATTATTAAGTGAAAATGAAACTACACCTTCCAGTCCTACAGCTATTCTGGTTTATCATGTTAATGTTATAGCTTTGCTTCTACTTACACTGTAGCTTCAACTTTTCTAATGATTTCTACCTTCTGTTCTATGCTAAACTGCTTTCCTTTCTTTGTCTTCATTGTAACAAATACCTGTAAACCAATTCAGATAGTGTAGTGTACACAGTACTCTAATTTATTTTTACCGCAACAACACAAAAGTAACATCCCTATTTTTCAGTATTTAAAAGAATACAAAGATTTAAATTTGAAGATGGTACAATATTCAATAGATATAATGTGACACTTCGAGCTATGCTTGGAGAAACGTGTTCCTCCATGCAGGTACCATATTGTATTCACTCATTATTGATTGTTGGTCTTCTGAAATAGATACAATTCAACAGCGTAGAAAAAATATTTAAATAATAAATTGATGAATATTTATGAAGGAAATAAAATGTAAAAGCAAGTTAGAAGTTTTATTAAAAATATGGGTGAAACTTAAATTTTCTTGGTAAATTTGTAGAATTTGTTTAATGCATTGGAACTTCTTTTACAGAATTTAGGACCTATGTAACCTTTATATTACAGTGGAACCTCGTTAACACCTTTCTCTAGGGACCAAAAAAAATAGACGTCTTAAAAGGGAAAACGTACTACTGAAAATTAAAAAAAAAAATCATAGGAAGTATGTAGATAGGCCTATGTTTCCTAAGTTGCTCGGAACCACCCAAAAGTGCATCCTAATGACTCAGAAATACCCATACTGACACACAGGACCTTCTATACCAAGCCATTAGTTATGCGAGATTTATATTATGTAAACGAATACATAGACCTAACGATTTTGTTTGAAAAAATTAAAACTTGCAAAAATTGAAGGAATGTATGGAAGCCATATTTAATGAAAAACCATACAAAATTCACAAAAAAACATCCACTTTATTCTAAAACATCACACAAAACAAGTTGCACTCCACAATCTATTAACAAACATAAAATAACTGGAAGTGTAATTGTTCAAAATTTCAGACATGTCAAAATGTTCAGCGAACAAAGTCAAATTGCTAATGAAATGCGATCCAATACGCACGTGAGAAGCATGATCTGCTTTTTTAGCCTACATTTCTTCAAACATTCTAATGTTTTCTTCTCGACACCACACGAACCGTAAGAAATTTGAAACATATTTCACTTAGAGAACACAATAAAATTATCACGAAAAAAAATGGCGGCTATACAGCTGACGCACCAAAATCCGCGGAAAACAAAATGAACAATGAGAAGCAACTACAGTGGCTGATGATTGGTGTCCAAATGACCAATGAGAAGCAACTACAAAGGCTGACGATTGGTTCCATAGAGCAAAGAGTACAAGAATTCTGACATAGAGATTACACGATCGGAGCGCAAACAGGGCTTGTGTTTGGCGAGCCAAATACGAACGTACTAAGCGTTAAACCAAAACGTGTTAAGAAACATTTAAACATGTAGTTAGTAAGATTGGGACCGGGACTTCAAAAAACCGACGTACTATGCGGGAAAACGTAGTAATGAGAAACGTGCTAACGAGGTTCCACTGTATTTGAATGTTTCTCTTTATCTTCAAGTAGTTTTGTCTGTGCTATAACACTGACTGCTGAAGAGGTTTAGACTTAATGGGTTGTAGAATGAAGGGATTTGAATCTGGTCTGTACTAAAATTGCCTAAGGTGATTCACTTGTAGAGTGATGAAGGAATTTTGATCTTGTCACTATCTTTATGTAGAATGTATGGAATTATTTGTTGAGCAACAGTCAGACCCCATTTGGCCACATTCTGGGCTCCCATATATAAAACATATGTAATTGTATTAATACATATTATCTTGGAGAACACTCATTACTTCATTAATATTCATTACTTAATAATAACCGGTTTTCGATAGGACCTCCCTATCATCGTCAGCTATATCCAACTGCCACACTTCAGTCTTGTACCACTTGATGATGCTGTTGTGGTTTCATGAGTCTCCCAATTAGGCCTAACTCATTCTCCCCTGGGATGTCAAAATTCTGGAGGTTATTTCTGTTTCTGTATGTAGATCTTCTCACATACAGTCCTCCCCAGGGGACGTCGCCTTATCGAAACACTGTCCATGTAGGTGGGGAGGTTTGTGTGCTTCAATGAAGTCTGCTTGGCTTACCTCCTTTGGATCTTGTCATTCAAGGAGAGGCCGGAGTGACTGCTCATCATCTCTGGAGTTTGGGCTGTTAAAATCCAATTAAAGGACACAGGGAGATAGTTAATAGACTTCAGAAGTCACAGCCTATTTTTGCGATGAGCTGTGACAATATGAAGCCAAGTTATAACTTTGACTCTGTATATAGGGTCAGTTTTCCGCCCAGAGAGGAATGGTATACAGACTGCTCCAAGATGAATGAAGGGACCGGGGCTGACATCTATGGGCCTAAGACGAGGCTATCATTCTCTTTGGGAGGTTATACTACAGTATTCCAGGCTGAAATATTTGCTATTTTGGCCTGTGCTCATCATATTTTAGGGGTGCCTTGGCTGCACATTCGGATTAGCATCTGTTTCGACAGCCAGGCTGCTCTGAAGGCACTATGTGCTAGTAAAACAAGGTGTCAAGGTTGGTACTGGAGTGCCAAAGTACCTTGAATATTCTCTGTTCTTGCCATCCAGTACAGCTATGCTGGGTTACTGGGCATGCGGGAATCAGAGGTAATGAACTAGCTGATAAGCTAGCAAGGGAGGGCTCAGCCAATGTCTTTATTGGATCGGAACCTGTCCTTGGTATCACTCCAAGAAGGGCCAGATGCGAGGTATTAGACTGGATGTCACTTCAGCATGGCACTTTTTGGAGCAATCTTACTACTGCTAGGTAGGCTCAGTTCATGATCGAGGGACCTAGCAAGAAGAACAGCAGGATTCTGCTAACCCTTAACCGGGTACAACTTAGAGGTGTAGTTGGCCTTTTGACAGGACACAACACCCTAAAGAAACACCTACATGTGATGAAGCTTAGTGTGGATCCCACATGTAGGAAGTGTGGTAGGGAAGATGAGTCTTCTCTACACATGCGAGTGTGAAGCACTTGCTACAATTAGACACTTTCTCTTGGGCTCGGATAAACTGAGATCAGATGACATAAGGAGAAAGAATCTGAGATCTATCCTGTCCTTCTTGAAGGCAGTGGGACTTGAATGAGTTCTCCAGTAAGATGGGCACAATGGGCCAAATTATGTGACCTACGTGCACGGGACCAAAAGGGCCTGACCCATTCACTTTCTTTCTTTCTCACATAAGGTTAACTGAATTGGATGATGCAGATTTTTAAGTAGAGCCGCTTCCTTTACCACATCGTGATCAGAATTCCATACATGTGCTGTTACTACGGACTTTTCAATTTCCCATTGTCTAATATTTCTGAAATGCTCTTTTCATCTTGTATTGAGGTTCCTTCTACATACAGAAACATAGAAATAACCTCCAGAATTTTGACATCCCAGGGGAGAATGATTTAGGTTTAATTGGGAAACTCATAAAACCACAAGTGTCACCAGGTGGTACAAGATGGAAGTGTGGCAGTTGGACGTAGCTGATGGTGATGGGAGGTCCTACTGAAAACTGGTTACTAGTAAGTAATGAATATTAATGAAGTAGTGAGTGTTCTCCAAGATACTATGTATTAATGTTGTTCCACTTCATTATGTCTTCCCATTCCAAGTGAATTTAATTAACATGTGAACCAAAAGCTTAGTAGCAATCTAGCATTGTGCAACCTAAACTGGTTTAATCTCGCAAAGGTTTCATTACACAAGAAGTTCTTGAAATGGTTCCAATAAAGTGATTTTATTATATTTTTCCCACCTATACTTTCTAGTAATCAAAACAGCATGGCTGGCTTGGTGGCATCTGAATTGTACCATTTAGCATGGGCTACTGAAGTTTCTTTTAGCCTCCTTACACTCCTTTTCAGAGAATCACACTTTCCTGTTGAGTCATGCAAGATTGGTCACATTTTAGCTAGCTGAAATGCACGGTCTGTTTGTCCATTGAGAAATGCTGCCATCCTTGAGTCCATGTGAACCATCCTTGCATGTAATGATTTTTCGTAGGGTTTTTCCACAATGTTGTGTTTTCCTTCAACCAAACATTATACAGAGTGGCACACGAAATGTCATACCATTTAATTATCTCATAAATATTGTAATGTAGCAGTTTCGCTGTTTCTAACAGTGCTAGTGTAAGCCGAAGTTCGTGGAAAATCCGATAAGTGTCATCACATGTCGGATTTCACCATGACAACGAACACAAACATTAGTTTGTAAAATGGCGCACAATGGGCGTTTGAATGGTGAACATAAGGTGAAAGTTGTTCTGTTTTTTGCCGAAACGAAGAGTGTAGTTTTGACTCAGAGACGTTTTCATGCTCACTTTAATACAAGATGAGCTCCTAGCAAGCAGACAACTTACAGACTAACTGAGCAGTTTGTGTTGGGGAAAAAAGCGGTCGGGACGGGCTAGTGTTCGTACACCTGAAAATATTGAAGCGGTTTGCGTTGCTTTGACTCAAAGTCCATCTAAAGGGCTTCTGCAGAGTTGGGAATCAGCTCAGAGCGCATGTAATGGAGTTGTACCATGCGTTATCTGAAGACTTGAGTCGAAAAGTGGTGATGAATGTTAGGGTTCGTTTACAAGAGATTGTGAGGCAAAACGGCGGTCATATTGAACACACTCTGCATTAAAGACAAAATTCCATGTCCTAATGATCAATTCTATGTATTCTATGTAAAGCTATAATAAAAATTAATATGTTTTTATGTGCAAAATAAATGGTATGACATTTCGTGCACCACCCTGTATAAAAATTATACATTACAATTTTAACTAAGTTATCTTCTCCATTTTATCTTCATCTTGTAATCTTGCTACATGCTTCCCCTAACATTATTCTTCCAGGTATCAGTCAGTCATCCTTCATCTTCCATCAGGTTCCCAGTTCACTGCCACCTTGGGGAATCTTCCATAATTTTGTCGTATCCCAGGGTCCTATATTTATTCTGACACCTTTTACCCCGGGACACGATTTATCAGGATGGCTCAAAATATATATTTGCATCTTAACCACGAGGACAAGGGCAAGGAACGGAACATCTCCATGCGCAAATCACAAAAGCTAGTTTTACCCAAAATAACAAAATGACTAGGTTTATTAATATTAAAATAAATTGAAATTACATAGTGTACTTACATACTGACTTCATGATGAATAACACACAAATTAAAATAAACTTTGCACCGGGGTGCTGTCGATCCTGTCGTGAAGAATGCAGAGTAGCAAGAGGGCCGAACTGGTCAGTCCGCCCATTTTATAACATCGTGCGTCAATACGTCTATCCATTTGGCACCCATGACGTTTCAAACCAAAACTCCTTACTTGCAGTTTCCTTTTCCGCGTATTTCTTAACTTTACTACTTTAAAATACTTATTTCGTATTTCGCAATTACTAGACTGTCAACCACCTTTGAAATGCAATTCCGCAAATCATCAACAAGTTATGAATACGTTGTGCAACGCTAAGTTGACACTTATATTTCCTGGTTTACCCAGCCCAATGTCTGGCCTGTTTGCGATCCATTTAGAGGGTCTGGTTTCCAAATTTTTTAAGATATTACATCACTCCCCCCCTAGCTCGAATCCGCCTTAGCTGGATTCGAACAGGTGTGTGTGTATCCGTTCGTCGATTTGTTGATACTTTCCATTTATTTATTTCTTTATTTATTTCTTATTTTTAATATTGTGCTCGTTGTTGCATATCTGGGATGCTGTCTGTTGCTGCGTTGATTGCACAGAGATGGTTGAGAGTAGTTAATACATTAAAATTTACTACGAATACTTTCTCATTAATATTTTTTTTTTCTTTACAACGTCATGGTTACCCATGGGAACGAATTGATGCCTACACATTTTATTTAAATTAATCATTGTTTCTTTCTTTTTTTTTTCCTTAATTAATTTTGTTACTAGTTCATTCTAATTCTATTTCCCCTAACCTGCCTAATGCAAAATTCTGTTTAATGCTAATAAAAAAAAAATCCCTGTTAAAAAAAAATTCCCTTAAAAAAAAATCCCTTTAATATAATTCCTGCGCCCGTGAAGACTGGCTTCACCTTAATATTACTGGGTTCTTGGCTTGTTTCCTGTACGACATCGTTTGGAAGTGTGGACTTTGCAGTTTTCACTCTCGGCTGTGTAGATTGCGTAGTTGGTACGGAATTTGTAGCGTCAGCGACCTTGGTCTGGTGATTCTTCTTTATGTTATGTGTCTTCTGCCAGCTGTACTGAAGAACTGTATAACATACAAAAAAATGACTATTAGTAAAATGACAAATAACTTACAATATTGGGGGTAATAAATATGAGCTTAATATTTCGGCTGTTGTTAAATCAACTATCGTTCTAAATTGAATCAAATCGTGTTGAACTTGTTTTAACGTATCCGCTATAATCTGCAAATTTGTTAGCAAATCCATATTTTTCATGACTAAATTTATTTTGAAAAATACGTCTTCTGTAACGTTATCTAACACATGCAATGTTGTATTTAGTATTTTGGAAAACTTATTTAAATTAATGCAATTTTGTTCTACTCTATCTGCAGTCTTGTTTACATATGTAATTTGCTGTTTCATTAAGTCAATTATTTTTTCATTTGTTTGGGTTAATGACTCTATCTGGTGATTTATTCTGTGCCTGTCTGTTGAATCTAATACACCGAACAATATTTTTAAAGTTAATCCACCCAAATTTAAAAGTCCTCTTTTTGTTCTACCCTCCGAATAAAATAATTCGTCATCAATTTCTACTACTTTTATCTGCAATCTTTGTAATTCGTGCTCCAACCTTCGCAATGAAATTTGAACTGTTTTTTTTCGACATTTCTGTTAAAGCCTCATACATCTGAAAATTCATAAAATCTGGTTTGTTTACTGTATCCTTTACTATATTTATTTGTTCTGTCATATTCTCTAAAATTTCGTAATATTGTTCTAACGAAAAATCTAAAACAATCGACCATTTATTTGCGGACAACAAGATTTCTTGTTGTTTCAAAAAAACAAGTCCCTTATTTAATTCCTGTTGTTGTTGGAAGTTCACTCCCTTCCCTGGTATTGTTGATAAGGCGACGATCCATATACAGATGAAACCTGGAAAAACAAAACATTTATTTTTATCTTGGTCGTAAATTATACTTTGTATTATTTCCCTCTTCCCTTGATTTTTCCACCATTTCTTTCGAAGTTGAAGCCTGACTTATATCCCTAGGCCTAAAATTATATCTAGTTTGAACTTCCGGGTATTCCGTAGGTAGTACGTCATTTCCGCGTGTTAATGTCCGTTTATCAAGATTGGCAGACGGAGGAATGTCTTATACGGTATTGGGTAAGGTTTTTTCTTAACAGGAGGTGCATTGCCTGTTTCAATACGATGTTTAATTACACTAGTGCAACCTATTTCATTGTCTCTGGGGTCTTGAAATACGTCAGCATATCTCCTTAATATTTCTCTTATTTTATGTTGGTCCTCAGCTGCTAAGTGCTCTAAATTCACTGTGTCTGCAATATTTGTTTCTACTTCTTTTCCTGTCATTGGCGTTAATATATTCACTCCCTCTACTTTATTAGTTTTACTCTCACTACTTGTTAATACAGGGTAAACATGCCCTAAACGTCTGTTTCTCACTATTTCAATTTCCTCTCCCGTACAATTTACAACTTTTATAGGAATCCTCCCTTTCTTTAACTGTTCGTTATTATTCAGCGACCTAGCTGTGTATATTCCATATATACCCAAGCTTTCTGGTTCAAAAAGTTTGTCTCTGTCTTCCATATTAACTTCTCTATTAAGTTCTCTGTTAACTTCTCTATTAAGTTCTCTATTAAGTTCTCTATTAAGTGCTCTATTAAGTTCTCTATTAAGTGCTCTGGATGCGCATCCCTTTTTACTTAATTTCCCTAATATTATTATTTCGCTCTTTGGGGGAACCTTCACAATTCTAGTATTATACACTGGACATCCTGTTTGCATTTGTAACTGACTCGTGGGGTGGAATCCCTTAGGTCCTCTCTCTGTCACAACCTCTGTACTTGAAACTTCTTTGGAGGTGTCTGATTTTTTCTGAGAAAAATGCAGAACATTTCGGTTGATCAGACCGAATTCTTCCTTCCTGGTTTCGTTGTCATTGGTTGGTACTCCGAGATTTATTGCCCCACCTTCTGTCAGTAACATGCGATGTACAATGTTAATATTTATCCTGTTCTTACTCAAAAAATCTAGGCCAAGAATTCCATCCTGGTTTATTCCTAAAGGACATATTATAAATGAGTGAATATATTTTTCTCTGTTTTCAAATTGAACTTCTACCGTCTGTGACCCTTTAATGTCCAGTCCAATTCCCGTGACCCCTTTTGCTATCACCTCAGTATTTTCCCAACTTGCCCCTGAGATTCCTGGCTTAATTACAGAAATTGTTGCTCCTGTATCTATAATAAAATGTGTCCTCCGGCCTTCAATCATGACACTGACCATTAACATTTCTGGGGAAGTTTCTACTATTGTAGTTATTACTGCTGGTTTTACTGCCTTGGCCTCCACGTAGGGGTGCTTGCGGAGGCTCCTTGAAAATCCATCCTATAATTCGAATTTGCCCCGCTGTTCCTTTCATTTCTATTGTAGTTTCCCCTACTAGGTGCTAGCTGTGGATTTTTAATCCAACATTTACTCTGAATGTGTCCTCTCTTTTTACAGAAAAAACATTCTATCGGTGGTTTCCCTACATATGTAGACTGTTCCCTATTTTGATTTTGAAAATTTCCACGGTACACTTTTTGATTCTGTTCCGGGGACCCTTGTTGATTCAACTGACGTTTCGAACGACAGTCTCGTGCCTTGTGTCCAGTTTTCCCGCAATTAAAACATTTTAACTGCGTTAACATATTGAACACAGACCTAGGCTGTGCCTCCGGTTCCCTTTTATTTGTCTGGTCTGCATGCACGATGTTATAAGCAGTTACAGCAATTTGTACTGCCTCCTTTAGACTTTTAGGCATTCTTAATTGAACCTGTCTACCTATCTCTCCCTTTAATCCCGCGGTGAAAGCAGCAAGAAGCCTTCTTTCTGCCTCCTCCTCAAGAACTTTCTTTTCATTTGCATCTCCCGTAACCTTCAGCGTTTTTAAACTAAGGGCTTTTAATCTGTCAGCAAACGCTTCTGGCGTTTCGTTTTTTCCCTGTACCGCTGTTTGTAACTGCGTATAATAATAACTGTCTGGCAATTTTTCCCTGAAGCGATCCTCGAACGCAGCCCTAAGCTGGTCGTACGTCGCTTCCTTGTTAGTTAGGTCGGGTCTACCGTACAGAAATTCTGCGGCTGGCCCTACAACCTTTAACTTGACTATTTGTTTTTTATCCTCTGTTTCTAGGTTTCCCATGGAAGCAGCAGCTTCAATATTGTTAAAAAATTCCTTAACAGGCAAGGATCCCGACATGCCGTTCCATTCTTTAACAGTAGTACATACAGTTAAGTCCTTATGTCTAACTACTTGGTTTGCCTGCTGTAATGCTTGGTTTGCTAGAGTTAGAGCCGCTAACCTGTTGTTGAGGTCTTCAATAGCCCTCCTAGTTTCTTCGTTGATCGACATATTGAATTTTTATTTTGCAAAAGACACAACAATGGTATACAAAGAAAAAGAAAAAAAATTGGTGAGTTTATTATCTTACACTAGAATCTGTGTTTCAACAGTTGTAATTATTCTTACAGGATTTAAGTTATTTGCTACATTCGCTATCTGTCTATGCTAACTCATTTCTTTCTGTCAGCTGTTTCATTCTTCCTACGTTTCAGTGTTAATAACCTTTGCAATATGAACATGAGATGCACCGTAATAACTAAACTAGCTTCCTTCCCTTGCTTTAAATCTCTGTGGTTATTTACTTTTATTTAATTTCACTTAATTCCATGTGGTTTACCCATTTTAATAATTACTTTTGCGTATGGCGACCCATTTGAGCTTTATTAAATTCACTCGCTTCTGATATTATTTATCGTAATGATCACCAGTTGTGTTCTGGGTTAAATTCGCCCATTTCTAAACACCAGTTGTCGTATTGGGTTAAGTTCGCCCGTTTCTGATCACCAGTTGTGTTCCGCGTTAAGTTCGCCCGCTTCTGAACACCAGTTGTGTTCCGCGTTAAGTTCGCCCGCTTCTGAACACCAGTTGTCGTATCCCAGGGTCCTATATTTATTCTGACACCTTTTACCCCGGGACACGATTTATCAGGATGGCTCAAAATATATATTTGCATCTTAACCACGAGGACAAGGGCAAGGAACGGAACATCTCCATGCGCAAATCACAAAAGCTAGTTTTACCCAAAATAACAAAATGACTAGGTTTATTAATATTAAAATAAATTGAAATTACATAGTGTACTTACATACTGACTTCATGATGAATAACACACAAATTAAAATAAACTTTGCACCGGGGTGCTGTCGATCCTGTCGTGAAGAATGCAGAGTAGCAAGAGGGCCGAACTGGTCAGTCCGCCCGTTTTATAACATCGTGCGTCAATACGTCTATCCATTTGGCACCCATGACGTTTCAAACCAAAACTCCTTACTTGCAGTTTCCTTTTCCGCGTATTTCTTAACTTTACTACTTTAAAATACTTATTTCGTATTTCGCAATTACTAGACTGTCAACCACCTTTGAAATGCAATTCCGCAAATCATCAACAAGTTATGAATACGTTGTGCAACGCTAAGTTGACACTTATATTTCCTGGTTTACCCAGCCCAATGTCTGGCCTGTTTGCGATCCATTTAGAGGGTCTGGTTTCCAAATTTTTTAAGATATTACAATTTGTTCTTTTCACATGACCATACCATCTTAATCTTTCTTTTCAGTATTTCTACCTCTTTACCCAAATTCTTTTATTACAGTATCTGGTGATTATTTCTATTTTGTTTTCATTGTCACACCCTGTGTCTCTCTTCTTTATGTTCCATCTTCAATAATAACAGGAATAAAAACAATGATAGTAATTGTAATATATTGTTATTCTGTTTGTAATATGATGACTTTTTTATTTTAGGTGTTACCATGGGAGGATACGTGAAATGTCCTTAACACCTCTTGGTAATAATTATTAATAATAGACTAATAATGTGTTGTAAGTAAGTAATTGGTTTAGTGTGAGATGCGATTGTCTTTT
Organism: Ectobius pallidus; assembly: GCA_964059195.1. Classification (NCBI taxonomy): domain Eukaryota; kingdom Metazoa; phylum Arthropoda; class Insecta; order Blattodea; family Ectobiidae; genus Ectobius; species Ectobius pallidus. The sequence goes on from CAXKWD010000009.1 coordinate 53,731,297, forward strand.
TCTGGTGACTTTTCTTTTCTGTTGGTCACACCAACCTCGTGAAAAGTATCCCCCTTACAAATAGTGGACTAACAGTAGGTCTACTCTAAAACTTCTTCCCAAGGAAAAAAGTGTCAATTAAAAAATAATTATTTAAGATAAAAGGGCTAAAAGAAGGATTTTATTTTGTGAGTAGGTATGTTTGGAAAAGCAATCCTTAGAGCAATTTCAATGACACACACTGCATCTTGATCCTCTCTTGTGGGCACCCCTGGAATATACTTCACTGCATCTAAGACAGAAAATTTTAAATCTTAAAGTCAGTAGAATCGAGAAAGGTTATGGATCTTTTTCCGTGCGAGTATGGGAAATGTGAACTTAAATTGGATCAAATGATCAAAAAGCATGACGCAGGTCCTTCCTCTAGGATAACACAAAAATTACCGACAAAAGACAGGGAACTTTCGGGGTGGTGTTAAATTAAGTACATTGCCTTTGTGAGTGGGGGTGGTGGTGTGGGAGACCACACTTAGATTGTCTGGCCACGGGATTCAAACTCAAAACTTCCTTAATCTCTGAATACGTGACATTACTATCTCAGCTAACCAACAAGATATGCCAAAATTAACCAAAACCATAACACATCAATCAACAATAGGAACAGATGCACATATAGTTACATGGCCTACTGGTTTACTCACAGATCCTAAAATGTGACATGACCTTGCAGTTAAAAGTGTATAAATAAAGCTTAAATTGAAATTCACAAAATAAAATTACTAATATATTTTTATTTTAAGAACAATCTGGAGAGACCCTGTGCATAAAGATTGCATTTAGTGTAATAAGATTACTGTATATTAGATAGTTATGCAGAAAAAAGGGACTTTTACCATAGACAGTAAGTAATGTATGATCATATTAATTTGTTTTGAACTCATTAGCAGAACTTACTGTAACGTGGCCACCAATTTAACAAAGAATTACTGTACCTTTGCTTCTAAAACATTGCCAAATCAAACTCTGAGTAAGTTTACATCCCCTTAACTGCCTTACTTAGGGATGAGAGAACCTTTAATTATTGTAACAAAGACAATCTTGAAGGGGATTTTTGAGACTGATATCTGAAGACAGACTTACCATATGTAGTAAGCAGAATAAATTCTGTTTTTACTTTACACAATTTCCTACCATTTTCATAGGATAATAAGATTAATGCATAATTACTTATAACGCTGACACCACCCTTCAGTTTATTTGTTGAACTTCACACAATTTTATGTCTGAGAAATTCAGATTTTAGAAACCTCTTTCAGTGTACTTAGTCTCTCAATATTTAACTGATAAATCACACAGTTATGTCATCAAGAATTTGTGATAAGTTTACAAACTATCAAGTCGTCACATTATAATAATAATAATAATTTTAAAATTTATGAAATATTATGCACATCATACCACTACTTTTTTGTATCAGGTTGTCAGAAAAAGACATTGTCACTGCCAATTTGCAAATCATTTTTATAATGCTTTTATGTAACCATGACTAGTATTTTAGGCTGAACTAATCTACATGGTTAACAATTTTGTTAATTTTTTATGGAAGTCTACGAATTGAGAATCTGTATAAAACAGGTTTTCTTCATTAATTTGACTCAGTGTGAGTTGGCAGCTTAGAATAGTACAGTACTAGCATACTTAGTTCATGAAAGTAACAGCTTAAAATAATAATACTCTAATATTATCAACGAACTAAACACTGGTCAACACTACTTAAATAGGAATTTTTAATTATAATGTACATATGATGAATTGAAATTTATTTTGACTCATTTTGTATTCTTAGAAGAATAATACCTGTAATAATGGCAAGATGACTCAGAAATCCATAGAAGGTCTGTTAAAAAAATATACCAACTTTTTTCTTGAAGTTTTACAACTTACAACACTTCTGAAATATTCTCCCCCTCTGTTGATAAATGTGTCTCGTAGCATTTTCATTTGTTAAAGCAGACCTGATTTACATATATTAATCTTGTTTTATCTATAATCTTAGGCTTTTGCGACCCGAGTTGACAGTAAAATTTTCTTGGCTTCTGGGTATCTGCCGCGTCTTGTGTAAGCTCTCTGTCAATGTTTCGACCATCTTGCCATGGTCTTGATCAGGGCTACTGTACTGACAAGATGTTTGACTTGGCAGATACCCAGAAGCCTAGAAGATTTTCGTGTTTTATCTGTTGGCAGATACCCAGAAGCCTAGAAGATTTTCGTGTTTTATCTGTTCGTTTTAATTAAACTTTTCTTTCAACATGAATTTCAAATGGAAAACAAAAGTACAGTACATAGGTACTAAGTCAAAAGAACATTGATACTAAGTCAAAAGAACATTGAAGAGTGAGAAGATCATAATTTGTGACTCCCATTACTTCTAAATTGTTTATACCATTTGTCTTGACTGCAATATTAATTACAGAACCGCAACAGTTAGCAGGACTTTATGTAATAATCTTTCTAGAATAGTAATTGTGATTTTTTACCTAAGCAAATAAATATTTCTTTGTCAAGCTACTGTACATATTTGCACAATTCTAATTTGCTGGAGAGAGAAAACATCTCGATAAGCTTCTTTCATAGTCAGGAAAGAATCTAGCAAGATTCGTGCAAAATTTAATGTTCCTATGTTGCTTGTAAGGTTCAGTTATCTCATGAATTATGCCACACTCCAACAATGTTATACAGAAAGGAACGTGAAACTACTAAAAGAAAAAAATAATATAGCACTCATAAGGTCACTTCCAAGCATAACCAGCAGCAAAGCATCAGTATAGGTGGGTTAAGCTCATTTACCCAACAAAAATGTAGAAAAATCCTTGAGATAAAATGGAGGTGAACTTCAAACTTTCTAATAACAACAAAACTTTACAGTATGTTACATGAGAATATGAGGCGAACTCCCAAGCTGATGTGAGCTAGGCAGTCTCTCAGTACTCAGCCTAATGGCGCCTTAAGAATAGGGCTGTAGGGGTTCTTTGGATGCATGGGCCTATGCTGTATTTAATTCCGACCATTAGCATTAAATATATATAGTTAAACCTCTGTATATGGAAGATTAATATAACGATAAGCCCACGATATTTTACTTGGTCCTGAAAATTTCCTGTCTTAATAATGTTAAATTTCACTCACTGTAACAATGAAGCTATTTTAGAAAGACTCTTTTACACCAACACTTTGAAGTTCATTTGTAATTGCAAACCTGTAGCTTAGCCCTGCAGTTGGTAAGGTGCAGATTTGTGCCCTTCCGAGCCATCAATTGTTTTCTGCAGGCTTAATCACCCATTACTTTTCTTACAAACCAGAAGGTCAGTAAAGGAGGAGAACAAGTGCAAAAACATACAGTGAGTTAGATTGCTATAGCGTGTATAGTTAAAACACAATACAGAGCAAAATCATTTTAATTTTGCCTGAGATGTGTAATGAACTTGCTCATCTTTACATCATCTGTGAAGTTGAAATTTTTGACATATGCTAGACTCAAAGTTTCATGTGATCCACAAAGTTAAACCAGTCTTCCTAGTAATTTTCAGTAGTTATGACCTCTGCTCATTGGAAATCAGTGAGTTTGAAAACTAAATTAGCACTCTTAAATGATTTAGATTTGTGATTAATTATCGATTTAGCTTCTTTGAATGTGTGGTCCTTGAATTATCAGTTTTCTGCATGCCAAGACATAGAGCATAACTACCAAACATGTTCTTTTACACCACTCCATTTTGTTTGGAAGTTTGAAAGTTGGGATAGTTTTGAAACAGACCTTGTATAAAATTGCATTGTGTTTATTTTTCTTACTTTAATTGAAGCCATTGTTCTGAGAGGTATAATGGTTCAGCCTAAAATTAATACAGTGAATGAATGAATGATTTATTCTTGTATCTTGCGTTGTACAAAAGATCACCCCTGGTGTTACAGAAAGTTTTTTCACCAAAGGGCGTCTGCATACATAAAAAACACATATATCTAAAATCAATACATCTACAATCAATACTATTACTAATAAATGTTTACCTTTTGAAAGTATATCCCCTTACCATTTCTAACCAATTTCTCTTAAGCAACTAATTTGATTTTCCCATTTTATTTTAACTATGTACAAAAAATTTCCCAGTTCCTTTAGTGTTTTCGTGTTTTTTGTTACAGATAATTTCTTATATGCCACTTCTTTATTTAATTTTAACATTTTTTTATTTAAAAACTTATGTCGTAGCGTTTCAGTTTCGGGACAACTTAAAATTATATGTTCTGCATCTTCATTACTAAGACATAATGGGCAACGGCCTTTCTCAAAATTTCTTCTTGCCCCTCTAAGCTTCCATATCCCTAATCTCCACCATGCTAGCCCAGCTTTTTGTTTCTTCGAGCAATCATTCACATAATTTTCCATACCCCACATTTCCTTCATTTTGATGTAAAATACTAAAGATTTCTTTTCCCTCATTACAGCAAAATGGTTCTGCCTTTGTATATCATTACATCTTTTAATAACTATTTTTGAAATCACATTGATGTTTTTCTCCTTGTTCAATACTGAATTCCATATCCACTTTAATCCTATCTCATCTAATGTTTTCCTAATGTACTGTATTCTGTTTAAATTGCCATTATCACTCACTTGGGCTTGGAAGCAGATTTTCACTATATCTTCATTGTCTTTTTCCCAGATGTATCTGTAATACCTTAAAATTTTGCTTAAAATGACCCCCATACTACTGTCATATCCTAGTTCATATCGAGCTGCTTCATTTGATGAGTATCTTGGTACCTGCAATATTTGTTTGCAGAACCTGGCTCTCATCATATCCATATATTTCCAAGAATTAATTTCCCCCCACACTTCACTTCCATATAACATTTTTGATTCAACTATTGCTTTATATAACCTGTTTAACATTTTGAATCTGATTTCGGGTAGTTTGGTTGAGCAATTGTATATAGCATTCATAGCTACTTTGCCATTGTTCCATGCAGCCTTGTTTTGAAGTTCCCAAGATCCCTTATTATTAAAAATTATTCCTAAATATTTTATACAATTTACACACTTTATAGCTTTATTATCTATGCTCCATTTTTCCCACTTACTTAGTTTATTGCCATTTTTGCAGACTAAAATATTGGTTTTGTCAATGTTAATTTTTAAACTCCAGTCGTTACAAAATTTATTGACTGCATCAATACTTCTTTGTAAACCTATGGGTGTAATTGCCGTTAATACTAAGTCATCTGCAAATTTTATTCCTGGAATACATACGTTCATAACTGTTGGTAGGTGATTGCTAGTTGTTTCTACCTCGTCAAAAATGTCGTTTATGAATATATTGAACAACTGGGGGCTAAGGTTGCACCCTTGCCTGACACCCGTTCTTTGGTTAATCATCCTCGTATTGCTACCGTATTGGTTAATTCTTACACAAAATTCTATATTATCATACAATGCAGCTATATTGTTTGTAAACATGTCACTTAAACCTATTTTTCTAAGTTTATACCACAATTGATCCCTATTAACTGTGTCAAATGCTTTTTGTAAATCAATAAAGCACCAATAAATTTTCCCCCTTTTTTTACTAAGGTATTTATCTGTCACAGCTTGCAAGATAAATAAATTGTCAACAGTTCTCTTGTTTTTCCTAAACCCGCTTTGCCATTGGGATATTAAGTTATGTGCTTCTAGCCATTCGGTTAACCTATTTGCTAAAATTCCCGTGTATAATTTAGATACTGCTGTCAACAGGCTTATGCCTCTGTAATTGCTGGGGTTTTGAGTATCACCTTTATTCTTGTATATAGGCACTACAATAGCTTTTTTCCATGATTCTGGTATTTGATTCGTCATTTTAATTTTGTTAAAGAATTTAGTTAATATCTCTAGCCATCTCTGATTTTCACACATTTTTTTCCATACCTGTGTTTGAATTCCATCCATGCCCGGTGATTTCCTGGCCCTAGCTTTTTTGATTATCCTACTAACTTCGTATTTGTTAATCTCGTTGTCTAATCCTTCAATATAATTCATACATGGATATACATGTATATTATGATATGTGGGCCTACTTGCTTCTCTAAGCTGAAATAATTCGGAAAAATGATTGACCCATGACTCTTCGTTTATAGTTAAATTCCTAGTAGTATTATATTTCAACCTCTTAAGATAATTCCATATTTCTGATGTGCTATTGCTAGTTAACCAGTTATTTATTTTCGCACTCTCTTTGTTATGAAAAAGTTCCTTTTTCACTATTAGTAATTTTTTATACTGATTTTTCATATCCATGTAACACGTTTTTTCAGGACTCTCACTAGATCTACCTTTTGTCTTGCACCACCTCTTATAAGCTAATCTTAATTGTGATCTCATATTTTTGCATTCTAAATCATACCATGAGATATTCCGTGAGGGGCCTGTATGTTTGCTTACCTTCACCACACTACACCTTTCTATGGCTCTATAAAGCAACTGTGCAGCACCGTCAGTATTGCCTTGATCTAAGAAATATTGTATTCCTATTTCTAACAACTCAGAACTACTATCATTCAGGATTGACTTAAAGCGATCACTGTTCTCTTCGGTCCACACATAAGTTCTTCTCGTATTTACTATGCAATATTTATCCTCACTCACTGAGGAGGGTCTGAGAGGGTCCTCCTCGTTGCCTATGTCCAAGTCTAACTCGGCCGATAAAATCATATGAGGACTGTAAACCACCTCAGATATTCCGAAATCTTTTATCTTATCCCCTAAAAAATGTGATACTAATATATAATCAACTATGCTCGCACCCTGCTCATTTGCGAATGTAAAATTACCATAAATATCTGATCCGTAATTGCCATTTAAAAAGATTAATCCGTTCTCTGCACAGAAATCTATCAATTTTATCCCTTCATCATTTATTACCATGTCCTTACTCATTCTGGTCGAGAAATCACGGTTTATACCGTTGGGGGCAATGTTAACTTCAGGGCTGAAAGTAGTTGGATCTTGCTTACCTGTTCTACTGTTAAAATCCCCAGTTATGCACACATAATTTGCTTTATAAATTGTCCTCATATCATCTAGCTCCTTATTTAATTTATCGTAAAATTTATTGTTAAAATACGGTGAACCCTTAGGGTGGTGATAAGTAACACCTAATAATAACTCCATTTCCCCTTTATTATTCTTTAGTCCTACCCATAGGCTTTCTTCGTTCGTGCTATCTATTTTTTCTATATTTTTCATTAAGTCGTTCCTAATTATAATCATTAGTCCCCCTGGATGTCTCCCAAATTTACTTTTCTTGTCTTTATTTTGAGCTATACATTCATATCCCTTTATCTTAATCGATTCGTTCTGTTTCAACCATGTCTCGACCACGCAAAAAAAGTGATAATTCTTTATTATATTCTGAAGTTCCCCATTTTTTAAACTATTCCGTATCCCTTCGACATTGAGGAGACCGATGCTCAAACCCTTCTCTTGGCACTGATCCTATTTTTTAAAGAACTTGGGCTGTGGGGTTGCCCAATTTCTGAGATTATAAGCTTGTTTGCTAGCCCTACTATTAGTCTTGTCCAGTTGTATTAAACTTCCCTGGGGCGATGAAATTATCTCGTCATCACTTACAGTCTGTCTCGAAGCTATGTCAGCGGTATTCCTTCCATCGATGGCACACGCACCGAGTTGTTGCCACTGACTGTTTACGTCAACCATTTCCGGTGCTGGGGTGTCTATGACCTGCGGGCGAGCATGTGTTGTGCGCGAAAGCTTTATCGTTATCTCCGGCTGAGTTGTCTCGCCGGGCACGTTTTCTTTATCTACTGCTGGACTTCTGTTTAACGGTTCTAATGTAAAGTTATTCTTGCAGAAATGCAAGTCGTAAAGTCTTTGTTCAACCCTCAGCTTGTCTTTTACTAGTACCGCGAACTTTCCCTCACTTCTTGCTTTTCTTAGAAATGGCAATAATTCTCTACGTGTTCTTCTTTCTTCATAACTATAATCATGGTCGAGTCTAAATCTTCTTCCTTTCAACATAGGGGCCCTACTCATCACTTGGTCCTTCGTTATACCACTCACGAACTTCACTAAAATCGGTCGATTTCTTCCCTTGCCCAGGCGGTATACATTTTCGATGTGTAGCTCAGTTAAGTTCATGTTTAATTCCTTCTTTATAAATTCAGTTACACGAGCACATGTATCCACTCTTCGCTCCCTATTTCTCTCTTCCATCCCGAAGATGACGATATTCCTTAGCCTCGACTCTTTTTCTAGTTTTTGAGTTGTCCACTTCAATTCTTTTAAGGTGTCAATGTCTTTTTTCATGTCTTCGTATTTCTCTTGAAGGTTATTCCACATACCTTGTGTATAGTCCATCTTCTTATTTAACTCTTCTAATTTCTTGTTTATTTTTTCGTCCATTTTCTTGAGCAAGTCCGTCACTGTTGTAGGGTTGTCACTGCTTTCACTATTGTTTCCTGGGGGGCCCGGGTTCATTTCGACACCTCCTATTACCAATAATGCCACCATAATGATACCAAAAAACCATACGCATTTTGATAAATACTGTACTTGTTCGTTATTATTATTTTTTATTTTACTCCTTCCGAACGTCCCTATACGCGCGCGGTATGTTTCGAGGTCAATGCCCATTTTCCACTTTCTGCTAGTTCCGCGCGAACGCGTGTTTCCTCATCAATAGCTGATACAAGACTGCCTAAAATTAATACAGTAAATAAGTGTGGAGCCAAGCTGATGAAGTTTGCCCACCCATTTTCTTTAATTACAAGAAAAAACAAATAATTTGTGTATTATTAATTGTATCATAAAAACTATTGTATAGTAATAGTGCAAGATAATTTATTACACATATCAAATTAATGTACTTCTTAGCAATATGGACCATATGAAGAATATTGCAGTATGTATACACACTGATACTCTGTGTGTTAAAATAAAGCCATATATATTTTTTAATGTTAATATATTTAATAATTTATTTTTAATTTTATTGTACCTACACAGGTTATATGTGAAGGATGCATTTGAAATGTGATATTTTTTTGCACATTTATTTGTAAGATAAAAAAAAGTACCAGAGAATGACAGTTAATATTTTATGAAACATAAATTATGTTTAAATAAATTCCAAACTCTTATCCAGTTATATGATTTTGTAAGAAAACCCCACTTCTTAATTATTCTCTATTATGGCAGTTAATTTATTATAAATTTTACTTGCTCTACTACAGTTGCATTTACTTCCTGTTTAAAATCTCACATACGTAACTTCTCGTTATGTCTATAATGTGGATTATTTTTTTAGCACTGATAAGAAAAACATACCGCGGAAGCTATAATTTTAATTTGCTTTGAAAAACATTAAAAATAGTGTAGTTTGGTACTGTTGAGTTCAACACAATAATATTTATGTAATACCTTTATTCTCGGTTTAGATATTAATCGTGCCTACTAGGCTTTCAGTTTCACTGAACCATCATCAGGGCATCCTGTTTTGAAGAGTCCCTATTTCAGTCACAATATAAGACTCATCAAGAAGTGAATTTTACAGATTTTTTAAGAGTATTTTATATCTTTAGTTACTTTAATTCAAATTATGTCTATTGTAAAACAATTTATTTATTGTTTTACAATAGACATCATTTTATTGTACCTACACAGGTTATATGTGAAGGATGCACATATAAGGTTGTTGGCTGGAGAACTGCTTCTAAAAATCCACATGCCGATTCACTCTGTTCCTGCTTGTCACTGTCTAGAATGCCAGTGCCGGTCAGAGCGAAATTCAGTTTTACAAAATAATATACATAGTTCTGAGGGCAAACTGTTCTTGAAATGTAGAACAAAAGATTGGGTTTCTCCTATCTATTCAAGGACATACTTTGTAAGGGCTTTGACTTCAGAAGGGGACGTTTTTGTGAGTAAAACATATTGTTGTTTCATTGCAATTTCTTTGTTCGATAGTACCCTTGGGAGAATGTTTGCAAGACATATTTGTAGGCAGAAAAAATGTTGAATAATTTAGAGTATTTAGAACAGTGTGATTTCAACACATGATTTACCCTATGACAGTTTTTTAGTGATTTAGTGATTGGTAGTAGCAGTGACAAAGACACTGTGATCATACCAATATTATATAGCAATATATAACAGGAACATAACATATTATTATCAAACCTAAATTATGCATATCTTTTATTATTTAGCAAAATTATGCCCAGGGGGCAAAAGTCCAGTCCTTTTTTTTTGTATGTTTTCAACAACTGTGCATTTTTTATTAAAAAAATGCCATGGCAGTCTTGAGCAGGTAGAACCAATACATTGGCTGGCACTCAGCAGACAGTGAGGGCGGTACCGATTGTATTGGTGCATGGCGTCAAAAGGGTTATATTAGTGACTCTTCAAAACAAGATGCCCTGATGATGGTTTGGTGAAACTGAAAGGTCTGATTGTGAGCACAAAAAATATTCTAAGTCGAGAATAAAGGTATTACATAATTATTTTGTTGCCTTGAGAAGTTTAATTTACATCTCGTCGCCTATTTCAAAATACAGAAATGTTTTTAGTGAGTTTTATTTGTGATGTCCTGTCAGAACACAAGTATGGCACTTTGCAATTTTCGAAATTGCCTCCACTCATAATAAATATTGTGATTTGATACTGATAAATAAATAACAGCAAAACCCATCTGTGGCACTTGGGTTAAATGCTTGGTGTGCTGTATTAATCAGTTTTAAAATTCAAATCATACTATTACTTAGCAATTTTCTATTAGTACTATACTTGGATTCAGGGTAGGAACACAGTGTAGGAGATGCACCTGCAACTCAACGTTGCAATACACAACCGCTGTCTCACTCACTCCCTTTCATTCTGTAGACAAGGAATGGGGAGAGACGGCAACTGGTTCTCAGGTAGGTTGCCGGCTCTCCACATCCCTTGTCTGCAGAATGAAAGGGAGTGAGTGAGACAGCGGTTGTGTATTGCAACGTTGAGTTGCAGGTACATCTCCTACACTATGTTCCTACCCTGAATCCAAGTATAATTAAAGTTTAATATTCAATATTTAGGATGCCAGAAGTACTTCTTTTATTGTCTTCCCCCTTATTCTAATACCTGCCTGATATCTTATAATCACTATAGGTTTACCTCCAGTTATATATGAATAATTTATTTCCATTTATTTCTCATTTGAGTATATCCAATCTGTGATTCCAGCGACCCTTCAAACCTATTTAGTCACTTTCATGCTTCATTTTATCACCTTTCGAGTATTCTAATTCTCTTTGTTCTCTCTTCCCTTCAGATTCTGTTTTGGCATTTTGATGCAGCTAGTTTAAAGGGAAGAGTAGGATTATCAGCATGCATGAATAAAACAAATTATTTTGCAACGTCAATGATAAATGCATTAAGGTATCCATTTAGAGTGACTTCCATGGCTGCTTTCACTAGTGATTGAATATTTTCCTGAACTGGTTGCAATTGTAGTAGGCTAATTCTATTTTTAATCCAATATTTAAAACCACCATTTGAAGTAAATGAAATGTAACACATGTCAATATTTCGAGCAATGTACCTACTTTGTATAGCTATGTGTATATTTTATAATGTCGTATTCAGAGCTACCATCTGATATTGGTGAAGAATGATGGGAAATATACATAACATTATATAATTATATTTGTAAGAATTTACTATGTGTTCCTGTAAATGTAGTTTAAACAGATAAATTGTAAGGTAATTTATTTTTGGAAACTGTATGTCTGTCTCTGTCCATATACTGGTATGTGAATAAAACTGAATGTTGTGATGGCATTATTTCGTTTGTTCGTAATGCTAGTTATGTTCATATTTGTTTTGCTGGGAAGAGCTTGATTTGGTAGTTTTGTTCTTCTGGAGTAGCACTTTGTTATTGGTGATGGGTTAACCGTTAGACCTTCTTAGTTCAGATTAAGGCATGGTTATACCAGAAAGTGTGACCCATATTTCAGGCCATGCCAAACCAAAATAAATGTTTCCCAAAGACCACTTGGTATTTATTGTATTGATAAAAAAATATAAAAAAAAAAGTCTACTGGATTCGATGCTTGTCATTTTACCAGTAGACATCTTATAAACATCTTATAAACATATAGACGAAGCTGCTAAATACATATGAACTGATTTCTTGCTCTAAAAAATCCCTTTAGGTAGGCCTACAGGCTGAAAGAGATTTCGAAGTATGCTTTTGGTTTAATTTGTTGTTGCTGTGCAGCACTCTTCTTCTTTAGCCTTGGCATGACAAACGCGCAATAATAACCGCAAAAAAGAGGAAAGAGCACTTTTTCAAACATTCAAATCTCGCCTTATATGAGAGCTATCGAGAAACTATTTATTGATTTGTAGAGTACTCATGAAGAGCTTTTCAACGATACCCCACAAGACGTGGTTTCAAAAAATTCGAATTTCCATCCCCCCACCCCCACTTGTACCTCCAAAACCCCCGAATCATCGGTGTCACTGTGAACTCCATAGGGTGTACTCTAATTTATTCAAACAAAGTTTCCCTCTATACTTCATAGGGGCCGAGATATAAATTTTTCAAAATGTCAACCCCCTCCCCTGACCCCCCCCCCCTTGGGCCAATTTTGGTTATCAACGAACTTGGCCGAATTATTGGGCCTAGAAGTAACATATTAAAATTTGGTTCAAATATCTTCAATAGAATCATCAAAATAAGTAATTCTCTTATAAACATAGCTTCAAAGGATAACAAGTCTCTTTACAGTTCGCATCATACCACCAATAGGCTTCAATTCTAATGATATCACTGTTACCATAAAAGAAAATCTTTAAATGAATGATTAAAACTGAGCTTTTGTGGGATTCATTATTAAGGAACTGAACTTACAAACAAACCTTACAATAGATATATTTAATTAAATATTAAGCTATTTTAGCATCTGCTCAAACTCATTTAATTTCGCCACTGGTTTGTTCTCACTGCTTTAATTCCTTATCTGTTGCACACTAATCACTACATACCTGTTATTAAAGCCAAATGCATATTTCTTTATGTTGAATAACTGCTTAGGTTGATTAACCTCCGCACTAGAAGACTGAAAATATCAAAGGTCAGAGAGGTATCTGGAAATTGCTGACTTGAGTCAAACTCTCTCTTTTAGTAGGTAAGCCATCTGTTTCTCTCTCTTTCTCTGTGTCATCAAGCTTGGCTGCTCCATGTGCTGCCAGTGTCCTATGAGATGACATCATTCTGGTGTCAATCACTTCCCGCCTCTCCTTGTGCTTGCTGGAAGTTCTTTTTCCTTCAGATTGAGAAATCTGCTGACAATTTTCTCGTTGTCATCCCTTGGTCTTTGAACTTTCTTCCATCCTCGTACAATTCCATGTTCCTGACGACAGACTTCTTCCCTGCTTTTCAATAATTTTTTGTACCAATTTCCTTGTGATGCCCCGTTTCTCAATAGATAAATCCATGCTTATATACGTATCCGTACCTTTTAATTTATATGCTAACTTTAATATCATGTAAACACACTGTTTTGTGGCAAATTGTGAGACTGTCATTCGTCTTACCTTCCTATTACCTGCCCGATAGGCCTAGGTAATTTCTCAACCTTGCAGTTGTGGACCCTCAAGCTTCTTCTCTAAAATTTACATAATCTCCATTCTAGGAGTGATTCCTTTTCTTTATTCTGGTACTCAATTCTACTTCTCTCTTCATATGCTTGATCTCTTCTCAAATCTCCTGCTTTACTTAGTCACCAAATTACGAGTAATTTTGTTACTCAGTCATTCTTCCAGGCCATCTAACCATTTAATTATCTCTTTAAATCTGCCCTGTCTGTTCACTGGTTCTGGATTCATTTCAATTCCACCTATCACCAGAAGAGCAATATTAGTACATGGACAGGCCACTTAATTACTAGGGTGTGTGTGTGTCTCTCTCTCTCTCTCTCTCTCTCTCTCTCTCTCTCTCTCAATCTTGCTATCTCTAAATCTCTCTCAATCTTGCTATCTCTAAATCTCTCTCAATCTTGCTATCTCTAAATCTCTCTCTCAATCTCTCTCCCTCTCTCAATCTCTCTCCCTCTCTCAATCTCGTTCTCTCAATATCTCTTTCTCTCTCAATATCTCTCTCTCTCAATATATATCTCTCTCAATATATATCTCTCTCAATATATATCTCTCTCAATATATATCTCTCTCTCAATATATATATATATATATATATCTCTCTCAATATATCTCTCAATATTGAGATAGAGGAGAGATATCTCTCCTCTATATATATATATATATATATATATATATATATATCCTCTATCTCAATATCTCTCTCTCTCAATATCTCTCTCTCTCAATATCTCTCTCTCTCAATATATATCTCTCTCTCAATATATATATCTCTCTCTCTCTCTCAATATATATATATATAGAGGAGAGATATCTCTCCTCTATCTCAATATCTCTCTCAATATCTCTCTCTCAAAATATCTCTCTCTCAAAATATATATCTCTCTCAATCTCCCTCTCTCAATCTCCGTGATCTCTCTTTCAATCCCTCTTTCTCTCTCTCTCTCTCTGTGAGAGTGAGAGAGAAAAAAACGAGAGAGAGAGGACTTGTTTTTATGTAACAAAGTAGGAAATGATTTGTATAATCATTTACATTTTTTTTCATGGAATAGTCTTATAAATCCAACTTCTAAACTCATGTGGGATTACCTATCACAAAAATCGGGCGCTTAGAACGTTACGCGATCAATTTTTTAAAATGTCGGTTTATTGGATTTTTTTGAATTTTAATTGTATTTTTTTTAATTTTAATTATTGTATTTTTTAAATTATTGATTGTTGGACTGTTGATTTTGGGTTTTTGAACTTTTAAATTTTGCAACTTTGAATTTTTTAATTTTGGGTGTTTAGATTATTTAAATTTTGGATTTTTGTCTTTTTAATTTTGGATTTTTGGAATTTTTTGGATATCTAATTTTTTATTTTTTGGAGTTTCTATTTTGATTTTTAGTATTTTGTGTTTTGGATTTTTAATTTTTTAATTTTGGTTTTTTCTATTTTTAGATTTTGATTATTTTATTTTTGGATTCTTCAACTTTTGGATCTTCAAAATTTTTTAAAATTTGATGTATTTTTAATTTGGGATTTTTAGATTTTTAAATCTGGATTTTAAATTTTGGAATTTCTTATTTTGTAAATTATGGATTTTTGAATTTTGTATTTTTGTATTTTTAAATTTTTGATTTTTCAGTCTTGGGTTTTTGATCTTATAAATTTATTTTTGGATTTTTTAATTCTAGATTTTCAATTTTTAAATTTTGGATTTTTGAAATTGTGGATAATAGAATTTATTTTTTTGATTTAATTTTAAATTTTTTATATTGGATTTTTTGGTTTTTTTTAATTTTGGGTTTTGAATACCTTATTTTTAAATTTTGGGTGTTCGATTTTTTTTTATTTTTTGGTTTTTTAAATTTTATATTTTAATTTTTTTAATTTTGGACTTTTAAAATTTGGATTGTTGATTTTTTAAATTTGTTATTTTGATTTAATGACAATAGCCTATTTAATTTTGGATTTTTATAATTTTTTTTAAATTTTGGATTTGGATTTCTTTAATTCTGGATTTGTAATTTTTGATCTTGTTTTTAATTTTTTTAAATTTTGGATTATTGTTTTTTTAAATGTTGGATTTTCTTTATTTTAATTTTGGTTTCCCCATTTTTTAAATTATGGATTTTTCATTTTCAATTTTTGGATTTTTAAGTTAAATCTTTGAAATTTTTAACGTTGGAAATTCTTTTTTGATTCTTTAATTTTGGATTTTCGAGTTTTTAATTTTGAATTTTTAGATTTGTTAAATTTTGACTTCTTTAATTTTGGAATTTTTATTTTATGATTTTGAGTTTTTTAATTTTTTAATTTTTGGATCTTCGATTTTTTTTTAATTTTTCGGATTTTTTAATTTTGTATAAGCCTAATCATTGAGTTGATTGTTTTCTGTGCAGTCCGTCCCAGCCCCATCATGATTTTGTTCGTAACGCTAGAGCGTAACGCAACTTTGGGTTAGCTCTAGATTTACTTCTAGTGCGTATGAAGTTTCACTTTAATAGCTTGCTGAACTCCTTCCAACAAGAATTTAGGCATTTATGAGTTAAAATGCATAGACTGCTGAAAATTTTATATTTGCAAGACAAAAAGAAACTTGACTAATACACAAGAAACACTTACAAACAATTGGAAAAATCTGCGGTTGCACACTATTGGGCCAATGAAGAGGAGTTTATTATTATAATAATAATACTATTATTGAATATCCACATTACACAAAACCCTATTTCACCCGAAGGTACATTAGGGTTGGAGATGTCACAAATGTTACTTACAATAGGTTATCCTGATATTGGAATCTGAAGGCATGCTATGTTTCATGTCTATTATACACTATTTACAATACTGTACAGTTCTTATCCAAAGAAATAAGAATAATTTAGTAAATTTTGACATGCCAAAGGAAAGTGGCCTTATCTATCAACCCAACAGCCAGAGGACCTCATCAGAGTTTGCAAGCAAGTCACTTGTGAAGCACGTTATATGTAAGTACTTAAAATAAGGTTTTTATAATTTGACCTCTTCACTATGAGTCCTGAAAACATGTATAAGTTGAGCAAATGAAAGGTTGATTAATCAATGTTTTATAATTTACTTCTCCTCCTTACAAGGTCTAAAGCAGGCCTGCACAACATATGCGGCCCGCATTGCTATTTATTCTGGCCCGTCTGACTGATTAAAATTATTTTATTTAATATATAGGATAGGGGAATAAGACTTTTTCATCTAGCTCTGATTAAAAAAAATTAAGAAGTGTGTAACAGAAAAACTATATTTAAATTTCGAAAATTTTGTAGCAATTTGCACTGATGGTGCCCTATCTGAGTGGGGGGAAAATGTTGGTGCTGTAACAATTATTGAACAGTACGCAGGTAAACCAGTGGCAAAATTTCACTGCTTAATTCATCAGCAGGTATTATGTTCAAAGGTTTTGCAGTTTGATCATGTGATGAAAATAGTATTTGCTCTGGTCAATTATATTTGAGATCGGGGGTTGAAGCACAGAATGTTTCAGGCGTTTCTAGAAGAAAAATTATGCAGACTATGGGGAACTACCATACCTCACTGATGTACGTTGGTTAAGCAGTGGTGAAGTTTTGGTGCGCTTTGTCCTTCTAAAAAATGGAGTACTGTAGTTGAATTTTTGGAAGGAGATGAGGAAAAATTTCCAGATATAATGAATGAAGAATGGAATCAAGATCTGTTTTTCCTGTGTGACATTTTGGGTCACTTGAATGACCTTAACTTCAAGGAAAAAGTAGATTTGTTTTTCAATTAATTTCTCATATAAAGGGCTTCAAAATTAAACTAAACCTGTTTGAAAATCAACTTGCTAAAGGGGATATGTCGCATTTTCTAACTTGTGACTGAATATTCCTTCTGAATATCATTCGGTGGTGGGTGGAAAATATAAGAAGCATATATCACTTCTAAGTGAGGAGTTTCAGAAAAGAATGCCATTGAGTAATGGAGACGAAGTCCGCATTAAAGTGATTCAGGATCCATTTTCTGTCGATGCAGGAAATCTACATGTCGAACTCCAGATGGAAGTCATTGATCTCCAGTGTTCTGAAAACTATTGGGTCAAGCATAGGGAGAGTATTTTGTAACTTATTTTTGGGAGTACATATACCTGTGAACAAACATTTTCTGTCATGAACTTGAACAAAAACAATCAACGTTCATCTTTAACTGATGCAAATTTAGAGGCCATATTAAGAACAGCCACTTCAAATATGACACCAAACTTTGATAAATAGTTGCAACAAACAAATGTGTCACACTGAACTGTTAAAGATAGATGCCAGTGCAATTATTAGTAAACCGAGTGTGTGTTTAAATGGTATTTATTGTGAAATCTTGTAACATCATCTGTAAGTAATTAATGCTAATATAATTTTAGTTGCAACTCTTAAAATTTAAATATGCATATTAACTTACCTTTACTGTAGACCTAATAACATCATTTTTAAATTTACCTGCAGTAAGATAGAAGATAGAAGGTCCGCAGTGATGTGGCCCTTGGTCGGGTGGCAATAATTGAGTTTGGCCCTAAGAGTGAAACAAGTTGTGCAGGCCTGATCTAAAGGATAAGATTAACATTCACACCATCTATGTGTTATATATTTTTTTATTTTTTACAACTATAAAACATGTTAGTACGTACACTGAAGTGAAACAGTTGTTAAGAATTTGAAAATAAAAAACCAACAACTTAAAACAGAGTCAAGTTACGAGTTTTCCAAGCTTTCAAGGAATTATTTTAAATTTTGCAGTGTTTTGCTGATATTTCTTAAGATATGAGGAGGTATAACTTCCGTCATAGTTGTGTTGAATGTTGGATAGCTGGACAGCATTCTAAACAGCTGCTTAGCAAAACACCTGAAAGAAAAATAAATGTTTCAGGTACTTATATTACATGGAAAGAAAAAGTATACAAGTAGGAATTTCTCCACATTTAAGAGTATAGAAATACACTGTTGTGTCCATGAGCGTACGGTATTGGGGGGGGGGGGGGTTCAGAGGGTTGAAACCCCTCCCCCCAAAATATCAGTGATATTTTTAAGATTGTAACGTCATGTAAGGAAATAAAAGAAACCTGGTTACATATTTTACAATTTCGTAAACATCAAAGCATTATTTAATCTGTATCTGTATCTGGTACCCTATGATCCCCAGGTGGGGCGAAGGGGCCTCCAATGGAGGTTTCATTACCTATACTAATTTTGATATGCTTATTTTCCGAGAGAGGGTAGAGGGACAGGTGGTAAGCCCATCGCCTCGCAACCCCCCTCTGGAAACTAAGTATTTCTTGGACGTGAAAGGACCGAGAAATTTTGTCCAGAGGCTCTAATTTAGGCTTGGAGTTCTTTTACGTGCCGTAAATCTACGACACGGGACCCCCAGCTTAAAGTCCCTCCCGGAAGACTCTGTGCCCAGGATTTTTACGTCCTGAAAAATCCATCGACCGCGGCCGGGTTTGATCCCGCGCCCTGCGGATCTAGAGGCGGGCACGCTACCTCTAGACCACCGCGGCCGACAAAGCATTATTTAAGACTTATCATAATTTATTTAAGTTTCAAATTTCAAAATGGCATGGTGTTGGTAATTCTTCATGTTAATAACAGTGATGTATTACTAACAAAACTCCCTTCAGAATCTTTCAGATGATTAGGTGGCTGATTATCCATTATAGTTTGGATATTAGAATTTCACTGTATTTAAATTTAATTCTTTAAAAATTTGAATATATATAAAAACCTATTCTGAAATGGAGTCATGAATTCACTTTAATGCAATCAACTTTACACAGATACATTGATTTATAGACTTTGTCCTAGTGTAACTTCACAATAAATCTGGTTGGAACTTATAAATCTGCTAGTTTTACACACTGGATCTCGATATTACTTGATTTCAGTAAAGATCCTAGTGATCGGCATAAAGGGTTTGTGTGGATTCTACCCTATAGTGTGTACCTAGGTATAGGGTACATTTTAAAGTCATCGATTAATTCTATAGATGCCATCATACTTCCATCGGCTTGCCATCAGACTCGTCAAACTTATGTAAGATGTTTCTTAGATGACAGACATGGAAGAGCAGACGACAAGTTCCACTAGCATAAATAAATGCACAATTTATTGTGCAAATTTCTTTATTATTTTGTAATTAAATTGAGTTTATTTTCATGGGAAAACTAAGAACTGCCCTTCATCTGAGTTCTATAAAAATGAAAGCGATGAGTTAATTTTTTTTTTTCAAGGCTATAAAAGAAAAAAAAAAATCACATAAAAATCTAGTCATTAATGTTGGTTTCCAAGTATCTTGAAACTGACAGCACTTCAGGTTATCCATAGTTGCCTGTTGAGGTTAGACACCATACTTAAATATCCTAAATGTATTATGGATTTTAATATGCTTATAACATGATTTATAGGAATGGCAGCACTCAGTTATTAGTTCTCTGCCTATCATTATTATAATTACCACTTGTAAATCCACGATACAATAATGATAATTATTATCCAACTCGAATACTCCCGCTAAAATCCATCAACATGTTCTTAAAGTCAACAGTAATCAGGAACTCATCACAAAATCATTATGACCTAATCTGCATTAATGGGACTTTTCCACTGGTAGATTTTTAGATGACTTTAAAAACATGCCCTATACACCTTACAATATTATGATAATTCGTCAAAAGAAAGATTTTATTTATAGACTCTAATTTAAATAAGAAAGGGACAGAAACCTCAAGAAAAACATATTAATGAAAATGTATTATTGATCACAACAAAACTGCTTAATTATTTAAAAAAAAAAATTTCAGTTACAATAGACGTTAAGGACATAGAGATGAGACAACTTTACATTGAACCCCTCCCGAACAAAATTTCACCATACGCCCATGGGTTGTGTTGGAGAATGATATCCACTAATGAACATGTATTTGAGGAGTGTCGGTTCAAAACGCGTTAAGTTCACCTCCGATTGTAATGTAGTTTTTTTGCGGATCCGCATTCTCTGAGGTGATCTGCATGATACTACATAACGTTTTTGTTCGAAATCGCAACCTTTCCCCGTTAAAATTGAGCCTGAAATATGGGGTTCGATGCAGTCCAGAACTTGGTTCGGTGCAAATTACGTTGAGTCCACATTTTAGACGCTATCACGTGAGAAACAGGTGGTGCATTGAACTTTACGAAATCTATTTTTTGCAGGTTTTCTTCTAATGAAAGCGGTATTCACCAGACGCCGTAAAAGATGTCATTAGTGGTCAATAATAAAAGAAGAGAAGCGTGGATTTTCCATGTTTTAACATGCTTAAAAAACAGAAATTGTTTAAATTTTGACAACTTGGTACTTCGGCAATAGTTCAGTTTGTATTAGTGCAATCAGATGTGATTGTAATTCTTAAATAAAATACTAACTTACATCTTTTTACATGATTATTATTATAGTGATGGGTCAAAACGCGTTAAGTCCATTACTTTTGAATGTTTAACTATCAATAAAAGATGTAAATGAAAAGAATGATTTGACACACCCAATACATTTAACAATACATTAATTACAGATTCTGATCAGAAAAAATATTGCAAATTCGTTTGATAGTTCGGCCACAAACAGTTTTTCGTCATTCCTGAAAAATCATTATTTGTGGACTAAACGTGTTTTGAATTGACGCTCCTCATTTAATATGTTCCTAACACCTAGGTAATATGCAGATAAACATACAGCAGAACTCCAACTATCCAAATCGATTTTGGGGGAAAATACAAAAATTAATACCAAACAGTAATCATAAAAGTGGCAGGAGCATGGGTTGTGCCTTAGTTGAGTATTTTTAGTCACTGCATTTAAGGCAGAGATCAGAAAACCTCTGACAGTATGTGCTGCTCCTTGCACTGTGTTTATGCATCATACTTTATCAGAATCAGTTTCTGTTTTCACCTTGATTCAAAACAAGTCCAAAACATAAATATGTAGTTCTTAATTTGAGTGGTAAGTACTTACTCAATTCATACAATTCCTAAGCAAGTAGTTTTTTTCCTTTTAGGTCTCCCAGTCAATATTTTTTTAGGTAGCCTACCTCTTTCCTTCCCCATGTGTGCAACATGTCCAGCCCATTTCAGCCTCCGTAATTTAATTACCTGGGTACAACGTAGCATAGTGGTTGAGGCGCTGCACTACAAACCAGAAGGTTGTGGGTTCGATCCCCGATGAGGTCGGAGTTTTTCAACTGGCCTAAACCTTTTGGTGAGCTCTTAAGTTTAAAATCGATAAGAAAAATTTCAGTGGAATTGCTCGTTTCTCATGAATGACAAACATGGGCCGAACAGTTGAACAAAAACCCTCATATTTTACATAAAGCATTACATCTTACATCTCTGCTTTTATACAATTATTGAGGCAAAACATTTTTATGTCAGTAGTAATGAAAACGTTGAGCTGATGTTCAGATATCAGTTTTCGCAATATACAACATTTTTCCACGCACTTGCTTGTGCACGAATGTTAAAGCATCCATCTTTCTTATTTAATGTTTTTTTACCTTTCCAAGATAATTTTAACAAGGACATCAGTGTCCTCCTTGGAAAATTATTAGAACGATGCTTTTTATGCTTAATTTCACTCATTTTTTTTGCTTTTTTTCACACAACACACAGTCTGAAGGACAACAAGAGTAACAATGCTCGTCCCTTGCGATACTCAGCTGTTTCTGAGATGTTGCCAAGCACTCTGGGATCAAAATTTAACTTTGATTAGCTGATCTTAGATCAGTGTTATACAACAACATGGCTCTAGTCTGAACTCGATCATTTTCTGAACTTAAATCTTTATTGATCTCCAATGTATATACAATCGGCCCTAAATACTGTAAATCTGATCGCTGTGTTAAAGTAGGCCTATTAATTATTCAGCTATGGGGGTGAGAATGTTTTAGTGTTCAGTCCTTATGAATTTATATCAAATCAAATCCACGTAGGTGCTATTAAATGGAAATGATAAAATAAAACAATAAAGAAAGACAACATACACTTACTGTTTGTTGACATTCCACATATTCTTGTACTGAACTGCTCACTTATTAATGAGCTAAACAGTCAATGAACATAAAGTTTTTACTTTGTTGAACACCTTTTCTTCTTAATTATATACATATTCCTGAGCTATATCCAGTTACCTGGATTGGCCCAATCCCCATTAAATCTGGATAATTGGAGTCCTACTGTAACAGCTTTTTCAACGTTACTGATCTCAAATGCTATTTTCCCAACACTTCACATCCCAATTTATTTGTTTGTTTGTTTGTTTGTTTGTTTTTTTAATTTATAAACATATTATTCCAAAAAGATATTTAATTCTACTGCACAAATCCCTACATAATATAAAATCCCATGCCTCTTAAAGGGCTTGTAACTTTTACATGCAGCTGTGTCAGTGCAGTACATTACTCGAAAGATTTTATGACATTGTACGTTCTATTATAGTCCTAAATTTAGCATTCTTGAGTCTCTATTAGGTAACCTTGTAGCAAGTATTTTTAAGCAGCTGCTTGAAAAAGAAGATATTTAAAAATAATTATGAGACAGTTGTCTACTAACTAAACTCCGTGGTGCGACATCCCCAAAGGAACAAGGCCTATCACCCGACCGCTGCACCATGTACCTATAGGCAGATGGCAGGATTGGGGGGCACGTGGTCAGCATGCCGACACCCACGGCCGTTAATGGTGGTTTCCATGACTGGAGCCACTACTTCTCTATCAAGTAGCTCCTCAATTTGAATCGCGAGGCTGAGTGCACCCCTACCAGACCTCCCAATCTCAGAAAAATCCAAGGAGGTACCGGGGATTGAACTGGGCAGACAGATCTGTAGTCAGCGACGCTAACCACAAGACCACGCCGGCGGTCGACAGTTGTCTACAATTCACTTAATAAAATCTAGCATAAAGAAATAGGTAGACTTCTAGTGGTCAACAATTTTGTTCTTTACAAACTAAGTTTTTCACATAAGAGCACTAGCTTCTCTACCCTTCCTAAGGAAAGCATGTTGGGTTTTGACTCTCAAGAAACTCATATCTTTAACTAAAAGCAATGCAGATTCAAGAGAGTAAAGGCTCAAGTCTCAGTTCACTTCACTCAAAACCTGAATAGAATAAGGATATGTACCTTGTGTCAAGACTTCCTTCGGTTAGCAGATTTGCTCCATTTAACAAGATTTTGTCTCTCATGTCGCCAGGATGTGTCATGACCTTTTCCACACCAACTCTAGTGACTAAGTTCACTAGTAAACGTGCACTAGCTGTTCTCACGATAGCATTAGGATGGCTAAAATCAGAAAATGATAATTGTAGTAAGTTATTGTAACAATAATAATATAGATAACTAATATTGAGAATAACACAGTGAAATCACAAGATAATTGGTAAAATTTTGCATGCAACACTTATTCAGATAGAAAATTAACCGTAAACGTAACATAAACTTAAAAGTTTGGGGCCATGTTTTTCCATGGGACCAATCACAATGCATCACATAAACTTGAAACGTAACATAAAATTAAACTTAACTTAGAACTTTGTAAACACCAAGCATATGTGTTAAGTTTATGTGAAAAATAAAAATACAACCAATCAGAGAACAGAACAGGAGACAGATGTGGAAGTAGCCAGTGGCGCCAACTTATATGGGCCCATGGGGCTCTAGCCCACACAATAATTTGTCGTATAGCCTATTATTATGATTTATTATTTATTGCTTTTACTAAGAATCGTGTTTCTTTGTTGAATCACTATAAAGCGGAAATCAAGGTGTTGTACGATCTCCTCTTGTTCGAAATAACTTACGATCGTTTGAAATAGTCAAATTCATTCAAGTTTTACGTCTGTCAATTCAGTTTTACTGACAAAGAAGATGACGATAGGATGCTTGTGACGAATTTATTGGAGCTCCAGTCAGGATAAATATATTTTGCAACACTCCGTGCTACATGATTTTATTTTAGAAGTTGCCTAAAACCGAAAATTAAAAAATAAGTATATACAATATTATAAACTTAAAGAAAATTGTTAACCAGGCCACTTTCTTGGCAGTTGAATTACAAAATGTGATTGTTATTAAAAACATTGAAATCGTTTCTTGCCCAGTTCTTTATTTATCTGTAGTCACATCAATATCACATTATAAAACCATTTCATAAACCTTAATAGGGTTGGGAGAGTGAAAATTTTAAAATCTTTGAGCCCACTCAATGTTCTTCAAAAGTTGGCGCCACTGGAAGTAGCCAAGAGATGGCGTCTATGAATGAGAAACTCGTAACGTTGTATCCTATCCCTGTCTGTATGATAAAAGGCATCCATTATATAAAGATGCAGCATTGAAGGAAAATACAGAGTGCTTCAGAAAATGTATACACACTTTGAAGTGACATAAAAAATCTATAATCTGTTTTACAAGGTTAAACTTCTGGAAATGGAAAGCTTAAGTCCAATTTGAAAAATAAATGACTTTCTGATGAAAGTGTGATTAATGTTCAAATGTTCAAAATGGTGGCCTTCAGCATCAGTACATTTCTGAGTACGAGTCACCGCTGATTCTGTACATCGTACCAAAGTGTCCAAAGAGATTTCTGCATTCACCGCTCGAATCTCATTCCAAAGTGTGTCTAGGTTACATGGTTTACGTTTGTACACATCTTTTGCTGGGCCCCATAAGAAGAAATCCAGCGACGTAAGGTCTGGAGAGTGTGCAGGAAACTAGACTGGCTCCCTGCGTCCTATCCATTGCCTTGGCAAATTTCGGTCCAGGTATGCTCGTACGTCCCTATGATAGTGCAAGGGTGCCATCTTGTAGGCAATAAAACCTTATAATGCACGAATGGAAGGGAATATGGAATCAGCATGCATTGTTAGGTACTTTTCATTGTTGGATGATTATGGCAAGTTTGTTAGACGATTGTTGAATCTATTCTGCTGACATCTGTTGAAGAAATATAATATTACGTTCTCCCAGAAATTTAACCTTTTAGAACGGGAAATAAATTTTCTATGACAGTTCAAAGTATGTGGGCCTAAACATTTTTTTGAAACACTCTGTATATGAACATTAGTTTCCCAAGAAATGAACTACAGTAGTAAATACAGCCCATATAATATTCTGTTAGTTTGTATATCTCTGCATACGCTTATACGAGTATGATTTCAATTTTTAAAGGTCTATATGTGTTTAATAGAAACATGAAAATATTTTCGTCTGTGGCAGACATTTTATCAGCTGTTCACGTTCCCATTTGTGATTGGTTGTTATCTACGTTTAAGTTTTCGTTGCAAATGCTCAATGCCATGCTGAAGTTTGCGTTAAGTTTTACGTTCTTAAGTTTATGGTTAATTTTCTTTCTGAATGGCTCATTAAGAATAATTTCAGTAATGTCACAGTAAGTTTCAGGATGTGCTGCCAACCTCAGTTAATCTTCACTGCTCAGTACTCAAGTTGTTGTTGTTGTTATTATTATTATTATTATTATTATTGTTATTATTATTGCTGTTATTATTGTTATTATTATTGTTGTTATTGATATTATTATTATTATTTGTATGATTAATATAGTAGAAAAAGAAGAAGAATGCAATCTGCATTAAATTTAATCTTGACAGAATTTTGTCAACGAAATCCCTTTCTCTCCCTCCGTGGCGCTACATCCCTGAAGGGACTAGGCCTAACACCCGACTGCTGCATCATCTACCATAGGCAGATGGCAGGATTGGGGGCATGTGGTCAGCATGCCAACACCCACGGCCATTAATGGTGATTTCCGTGACCAGAGCCGCTACTTATCTTTCAAGTAGTTCAGTTTGAATCACGAGGCTGAGTGCACCCCATTCCAGACCTCTAGAAATCCAGAAAAATCCGAGGTACCGGGGTTCAAACCTGCGCCTGCAAATCTGTAGCCAGTGACGCTAACCACGAGACCATGCAGGTGGTCATTTTGTCAATGATATTGTTCTTTTATTGCATGCTTGGAGATGGTATCGATTGCATTTTCTTCCACAAAATTTGCATAGACACTGGTCATTGATTACATGGTTTTCCTCTATAGTGGAATTATTATTATTATTATTAAAATTATTATTAAACTTATTATAAAACTTATTATAAAACTTATTATAAAACTTATTATTAAACTAAACTTATTATTAAACTAAACTTATTATTAAACTTATTATTAAACTTATTATTAAACTTATTATTATTATTATTATTAGTATTAGTATTATATGAATCTAATCATTAATACCGGTATTATCAAAGCAAGCAAGTAAGCAGGCTGGTGACAACTGTTCCAGACGTGTACGGTGTTGTAAGGAATGGTGATCCCTTTCCTAATAAGTGAGCCATTTATTTTATTTGACAGATTGGCAGCTTACTGCATTGGTCAAATTGAAGCTTCCTTTTGTCATTTTCTTGAAACAAATGAATTTTGACAACACAAAAAGAATTTATTTTAGTGATATTAAAATTAACACTTACAGAACTGACTTTATTTTAAATACTGGGTATTTATTATGCAGTTTTCAGTTGCTACTCTCAAGGTCTCAAGATCACTCCATGTTCGATAATAACAGGTACCCCTCCGATGTCATAATGGAAATCAGTTTTGAAATGAGTATCATATTTGCTCACGTAGTTTGTGCCCCCACATAGCACATAATTTGTGCACCCTAATTTCGAAAGAATTATTTTGAACTTTATTTACGTGCATCTTTTTACAATGTGGCATTTTACACATATTGTTTTTAATTCTCTCAATCCAAGGAGGTATTAGAGCACTGCAAGCCACTATTTATACAGTGTGTCCACGCTAGAGGGATCGAGAAGTAAATGCTCGCCAGTTAAAACGAGATAAGGATTTTGCTTCATTCTGCATATGACAGGAAAGGGAAACTCTCCGAGATTGTGCAACAATGTTTTCAGACCCCTCCACGCGCATGCGCGTCAAGAGCTTTCGTCTTGAAAGAAAGTCAGGCGCCATTCAGTAGTCGATCGCGCAGTGGAAAACATGTGGAAAACATGTGGGATATGTTAAGAACGTTGTTTATCAAGGAGACAGACCAAGAAATTTGCAGGAACTGAGGGGCCGCATCACAAATGCAGTAGCGCTTGTGACTCCACAAATGCTAGAGAACACTTGGCGGGAAGTTTAATACCGTTTAGATGTGTGCAGAGCCACAAAAGGTGCACATATCGAGTTGTATTGAACATCATCTGAAACTCGGTCAGTTTGTATCAAGTAACAGTACAAGTTTATGTTACCAATACATTCTGTTCACTAGACATTATCACTTATTGATAGACGATATTGATAGACGAAAGCTCTTGACGCGCATGTGCGTGGAGGGGTCTGAGAACATTGTTGCACAATCTCGGAGAGTTTCCCTTTCCTGTCATATGCAGAATGCAGCAATATCCTTATCTCGTTTTAACTGGCGAGCATTTACTTCTCGATCCCTCTAGCGTGGACACCCTGTATAGACAGGTATACTAACAATAATAAATTTATACATTTTTGATGTCTTGTCATTAGTAAAAAAACATAGAAAAGTATCAAACACGAAGTCAAGTACATACATATCAGACTAGAAATCATAATAAACTTGATCTAATTAGGTGTAGGCTAAACAAAACAAAAGGATACCATAACAATATTGGGATAACATTATATAACAAATTACCAGATAAACTTCAAGAAATGTCCCCAAATTTATTTACAGAAAAACTATATTCCTGGCTTCAAAAAAATCCTTTTTATAATATTCAAGAATACCTAGAATCAGACATACAAATAGAATAGAACAACTTAGTGCGAATAATTACATGATGTAAAAAGGTAAGAAATTAGTGTAATCTATAAGTATACTTTGTTCATTTAGTGTCACTTAGGTTATAGTATTAGTATAACAACTGACTCATATAATTATATGTTTATAAGATTGTAAATAATTATAGATTGAATTAGCATAGCTTAGGTTGTTGTTGATAAGTATTAATGTAAATAGCTTACATGACCGATTGCAGTTTGTACTGCCTAAAGGTCTAACAAATAAATATGAAATATGAAATTCACTAAACTCCTGTACTCCTGTCGGTAATGACATTAAGGTATTACAGTTGCTTCTTAGCAATTGTATTTCAAGATGGGAAAGAATAATAATAATTACACTGTGTCATACAAATTAAAAGTGACAAGTTTCATGGAACAGTTCTGCAACTGTGCATCAGATAGAGAATTCTGCATTTTAGAGACCATGTGCATTCTTCGAGGAAACAAAAAGTAGAGTTAAAAAATGCAAAAATTGACAGTATGGTATTACGTGGTCTGAAAGCTGAGAAATACCCTGCTTTGGAATATGAACTTCTACATTATTTTGAACTGAGAAACGATGGTATCGCAGTTATCAAGACCTTTTTAATAATCTGCATTTACACACCCCCATTTTTTGGTTACCAAAATATGGTCAAAAAGCGCACAAATTAAGCAAGCAAATATGATATTTTGTGTTTACAAGATCCACCATAAGTAGGCTATGTGTTGATGTATTACCTGACTCCCTTTCCAGTAATAACAGACACTGCCTTAGAAGGACTGATAACTTCAATCATTTTATCAAGAGCAGCATTGCTGTCAGCTCGAAGAAATCTATTAGTGTCTGCAGCTCTGTGCAACAGTGTGCTAGCCAGTTCATCGACATCCTGAAAAACAGAGGCAAGCCAATCCAAGATGAGTAAGTTTTATATATTTCAGAGAACAATTTACAAACTGTTTGTTGAAAGAATAATAACTTGTAAACCCATGCAAAACTTTCATACTTTTTTTTGACAAATGCATGAAAACTGAACGTAATCATTTTCCGCAAATTTTAAAAATAACTTTATATCTTTCAAATGGAAGTAGGGAAATAATGCATGACTTTTGTGTCAGTTTTTATGGAATAAAAATCAATTAAATAATTTTTCACACATTACAATATCAGTCTTGTATCAGAGGTGGAAGAGGTTAGACGCTTTATGCAGAGTTGCGCTGAATACGGAAAGGATGGGCATTGACCTAACAACTTACCGCGCGAGAATAGGCATTCACAGAAGGCTTAAAGCAGAATCATCTAACATCAACAAAAAGGTACACGGTCCCTTGGTTAATAAATGGTTTTTTGGCCTAATTATAGCAGCACTGTTATTAATTGGTGGCATCAAGGCAAATCCTGGCCCAGGTTCAGGCAAGAGAGGTGAAAATAGGGCGGATAGTAGGAATGTAGCTGCGTTAACGGACTTGATAACCAAAATAGACAAGAAGTTAATTAATAAATTTGATGAAATCAACAGTAAGTTGGAAGATGTGAAGGGTTGGATCAACAATATTAACAAGGGATACAATGAATTAAAAAATGAGATCGCCACACTAAAAAAAATTAAATGGACAACACAGAGGCTGGAGAGAGAAGCAAGGATGAGGAACATCATCATCTTCGGATCAGAGGAAAGCTACCAGGAGAGAAGACGAGACACTTGTGGACACGTGCTTAATCTTTTTACCAAGGAACTTCAAATGGAACTTTCCGAACTTCATCTTGATAATGTGTTCCGTCTAGGAAAAGGAAAGAATCGACCAATATTAGTGAAGTTTACTAGTGTGTTAACTAAAGACATGGTGTTGAGCAGGGCTAAGATGCTGAGAGGGACGGAAGTGAGGTTTGCGCAAGATTACAGCATAGAAGTACGGGCCAAAAGAAAGGAACTACTCCCTTACATGATACAGGCTCGTAATGAAGGGAAATTTGCTGTGTTAGTGAAGGACAGGCTTCGTATAGACCAGAAGGTCCTTGACATTGACTACTGCAGAAAAAACATAACTTTTACCATAGAAGCAAAGGGCTCGCCCCAAATAGGCATAGCAACAGGGACTCAAATTCTAATAAATTAATAGAAGTGAATGCAGCGAGCACGATGATCCAGGAAACGAGGAAACAAAACAGCGAAACGCTTAACAGCACACATGGCCTGACAATACGAGTTCATCGCACCAGGAGAGGAATTACTCCACATTGCAGTTAGCAGCACATGAGACCAGGGAACAGTGGAAGCGGCAGAGAAGACCGATGACGCAAGACATATAGAGAGGGCACAAGAGGAAGCTGAGGACATCCCATCATCTCACGACAGTTCGGTCCCTCTGCGTTGAGGACGGTCAAGAAGTGGTAATCAGCCACATCATTTAAGAAACTGGTTCACTGTTTCGGATTCTCTATAAAATAAAACGAGGAAATAGGTTCAGTGCTCGAGAATAGGTCTAGGGGTGATTTTTCCGGGTCTAAGGGTGCTAAAATAAAAGCATAATATGAAATATGGAGAAGGATGTTATAGGCATAGATAGACTAATCCCCCAGTCAAGAAAAAAGTAAAGATGCCATAAAGGTAGAATTTAATCCTTTTAGGGCATATAATTTGCTGCACAGGGCTTATGTTAGGATCAGAGTGTGCAAGGTAAGTAAGTGTACACAATTAAGGTAAATAAGTCACTTGTCGACAAGAGGTGCATGCTAACGATATCCTAAACAAGATCCCAAATAGGACCTAAATAAAGAGTGATATAAAAAGAACAAAATTTAAACTCCTTAGTAGCAACTTTTTACTCCACTAACATGTAGCACATGTGAGGGTAATAATATGTTACCACAGTATAAACATCAATCTCAGTTGCAATATTACGAGAGACCAGTAAGCTGAATAGGATCGGTTAACTGCAAAGTCATCATGCGTGAATGGAGAAGTGTCATGTTATTGAACTTTAGAAACAATAAGCATATTATTTTAATCCACCAAGCTTGCAATGTATTATAGGAAAACTGTCTGTACAGAGTACCTCTACTTGGCAATAAACCTACAGTGTAATGCCAAGGAGGTGAATTTGTCTCCTCACAAGCTACTCAATGCCGCCGGCAATGCAGCTTAATGCTGTACTATGCGTTATAGGGAAAGAACAAGACAACTTAATTAATGTAGTGAAAATGATACAAGAATAAATTACAATTACAATTACATTACAATATGGTATGAATCATCAATGCATTTTTTGTATAACATGTATTTGGCAGGGATTTTTTTTTTTTTTTTTTATTTTTAATTTAATACCCTGAAAGTTGAGATTTGTGGATATGTACTTTTTTCTTCTCACCAATTCAATTAAGTAAGCACTTATAGAGTTGTATAAGGGTACAGCAAAAACATTTTTACATTTTTAAGCAGTAAAAAATCAATCAGCAAATACAGTATTAATTTAGTGAGGATTCATTAAATGCACAGATGAACACAGACAGTCGACAATTATACACATTTTGTATTCAAAATTTTTATAAAACTAAAATTAACATTTAATTAATTCTACTTTTTGGAAAGCACTGTAGATTTTTTTCAGCTTGTACCCTCATTATAGGTTTCATGTATAATGAAATAGTTATTTACGATCCAAAGTGGTAAAAACAGGACTTTATTTTGTGAGTAGGTGAGGCCGAGTGAAACAATCCTACAAGCAAAATAAAATTTTACCATGTGTATCTTTTTTTAGATAGATATTAAAATTTATGAAGTAATAATAAATGATAGATTTATTGTAATGGATTACCCATCAGGGAGCCAGCCATATTGGAGCATGCAGACAGTGTTCTTGATTTTCTTGTACAGGTAGGAAAAATAAAGCGGACCGACTCTTGTACCTGATTTCAGAGCCTTGGTCACACCAGTGTCCAAGTGTATTCCTTAGACCTGTGCAGTTGGACATACGTGATAAATGTAAGAAATGTACCGGAAATGTTTGTTTTCATAAGCAATGCAAATTACGTGAAATTATTTCTCAATTCAAGCAATTTATCAGCTGTAGTCTCGTTGTCTATCACTTGTTTCATAACAGACACTCAAGGAACGTTGGTTGTTAAGCAATTCCGTAGCACAATGACAGCACGTACAACTGGTAAGTAACACGTTCTCTGTTCGAATCCTGCCAAGGAAGGAAATTTTTTGTTTCCTTAATGCACATTGTTTCCCACTACTTTTTGCTTGCCGCATTATTTAACTACGTAATTAACGGATTATTCCCAGAAAATGAATTTTTCTAGCTTATTTTCTAATGGGTTTCGAAATGGGCTAAGTCAACAGTCAACACTAGAACAAATTTCAATACATTCCCTGCTAACCTGTGAATGCCGCTAGGCATCTGCAGTGGCTCATATTGGCAACTTAGATATTTTTTTCCCTACCTGTACATAGCTACCAAATTAAGAACCATACATTTCATCCTTGTAGCATACCTTTTAACAATGCTAAGATCTGGACCCAATATAAGATTAATCAAATATGTAAAGAGAAAAGTGAAAAAGACAGCCACAAGAAGTCATGGAATTCCTTACTGAGGAATAAATCAGCCATTCCTGATCTACCCAGAAGACAAACAGTTGCTCTTTTCCGCATAACTACAGGTCATGACTGCTTAGCTTCACATCTTCATAGAATCAACATCTATCCTTCACCACAATGTACCCTGTGCAACAATCCAGCTTCAATAATGAATGGAGAACACCTACTGACTTGCCCGGCAATCAAGAAGATTGATGCTGATCTACCAACTCAGCTCACACATTACTATTGGAACACCCGAAGGAGAATGGAGGAAATCCAAGTTCCTGAGCATTAGTAAACAACAACAACAACATTTCATCCACCAAATATGATGAGCGAAACAGAAGAATCTGTGGCCCCTTGGCTCTTACTCCACTTCTGCTTCTCCTACTTTCCCCTAGGCTTGAATCTTTCTCCTCACAAGCTGCTCTATGCCGGTAATGCAGCTTAATGCTGTACTATGCGTTATAAGGAAAGAACAAGACAACTTAATTAATGTAGTGAAAATGACCACGACCATTGCACCAAAGCTGCTATTTCTCACGCATTAAACCCCTTTAAACTTAAAGAGAATAATTTTCCCTTCAGTGCTCAGCAGTCACTAGTGGTGTATTGATTAAGGCTGACAGATACGGTGCTAGTGATCCTGTGTTCAAATACTGGTCGAAGCAAAAAAATTTATAGTTAGGAATAGGTTCTAAATAGGTAGGTAGGGTAAAGAGAAGGTGAGAACAAGGAAGACAAGAAGAGAAGAAAGGAGAAATAAATTTAATTTTTTCCTAGTTTCACCTTCTGCCTAATAGATGGTGTTACAGCCTGGCATTCATAGTAGTTCAAAGGTGTAGTGAATTTTAAAATGTTCAAGTTTTATCAAACTGAGTCCATTTAATGATCATATGGAAATATTTTTAACTAAAAGAGTGTTGTCCATGTAAAGCAATCAAAGTTGATAACCCAGGAATGATGTAAATTATAACATACAGTGACATAATTTTCTCCTTTTAATTAATATAATCTACCATTAAAAGGGCTTCTTTTACCTTTGACAGTCCAAAAGTGCTATTTATAACAGTTTGGTTAGGAACGTGTATTTCATTGGTTGTACTTACAGGTTCTACAGCTCTCTTCTGAGTTGTAAAAAGTTCAGCACTAGCTTGACATGCTGAACGAGCTACTTGAGACCGCAAGTTACGAACTTGTTTGCCTACTGCAACCATGATGGGATGAAGATTTGCATGGATGGTTTCAGGATGGTGTCTCATCAGTCTTACTAAAAGCTGCAAACCTTGTATTATCACCTCCCTGCAAAACATAATACAGTGAGATTTCAGTATAAAGGGCATACAGTAGCCTACTAATCTCGAACAAATATCCAATGTCAATTAATGGCTGATACTGCTCTGCCTTGTATTTCTACTTATTCTCAGGCTAGGAAAAGGGTAGTTAGACTATTATTTTAATTAATATGATGAGCTTTCAAAGTATGGGAACAGAATTACCTAGGATGCAATGCATGTTCTTTCTCTGCATGAAACATGTAGTTTATAAAATAATTCCACCTATTCCCTCGTATAAAATGTTTTTGTTAAAATATCAGCTCATAGCTTTGTCATATATAATATTGACAAGTATAAATTTTAGAAAGCATTAATTAAAAATTATAGTTGTCAATTTATAGGAAAATTTTCGTATTTTGTAGACAATATATTTCGGCTATTCGGCCATCTTCAGGTCCTTTTTCTTTCCCCAGACGATCTTATTCTGTTCATTAATCCATTACATCCATAGTGGAATTATTTTATTGTGTTGTGTGGATGCAAGAGGAGGACATTTTCAACATATCTTATGATGAGGTGCCGGTACATGGTTATTTTCATTGTAATTTTAACTGTAGTTGTGAGAACCTGAATCATTACACCGTTAGCAGCTTTATTTGCATAGATATTCACCCGATCGCTCAGGAGTTAGAGCTGTGGCCTCTGCAATGCAGAAACCCGCATGATTAGCCAACTTGTACGAGAAACGCACTGTGGATGACTCCACTCTGTTATTCAAGAAACCTAATTTACTACTTTTGTGTTTTCATACTGTATATTTTAGTTGTTGCTACTCTGTTTCTCAGAAATTTCATTTTGTATGCTTGACTTCTGTTCAATAGACTTTACCGTGCTTTAAAATTTGAAACACATATTTATTACCTTATACAAATGGTCTTATTAATTATAACCAAACTAAGCAAAAAACTGATCTCTACTTACCATTCTGTACTTTCTAGTTGTGCAAAACACAGTTGCATTGATTCTCTTGGTTTTTCCACAGGTCTTAAAGTTTCAGGGAACAGTCCCGTTGTCTGCTGTGATCTAGAGCTGTCACGAACTTGCCTGCAAGTACATACAAATGCATTTTTAGGAATCATTCACATCGAAGTAGCATGCCACATGGAACGTGCTACCTGTACAACCGGTCTGTAGCCAGGGATGCTGCCCCCCTCCAATTATTTTTTTCCCCTCTAGATTTATAGCATTTAAAATCATGAATCTAATCAAGCAGTACTTCATAAATTTTCTTTAAATAGCTTTTGAAATGTACAGTAGGCTACATCAACTTTTATTTGTTATTTTTTATATTTTCAATATCCTAATTTCAGTGTCTATAATCTGTATTAAATATGTATTTTATCTGGTGGAGTGGTCATCTCCTTACTTACGATTCAGTTTATTTTATTTTGGAGTGGCAATATGTATTAAAAAATCATGCTAAACCTGATGCCCCCTCTGGAATTTGATTTACCCACTTGAACACTTGACCCTGCTATGGACCTGATGTATGATGCACACAACTCATTTAAAATACCAAATAAATAAATTGAAGTCTTCACACCAAAATATCGTGGCAGTAGTGCAGGTCAAACAATGCGACATTCATTTCTTCAAATGATCTGGATTCATTTTATGCCATGTGTACATATTAAATTATTCCTTTATTAATTAAATTAATTAAATTAACAAAGTTAAATTATTCAGGATGATGCATGCGTACTGCTATCTTTTCATCTGTTTTCCAATTCTTAAGAAAATTCAACACATATTTGCTTGCAGTAGCTGTAGATTCTGGCAAAGAAGGCATGAAAACTCTTGGAAAATGAGCAGTTTAACATAGAATTCGTACAAATTTTGAAAAAGTATCCATGTGACAATGAAAGAGTACAGCAATCACAATTGCTGGAACTTTATCCTCTACAGGTAAATTGCATTATTCCTAATTCTTAAGTTTTTTTAATTGGTCAAGGGAAAACAGATTTTAAACTGCTACTTCAGTATGAATGCAAAACTGGGAGATATACTACTAAATGTGCAGCTTGCATCCAGATAGAGCAACTCGCATGCTATGCTACTTTGGTATGAATGTTCACAAAGGGTTCTACTGGTAACTCCTATATCAACTAAAGATTCTTTAATTTATATTTTATGTTTTTTCCTTTTTTCTGTATTGCTAATGGTCCATGAAATGTTTTCATGGTCATGTTCTTCTACATTTTCAGGTTCAGAAATTTGTAGTATCATTTTATTTTTGTATGTGTAAAATGTGTACTGTACGCTTGTATTTTACAATTAGTCTGATGACTAGGTCTTCCTACATTTCTTCGACCTCTTGGTATATATTGTAATGTTTTGAAGGGTATGCGGCTTCTATCCATTCTCATTACATGCTCTCTCAATTATTTGAAGAATTGTTTATTATTTGAATTAAATTTTCTATTTGTAGTTGATTCAGTTATCTGTCTACTTTTATATATATATAGATGAGGTAAAATGGTGGTTGTACTTGTTTGTGGTTTCACATTTAAAAAAAATTCAAACTTAGAGAGGGTTTCAAGGGGTAATTTTTTTAAAGGGTGTGATGGTGCTTACTTTTCCAAACTAATTGTAATAAAGTTTTGAAAAAAATCTTACCAATAAAACTCCTTAGAATAATATCATGTTTATTTTTTTAAACAATAAAGAAGACTCATTTACTACCAATTATATATTCCAGTCTTAGTATTTATTTTGTGGTCTGTTTGGTTTTGGAATTTAAGTACACATTCAGCTGTTGAATCTTTAGTGGTACTGGTAGTGAATATTTACTTTTATTAAGATTACAAAATGAAACTGTGTGTGCTTTTTTTTTAACAACTGCACAATAATATTGCGTTTACTTAGGCCACTGACAAATTTGAGTAACTATAGGCTAATATAAAGAAATCTAAATATGCAGTAATATCAAATTAGTGTCATTCAACATGCATAATGGCATAATGGCACAATATAGGAAAAGGGAGAAGTGACAACCCCTAGATATACTGTATAATTAAAATATCACTATTACACATCGGCTATATTATGATTATCCCAGATGTACAATTTAAGTTAAGTGGTAGAGTTTTCCCCCTTCATCTTAAGTTTGATATTTTGCTTCTATCATCCTCACCAGTAGGCCTACAAATTCTAGTACAAATAATTACCATATGCAGTGCTACAAAATCCTGGTGTTATTAAAATAAATTAAGTAGATGAATCTGTTACTACCTAAATACCACATAGAATATTCCAAACCACTTCTTTCCTGTGAACAGATTTGTGCTTGACTTTAAAATTTTTTGTTTTAAGTAGGCTACCTAGTTTTGTGACTGATGTATTCATACGTTTTTATTATCATCATTAATCTTTTGTTTCAAACACATCTAGGCAGAAATGTTTTACATTTGTGAAAAAAAAATGAATTTTGTATTTTTGCAAAAATTTTTGTTTTTAATGCAAAACTTCTCTCTTTTTTAAACAAAATTTTATTTCTCAACTCAAGGGAAATCTCGAGTTTTGGAAAGTACTCTGAAAGTAAATGATATACTTATTGAAAGCCAAACAAATATATATGTACATTAATAATAATAATAATAAATATTCAAAAACCACTTAGAAGTTGAGTTACCAGGCATTGCAATAGCATAGTTTTAATGTAAGTGTGAAGAACCAGGGAAAAAAATTCAAAATTAAAATAATCTTATGTGTAGACATGTACATGGAAATTAATTTAGCCTAAACCTCATCCTTGGTGAATGTATTTTGTATTTTTATTTCTATATAGAAATAGTTGTATTTTGGTGCTCAGTAGTTATATTTTCAATGCACCTTGATATCGTCGCTTTACTACCATCAGGTCATATGTGAATTTCTGCCAGAATGTTATAGTATGTCTGCTTTAACTTGACACAAAATTCAGCAGGTAGTCAAAAGTTACTCACTCCACTATTCCACTGAGTTCAGGATGGAGTAGGGTCGTATAGAAAAACTAAAGAAAAACCAGAAATTCGCCATTTAAGTAATTGACAGAGGTCCTTCAGCTCTCACATTGTTGTGTAGAAAAGCAGATGTGGCGGCTTGTTACTGTGAAAGGTGTTTGTGTAAAATATTTATTTTATATTTTTGATAATACATTGTAATATTCGCCTTTATTCGACATTGGGGTTTATTTTATTCCAGTGACATTTATAATGACACCATATTAATAAATCATGCTTTTCTAAACGACGGTATGAAAGCTGAAACACATGACTTGTGACAATCATGTAGGCTATGTGATTATATATATATATATATATATATATTATGGACTGAACAAAGGAAAGAGGAACACAGTCAAAGAATGAAGAGATTTTGGGAAGAGAAAAGGAAGAAGGAAGTGTATAATCATGTAACATTCAAGTTCAAACACTGTCTTAATGGCAAAAATGTGTAATAATAATAATAATAATACAGTGGTACCTCGAGATACGAGTGCCCTAACATACGAGTTATTTGAGATACGAGCTGTCGAGCGAGCGAAGTTTTGTTTTGAAATACGAGCGACATTTGAGATACGAGGAACGGCCAGCTGCGACGCTGCACACGGCCCACCAGTTTACTGCGCCTGCGCCTCGTGCGTCTCGCGCATTATCCCACGTATTCCCCTAGTGTGCTTGTTTACCTTGCTGTCGAAGCATCTTTGCTAAGTTTTTCTAGGGCTTTGCGCTTTTTGTGCATTTACATACTTTATCACATTTCTTTTTATAACCATGGGTCCGAAGAAAGTGTAACAAATATGTATGTACACTTTATAAAACAAGTTTTTTTTGCTTTACATTCTCTTTTATTATGTTTTTATACAATATTTGTCATTTATAAATACATTTTTCTTATTAAAAAACACGTAACAAAAACAATTGGGGGTAGCATTTTTGGGGCTGGAACGGATTAATGGCATTTCAATTAATTTCAATGGGGAACATTGCTTTGAGGTACGAGCAAATTGACATACGAGCAAGGTTACGGAACGAATTAAACTCGTATCTTGAGGTATCACTGTATATATATATATATATATACAAGATAATTTGTTAATGGTAGCAAAAGGGAGCTGTGTAAGGTATTAAAGCAATTAAAATTCTGGTATGTAAAAAATAATCAGAAGAGAAACGTTTTTATAAAAAGACCTGATGTCATAGTAAGACGATTTACATACTTACGGAAACTCAAAGACTTACATAATTCTAACCGCCTGAATACTTATTTGGGAGAAATTTGGGTTAAGGAGAGGAGTAAAGAAATAGTGGTACATGAGGACTCTAAATCTGGCTTTATCCGTAATGCCATGTTATGTTGCAAATTTAAATCAAGGACCAAATGAATGCAACTGTCTTCAAAAATGATTTGATCAAAATTCTATTCCTAATATTCCTCCAAATTCAATAACACTAATGAATAACACTAGCTACAATTCAAAATAAACCTCGTACCTACCTACACTTACTTACTCAATGGCAATAGACAATTCCTCAGCAAGCTGAAGGAATATTATCTATTTTATGGAACCCAAAGGTTCATTGCTGTGCTTATCTGAGCCCGCCATTCAACCCTATTCTGTGCTAACTCACTCCAACCATCCCTCGCAAATCCTACTTCCCTTAAATCTATCCTAATATTGCCTCCCACCTACATCTAGATCTTCCAAGGGGTCTTTTCCCTTCGGGTCTCCCATTAAATACTTTTGAGATATGTCTTTCCTCCCCATGCATGCAACATGTCCAGTAATTAACCTTACAGATTATGAACAGATTATGAAACTCGTCCTTATACCTACTCCGTGTGAAAACCAGACATGCAAACTTGTTTAAGTGGAGGCTATATTAATTCTGATCCCGTGTCAAGAAAATCAGTGCTATATGACTCAATTAAATCAGTAAAGACAATCACAGGCATTATGAGATTGGCACAGTACGAAACATGACCACACAGTTATAAGTTTACTGCCATACCATTGTGACTTAAACCCTATTGAACTAATATGGGCATTAGTAAAATATGATATCACTGTCAGAATAAGCAATGAAGAAAAGCTGTCATCGGATGAAGTAAAAAAGCGAATTCTGTGCAATGGAAAAATGCTTGTATTCATGCTTAAAAAATTAAAGGGTTTCGTTGGGTCAAATACAATATAGTTTTGGTGTTGGGCAAATTTATTATGAATTTATGCGATACAGGTCCTGATGAAAGTGACATAAACCTCACTGACCACCACTGCTTCTTGCAGTTACAATGATGGGTATTTCTCCTCTGCCACCCTCGTCATAGTGACAGCTTCAAAATAGGGAGTGGGTTACCTTTCACAATAGTATGTTTCTATCTCTTTCTGTTCAATACCTGACTTCTGCCAAACATCTTCTGTCTCAATTTTCTCAACTGTGCCAACTTAGACCAAACAGACTCTAGTTACTTTCATTTTACTTTAATTTTTGAGCTACGCTGTTCACAGACATTCACACAGACAAACAGGCAGACATACGAACACAGGAACACGTTTCTGAAAATTACACTGTTGGATTCAGGGAACCTCACAAGTACAGGGAAAGTAAAAATTTAGGGTGTCAGCACAAAAGTGGTCTAACCCCTCTGACATGGAAAATTAGATAGTGATGCTATTTCAATGACTTAGGGGTGAACTTCATTATTATATTACTTCTGTTTTAGGTAGTTTTGGAGTCTATAATCTGTTCCCTGAAACAGAATTCCTCTTCCATAAGGGCAATCAAAATTTTCAAAATCAAGATAAATATATTCAAAGAAACTAAAGGCTATTAATGATCTTTTCAAATACGTACAATCATTCATCATTAATTTTATGACGGCAGGTGTTGCAGAAATGGCAGTGAACTTTTTCATGTATTTTGTTGTGAATAGAACTGAATAATCATTGGAACTAATAAATAAAACTGATACAAGTCCATTCCTCTTAAAAGAATTTTTGATTACATGTAAAAGTTCAACATTTATTGAATTTTTTTTTTCTCCTCTGTCAAGTAGGCTAGAGCAACAGTGGTCTAACCAGAGGTGCACAAAACTCGCTTTTAGTTTGCCCATACCCGCTTGGACGGAAAGTTGCGAGCATGGCAGCAAGCATGCAGCAGGCTTCTTTAGACCTGAGCCAACCCATGCAGGTCTGAATAAGCTTGCGACAATCTGATGAGCTAATCATCAGTCATTTAGTCAGTAAGTGTGGGTAGCTCCTTCTTACTATTTTACAAGATAAGACGTTCGTCGCCTTAGATAAATAGGGGTGGGATATAGTAATTCCATTATCAACTTAACATGAATGCACATTAATATTATATTAATTATTGTTATTAATATTATTAATTAAAAGTATAATTAAAATTAAAATTCAAAGAAACCATCCCTTCCCTTAAACCCTACCCCAATGTTTTCCCTATTAAAATATAGGCCCTACTTACTCTGACTGTTTTACTCCAAATTTATACACAGACTCTGTAGAACCAGGACAAAGTTGTAGGCGACAATAATACTTGAACATTTTCAACTCCTTATTTTCAACCCCTATTATATGATCTCTATACAATTCTACATTCTTTGACCCACTTTTACCAAATTGCACCTACAGAGATTTAGAACCAGGAGAAAATTGTAGGCAAAAGCCATACTGGAACAACAGCACCTTACTTCATTTCAATCTTTATTAATCTAAATTAATCTTTATTAATTCTTAAAAATGTAATTTTTGTTTTACAGATTTTACACACAGCCCCAGTAAAAATTTAGAAATTCTAAGAAACAAGGTGTTTTTAATCCCTTTAGATTCTATACACAAATCTATATTCTTTGACCGAGTTTTGCCGTATTTTAGAACCAGAAGAAAATTCTAGGGAACTTTAATATTAAAACAATCCACCCTATCTACCCATATTATGTTATCTCTTTATGAATTTAAAGTATTTGACTAATCTTAACAGGTTTTACACACAGACTCTGTAGAACCAATAGAAAATCGTAGGTAACCTTAATATAAAAACTACCCTTCCCTTACCTGTATTCAACGCCTATTATATGATGTGTAAACAAACCTAAAATCATAGACCTTTTTCACAAAATCTTACACACATACAGACCTGTAGAGTAATGAACAATTTTAGCCAAAATTATTGTTTGAACCACCACCCCTCGTGAGTTTTGAACACCCTATTATATATATGTACAAATCTACATTCTCGGCCAATTTTTATCAAATTTTACACAGACCCTGTAGAGAGAGGGAGAAATTCGAGGAAACATTAATATTCGAACAATTCCCTCTATTCATGTTTCTACCACTATTATCTATGCAAATATACATTCTGTGACATGTTTACGAAGTTTACACACATATGTGTAACCAGTAAAAAATTCTATGCAACTCTAAAATTCAAACTTCAAAACTTTTCTGTATTCAACCTCATTATAATAACATAAAATCTATACAAAATATACTTTCTTTAACAGAATTTTACAAAATTTTACACACCGAAAATCAAGAACTAGGAAAATTTAACAATGTTAACATTCGAACAAACTAACCCTTCTCATTTCAGCCTCTATTATCAATTCTCTATACATATCTGTATGCTTTCCTTTTCATCCCCTACTTATATGTTCTCGATACCAATTTAAATCCTTTGGACGATATTTACAAAAGCTTACACATAAGCCTCTACAACCATAAAAAATCTAGGCGCGATTATAACACTATAAAAAACAACACTAAGTTGTTATCATCCCCTATAAGATTGTTTCAAGTTTTGAGAACAGATGCTCTAAATACATGTGAACCTACACTGTGTAAGTGTTATGCCAGGTTCAAGTGAATTTAAGGTAAGCAAAAGGAGAAAAGTCTGCAGTAAGTTCCTGTAAGCTACTAGCGCACTGCTGTGCAGTAGTTGCTCGTCACCAGGCCTAGCAGTTTCTCTAGGTTCCGCCAAACCCATTAGGTTTGTC
Source organism: Ectobius pallidus (assembly GCA_964059195.1). NCBI lineage: Eukaryota > Metazoa > Arthropoda > Insecta > Blattodea > Ectobiidae > Ectobius > Ectobius pallidus. The sequence goes on from CAXKWD010000009.1 coordinate 53,774,745, forward strand.
TGTGTGACTCATAGCGATGATATTTCAGGTAGACAGCAATGGAAGCCTGCTCTCTTGCGAAGCAGGTTAAATGCTTTGGCTGGTTGCAGAGTTACAAATGGGTAATTAAGCTATAATCAGAATATGTACACCTCTGGGTCTAACCAAGAAAACAGTGTTGCAGGGACTCATAAAAATCTGAACAATCATGAAAAAAATCTGAACAATCTAAACAGTAGACTGTTTATCATCATATTTAAGTTGACCTAGCACCAAAGAACATCCCACTACCAAGAAAATGGTATTTTTCAAATTGTATGACAAACCACAAGTGTAGAACTTTAACTTGCTTTTCTCTTTAGAAAAGTGGCTTAGACCACTGTTGAACTGACCCTCTCAATTAAACATGTGTCTTCACATGAAAATACTCACATTCCTCTCAATGTTCTTCCCGAATTCTTTGTACCAATAGTCCCACGTTTCACTCGACGGGTTTGTCTCACAGGAGCCACAGAAACACTGTTTTGTAAAGCGTCCTCTACATCTAAGTGTAAATCTATAATTGATCCAGTCGTATACGTCCCATGAGGAGGATGGTGTTCATTTTTAACATTCTCAATTTTCTCCTCCCTTGAAGGTGTTTCACTTGGTGGTGTTTGTGACTTTTGTAAAGATTGAACACTCCCTCGAACATTGTTATCCAGCTCAATAACTTGTGTTGTTGTAACTGGATCCTCAATGCCGCCTGGTGCTGAAGCTACTGATATAGGTGATACAGTCACAGATTCTAGTTGCTCTTGATCCTAAAACATACAGAAACATATTGCTGTATCCCGTATTTACTCAAATCTAATGCACCATTGAATCTAGTGTGCACCCCAACTTTGAAACTTAAAATCATAAAAGAAGTTTGTTAAGTTTAGAGAATGTAATGTGCATCTATGGTAGAATATTTTATCTTAGTATTTTATTTTATACTATAATGAATTTGTAAATGCTGATGAATATAGGTCAGTATAACGGTTTACGAGGAAAGTGGAAGGGGACTTTTCATTATTGAAAAACCCCTACCCAGCTGGAAATCGAACCTGGACTTCCAGGGTGGAAGGTAGGTATGCTACCGATTCACCCTCGGCAGTGGACTTGAATGTCTTAATTAATGTCAGTATAGTAGAACTCCAATTATCTAACTCCAACTATCCTGATTGCCAATTATCTGGATCACTTTGAGACCGTATTCAAATGGTTTTTACAGCAGTGAGTGTTGGGATATCCAATTTCAGGGCAGATTACTTGCCAAAAGGCAAAATTTTTAGCTGACAAAATCGACAGATTCAAGATGTAACACTTCATGTAAGTACAGTACTATACAGTTTAGATTAATAAAAAAAAGAAATTACCTTTTTTCATGTTTTATCCAATTATCCGGATATTTGATTTTCCGCATCGGGTCCGATACCAATTAAACTGGATAATTGGAGTTCTACTGTATTAGAATTTTAAACATGTTACATGTGTGAAAAAGAAGTCAATGATCAAAACTTGTGGACTAATTTCATGAAAAAAAACGCTTGATTCACAGAAATACAGTTTGCTAAAAAAATTACATTTTCACCTACGATACTTATTTTGTGTGAAGCTAACACTGGAATTAATAAATTCTGATTAGTAAAATACATAAACAAAAAATAACTGTACAGTAATCTCTTGTACAAATTATCTCATAATATGAAGAATTTTGAAGTGTGTGGACAGCATTTCACATGAAGAAGAGGAGTGAGAAGTGTTTACTTCAAGTCCAAAGGGTACAGGGGAAAATCGGAAATTTAGTTATCAAGCCCATCTGGTAGCTGACTGAGCACTCTTTTAGTGTTCCTTAAGAAAATGGTGAAAAAAAGCATAAGGTAAGGAGAAAATAGTAGTTTAAATTTCACCATGCAGGGAATGAAGGCAGAATGTCCATGCATCACAGGGAATGAAGGCAGACAATCAGGCGACAATGGCACTCACTGTCCTCTCTAACACTAACCCTCGTTCAAGGCACCGCACCAGTGCGGTTTAATGTTGGTTCTTTAATGCAAGAAGGACATATTCGTCAAAAGTCGCGTGCTGAAGTGTATTTACAGATGTTGTCAAGTGCAAAGAAACGCTGAAATTTCGTATTATATTACTATTGTTATTAGATTAATTTGGCAACAGAGTCTGCCAACTGCTTGGATTTGAAAGTGCAAACTACTATTTGCCCTCAATAAACAATAATATAATCCGGCAGACTGCAAATGGAAATGCCGACAGGAAAATGATGTGACATTTTGGCATGTTAATTTCTAGGTGGTGTGATGTTACGTTTATCCAGATTCCATTATTAGTGACTGTTGTCTGAAAATGGTAAAAAAATAAAATTAAACTATTTTAATATGTTTAAAAAACTAAATCAGGGTATATAAAAACCTAAAAATCCGGGTCCTAGTAATGATATTAACAATTAATCATTGTCTTCAATTTTATGTGCCTAAGTGTTTCTATTTTATTAACGACACAACCCATAGTTTGTTTGTTTACACAAAGAAATATTTGTTCTACTTTTTAGTGTACAAAAAATCAGTTATTCCTGAAATTTTAAGGAAAAATTTTTTGTACACGTTTAATTTTGATAAACCTAATTATTACCTGCAATGTGTTTATTTTGTTTTAGATTTTATCCCACTTTCAAAGGAGAAGTACACAGATGTAAACCATTTGAAGAAATTTTGTTCCATGACAGCTGAGATGTTCTATCAATCTCTTCCTCATAAGGAGTAATTAATGTGATTAATGTAATTAATGTCTCAATGTAATTAATGTTTCATTGCAATTTTTAATAACTTAAAAGTTATTTATAAATGTAGGCAATGACAACATAAAACATAACTAGGCTTCTTCACAATACCACAATACCTCCCACAATACCTCCCTATTTGAAAAAAGTTTTGAACACAATGGAACTCACTTTTACAACAGACTCCCTAATTACATAAAATCTATAAACTCAATCAAAAGATTTAAATCAACCCTAAAAAATTATCTAATGCAAGGATGCTACTATTCAATAGAAGAATATTTATCTGAACCATAGGCACGGCGCATCTTTTGCTACTCCTAACTAAGCATATAGTAGTACTGAGTTTTATCAGTAGTGACCTGTACGTAATTTTATCATTTTACCAGTTTGTTAATTTGTCTTGTAGGTTAAGGTATTCTTAAATCAGTTCATTATTTAAGATTCATAGTTTATAGTTTATAGTTCATAGTCTAAGATTCTCTGTATTACTGTTCTAGTGTTAATTTCTATCTTAGGTTTAAGCTGACGAATCCTACATCGATGTAAATTGATTATACGGATGAATAAAGTATCTTATCTTATCTTATCTTATCTTCACCTACTACCTCAAAATGTTTGTGCATTTCATTGGATTTAACAATTTTTTTTACACGTTTGAGTTAATTTCAAAACTTTATATTCACACCTCATGTACAAAACATATTATTGTTTCTATAGACATAATGAATAGAGGAGAAAGTGTGATGACTGAGGTAGTTCACTGGTTCCGCCGCTAGGTAGCAGTTACTCTGCTTGAGATTCGCGGGAGCAAGATTACTACGGGCGGTATAGGAAAAATTGCAAACATTCTTAAACAAAATAGTACATTAATCTATTTCAAAATGACTCACCTTATCTAAATTGAATTGTTAGATACTTTTGACAATTTTGGGGCTGCTTTATACGTCTTGGAAGATCTCATCTCCATTAAAAAAACATGGCCATGTGTAACAGCAATTTCTCAGATTGCAAGAAGCTTGACCGTAACATTTCGTTCCACATCTTTCCAAAAATCGAAGATGTTCACAAGCAATGAACAATTATATAATATAGGTATGAAACAGCCAAGGGATGATTTGATCTAATATTTTGTTGCCTAGAAAATAGGGTAGAGGGTATGTTAGTATAATTTGATGAGAATTTGTTAAAGAATGTACATTTGTATAGAAATAACAACGTATAATTAGGGTAGAAAACAGTTAAGGGATATTTTATAAATTAATATTAATATTACATTGTATAGAATATTACTGAGTATTAATTTGTATTAATATTGTATTAATAGTAATATTATTTATATTAATATTAATTTTCTCCTGGCTGTATGGGGTAAGTTATGTAGGTGAAACACGGTCAAAAGTGTAGATCTGTGTACAAATTATGTGAACAGAGATAATATAAACTAAGGGATGGTTTGTGAAATGCAGGGCACGGAAAATTTCATAAGCAGCACTACAAAAATAGGGCGCGTGATCTTTAAAATTGGCATCTCAACATCCGATAAAGACGCACATATGCAAAAATTGTTTTGCAATGCATTCTACATATATCACACAATATTTCAAAGCATTTTCCCTGATTTTTTCATTAAAAAAATTAAATCCTCTTGCCTTAACTACAGCCCGCTATTTGCTCAAACCCTCGACCATATTCGCCGTTCGCTGTAACTGATGTACGTCTTATGTTGTTAAATTTTATTATTAAAAAAAGGAACAAGATATTAAACTAATAAGACATTTGCTATGATAATTATACATAAAAATTACTAACATAAGTGAACAGAAAATATGATAAATTATCCAATAAATGCATAAATAAAAGTAGTGCAGATTTACTAAGTTAGAAAAAAGCTTCATTCACTCCTTTCCCCCAGCGGGTGAATCTTGCAGTATGGGTACAAGTAGTCAGTTAATATAGTATTATTATTGAGTCCACGAATAAATTATGTAAAAATTTTTACGTTATTGCTGGTATTTTATGGAAAAGATGCCTGCTAATACCTCAATACCATTCTGATAGCTTTAGCTTTAGAGTAATTACTATTACTCGTTAACCATTATAGATATATAGGTGGTACTCAATTTATAATAATATCCAAATATTTCACTAAACCTTACATGCTTGATCTCTTTCCGGACACAAAAATAAAATAATAAATGTCGCATAGTCAAATTTGCTTCACTCTCAACATTTCACGATCGTCCCACATCATTCAGACGGCTGTAGCGCCCGGAATAATTACCACTCAATTACTCGTAAACAATTCAAGATATAAAGGTGGTACTGAATTTAAAATAAAGTTGAAATATTTCACTAAAACATTCTCGCTTGAAGTTTTTACGGGACACAAAAATGAAAAAAATTATCGCATAGTCAAATTCTGTTTCACCCTCCATGAATTTTGTGTAATTGGTGATGTTTATATAATTAAATAAAAACATTTATGTCCGCATTTTTTAAGTCTCTGTTTTAACCATCAGAAGGACTGTGTTGTGCAGATTATTTCTGCACAAATTTCACAGAAATAGGACCAAGGGAAAATTAAAGATTGCGAGTTTAATCATAAGATGCCAAACTATCATGATGCAGCATTGAGAAGTTGAAACGCAAATGAAGGTGCTGCCAGTGTTTCGGTGGACTGCCGCTCTCCCTATACCCACCATTGTATTAGCGGAAGAGTCATCACACTTTCTCTTTCTATTCATTATGCTATAGAATTAAAATGTATTCATAATTGATTTCATACATCTGCGTTTAGAATACTCCAACTTTAAAAATTGTTTCCTGCAAAACTTTGATTTATTTACATTCCGCCTTCTTCCCCTGTACCCTTCATATGTTAGTCAGTCAGCTTTGCATTGACTTTATTCCAAATTAATGTTCTTTTCCTTAATCCAGAATTTGTAAAATGTGATGAAACAATGTTCATACCGGTATTATTAAAGGATTTTAGGTACCGGTACCCTAAGTAATATGATTGAGGGCAAACTTTCTGCTTTATGCTTTACTTTAACTTAATAAAATCCATAATCCTCTTCATATGCAGACTCTGTTAAATGGTATAACAACACTGACTTTTTAAGTGATTTTAGTTATGGCAAGTAAATTCTGTTTTTATTTGTTTTTGGGCTGTAATAACTACTCTATTAAAGATATCTTAAGCCAATTAATGTGTAAAATATGAGATGGTAAATACCTTCAAGAGCTGGAATTTAAAGGCACGTTCTTCAGCTTCCAGAGCACCTATAGCTGATTCTGCAGCATTTCCCATCTATAACAGGAAGCAAAAACAAAATTTGTAGATATCTCTTTGACACATAATTATGCAAGAAAATAAAATACCAGTTTATGGCATGAAGCACTCAAACAAAAATTGGCTGTACTCAATTTGATGTAGACAGAATGACAGAATGAAAGGTTTCCCTCAGTACAAAGTTTTCTATATGAAACGTTATCAAACTAATTTACATAATCTAGAATCTAATGCACACCCCAATTTTAAAATTTAACCTTTTCACTGCTGCCGACATAAAATTGCATCACTTCGAACAATTTTGAAAGCAGAGATAAAGGCAATACTTTATGCAAAATGTGAGGATTTTTATGTGTATTACTTTTATTATTCTACTGAAATTTTCTTCATTGATTTCAAACTTAAAATCCACTGACTTGAAGATTGCTTATATTCAGCTCTGAAAGGGTTAAAATCATAAAAAAAGAGTTTGTTGGCAAATGTAAAGCACATCAGTGGTAGGATATGTTATTTGATTTATACTTTTATTTCTTATTTTATCTTAGTAGGCCTATTTTAAAGAACAATGGATTTGTGAATGCCAATGAATAAAGGTCTATATAACGATTTAGGGAGGAGAGTGTGGGACAATAGATATACATTCTCACAGAACCCCGCTGCTTGGCGCTGAGTTTGAGTGTCAAAATAATTCGTTAATTCAGTCCGCATTTGTGCATACTGGTATAAATGTAACAAAGTCTAGAATTACTGCAACGTGTTGTTAAGCGGTCAAAGTAACCACTGAAGTATGGAACTGATTTTCATTCAAATACAATGCACGCCGCTTATTGTGATCACTTGCGATGCAGGTAATCTGATAATATTAACGAAACAGTAGCCGAAAGAATTAATTGAAAGTTTTTTATTCATATATAAGATAATACACAACAAAATAGAATTAAAAGTTATTTATTCATAAAACAATATGTAACTGTGAATCATTGAACCACTCATAATAGACTCCAAGCAACTATTTTTTCAACCAGTAACAAAGTTTTTAATTGTTTTATTTTATTTTAGGAGTTCATTAACCAATACTCCATACTCAGTTATGAGGTACAAGTGTTTTTGGAAGTCTATACTGATCTGTGGTGAACACTGCATAGCAAAACATGTAATGCCTGTCCAAGTCTTCTCATTTTACGCTAACCATCACCTCATGTCAACACTGTTATCTTCATAAATCAAAAGCAGCAGCTAAACTGATGGATGAAACATGTTTTATTGCTTAAAAGAGAAAGGCAATGCTACCCCATCAAACTGGCCATCCTGTGAGCTAGAAACAGAAGGCCTACCGTGATCATGCAATGGGAAATAATTCTAATGTCTATATAAACAAATGTAAGTATGCTTTAACGCAGAGTAGTTTTGAATTTACTTCATTGTAGCTTTATAACAGTCTCTTAAACAAATCAGAAACTTATCGTATGAAGTATTTAAGAGGAAGGTCAGGTCAGCTTTGGTAAACAACCCAATATATAACATTCAGGAATTTAATAATGTTATTATATGAATTTATTCTATTTGATGATGCCATACATTATCGGTATGTGAAAGGCTGAAATAGTTATATATCTATCTACTTCCAGAATACAACACAATGCAGATGAGTTAGAAATGAAACCCTTAAAAAACAAAATTTTGAATGATGTACAATACTTGGAAACAAGCCGTGAAAAGGAAAATATGACAACATCTTTGATCACAATAAACAGCATTTTTTCAATATATGAGTATTAATCCGTACAGGACTTCATAAATATAACATTACCTGACTGATAACATTATCCACGATTGCATTAAGTGATGTTCACTGTAAAATGCACCTTTTAATCTAATACGCACCCCAATTTTGAATGCTAAAAATGGACAAAAAGGGTGCACATTAGCAGTAAATAGGTAGGCCTACATCTTTCTTGCCTGCAAACTAGTATCACGTACTGAAAGGTGAAGTTAACCAAATTTATACAACAATGCAGACAGTCTTTGGTGTTCCCATGAAATTTCATTCTTGTTTCTCGTTCTCATTTGCCATAACATTAAGTCATTCAAATGAAGTATTCAATTACTTGTATACATTTCTCGATATATCAAGAACTTTTCAAGAATCGAATAATTCCATTTCTTTTATTTGAAAACTCACATCACTATTTTAAACATGTTTCAAAAAGTTACCAAAGTCTCCTTGTTGCACATCATTCGACAATACCTCAAGGTTGGAAAACACTGCTTAAGTTCATTATTTACTGAATTGCTAATATGTTCTCCATGATTTGATTTTAGGCATAAGTTAATAACTAAGCTGCAATAGTGTTACTTACGGGATGGGGTGGAGGAGGTTCTTGTTGAGGTACATCATTCTCATCTAAACTTCTGAACTCAAGTTCATCTTGTTGCTGTTGTATTGGGGGAGACATTTGAGTTCTTGCGATCTGAGGTGTTGCTGGATCCACAGGTGGTAAGAAAGGTTCTGCTGGTGGTGTGAACAGACCATTTGATACCTTGGTGCTGTTTTCTGTCAACATTCCAGCTGAGAACACAAATTAATGAACATTCATTAGCATCATTTTATTAACTTATTACAGTATGTTAAAAAAATAATCAATCAGTCATAGGAGAGAGATTCCATCTGGCGCTGTGAATTTAACTCCGGCTTAGTTCAGTTGGTAGAGCATTGGCACGAACAGCCAAAGATCCTGGGTTCAAGTCCCATTGTTGGAGGAATTTTTCTCCTATAATATTCTCATGTAATATCCAACAGAGACATTAATCTGTGATTCATGAATACTTATATATCTGTCTTTAAAAAAATGTTCTCTCTAAAGTTTAAAAAAAAAGCACTGAAAATTTGAAAATACATTAATTTATTCAGAACTATGATGAAAGACAGTCCTGAGACTGTGTGCTATGGTGACCAGATTTCCTGCTTGTCAAAAGATATATATATATATATATATATTGAACACCTTATCCTGCTTAGAAATCTCATAAATATCTTGCTTTTAAAAATATCCTGCAAAAAGTCCTGCAAAATGGTATTTCATCTGAAATTCATTTTTTTACCATTCCTATACATGTTTTATTATATGCAATAACATGAAAGAAAATTAAAACTAACATCCATAATGGCAACTATATCTCATTAAGAGATTAATAATAATAAAAGATTGTTTCAATGCCTTAATATAACAAACTGTGAACTTTAATATTACTAGGTAGAAATAGGCTGGTAAGAATTAATAATAATATAGTTTTATATGCAATGTATGGAATTCTTATTTAATTTTAATGCAGATTATTCCATTTGTTAGTTGCAAACAATAAAGAGAGTACATTAGCATAAAGCAGCGGCTATAAAACTTCCATATCTTAGCTGTACTATGTCATGACCCTTTAACGACTGGGGTCCTACATTTTGTGTCTGATATTCTGATAACCCTGTTGCGAGTGGTATTGGAGAAAAAGTGAAGAAATCACTTGGGGTGGAAATAAGCAGTATGAACAAAATTCTAAAAAGATATAAAAGTACCAGAAAGCTTAAGTCCTGCATTAAACATACATCCAATCATTAACAAATATAAGTTATCTAATCCATTGAGCTAGAAGCAGTGCTGTAGTCCCAACATTTTCTGATGGTTTACTCTAAGTCAGAACATGTAGAACGAAAAATCTCGGTTGCCTAATCGCCACAGGGCAAAAAATAAATGTGTGGTACCTCTTGTGCAACAAACTTCCCATAATTTGGCATTTTTAATTAAGGTCGCTACTATATGAATGTACGTTGGAGTACACACTGGCAGAACGTCTAAGTTAAAGGATAACCTACAAGATAGACATTGACTAAGCACTAGTACATTGAATTATTATCAATAAAATTACTGAAGCGCGTATTTTCAGATTTTCCTGGTTATGTGAAATAGCATCTCATGAACTGCTATTTTAATTTGTTGCTTTCTAAGTTTACTTTTGCTCTATAGATCTGAATATACCGGTACTGTATATTTCATTCAATTCTCAGTCTTTTCTTCATTTAAAGTGAGATTTAATTCAACATTAATCAACAGAAGTTCCAAAAAAACTGTTGGATATTATTAACTTAAGTTTCTATGGAAATATGAAGAAAAATAGCTTCCAGCAAAGAAAATTTTGAAAAAGATGGTGTTTATACCAGCCTACTTGAGAGGAATATGGTTTGTCTGCAAGAATTTGAAGGATCTGAGAACACACACAATTAACTTGGAAACTTGAGTATATTCATTTGGCTTACTGCAGCTTATTAACAGATTTTAAACTGTTACTCTGAAAGAAGAAGAAGAAGAAAAAAAATATATATATATTTATTTATAATATTTATTTGCTTGTAGCCTGATGGCCAATATTAAGATACGTTCTAAACCTGATACAATTAAATTAAGTTCAGATTCCATAATATTCATAAAAGAGTTTGGGAATATTTGATCTTGTAAAAGCTGGAGTGAAGATTTCTTACTCGCACTGCCTAAACTAAATTAAGGGGGTCTGGACTGCCCTATGTTGCTACATCTAGCCTGATTACAGAAGGCTTTGGCAGGATACATTTTAACAAGTACTTTAAACTACTAGGTGCCCATGGCTTATTGTTCATCTCTAGAAGTTTTATTTAAATCATTTATTTAATAGAAATATAATTATACTGGAACATCTTATTTATCAACGCTGATTTGTTTTATATAAATTGCATGAGCTACATAATTGTATATTTAATTATATTGTTAGGCATAGGCCTACCAAATAAATAATTAAAACAACCGAAACAAACTTGTGTTGTCATAAGGGCATTCAGTTTCGAAATGAAATTATGAAAGCAAACCACAGATTCATGAATCTTATTCTTACACACAAATCATTCATAAACAATTAAATCTATTGATAATTAAAAAACCTAAATTTTTGGATTCAGTGTGCATTTCACGATTAAAGTGTGCTGCCCGGGAAGAAAAACAAATCTCAAATTCGAGTTCCCTGGCCCTAAAAAACTCCTGCATAGTGAGTTTCGTTCAAGTCATTCAATGTTTTGCCATTTAGGCCTGCATTCTGTCCACCTATGTAAATAAAAAAGATCAGATCTCTGTGTATATAAAGAAATTAACAAAACATCGAAGCAATCAACAAATCGAAGTGTTATGTTGTAAAACATTGATTGCAGTGACGCTTCTTCTGAGCAATGCCATCTTCAATTAATTTCACAATTGAATACAATGTACATGGAAACACCACCACAAATATATTAGATATTCAGGGGTTAGCAAACAGCATCAGGGTTAAAACTTCCACCATTTAATCCTTTCCTGAACTTCTTCTGAGCAATGCCACCTTCAATTAATTTCACAATTGAATACAATGTACATGGAAACACCACCACAAATATATTAGATATTCAGGGGTTAGCAAACAGCATCAAGGTTAAAACTTCCACCATTTAATCCTTTCCTGAACTTCTTTAAGGATCAATAAATTTTGTTTCTCGAATGTGTGAGAAGTTAAATGAGGCAAAGCTTTAGGACATGGTTTTGAGCTTCCGTGTTAGTGTGTAAATGACTAGTAATATAGAACATGCGTACAATTCTACAGTGATTACCAGGGCCAAGATAATTATGTAATTATGTATTTTTTTCTGTTAGCATTAAGATACTAGATTTCTGTTATGTTGGAATTTCGTGATAACTAGAGGCTAAAAACACAAACTTGAAAGTACATATATTTACATATTTTGCTCTTAAGTGCATATTCCCACATACTTTACTCTTTACTTTTACATGTTTATTAATATTTTCGTGCTTTGTTGTCATTTTATTCATTTTATAACATGCCTGTATATGCTAAAAGTGTATGGCCTTACGTGGGACCATCGATTTGTAAGTGCGAATAAATCCTACGTTTCCACTTTGTTCAAAAGCATGCCACTCAGGATGCATCAGACTTTGCTCAGATCCGATTCAGACTGGACCACAGACTTGTATTTTCCATTTACACATGCGTAGACCAGGTCTGTCAGACAAATCTGCGTGTGTAAAGAGGGCTTAATGGACGATTGGCTACATTTCCACGTGATCACCACATTGCCACTGCATGTCCAAGCCATGCCCTGTCATTGAGTGAAGCGTGTTACTGCAGTTAGTCAGCATTTGTAGATAGAACAGCAATGTTGTGTTGTGCGACCTAAGCATTTAGTAAGAGCCCAATGGAGAAAACCTCACTTTGTGTAAAGTTAAAGCATTACACAGAGGAATTTGTCAATTTTTCCACAGATGGAAAGGTACTACGGTATTTTGCCAAGTTTGTGAGAAGAATGTACCCTGTTCTCAACATTTTCAAGTCTTGCAACACTTATCCACGTCACGTCAACAAGCCCGTGCTTGGAAGACCACATCTAGAAAGCAGCTGTTGCTTATTGAACCTCAAGCTCAGAAACATTCAGGATCTCAGGAATCTCAGTTTGCAAGTGATCTGTTTTGTGCTGTGGTTTGTGCAGATATCCCATTTGGAAATTAAAAAATCCAGTGCTGTGTGAGTTTCTTGAGAAATACACACATGAAACTGTTCCAGATGAATCTACAATCAGAAAGAACTACGTACTTGGCTTATACATGGAAAAAATCAACTCATTCGTGATCGGCCCATTTGGGTCTCAATTGACGAGACAACTGATGTTCAGGGAAGACATATTGGAAATGTTACAGTGGGCATGTTGAAAGTCATGAATCGAGTAAGCCTGTGTTGTTAACTTGTGAAGTGTTGCCAAAATGTAATCATCAAACATTGCCAAATTATTTAATGATACAATGGGACTTCTGTGGCCCGATGAGGTGCAACACAGCAACGTCTTCCTTCTTGTGATGAATGCAGCAGCATACATGTGCAAAGCTGTGGCAGCTTTGCAAGTTTTATATCCTAAAATGTTACATCTCACTTGTCTTGTGCATGCATTCCATCGCATAGCAGAACTGGTTCAATCTAAATTTCCTAAAGTTGACACACTAATTTTGAAAACAAAGAAAGTATTCTTAAAAGCTTATAACAGAATTGATAAATTCAAAGAACTGTTTCCTGAACTTCCACTCCCTCCTCAGCCAATTTTAACGAGGTGGGGAAGCTGGATTCATGCTGTAGGCTACTATGCGGACAATTATGATTCTGTGAAACAAGTTCTCCAGCATTTTGATTACCAAGATGCAGTTTCTGTAGAAACAGCAGAGCTATCATTTAGTGATTTAACACTTAAAAATGATATTGCCTACATCCAGTGTAATTTTTTGCATTTGTGCACTGCCATTAAATCTTTGGAGACATCATCTTCAAAACTCTCAAGACAGCCTTGATGTTGTTCATTCTGTAGTAATGTCTCTGGAGGAGCTGCAGTGAAGAAAAAGCTCTCTTCCAGTTTGCAGAAAACCCAGGTTTCAAGACAATCAGTGCTATTAAGAGTGCTAAGTGAAGGCAGTACCGATGTATTGAAAATTGAGTACACTCCAGAAGATTTGTGCAAGTTTAAATATGCACCCATTACTTCACGTGAAGTTGAATGATCATTTAGCCAGTACAAAGCCATGTTGCATGATAACAGGAGTAGTTTTATATTTGACAATTTGAAGCACATGTTTGTACCTTACTGTTATGGGGACCATAATTTGAAAAATTAACAGCAATATGTAATTTTCAATTTTTGAGTTATTTAACTTAGGCTACATGCAAGTTCTAGCATTGGATCCATAATATAGTATACTAGCTGAAAAGGCCCGGCGTTGCCCGGGCTTTGTATTTTGTAATTTGAAATGAACTTGTGGAGGACTTTCGATTTTGAAACTCTAGGTCCTTATACAGTGAGTCTCAGGCAAATGGGTGCTGCCGCGCCGCGTGTTGGGTTCCCCGCAGATGACGCTCCTATCCCCGGTATGTGGCAAAGGAACTCCCCGGCAGTTGACTGACTTGTCCGTGCATGACAATGAAAATAAATGAAATAAGTTTGAAAATAACGAAAATAGGCATCTATCTTATTACAGGAGATGCTGGAAGTGTCCTCCTCCTACATCCACACATTTTTGGCATCGTGATAGGAAATTCCGATTAACACGCATTAATTGTTCTTCCGTTATTATTGAGTTTATCTCTATCCTAATGTTTTCTTTTAGTTGTGACAACTACCGAATAACACTCACGTCAGTAAAACACGAGAACAATGCTCAACTGCAGGCTATGCAGGAATTGTTTACTTATCTGCGGGGCCACAGCTGGCCGCGATGCGGGTAGTGTTGAGTCATCACAAGAGAAACACGGCACCGCGACAAGCGGCACCAATCTGTCTGAGACTCACTGTATAATGTGTATGTAGAATTTGAAATGAGGAAGAACAACTTATCACACTCCAACTATTCCCTCAGAAAACGCTAGATATAGATTTTATGGCTCATAGAGGATGTCGAATGTTGCATTCTGTTGCTTCTACACATCATGCCTGGGAGGGGTTGAAATAAGAAGAAACATAAATTCTGGTTCTGGATTGTATTGTCTTTACGGAAAATTTTATTTCTCACTCTCATGTAATCATACAACCGGTTCGGGGCTGACATAAAAAAAATAATAAATAAAAAAAAACACTTTCATACTTTCCTCCCGAAAAAACCTGGGACATAATATACACCGGGCATAGGACTGAAAATGTTCCATCCCATTTTGTCTTCTTTCAGATGCTTAGGGTCTATGATAAACATCTCTATTTCTCAACTACAGGTAATACAAAATTCTATAGCTATGAATAACGTATCAGTGGATAGGATTTTTTACAGACTGCTGATATAGCAAACTCATTGGCAAACACTTAAGCTGTCTCTGCAATACGACCACTTATTCTACATCAAAATGTGAAGTGAGAAAATTATATTTTCCATGTCGAGGGTAGAGAAAGTTATGTGACTGCATTACAATGTGCTTTATTTTCGTGGATTTTATTCTTCAAGAATTATTTTTATAAATGTATTACATCATTAGCATCAGAATTCGTTAAAGTCCAATATTATGTAGTGTCCAAAGCCCTATGTTAACTGTGTAAACAATACACTGTTGTCTTGACAACTGAATTGGATTTCATTTTTCAGTATAATATTCTCACAAATTATATAGATTTTCAAGGGAAGGAGCGATTTGATTGAACTTTAATGTTGACCGCGTTACTTCCCGGGCTTAACTGGGTATGTGTGCAAAATTTCGTGTAAATTGGTAAAGAAATGTAGATTTGTATAAGGAACAAACATACATACATACATACATACATACATACATACATACATACATACATACATACATACATACATACATACATACATACATACATACATACATACATTACATACATACACACTCACTTTCGATTTTATATATTAGATATTAAAAAATGTGACTGTCTACTTTGCCTCATTCCAACATATTTCAAGAAAAAGGAGAGGATCTGATAATGTCATATTACATATTTTTTGGTATTTTAATGGTTTTATTACATATTTAGAAATGTTTAAATACATATATATGTACAGGTAGGGGGAAAAAAGCAGACATACTAAAATATCTAAGTTGCTGATATGAGCCACTGCACTTGCCTTGTGGGTTCTAGGTATGCGCAGTGGCTCATATCAGCAACTTAGATATTTTAGTAGGTCTGCTTTTTTCTTCCCTACCTGTACATATTTTACTGATTTTTAGTACATAACTGTCTGGGCCCTGGTGAATACTTATACAGTTTTCTGGATATGTGAATGTTTATCAGAAGATAACTACAGATTAACTTTTAAATATTAATGATCCTCTGACAAGGTCATCAAGTATAGGAGCATTTTTGGAGATGGGAAACTAGCTCAAGAGGATGGATATTGGAAAGAGTGGTAAAATACTGGTTTTGTATCCATTCATTACAGGATGACCATATCCTCAGAAGTTGTTTGATTTTTCAGGAGGGCAAGATAGAGGAAAAAAGTTGGCTTAATACAATTAAAAACTACTGGTTAAAAATGGTATGGAGGATGTGTTGAAGGGGAGGGAATACATAAGGGCTTTTCGAAAACCTTTGGAACTAGACTGTAGACATGGATAGACAAGTAATATGGGCACTGAGAATAGAAAAAAAAGGTTGATAGCATCCTTTAAGGAGTTTGCGCCCATTTTGTCTTAAAAACACTAAGTTATTCAAAATGAAACCATGAAACAGCCATTGTTAATAATAATGAAGCCTATGTGGAATTATCGTTGCCTAGAAACAGTTAAATCTATGTATTATGGCTCTGCTGGCATGGCCATCTTACATGATGTGGCTGATCTGATCTGGCCATCTCCCTCCTGACTTGCTTCTCATTCTCTTCTCCTCTCCCCTCTCATCCATATGTCTTATCACATCTTCAATCGGCAAGCTGAATATCATTTGATAACATGCAGCTCATTGTTTCTAAAGAACTTGTATTCCCAGTCTTCGTTTGTGTAAATAGTCATACCAAGGATGTAATATTCATCTTTATTAGTGATCGAACATCTTCTCATTGATTTGGAAAGACATTGGCTTATCACTACTAGGTGCATTGTATGACAAGTTGTGATTGGTGCATGTGGGAGTGATTGCATCACATCATGTAAGAAGCATCCTTCCAAGATTCATTCTGTGCTTTGTCACCATGCAAGACTGACATAAATTCTTCCGTATGGAGGAAGACTAGAGTTTGTTAAGTTTAACTTTGTAGTTATCACCTGGAATGAGGTAATCTATTTAGTTTTTATTACCGTATTTCTGTAGTTTTTATTATTTCTGTAGTTTTATTATTTCTGTAGTTTTTATTATTTCCGTAGTTCTTATTACATCTGGTTCTTAATAAGTGTTCATTCCCCATTTTAAAGAGATATAATGTAGCATCCCCTGTTCTTCCTATGCATAAACCATAGCATCCCTTGTATTTCGGCTTCATGTTTTCTTAATTTTATTGCAGTTTATTTGGGATTTGAGTTTAATTAAAATCACTTCCCTTCTCTTTCAGTAAATATGTAGCAACATTCTTGATATTTTAACTTTACTTGTTCGTGCATTTAAATTTCTTCCCTCTTGAGTAACTCATTTCAGGCAGCTTGTTTGTTTGCTTATTTCCATGATTAATAATTAAGATTAGCTTTCTTTACTGTGATGACCAGCTCGAATCCACCGTCATCCCATGGCAGGGGTTGAAGATGCACGTGATGACGAGAAAGTTAAAATGTATATTAAAGTTCCAATGAATTTAATTTAAAAAGGAGTGCCGCCGGGCATGAACATGTGTTGTAATTAATGTTTAAAAGATAAATATTTTACTTAGATAGGAAGTTAAATATTTACAAGTAGGCCTACTTGATTTTGTTAAAAGCCCAGATTACTTATATATGAATTTATCAATATACTAGTTAACCAAATGCTTGATAATATTAAGAGATAGGTTATTTAAATATGAACTTATGTTATTCAGTTACTGTTTTGATCTTCGAGGCCTCATGTAAAATTAAAATCAGAGTTACTAGATTAATGAAATTGCTTCCTCTAAAGATGTAAACAAAGCATTACTTTAAAAGGTTATGATATGTAACTATTGAAGAAAGATGAATGCAAGAAAACAAGATATCTAAAGTATCACTATTTTAAAAGTTGTATTTTTAGTTTTAATAATTATTGTGTTCGAAGTATTTTAGCTTCCACCGTGTTATTTATAACACTGGGCATCCAGGGTTATATTAATCATAAGCCTGGAAGCATCTGATGTACTGGGATCAGTGAAGGAAGTGAGGCGGTATGCACCGGTATGGAATACCGTCACTGGTTTTAAAGGTCCAGAGGCATACCGGCACTGGTTTCAATGGTGAAATAGCATACCATCACTGAAAATCAATGGCTATTTAGTACAAATTGTGAATGTTCCTTTCAGTCGTAATATAATAATTACTTTTCATGATTATTCACCAACTTGTACACTTTCACCGGTAGCCATTGTCACTATAACTTGTGATGGTCTTTGTTGACATCTTAATGACTAAACCACTAGATTCTATGTTTTGAAAAAATCTCTCGGTAACAAAATGTTTTGACTTTTATATTGTTTAAATAGGTCTTAAATACTTTAAAAATGTCTATATTGAAGTAAATGAACTAAACTCAATGGCTCTAAATCTCTGGCTTACCACCCAACAGCTGCTCATCTACCATAGATGGCAGGATTGGGGCATGTGGTGAGCATGCTGACACCCACTGCTGTTAATGATGGTTTCCATGATGTGAAATAAATAAAGGTCTGTCAATCGACAGTACATGATGTTCTGGTCATGAAAGAAGTTAATTTAAAACACCACCAAGTGGATATCACATAATTATTATCTTGTAAAGGAGGAAATGTGCTTTCTTTAAATTGAGGTATGTTAGGGAAAAATTTTGGGATAGCATACCGCCTCTGGATTTTTCCCACTTCCTTCACTGACTGGGATGATCCTAGGGCTTCCTTCCTGTAATACACCTCTGGGTTGGGCCTGCTAGTTTTAAGTAACACATCCTAGGGAGGGCTTCTGTCCTAACCTAACATCCCGATTGCATCGTTGGTAGCAGAGCGTGGTTATCCTTCAGGATCCCGTCCACTGTTTTCTTTGTTGTTTATATTGTTGGTGGCAGATTTAGGGGCTCCCTTCTGGATCCTCATCTGTTCTCTTCTAGATTTTTTCTTTAAGTGGAAGCTTTGTATTTTTATTTTAGTTTAGTCTCTCTTGAATTTGTGTTTCATGTTTGCTGACTGAGCCATGAGGAAAAATAATATTAAGATGGAGTTCGTGTTAAAAGCTGGCATACTGTATGAACTGACCATTAGAGATGTACCAGCAGATCAGAAAGAGCCAGTTTGGGAACTCATGACAAAACTGAAGGAACATTGGGGGGGGGGGGGGGGGGAAACCCAGCTGATATGGATGTAGCCTACTCTGTGAGTCAGATTTAGATTCTCATTTTAATACATAAGTAATAGTTTAGCAAATTTAGTGACTTAGTTCAATTCCCCGGTGTTAAATCAATTTCAGTTAACTATATTTAAAAACAGGTCTCTACATATTCAGAATAAACTACAGACATAACGAACTTAGTACCGGTAGTTGACACCCCATAACCAACAAATGAGGAACGAACTTATGACACAAGCCAGGCAAATACTTGATAAAGTGAACTGTAGGAATGTTGAATTAATGAAAAAGTTTTAATTGGGAAAGACAGTCACATTATGTCAGCCTCCATTGAAACGGGTCAAAGCGACCATTCCAATTCCACAGTGTGGAATTTGCCACTTCTTTGTTGGAGGCACCCTTCCTAACAAGTGTAATACGGAAAAGTGACAAATGGCTACGAGTGATTTATGTACACAGGTGCAGTGCCCAGTAGAGATAGGCCTTGCTAGTAAAAAAACAAATTTAACTTCTCAAGTGCTCAAAGCTAACACTATTTTATTAATAAATTGCCTCGGTGTTTTGTAGGACTGCTAAAGAAACTGAAGTATAATTTGCTACTCCCACAGAACTAAAAATGTTCCATCGTATTTTCTCCCTATTTACATGCTTAGGGCTTACAGTAAACACCCTTCTTCCTCAATTAATACAAAGCCTATAGTGATGAATAAGGTACCAGTGGATAGGATATTTACCGACACATATATACCGTAGCATACTCTCTACCCATCTTTGGCACAACTCAGGCTGAGACGACTGAATATGGTTCCTTTGAATTGCGATCTTTTATTCTAAATCAAAATGTGAAGTGAGAAAATGATATTCTCCATGCCCAGGGTAGAGAAAGTTATGTGGTGTAGTAGATTCGATATTGATTTACGTGGATTTCATTTTACAGAAATGAATTATATTGATAGGCTCTCTAAATTGTCAAAGCCCAGTAACATACAACTTCCAAAACCCTATTTGAATACTGCAAACGTATCATAAGAACTTGCAGTGTGATTCGAATTTGGTGAATTCAATGTAATATTTAAAAAAAAATTATTTAATTTTACAACGGAAGAGGGGGTTGTTTGAATTTTAATGTTGCCTACAATTCTTTCCTGACTGAAGTGGGTATGTGTAAAAAAATTTGGTGCAAATTGGTCAAATCATGTAGATTTGTATAACGACTGTTCATACATACATTCCATACATACATACATTACATACATACATACATTACATACATACATAGCCTACATACATTACATACATACATACATACATACATTACATACATACATAAATACATAAATACATAAATACATTACATAAATACATACATACATACATACATACATACATACATACATACATACATAACATAAATAATTACACACATTACATAAATATGTACATACATTACATACATACATACATACATTGCACACATACATACTTACATTCATACAATCCATACATACCCACACACTTTCAATTAAGATATTAATAATGTATTGCACCTCAAAGAACATTAATGCTATAGCTTAGTTCATTTTTGCATCAATGAAACATAAAGATGTATGTTGCCTAGCAGTGAGTGTGTGTTTACTATTGAACAAAAAAGGAATCTGGTTGAAAAAAGCTGTATAAGCAAGGATGTAAGTACTGTTCTAGTGTGTGTGAAGTACATTTCAATGGAATTTCTTAACTCCAGTCTAAATTAAAATAATTTTTATACTGATAATATAGAAATCTATTTCGGAATACCAGCAACTGATTTTGTAACCTTCTATAAAGAGTCGCTCGTTTCATGTTTATTTTCCATTACAGCGAAGTCTCTTCTTTGACGAAAATAAAGTTCTGGCAGTGGCAGCGATACTTGAGTGTGTGATTTCATAACATACCATATTATAACTTTAGTTATAACTTAATGATTATCTGCATACACAGAAAAGGAACAGACGCAATACTCTGAAATAAAAGTTACTTTTTTTACCTCCATAACTTTCGTTGTTTTATAAAAGCTTGTTTTCTTTAGTGCGTAAATCGCTCCCACTTCTGATAAAATCCTTTCTACATATTCAAATTCAAGAAAAAATGTCTACCTGCCAAATTCTTAATATTAAGGAATTTAAGGTATTTGATGTGTTCATTTGTAAGTGCTTAACTAAGGTAGGTTAAGGTAGGTTTTATTTGAATATTTCTTATTTGCAGCTGTCTGATTACTCAGTAATGAACAATGATAAATTTCTTAAACTATGTAACAGGTTCTTATAAATAAAAATGTCGCAACAAAGGAATATTCGGGACAGAATGCATTTGCTGACTATGAATGCAGGTGAAGTGACTAAGGATAGTCAAGTGGAATTCATAATATGCAACCCAGATGGTGTGCAGCTGAGAGGAGAGGAACTTCACGACGCCTGAGAATATAGGCTGCAAATTATAATTTGAGTATTATATCACCTTTCGAAAGGATAAAAATTAATTCTCAAAAGGTGTTCTAAATTTTGTCCAGCTAGGCGGGAGGAGCGTGGGTTGTGCTGGCAGAATTTAGAACTCCCCACACCTTTCAAAAGGGTAAACTTAATTCCCCAAAATAATGTTTTAAAATGTGAGCAAGCGGGTGGAACGTTGGGAAGGGCTCATAAAATTTAGTGCAGGGCGAAATGCAGATCCAAAGATACCCAATATTATTTATTGTGTTATTTTTTTACAGGTTCAGTGTCTGCGATCCAGGAATATTCAGGAGAGAATCCAGTGGTGCAGCCACAGGGGTTCTAAAGAGGCTAAAGCTCCCCCAAGTTCCCCAGATTAGAATGACTCTTCTTTAAATGAATGTCTCATTTTCACAGAAATTCATTAGTGGTAAGAACGCAAGATATACATTGTTTGAAACTACTGATGAAATAATAATTAGTTTTTACCATATGTAACAGAAATACATAAAGTTTGCTGAAGGATTCATAATGGCAGAAATGATAAAATCTTCTGTTAATAGCAATTATTTCAAGTAATCATGGAAATCGAAATAATTTAGATGTTTAGTTCTGTATATTTCTGAAGTAACCACAAACAGTACTAAATTTTCGGCCATTCCATTATTCAGTCACCTGACAGTACAATTTTTTAACTCTAGGTTTGCTACAGCGCTTCACATGATCACTTTAAAAACACAAAACTTGGCGATGGTTTCGATGATTGCGCACTATATTTACAATTCAGTGATTTGTTCTTAAACGATAGAAGCCGTGTAGTATTTTATATTGAGGAAAGTGTCCAAAACACTGGGATAATTAGAGTGAAGATGCAAGTTTCTAAACTGTATAAGTTAGATCACTAAATGGCCGTTGGCAGCGAGTTGCACAAGGGTCACCTGATCAAGACAACTAGAGGGTGACCAACACTAATATCACTGTTCATAACCTATCAGCAACCTCCGTCTACAAGTCACTAATATCAATTTTCCTAAACTAACTGCCACAAACCTAACTCTACATGTCACCAACACTAAATAACTAGGTACTTTCTGAGGATGTGACACAACTTTCTCTTATATTTAAAGGGGCTTTACATGAAGAAAATTTAGTTTTTTGCGATTTTCTCAAAAACGGCTCTAACGCTTTCCTTTAAATTTTGCACATGGAGTGCTTATATGATTAATGTTTAAAAGATAAATACTTTACTTATATAGGAACTTAAATATTTACAAGTTCTTGATTTTGTTAGAAGTTCAGATTACTTAAATATGAATTTATTTATTTATGTATTTACTATTTAACAAAATGCTTGATAATATTAATTAAGAGGTACTTTATTTAAACGTGAATTTATGTTCATCAGTTACTCTTTTGATCTTCGAGGTTTCATGTATAATTAATAACAGAGGTATTAGTTTACTGAAATTGCTTCCTCTATAGATGTAAAAAAAGCATTAATTTAAAAAAGAAAGAAGAGGGTTTTATATTTTGTAAATTCGAAAATAACTTATGAAGGACTTTCAATTATCAAATTCTAGGTCTATATGTACTTATTTAGGGATTGAAATGAGGAAGAACGACTTATCACACTCAAACTATTCCCGCAGAAAACACTAGATATAGCTTTTTATAGCTTATAGCAGATCCCCGCGGCTTCGCCTATGATAATCGGAAGATTAAAAATGAAGAGCAAAATAATTGAAATATATTTATTAATACTTAGAAAGCGAAATATTCATAGGTCTAAAGTAAACTATTGATAGGCCTAATTAATGAAACAGCTACAAATCCGGCTTTGAAGTAAATTCCACGATTAGAGAGTGTAGCATGGTAAAAAACCTCAGATTCGATTTCTCTGGCCCAGAAAATCTCTGCATAGTGAGTTTCGTACACATCGTACACATCATTTAGGCCTATATTCATTATCCTTCCATCTAGGGTGAAAGTTTCAGATATCTGTGTACCTTGACATTATAAACAAATGAATCGGCCAGGGTGAGCTCACAAAATTCAAGCGATCGCGATGCTTTTATTTCCAAGGTATGACAAAAATAGGCAAAGCCATCTGCCATTGAATTGACAACTGAAATGTATTACTGAAAACTGATGCTTCGAAAGCGCAAAAAATGCAAATTTTCTGCCCATTTTCACTCATTACTCCCGAACGAAAGCTAAAATAAAATAAAACGTACTGTACCAGAAAGCTTCGTGGGAGTGTACTCAACAACTTCCCGAAGTTTCATGGTGATCGGATGAATGGTGTATTAATGCATAAAGGACAAACAGACATACATCCATATTTATTTATATAGAAGATAATTATTGTGTTCAAAGTATTTTTGCTTCCACCGTATTATTAATAACAGGACATCCAGGGTTATATTATTCATAAGCCTGGAAGAGTCTGATGTACTGGGACAGTCCTCAGGTCTCTTTCCTGTAATTTACTTCTTGGTTGGGCCCGCTAGTTTTAAGCAACACGTCCTAAGGGAGCGATCCTGTCCTAAACTATTCTCCCGATTGCATCGTTGGTAGCAGAGTGTGGTTATCCTTTAGGTTCCACACCCATTGTTTTCTTTGTTGTTTACATTCTTGGTGGCAGATTTAGTAATTCCCTTCTGGAGCCTCCTCTGTTCTCATATAAGATTTTTAAGTGGAAGCTTTGTATTCTTATTTTAGTTTAGTCTCTCTTGAATAGTGTTAAAGTTTTTCATTTGTGTTTCATGTTTGCTGACTGAGCCATGGAGATAAATAATATTAAGGTTGAGTTCGTGTTAAAAGCTGTATGAAATGACCATTAAAGACGTACCAGCAGATCAGAAGGGTCCAGTTGGGGAAGTCAGTACAAAACTGAAGGAAAATTGGGGAAAAACCAGCTGATATGGAAGTACTCTGTGATTTCAGATTTAGATTATCATTTTAATATATAAGTATTAGTTTAGCAAATTTACTGACTAGGCTCAATTCCCCATTGCTATATCGATTTCAGTTAACCAGATTTAAAAACAGGTCTCTACGTATTCAGAATAGACTACAGACGTAACGAACTTAGTAGTTGACACCCCTAACCAACAAATGAGGAACGAGCTTATGACACAAGCTAGGCAAATACTTGATAAAGTGAACTGTAGGAATGTTGAATTAATGAAAAAGTTTTAATTGGGAAAGACAGTCATATTATGTCAACCTCCCATTGAAACGGGTCAAAGCGACTATTCCAATTCCACGGTGTGGAATTTGCCACTTCTTTGTTGGAGGCACCCTTCCTAACAAGTGTAATACGGAAAATTGACAAATGGGTATAAGTGAATTATGTACACAGGTACAGTGCCCAATAGAGATTGGAATTGCTAGTAGAAAAACAAACCATAGATACATACATTACATCCATTACACACATACATTACATACATACATACATACATACATACATACATACATACATACATACATACATTACATACGTACATACATTACATACATACATCATACATACATACATTACATACATACTCACGCACTTTCAATTAAGATATCAATAATATATTGCACCTCAAAAAACATTTATGCTATAGCTTAGATCATTTTTGCATCAATGAAACATAAAGACGTACGTTGCCTAGCATTAAGATTGTGTTTACTGGTGAACGAAAAAGGAATCTGGCTGAAAAAAGCTATGAAAGCAAGGATTTAAGTAATGTTCTAGTTTGAATTAATGTGTGTGAAGTACATTTAAATGGAATTTATTAACTCCAGTCTAAAATAAAAGTAATTTTCGTACTTATAATAAAGATATATATTTCGGAATACCAGCAACTGATTTTATACACTTCTCTTAAGCCTCGCCTGTTTAATGTTGATTTTCACATACTCCGCAGCCTCTTTTTTGACGAAATTAAAGTTCTGGCAGTAGCAGCGATACTTGAGTGTGTGATTTCATAACATACCCTATTATAACTTTAGTTATAAATTAATGATACATCTGCTACACAGAAAAGTAACACAGGCAGTACTCTGAAATAAAAGTTACCTTTTACACTCCATAATTTTCGTTGTTTTATAAAAGGTTATTTCTTTATTGCATATATCGCTACCATTTCTAATAAAATACTTTCTACATATTCAAATTCAAGAAAAAGTCTCTTTCTGCCAGACTCTTGATATCACTAGAATGTAAAGTATTTGATATACTCATTTATAAATGCTTAAATATGGTAGGTTTTATTTGTTTATTTCTTATTTGCAGCCTTTCAGTGATTAACAGTAACGAACAATGATGAATTACATAAACATTGTTACAGGTTCATCGAAATAAAACTGCCTAAACAAAGGAATATTCGGGAGAGAATGCATTTGCTGACTATGAATGCAGGCGAAGTGACTAAGGATAGTCAAGTGGAATTCATAATATGCAACCCAGATGGTGTGCAGCTGAGAGGAGAGGAACTTCACGACGCCTGAGAATATAGGCTGCAAATTATAATTTGAGTATTATATCACCTTTCGAAAGGATAAAAATTAATTCTCAAAAGGTGTTCTAAATTTTGTCCAGCTAGGCGGGAGGAGCGTGGGTTGTGCTGGCAGAATTTAGAACTCCCCACACCTTTCAAAAGGGTAAACTTAATTCCCCAAAATAATGTTTTAAAATGTGAGCAAGCGGGTGGAACGTTGGGAAGGGCTCATAAAATTTAGTGCAGGGCGAAATGCAGATCCAAAGATACCCAATATTATTTATTGTGTTATTTTTTTACAGGTTCAGTGTCTGCGATCCAGGAATATTCAGGAGAGAATCCAGTGGTGCAGCCACAGGGGTTCTAAAGAGGCTAAAGCTCCCCCAAGTTCCCCAGATTAGAATGACTCTTCTTTAAATGAATGTCTCATTTTCACAGAAATTCATTAGTGGTAAGAACGCAAGATATACATTGTTTGAAACTACTGATGAAATAATAATTAGTTTTTACCATATGTAACAGAAATACATAAAGTTTGCTGAAGGATTCATAATGGCAGAAATGATAAAATCTTCTGTTAATAGCAATTATTTCAAGTAATCATGGAAATCGAAATAATTTAGATGTTTAGTTCTGTATATTTCTGAAGTAACCACAAACAGTACTAAATTTTCGGCCATTCCATTATTCAGTCACCTGACAGTACAATTTTTTAACTCTAGGTTTGCTACAGCGCTTCACATGATCACTTTAAAAACACAAAACTTGGCGATGGTTTCGATGATTGCGCACTATATTTACAATTCAGTGATTTGTTCTTAAACGATAGAAGCCGTGTAGTATTTTATATTGAGGAAAGTGTCCAAAACACTGGGATAATTAGAGTGAAGATGCAAGTTTCTAAACTGTATAAGTTAGATCACTAAATGGCCGTTGGCAGCGAGTTGCACAAGGGTCACCTGATCAAGACAACTAGAGGGTGACCAACACTAATATCACTGTTCATAACCTATCAGCAACCTCCGTCTACAAGTCACTAATATCAATTTTCCTAAACTAACTGCCACAAACCTAACTCTACATGTCACCAACACTAAATAACTAGGTACTTTCTGAGGATGTGACACAACTTTCTCTTATATTTAAAGGGGCTTTACATGAAGAAAATTTAGTTTTTTGCGATTTTCTCAAAAACGGCTCTAACGCTTTCCTTTAAATTTTGCACATGGAGTGCTTATATGATTAATGTTTAAAAGATAAATACTTTACTTATATAGGAACTTAAATATTTACAAGTTCTTGATTTTGTTAGAAGTTCAGATTACTTAAATATGAATTTATTTATTTATGTATTTACTATTTAACAAAATGCTTGATAATATTAATTAAGAGGTACTTTATTTAAACGTGAATTTATGTTCATCAGTTACTCTTTTGATCTTCGAGGTTTCATGTATAATTAATAACAGAGGTATTAGTTTACTGAAATTGCTTCCTCTATAGATGTAAAAAAAGCATTAATTTAAAAAAGAAAGAAGAGGGTTTTATATTTTGTAAATTCGAAAATAACTTATGAAGGACTTTCAATTATCAAATTCTAGGTCTATATGTACTTATTTAGGGATTGAAATGAGGAAGAACGACTTATCACACTCAAACTATTCCCGCAGAAAACACTAGATATAGCTTTTTATAGCTTATAGCAGATCCCCGCGGCTTCGCCTATGATAATCGGAAGATTAAAAATGAAGAGCAAAATAATTGAAATATATTTATTAATACTTAGAAAGCGAAATATTCATAGGTCTAAAGTAAACTATTGATAGGCCTAATTAATGAAACAGCTACAAATCCGGCTTTGAAGTAAATTCCACGATTAGAGAGTGTAGCATGGTAAAAAACCTCAGATTCGATTTCTCTGGCCCAGAAAATCTCTGCATAGTGAGTTTCGTACACATCGTACACATCATTTAGGCCTATATTCATTATCCTTCCATCTAGGGTGAAAGTTTCAGATAT
Organism: Ectobius pallidus; assembly: GCA_964059195.1. Classification (NCBI taxonomy): domain Eukaryota; kingdom Metazoa; phylum Arthropoda; class Insecta; order Blattodea; family Ectobiidae; genus Ectobius; species Ectobius pallidus. Next base: position 53,802,825 of record CAXKWD010000009.1, read on the forward strand.
CTGTGTACCTTGACATTATAAACAAATGAATCGGCCAGGGTGAGCTCACAAAATTCAAGCGATCGCGATGCTTTTATTTCCAAGGTATGACAAAAATAGGCAAAGCCATCTGCCATTGAATTGACAACTGAAATGTATTACTGAAAACTGATGCTTCGAAAGCGCAAAAAATGCAAATTTTCTGCCCATTTTCACTCATTACTCCCGAACGAAAGCTAAAATAAAATAAAACGTACTGTACCAGAAAGCTTCGTGGGAGTGTACTCAACAACTTCCCGAAGTTTCATGGTGATCGGATGAATGGTGTATTAATGCATAAAGGACAAACAGACATACATCCATATTTATTTATATAGAAGATAATTATTGTGTTCAAAGTATTTTTGCTTCCACCGTATTATTAATAACAGGACATCCAGGGTTATATTATTCATAAGCCTGGAAGAGTCTGATGTACTGGGACAGTCCTCAGGTCTCTTTCCTGTAATTTACTTCTTGGTTGGGCCCGCTAGTTTTAAGCAACACGTCCTAAGGGAGCGATCCTGTCCTAAACTATTCTCCCGATTGCATCGTTGGTAGCAGAGTGTGGTTATCCTTTAGGTTCCACACCCATTGTTTTCTTTGTTGTTTACATTCTTGGTGGCAGATTTAGTAATTCCCTTCTGGAGCCTCCTCTGTTCTCATATAAGATTTTTAAGTGGAAGCTTTGTATTCTTATTTTAGTTTAGTCTCTCTTGAATAGTGTTAAAGTTTTTCATTTGTGTTTCATGTTTGCTGACTGAGCCATGGAGATAAATAATATTAAGGTTGAGTTCGTGTTAAAAGCTGTATGAAATGACCATTAAAGACGTACCAGCAGATCAGAAGGGTCCAGTTGGGGAAGTCAGTACAAAACTGAAGGAAAATTGGGGAAAAACCAGCTGATATGGAAGTACTCTGTGATTTCAGATTTAGATTATCATTTTAATATATAAGTATTAGTTTAGCAAATTTACTGACTAGGCTCAATTCCCCATTGCTATATCGATTTCAGTTAACCAGATTTAAAAACAGGTCTCTACGTATTCAGAATAGACTACAGACGTAACGAACTTAGTAGTTGACACCCCTAACCAACAAATGAGGAACGAGCTTATGACACAAGCTAGGCAAATACTTGATAAAGTGAACTGTAGGAATGTTGAATTAATGAAAAAGTTTTAATTGGGAAAGACAGTCATATTATGTCAACCTCCCATTGAAACGGGTCAAAGCGACTATTCCAATTCCACGGTGTGGAATTTGCCACTTCTTTGTTGGAGGCACCCTTCCTAACAAGTGTAATACGGAAAATTGACAAATGGGTATAAGTGAATTATGTACACAGGTACAGTGCCCAATAGAGATTGGAATTGCTAGTAGAAAAACAAACCATAGATACATACATTACATCCATTACACACATACATTACATACATACATACATACATACATACATACATACATACATACATACATACATTACATACGTACATACATTACATACATACATCATACATACATACATTACATACATACTCACGCACTTTCAATTAAGATATCAATAATATATTGCACCTCAAAAAACATTTATGCTATAGCTTAGATCATTTTTGCATCAATGAAACATAAAGACGTACGTTGCCTAGCATTAAGATTGTGTTTACTGGTGAACGAAAAAGGAATCTGGCTGAAAAAAGCTATGAAAGCAAGGATTTAAGTAATGTTCTAGTTTGAATTAATGTGTGTGAAGTACATTTAAATGGAATTTATTAACTCCAGTCTAAAATAAAAGTAATTTTCGTACTTATAATAAAGATATATATTTCGGAATACCAGCAACTGATTTTATACACTTCTCTTAAGCCTCGCCTGTTTAATGTTGATTTTCACATACTCCGCAGCCTCTTTTTTGACGAAATTAAAGTTCTGGCAGTAGCAGCGATACTTGAGTGTGTGATTTCATAACATACCCTATTATAACTTTAGTTATAAATTAATGATACATCTGCTACACAGAAAAGTAACACAGGCAGTACTCTGAAATAAAAGTTACCTTTTACACTCCATAATTTTCGTTGTTTTATAAAAGGTTATTTCTTTATTGCATATATCGCTACCATTTCTAATAAAATACTTTCTACATATTCAAATTCAAGAAAAAGTCTCTTTCTGCCAGACTCTTGATATCACTAGAATGTAAAGTATTTGATATACTCATTTATAAATGCTTAAATATGGTAGGATTTATTTGTTTATTTCTTATTTGCAGCCTTTCAGTGATTAACAGTAACGAACAATGATGAATTACATAAACATTGTTACAGGTTCATCGAAATAAAACTGCCTAAACAAAGGAATATTCGGGAGAGAATGCATTTGCTGACTATGAATGCAGGGGAAGTGACTAAGGATAGTCAAGTGGAATTCATAATATGCAACCCAGATGGTGTGCAGCTGAGAGGAGAGGAACTTCACGACGCCTGAGAATATAGGCTGCAAATTATAATTTGAGTATTATATCACCTTTCGAAAGGATAAAAATTAATTCTCAAAAGGTGTTCTAAATTTTGTCCAGCTAGGCGGGAGGAGCGTGGGTTGTGCTGGCAGAATTTAGAACTCCCCACACCTTTCAAAAGGGTAAACTTAATTCCCCAAAATAATGTTTTAAAATGTGAGCAAGCGGGTGGAACGTTGGGAAGGGCTCATAAAATTTAGTGCAGGGCGAAATGCAGATCCAAAGATACCCAATATTATTTATTGTGTTATTTTTTTACAGGTTCAGTGTCTGCGATCCAGGAATATTCAGGAGAGAATCCAGTGGTGCAGCCACAGGGGTTCTAAAGAGGCTAAAGCTCCCCCAAGTTCCCCAGATTAGAATGACTCTTCTTTAAATGAATGTCTCATTTTCACAGAAATTCATTAGTGGTAAGAACGCAAGATATACATTGTTTGAAACTACTGATGAAATAATAATTAGTTTTTACCATATGTAACAGAAATACATAAAGTTTGCTGAAGGACTCATAATGGCAGAAATGATAAAATCTTCTGTTAATAGCAATTATTTCAAGTAATCATGGAAATCGAAATAATTTAGATGTTTAGTTCTGTATATTTCTGAAGTAACCACAAACAGTACTAAATTTTCGGCCATTCCATTATTCAGTCACCTGACAGTACAATTTTTTAACTCTAGGTTTGCTACAGCGCTTCACATGATCACTTTAAAAACACAAAAGTTGGCGATGGTTTCGATGATTGCGCACTATATTTACAATTCAGTGATTTGTTCTTAAACGATAGAAGCCGTGTAGTATTTTATATTGAGGAAAGTGTCCAAAACACTGGGAAAATTAGAGTGAAGATGCAAGTTTCTAAACTGTATAAGTTAGATCACTAAATGGCCGTTGGCAGCGAGTTGCACAAGGGTCACCTGATCAAGACAACTAGAGGGTGACCAACACTAATATCACTATTCATAACCTATCAGCAACCTCCGTCTACAAGTCACTAATATCAATTTTCCTAAACTAACTGCCACAAACCTAACTCTACATGTCACCAACACTAATTAACTAGGTACTTTCTGAGGATGTGACACAACTTTCTCTTATATTTAAAGGGGCTTTACATGAAGAAAATTTAGTTTTTTGCGATTTTCTCAAAAACGGCTCTAACGCTTTCCTTTAAATTTTGCACATGGAGTGCTTATATGATTAATGTTTAAAGATAAATACTTTACTTATATAGGAACTTAAATATTTACAAGTTCTTGATTTTGTTAGAAGTTCAGATTACTTAAATATGAATTTATTTATTTATGTATTTACTATTTAACAAAATGCTTGATAATATTAATTAAGAGGTACTTTATTTAAACGTGAATTTATGTTCATCAGTTACTCTTTTGATCTTCGAGGTTTCATGTATAATTAATAACAGAGGTATTAGTTTACTGAAATAGCTTCCTCTAGAGATGTAAACAAAGCATTAATTTAAAAAAGAAAGAAGAGGGTTTTATATTTTGTAAATTCGAAAATAACTTATGAAGGACTTTCAATTATCAAATTCTAGGTCTATATGTACTTATTTAGGGATTGAAATGAGGAAGAACGACTTATCACACTCAAACTATTCCCGCAGAAAACGCTAGATATAGCTTTTTATAGCTTATAGCAGATCCCCGCGGCTTCGCCTATGATAATCGGAAGATTAAAAATGAAGAGCAAAGTAATTGAAATATATTTATTAATACTTAGAAAGCGAAATATTCATAGGTCTAAAGTAAACTATTGATAGGCCTAATTAATGAAACAGCTACAAATCCGGCTTTGAAGTAAATTCCACGATTAGAGAGTGTAGCATGGTAAAAAACCTCAGATTCGATTTCTCTGGCCCAGAAAATCTCTGCATAGTGAGTTTCGTACACATCGTACACATCATTTAGGCCTATATTCATTATCCTTCCATCTAGGGTGAAAGTTTCAGATATCTGTGTACCTTGACATTATAAACAAATGAATCGGCCAGGGTGAGCTCACAAAATTCTAGCGATCGCGATGCTTTTATTTCCAAGGTATGACAAAAATAGGCAAAGCCATCTGCCATTGAATTGACAACTGAAATGTATTACTGAAAACTGATGCTTCGAAAGCGCAAAAAATGCAAATTTTCTGCCCATTTTCACTCATTACTCCCGAACGAAAGCTAAAATAAAATAAAACGTACTGTACCAGAAAGCTTCGTGGGAGTGTACTCAACAACTTCCCGAAGTTTCATGGTGATCGGATGAATGGTGTATTAATGCATAAAGGACAAACAGACATACATCCATATTTATTTATATAGAAGATAATTATTGTGTTCAAAGTATTTTTGCTTCCACCGTATTATTAATAACAGGACATCCAGGGTTATATTATTCATAAGCCTGGAAGAGTCTGATGTACTGGGACAGTCCTCAGGTCTCTTTCCTGTAATTTACTTCTTGGTTGGGCCCGCTAGTTTTAAGCAACACGTCCTAAGGGAGCGATCCTGTCCTAAACTATTCTCCCGATTGCATCGTTGGTAGCAGAGTGTGGTTATCCTTTAGGTTCCACACCCATTGTTTTCTTTGTTGTTTACATTCTTGGTGGCAGATTTAGTAATTCCCTTCTGGAGCCTCCTCTGTTCTCATATAAGATTTTTAAGTGGAAGCTTTGTATTCTTATTTTAGTTTAGTCTCTCTTGAATAGTGTTAAAGTTTTTCATTTGTGTTTCATGTTTGCTGACTGAGCCATGGAGATAAATAATATTAAGGTTGAGTTCGTGTTAAAAGCTGTATGAAATGACCATTAATAAAAGACGTACCAGCAGATCAGAAGTGTCCAGTTGGGGAAGTCAGTACAAAACTGAAGGAAAATTGGGGAAAAACCAGCTGATATGGAAGTACTCTGTGATTTCAGATTTAGATTCTCATTTTAATATATAAGAATTAGTTTAGCAAATTTACTGACTAGGCTCAATTCCCCATTGCTATATCGATTTCAGTTAACCAGATTTAAAAACAGGTCTCTACGTATTCAGAATAGACTACAGACGTAACGAACTTAGTAGTTGACACCCCTAACCAACAAATGAGGAATGAGCTTATGACACAAGCTAGGCAAATACTTGATAAAGTGAACTGTAGGAATGTTGAATTAATGAAAAAGTTTTAATTGGGAAAGACAGTCATATTATGTCAACCTCCCATTGAAACGGGTCAAAGCGACTATTCCAATTCCACGGTGTGGAATTTGCCACTTCTTTGTTGGAGGCACCCTTCCTAACAAGTGTAATACGGAAAATTGACAAATGGGTATAAGTGAATTATGTACACAGGTACAGTGCCCAATAGAGATTGGAATTGCTAGTATAAAAACAAACCATAGATACATTACATCCATTACACACATACATTACATACATTACATACATACATACATACATACATACATACATACATACATACATACATTACATACGTACATACATTACATACATTACATACGTACATACATTACATACATACATCATACATACATTACATACATACTCACGCACTTTCAATTAAGATATCAATAATGTATTGCACCTCAAAAAACATTTATGCTATAGCTTAGATCATTTTTGCATCAATGAAACATAAAGACGTACGTTGCCTAGCATTAAGATTGTGTTTACTGGTGACCGAAAAAGGAATCTGGCTGAAAAAAGCTGTGCAAGCAAGGATTTAAGTAATGTTCTAGTTTGAAGTAATGTGTGTGAAGTACATTTAAATGGAATTTATTAACTCCAGTCTAAAATAAAAGTAATTTTCGTACTTATAATAAAGATATATATTTCGGAATACCAGCAACTGATTTTATACACTTCTCTTAAGCCTCGCCTGTTTAATGTTGATTTTCACATACTCCGCAGCCTCTTTTTTGACGAAATTAAAGTTCTGGCAGTAGCAGCGATACTTGAGTGTGTGATTTCATAACATACCCTATTATAACTTTAGTTATAAATTAATGATACATCTGCTACACAGAAAAGGAACACAGGCAGTACTCTGAAATAAAAGTTACCGTTTACACTCCATAATTTTCGTTGTTTTATAAAAGGTTATTTCTTTATTGCATATATCGCTACCATTTCTAATAAAATACTTTCTCCATATTCAAATTCAAGAAAAAGTATCTTTCTGCCAGACTCTTGATATCACTAGAATGTAAGGTATTTGATATACTCATTTATAAATGCTTAAATATGGTAGGTTTTATTTGTTTATTTCTTATTTGCAGCCTTTCAGTGATTAACAGTAACGAACAATGATGAATTACATAAACATTGTTACAGGTTCATCGAAATAAAACTGCATAAACAAAGGAATATTCGGGAGTGAATGCATTTGCTGACTATGAATGCAGGCGAAGTGACTAAGGATAGTCAAGTGGAATTCATAATATGCAACCCAGATGGTGTGCAGCTGAGAGGAGAGGAACTTCACGACGCCTGAGAATATAGGCTGCAAATTATAATTTGAGTATTATATCACCTTTCGAAAGGATAAAAATTAATTCTCAAAAGGTGTTCTAAATTTTGTCCAGCTAGGCGGGAGGAGCGTGGGTTGTGCTGGCAGAATTTAGAACTCCCCACACCTTTCAAAAGGGTAAACTTAATTCCCACAAAAAATGTTCTAAAATGTGGGCAAGCGGGTGGAACGTTGGGAAGGGCTCATAAAATTTAGTGCAGGGCGAAAGGCAGATCCAAAGATACCCAATTTTATTTATTATGTTATTGTTTACAGGTTCACTGTTTGCAACCCAGGAATATTCAGGAGAGAATCCAGTGGTGCAGCAACAGGGGTGCTAAAGAGGCTAAAGCTCCCCAGATTAGAATGATTCTTCTTTAAATGAATGTCTCATTTTGACATAAGTTCAATTAGTGATAAGAACGCAAAGTATACAATGTTTGAAATTACTTACTGAAATAATAATTAGTTTTTACCATATGTAACAGAAATACATAAGGTTTGCTGAATAATTCATAATGGCAGAATATGATAAAACCTTCTGTTAATAGCAATAATTTCAAGTAATCATGGAAATCGAAATAATTTAGTATGTTTAGTTCTGTATATTTCTGAAGTAAATACAAACAGTATGGCTGTTGGAGTTTAGCCTCCAGACGAGAGTTACGACTGCGGAGGGTCACGTGATTAAAATAACTAGATGGTGATCATCACCAATATCACTGTGTCTAACCTATCAACAACCTGGTTCTACAAGTCAATATCAATGTTCCTAGCCTAACTACCACAAACCTAGCTCTACTCGTCACCAACCCTAATTAAGTATTCCTAACTTAGAATCCTATTACTACTTAGGATCATAGGCGTAACCAGGCCGACCATTTGGGGGGTTATAACATCCGGGGGGTCTGGGGGGTATTGGAGTTTTAAGTTTCCCACGCTTTATACTCGTATAAGTAATATATAAGCAGACTTTTAAAAAATTGTACAATTTTACTTTTTTTAATCAATGGGAGGGGGGGGGGGGTTCAAACACCTAAACCCCCCCTCGTTACGCCTCTGCTTAGAATCGCAGATTAATAGCACTGGAAACTCGTGCTTTGAATCGCGGCACATAAAATAGTGGCAGCGCTGATAACTGGAAACCAATAAGATTCCAGATCAGTGTCTTACCAATCAAAGTCATTTACGGCAAGCATAGATCTGACGCAACTTGGTATGTAGGGCGCTGAGAAGTGCGTAATGATTGCAACTATACCCGAAACTTATTTAAAAATTAACACAGGTTATTTTGAAACACTTACCTTGTGACATGTCATGTCGGACACCTTGTCTAGCTAACATTGGTTTCTGGGGTATGGTACAATCATCAACTGCTGGCTCTCCTTGTGCTGATGATCTGAAACACAAGTACAGACGAGTTAGTATTACACAATTATAACCCTAATAGTGTTTTTACTCTATGGTACTATCATAATCAGAATCCAAAAAATATTCTAATTGTACATTACCAATTCATAAAAGGTACAGCATGAAGTAAAAATGGCACAGATTTCTGATCGGAAGAAAGTTATAGTTTTTTTTTGTGGAGGGGAACCAAATAGAGGTAATATGAAATCTAGTGTAAAACATTCACACGATTTTCTTCTATCCTAACCATGAATTGCATTCTTCTAAATTCTTATACACAAAGTACGGAAGTACAGACACACACAAAGTACGGAAGTACAGACACACACAAAGTACGGAAGTACAGACACACAAAGTACGGAAGTACAGACACACACAAAGTACGGAAGTGCAGACTCACACAAAGTACGGAAGTGCAGACTCACACAAAGTACGGAAGTACAGACACACACAGATATAGGCTATACTTGCAAATGCTATACTTTATAATGAACATCCAATGTAAATCATTAGCAGCACTGAAATACGATCTAGAGCCCAAATCAAATCAGAAAATTTATGTAAAGGATTCATTCGTTCGAAATGTTTGTAAATAAGGAAACATGAATGAAATGTATAATTGAAGGCATTGTACGTATTAGTACAACATGAATTTGATTATTATTTTAAACTCAAGACCTGACGCATTTGTTGCCCTTAAGAAGGGAAGTGTAACGAAAAAATTGTTTAACTAAACACTATTTAAATGTTAATGCTGTTATGTTATTCTCTTATTTTAATTTTCAACTTTAAACAAAGCAAGTGTCCATTTCAAGAGAAAATTCTGGAGTCAATATAGACTATATGGCGTTCAATTCTTTCACTTCCCCGAGTTATTTTTGTCACTTATTGAATTGATACTATACTTACTGATACTGTAATTTCGCCTGAAAATGCCATCCTACGTAGTTTTATTCCGGTAGGACTGAAACCAACGACGACCTCCTGCGTGGTCTTGTGATTAACGTCGCTGACTACAGATCTGACTACAGATTCGTAGGCCCGGGTTCGTTCTCCGGTACCTCCTCGAATTATTCTGAGGCAGGAAGGTCTGGGACGGGGTGCACTCAGCCTCGTGATTCAAATTGAGGAGCTACTTGATAGAAAAGTAGCGGCTCCGGTCTTGAAAACCACCGTTAACCTACCTGTGGTAGATGACGCAGCGGTCGGGTGGTAGGCCTTGTCCCTTCAGGGATGTAGCGCCACGGAGTTTTTTTTTTAGACCAACGGTGGATTTAGATGGATTAAGTGCTGACATGCAAGTAATTTTGCAAGTAACTTTGCAATATAATAGCTCATAGCTAGCAGTCTGCTTTCGCGCGGTTACGGTGTGGACACTGAACTTTGTAATACCGGCGTGGAACAAGCTACGAATTTACACAATTCATCACTACACTCGTCCGAAGACCAGTTCGTTTACTAGTAAATAGACAACTTTAAACCCTTAACCATGGACGCGATTACGCTGTTACATTAACACGAACATCAGGTAACCGCTCACAAAACGTGAATGTTATTATTCAAGCAAATTGATATCTAAATGTTTGATTAACGAAGCATTATTCTTACACCATCAACTTATAGGGGTTACGGACACACATCTGAGTCAGTGCATCACAATTGCAATGAAATGCACAGTTATGAAAGATCCGTTAACATTTCTTCAAATGAATAGCTAATTTACACAAAATCGTCATTTACATCACTCCCATCCAGACAATCACAATTCGCCATAGTAAAGGGATGTTTTCAAAATTACAATAGCTTAACTTAAAAAACACGTTTCCCTTAGAAATGACAGTCATTAGTCATTCTTGCAAAATTTTACCGAAATAATTTCATCATAACTGTCATCATCACAGTCTTAAAACTCTCGGCCTATAAGTATTTGATGGTCCCGGCCGTTCACGGTTATTCACAATATAGTCAACTGAAAACTTACATAACTATGAATGTGGGGTCTCTCAGACCTAAAAGAAAAATTTATAGCACGGCTCCACCTACACCGATGGGTAATGACACATATGGGCTGATTAAGGGTTTTGATAAGGGAATAACACACCTGTGAGGGCGATATCCAGGCAGCAACAGCGGTTTGTGTTTTTACTGCGGTCGCATAGACCTCACGCAAATGGTGAAGAGTTAAATTCAGAAAGCTGAATGGGTTTATGTAAGTTGGCATGCTATTTTACCACAGACTGAAGTTTCATAATGTGCGGGAAATCAATACCAGCTCAATATAAAACGATAGGACATTAATATAATATTTGCCTTGATGAGTAAGAACGTAACATTTTTAGCTAAAGGCTAGGCCTCCTCTTTAAATTTAATTAATATAAGACAACTGAAATGAAAAACTTCTGTGCCCATAACAGAACCATATAATTTAAAAACATTTGAATAAGTAGGCATCGTCATTTAACTCACTATGAAAATAAAGGAAGTCAGCAACTGGTAAGGAGACGTCAGAAACCCCGATCAAGATTTTGGACGGATTGTGCATATCTGTAAGGGTAACAGATTCCTATAATATTAGGGGTAGGCATGAAGAAATATATTTTATGTAGAAATCTGTATGGCTGGCCATGTCGCCAACTTTCAAGAGAAAACCCTTAATATCGTAATATTATAAACAAAATTCCAGAGAAGGAATAAGAGTAAGGGGGGAGGCACACCTTTGAAACTAAAAAAAAAGCGCACTTTTAAATTAATGTTTCTCTGTAGCATGCACTTTTCTCTTCAATTTGGTAAAACAATTTTTTATATATGTATAATACTTTCAGAGCTATGGCCGTAAATGTTGACTTCAAATTCACTCCCTTCGGTAAGTTTGTCACTCTTTTTCCGAAATGTTCAATTTTAAACACAGTTTACATCATAACATGAAAACTATTGAAGATATTTTAGCGAAATGCATTTTGAAAAGACATGATAAAGATCGGCTTTATGTAGTAGATGCGGGTCTTAACAAAAATTAGAAATAAGATTCATAGGAAAATTCAAGTAATTAAGAATTTTAGGATGTAAACGCACAAAATTAGTATAGTTATTGACAATGCATATACGGTCCAATGAGAAGTCTTTGAGAAAATCTAAAAATCAATGATGCAAATATACTGTAGGGTATATAATGTAGGCCAAATTTCAGTTCAGTGCGTCTTAAGGTTCCTGAAATATAAAATGTTAAAAGTTCTCTAATTTTACACTAGCCAAAGGTGTACCTCCTCCCAATAGGCGTAACGAGGGTTTTTTTGGGGGGGGGGGGTTTGAACCCCCCCTATTGATTAAAAAAGAAAAAATTATACTATTTATTTCATTATTGTGATATATCACCTTTTTTAAAAATCTGCTTATAAATTACTTAATATGAGTTTAAAGCGCGGAAAGCTTAAAACTCGTTATTGTGCATCTTAATTTTTAAAATTTTCCGGGGGGAGGACCCCGGAACCCCCCTCTCCAGATGTTATAACCCCCCCATATGGTCGGCCTGGTTACGCCTATGCTCCTCCCTACCAAAAAATAAAACCTAAACTGCAATTAAATACAACTCGAAGTTTACTCGCAACAGGCAAGCACAGGTGTTATTCCGGAAACACTTCTTTTGGGGTAGGGCAACATGAAACACGTTTTTATAACGATATCTCTTTCGATTTGTTCGCTGTTACCATAGTCTAGGTCCTTTGCTCCCTAATAAATAATAATTATATAATTAAGCCAGATAGTCTCACAGTTCAATACACAATACATTTTATGTAACTTAGATTTAATTATTTTTAAGTAATATATAATGAAACCTACTTGTTAAGTGGTGGTGTAATGGGGATGACGGGTGTCGAACTGTTGCCTCCCATGTCGTGAATGGGATTTTCTTCCTCGTTTTCAAAAACTTGAGGTTGTGTGGATGTCCTGTGCCGGCATCGAAACAAACACGGACAACAGCAACACATAAGGCAGTTTGTTTCCGGCGAAGGTGGCAATTTCTTCTTATTGTTGTTGTTGTTATTATTATTATTGTCATCCCCTTGTCCACCGAGACAACAACACAATTTAAGTATCATTGGTGTTTTTTTGTTTTGTTTTAAACAGCAATCAGGTATTCAGACTAATCATAACGAAGACACAGAACACACTGGAAATGCACTTTATTTCTTTCGATACAGTCACGCAAAAGTAGGAACATTATTATTAATATTATTTTAGTAACAGACTCTGTTCATGATACAAAGTCTGCAACATTAATTAGACACAACAATTAAAAAAATGCAAGACTGAATCCGAATATTGGAAAATTAATACACGAATTGAATTAATACCTGTATAAAATACAAAACTATACCATGAAAACGGTGTAATCTTTCTGAAAGTTTCTAACGTAATAAATTTGGAAGTTTACAATAACATTGGGCTATATTTTATTCCCAGTAAACATTAACCACGCATTTTGCACTACACGAACACTTTGACAGAATGGAGGACACACACACCGCAAAAAATGAACACTTTAAGAATAAATGACATACAATGGAAGAACGACGAAAATATCTTCTTGTTAGAGAACTACGGCTCTTTAAATCTCGAAACACCACAGTGATTTCTAATTGTAAAATCTACGACGTATGGCAACATGATACCGGCGTATTTAACTCGCTGGATTTGAATGGCAGGTAGGTATGCGACTCTGTGCAGTGTACTTCACTCACCAGGCGTCTCTACTGTTCTACGTACTGTACCTCCCACGCGACACACTTATTTTATTATTTTCATTGATTATTCTCACTTCTGTACTGACAACAGTTAAAGGAAGGATTAATGAAACTGTATTCCAGTCAGACTGAGAGCAACAGGGTATCAAGTCTGCGTACACTTCAAATCTTAGTTTACGAACAAGGGTCCGACGTTTAGACGTAATTAATTATTCTATTTCAATTATTTGCTCGAAATAAATATTGATTAATCATTACTTTGCCGGAAAAAGGCGTAGTTAAATACAATTAAAAAAGAGCGCTTATGAGTAACTTTAAACAAGGCAAAAATGAACTAGTATTAAAATGTCCAGCCGTTCTGAATATGAGCTGCACACTTTGTAGAAGTTCTCGGATAACAGGTCATAATTTTATTCCAAAATACTAGTTGGGTACTAGAAATTGTGTCTTGGGAAACCAAAATCTCGATTTGTTCGTTAGAGAATAATCCCGGGATTTGTTAGTGCATCCCGACAGTTTTAAACTGTTGTCATTCACTTTATTAATGCCATCCTGGGAAGACGAAACACTTATCTGCTGCGTTTATATACACATTGTTATCCAAATCTTGTCACGCTTGTTTTTAGATACAAAACTGTCCAAATGCATTTTGATTTTAGGTACGAACTGTCCGAATCTTTACCCAGATTATTTCTAGAATAATCATAAGGAATATTTCATTTTTCATCAAGGGAGGAATTTGTATGAGCTTTCGATGCGCTATTTGCGCTGTGACTAACAGAAATAGACTGATATTTGTTTACTTCTGTTTGAAGCACTCCAAAACATAATAGGGTACTGTATGTTCAGTTACCATTGTTCACGGCACCTAAATGGTCTGAATAAAATGACAAATGTCGATTACATCTACGTTTTCCTAAAGTAGATTTTCCAAACTGTGTTGGTTCATTGTAGCCCAATTAAAGTTCTTGTTTTAAGAACGCTACCCCTACCCTTAGCACTTCTCTATTCGCTACTGGCTTGGCGGAAATGTAGACCCATTTCTTCCGAAACGAAACTCTGAAGGGTCTAGGCCTACCACTCGACCGCTGCGTCATCTACCATAGGCAGATGGCATGTTTGAGGGAGGTATGTGGGGGGGGCAAGTGGTCAGCATGCCCACGGACATTAACGGTGGTTTCCAAGACCGGAGCCGCTAGTTTTCTATCAAGTAGTTCCTCAATTTGAATCACGAGGCTGAGTGCACCCCGTTCCAGACCTCCCTACCTCAGAAAAATCCGAGGAGGTACCGGGGATCGAACTAGGGCCTACGGGTCTGTAGTCAGCAACGCTAACCGTAAGACCACGCAGGCGGTCAAGTTAATCCGATGAGGTAAAATAAGGCGGGTGGTTTATGAATGCAGTAGCCTTAAATTCTCCCTTAAAACCCAGACTATTTTAGTCATTTAGCTATGAAAGATAAAATTCTTCTTGACTCGACTGGGAATTAACTCAAATTAGCAGCCTGAAGGCTTGACCACTAAACCATGATGGACCAGAAATTAAAAGAAATTTACCATTGTGGTTCTGGTCCTTATTGTAGTTTGTATTAACTTCATTATGTCAACAGTTCTTGCATGAATATGTACACTTCTAATAAAAACACATATTTTTGACGAAGCATTCTATAGGCAGTTTAATAACATTGCAGATATTTCTAAAATATTAAAGACTATCCAAAGATTAGACTATTGCTGGTAGTTAACACTAAAATAATATATATTGCAATTATTTACATTAACCCCTTTCTTTTATTTGAACTACGCATTTACTACAGACAACAATAGCACTGGTCGTAACAATATTAACTCCACAAAGCAGAATATACGTACAAAGCAAAGGTTATCGATGCCCTTTCTTTTGACCTACATAAATTAATGTACACAACCATACTGTAACTACCAGAGATCGATTTTACTACAGTTTGTTTTGTGCAAAATAAGGAGTAACGACACGAAATACTCGAGCAGAACAAACACGATTGAGTCACGTCTACACGCATAAAACACAACGCCAAAATACTGTACTTCCGTGCACTGGTCTTGTTCCGCCTTGGACGTAGCAGGCGTTACTTTCTTTTACTTTCAATATAGGCTATCGTGGTACTAATAACTTTTAAATAATATTTTATTGGAGCATAAAAGTGCAAACCACTCGAAACGCCATGACATTTGAACCGCTAGACAGACCTATTCCAAATTTGGCACATTTATTCAGAAAAACTAATACAAGGTTTTCAAATGCACAAATACGAATAAAAATAATATAATCGTGTCTTATACTTAATATATCATGAATATAATTAAACAAAATTCTTTGAATAGTTCTCAAGGAGACCTGCTGATCGACTAATCAAGGCTGCTAATCAGTCAATAAATAATCAATTGACATTTTCACTGCTACTGACGTAAATATGTCTCACCGGAAAAACTACATAAGGCCGAAAAAGAAGTAAATTTATTAATGCCTTATCTCAGGGGCGTCTCCAGGAAATTTATTGAGGGGGCAAACTGAACTTAATTCTAACCCCAATGATTCTTGTTTATTAGACTCAATTATACATTAATAAGAATTAATTTACTATCGTGAACAGTCAGTGGTATTACGACAATAATTTAAATAAGTGTACTGTGAGCTAATTCCTAAATAAAGTTCAAGTGATACAAATTATATTTTATTATGATCGACTGAAATCAATTTCGGATCTAAATTTCAAATGATTAGGCTAAATACTATTCACATAGTTTCCCGGCCGGAAGTTTTGAATTCCAACTGAACTCAACGAGGCTGCAAAGTTTTTAAGTTAACAGATTACGTTTTTTGAGAAACAGCCTTGGTGATGGATTATTATGAACAAGCCGAGGCAGTTATAAGTTAATACTTGCTAAACTCATAAAATATTTATATTTTTTATTCTCCACGCAACAACAGCAGGTTGGCAGACAAAGAGTGCCAAAAAATAAATGGATCCATAAGGCACTCCAGTGGGGGCAGTTGCCCCTCCCCCCCCCCATGCTAACGCCCATGCCTTATCTTAAAATATGAAGCAATTTATTCAGCATTAAAATTTTCATCCATGGAAACCAGCTATTTCATTAAAATTTCCCTAGTTGATTTCAAACTTAACCCACTAGGGGCTTAAGTTGAACGCTTATATCAAAACACAAATTTAGCTCTTGTGTTGCTATTTTTATAGTCTTTGCTATCACTATCTTTTTTTTCCATCTTCCACACACACACTAGTTAATGTTGCATGAATGTTCAAGCTAGTGTAGTAGACTAGTAGCATAAGAGAAAAGGTTCATAAGAAGGGCTTCAAATGGTCTTTTCCAATTATATTGCACATATTACTATGATAACACCCGGTCCCTATAGACAGAAAAGGAAGAGTTAATTCCCCGAAAGATTTGTAGTGTTATTTATAGTAGACAATAATGTGTAAAACAACAACAACAACAACAATAATAATAATACTGATATGATAAGTAGAGTTCTGATGTTTATGAAATGTCATATTTTTATCCTGACAGCCATTCTCGCCGAAAACACAAATTGAACACGAATTGCATGTTTGTTATCGTAATAGGACCGTTTTTATTTTGCATATAAAGTCATATTTTGGTCATTTTCATGGTCTTGGTCATATTTCGGTCATATTCGTAATTTAACGTCATATTTCAGCTATAAATTCGGTAAAAAAGCACAATGATGCAGTATGTGCACTAAATTGTTGACTTAATTCTTTTCCGAAAAAGAGTCACGAATATTTTGGCTTTAGCAAAATTACCTTTTCCTCCTTGCTGTTAACAACTTCCAATAGACATGTTTTTAAAAGATTTTCAGTTCACAGTTACAGTGATATCTGCAAACATTAACAGATTGGAAATTCTTTACAAATAAACCTGTAAATCACCTGTAAAATTGTTAAATAGAGATTATCTGATGGAATTAATGTAATGTAATAATTTAGTGTCGTAAAAGTTTTAAATTGGAACATTTATTTTTCGATAATACGTTCTTTTATGAAGGGATATTTAGGATTGTTGGGTAATATTTTGTCATTTTTAAGGTCATATTTACAGTCATATTTTGCACTTTTTTAGGTCATAAACATCCGAACCCTAATAAGTATATGCTTACAAGCATTCTTCTCGAGATTCTTCTGTTTGTCTATATGGCATCCTATCGTTTCTATCCTAATGCTAGCAAATAGCCTAAATCACGTGCCTAGAATTCACTTCTTGTTACGGTAATATTTCCTTTCCGATCGCCACTTGATGTTCGAGTCCGACCTTGGGGCAAGGTGCTTTCTGCCCCCCCCCCCCAACATTAACTTTGGCCTATACATCACTACTATCAATCCAATTTTCCTCCCCCCCCGGCAGTAGTATTGGAAGAAAGAAAGAAAGAAAGAAAGGTAGTAATAACAATATTACTATGAAAGGAAAAAAGAAGAAATGACATGAAAAGGAAACACAATTAAAAAAATTATTTTCTCTCGTTATTTATTCCTCATTTGTTCTTTCCTTCCTGCCTACTTTTAACTATTTTTTCCGTTTATTTTTCTCTATAGTGTCTGTATGTTTATTTCCATGTTTTATTTATTACATACTCGTTTTCTTTCATTCCTTTTCTTTTTCTCATTCTTTCTCTCTTAAAAATGACGCTTTAATAAAAATTTAGATTGAGAAATTGCATAGTTTGGATTAGCACGTTTCTAGAACAAATCTTTTTTTGTTCAAAGTCAGAATGCGCAAGTGAGAGAGAAAAGAGAGGTATAGAGAGACAGAGAGGGACAGAGAGAAAGGGAGAGGGATAGTGAGAGAATGAAAAAGGCAAATATGAAGGTGAAAGAAAGAAAGAAAGAAAGAATGAAAGAAAGGTTTGGGAGAAGCAGCAAAGGAGCGGGAGATAAAAAGTGATTTAGTAAGAAGTAGAAGAAGAGGAATTTGCGAATTAAATTCAATATTAATTCAGTATTATTCAATAAATCATATTAATAAACGAACAAAATAACAATAATTATCTTTTCTATGTTCCTTCTTTATGTCAGTTCTTTTTATTTCTTTGTTTAAAGAGGATTCACGTCGCTTTTCTTTTAAATTATTTTATGATAGAGCTTCTGCATGTCGTGACTTGGAAATGGGATAAAGCTGTTAGTTCTGACAGGTGGTTATATTACATTGGGTTTACAACGCTTATACTGTTTCATACCCTAATAGGACAGATTGTCAGCATCTGCAATTAATTTACCTCTCTCGAGTTACTTTTCAGTATAGAAACAAATGCACAAACAATCCTTCGCGTTTAGGAACAAAGGAAAATTTAGTTCTCATAATTTATTAAAAGATGATGTGAGTTCTGTTATATTTGTACATCTGCATTTGAGAGACTGCATGCTGCTTTTCATTAAATTCCCGAAAACTGAGCAAACAGATCTGACTCACATTTTGTTACTGAAATCAGCTATTGGTTTAGAACTTAGCTCTGGTTATTATCATTATTATTATTATTATCATTATTATTATTATTATTATTATTATTATTATTATTATTATATACCGGTATCTTCTAAAATATCCATTAGCACAACTCACTCCATTGATGATGCATCAGTGTAACGCAATTTAACCATGTATACATCCTCCCAGAGAAAAGTACATAACCGCAGCTTTGGTTATTAACCAATTATTTTTATTAGATAAATACATTTGTTTAGTTGGCACCGGTAGTGTGTTTATATTTACAAAGCATGAACTGGAAATAATTCGATCGATATCAAAATAGTTTTTTTTATGATACAAGGGCTAAAAAGGAGGATTTTGTGACTTAAAATAGCCATTTTATCACGTGTGTCATGCAGTAACTTTTAGACAGGCGTTTTGTTTGTGAAATAACAATTCTTAAAACTTATGCTGCAGCCATTTTGGGCGCTTTACAGCTGTTCATGAACAGATCTTCCTGCCACCTAGTATGCAGTTGCAGTGCTTCTTTTACCTTCGACTGCACGAATAATCTAAGCTATATATTCATTCTAATATCGACAATGAGGTCGTTAAGAAAGTACCAATTTCGGAAATCTTTGCAAATTCAGGACGTTTAAGGAGATAAGATACATTGAAATGGGCCAAAGTGCCAATTTTTAAAATATCCTTATTTTATTGCGTAATTTCAAAGTTTGAAGTGTGCTGTATGAAAAATTTAATTAATTTTGAACCACAGGCCTAATTAAAGGTCTTAAAATGATGGCTTATATGATAGGCTATTTGTAGGCCTTTAATATACTTACATTACATTGTACACTATAGGCTTATTTTGTTCTACTCTATGTTATATACTGTGCCTTCAGTAAGTCTCTGGTTATATTTGCCTCCCAGGCGAAGGTTGGTATTTCTCAGTATCTTTCTTTCAGACTTGTAGTAAGTCATGTAACTTTACTATTGATGTGGGTCTGTTTTCTGTTAATGTGTTTTTAGTGTCTGATAATTTCAACTCATATATAATTCTAATGAATATGATATAGGATGAAATAGCGGCGAAGAGTCATGGTTACTAAATGAGGTGTTCTCTGGTAAACATTTTCAACATCTTCTGTAATTATGCGAGTTTTATGTTACTTTTATTTCTTATTTCGTACATGCTTGTGGTAGAACATTATAATCATACGCTAGCGCTATCACCAGAATTCCGTTTCTTGGCGGATTCTCGCCTGTAATTGTCTATTGATTCTTCTCATGACAAACATAGAACTGAACTGAGGTTAGAAAATAAAGCCCTCTGGTGAATGGTGGATCAGCAAACAATAACGTAGGATATTTAAGTAGTTTCCCCGTAACGTTTATTTTCTCTAGCCTTATGTACTTTTCCCTGGGAGGATGTATATAGGATTAAATTGCGTTATACTGTGATGAATCAATGGAGTGAGTTCTGGTAACGCATATTTAGAAGATATATAGTAATAATACCAATAACGTAGAGAAAATTGACAACTATCATTATACGAAAGATCTTTATAGGATAAAACTGTTCGGAAGACATTCCAACAGGTAGGTCTATAATTCAACCATCATTAGGTCTAATCTAAATAACACAAAATAACATATTCGGAATTAGATTACAGGTTTGCACTCCGAATTTATGAAAAAGGGTGGGAAGTTATATTTTTTAAACTCTGCTCCTAACCTAACAAATCTGTATGACAGACTGGGTCCCGAATAAACGAGTGAGAAAATCAAAGCGTATACTTTTACTCAGAAACATAGGTCCCTTAATCGATAATATCCTTATCCTCCACAGCAACCACAATAAAACCAACCAAATGACGATTAAAACTATAATAATTCAAATTAATCATTATTATTTAAAGTGAGTAATATATACTACTAAAAATGGAAAATGATGGGCCTAAATGCCCTTTTTACAAAAAATAAATATTAGGTGTTCGTCAAAATAAAAATAAATAAATATCCTGGGGAAAATGTTATGTTAAATGGTTTGTCCAGTAACTGCCTGGTTACCAATCATAGACATAACAGCCATTGAGGCTCCAGCGATTCCTGATTTCATTATACAAGGAATTCCAGCAGCAGACCACAGAGACAGAGACTGGCTAAAAATATGTCATTTGCAGCGTTATGGATAAGTTAGATCAAATTTTGCAGCGACGTAGTTTCCAAATTAGCGCGGTCAGTCCTGGATTTCTAATGCTGTCCAGAGTGATGTCCGGAATTGCAAAATGTCCAGGGTTTTGGGTATTACAACAGTATTTTTCAATAGTTCTTTTAGTTTTCACACTTTGTAACTAGGAAGAGTAATTTTTACGGCTATACATCTAACGACCGAGCTCAATACTTAAGGTCGTTTAACGCCGAGAAGAGTAATCAATACAAATAACGGAGAAAAGAAAAGCAATAAAAACCGATAATTACATGAATAGAGGTGGAACCTACCCTAACATAACCTAAGCGTAAGTTACTTCTGGGAAGATTTCAACTATGATCTATTTTTAGAGATAACTTCTCAATATTTGAATTGTTATAGCCTAGTGATAGGAAGAAAAGTGCTTCGTTTTCATGTTATAATAGTGTGAAAGAAAAATACTTCGTTTTCATGTTATAGCGGTATGAAGAAAAAATGCTTATTTTCAAGTTCCAGTGGTATGAAGAAAAATAAAAGAATCTGAACTTGGAAAGTTATTTTATTTACTTGCTATGGTTAGACAGTTAATTTATAGAGTTGTACTTAGGGTGTAAACAATGACGTCGTAATTTTGAACAGTGCCTATAGTTTGTCAAATCATTTTCTGAATATTTTGCATTAATTTATATTTTTTTAAATGTCCCGCGTAACATACAAAGGAAATAAAGTAACTTTCCAACTTGAGATTTTTTTTCGTCATACCACCATAACATGAGAACGAAGCATTACCGAAAATAGTTTTAAGAAAAAAATGTTTAATTTATTATCTGTATCAGTGTATCACATCAGAAAATTAGGAATAGTTATTAACACTTTGTATAGTAGTTCTACACTGAATTCACTGAAGTAGTAACCACACTTACCACAGTACTCCGTTAACGCGCCCTCTGGTATTAAGGAATTACAAAGCTTTCGAAAGAATAAAGAACTGTGTAATGTACCTCGCATCTAGACGATTATTGTGAACTAATAAACCAAATATCGTCTTAACGAGTTTCTTGATAACAGCGATTTGTTAATTTCCCCCAGAGCTTTGCAAATGACTCTTAGCTATATTTTTAGAATAAACTCGGCTAATTAATGTTCCTTTGGACGGAAATAAATGTCACAGTGCCAATATATAAATGGTAAAATGAGTAACGAATATCTCAGCTGAGGGCATAAACTCCACAATGGGAAATATAGGTTAGTAAATGAGTCTGATTTTTAAATTTACATTATTCATGCTTGGCTGCAGTTTGTTCAGCCCTCTTACTGCGACACAATCTTTACAATTCCCGCATCTTGTTTGTCTAGCTGATTATCCTTTTTAGGAGTAAAGAGGTGAACAACCAAGCCGCAGTCAGTTTGTTGTATAATTAATTCCGTCTGCGGGTTCATACAACATGGAAGTATGCCTGGGGGTTCCGTTATGCTGAGAGTGTGAAGACTTCCCGCGGAGTAGAAATTAGATATTCCTGGAATTCAGTTTTCAGCCTAATTACTCGAATCTGCTCCGAACCAATTTCCATTGACAAATGAAACTCTTCTTCTCCAAAGCTGCTTGCTTACATTAGTATTAAAATACGATTTTAAAAACTTAAATTTGTTCTCACGTTTGTTTTATTTCTAGTTTAGAATTGCTGATAGGATTAGAATCTCTTTAAAACAAGGGAAGAAATCTTCTCTGAACATGGCTTTAAAAAAGCCATCGGGTCGCCAGCGATCCCTGGTGATCCCTTAAGGGGATATTCTAAGCGGATTTGTTTCCAGGGTGCGCCAGTCCCCTTCCTAACACTTGAACTTAAATACAACACAAACACCCAATCCAGAACCCGTACCGTCGCTACCGACTCACCCATTGCGGCGGATTTTGCTGTCAGATACAGCAGGGTATTTTCAGGATTTATAAGGAAAGAGAGAATTTGAATTGATACCGTTCATAACAAGGCGTTCGCAGGAACGTTTTCTATGATACCATAATTTTAGCAGCATATTTGTAGTCGCAAGGAAATCGATGCCAAAGAGTTGGGGGTATCTGACATCTGGCTAGTACAAGCAAAGTTTCTTAGATATAAACCCATCAACTAATAACTTTTCTTTTTTACAAATAATTTTATCCCGCCATAGTCCAATTTTCCTCAAAGGATTTCCTTGTTTGCCGTTTTATTTACCTATTTTCTTTATCTTACCACACCAACACCCATACCCAAGGCGGGACGGGAACTCGCAGCGTCCTTCACTGGCTCCAAGAAAGCCTTAACTACAGCGGTTAAGGATTTTTTTTTACCTTGGTTGAATTCATATGAAGACAACTGCGAAAAGAGTTTTCTGTAGAATCAACGCAAGAAACTTATAGACTGTTCCTGTATTCCTAATCTCAAAGGAGGAAACCGTTGCCTTCAAATCTGAGCGAAAAAGTGAAGCGGAATAGTTCAAACTGACATACTTACTAGGAAAAACACAGGATATCATCACTTTCAATATGCCAAGAAATTAATAAAAACACGACAAAATTTCGTCCCCATAATCAGGGTATTTTCCTTTCTATTAAAATTTCACATCCATAGAGTAGGCATGTGTCGTAAAACTGGAATTCACATTAGCGGTAGTTATTTATGAACAAAAGTGTACCAGCTTAAAAAAATGATTTATCTTACTTGAATAATTAATTAAATGATAAAAGGAGAAGCAATAATTATGTTATCGGCTTCATTTTGAGTAAGTCTTACTTTAAAAATTCAAAGTAATATAGTATGAAGAAACTACACTTCGCTAAGCAAGAAACATGTCAAAATTAGTACAGTGGAACTCAGCTAGTCCGGCCCCAACGGGAACGGGAGCATGGTCGGAACACAAAAAAGATCGGACTATCACATCTGACGAATCTGAATTTATTTGAAGTTGTTTATAGCGGTAATTACTTCCTTAGTAAAGATCAAGGTTTTCACTAGCCTAACTCATAAGTTTATTTTACATTTTTCATTTCCATGGAAATCCAAACAATGATAGAAGAATCTGTAGAAACGCTTGATTCCTTAATGCTATAGTATCCTAGACAACCAACTTAAAGTGATAAAAGCTAAATCGATAAATTTTATATCACTTTCAAATCTTATTGTTCAAACAAGATGAAGCATCCAGAGTACGGCGCAATATTATGTAAGTAAGAGTTAAAGTAAATTGTTATGCTTATTAAACCTGACGTAAATGAGGGAAATTAGAATATGCGTTAAGTTGAAAACAAGTTAATGTTGCTTCCTACAAACTAGTAATACAATGGTATAGTTATATAGGGTTTTTATTGGTAATAAGAAGACAGCGTATTATTTGCAGTCCTAAATCTACCCAACGCTCATCTGAAGCTGTTCTACTCTAGTGGTTCTAGGTGTAGGCGAATAACAATGTCCAAGGGCAATTCAATTACTTGGTTCCCCTAGGGCCCCTAGGCCATGGAATGAATGTAAACACATTAGCCTCTACGCATGAATATTCTTTCCATCTTGTATCATAGAGAAACAAAAAATAGCTGTTAAGTCTTTTGAGAGTAACATCAAGAATATTTATAAGTCAGTTTCCAAATTAGGCAATTTGTACCTAGGGAGAGGATATGTATTCAATTTATCATTATAATTATATGCAAAGCTCAATGTTAGACAGGTCAGAGCCTTTGGGCAGACTGATTATTGCAGCTTGAGGTATGTTTGAAAACGAAATGTTATTACAGTGTTAGGAATTTCATGACAAATTAGTTTGCACTCTTAACTTACCGTTATAAATTGAATACCCGAGTGAAAAACGTTGCTAGCGACAAATTGTAAATTTTGCAGGAAGGAAATAAACCCCTGGTAGGCTACCCGTAATTTTCAAGGGTTTGACATCATTCATGAACAAAACGCTTAACTTTATAGAATAAAGAATACATGTTGAATTATTACACTTTCAAAGTTACAGAATACTTTTTTATTACTATATTTTGCTCTACGTGCTTTGTAAGTTGTGTGTTCTGTTTATTTCAAAAATACACTGTCAAAGTTTCTCTAATAATATTAATCAAAATTAAAATTATTACACTTCATGTTTTTGGCTAGTTATGAAAAAAACCTGTTTTAATTTATTTTATAATGGAAAAACGTTGTGGGAAGATACAACTAGCATATAAATTCTGAATACATATTGAACCAAAACCTAAAATAAATAAACTTTGTATTTATATTTTACTTTCGGGATTGTGAGTAAACAAAACTTAATTTTAGTTTGCTCAAAATTTGGAAACAACATTGTGTTAAAACGTATTCAGCACTTTTGTAACGTTCTTCTTCAAATGTAAGGTACAGCTATCTCCTTTACGATGTGTATGCTTTCCCACTATTCTTCAATCTCTTTCACTTTTCTCTCTTCCAATTCCGAAACTTAATCTTTCGTTTGTTCTTATTATTCATCTGATTTATGAGTGACAAGCGGAGATCGTACCTTTGTGTCAGTCATGTTGTAACGGTTTTTCACAACCTTCTAGATTAGACCGGGTATATTCAAAGGTTGTACTTTCAGTTTTACTCACCAGAGGTCACAAAGGTATAGAACAGAGTGCGTGTAATGTTCTCCCATTAAAATATCGCATTAGGAAAAAATGTCGCTTGCAACGTTTTTCCACTCGGTTACTCAATTAAGTCAGTCGAAATCGAATACTTATTTAATTAGAAGATCTAGCAGCTTAGAAGCTGCTCTTTCAAATGTGCAGATGCTTAGTCTGTGAAAATCTAAATGCGTTCCTGTTCCCTATTTCGTAAATGTGTAGTTCCATTATTGCTAGCTATTTGCTGTTCGTAAATTAATTAATGTAAATGTACTTTCTACATAATGTCGAATGTTTCCGCATTCCTTAAATTGCAACATTCTCTGTTTGCTATATCCTACTTATTGATATTATTATTATTATTATTATTATTATTGTTATTGTTATTATTACATAAACATTCAGTTCTTTTGTCAGTTATGCTTTTCACGAATTCTATAGCTAAGATAAAACTAGTTCAGACACAGCACGGTACAAGGGATTTGCAATATAAATACTGAGGAGTTTAGCTATGCCAAATACTCTCAATAAGTATTTGGCTATGCCCTTGACAACATCAGAGGCAAATTCTCTTTCTAGATTTGCTGCATACAATTTCTCACAAGATTGATATGAATAATTATGTCCTCTCAGCTGAAAGTAAAGTTTAAATTCTTAACTAATTTCCTGAGTAAATCACAATACAGTAAACTCTCGATAATTCGGACCTCAGTATGCCGGACTTTGGATAACTCAGACAGATTCTTGGCGATCCAGACCCTGATCTACAGCCATTCTATGGCCACTTCAGAACTGCAAGAGAATTAATTATTCAAAAGCAACAGAAACAATGTGTACACAGAAGACCATTTACAGTTTCTTTCGGCCTAAATCTTCTCAGAAAAATATGTTCATAGTGCCCCATCATCATAATATTGTACCAATAATTTAACAGTGTGTATTTCAGACTCTGACTAGAAATTTCAATATAGAACTGAAGTGTTATTCTTTTTTTTTCCAGTTGTGTTAATATTATGTTCTGCCTTATACGTTTTGTTATTGCAGCTTAAGCACGAAATTTCGTTACTTAAATACCATTTCCTAATTTACTCTCCATAAGCTGGACATTTCATAATTCGGACCGACCCCCGTCCACTTTAGTCCGGTTTATCGAGAGTTCACTGTATTTGATTGCTTAGACATGACAGACCATAATGTTAACCGTTGTATTCTTATGGTAACAACACAACGCGATGTTCTCAACCGTTATATTAAAAACTATTTTTATTAGAGAGAAGAGTCTTGTTTGTGAATTTGTTTTTAGTACACTTTTCAGGTTAATTTGTATTTTTCCTTCCTTCTTTCTTTCGTATTCTTTTAGGGATCGCTAAAATATATTACTTTTAAAGTGATGAGAATTAGCATAGTCATTTCTGGTTTCAGAAGCTGAAAGGTATGTGAAGACGACAGCGTAAGTTAACCACAAGATATAGATCTAACTTACATAATTAAATTTCAAAGTAAAAGTAGGTTATCGGTAATGTTATAAGACCTGATGACCTCGTAAATAATTTAATTTCGCCAAAGAGATCAATTTGGTTGCAGTCCCTTATACCTAGGTACATAAAAATCAACGAGTTTATAATCTGTCACATTACTGTTTATTGTTAGGCTAATATTCTCCCTTAAAAGTACTACATAGCCTACTATGGACATTTTTATCTTCGTCACTTCGAAACGTAATTGGCTTCATAAATATAAGGGGTAGGAACAAAACTTCAATTACAAGGCATAAACCAGGTCAACTCCTTCCGTAAGTTGTCTAGTTATAGGTGGGTATTCCTCAATTATTATTTGATTCGTTTGTGAATAGTCAAGAATGAACGCTCAACAAATCCTGATCTCGTGGCGGTTAAGGGATTTTTGTTTATTTTAAATCACATCAATACCAAAATATTGTAGTTTTACATAAGCAAAAAAAAGTGTCTTCGCAAAATTATTGTTCTTAGTGCCAAATATATATATTTTAACGAAATTATACTTTTCAAGGGGAAACTCAAATTTTAGAAAGGCAAATTGAGAGAACTTAATTATGTATTTATGGAAAGTAGCATAAATATAATATGGATTGCTCAGAAAGAAAAAAAAATGAGTTGGAAGTATATCAGTCATATAAGCATGAATAACACTAAAGAACTTACTTTTAAATAAAAATAAAAGTAATCTTTTGTATAGAGATATTCTAGTAAATTGAGTTTTGCCACAGCATAGGCCTATTTGAATTTAGGAGGGTAAATTTCATTCATAGTTTATTTCAACAGTGAAAAAGCTGTATTTTGGTACCCACAATTCATATCCTCAATTCACCTTCGATACTGTGTTACACCAGTTTATCCACCTAAAAAATGAAAGGCCTACAATTTAAGGGTATTTGATATTTTTGTAGAAATAAGCAATATTTTGCACCACATGAGTCGTAAATGTTTGTTTTATTGCGAAATAACATCAAAATTGTAGGCTTTTATGCGAAATAACTCCGAAAATTAACCCATTTTTACTCACCGTAAAATAAGATTTCTACTTAGGCCTATATCTAATTATAGGTCAAATATTTAAATTCAACCAACTTACGAAAAAAAAAAATCCTACTTCTGACCAAGTTTGTATAGGCTACGAAGCTTCAACCTCTTATCACGAAAGTGGATGATATCGGTAGCCTAACAAAGTTGTTGCGACCACATGTTTGGATTCCCAGATAATCGATTCGGAGTTGAATAATACATGTTTTTGTTGTTACCCGAATGTCATGGCCTCTAGGTTGTCGTAAGCTGTTAGATAATCATCACGTTGGCAGGTTGTCTGCTTAATCCGTGATCTTGCATACCAAAGGCATTATAAAAATAGTTTTAGTCCCAGATTATATATTTCCATTGTCAAAAATAATAAATTAATACGAACAATTACAATTTTAATAAAATTAGGTTTATTATATAAATATATTATACTATATTACATATCATATAAATATATATTATATTAAATCACATTATATATTATGGTATAGGTAGAGGAAGTATTGTTTTCGACTCCCAAATTCGAAGTTGAGTTTTTAACATAAATACAAGTTTTGAGGCCCCTCAATAAAAAAAATACTATTTTTGGAAACTTGTCTGTGTGTCTGTGTGGATGCCTGTGAACAGCCTAGCTCTAAAAAGGAAAATCGTGTGAAAACAAAATTTCGTATTTGGGTCAGGTATCTTCTGAAGATGTGAACCGAAGATTGGCGACAAGTTTCTCTTACTAAATTAAGGGGACTTTACATTAAGAAATTTTCGTTTTTCGCAATTTTCTCGAAAACGGCTCAAACGACTTTCTTTAAGTTTTGCACATGGATTGCTTATACTGAGAGCTAAAACTTTTATTTGAAACTTTTTTCAAAAAAATTCTCTGAAGGGTAGTTGTAAGTCACCCACTGTGAATACGCGCCCTTTCCAATACAGCCTTTTGTAACGGAAAATCGTACGAAAAACAAAATTTTGTATTTGGGTAGGTACCTTCTGAGGAAGTGTCACGAAGATTGACGACAACTTTCTCTTAGCCTATATTTAAGGGGACTTTACATAAATAAAATTTAGATTTAAGGTATTTTCTCAAAAACGGCTCTAACGATTTCCTTTAAATTTTGCACATGGAGTGCTTATAAAAACTCCGTGACGCTACATCCCTGAAGGGACAAGGCCTACCACCCGATCACTGAGTCATCTACCATAGGCAGATGGCAGGATTGGGGGGCATGTGATCAGCATGCCGACACCCACGGCCGTTAATGGTGGTTTTCATGACCGGAGCCGCTACTTCTCTCCCAAGTATCTCCTCAATTTTAATCACGAGGCTGAGTGCACCCCGTTCCAGACCTCCCTTTCTCAGAAAAATCCCGGGCCGACGGGTCTGTAGTCAGCGACGCTAACCACTCCACGTCGGCGGTTGGAGTGCATACATCAAGAGCTAAAACTTTTATTTGAAACTTTTTTCAAATTATCTGAAGGGTGGTTATAAGCCACCCACTGTTCACACACAGTTCGTAGAAACTGTCTTGCCTGGTGAACAACTGAATACGCCCTCTTTCACGGCCTCTTATTCTATATAAGAGTGAGAAGTGGGAAAGATGTATTGTTGGCCATGCATAGAGTAAAGAAATATCTGAGGGGAATATTCGATAAATTTCGGAAATTATTCTTAACGGCGGAAAGTTCAATGATCTTTATTGAAATCATATATGATATTTAACACCTATCATGAATGACATTTATCAATGATTTATTATTTGTTGTTTATTCTTTTTAAAATGCCCTATTGTTGCTGTTGGCTATTTATAACAGTTTAGATTTTTTTAGGTGTTTTTATATCCATTTCTGGATTGACCCCCATCACGATCATGTGCTCCTTTGGGTGTATCTTCATTTAAAAAAATAAATATTTGGGAAAATTGTTAAGTGTAATTGTAATGAATAAAACAAATTTAAAAACTTAAAACCCGAGACCTACCCACCAGAAAACTAAGGTAGACCATTGCTTATAATAGGAAATTTTACGGCATATTAGTATTTTTTATTAATTATTCTGAAACTTCTAATTTTTGGTAAACAACTACAACTGAAAATAGGCTTTTTACATATTATAAATCAATGTTCGTAGAAAGTTAAGGGGGCCGTGCAGAATTCCAGATGATATGTTAGCGCCTTTTAAATACAGAAGAGCCTCGGAATCGAGATGGGCGGGACCGAGACTTTACAAGTGAAAAATAACAGGCTAAATATTACAGCAAATTAGTTTAAAAAATAAATATATGCTGCCTCTCTGAACCGTCAGGAATACTCGATTCTAAATTTGTAAGAAAAGACAAAGTTAATTTTAACAAAATGATAAAATAGACATGATGCAGTCTTAAGTACCGCATTAATCCAAGACCAAAATCCTTGGAAAATATGAAAACGTGTGTGCCCAGACTAATAACTTATAAGTTAAAAACCTTTCAGAGCAGGATTTTATATATTTATATAAGCAATCCAGTAAAATCAGTAGTAGGCAGTACGTTTGAAACCAATTAGGAAAATTATATGGTTTCTATGAATGGCAATTCTATCATGCGGATAAAATTAGCATATTTTAAGTAAAGCATTATGCGGTTACTCTGCTATTATACAATCTTTTGAGGTGACGCAAATATAAATCAGTTACAGTGAAAAGGTAGCCGAGGAAATTTATGCACAGTATACCTTAAGTTGTGACGTTCAATGTCCGAGCTCATATTCACTTTCCTGGTAGACTTTAGTGAGTCAACAGTTAATAGCCACGGCATCTGGAAAGGTCATCGCTGAATGGAAATATGGGCATAGAGCAATGGAGTCTCAACATCTTATCTCACGAAACAATCTCCACTTTCCCGACGCTTGCAAAGTAATCGATACAACCTTCCACTTACGAAAATCAGAATCACCGTGCAAAAGGTACTCGGTGCATTCAATCAACAGGCCATTATTATTATATAAATTTAATGAAGAAGAGCATGCACAAGACTTCGTGTTTCAGTGGCGAAATACAAATTACTAAGGCGTGTTTCTGTAAAACTGTAGCTTTCATCAGTCGTAAATGTGTTTCTCAACGGTCTAATCGATTACTTCTTTGTCATTATCTGTTACCAGTCATGCAAAGTCTGTAAGCAAGAGAAATACCAACTTACCGGCACTAGAAAAAATACCTAAGAGAGAAAATTTTTCGATGACGATCTACTTGCACATTTTTATCATTACAGCCTTCCAATAAGGTTAACGCAGTCGAGTTTCACTTGACAAATGTAATGTGGGGTCAGGCTTGATATTTTGAAGAGTGTTACAGTATTTGAGAATTCGACTACTGTATTTAGCAAGCGAATAATTAATTCAACGTATGAAGCATGCTGCCTAACACCAAGAATTTAAGTGTAGTTTAGGACTTTTAAGTGAAGAAACAGCATATCACAATAGACCTCAAATATCAGGTTTTGACAGATTTCGAAATGGTCAGAAGCTATCATTTCCCAGAGTTATGTACAAATCTCTTGAATCATCCTGTATGCGAAAGTGACGGGTTTATTTACGTCTACATCTCTTGACATCATTATCTTTTCATGGCCAAATGATTGAAAACAACTATATAAGCGCACAGCAATATGAGGAGAGAGCTTCCATTTTTGAACAAGTAGTACAGGTGCAAGAATAAGTACTGATAAACAGGAAATTTAAGTATTTGCCTCTGCCATCTGATTAAAATTCCTTGCATAAACACAAAAACGGTGGTTTAATTTGTTCACGCACGGGCCTGAATATTTAATGAGACAGAATATTTTGTAGAACTATATCGAGAATTATGATGAACTATAATAAGAGTACATTTTATAAACATAACATAGGACCAGGACGCGAAGATGAGACTGGCTATATGGATGCGTTGTGTCGGGTTAAGAAAACAGTTCAACTTGATACAGATATTATGTAAAGTATTCAGATAATGTGAATTACCTTCTCATCACACATTTTAAAAAATCCGATTTTTGAATTTATAAAAGCAAAAATCCAAGAGAGTTTCAGAAAACGATTTAGAAAATGACAGATTCTGCTTACGTTACATGTAAAGAATATAACTCAACGTGTTTCGGTTTCAGTATATAATAATAATAATAATAATAATAATAATAATAATAATAATAATAATAATAATAATAATAACAACAATAATAATATTTTATTGTCGTTAAGCAAATTCTTCAATGGACAACGTCAAAGAGTACATAACATAGTATAATACTACAAATATACACATTATCACAACATAATTAAAATACACTTAAAATAATATGTATAAACTAATTGCTATACAATTATCACGGAATAAAAACCGTGGTACATGCAAAAAAAATCGCTAATGTTAAAGAAAGGATTATCAATGCAATCAATTGTAGCACAATCCCTTTTACTCGCTCTACGTACCATTCGGACGGATAATTCCACCAAACTCCAGTCGGGCTTTCAATATTAATACAGTTTTCGGAAACTTTAGTATGGATGTCTGTCAGCTCTGTGTGTGAACAGCTCAGCTTGAAAATGAAACGCAGTATCAAAATATAATCTTATTCTTGGTTAATTATCTTTCGGGGACTTGGACAGTTACTATAACTGCTACTTTGCTTTGAAAACGTCTTTCGCAATTATATAAAAAATGCTCCAACAGTTGTTATTAGTTTGCATTTTTAATAGTAACTACATATACAAAGATCTACACTTTTATTTGAAACGAGCAGGAGCTCGTGCTCGGGAGCAGTTCTAGTCTGAACTTTTTTTTGAATTTTCCCGTCGGTTACAGACTAAAAGCTTTAAGTTGGTCAAATTTCAAGTTTCTAGCTTTTGCGGAAGTGGGCCAACATTAATGAAAGTGAGTGATTGAATATCTTTTAATGTATTTTTGGGAGTATAAAACTGTAACGTTTTAGAATTTTCCCAGCGGTTAAAGGCTATGTTTCCCAAATTTCAGGTTTCTAGCTCTTCTGGAAGAGGGTGATCGAAAATCACCCAAGATTTTATGGAGTAAAAAATAAAAAGATGACAGCATTATCTCCTTAACATACAATTTCCCTTCCTGGAAATCGATTAAATATACTTACTTTCATTAAAGGAATTGATTAAAGGGTGAAATTAGTAGTTTTTAGAACTAGTTCTTGAATTTTTACACATGTCAATCAGTTCATTTTTATTACGCATAAATCACGCCAGCCAAATTATGGTTCTGAGCGAATCAGAATGCCAACTGCAAAGCAGAATACCAACTGTGGCAGAAAGATTCTATTTTAGTCGCAGTTAGGTTAGGTTATGAACAGTGGTATTAGTTTAGTAGGGCACACCAAATTCACGCGTTTCGAAAATGCGCCATAGGTTTATTATATCTCCTGCGAGGTTTGTCATGTTGGTCAACCTGTTTACCCACATTAAGATGGCCGTCAAGTATATGTTATGATAATGAATTACGTGTTTTTAAGGTATGAGACTTACAGGAT
The DNA here is from genome assembly GCA_964059195.1 of Ectobius pallidus. NCBI lineage: Eukaryota > Metazoa > Arthropoda > Insecta > Blattodea > Ectobiidae > Ectobius > Ectobius pallidus. The sequence goes on from CAXKWD010000009.1 coordinate 53,836,394, forward strand.
GTATTCTTATATACCGTACATCTAATTTAGCACCTAGGGACACATTTTTAACGTTGTTTCGTTTAGTAAAAAAATTAAAGTGTAATGTTGAGACAGGGCTAGTCCCAATAAAAAATGAGCTTTTTGTAATTTTTTCCATCGGTTACAGGCTGAAAGCAATAAGTCTGCCATATTTCAAGTTTCTAGCTCCTGTAGAAGTGGGGTGAAAATAATGTCAGTATGTAGACTGTCGTAAATGTGTATGACATCACGGCTATCCAGTCAGTTTTCCCATACTTATAGGGCAAATAGAATCACCAAATTGGACATGCTTATGGCACTTGGATGAGTATTATTCCTGGTTATTTTATGTTTTTAGCTCTCCTACAAATTTGTCAAAAAATTAGGTATTGCGTAAAAAATGTTTAAGACTCAAAATTTCTAATTAATAAGTTATAGAAAATTTCTAATCTTACCTAAGGCATAACCATGGAAATATGACAAAAAACCACAGTATCAAACTTGAGCTCTCAAAATCCCTTATTGCTGGTGCAATCGGTATTTTTATATGACTTACCTTTAGCTCTTATAATCCCTCCCCCCTCGCAAAAAAAGGTCGACTTCAAAAGTTGCATCCGCCGTTTTGAATGGTTTTTCAAGAGAAAAAAATATTTTTTTCCCCCCGTCGGCCACATGCCAAAAGCTATTAGTGCACCAAATTTCAAGTTTCTAGCTAATCTGGAAGTGAGTAAACATTGTCAGTGAGTGAGTGAATCAGTTAGCCACGTTGCTTACAGGCTACTATAGTGATGCTGATGACTGATGACACGCGGATGAACCTTACTTTCTTTTTTAGTGTGAGATCTGTAATCAATTGCGAATGTTGACTGCGAGTGCAACCTTATTGGGCCCACGACCCAATCCGTACAGATTTCAGTATTGCAGCTGATCTGCAGGATATTCTGCCAAATTATATCTTATCCTATAAAGTATAAAGTGTCAAGGCCCTGATAGTTTCAGAATATAACAAATAGTAATAGGCCTAACTAATAACGATAATTGATTTATATAAAGTTTCAATTTATTAATACATTCCTGCTGATTGTATATATTCAGACTTACTTATCCTAGGTTAAGTTACAAAAGTAAAACAATAATTTACATTCTCCCGACAAAATTACTCAGTACCGGTATTTGTCGCCGTTATTTTTTGCATATTTCACTGTTCTACTGTTTTCCATACAATTCTGTAAGAACTAAAAGATCAACTTTCGTCAGATACCAAAGGAAGGCAACATATTAACATTCCCTCCATAAAGTCAATAAGAGAACATGCACTACATTCCTGATTATTATTAAGTCTTCTCTTTAGTCTAACCTGGAAAGAAAATGAACGAAGGAAATAAATGTGTGGTTAGTACATGCTCTTTCGTGTAAATTAATGATCACATGTTATATTGTAAACTATAGAGGAAAATTTATCATAATCGTGACGAATTCCTGACTAGGATAGGGGTTCCTGTATATGTATATATGTATATATGCATGTAAGTATGTATATATATATATATATATATATCTTCAGTGAGATAAGGCTGAAAACCGCTCATTATCTGTATGTTATAATTATAAATAAGTGCCAGAAATCCTCAGAGAGCAAAATACTAATATAGGTATGTTACAGTATTCATAGAATATATATCTCGATGACGTTAGCCGACATGTCATAGAATGCTATGCTCGTGATCTTTGTGGATTTCTCATTTGCTTATAATGTTATTAGTATTGAAATATTTCAAAGCAAAATATTACATAACTTATAAAGAATATTTAGTTTATTTTTAAATGTACTTATTGGAATATCAGGAATTTTTAATAACTCTTAATAATCTGATGAACGATATCACGCCAGAACTTCAAGATTAAATCAAAATGGCGGACTAAGTTATGTGGAAAGTATTTTGCTTTCAGTATTACGTACAGGGATGTTATAAATAAGGGGGTTTAGGGGGGCTCGTCCCGTCATGTTCAGTTTTCTGATAATGTTACAGTAACTAACTTCAGGTAGTTGTTTGTGCTTTTACCACTTTTATTAGTTTAAGTATGTCATACCGTGCAGGTTTCCGCCCTCTACTAATGAAGCCCCTACTTCTACAGTATTAATAACATTAATTAAGATTGTATTTAAATACCTGTTTTCAATTTTGGTATGTAGGATCCTCTCACAAACGGCACTGGTGTATTAATAAACAAAAAGATCACCCTACAAAGTGAGTAAGGCGGTCAGACTTAAAGAAATACGCAAAAACGTATATAATATAATTATATACTGTCTCTTAAAGCTATTCCAGTCACTAATTTCACTGCCGAGAGGTCACGCACGATGAACTTCCACTAGATTACAATTTTATGCGATCACATACCTTCACCCTCACTGTCATAAACGGTACTGACCTTCAGACTGCGTTCAGCTTTGAATCTATCGAGTGACAAGAAGATACATTGACTCATACTTCGAGTTGATTCGATATATTTCAGAGATGTTCAGAACAGGCAGATGATCTAATTAAATTATGAAACTAAAGGCAGTCTGAATTATACATAAACCGAGCAGGACATAATAAAAAGATAATTAAGAAAACTGAATCTCCTTCATTTTCATGAAGCACGGTACGTGGAAATCCCATTTAGGATAAACTCAGTTCTAAGAATACACGACTTAAAAATTATCTGCTTATCTTTATGACACAATTGGATTAGCAGGAGCTTAGAAAACTATTCTTTCTCTACCAATTTCGCTTAAAAAACATATTAAAATTCCGGGGTGCGCGGGCAAAGAGAGTTAAGTCCACTTTCTTGTTACTGAGAATTAGAGTGACTTAACACACTATACCAGCCCAACATAGCTTTAGAGATGGATAAACCCATGAGGCACACATCCATAACTACCATACAATTTTGAATATGACTTACTAGACTTAACACAAATGTAGAGAACATTTTTATCTCTAACATATCTCAATTTTTTAGGATGGTGGACTTAACTCTCTTTGCCCGCGCACCCCGGAATTTGTCTACCTAAACCTCTTTGCTATCCGCTTAAATTAATACGTACGAAGTGTGTATATCAAATTTATAAATAGGCTATATTTTATTAAGTTACATTATTAAAAATAAAAAAAATTAGTTTACATCCATATCCTTATGCATACGATACATGACGACGCCAAACAAATCCTTTAATTGAATCTCAATCCTTAAGAAATAAAATAAAAGTCTAAAACACAGTTCTAATTTTGGTCCCAGTTTATACAATTCCTTATTAAAGATAACTTTAATTAATTAATCTGAAAATTTACAAATATAAGAAAATAATTAAGTTTATGATATAATTATATATTTTTCATTTTCATTTTAATAATTTCCTTCCTATTATTGTCATAGCTGATTGTATTTTTATTTAGAATACTTTGTATTTTTGTTTGGTACATTTATATTCATGTCTGTGTTACCCTCGTCCATATCTGCGCTCATTTAGGCAGTGTCTAGATAAAAAAATAAAATTAAAAAAATATATACGTGGAAAAGCTGTAAATTGAAATTCAATTGTAATTTAATTAAACTTAAACTTGAAAATCTGAGAACAAGACCTACTGGACAAATAGGTTGCTTGCATGAGTTCTTATGATATTTTTTACTCTCCATACTAATCGTCATAATACATTCCTAAATCCTTAGGCTATACCACCGATATTTATATCATGCCAGTACAAAAATCACGAATTTAATGTGCCATAAATATTAATCTGCCATTTCATCGCCGCGTTAAGTTAATTGCTTAACTTTCACATTTTTGGGAGCAATATGTTAGACTACATCTAATGTTTCCAGGGAAATTAATATGGAGAGTGATGCGAATCGGCATAAATGACATAAATTAATGAGGGGTAGTGTAAGCACCCTTCGACTTCTCTACACTGCGACCTTAATAGATCTATTGCGAATACCCTAGAGTCCTATACCATATTCTAGCAGTCACCACTTTCATTTAAGGCTTTTTAATATAGCCTATAATTTTCCTGGGTGATATCCAGTCCTGAACCCGGGGATTTTTCGTTACTGGAAACCCCACTACCCGGCCGGGAATCGAACCCGGACCGCCAGGGGGGGGGGAGGCAAGTATGCTACCTATACACCCATGGCGGTGGATCATAAATGGCATATGACATGGAGAATTATGCTAGCACTTATTTCAATATTTTGAAAGACACGATGTTATTGGATTTACGGAGAAGGTGAGTAGAAACTTCCAAAAAGAAATAATGGAACTGAAAACATAATTTTTACTTCCTCTGCCCTTACCATAGGTACATAGGCAGAGGTAGTGTTTTGTTCGACCCCAAAATTCGAAAACGTGTTTTTGACATAATACATGTTTTGAGGTCCCCTCAATTAAAAATAGATCAGAAACACGTCACTGCATGTCTATGAACAGCCTAGCTCCAGAACGAAAAATCGCATGAAAACAAAATTTTGTATTTGGATTAGGTATTTTCTGGTGATTTGGCACGAAGATTGTCGACGAATTTCTATTAATGCCACTTTACATTAAGACAATTTCGTTTTTCACGATTTTATCAAAAAACGGCTGTAACGGTTTTGTTTAAATTTTGCTCGTAACATGCTTATACTCAGAACTAACATTCTCTTTGAAACTTTATTAGCAAAAATTATCTAAGCCACCCACGGGCCACGGTTTGTAAAAATTCCTTCTTGCCTGTTGAACAATAAAGCTTTGCATCAGGTTGAAACAACTGAATACGTGCTCTTTGCAATACGGCCTCTTATTCTATATCAGAATGTGAAGTGAGGACTTGTGGTTAGCGTCGCTGACTACGGATCCGTCGGCCGGCCCGGGTTCGATCCCCGGTACCTCCTCGGATTTTTCTGAGGTAGGGAGGTCTGATAGGGGTGCAATCAGCCTCGTGATTCAAATTGAGGAGCTACTTGATAGAGAAGTAGCGGCTCCGGTCATGGAAACCACCATTAACGGCCGAGGGTGTCGGCCTGCTGACTACATGCCCCCCCAATCCTGCCGTCTGCCTATAGGTAGGTGACGCAGCGGTCGGGTGGTAGGCCTTGTCCCTTCGGGGATGTCGCGCCACGGAGTAGTAGTAATAGTAATGTGAAGTGAGAAAGATGTATTGACCACGCTTAGGGTAAAGAGGGTTGCTTGAGTACATTAATCAGATTTTATTTCGGTTGTGTATCTTTCGGCGATGCTATGGGATGTGGTATAATTTTCCTTTAGAATTGTCTTTGCTAAATGATAATTCGGTAATTCCAATTGGAAATACAAATCATAATTATCGAAAATTACAGCAGGCAGTGGCTGCTTGTAAGTTGAAAAATCTTATAAGTTTCAGAAAGAAGGTAGTAGAAGTGACAACAGCTGTCATTTTTATTACACATAGTATCAATACTCTCAGCTGTGTGAAGAGCTCAGGAAATAGTGATTATTTTCTTCTTCTTCTTCTTATCTTTTTAAATTTATAATAAAAACTACTTTTTTCCTGAGCTGTTCACATTACTGAACGCACTTTATACCGTATGAAAAAATAATTTCAGCCTTTGTTATTCGTACTCCCCCCCACCGAGCTCTTCAAATCAATTTAAAACCGCAATTTCACGAAAAATTACATCACAAAATCATCAGATACTGATGTTAAAGATAGAAATGCCTTGATTCTCAATTTATAGAAATATGGACAAAATCATCTGCACCTATAGTACAAAATAATTTTATCGATGATTGTGTTTTTCATCCATATCCCGTTCATGCTATCATGCTATAACCTACCCGCGTCTTTGCCTCCTTTGCAGTTCATGCGCATCTTTAACTTTTGATATAAATATTTCTGTAGATATGGAATATATTCATAATTCGTTCAAATCTGACAAGCAATATTAATTGCAAAATAATATACAGTAGGGATGAACCTGAATGAAAATTACATTTATATATTTCACCTTTGTATCCTCTTAGTAGGAAACTGTATGAAACACAGGATATCACCGAGAGGATGTGAAGAAATATGATTCCTTTTATCCAGAAAGTAAGCGGATTTGGGGTAAACTTCCAATCAAATTGCATTTGGAACTGCGTCCAATATAATGTAGAGACCATGAAGAGGATTTTTTCCGATGGCCTCAGCATTACTCACTTCTCGTTAGGCCTACTCTCTAAGTATGAAACACATGGCGGCGTTCCCCATCGATAGGGGACAGTTTATGACCCACTTTACTAAGTCGACTGAGCTTATCACCTTATTTATTGAGCAGGCCTACGTCCTTTGTACTGAGAATCGATGTTCGTTGCAAGCCATTCTTTCCCTCAGTTCTAAAAAGAGCTACTGTACTAAGTCTCAATTGAGAATTACATCATCCATCTTGTTCGCCATTACCATGTCACATTTGTTATCCATAAATAAAACACCACAGCAATGGATTTTCCTAGAAAGGAAAGTTGAATAGCCAATGATTATCCTGGTTTCAGAGGAGGTGTACTCAATGTTTTTGAGAGAGAACTTTCCACTCTCTATCTTCTGTATTGATCGGCCGAAGATCTTTTTCGGATGGATCGGGGACAGTCCTTATCACTGCGGTTATTTCTGGCCTATTATGCTGAACCCCTACTTCAGGAGATATGAAAGTGTCCTACGGTGTCATGTAGACATGTTGAAACTATACACAAAACCCATTTCATCAACTCCATTGGTCTGTGTAGTGAGCTATTTTCCAAAAGGACGGCCAATAAATTACGAATATGAAGTTACACCTGAGATTGGTAGCCAAACAGTTAAAAATAATAAAATCAGGTAAACTGATGTAACCAAGTGCCAGAATGCTTTTGTTTAATCAGTGATAGTTGCAATTATGATATTCAGAAAATAAGTTATTTTTTAAATCGATTTCCGAGTTAAGCTCCTGGTTGATTCATTAAGCAGGGCTTACGGAAGAACAAAGGTCTAGTTTGATAATCATATGTGAAGAAATATGTGGGTAGTGTTATTTGTCAAACCTGCATATAGTCTATTGCAACTTCAAAGCCGGATATGAACACTGTAAAACAATATGTTGTCATGAGAACTGATTTGCATTTCATAATTCTTTCTAATATAATACCATAAAATAGGCATTAAATTTGGAATTACTCTAGTATCGGTCAACCGATGTGATACAATATCAATAGGCTTCTTCCCATGAACGTTATAAATGCATATACCAAGTTTCATGAAAATCAGGTAGAGCGTATTTGAGCTATCACGTGTACAGACACACGGACGACATTTTCCCGTCCCCCACACAATCTTACCATTCTGGCATTTAACAACGGAATGGTGGATGAGTGTAACAGAGAAAATGGGAGAATAGGAAGATGATTGCTATTACGTTACGTTTGCTGTTACGATTGCTGTTACGTTCTGCTTTGTAAATTTAGAATCTGAATTTTAGATATAACTTATATTCCTGTACGAACGATGTGACGGTGACAGAGAACTAACGAACTAAGCGCGGGCAGTGATTGAAGATCGAAGTTCTTTTAGCTGTAGTTCGCGCCTAATAGGCCGATGACAGAACCGATACGCTACAACAAGATAACTTACCGGTACTTACTTACTCAATGACAACAGACAATTCCTAAGCAAGCTAAAGGAATGTTATATCTATTTTATGGAACCCGGAAGTTCATTGCCACGCTTACATGAGCCCATCATTCAACTCTATTCTATGTAACTCCATCCAACCATCCCTCGCAGCAAGATAACATGTAAACAAAATTCTCTGCCTCTTTCCACCAAAGCCCCGAATTAGGCGCATAAACAACAATGAGACACTCCTTGAATTGTTGAACAGTAAGTTATACGCTTTTGACACGTGCTAGCAGATCTGTCTAGTTGCACACAATTACTTCTTGACATTCAGAATTGTGTATTTGAGTAAACAACTTTACAACTAAACAAGGACGTGTTGTCTGAACTTAGCTTCTTACTACACAAAGATTCAGTCAACATTGTAAGATTGATTTGTTTTTGAAGGCCTTAGAACTCTTTTCAGAATCGGGTTCAGAGGCTCGTACGCAAACCTCGTAACAGCAATCACAAACCCTTGTTGCCTGATGAGATGAGAAATTTAGTGGCACTAAGGTAGAGAAATTCATTAAGTTTGTTCGAATTTGTAAGAATGAACTGTACATAATGTCTGAAGAAATGTTGATAACATAGGCTACAAAGTCACACTAATTGGACCAATCAGAACAGTCACATTTCCTTACAATCGATTTGGGATGGTATGATTTAGGTAGGAACATTTTCTGAGATGGGTTTTTAAAAGTCCCCCCCCCCAAAAAAAAACAAGCAAACAAACAAAAAAGAGAAAAGCGAAAAGACATTATTATAGGCCTATATTAACTTCATTAGTGCAAACGTCATAAATTTGTAACTCTCTGAAAATACGTGATTGTCCTCTTGTAATTTCGTGGCACTGAGCTTTGAGTTTTAAAATCATTTAGGCCCTACGATGAAGCTTTAAGCAGAGTCAGTTGTTTTGTTGACAAACTGTCGATTTTGTCGGCTAAAAGTTTCGCTTCACAAATATTCGGTTCTGAAAGAGGGTTTCCCAATGCTTTCTGTTGCAAAAACTACTTGAATTTGGCCTCAAAGCGATCCGGATAATTGGCGATACGGATAGTTGGAGTTCTACTGTAGTCCTATTCATTTGTTGGCTATCCTATTTTATTTTACCTCTCAATAAAACCAATTTTCGCGGAATACAATATTCTACCCTATTAATCAAGTTATATTTTGAATAATAATAATAATAATAATAATAATAATAATAATAATAATAATAATAATAATTTTACTAACAGGAATTGCACTCGACTAGTTGAAGATCCTTACGTTATTCACTGGTGTGATGTGGCTGGAACTTCGGAACGTGACTGTAAGTATTCTTTCTAAATACAGATTTTTAAATCATCATGGGTTTTTTTTTATATATGTCTGCATCTTCCGTATTTTCAATCTCCAAGCCTCTCTATCCCCCCATTGATTCTCAAGAATGTTTTTCTCCTTCATGTCTTCATGTATCCCATTAAACCATGTCTTCTTTGGTCTGCCCCTCTTCTTTCTGCCCAGAGGATTCCAAATAAATAACTTCTTTGGAAATCTCTCCTTCCCCACCTTCTAACATGACCATACCATAAGAGTTTCTTTCCTTAATTTCATTTGTTATAGTGTGTTATAGGCCTACTTCCATTTGTTCCCGAATTTCTTCATTTCTAATGCTTTCCATCCTAGAAGTGCTTTGCTCTTCTCCAAAAATCCATTTCTGTTGCCGATCATTTTCTTTCCTCTAAATACAGAGTATTTAAAATTTAAAAAAAAAAACTATGAAGATCCACTGCTGATACGCCTACTATAGGTTGAGAAACCTAGTTTCGAGAACACTGCAGTTCATTGTGTACTTGTATAAGCGTGCTTCGAACCCCTTTTTCTCCAAACTTGTCGTGACTGTTGCGATGAAAAATGTATAACGCGCTTAGCTGACCATCGGATCAATATATACGACATTAATTTTAAGTGTAAAAAGTGCGGTAAATACGAAAATGCAAAGCGACGCTCTAAGCATAACACTTAACCTGAATTTTAACGCCTGGAAATCTGCATATGGATTAAGGCCCAATGCCATGTACTTATCGCAACGTGTTTATGCTAACATGTTTCAAGCGGGCTTACTACATGCAACCTAAATATAATGTAACTTAAAATGGTACTTTCGTGATTTTCGTTTCTAGGCCAGTGACACGTGAATTAATTTCAATAATATAGGTTTAGATTGTAGACTGAAACAAAGAATTCCTTAATTTTGTTGAAGGAAATTTATTTTTAGAATTACGACACCACAGATGATTTATTGTGTTTTATAATGAAAGTGAACACAAAGACTGTTTGTGTATTCAGAAACATCCGAGAGTACTTTTGTACTTTTGAAGACACTTCCATTAATATTTAATCTTCACTACTTCCGGATGTCATTCTACGTTCATTTTCCTTCATTATGTAAGCAAGGGGCATTTTAAAATTTTTGACCCGAAATATTTTTGTGCTGTTACTGCATTCATGATGATGATGATGATGATGATGATGATAATGATTATGATAATGATAATAATAGTAATAATAATAATAATAATCATAATAATAATAATAATAGTAATAACCTTATACACAACAGAGATAATCTACTAGGGCAGTATTAAGAACGGAAACAATTGCTACGGAAGTGATAAAAATAGATAAATGCTACCGAGGTAGTTTTTTTAGGTCAAACTGATTGGCCGATATTTTAGATTTCATTAAGCTTCATTGGTCTCAAATGGAATGACGCAATATGAATGAATCAGTCATCGTAAGCACTGAGCCTACAAATTCTGTATTTTGACACTCATCACTGGAAACAAAGGAAAATCGTTTCTATAGTTTTTGAGATTTTAGAAGGTATTAATTTCTGACCTCTCTAACGAAAATCAAACAATTCTCACTATGAGATACGATAGCCACTGGAAGTTATCATACATGACATCAACGAACGATAATTACCTATAGGCCTAATATGTTCTCCAGTTGAAGTGGGAAATTCAAGCTCATGAAGGTGCATTCAGTCACCGGATTATGTTGAGGTATGAACATCTTATCATTAATTAATTTCATATCCGTAGAGGGCTGATAATACTATATTTTACATTTACTACCTCATACCAACCTACATTCAATACTTCCTTAGGCTATACAAATACAATGTACGTTCATAAACTGTCGTTTGCATTACACAATTGCTATAAATTTTTTACATATTGTTATTTTAGTACGCGGAGAATGCAACCACAGAAGTTGTGAAACGTCAAAAGCCAATCACAGCAATTAAGAAAAGAGAACCTGTAATCACGGGGTTTTGTTTACACCTACTTTTTTTCAGCTGCTATTTATACTCCTTTTAGCTACGAGGCCATATCAGGAGTTCAGGATCTGCATCTATACTGTAGGGTAAGCCATGGAAATGTTGATTTTCAACTTACTGTCTTCTATTGTTGGTGTACTTTATGGAGTCAATTTCAACTGATATTTAATTTAAATTAATAAGAAACAAGATGAAATGGCGAGGATGATTCATGGTATGTAAATATCCAATTTGGCATTTGCCTTTACGACTAAGAAAACCATGAAAAAACAAACGTCTAATTGGCCGGCCACGGGATTTGAACCTGGGACCTCCAGAATGTGAGTCCAAGAGTCCACCTCGCTCGGTTACACATGCCTCATTCTTTAGTTAAATGGTGTATACATAGGTTAACTTACAGCGTCAATCAAATAAAAGTACATTATTCCTTTGAAGTGTAAAATCGCTCTTGATGAGCCATTTCTTGTTGGATTTAAGTTTGGATATGTATTTGGGCATATAGGTTACGTCATACTCCATATTTGACGGCGCTAAGCGAAATTCAATGCCTAAATAGATATCCACATATAAATCCAACGAAAAAGAATCAAAACCAGTGATTACTTTACACTTCTGTGGAGTAATGTACATTTATACACTTGACGTTATAAGACAATCTATGTAGCTTTTAATATTCACAACGTTTTACTATAAATTTAATACACAAATTTCTTTCCTTTGCTTTAGACCAGGCCTGTCAAGCAGTACTCCGAAGGTGTGAAATCATTCTCCTACTTCCCCTCCCTTCGTGACCTCCAAAGTGTAGCGATTGGTTCACTTGCGCTTTGGAGGTCACGAAGGGAGGGGAAGCAGGGAAATGACTTCACACCTTCGGAGTACTGTTCTACAGGCCAGCTTTAACTATATGTTATTGCGAAGTCATATAGGCTAATAATAATATGTGTTTAAAACGTTTTATACCATTATTATGTCATGTAAGAAGACGGTTTATGAATTTTTATTTCTTTACGGAAGTACTGTGTACGTGAGGGTATAAGGTTACAAATGTAAAATATAGTAGGCCTACTATGAAAATCTTAATTCAAAATAATTTACCTCCCTTTTATATTTAAATCCTAGCTCTATTGGCCTGAACGAAAGTCTTTTTTTGAAACATTTTTCGTAAAAAAAAAACGCTGAATAGAAGCTATGGGATACTCATTTCATCCTCAAACTGAGGTTTTAATTCTCGCCAAGCAAATTATGGCTCTAAAAAGGCTTACGCAATTGAATGCAGGCTCCCTTCATGCGGACGTTTGCTCTATGTTGCATTATGAAGGTTAGAGAAAATCTTGTGAGTCTTTCATATATTTTTTTTTTCGGGATTATACTGCTAAACTTTATTTTATTTTTTATTTTATTTTTTAATTTTAAAAGAAGTGTACTGTTATTTACAATTTTCACTTTCTGATTCTGCACGATTCAATTTTAGTAATCCAGAAAAGTGGATTACAGACATGTTTTGTATCTCTAGTTTCAACTTGGTTTGAGACATGGTTTTAATAATATTCTTAAGTACAGGATAAATGCTTGTCATACTTTCTTTTCAGACTTGCATGCGAGTATTGATTTCTATAACCACTGCACTTGAGGTCATTGCTTCATGCCTCCTCTTTCTTTATGCTAGGTAAGAAAGCATATTATTATGAAAGTATTGAATCTATGGGCTGAAGGTAGCAATGAAAACAAAGGTGTGGTAACCATTTACAAAAAGATAGAATGTATACAAAAGGTATGTAATATTGAGCGGGAATATAGACTACACATAGCCTATTGGTTTCATATTCAGTAACATAAAATAGGTAACATAGTAACATAAAATGGTTACTCAGAAAGTTTGCTAATGACGAAATTAGTTTCAATTGAAATCAAAACACTCCGTTCAGTGTGCATCAAAACAAAACATGGGGCCGGCGGACGTTGAAATTATTTACAGAAAAAGTAAACAATACTCACGTCATGCCTATAAGGTACAGGCATGACTCTTCTACCCCACCTCCATAAGCCAGCGAAATGAACAGTACAGGGATGAACTGGCCGTTTAACATAATATACAGAATGGAAGTGAAAAACATTTTACTGTGACTTTCTCAAATGGAAAACAACGAAAGGTATAATACCAAATTTGTCCCGGGAACACCTAATAACTGAAGCATAAAACTAATGGTTATGTTTTAATTAAAATGATGAAATTCGTTCAGCTAAATCAGTAGATGGTATTACGTAATTTAGGATTCAAGGCGGGTCTATATTATATATAGCCTTGACCTTGCGTTACTAAATGACTGGGCGTAAACCCAGTAATCATCCTTAATATCGAAAACGACATTAGTACGTAGCGGTATTAATAAAACCGGATGACCTGATATCGTATCGATTCTAAAGTTTTTACATGCAACATGCCATTCCTTTATTTTACCTTAAAAACTTAACTGAACTCCGTGTCGCTGCACCACTGAAGGGACTAGGCCTACCACCCGGCTGCTGAACATCTATTATATTCAGAGTGACCGGAGCCACTACTTCTTAATCAAGTAACTCCCCAGTTTGAATAACGGGGCTGAGTACACCCAGTTCAAGAACTCCAAACCTCAATAAATCCAAGGAGGTACGGGGATCGAACCCGGGCCTACGGATACATAGCCAGCGATGCTAATCGCGAAACTATGCAGGTGGTCCTATCTTACCTGTTATTTACTAAAAATTGTATTTTGATATACATACATTGCGGCACATTATAAATAAATTTAGAAATATTCAGATTACTTTCTCTACTGTAACCATGGATCTACTTTACAGCCGCATTGCAGAAGGGCGTATTCATTTGTATCAGTCGTTTTGCCGTACTTCGGACCTGCAGATTTGCCTGCCGAATCCTCAACTGATAATGACAACCCAGATAGCCAATAAGCCGAAATAAAACAAAATAGGCTACAGTACTTATTTAATTCAGCTGTATTTATACTTTTAGCTTTGAGGCCATATCAGGAGTTCAGGATCTGAGTCTATACAGTAGGCCATGAAACTATTGTTTGCCAATTATTTTCTATTGTTTCTTATTTTATGGAATAAATTTCAACTGATTCAAGAGATTAATTAAAATGGATATAATGTACGTAGGATGAAATAGCGAGGATGATTCATGCTATGCATTTATCTAATTCCGCATTTGCCTCTACGACTGGGGAAACCATGAGAAAACCCACGTGAAATTGGCCGGCCACGGTATTTGAACCTGGGACCTCCCGAATGCGAGTCCAAGACATTACCATCTCGGCCATTTCGCTCTGTACAGTACTTGTTCACAACAACCTTAATAAATTGCCTAGACCTCTCTGTATCTAAAATCATCACCATCAGAGCATCTTGAATTCAGAAGTCAGTGATGAAACTAAAAAAAGAAAAGAAATACAACCACCACAGTGTACCTGACAAAAGTCTACAGAACGTGATATTAATGAAGTAACAACGTCTTTTATTCTAAATTATTGTGCCCGAACTTCCATACATTGTAACGGTTTTAATTTTATGAATTTTCACGTAATTACTAATCAGACCTGTGCAATACGATGGTCACGTCGATATCAGAAATTAAAACGAAATAGTAAGTTTATTAGAGTGATGGTTACTAAGACTAGGCCTAATCCATTTATACGCCGCGTTTTTCATACTGACCAATAATGTTTAGCAATTCTTCGGATATAAAGCAATCACCATGAACACAAGAATGCAATTTTATCTAATAAAACATCAGCTCGTTACTGGACACGTAAGGCACAAACGTGTGGTGATTAATACGTCATAAACTGCCAGTGAACAAAATGAAAGCACATCAATTTATACAACATAACTTGTTTGGAAATTGAAATAATATAAATGTACGATTAAAAACACAAATTCGATTCGGTACAAGCCAGTTCGTGTGTTTGACAGCGTTTTAATGTAAATAATTACAACGATGCTATCCTAGTTGTGGTACGCATTATTGATAGCATTGGGAACGCGGATAGACTCGTCGAATGGATTCATTGACTGTTCATTCATTTAGTATGCCGTGATCTTACGGTTTATAGATATTGAGAACAAAGTAAGAAAATAATTATTAGGCCCTATTTACAAAATCCGTTACATTTTATTCATGGAATATTCTTAATAAGTCTTAATCGAGATTAGGAGTGTCATCAGATAAATTTGATCGATCTTCGTTCTCGCAAATATATCGATAAACTCTTAACCTCTCGTGAGATTACCTATGATAAAATACACAATTGCGGCACACATGGGTCACAATCATGCGACCATGTGCAGCGATGCATGAAGCAAGGGGGTAGACAACTATCTAGGGTATTTTAGGATAGCAATGTTATAAGGAACGTAATACCTACTTAGCAAATAGATCAATAGGCCTACACTCAGAATAATGAAACCTTTGATGCTCGGTAACAGAATAAATAAGTATACATTATTTACTCTTGTTTACAATCCATTCGACAGCTACGGATCATTCCGACCTATTTTCTTTCGTTGCACGCAATTGCTTATTCTATTCTTAAAGTTTAGACAATTCCAATCCTTCATTTGCTGGAAAAATATTCCGAAAACCCCCATAAGACTGACCGGTCTTGGGATTAAAACTCCGAATTCCCGAAAGCGAATCCATCGTTTTACCAATCCATCCACCTTACAAGATATAAGTAGATAACAAGATGTTTTTTACAGGTATTTTGATTCCTTTTGAACAGCAATAAATATCCCTCCTTTCACTCAACATTTTCTGTCTGATATATTCCATGTCATGTTTTAGATATAATACGACGTTAAAACAAGATTTTCGTCTATATAGGCTATATTTATTATAATGTAAAACATGGCCTTCAGAGTTGAATTGAAAACATCCCGTTTAATGTGAATCAAAACAAACCATGGGGCGGGAGGACATTGAATTAAGTACAGTATGAGAAGTAACTTACACCGTACACTTTAGTCTCCCTTACAACGACGAAAATTAATGTATTAAGTACGCAAAATAAGGCTTCAGCGTACGTGGTGCATACAATAGTTTTTAGTAAAATTTCCCTAATATTACTACTAATGGGTTCAGAAGCAGAAATAAAGCTACAACTATCCACCATAAAACCACATATAAATAAAATCTGTAAGATTAAAAAATGCATTTACCCTTTGATCAGAATTTATTGTTGATATGCTACCTTCCATATTTGTGATATTTATATAAAACTAGTAAAAAGTGATACATTTTGAATCATAAAATTACTATTCATCGTTTTTAAGTGCTTATAAAATTTCATTGCATTTATTTCGTGTAATTAAAGGAATTTGAATACCTTCGAGGTCCTGTCAGTCTATCAAATTTTTCGCCGTTGAACATGAATCGTTTTGTCAGGGGACCTAAATTAAACTTTACAGGACCCAACCTTCCTTACGCCACTGACCAGAAAACTATTCCTCTCGGAATGTGGATAGTCTATTTAAAGCTCTTTTCTTTAAAAAGCGCCTGAACATTACAAACAAATATGATGTAATCAATGCAGCAATTAGGAAGTTTTATAGGAAAAGTCATTGATTTTTTTCAACAAAGATAATATTAATGGGAAAATACCAAAAAAGTCACACCATTTGCATAAAGCAGTAACGCATGTTGCACTTGAGTAGTTACAGAGGGAAAAGATAGTCTGCCTATCCGTTTGCTTGATGAAGAGGTGAATAAATGGACGTAAATGTGTAAACATTTAGGAGGCAAGTCACACTTGCATACTTGGTTCTTTAATAAACTGAAAAGCGCACGAATGTGCATTGTTTTCCACTTAGTTCTTTTCCTTTGCGTATTCACTTATTGATCGCAATCTTTTTGTGTACCATTCTATATGGTAGCGTTCGCACATTTTACCACACAGTTCACATACACATTCTCTGGTTGGTTCATGATATATCTTGTTGACACATATCATGTGATGAAAGCCATGGACGGAGAGTCTCGTCACTACATGTCGCAGTTCGAAATTCGCTGTCGTCCATGTTCTGATCGTCATGGGTTCGGTGTCAAAGAATTCCGGCCATACTTCTTCTCTCATCTCTCTCAAGTTTTGCAGAAGCTTTCCAAAGTCCTCGGTGTGCTGAAGTAGATATCTGTATCTGATATCTTCAATCAGGAAAGGCTCTCTCGCTAGCACGTACACCAGTCTTAACCTCGTTGTTTTTGATACTCCGAGCGCTCTTTTTAGAAATGTTGCTTTCACCTTTTCTAATGTTTTTAGGTTTTGTCAGAGAGGTGGTGCCATATAGCCTCTATCCCATATGCTAGTATTGGCATGATTTTGGCTTTGAATAATTGGTTCTTTGTAACTTAGTAGGTAACAGTGGTCCAATGACGAAAGAAGGAAGGAAGACACGAACAAAATGAATCCCAATCACACTATTTTCATAATTTTGAATCAATCGCTGTTCGTCTCAGGACATCTCAAAGCGTCTAAATCCAAAAAGGCAGACAGAAATTCCTTCATGTTGTGTGTGAAACATTGAAAACTGGAAACATTTGAGTAATCAGCAGTAGCGTAGCCTACAAAGGAATAATGACAGACTTGAAATCAATATAGGCCTACCGGTACTGTATTAAAAAAGTTATGTATTTGAAATGTAAGTAAACAATTTCAGAAAGGTAATCAAATACCATGTTTGGATAGAACAAGATGGGAAATTGGAGACCAATTGAAATTGACACACTTGATAAATGATGTTATCATTCAACCTACACCAACAGGAGAGGACTTCAATGAAACAGGTACCTATTTACCAGTAATATTATGTCGTTATGTTTCAAATTTGTTTCTTGGACTTATAAATGTGCATTATAATCATTATGTATATGTGTAAATAAAATGTGAAATTAGCTAATAATGCATTCATTTCGTTGTCCCTTGTTTCAGACGATGAAACAGAAATAGACGATCCCGATCATGAAGTTGACTGCATTCGAGGATGACTTGCTCTTTGGCACCTTTCTGAAATTGTCTACTTAAGTTTAAAAAAAAATATTTGTTAATACAGTATATTGATTTAAAGTTCGTTGATTTTGCTGATCTTCTTTTGTACGCATGTGTCTGCTACTTCTGATTACTCAAACAGTTTCAATTTTTAACGTTTTGCACACGTCTGCTGGGGTGTTCAAGGAATTTCGGTCTGCCTTTTTGGATTTAGACTTTTTGAGATGTCCTGAGACGAATAGCGATTGACCCAAAATTATGCAAATGATGCGACTAGGGTCCAATTTTGTGTGTTTTCGATTACATCTGCCAACACTTCCGTAATTTCCTTTTTTTTCGTCATTAGAACTGTGTTGCCTATGAGGATATAAAGCACCAATATTATGTAAATGTTTAACTTACCTCCATAATTTTTATACATTTATGTCCATTTATTTACCTCTTAGCCACGCCAAAGAGGTAGGCAGGCTAGCTTTTCCTTGTGTAACTATTCAAGTCAGTGCAACATGGTTTCATGTGTTTCTACTTTAGGCCTGTGCAAATGATGTGACTTTTTGTCGTCGGCTCTTAGCCTAATACTCTGAATAAAAGTAGTCGTAACATGCCTACAACTGGGAATGAAACCATTTACACGATGGTTTAAAATCAGATCGCAATCATTGCCAGTATGAATTTTCTTAACATCAAGTATTGGGAAAACTGAGACTAGAATTTAGAAAACATGCTACCGTTACATTAGTAACTTCCGTGGGTCGATTTGCACACAAAGCAATTTCCTGGCGTGAGAATATCAAGGCTACCGACTTTACATGCACAACAATGCTCCTTTTGTGCCAACAAACCTGCCGTTTCTTCCTGACAAGAAGTCAATATTGAATGGCCGAGTGACCTTGATTTAGAAAATTAATGTTGTAGAAGCCAATATCGGTGCACACGTTTGAATCAATCACAAATGCCAATAGAGGACAAAAGTGAATATTTCGATATTTATGTTAAAAACCAATTTTGTTTATTTTCTAAAATGTAGCCTACCCTATGGTACTAATACGTCTGCGATGTTTTGGGGCAATGTGGTGCTTGTGCCGGTACCTATAAATAGTTTTGTAATTTTTGAAGTTTGAATCTATAACTGTAAATTTACATGGATGTATTTTATTAACTTTTTATGTTGTAATATTAGTGCATTTCCTTGGTTTCAAAATGCGATGGTTTCTATAGTTTTGACGCTAAACGAACGAGAGTTTCTATGACTATTCAGTATAAAGCTACAAACAATAAAATTGCATATGCTTTCTAATTATGTTTAACAAATAAAAATAAACAATCTAGCTTGAATCTAAATATGTTTTCTTCTTTATGTATATAAATTAATATAATTTCCATGCTCCTTAAATAAAATGTTGTAAGAGTACGGTACGATTTTGAAAAACACATTACATATTACAGGCATATTGTTATGTTTTCTCCCGTAATAGATCTATAACTACTGTAAAACTTCGCATAACATACTCAGACAAAGGTTTCCCTGTGGTTGGAAAACAAATAGTTTTGCATTCAAATCGGCCTCATGGGTAGGCCACATTGTTTGAAACAACAAAAACTTTGAAAAACATTCTGAAAATGTAAGTTTCTCTACAAAGGTGGTACAAACTTTGTCCGGTTTATACCTGTTCAAAATCAAATTTATGATACATAACGTGTAATGTGTATTTTATGTTCAAATAAAGGAAACATATTCTGATAAATTTAATTAAAAGCTTTATTCTTACTCTTTACTTTGACAGTACTGCTAGTACCGGTCTTTGAGTTTCGTATATAAATCTCATCAAAGGCAATGTCTATTCCTTCGCTGATGACACAGTAATCATATTTTCTGGAAACAGTTGGGAGCACGTTTTTAGTAATGCTAACATTGGAACAAACAAAATAAAAAAATGGCTCGATGAAAACCTTCTATCTTTAAACATTGATAAAACAATATATTTACCATTTTCACTAAACTCTAAAGGACTTTCCTCGATAAATGCACAACACAATATAATCTTACATGAAATCTCTTGTTCTATCCCTTTTAATTGTAAATGTCCAAAATTAAGTTCATCAACACAAGTAAAATACTTAGGTGTTATCATTGATCAAAATTTACGGTGGGAAAAACATGTTCAATATCTGTGTCTTAAACTACGGAAAACTATATATAAATTTGTTATATTAAGAAACATTATGCCACAGAGTACTTTAAGACTAATATATCTAAGTTTAGTCCAATCAGTTATACAATATGGAATAATAGGATGGGGTGGGATATGTCAGACTGCACTTCGCCCATTGTCGTTGTTGCAGAAAAGAATAATCAAGATATGTTTAAAAAAAGCAATGGACTATCCATCTAAAAGTTTATATAAAGATTTTGACGTATTGAATATTAAACAATTATACTCCTACACTTTATTAAATTATTTCCATAAACATCAAGAAAAGTTCATAACACGAAATCACTACTATAATACAAGGAGGTATAATATCTCTTGTCCTCTTTTCGAACCAAAGTGTGCTGCAGAAGTAGGTCTAAGGTTTAGTATAAATTTCGGACCAAGGCTGTACAACAATTTTACTAGAAGAAACCCTGATATGATACCACTAAACAATAAATTGTTTAAAAAAAGAGTACTCGATTTGATTAAATCTAACTTGTAATTGTACTTTTACCACTTTTTATGTTAATCATTCTCAACTGTAAATTTTTAATTTTTAACATTGGGTATTTTGTTTGTAACTCTGTTATGTTACTGTAATTTATTTTTTCGTATCTTTGTTCATGGATTTATTTCATATAAGCAATCTTATTTATTTTTATTCTTATTTTTTACCTAAAACTATAATATGTATGTTTTTTGTTATTTTTATATAATTTTCAAAATATAATTTTAGTATGACTGAACTGACCCCGAACACGAGCTATGCTCATGCGGGGCAAATAATACTCTTTTCAAATTGTACAAATTGTGTGTATATTATTTGTATTTGTAATAATTTTGTATCAATTTGTATTTTTTAATTTGTAATAGAAATTTGTAATACAATTTGTGTAATTGTAATCGCTCATATCAAGTTTTCTTGATTTTTTCAGGAAGAAAATCTAAAGGTGCAAATTTGATTGCTTTCATAATTGCAACTGGTGGACTTCCAAATCCCCAATTTTCACTTTTTGACGCAAGTCCTAAAATGGAGATTTCAGCAACATCGTTGATTTCTTTTGCTACCAAGGAACTGTTCCTCAATCACGTCAAGGATGGAATATGCTTTGACCGGGTCAAAAAATTGCAATTTATAAGAAATTTATTTCCTGGATTCTGAAAACAGATTTCATTAATCATATTAAGCGTAGATAAAGTATTGTAGTAGAAACGTTACACAATAAGCTTCAGTAACTCGTGGATCTTATAACATGACAGAAGGGAGTATTTTAAATTGACCCCACTCGTTGCCAAGGCTTCTATCCTAACTACTACAAAGGCGCCTAAGGTAAAAACTGCACCAATGATAACGTTCAATAAATGAATTATACATTATCAATAGTAATTAATACAATATTAGAATCCCACGCGGTTACCATCATTTCATATAACTTAATTATGACAGTTTTAAAAGTAACTCCTTGCAAGCATTTCGGCAACTTCATCTACTGAGCTGTGTTGCAATGAAGACTATTTCGCTATCTGCAGGCGCATTTACTGTCAACAAGTCAAACTTGTGTATCATTGTTTACGATCTACGAGCAATAAACATATCGCAAGACCGAACTTAACATTCTGTCCTATCCTCTTCTCATCCAACTTGATTTGTAGGCGGCTAACAAAAATGACAGACTCCATATTAGCATTCTATATTTCTATCACAATCATCATCAGTTAATTTCGTACTCAGCATGGTGGTGCAAAATGTGTACTCTGGAAAATAATAATAACAGTTTTCAATATATTATGATAATATTGTTTATTATATCCCAATAACATTTTAGCCCTTAAATGCATGAGATTGAAATTGTCTATCAGTGAGGTAGACCATTAAGGGCAGTCAGTCCTAGGAGAGAGGTTCCATCTGGCGCTGTGATATGAACTCTGGCGTATCTCAGTTGATAAATGCATTGGCACGGATAGCCAAAGGTCCTGGGTTCAAGTCCCAGTGTCAGAGGAATTTTTCTTCCTATAATATTATCATATAATGTCCAACAGAGAAAATAATCTGTGGTACATGAATGCATATGCATATATCTATAAAAATGTATGCCGGACTGCAAAGAAAACAGTTAACACGATGATTAGACCCACAGTTTAATAAGTTTACATGGTTTTTTCAATTTCTTATCCTTCCTTTTTTTCAAACTTAAGACAGAATACTGTATCCCATAGGATACATTATGAATTGAAGGTTTAAGAACAAAACGAACACTTATTTCAGTAGTATCTAAATGAGAACTATCTTTACTTCATATCATTTTTTTTATAAATGCTGAAATGTTATAATTATAGAACTAAAATTACTTAATTAAATATATTTAAACCTCCTGAGGGAGTTTATAAATCTTACTGTTCACCTGTTCATCTGTATGAAATACACGTGGATGCTAGATTTTGTCAGGTTATATCTAATATGTTATAATTAAATGCACGAGACTCAATTTCTCACACATTATACAAACGCACGTCGGACTGGAAAGAAAACAGTTAATATAATGATTTTGCTCATAGTTTATTTCTTGTTCCTTAACCTGTAAATTTATTTATGAATATAAAAGTGAAAGTTAAAACATAACTTAAAAAGGGATTTCCAAATACATAAATATATAAATAAAGAACAAAATAAATTAATATATCAAGTGCATATCCCTTTATGGGTAATTAAATTACGCATTAATAACTATTGTAGTTTCATAAACAATGTAGTATAACTGTAAAGGCATTATGGAAATAAAATATATTTGTGCAAAAAGAACATAAAGACTGGGTACATAGTGCACCATGTTTGGTATACAGCAAATTGTTACTGTACTGAGTATTTTAGTGGCATAAAATCAATATTCAGTAAAGTATGACTTGCAGTGTGCAAACGTTTACTCAGATGTATATGACACAGATCTAAACAGTGAGGTACAAACTGTGTGGATGAGATTTTAAATGTACGGGATATCTTAATTGCAGACGCTTAAAATCCATTAGCTAGGCCTGATGTTTTGATAATAATAATTACCACGGGTCATTTTTATGCTTTCCTGTTTTGTTATGAAGGCAAACAATAAGTCTATTTATATGTTCACATGTAAAAAAAAAAAAAAAACTCACGCAGAGTCTCGACTAACGATCCGGAAGAAAAAACCCTCGCGTGTGGCATATATGCATATATTGCAACGCGGCCTTGACACATACGAATAATTTAATTGAATATCGCATGGCGATTATTACAGATACTGTCAAGGCTTCTTTTAGTCTTCTGTTTGTAGTTATTCTTTACTCAGTATTCGCGGAAACATACCTAAGTAATTCCTCGGCTCCAAGTGTAGGATTAATGCATGTTTCTTTCTTAACCCGATTAACTTCCCCTTTCGAAGGAAAATAGGTGATTTCTATTTCGAACTATACTGCTCAGACACACATGCTCAAGAAACCCTTTTCTGAAAATCGTACTTTTGGATTCAACAGACCCGAGAAGTGCATTTAAAAACAGAAGAAAAAGGAAAACTCAACATTAAATTCGGGGATGCCCACAGTAAGGATGGAGAACAAAATGGTTTTCTAAAGTTATAATTCCTAATTGACCACTTTTATTGGGCAGCAAAGTACTTGGAAGCAAGAAGGAGCTTATCCTTTGCGAATTGTTAATTGCGGACGTGCCTTTATTTTATATTTAATTTTAAAACGTCTTTTGAGATTTTTAAAATCAAGTTATTGAGGGTCCTATACTCCAGTTACAATCTACTATTATATAAAAATTATAATGTGAGATATTTTATAATGGAGTTTTTAGGCATGGATATTAAAAAAATTATAGCATATTCTTTAGCGGTATGTACGCTGTTTCCCATACAGTACGTATAATATCATGGACTATGTGCTTATAATTTATGTTGCAAAAGGTTTATTGCTCTCTTGATTGAGATTAAGAATTTATTTTCCCTCCATTATAAGTCTTGCGAATCTCTAGCCACATCTAGCATAGCATACGCAACGTCGGTTTCTAAAGAGTTTTAGCGCTTTAGCCTATTGATTTCATATCAAGACCCTCTTTGTTCAGACTAAGTAGGTACTTATAGTGCAAAAATATAATTACGAATTATAGCCTATACGTATGAGGAAAACAGTTAAAATATTGTGATTACTTGTTAACTGTAAGCCTTATAACAAAAATCTAATGTGAAAGTCACATAACTTCCTCTGCCCAAATAAAAGTTAGCAGTACGAGTAATCACATATCCTTGTAGTCTACAGAATCGCAAGACACAATTTTACGCTAAGGTAAAATTCAAATATAAGTCGCACCTTGGGATGAATCGGTCCCCCCAACCCACCCGCCGATGCAGTTTCTTTTATACCACGATGTAGCGAATTCTTCTGTCTTCTTATTATGAAGAAGCTTGTGATTGGACGTTGGAGGTGTGACGTCATACCGCTAGACGAGCGGTGACAGGCTGACAAACCTCGCGGGATATATAATATGGCACATTTTCGAAACCTACAAACAGTGTATCGTACATTATTCGAAAATGCAAGGGCTACGGCTGCCGCCTCCGCTTCGCGCACTTAACTATGTGGTTAGTGTTATGCATTATTTAGACTATATGCAGAGGCGGGTACAAGGCACTTGCGACAATATACAAGGACAGTGGGTACAACACACTTGCGACAATAGCCAAGGAAAGTTGGTCACCCTACTTCGCTCAGAAACAAAATACATCACACAGTCCGTTTAAATGTGAATATCGAATGGGCGGAGCTTAAGGGGCAACTTATATTTTAATTATGCCCGGTAATTATGCTATAAATACCTTATAGCCCCTTCTTTGAATGTTGCGACTAAAAACCACCCTCTGAAGTAAAAACTCGGAAACTGAAGTATGCTGGAATTTCATGCAATCTGGGTGCGGACTGTCGCCTCTACTAGAGAAATTAGGCAATTGAGCAATATGCTGAACTCCATGTTAAAATAAAGCATAGGACAGGCACTGTAATTCTCGAGACGGCGGTGATAAAAACGCAGGCTATGACCGAACAAAAAAAGAATAAAAAAAAAGAGTGACTGCAAACGTTTATTGAACTTTCCGAAATTTATCGAATATTCCCCTCAGATATTTCTTTACTGTAAGCATGGGCAACAATACATCTTTCTCACTCCATGTGCTTATATAGAATAAGAGGCCGTGTGTACGCATATTGAGTTGTTCACCAGGCAAGACCGTTTCTACAAACAGTGGGTAGCATACAACCACCCTTCAGAGATTTTTTTGAAAAAAGTTTCAAATAAAAGTTTTAGTTCTTGGTATAAGCACTCCATGTACAAAATTCAAAGGAAATCGTTAGAGCCGTTTTTGAGAAAATCGCAAAAAAAAAAAAAAAAAAAAAAAAAAAAAATTCTTCATATAAAATCCCCTTAAATATAAGAGAAGGTTGTCGCCAATCTTAGTGTCACAGCCTCAGAAGGTAGCCTACCTAACCCAAATACAAAATTTTGTTTTCGTACGATTTTCCGTTACAAGAGGCCGTATTGCAAAGAACGCGTATTTACAGTGAGTGGCTTATAACTACCTTCAGAGAATTTTCTCGAAAAAATGTTTCAAATAAAAGTTTTAGCTCTTTGTATAAGCAACCCATGTGCAAAATTTAAAGAAAATCGTTAGAGACGTTTTCGAGAAAATCGCGAAAAACGAAAATTTCTTCATGTAAAGTCCCCTTAAAAATAAGAGAAAATAGTCACCATTCTTATCCTCACATCTTCGGAAGGTACCTGACCCAAATACGAAATTTTGTTTTCATACGATTTTCCGTTTTGGAGCTAGAGTGTTCACAGACAGACAGACACACAGACATGTTTCCAAAAATAGTATTTTTGGATTCAGGGGGCATTGAAACGTGTATATATGCTAAAAACTCAACTTCGAATTTTGGGGTCGAAAACAATACTCCCTCTACCTATAGTACCTATGGTACGGGCAGAGGAAGTAAAAATCGAGACTTTCGTTGTTCAGCGCCTAGATTTTAGGCGACATTACACCAAGAATGAAAATCGCATTTATAATGTAGCACGCTTGACCTGTACGAATTAAGTTCGGTGTGGAAGTTCCATCAGAATTGCAAGGGGTTGTGAATGTCGTATTTGTTCACATAGAATAGCAAATATCACATGTATGAAAATATTAGCAAATATCTTTACTCTTTCTCCGAAGAAACAGTCTAAACATTATTACGAGAAATCATTGTTGCTTACATTATAAGACAACACTAGTAAGCTCTTGCGAAACTTTCGCACTTGTCACCTTTTTTGACTAATTATGTTCACCATTGTACAGTACCGGTACTTCATAATCACATAACGAATGTTTGAAAAGATATGTCGATTTCACAAAATGCACTGGAAATTGATTATGTTTGTACGAGAGTCACCCAGAAAGTAATGCACTACATTTTTTCTTCAACAATTATTTATTGAACATAATGAAACTTACACACAAGAAATAATGATGTTTCTTCTACACTCCCTATTTTTCCACGTAATCTCCGTCCCGTTCTATGGCCTTCCTCCGGCGAGACACTAGGGCGTGTATACCATGTCGGTACCACCCCTTGTTCTGGTCACGAAGCCATTTCTTCACTGTGCGAATCACCTCTTCGTCATCCTCAAAATGTCTTCAAAATATCTTGTCGTTTTGTTCCGGGCTCAAAATGGTGAACCCAGGTTTCATCACCTGTCACAATCCTGGACAAGAACGCTTCACCCTCAGCTTCAAAACGTTTCAGCAACTCAGAATTTCCCCCCCCCCTTTTTTCTGAGAGATTTGTGGTCCACTGTAAGACAACCCGAAACAAAACAACAAGACGGTTTGAGGATGACGAAGAGGTGATTCGCACAGTGTAGGAATGGTTTTGTGACCAGAACAGGGCATACACGCCCTTGTGTTTTGCTGGAGGAAGGCCATAGAACGGGACGGAGATTACGTGGAAAAATAAGGTGTGTAGAAGAAACATCACTCTTTCTTGTGTGTAAGTTTCATTGTGTTCAATAAATAATATTTGTTGAAGAAAAAAATGTGTTGCATTATTTTCTGTGCGACCCTCGTATATGCTTCACTCAACATATAGGTTATACTGCAGCTTTAGCAGGCCAAACAAGATATAATAAGACAGAAGAGCGAAATCACTTTCAAACTCTAAACAATCAGTCAATGAATACATCAATACTGGCACATAAATAAGTAAGGAGTGTTTAAAATTAAATATAGGCTACTTACATTGAAGTTTAAAGTAGTTTAACATTAAAATTAACTTAAAGTTTACCATAATCGCTAGCATTTATCACTTGTTTCATTGTTATGAACTGTTTATTGAATGAATCTCCTATGGAGCTTTGGATCGAGATATGGAAACAAAACGTTGTGCTTGACTTAAAAATATAACATTTTAATTTTAATATTCTAATTAAAATTTAATGGTATGCAAATTTACTTTAACCAGAGCGAAAAATCTTTCGATTGAAAGTGTAATCAAGATTCAATCAACTTCATATTCATCAACTGGTTTGTGGCAGCTTGGCCGCTGGTTGGTTGTCTGCAAGAGCCAATGAAAATGGTTGGGGGCTTTGAGCATCGCAAAATATAGTATAGATGGATTTAGGTTAGTTGAATTTTCAGCTCCTTGAAGAGCTGTACATAAGAACTCAGAATTTAAGGAACGATTTACTTACCAGTACCATACAAATTTTTGTAAAATTTAGAAATTTCTACATTAGTGCAATGTTTTCTATCTACTTAGTGATATACTATTAACATGGAATCACACCAGCATGCAATAAATAAGCAAAACATCATATACATTTATGGGTATGCCAGGAAGAAGAGTAAATGTTATAAATATCAGTAGAGATAACTGATAAGACCAAAATTATTAAAGACAAATGCCATCAGATACGATTATAATGTTATGAAATATGAAACCATAAGTTTAAATTAAAGAACTGTGATAAACTTTCTGCAACAAAGATATTTTCTGGTCTAGAATTTAGGAAGTTTCTTCAGATTTAGTTTAGCCTACTATCAATGTATTTGCCATTAATGAGAATTTGCCATCTGATTAAATTGTATCATGCATGATCATGACATTAAAGTATCACTCTTTCTATCTTTCTTTTCTTTTATCAAGCATCTTATGATAAGATGACATTGAAAATAAATTTAAGTATACAATAAGATACGGAAGTTGTGTTTGGATAAGAAATATTGCAAAAGACTATAAAACAAGATTGATATAAATAGGTGCATAATGGTCACTGACTTTGTTTGGTAAATAGGTACATTTAAAATTCAGTACAATTTCATAAAAAATATATGAAAAATACAGAACATATTACAGAACAATCCTTAATTAAAATAATTTAAATATGGAACATTGCAAATATATATTTAAAAATAATACGAAATTCTTTAATATGTTCAAATAGCTGCAGGCCTTTTGAAGTAAAGGCGTTCAACCACCAAACAAATTAATAATGTGGATTTTAAATTTTAATGAAAGAAAAATAAGGGGAGTGAAAAGTTACTAACATTGTCAAAAATAAATAAAATTTAGAAAATTATTCTTACGTGAATAATTATTATTCTTGTTTTAATGATTCCTAAGTTAGGATTTGGATTAACAAGATCACATAAAATAAAATAATATAAATTTTAGTAAAAATGAGAAATCTATGATATATTGCCAGATGCACTTTATTAGCGTAATAAATTATAGATTTTACTACAAAACCATTTATTTTTTATTTTTTATTTTTTTATGCATGTTTTAACTCCAGAGTAATATGTGTTGGGATTTATGGGTTTACCAATAGGCTGTGCAACTATTGATGTGCACCTGCAATTATTGTTGCTGATTTACTATTTATAACATTGTGATACTATCGATAATGTGTATCTGTGTAATGCATTCATATATATGGTAATGGAACTATCATTCTCCCATTTAGATCATCAGAAGTCTATACTGAAATAAATTTATTTAGAAATGATAGCTTTGGAGAATATGGTTACTTTTTCGGCATTATTGTTTTTATTACGTTTTTCTTATTGTTATTATTACAACCATTATTGTTAATGTTAATAATATTAATAATAACAACAGCAATAGTAATATACATTGTAGTACCACTTTAACTTTTTATTTGGCAAGACATTTTGCAGGTAAGGCACAGAAAAGTTCACTTCTGCCATCTGACTGTCAACATGTGAACTAAATTGGAAGCATTGATCTGATAGTTGTTGTCAGTAGGTCACAAAGCTAAATATAAAATAAAATTTAATATAATTTTAATGTAGTAAATTATGGTATGCCAAGGAGTTGTGTTTAACAACAACATTGCCAAATAAATAAATGCCTATTAATTTTTTTTATTACTATTTTGCCCAATTCGAGTTTTTAAGTTCAAGGTCATTCAAAGTGAGATGATGACAGGTTGAAAATATTTTTGGTTTTGCCAAATTACACACTTTTTTATTATAAAGTAATTTCTATTATACTTCTTTCAGTGTAAAATACTTTCAAAGTGAGATAATTATATCTACTGTGGAAAATAATATAAACATTGTACTGATACCATAATTTATGAAACTACTGTTGTGCATGTTGTGTCGCCTGGATTGCATTCCAGGTTTAACTACACATTCCATAGCATTCAGGATCTTGCTTTAAAATATACATGCTGAAAAACTCACCAGCGGTTCTATGATTGTGTGCAAAGTTTATTCTTTCATGTAATCCCGGCGTAATACTCAGGAGAAACCTCTTGCTTCTGTTGCTAAAGGAAAACTTTGACTTATAGATACTTGGAAGCAAATAAAGGGTGCTCCATTCGATGGAAAAAATTACTGCTGAAACTTAGCATACCGAAATGCTACAGAATGTGTCTAAATAATGCAATTGAAAGATGCAACATACAGTGGCTTATAAAATTAAACATAGACATTTTAATAGTAATTTTTGCAAAAGATAACCAGGCTTTATAAACAAAAGTCCTTGAAAATATTATTTAATTTACAGTATGTTAGTTGAGCATCTTTACAGTTTGTACAAATATGTATATAAGAAAACAAATCATACGAGTACAATAATGAGATATTTCCTCTATACCTAATGCAGACTTTTAGTAAATAGCCACTGCAATTCAGTTGCATATGTGTTACATCCCATTGATGGCAGTGGACATACCATTCACCCACTGCATCATCTACCTCTGTCTTTTGACTTCACTGGCAGATGGATTACTTCATGACAGACTTGAAAATCAAGGTTTCAGATAACTGGAATATGGCAGACTGAAGACAGCAAGTTGCTCTGAACCTGACAATTATTAGTTTTGCAGTACCAGTACAAGCTCATGTGTAAAGACAAGATTTACTAAACTAAAAGGTCCAAATACCAGCAAACAGATTATAAGTTAAATTATTTATTTAGGGGAGTAATATGTTGTTGCAAAACAAAACAAAAAATATTATCTGTGAGAAAATGAAAAAAAAAAGTAACAAAAAATTAGAATAACATAAAATATAACTTTCTTTATATGGAATGTTGAATGAAAAAGAAAACCGTGTAATTCCTTGCAGACTTTATAAGTGTTGGACTCTTACCAGCTCTTGCTTAGGTACAAAATCATCAACTAGTATCTGCATTTTGTATCTCTGTCCATTATAGCACAAATAAGTATAATGTTGAAAGTAATATGTTTAATTTAAAAATAAATTAAGCAAAATATAGCATTACTTAACAAATATAAATTTACAAAATATGTTTGTATGTCCAGTTTATGAGCCACTGTATATTTTATGTTTAGTATTTATCTTATAACGTATTTATACCGTAGTTAAGGTAGATTAACTTATATTATGTTGTAATAATAAATAATAAATATGCCTGTAACATCCCTAGCGGGCAAGGGCCTCCTACCTTTTGTTAGGGCTAGCTCAGTCAAATTCATAGGGAGAGCTAGTTCCTGTGAGCTTTATGTTATGTTAACATTTAAAAACTTAAAAGTTAAGTTCTTAGACATTCTCACCTCTTTAGAAAAAACAAACTTCTTCGTTTTACACCACTTCTTAAAATATATTTCATATTTTAGTAAAGCAGTTTCCAAGGAAATGCACGGCCTAAACTTTAATTATTTCAAAGAAACAATATGTAACACCTGTATTGCATTTGAATAACAATTTGTGAGGTATGTACAAAACAAATAGGAGCATTTTCAATAGCATCTATGAGCAGAGTGAGTACTTCATAAGTTTTATAGTGCAAGTTTTTACAATTTTTATAGTGCTAATTTGCATTATGAGGGCAATATTCTGACTGAACACAGTTTCAGCTGACAGAGTTAGAACTACTCTCTGTTAGATATATAAGCATTCATGAGCCACAGATTATTGTCTCTGTTGGACACTACATGAGAATATTATAGGAGAAAAATTCCTCCGGCACTGGGACTTGAACCCAGGACCTTTGGCTATTCGCGCCAATGCTCTACCAACTGAGCTAAGCCGGAGCTCAATTCACAGCGCCAGATGGAACTTCTCTCCTATGACTGATTGCCCTAATGGTCTACCTCACAGACAGACAAGTTATGTCATATGCAGTACTGTGAGGCACACTAAGTAGTGTTTTTTGTGACCGGGCTCCCACTGTTATTGTACAGTTAACATTCAAGACAGATATATAAGCATTCATGAGCCACAGATTATTGTCTCTGTTGGACACTACATGAGAATATTATAGGAGAAAAATTCCTCCGGCACTGGGACTTGAACCCAGGACCTTTGGCTATTCGCGCCAATGCTTTACCAACTGAGCTAAGCCGGAGCTCAATTCACAGCGCCAGATGGAACTTCTCTCCTATGACTGTGAATTGAGCTCCGGCTTAGCTCAGTTGGTAGAGCATTGGCGCGAATAGCCAAAGGTCCTGGGTTCAAGTCCCAGTGCCGGAGGAATTTTTCTCCTATAATATTCTCATGTAGTGTCCAACAGAGACAATAATCTGTGGCTCATGATTGCTTATATATCTGTCTTGAATGTTAACTGTACAATAACAGTGGGAGCCCGGTCACAAAAATCACTACTTAGTGTGCCTCACAGTACTGCATATGACATAATTTGTCTGTCTGTGAGGTAGACCATTAGGGCAATCAGTCATAGGAGAGAAGTTCCATCTGGCGCTGTGAATTGAGCTCCGGCTTAGCTCAGTTGGTAGAGCATTGGCGCGAATAGCCAAAGGTCCTGTGTTCAAGTCCCAGTGCCGGAGGAATTTTTCTCCTATAATATTCTCATGTAGTGTCCAACAGAGACAATAATCTGTGGCTCATGAATGCTTATATATCTGTCTTGAATGCTAACTGTACAATAACAGTGGGAGCCCGGTCACAAAAATCACTACTTAGTGTGCCTCACAGTACTGCATATGACATAACTTGTCTGTCTGTGAGGTAGACCATTAGGGCAATCAGTCATAGGAGAGAAGTTCCATCTGGCGCTGTGAATTGAGCTCCGGCTTAGCTCAGTTGGTAGAGCATTGGCGCGAATAGCCAAAGGTCCTGGGTTCAAGTCCCAGTGCCGGAGGAATTTTTCTCCTATAATATTCTCATATACTCTCTGTTATTTTGTTGATTAGACTGTAGCAAGTGGCTAAAGAAGAATATATTTAATATATAACAAAACTAATAATTTTTCTATTATCAGTTACATGATTTTGAAATGTACCGGTACCAATGTGTAAGCGTCAATGTGAGAAGTAATTTTTAAATACTAGTGGCAAAACTTGGAAACCATATTGTTACAGAATACCTAGAATAACTAAGTGCTAATTCTGCATCTTTAACCTGCCTGGCACATGAAAATAATATGTCTTAAACCTTCAGTTACTACAGTAAAATGTATCTAAATAAATATGTGTTTTCAAATTGCAAACTCTTTGGAAGCAGCTTTACATTTCATCTTATGACAGAGTCATTTTTATGATTTTATTATAATAACAATTTATTGTAATATAATACTGAAAGTTTGCCTGGAATATAATTTTCTTTTAATTTTTGTAAAGAATATCCTAAAGAATATTTATTATTACAGCATGCAAAACCATTTTTCTAAAAAGGCAGAGCACCCCTGATTATATCTAGTGTGTAATTGAGGAAAAATCATAATTTAAAGAAATGGTAAGTAGTTCTTAGTGTCAGTATTTTTTAATTCTTTAAATTATGAATAAGTGGTTTTTAGATCAGGAAAATAACTTTTAAATGGAAAATTTAATATTTTAAAAATGGAAGTGAACAGTTTAAAATTGAGGTTAAATAGTTTAGTATGAGATGTCAATCACAAGGAATATTACAGGACCACAGGACAATATTAAGGTTGTTGATATTTTAAAACGTGTTAGAAATGACTTAAGAATTTTTATTAGTGTGGGTACTTAGTGTGTTATTTTATTTTATATTTTAATTATTTACACTGCACTCAAAATATAAATTACTGTAACATGAATTTAAAAGCTAAATATGAAGAATTTTTTTGATTACTACATAATGGCACAGAGTAAAACATTCACCAGCTCTCATCTTTAAGACCTATAATGTCTCATTTCTTTAAATGAAACAAAAGTTTTTAATAGGCCATGTAGCTAAAAACACATGTCATTTGTTTATTATTATTAGATATAATTAAAAGGAAATTAATTAGCCATAAATAGGTTAATAATCTCAAAAGATGGTCTTCTGCCACATTAACTATTATTCAATGCTATTGCTTCTACCCATTCTTTATTGTTTTAAAATGTTAAAAAATAATTTGAACTAGAAATTTTTTGACTTTACAGTATGGAAATGTTTGATGTAAAGGTATTCAAATATTAGCCAAAATTAAAATATCACTGTTTTACCATAGGCTTATCTATTATATAAGTAAATAATTATTAAACTATGCTCTCTTCATTACTCAAAAGATGATTTAGAAGGATCATTAAAAGAAAGGAACTCTAAGATAACAACAGAGCTGAATACACAATCAATTTAACACAATAATTCACATTATAGAATTACCAGTATACTGACTGCTGAATTTTTATATTAACAGTATTATGTACTTTTAAAGTGAGCTTAAATTATTATAATGAAAAATGCTACTTTAATTAAACTTGGTTATGCAAGATGAAACCAACACCAACTATCTCGAAAACTGTTGTAGTTCCGACCATTTGACCAAAGGATAAGAAGTAGATTTCTTTATTAGTTACCAAAATATCTGCAACAGAAAGGGCATGTGCACCTTTACCAACATTGCAGCTTAGGAGAACATTTTATGATGGTTTTGCTAACACTGTGCAAATCATGTATGCAAACTATTTTTATTTTTGTAAAACACCAAATGTATCATAAGAAATAGTAGGCCTAAAGTTTAAAAATATAACATTAATGAAGTGCTTGTAATTAAACTAGGTGGTACTGAATTCATTCTGCATAACTTCAGCCAAATTTTACAACATTTATTTATGAAACTTAAATACCATGTTCTACCATGTCTGTACGATAATTTTTGACATAGATAATGCGCACAAATTATTTTTTTAGATAATAGAGTACATGTAACAACTCAAAATTAAGTTAGATTTTAAATTTAAGTATTTTCTTAGATTATTATTTAAACACAGCCTTCTTTTAAGAGGGTCATGATTTAAGTTATAAAATTATTTAGTGTTACAGCTTAGCACAAAAGTAATATAAATTAAAATAAAATTTTTTGTTTGTTTATTAAAAATTATATTTCGTAGCATGCCAAATAAATCTCAAAAATGTAAAAAGTAGAAATTGAATCTATATAAAAAATATTTTCTTGTGGTCCTCCTTTAAGAAATATCTGACTCCATCTAACATTATACTGGCATGTACCATGTACGTTTTTTAATTACTTTTGTTAGTTCAGTAATCTTAATATTAAATTCCTCAAAGCATATTTTTTTCTAATTGCAATGTTTGCTTGAATACTGCACATGCTTCTTTTTATTATTGAAAGAATTTAAATTACGAGGGTCATTTCAAAAGTTCTGCACACTGTAAGATAGAATGGAAGAAAATCATTTATTTTGCAAAATACCTTTACAGGCCTTCAATAGAATCTTCATTCTTGCTTATGACAGCTTCCCCACTTTTGGCAATTTTTTTATTCTGGATAGGGCACCTTCATTGTTGAGCTGTCTGATTACTCAGGTCACCTCACTGGAAGCTTCATCAATTGTAACAAAATGTTTTCCAAGTCTATGGATGGGAAAGCCTTCCCCACCCATCATACAGTCCTGATTTGAGCCCACCAGACTTGATTTGTTTCCCAAATTGAAAACGTTTTGTTACAATTGATGAAGCTTCCAGTGAGGTGACCTGAGACAGCTCAACAATGAAGGTGCCCAATCCGGAATAAAAAAATTGCCAAAACGTTGGGAAGCTGTCATAAGCAAGAATGAAGATTACATTGAAGGTCTGTAAAGGTATTTTGTAAAATAAATTATTTTCTTTAATTTTATCTTACAGTGTGCAGAACTTTTGAAATGACCCTTGTATTTAGTTAAACTTTAATTGAAAAATTGATGATTGATATATTTTGTAATCATTATATACACTCTTAATCTAACTATAATCACACTGTAACAGTGTGATTTAATGATTTTTTTTATAGTTTATTTTTAAAACTTATTTTATAGTTTATTTTTAAAACTTATTCAAGTCTATCTTTAGCTTTAATGTTTTAAATTTTGTTTTCATTAACAAGATTAAGTTTCTGGGAGACTAGAACTATTAGAACCATACAATTACTAGCTTTTTTTACGTTAATTTGCTTTCGTGCAATCTTATTCATTAAGTTTAAGTTGTACAAAATATTAACAAACATTAAAATTAAGTAATACATAGGATTATTATTAATACATAAATTACCTATGTAATTTTTAACTAGTCTCAAATTTATAGCTATATTTTAATACTAAGCTCAGTATAAGTGTTATGTAATTCTAATCAGCAAGCTTTTGTCAGCTGATACCTTACACTATTTATTTAAAAACGAACTTAAGTATTAAACTCACAATTTTATACTCAAGCACACCATTAAGAGTCATGTATTATTATGTAGATCTAGAGTTTACGCATTAATCTAGACATATTTTGCCTTATAATTGCTTTATGTATTCAATATTGAAATTAAATGATAAATATTGGTTTGTAATTTTATTATACTGAAATAATTTAACTTTAATATGGAATTACTTTTCTTGTGGAAGAATTTACAACTTTCAAACATATTCAGTGCCATTTGTATTGCAAATCATATATTGCTTTGTAGATAGTATATTTACTGAATTAATTTAGTTGTTTTGATATTTTGAAAATACAGTAACATTATCCTTGTACTTTAACAGAGGTTAAGAAAAATCGTTGAATTATGTTTATTTTATTATTATTTGTGAAATACAGGCTACACAAATGATCTTTACACCTTACTATACTGTAATTGAATATCAGCAAAAAGTTGTACTCTATGCACGAAAACATATGGTTATAAGTACATTATTAAATCAAAATCTTGTGTATTTTAGTATCATTATATCATAATAATGCAATTTATTGTACTCAAGAGCATGAAGAAATTTAATGAAAGATTCTGAATATTGCAGTACATTTTCTCAATGATACCAAATGCTATAAAAATAGAGAGTGTTGCTATTGCTGTTACAGGGAATTCATCCTCAAAGAAATCATACTTTACTATTAAATTGTGTAATTTATTGAAAGTTGAATACATACAGCATATCAGTATTATGCCTGGTTTAATGTTAAAACTTCGTACGGTATTACACTAGGATTTCGTACCCCAGCAATAATACTTTTCAACCAAATAATGGATGATAATGAATGTTCACATTGATCTAATAAGTGTTATTTTATAACAGATTAACTTAACTTGATTCTCAGGTACTTTGTCTTATCACGTTTTTTAATGCATATGGTAATGCGGTTTGTATATTTCACCTATTCGGGGTATAACTAAGAGTAAACATAATTTCTGCTGCTTACCTACAATTTAAAAACCTTCCACAGAGAATCACATTCCTTTTCTAAGACACTTCAAGTAAGTCCATCTTCATTATGTATGTCCTAAGCATTGAAATCTTTGTTTTCTCTGAATGTATTTCTGAAATGTCCTTAAAAACAATTCTCCAGTATTTATTTTTTTTAATTTCTGATGTAATGCAGACATTTTTATTATAACGGGAGCTTCTGCTTGGGGAAACACATGAAGAAGAACATTTCTTTCTCATATATAACCATGGAAACAACAATAATAATAATAAGTACTAAATAGATAGCATGGTATCAAGAATTACCCCCTTTTCCCTCAGCACAGAAACTACTGATCTCCCAAGTAAAAATTATTTATGTTATCCTTATACCCTCCTTAAATAAGCAGCAACAAAGAAGCGAAGAACAATATTTGAATAAAAACACTTTCTTAACGCACTTTATTTTACCTTAGTAAACTTCTGGACGGCCGTTTTGCAGGTGGTGTTCCTGCATCATCAGCAGAGTGCCAACTCTGGCACTCTGTTGGCACTCTGCTGATGATGCAGGAACACCACCTGCGAAACGGCCGTCCAGAAGTTTACTAAGGTAAAATAAAGTGCGTTAAGAAAGTGTTTTTATTCAAATATTTGTACACAACGCTAAAGTCGGACACAAGAATGAAGAACAATATATAAGTGGATTACCTAAGAGATATAAAATTAGTATAAGATAAAATTCTATTGTACATTAGACTCTTTTTATTAGTGTGATAATATATGTAATGCAAATATTAGGCCTACATTATACAGATAAAGCTATTTGCAAGTTAGGTTACAATTACAAATTGATAAAAGATACAATGTATGGTAAATAATAATGTCTAAGTGATAAGACAAGTCAGTTATAATTGTGCCAATAAAATACATTCACGTACGTCAATATTATCTTTTTTAATTGATTGAATATATTCATTGTGCAACATCCAATGATCTTTTAACATAATTTGGAACCATTATTAATAACGAGCCCATTGAATTAGCTTTATTGGCACAATTATAACTGACTTTTCTTATCACTTAGACATTATTATACTACCATACATTGTATCTTTTATCAATTTGTAATTGTAACCTAACTTGCAATAGTATATTGCAACACAAGGACGGAAAGGCACGTTTACAGGTTGAGGAAAAAGATTGAAAACCCGAGGTGCCTGTGCCTGTTGCATGCTATTTTTTGCACGACGGTTACTTATATCAATTTAATTATATTAATTGCTATATTACCTGAAAATATTATGTATATACACTATTGAAGATTGATGTTTATTTCAGAAAGTGATTTGCATTTGTTATTGTTTATGGCAACCGAATATTTATAAAGCGGGGAGGCCTTGGTCATTACAGCCCGCAAATATGCGTTTGCGGGCGGTAAAGTAACTTTCCGCCTGTCGCCCCTAGCAACAAGTAACTTTCCGCCCGTCGCCCCTAGCAACAAGATTGCGTGTGGTAATGTCAAGTTACGATCCATGTAACACTTACTAACTAAGGAGTGCAAAAACAGCTTTTTTCTATATAATGTAATATTTGCATTTAAATAGATTATCACACTAATAAAAAGAGTCTAATGTACAAGAGAATTTTATCTTATACTAATTTTATATCTCTTAGGTAATTCACTTATAATTATTCTTCGCTTCTTTGCTGCTGCTTATTAAATGAGGGTATAAGGCTATCATAAATAATTTTTACTTAAGCTTCCTCATATTCAAGATGAAATTCATTAATAATGCTGAAATCCCCTTTACAAAAGATTTGCGGTCTTGTAGACACTTTGTTCTTTTAAATGATCTAAGTGCTCAACTGGAAAACATTCTAAATTACGTTAATACAAATGGAAAGGAATTCATATGGCACAATGTAAGTAGAGAGAGACCAGCTAGGAAGAGGTTTGAGCATGTATGCACTCTTGGTGCTGTGCAATGCAATGGCAGACTTCAGTTCCACTCACTCTCCCCCCAACCCTGCCACCTGTCTTCTTTTGGACCACTCCCTACATGATGATTTCAACTGCAGTAACATGAATTAATTATCAATATAAATATTTCTTCAGATATTTAGTCAAGTTACAAAAATGTTAATGTACCCTACAGATTCAGATAAAGACAAATTATTAGGAAATTGCAAAAAAACAAGGCAGATGAAGATACAGTACCCTTGCATATGAATGTGAAATAGTCTGCCTCTTCCAAAGCCTTGGAAGTGCCCGTGCCCAGATTCAAGCTTTGGAAGAATACACCAAACAAAGGTTCAAGAAACTTTTAGAATCCTCCATTTACATACCGGTACTCTTACCAGGGCTAGCAAATATAGGCCTATGCAAAATATAAAAAAAAATATCATATTTTTATAGTAGATCACTTAATTGATTGATATTTAAGCTGCAATATAATATCTGCTATAGGGCATGTGCTCCACAAATTGTGAGGACAAACTTCCTGAGAATCAAGACAAGTATATGAGCTAGTGGGTACTTGCACAATTTCTAGTTCATTTTATGATGAAGACATTATTTACATTTAAGTTTATGTAAATTTGTAAGATTATTTTATTTTTACAGGCATAAATTAACAGCACCAGGAGGTTTTCCATATTTAAATATACAGCTAAGTCAACAAATTTATAACCATGGAGTGTTTTGTATAATAGGATATTATACAAAGTACTGATAAGTTGACAATACTTTTATGGTCATAGAATCAGCATGTTAAGTATGGGAAAATTAATGAAGTTTCCTATCTCCTGATTCAGCATTTAGGTACAACTATCTTATTTGTTGAACATAATCATTACAATAGGTTATACATATCCACATCATGAGAATAGAGTGCCAATATATTAATCTTCTTTTTTAGTTATGGTACCAGTACTTTTCTGAGTGTTGCAAACTTGCCAGAACTTCCAGTATTTCCACAATATTACACTTAATGTCACAGCTTCTGTTATTATGGTCAATATAAATTATTTATCATTGAATAGGTGGCATTTTTAGTTAATTTATTTGCCAATGAATTATAAATATAGAACTTTTGGTAAAATTTTACAGACACTCACTACTAATTACATTAGGGTTCACTATAGGCCTAATAGTGAGTGTCAGTGTAATTTAATAAAATAGTTAAGCACTAATTTCTTATATCACCATAGAATTAACCAACTTCATGATTCTGTTGGTAGTTCGACCTAGAGGCCTACGTTATTTTTATTTACTTATGTCAGGTATTAGAGCAAACACTGAAGGAGGCAAGCACGACCTCCGAAAGGCAAACAGAACCAAGGTCGCACAAAACGAAACTATCTCAAAACACCCTACAACTAATTGAACTCAGAGCAAGACTACAACCAAACAGAGACAAATCTGAAGCCACCAAACAGGAATATGCAGAACTAGATAAAGAAGTAAAGAGAGAAATTAGAAAAGATGTAAGACTATATCGCTCAGAACTAACTAGACAAACATTAGAGGAGACAAGATCAGTCAGGAAAGCAAGGAGAAATCTGCAGAAGGGAAAACAGTGGATACTAAGCACCAAGGACCAGGCGGGCCACAACTTAACCACAAGACGAGAGATAATCAACGCAGCCACAGACTTTTATAGATCACTCTACGAGAGCTCCATAGACAAATCCACAAAAGACCTAAGATACAACCATATAACGAAACACTACAACGATACCTTCATCCCCAAAATATTACACAGTGAGATCAGAACTGCAATCAATGAACTGAAGAACGGCAAATCGCCGGGCGAAGACGGGATACAAAACGAACTAATTAAAATAGGAGCAAACCAACTGATCCCATTAATATCCACAGTCTTCAACAAAATACTAGAAACGGAAGAGATACCAGAACAATGGAAAACCAACACAATCATACTATTACATAAGAAAGGTACGAAAGATGACATAAATAATTACCGACCCATAAGCCTGATGTCTAATATCTACAAGCTTTTCACCAAAATTCTGACGAAGAGGCTAACAAGAATCCTAGACGAGAATCAGCCATCCGAACAGGCAGGTTTCCGCAATAAATACAGCACGGCGGACCACATACAGACGATAACCCAAATAGTTGAGAAATACAATGAATTCAACATGACAGTATACCTTGGATTTGTGGACTATAGCAAAGCCTTTGACTCCGTAGAACACATTAGCATACTCAAAGCACTTTACTCACAGGGGATAGAAGCAAAATATATACGGATCTTATACAACATATACAATCAAAGTATGGCTAAAGTGAAGACAGAAGAGGAAGGACAAACGTTTAAACTAGAAAAGGGAGTAAGACAAGGGGACCCAATATCCCCCAAGATTTTTACAAGTGTCTTAGAGGATGTTTTCAGAAATATCAGATGGAACGCGAGGTATGGTATAAACCTGGACGGAAAAAGACTGACTAACCTGCGATTCGCAGACGATGTAGTTATATTCGGGAAATCACCAAAAGAATTGCAATCAATGCTTCAGGAACTAAACGTAAGAAGTAAATCAGTGGGCCTCTCCATGAACATGACTAAAACCAAAGTGATGACTAATGGCCCCCAAACTCCGATCACAATCGAGGGAACGCAAATACCATATGTAAATGAATACATATACCTAGGCCAAATAATATCCTTTGATAACGGCATGGACAGGGAAGTACACAGACGAATCACACAGGCATGGAGAGCGTTCTGGTCCCTCAAATTTGTGCTTATGGATAAAAAACTCAGCAGGACACTAAGAATAGAAGCTCTACAATCCTGCATCTACCCGGTGATACTCTATGGCTGTCAAACATGGGCGCTGACATCGACACAGAAAAAATTACTACAGGTATGCCAGAGGAAAATGTTAAGAAAAGTCCTAGGCATCACATTGAGGGACAGAATCCCCAATACTACACTAATCCAGTCAGCAAAAACGACAGATATCGCTCACCTAGCAGAAAGAACTAAATGGAGATGGGGTGGCCATGTTTCAAGGTTGGTGGACGATAGATGGACATACAGGAGTACCATATGGGACCCCAGACAAGGAAGAAGGCTGCGCGGAAGACCAAAAAGGAGATGGGAGGAACTTTTCAAGGATAAAGTAGGCCAACAATGGACCAGGGTAGCCAAAAGAAGAAACGAGTGGAAAGAACTGGGGAAAACCCTGAACAATACGCAAGACTAAGTGCTCAAGACCAAGTGTTAAAGTTCAAGTGTACATGACGCTCAAAATCACGAACAACTTCACTAGCGCGGAGTAGCTCGCCGTGCTAGATAAGAGGAGCTAAACCCTTCTTAGGAGGCCTTTGCCCTACACGGGACACGATAGGCTTATTTTATTATTTTTATTTATATGTCAGGTATATACAGTGTCTCTAGGAGACAAATTACCAATAAGACATTGAATTAGATCACTGAATCTATGGGTAAAAATACTAGTTGCTGTAAATTGCAAAGGAACTTACTAAACTTTCATGATT
Organism: Ectobius pallidus; assembly: GCA_964059195.1. Classification (NCBI taxonomy): domain Eukaryota; kingdom Metazoa; phylum Arthropoda; class Insecta; order Blattodea; family Ectobiidae; genus Ectobius; species Ectobius pallidus. The sequence continues at coordinate 53,879,294 of CAXKWD010000009.1, forward strand.
TAACATGCAACAGGTTCAGCGATTGCAAAAATAAAACTGAACATAATGACATAACTACACAATAGTAGTTTTTAATGCATTTTGTACAAGATTGATAACAACCAATGTCTACAGAATGTAGTTCTCATATCTCTGGGATAGGGAGTACATGGCAAAAGGATTCCCTATTCTCAAGCCTGCTGGAGATATAATCCAAAAACGGAACTGGGAAAAGATGTGCAGAATTACAATAGATAGGCATAGGCTCACAAACCTGAGATTTGCTGATGACTTCGTGCTATTCACAAGAAATGCAAAAGAAGCTACAAATGATGACACAGAAACTAAACAACTGCAGAAAAAAAAGTTGGCCTAACAATGAAGATGAATAAAACAGAAAAGCCATACCAATCAAAACTGACACAAGAATGCTACAATATGTACTAGAATATCTTTAATCCGAGACAACTGATGAAGATCACGAACAACATGGAAAACAAAATTTAAACCCCAAACAAGACTAGCAAGGTGAGTATTTTGGGCTATAAAATTCAATCTATTAGACAAGAAACTAAACCATACAATAAAAATCAAAACATGAGATACCTATATCTTCCCATTGTTACTGTATGGTTGTCAAACATGAAACCTAATGGAATCACAAAGGAAACACATCCAAGAATGCGAAAGAAACATGGAAAGAAAAATAATAGGAATATCTATTAAGGACAAAGTGCCAAACACAAGAATAAGGGAATTAACCATACTGAAAGACATGTCTCATCGAGCACCAATCTGAAATGGAAATGGGGAGGACACATGATGAGGCCGTGGAACACCAAATGGGTACACACAGCTACAATGTGAACCCCCCCCCCCCCGAGAAAAGACTACGTGGCACACCTGAAACCAGATGGGCTGACACATTTAAGAAACAACTAGGAACACACTGGACCAAAGCTGCAAGGGACCATAATGGTTGGAGAGACATCTGAAGAAGACAAGCGACTGAGGGACTACGAGGAAGAGAGGAAACGAGAAGTCTAGGATCATCCCAAGATGGTCCAACTGAAAACCTTCCACATGAGATAAACTGAGTTATCCCTTGCACGAGGAGACCTTGGTACTTCAGGGACAAAATGATCACATTTTCATTTCATAAGAATTTGAAACTGTGGATGTTGTATGTGAGAAGTGCGGGTAGAAAATGAACAATCGAAAATGGTTTGTTACTGGCGCAGTTAATAGGTGTGGAGAATTATAATTATTTTTCCCTTTTGGGTAGATGTGGCAACAGTGTAGGCTGCAGTTCATTCAGCAGCACATTCGCATGTTCCACACACATAATAGCGGTCGTTTTGTACCTACCATAGTTACGATTGTTTATGTTATTAATTGGAATTGAATGTAGTAATGAAGTATTTTGTTCACTGCATTTTTAATAAAGTAGTTCATTTTAATTTATAACTTACTGGTCCTCCTATTTAATATTAACCACCTCCCAATCCATTGGCCTATTGAAGACATTCTCACCTATAAGACCCCCTCCCATTTTAAAACACCAAATTATGGAAAATAAGGGGTCTTATAGCCGAGTAAATATGGTATTCAGTGTCTTGTGAAACTTTCTTATTCGTAATATTTATTTGGATACAGTATATTTTATTATTTCTAACAGTTCAAATTGTGTCATTTGAAACAAAATTTTATAAAATTTAACTTATATTCATGTTCAAATTTTTGTTAGAAGTGGGTAATAGAGAAAGACTTTAATAGTTAAGACAAAAAATTAAGAAGTTATGACAAAAAATTAACAACAAAATATTTAAATCTTAGAAATATCTATATTATTAATTTTTCACAGTGAAAGTACTATGGTATGCTTAATTTCATATCAAGTTGAATTTTTGCTTGATTTGTTATCTGAGATGACTTTGACATTTGTTGATGATGAGCATATTAAGAGGTGGATTTTATATAGTTTTATATAGTGATGTCAAGGGACCAGATGAAAAGAGCCTATAACGCGGGATAGCATAACAAACAGGCGGGTATTATCAGGGTATCACTGTATATAAAGGTCAACTCAGATAATAAATTGATATTTAAAGTTTCACATTAATAAGAAGCCTGGAATCTACTGCTAATGCAATGAACAGAAATAACCAGAAGCTTGTAGCATCATTATTATTATTATCATTTTATATTAATTATTATATTCTATAGATCCTGAAGGTACTTCAAGTAGATCAGAAGTTGACTGTTGTTGATCAGTAGAAGATAACGACTCAGATGGTGTAGCATGTCTGATACAGAACAAAATAAAAAAAATGTATACACAGCACTTACTGGGGTTAGGCACCTCTCCAGAGATTAAGCGATGAAAACTTCAGAAATTTTATTAATGAAAATATAATTGTTTTGCTATATAACCAAAATTACAAACTTTTCTATTACTTCATAGGATTTTATCTGGTGAATAGTCCAATATATTACGAGGGTTGTGCAAAAAGTAAGTTTCCCATATTTTTAGAATAAAAACTACAGGAAATATCGAAAAAATTATTTTATTTTTCGATTCTTCGACTCAAGAACTATTTTTCTACATAGTCACCATTTTTCTCAATGCATTTTTGTGATCGTGGTACAAGCATTTTCAGTCCAGTCTCATACTCCGCTTGCGCCACCTCCTTCAAAATTGGTTGACTTCCATCTTGAGTTTGTCATCGTTGTGGAAGTGCTGTCCACCCAGGTGAACTTTCAACTTCGGAAACAGGTAGTAGTCACTTGGGGCAAGGTCTGTAGAGTAGGGTGGATGTGGCAGAATGTCCCAATTTAACTTTTCAAGCAGCTCAACTGTCTTTCCTGCTGGGGACCCAACGTGCACACAATTTTGTCATTCCCAAATTCTTTTTTTAAGATGTTAGCCACTGACCTGCGACTGATTTCAATGTGGGGAGGTAAGGCAGCAACAATATCGTTGAGGGTGAGGTGCCCATCACGTTCAACAATCTCTGAACCGCACTGCACAGCGTCCTCCTCAGTGGCGGTCGAAGGACGACTGGAGCGCGGTTCATCACAAACATTCTGACAGCCCTCTGCGAAAGCAGAACACCATTTTTGCACCATTTGGACACTCATCGCACCCGCCCCATACACAGAAACAATTTCTCGGTGGATTTCAGTTGGATTTTTGCCTTTAGCAAGGAGAAAACGGATCACAGAACACAATTCGACAGTGGCGTGAGAGAGTAAGGGTGTCTCCATGGTTAAGAAGCTACTGACGCCAAACTGATTGTTGTAAAGAAATGGTAACAGGTTCAGTGTTGCCACTACATATGTAATAAAAATCCCTCAAAATATGAGAGTCCCACAACAATTTTCTCCTGTCTAACAAAACAGGGAAACTTACTTTTTGCACGACCCTCGTATATAATGCCCTTATTTCACAATTGGAGAATCAACTGTTTACTCCAGTGACCCCCATACAGCACAGGTATCTTTCATGAAATCATGTCTTTTGTATTATGCAATTCCCCCGCTTTTTTTTTTTTTTTTTTTTTTTTTTTTTTGTGGTGACCAATTTGTTTAAAGGAAATATAAAGCAATATGTGTAGGGCCCCTTTTGTAAACAAACAATTTTCAAAAGAATTTTTGTGTTGATTTTTGTCCTATTTCCAATATTTTGCTAACAATCTGCAGAATTCATTTATCTGCGGTTGCTGCACCACCCAATTCCATGGATAATCGGAAGTATATTTATCTTTAAAGTAGATACATTTTGAGGTAGAACAAGGCAGAGATTTATATGTAAAATTAATAACAGCCAGTTCCAAAACAAACTTCAACATTAAATTTCAGAAGTTCTGTGACTGATTATAAAAACCAACTGAGATATATGCTTACAGAAGAAAATGAGTTAGGAGCTGTCTTGGAGGATACTGCTAAAAAATCACTGAGGCAGGGATTTCTTAATCATCTGTAAGATGCCTTAGATAATTTTGGTATGGTACTGGTAGCTCAAGAATTAAAGCTTAAATAAATAAAGATCTCACTTTTGTGATTGAGTGATAGGTTCTCAGATTTATTAACTTTTCCAATGAAGGATGAAGCATCTGAAAGGTCCCATAACATCATGAAATGTTTTCTGATTGAGGACGGTTTTCTCTGAATTAGAGAGGGTCAAATCATGAAAGAGTCATTCATAATAAATGAATCATTCTACTGAATGAACAAATCATGATTCAGTTAAAAAAATGGTGTTTCTTTGTTAATCAACTATGTAAGCTGTGATTCAGTTCAAGGAACAAATTGAAACCTCTGTGAATCGAAAGTCTTCTCAATCCTCATATGAGCTGATTCAGCTATTCTCAATATTTTGACTCTTCTGAGTCACAGCAAGAGTGCTGAGGGGAGGGGATGTAACATGAACTAAACGCTCACTGTGGTGTTTGCAGCAACTGTTAATAAGATTACCGATTTTATTATAGACAAAAAACTATTAATTTCGGTATGTGATTATTACCTACTTTGGAAGTTAAACTTAGCGTACTCTTTGAAAGGCCTACCTGTTGTAGCATTACCAGTGCAGTTTGAATACTGAATTTATTATTACTTTTTTGTGTTACATCTATATGATCTATTGATTGAACAGTTAACATAAAGGAACTACTGTAGAAAGATTTCAAACTAAAATAATGAAATTAATCAAATAAACTAATCAAACATAGGAATAATTTTAATGAATCAATTCAATGGAATGAAATCTTCAAAATGAATCAAATATTCCATCTCTACTCTGAATGATCAAGTAACATCATGAAATAAAAGATTTTGGCCATCATCAATGTCTAGGAGATTTTTTTTATTTTCTGTAAGAAGGGTAGGCCTGCATGCAGAATTATGGTAATTTATTTTAATTGTATAATTTGCAATACATACTCAGGTTTTAAGAGGTGAATGTTATAAAGCAGTGAGTTCATGGAAAGATATGCTGGTGATTGCATATGGTGGTCACCTCAGTATGCTGACGCACTAGTAACCCAACAATTTTAAAATAAGGGAACTGTAATTAGTTAGTCTTAAATTTTTGTTTAATTTTTCATTTATGAAATAAAAAAAAATATAAAAAAAAATACCATTGTTTACTAAAAACATTTAAGAAATCTGCTCATCTTTGTTTGATAACAACACACATTTGGGACCAACAAAGTTCGAGGGCTTTTTTTTTTAGTATTGAAATACTATTAAATACTAAATACTCTCCTCTGAAATATATCATTATAAAATACTCTTGCCGGCATACCCATTGGTCTTTAAATACATGTACTACATAATTAAACCTGTACTTACGATTCAGTGCGTTCTTCTTCTGGTGGTGGTGCTGATGGTGTGGGTGGATCATGTTCAATAGCGATGATTCCTTTGCCTCTGTTGGTTGAACGTTTTCTTCTTCGAGCTTTTCTTAGGCTCGCCAGGTCAATTATATCCTGGAACAGAAAAATATTGATGACTAGCATATTCCTGCAGCTTAGCCCACACTTATTAGTGACTTTTATTAACAAACAGCATTAGGACTTTTATTTTAAAAAATGTACGGGGAATTTCAGATGTTTGAATTGGAATGAAGTGATATTGAAGTAAAGTATGAAAGTGATGTATAGTGATACATTAATATATCGATATGTATCAGAAAATATCGATTTACAGGGTGGTCCTAAACTATATGTCAAGAATGTAAAGGTATGTAGAGGGAATCTAAATAAGCATATTTCGTATAGGAATGTGTGTGCGGTAATGACGAATTAAAGTGCTAACTTGTAAAGCAGTATGAATCACAGGAAACTGAAAAGACAAGTACAGACAAGAAAACAAAAATTTATTAACATGTTTTTAAAAACAAATTGGTTGACATTAACACACTTGACTTCACTTTTAACTAGCAGTTGAAAATGCAGAAAAAGTCTGTGAAACGATCGTCCTGCAGAATACAGGTAAAAGTGAAGTCTAAAGTGTGTTATGGTCAACCAATTTGTTTTTAAAAACATAGTATAGTGCTTCACTGTTAAAAAGTCCCACCAAGATACTGTTTATTAATTTATTAACAGTTTACAAGAGGTGCTTGAAAGGCTTTTAATATGACCCCAAAAGAAAAAATGCTGGCCATAGACAGCGTCCAGGTGATTCCTGACATTTTGACACACACAGATTTCGTATAGGATTGTGTGTGTCAAAACATCAGGAATCACCTGAATGCTGTCTACCGCCAGCATTGGATAGGATGGGGCGGTCCAGTTCCCTGGCCACCGCGTTCTCATGATTTAACCTGCTAGGATTTTTTCTTTTGGGGTCATATTAAAAGCCTTTCGAGCACCTCTTGTAAACTGTTAATAAGTTTTTGTTTTCTTTTGTCTTTACTTGTCTTTTCACTTTCCTGTGATTCATACTGCTTTACAAGCTAGTGCTTTAATGTGTAAGTACTGCACCCACATTCCTATACGAAATATGCTTATTTAGGTCCCTTCTACCTACCTTTACATTTTTGACATATAACTTAGGACCACCCTGTGTATTGAAACACTTCCTCTTATTGATATATATTGATATATTGATATATCGATATTGATGCGATTTTTTCAATACTGATGCTTTGATTGCAAAAAAATGCATGCTGCCACCTTCAGGACGGAAGTACTGCCAACAAGACAAATCACATGTCTCCTCACTCAAACAAAATGTCGTACAAACGAACTCATTCTAACAAACACAGAACAAACGCATGGAAAAACGCTGTCCAGTAACGAGGAAAGTACCAACCCAAACACAAACGACATAAAATCTATGTTCTCTAACATACATACTGAGCTTCAGGAAATTAAAAAACAAAACGAGGACTTCAGGAGTGAAACTAAGAAAGATATTGATGACCTGAAGGGAGAAATCAGAAATTTTGACAAGAAATTAGAGGAAAAATGTGTCACTCTAGAGAAAAAGATCATCAACACTGACACTGAGACAAATGAAAAGACAAAACAACTGGAAGCCATGGTTAAAGCACTACATGAAACGGAGGAGTCTAGACAGCGCTGTGAAAGAAAAAACAATATAAGCATTAAGAGCAAGGAATTCGACAAGGACATGGGAATTGTACTAGAATCCAAAGTAAAAGAAATTCTACGAAAGATAAAGACCAAAGAGGAGTTCAACAGAGCCACCTACATCGGCAAATATGAAGCAGAAAAAGAAATGATAAGAGTAGAACTCAAGAGCCTAGATGACAAAATCGACATTATGAAAAACAAGAACAACCTAATAGGCAAGGACTTCTTCATCGATGCGGATGACAAAGAAAGAGAGGGAAATACAACAAACCCTAAGGAAATGAGCAAGAGAAGGAAGAGAAAAGGGAAACACAGCCAAAGTCAGCTATAAAAAAAATGATAAACAACTGGGTAAACTGGCAAGCCAACAACAACCAACAACATAAACAAGCTCCGCTCAGCAACAGACCCCACCGGCAGAACACCCAGCAACCAGGAACTAATCATATCCACACTAAATGTACAGACGCTCAAAACATACGAAAGATAAATTGAACTTAAACATGCCTTTAAAGAAATCAAATTTGACATACTAGGCCTAAGAGAAGCAAGGAGATTTGGTGAAGTAATACTATCAAATACAAATATATGGTGCCAGATTGGAGTCACACCAGGTCAAAAGGCATAGGTTTTTTAATCAGGAAGAATGTAAAGCACATGATAGAAAATATAATCAGAGTATCAGAAAGTATAGCAGTATTAATTCTAAAAGCAAAGAGGTAAAAAATAGCAAAAATTCAAGTCTACGCACCCACAGCTAGTAGTAGCGAAGACGAACTAGAAGATTTCTATGAATCATTTGATTCCACCTTGGACAAATACAGATCACCTCATAATATCATCATGAGAGACTTTAACAGTAAAGTAGGCTGGAGAGAAACTGAAGACGAAGGGACAGTCGGAGCACATGGATTTGGAGAAAGAAATGACAGGGGAGAAGACTGGTGCTATTTGTACAATCACAAAAAATTAAGATACTGAGCACCTTCTCCAGAAAGAAGCCACACACAAGATGGACATGGTGCTCTCCAGATGGAAAAACTTTCAATGAAATAGTTCACATACTGGGAGACATGGTAAACGGCATTAGAGATGTTCAAGTTGTACAAAAGATAAAATTTAGTACTGATCACAGAATTTTCCGTGCACACCACATCAAACCTGCAAGACCACATATATAGACGCTGGACAAGACTACATTCCACAGACAACTACAAAACATACTATTACAAGAAACCATTGATCCAGAGTGTGAAACCCTGGAAATGTACCATTCACTGGAACAAGCTATAATCCGTGCCGGCCAGAACGCAGCTACTACGACAAACATAAAGAAACACAAATGCATACTGAAAGAACAAACACTGGCACTCTTAGCACAAAGAGAGAGTCAACAATACTCAAGATTTGATAGCATAGAGAAACAGGCAGACTATAGGGAATTGGACAAAGCAACAAAAAGGGTGCTGCGCATGGACATCCACGATCACCGCACAATGCTTATGAAACAATTACTCGAAAACACTAAGTAATAAAGAAAGCAAGAAGAACTCTAAATCAAGGGAAACAATGGATGTTAGGAACGAGGAAACAATCCAGAGAGCACACAACATCAAGGAGTGACATCATTACAGAGGTACAAACTACTACATATCATTGTAAACAAGCATCACACCAGCTCGCAAGATACTGGAAGATACCAATCATCCCAACGATGCAATCCCTCCGATTCTACAGAGCAAAGTGAAAAATGCAATAGAAGAATTAAAAAATGGAGAGACGCCAGGAGAAGAAGGGATATGGAACGAATACTTGAAATACGAGCCAGAGCTTCTAACTAACCCAATCACAATAATATTTAACAAAATACTACAGACAGAAACAATTCCCGAACAATGGAAACTGAACAAAATCATACTCTTACATAAGAAAGGCCCCAAAGACAATTGGAACAACTACAGGTCCATAAGCCTAATGTCAAACCTGTATAAACTCTTTTCGAAAATAATAACCAGAAGATTGACAAAGACACCTGATGAAAACCAGTCAAATGAACAGGCAGGCTTCCATTCCGGTTTCAGCACAGCTAACTATCTCCAAACAGTAAACCAGATCATAGAAAAATCAGACGAGACATAGCATTTGTCGATTTCAAAAAGCATTCGACTCAGTAGAACACACAAGCGTACTGCATGCATTGGCCAACCAGGGAGTCAAGCCAAAATACATCAGGATTTTGAGTAAAATATAATCAAAGCAAGACCAAAGTGAAAACAGAAAGAGAAGGACAAATCTTCGATCTCAAAAGAGGAGTTAGACAGGGCGACCCAATCTCACCAAAACTGTTCACTTGTATGCTCGAAGACATATTCAGAAAGCTGTAATTGGGCATTAGCCATAAATAATCAGCTAATTTCTGGTATATTCTTAATTGTTTGTTACTGGTCTATATCACAAGCATGAGGTATGAGTGAAATAGTGACTATATTTCTCTTGTAAGGTAGCAAGAATTAAGCATATAAAGTTTAAAAGTTCATAATGATAAGTTCCAAACTCATACTTACATCATCTTTGAAATTAGATAAAACATCAAAGCCACTCGCCACAGCCGGTTCCTTCTTCTTGCGAGGAGAGAGTGGAGGAATTTTGTGGCGGCCACCTGAATTTGCTCCTATTCTAATGGGAGACCCTCTTGGAACAGGAGAAACACCTCTAGGTGTTGGAGATACTCGTCTAGGTGTAGGAGACACTCTTCTAGGTGTAGGAGATACACCACGTGGAATGGGTGAGATTGTTTTAGGAACAGGGGATGTCCCTCTGCGTATTGGTGCTGGTGATACTCCTCTCCTAGGGCTGCCTGCAAATAAAAAAAATTAAGCTATTACTAGGATTTAGCAGATTTAAAATATGAAATAAAATGATATTTTTAACATACATTTTTGCTAGAACGCCTAGAACCTACGAATGCTAGATATATGCCTGCTGAGAAAGCAAGTAAGGAGATTATCCCACCCTCAATAACAATTGGTGATTATATACTAGTACTTGAGAGAGTAGAACAGTTTAAATATCTGGAATCAGCAGTGACCTTCTCCAATGATGAAAACTTAACTCCGTGGCGCCAACATCCCAAAAGGGATAAGGCCTACCACCCGACCGCTGTGTCATCTACCATAGGCAGACGGCAGGATTGGGGGGTATGTGGTCAGCATGCCGACTTCTCCAATGAAATTCTCTTATGAAATTAAACAGAGACCATGGCAACAAATAGAGCTTTTTTTATTTTTACTTATTTATTATTTTCAATTACAACTCGTGTTTCACCTGCAGGTATGTCACGAGGTATTTACAGTATTTTATGAGTTTAACAAATGTTATTTACAAAGTGTTTTATTGCGACTGGAGTTTGTTGTGCACTATTTTCAGAAAGTTCATTAAGTTATGTGTGTCTTTATAACCTGTGGCAAGGGTAGCGAAGTCAGGATTGCTGAACGTTCTCTGGAGAATACTGAGCATTCTTTCAGAAGGTGAAGGGCTGTCTGGTTTCCTCCCTCAGATGGCCCTTCACCTTCTGAAAGAATGCTCAATATTATCCAGAGAACGTCCAGCACAAATAGAGTTTATTTACTCTAATAAATTTTTTTTTTTTTTATAGCTCTTTTACATGAAAACATAAACACGGCCAGAAAATTAAGTCAAGTAGATACCAAATAAAAGACAGTATTTATTGCTTGCTCTGGAACAAACATTTATGAGCTATCTATTCTAATGGTCTATTTAAAGATGTGGAAACTTATTTCTTTGTGCAATGTATACCCAATTGGATTACATAACTATATGATCAATTTGTATGTATTTGTAAAGAATGACCAAATTGTATTCATAAAGTCCTTTCATTAATAAACAAACAAAAAAAATAGAAAAAAAATATTATCTTGTCCAGCAATATAAGACATCTATATGACACTAATAAGAATGGTGCTCTTATATACCTCGGTTATATCAAGTGACTTTGAATTGGATGCCTTCAAGAGGAAGGTACTCAAGAGAATAATAGGCCACTCTGTGAAAGGAGAGGATTAAGAAGGCAATATAGTAACCAGTTGTTCTCCATCTACAAAGAACCATCTAACAGGAGAACCATAAAGTAAACAAAGACTAAAACTTTTTAGGAGAAAAATTTCTCTGGCACTAGGATTCAAACCTTTGACCTTCGGCTTTCAATGCCAATGTTCTTCTAACTGAGCTAGCCAGAGTTCGATTTACAGCACAAGATGGAATCTCTCTCCTATGATAACCCTTAATGACCTACCTCACTGAAAGACATCATGTTATGTTACGAGGGTCATTTTAAAAGTTCTCCACACTATAAGATAAAATTAAAGAAAATAATTTATTTTACAAAATACCTTTACAGGCCTTCAATATAATCTTCATTCTTGCTTATGACAGCTTTCCAACGTTTTGGCAATTTTTTTATTCTGGATAGGACACCTTCATTGTTGAGCTGTCTGATTACTCAGGTCACCTCACTGGAAGCTTCATCAATTGTAACAAAACGTTTTCCACGGAGTGGTTCCTTCAATTTGGGAAACAAATCAAGTCTGGTGGGCTCAAATCAGGAGTGTATGATGGGTGGGGAAGTCTTTCCCATCCATAGACTTGGAAAAGTTTTGTTACAATTGATGAAGCTTCCAGTGAGGTGACCTGAGTAATCAGACAGCTCAACAATGAAGGTGCCCTATCCTGAAAAAAAATTGCCAAAACGTTGGAAAGCTGTCATAAGCAAGAATGAAGATTATATTGAAGGCCTGTAAAGGTATTTTGCAAAATAAATTATTTTCTTCCATTCTATCTTACAGTGTGCAGAACTTTTGAAATGACCCTCGTATGTACATATTGTGAGGCAAGCTAATTTATTGATTTTATGAGGGGATTTTTACTTTTATTATACAATAACATTTAAAATGCAGACAAATATTTCTGAATCCCCAGAATGTTGTTTCTGCTTTTTTCAAAATAATTATTATTTATTTATTAATAAGAGACACCAATAAGCCAGGAACTCACATTAAGGGACAGTATTACAAAGAGTGAATGACATGCTTTGAAATTATTATAATGTGGTTACAACAATTTACAAGAATGTAATTACTAGGGCCCAGATTATAATGACCTAAAGAATACTAAAATGACAATTGTATGATTTAACATTGATTAAAAATTACCTAAGAAGAAAAAATAATTACTTAAAAAGTACCTTCATTTGTCAGTCTCCTTGCACACAATCACTTACACATTATCACTTAACACTGCATTACAATAAATTACAAACACCATTTGCAAGTTTTCAAATTTGAAGGACTGTCAATTGTCAACTAATAGGGACTTATACATTGAAAAGCTTCTTTCAACGTCGACTGCAGATACAGGGGCATATTGAAAGCAGAAAATATCAATTACTTTCAACTTGTTAAAATAAATATCTCACTTCTGTACCTCAACCATTACTGCTCTGAGATGACTGAATTATTACCAATTGCACAATAACCTGTGGTGCGACCCTCTAAAGTAGCAGGTATTTTCACCCCACATTCTTTCAGAGAATGTGTCTGCCTTACAATAGACATGAACTGTTCTATTGGATGAGTACTAATGTTTAACAAAATTTTAATAGTGAAGGCCACAATGTAACAGATTTCCAAGAATTTTATATTTCAAGGTGCTGAAACTTGAATCTACTAGTTTTATAAGAATAATGCAAGCAAACGCTAAATATGACAAAAAACATGGATTTGTTCTTTAAAATTACCTATAACTCGTTAAAATGGTCTATCAGAACTGGTTTATTTAGAAATGCAGAAAAATGACCCACAAAAGTGGTTTAATTTCCCTCAAGATGGCATGAGCTGCATTTATTTTCCACACAGCATCGTGCTGGCATCATTAGAAAATATATGCAAAGTCATTAAAATTGTTTTGAAATATTCATCTAATGTCACACACATTTATTTACATCATTCATTCAACAAAAAAATCATCAACTTTTTTAAAAGTATATCTTTTATGGTCCTATTTTTTAATTTCATTAAAAACCTTTACTAGATAATTTATTTAACCCCTTGGACCATTAATAACTAACTGTAAATATTACATGAGAATATTTAAGGAGAATTTTCTTGTGCTTGTTTTATACATTTCATTATTCAATTTTAATTGATTTTCTCATACTACTCAAGTGAACTTAAGTGGTTATGGAACTTATGACTTCAATTTCTGCATGCCATGGTAAGCTAATTTTTGGATTGCATCATACTTATAATTTAAGAAGTCACTGTTGATTCCAGTTAAGCTTACATATATTACCTGAACCATTCAATGGTTCCAAAATTCTTCTCCCTCTCTTCTTCGAAGAAGTCTTCTTTGGAATCCGGGGGGAGCGCCTTCCTGAAGTCGGAGGAGGCCATGTTTGATTCAGCTGCTCATGCCCTACTCCCTCGGCTCTACTAACAATTGTAGAATGTGAGAGTCTATTCGGGAGCAGGGAGAAACCTACAAATTTAAGAATGATATTAGGAAATTATAATAGGCAATAGAATATCCTAATCTATTTTAATATATAATAACTACATAAGAATTAAAGCAACTCAGTAATACAAAAATTACATTTAAGAAGATAAATTTTCTGTTTATTTTTATATTCATATGTAGGCCTACTGGTATTTTACACTGGCATTACCAATATCCATAATTTAAACTTGATTTGATAAAATATTTAGAAAAGTAGTGAAACCATTAAGAAAGTTTGAACATTTAGGTATTGTATCATACTGGGATTTTGTGATCTATGCCATCACTATTTTTCAGAGATATTGAACAATATATATATATATATATATATATATATATATATTGTTTAAGTGAAACAAGCTTATATCTTATTCCGAGGTCGTTCTATAATAGTTATTAACACACAGAATGACAATGTGTAGACCTAACATTCTAAAGAGTAATCGCAAACTTTTCAGATTTCACTTTATTGGATCTATTAGCGGTACATCCAAATGTGCATATCATACTAAAAGGGCTCGCCATCGGTCACCTGCAAGTGACTCTTTCATATGCCAGCAGATGGTGTTTAAGCAAATATTGTTCTTATTGAGCTTTCGTAGTCAGTGAGGGAAGTGAGGCGGTATGTGCCGGTATGGAATACCGTCACTGCTTTTAAAGGTTCAATTGCATACCGGTACTGGTTTCAATCCTTAAAAAGCATACCGTCTCTGAAAATCAGTGGCTATTTAACACAAACTGTTAATGTTCCTTTGAGTCGTAATATAATAATTACTTTTCATGATTATTCATCCACTCGTACATTTTCATCGGTAGCCATTGTCACTATAGAAGGCTGCGAAGATAACTTGTGATGGTCTTTGTTGTCATCTTAATGACTATACCACTAGATTCGATGTTTTCAAAAATATTTCTCGGTAACAAAATGTTGTAACTTTTATATTGTTTAAATAGGTCTTACATATCTTTTTTGAAATTAATAAACTAAATTCCGTGGCGCTACATCCCTTAATAGACTAGGACTACCACCCAACCGCTGTTCATCTACCATAGATGGCAGGATTTGGGGCATAAGGTCAGCATCATGACACCCACAGCCGGTACTGGTGGTTTCGGTGACCGTGAAATAAATAAAGGTCTGCCAATCGACAGTACAAGATGTTCTGGTCTTGTGTTATGCTCCTGCTTGGCAATCATCTATAAAGCAGGGTTGTTACTCATGGAGAAAGTTAATTAAGAACATGCTAAGTGTATATCACATCATTATTATGTGATAAGGGAGGGAATGTGTTTTTTTTAAATTCAGGTATGATAGGGAAAACGTCTGGAATAGCATACCGCCTCTGGATTTTTCCCACTTCCTTCACTGTTCGTAGTGTTTATCATTATCTCTGAAAGTAGTTCTTGGTCTTTAGCCCCATTAGCATGTTAGGTCTACAATAATTTCAAACCAAAGTGAAAATTTTCAACATGATACAATGCAACTGATTTGGAACAATACATGGTTGTGATCAGCAGAGGGTTGTTGATCTGAATAGATTTTAAAAATGAGAATGAAATGTAAAATAATTGTTTTGAAATTTATACATGGAAAGTCTGGGTATGAATAGGAATATATATACACAAAAATATAACATTTTAAAATTTATTACTATTCATAAACTACATGCTAAAAAGGTTACTACAGCCAATATCATGCTTCATGCTATATTTTAACTGTCAACGGCAGGATGTATAGGCCTATACATAAAACAAACTCAGGATCTTAAAGATACAAGCCTTATAATATAACCATTATAGCAAAAATCAAGTTGTTTCTGTGGTGTTTAAATTATACTTGTGGGTTTCAATAAAATGCACCAGGATTCAAAAACATGAATTTTTCAACGTAACAGATCTTTTAAAGCAAGGGACCTATTTCACATTGGATCGATTGAATGATTGATCAACTAACCAAAAAATCAAACCTACAGAAGACCACTACTGCTGAAATACTGCTTCGAACATTAGCGATCAACAAATGAATAGGATACAATACAATTCGTTACAAGAACAAAACCATACATTCTGATGATGAAATTGCAAACACTTTTGCAACCCACTTCTCTCTGTCTCAGAAAAAGACAGCAAATATAAAAACACATGATCGAATTGCTAAAAAACAGTTAAAAGAACACACTACCCAGCCACCAAACCCAACAGAACTCTCTTCAGACAGGATCTTCTATGAACACTTCTCTATGCAGGAACTAAATACTGCCATAAGTCAAATCAAAACTAAGAAATCGCCTGGACCTGACCAGATATTTGCAGAATTCATTAAACATACAGGCCCGAAAGCAAGAACTACGCTGCTACTCATGATGAATAAAATTTGGACTACATCAGTGCCGTCACTCTGGAAGAAGGCCATCATAGTCCCAATCCTCAAAAAGAATAAATCACCTAATGACCTCTCAAACTACAGGCCAATAGCGCTAACAAGTATATTGGCAAAAACTATGGAAAGAACTAGTTAATAATGGAATTAACTGGTACCTTGAAACACACAGTATAATCCACCCTGCACAAGCAGGATTCAGACAGAATCGATCTACCGATCAACAAATTGCAATCCTCGCCCAAAACATAAAAGATAACCTGGACCAGGGGCTTATTACAACAGCAGTCTATATTGACTTCAAAAACGCATACAATTCGATATGGAAATCAAACCTCCTCCTGAAACTAATGCAATGTGGAGTTAAAGGAAACATGCTAAATTGGTATAAAAGCTTCATCGGACAAAGGCATTTTCAAATCCGTTATGGCTCTGCAACTTCCAAATACAAACAACTCCAAACTGGCCTTCCTCAAGGAGCTGTCACAAGCTGCACACTGTTCAATGTCTATATCAATGACTTGGTAGAAACTCTATACAAACATGAACACATCAATGTTCTACTCTACGCAGATGATCTTGTACTGTGGACCTCTGCAACTAAAAAAGGAGCTAAACAACTTATTGAACACTCTCTTATTAGTGCTTTAGAGGATATAAATAAATAGTGCCATGAAAATTCCATGACAGTGAACGTACCAAAGTCAGCCTGTCAGACCTTTTCACTATGTCACAACCAACTAAAACCAGACGTATTCTTTGATGATACCAGACTTGAGAACGTCTCAACATTCAAATACCTGGGTGTAACGCTAGATGCAAAACTAACCTGGAGAGAACACATAGACAACTCTCAGGAAAAGTTCAAGGTAGACTCAGCATCTTGAAACGATTAGCAGGCTGTAAATGGGGCTGCAGAACCTCTACACTCAATACTACATACAAAATGTACATTAAACCACTTATTAAATACAGTGCATGTACCTTAATAACAGCAACTCAACAAAATATTCAAAGATTGGAACAGGTACAAAATCAAGCCATGAGACTTATTACTGGTGGTGTGAAAACAACACCCATCTCTTCCATGTTATTCTATACGGACAATCTTGAAATAAAGTTGGAGATACAAGAATCAGCCTTAAAGCTCCATGAGAAACTAATCCGTGTGCCTGGCACAAACTACAACTACACCACTCAATACCCTCGAAAATTAAAGACACAGGAAGGTCTTGCTCAGAAAGTACTAAAGGAAAAACAAAAACTAGACCTAATCCTAACACCTGAGCCAATACTACGCCCAGAAAACCCTCTAGACATGTACAACATAGACCATGCCCTCGACTTAACAGAATCACTACAGAAAGGTGATACTGACCCGAATACTCTTAAAACCATCGCATTAGATACCATATATCCACGATACCCGGAAGATAAATGGATGCATATCTATAACGATGGATCTAAAATAGATACAAATGGAAATACTGGAGCCGGAATACACTGCAGCCTCTTCTCACTCTATTCATCGGTTGGAGCAAACCACACAGCATTTGATGGTGAAATTAGAGCCATCCAAATCGCTTTGAGACAACTCCTATGCAGACCAACAGCTCCTTCTAACATCGTCATACTATATGATTCGCAAGCTGCAATAAGCTAAACAGCAATTTCAAATCACAACACCACCTAGCCATGATATACTGAACTGCAGAAAACTTATCAGAAACCTACATGATCAACAGAAGAAAGTAGCCCTGCAATGGATTCCATCCCATTGCGGCATTGCCGGAAATGAAGCTGCTGACACACTAGCAAAGAAAGGGACCCAAATCCATCCCTATCCAGTTAATACTGAATACAGAAGTGCTGCGAGAGTCATTCATCAGAAAATAAAAGCTACTCACCAGAAGAACCTGGAGAACCGCATCAAGGATTATCAGTGGAAAGACACCATCAAATCTATCCCATACTGGCCAAGAAAAGAGGCTGTAGCAAGCTTCCACATGACAACTGGACACGACTGCCTTGCAAAACACCTACATCATGTTGGCATTTTCACCAGCCCAAATTGCATCTTATGCAACACGAACTCCATCATGGATTCACATCATCTTACCATCTGCCCTGCCCTCAAATGTACAACTTTGGTGGACCGATACTGGGAGGCAAGAGGGAAGATGACTATACTGTAAACATGTGCCTTCCTTGTTTCCAATGTTATGCTTTGTATTTTATGTATTTTGTATTAGGTGTATTCCTTTGTCATTGTTACTTGTGGTTAATGATGTACATCAAATTGCCCCTGCATTAAATTAAATAAATGAATAGGATTGACTAGTTTATAAAAACAAATTTGTCAGTTTTCAAGCTCATTCAAGGTCTTCTTGCTACAGTCAATACAAAATGGAGGTAATTTGTTTTAGTCCATAAAGGAAGTTCACAAAATCACAAGTTTTTTTATTCTTGAAAATGAAATAGAATATAGGCTAATCCCAGGCTTCCACAGGATTTGTGTTGCCTCCGTACCGGTAGCTACAATCTGTACCACAGTTTTCTTTAATCACAAAAATCTTGTAATTATATGGGACTTTCACAACAATGTAATTCTTTGATTTTATCAAAGTCCAGTGTGACAATCAGGGCTGGATTTCCCAATAGGCCTCATAGCCCGGGTCTAGATTAGCACTTTACAAGGGGTGGCACTTACTTAGTTAACCTATCTTCATTTTCAAAGAAAATTTTAAATCTAAAACATTTGTAATTTACACTCGAGATAGAGATTCAAAACAAAAAATATACCGGTATTTTACTTTTTGTTAGTGTCAACCACGTAACAATCAACAACGGCTGTTAGACAGTAACTCCAGCATTGCACTGTTATTTAATTGAAAGATAGGTGCCATTAGAATCAAAGGATCTCCAAGTAATTTCAAACACAACAGTTGAATTGATAATTACATTCAGTAATATTATGAAAAAATCAGTTTTCAGGTTTGGTCATTTTTAGTAACACGATCAGTCAATTTCCAACATTAAAGAAAAGGAGGTGCTGAATATAGACTTTCATAATTTAGTAGATTTCTTTTCTCACTGCAAAGCATGGAGGAAGATCTTAAAAAAAGAACCAAATATGCCACAAACTGATTATAGGCTTTATTTAATTTCACATGTAATTAAATATTATGGCATACCACTAATTGCATTTACTGTTTTGCTTGAAAGTTGGTAAGAAAAATTACAATATAACATTTTTTTTAAAACCCTTATTATACTGTATTGGGCTTAGGAAGCAGCAAAGGGGAAGTCCATCCTGATGGCTAGGGTATTTGTTTTAGTCGCTAGCACTCAATGACAGTTGGTTGTTATTGATCGATCAATGCTCTGGGTGACAGCTGGCTAAGTATTAGTTCAATAATGGAATTTTTAATACCTATAGTGAACATTTTATATATACAGTGAGATTTGAGTTAGGGACTAATTATGGTATAGGTTAGTGGTTTGGAACTAATCAATTTTTTGGCTAGTTGATGTAGGATAAAAGTGATCACAGATGCAAGAATTTAAAGAGAACATTTACAAATATAAACAGTATTATGTTATTCAAATAATTTATTTTTATTTTCCAGGTTAAATGTCAACTTATTTAATAAATAAACTGTAGTAAAGTAAGAACAAACTAAGAAACTTATGGTTCTTATTTATTGTATGTGATTTATGTATAACATCTAAATCTAAGGGTATTCATCAAGAAACCAGCCATCATTAAGTGTTATCTTTGCAATTGTAATTTTAATATGCCAATAACTTACTATTTCCTAACTTATTAAGCAACAATATCATTAATTTAAATCATCTATAAGATGTTACTGGATTATTATAGTACTGAATCATTAGTTTCTCCTTAAGTTTATTATAAAATCTGAAAGAATTTTCTTTTTATCACTACTTACTGCCTTTTTCTAATGAGTCATTGTATAAGCTAAACACATCTGGTGGAGTTTCTAACCTCACAATTTGCGTGTGTGATGTTCCTGAAACAGGATAAATTAGAATTCCTCTCATAAATAAATACAGTATGGTAATATGATTGAAAATAATAACTTAACTTTTAAAAGTTTTGAAAATCTGAAAACCAGCCTTTTGTATTGTATAGTAATTATACTACACTTTATAGCCAATATCGTCAGATTTAATTTTTCATTGTTAAATTAACGAAAACAATAAACCTTTATCATTAATATCAATATTATTATTGCAATGGTTATAAATGCTATGGTTTTTTTTTACCGACTATACCCATACCCTGCTAAGCTTTTTGGTGTTCCATCCTGACTTGACGGAAGTGTATTCACGTTCCTTCAGCTATGCCACCTATTAAAAGTTGAAGTTTCTGGAAACAACTCCATCCACCGACCACCCTTCTTTCTTTTACCCTACAAGTACTTATAGTTGCGTCTCAATGAACTTTCACTGCCACGTAGTAGCTTAATACTAGCGCTATAATATAGTGTTCTTCAAATTAACAGAATATTTCAAAAGATTAATTTAATAATTAAATTAATAATTCGATAATTGGCATACTCCAAGTATAGAGGAACAGTTCATGTGATATGCACACTTGCACGGATGATGTGAATATTTTTGTTTGTTTTTGAGAAAAGCAGTATGACCAACTGATCTTCTTGTACATTGCTTATCAGTATTATTGCAGCAGATGACAATGTCAGTACAAAGTGAAATTTTGTACAGATAGTCTAAATAATAAATAATACTATCCACATAGTTAAGCAAGCAAAGCGGAGGCGGCAGCCGTTGCGGAGCACAAACGCATTTGAAGAATAATGCAGCATAAACTTAATCATACAGATACCTGTAGTCTAAATAATTCATAATAGTGGAATGATAATTCTTTTAGGTAAAATCCCTTAGGTGCGGGCCCGATTTAAGATTATCTTCATAAAACACATCACACGAATTTTGTTATAGATAGTTGTGTGGAGAGGAGATGTTGTCTTGGCGAATGATTTGGTCCGACCCACCCGCCCTAATTGATACAATTTCTTTTATACCACGATCTAGCGAAAACTTGCTTGTTCTCCACAATTTTTTCTCTGTCCTTGTATTATGAAGAAACTCGTGATTGGACGTTTCAGGTGTGACGTCATACCGCTAGACGAACTGATTGTGGGTGAACAGGCTGACAAACCTCGCGGGAGATATAATATGACACATTTTTTGAGACCTACAAACAGTGTATCGTACATTATTCGAAAATGCAAGGGTACTTCGCTACGGCTGCCGCCTCCGCTTCGCGCACTTAACTATGTGGTTAACTATTCTCCCGACGAATACCACGGGTTTATGAGACCGACTCATCAAAGAAGCCTTTCACATCAGACTGAACCCCAATAACATCAATAGAGACGGAGGGTTTGCTGAAATATATCTGGCTTAACCGAGCGAGGTGGCGGAGATGGTAAAGTTTTGAATACCGTGAATCAGCCTCACCATTTCATCCTGTATCACAACCATTTAAATTGATATCAGTTAAATTTACTCCTTAAAATAGACTAACAATAGAATAATTGACAAGCAATAGTTTTATGGCCTATCCTACTGTATAGACACAGATCCCGAACTCCTGATATGGCCTCGTAGCTAAAAGGAGTATAAAATAGATTTAAAAGAATACAATAAAAAATATCTGGCTTCATATGGCCTATAATTTAAACACTGAAAAATTCTCGAATACCGCTGCATTTTAAAACTTATTGCACAAATTCTTTTTGTGGTATGTTTTTGGAGATTTAAGGACATTCAAATTAACTTTCTCAGTTAATTGGGACATGACCATTAGGGAAACGACTGCAGACTTTTAACATATGTACAGCCGGCTGTAAAAAGGATGGGCCGGCTAAAAGTTCTAAGAATACTGCGCATGCTCGTCATAGTCAACTGATAGCATAACCTATAACTAAACCATTTAAATTGCCAGTATTTTGTTTAAGAGTCCAACATTTGTTATTAAATCTAATGGAGAGTTAATTCTGGACACACTAAGTTGTTTGAAGAAATAAATAATAATATCGTAGAGCAACATAAATACCATTGGAGCCAATTTTGAATTAACAGCCATGTATCATAATTATTATATTTGCAAGCAAAATGGCTACAGTCGTTACACAGCTGAGCTGCGAAACGAGTGGGAAATAATGGCTTTACAACCGAATCTCAAACGATCCTTAATTATTTTAATATTACAAGTTTCTGTCATGTCCAGCAAGCAAATATAATACTAATCGCAACAACAGGCGTTTCTTTTATGTTGCTTATGACATTAATGTTTGTTTTTCTTTTAAAGAAAATAAAATTTGTTTATTTATTTCAGCGCCTTATTCAATAAGTTCAAAATAGTATAACATTGTTTATTAACGTATCAATGGGAAGCGAAACCACAACCTTCGGTACAGAAGGCAGAAACGTTCTCTCAATGAACAAACATCACAGCAATGATTACAAGTCTGTGAATCGGCACGTCCTTTCTTCAGTCGGCTGTATATGAAGTAGGGTAATAATGATTGGTAACTAACCAAGATAATACTAATTCGGATATGAAATAAAAAATATATATAATTGCTGAGTGTAGGTTTCTAGCTTGTTCTGTGTCTCTAGGATCTTGAAGAAAACCAAGTGTTTGAAATATTGTTACACAACTCCATCTGTTACATTACGTGCATGGCGAAAACTGAGAACAACTGAAATAGTTCTCGTTATGTTATTCCATTTAAAAATACCAATTTCAAAATATCAGTTAAAGCCGCAGAAAGATGTCAAGGTTTCTACCCAATTTTTCCAAGTGAATAATTCAAGCATTCGACACACAATCCCTTTTACTTCAGCACGTGTATGAAACACCTGAAATTGTTCCCATGACCATAGTCCACTTACCAGAAATACTGAACCATTTCCTAGATGGCCCTGTTGTAGGCCTACGTCTTAAATCAAGGAAACTTCATATGGTCAATAAGTATTTCTGTATCTTATGCTTTTCAGTATTTTGAATATTCCTAAATTCTGAACGTTCAAAAGGGGATATAGAGGACCTGGTTGGGAACAGAATTTGTTACTTTAGGACTGCTTGGGACAGTAAACATAGGGCCTACTAAATCCCGGACCTATCAGGTGAGTAGGGGGAAGGGCATGTAGAAAGTACTTTTTTGGTTTGTTGCTTATATCTACACAACGGTGCATCAAAGAGAAAAAGTCATCCCATTAAAATTCAAGCTGATAAAATTTCCAACAAGAATGATCCTATACGATTTTTTTCTATTCCCCAGTAGCTTCCGATATATCCACCAACGAAAATCACCAATTTTCGAAAAACGCACTTTTGCCTCACTTTTCGACAAACTTTGTCTTCTAGCCCTTCAGTACTTAGTTGTACAGCTGTGTCCTCATAAACAAGTTGTAGATCATTAAAATGAGTATCGTAACATTTGTTATTTTATGTATCTTCAAATTATCAAAATTTATAGCAATTTTAAGTTTCGGACAAATTTTGAGATTCCGAAAGAAAACCGTACATCGCACAACCTTTGTTATCTTTGTACATTAGCCTAAAGTTACCCGATATTCGTCTTACAGGTAAGGAAAAACCCCGAAAAAACCCACCTTTCCCGACCAGGATTTGAACCCGGTGGACTATATAAGAAACGTAGGAATTTAAAATCGGTGACAGAGAGAATCACAAGGAAACATAGCGTTAATTAATTTTGTCTATTTATACTCATTGTCTTTTATGAGTTTTGGATTTGGATACAATTTTCATTCGAGAAGAATTCACATAACAAAGCTAATCATATAAGTTATTACCTTGAATACAATGGATATTCTATGTTACATTAAAAGGTGAATCCACTAATGGTTGGTTCTAAATTTAATACGTCAGTAAAATTTCCACGCGTGAATATTTTATCGACCTAGCGCCAACACCTCGACCTTCATTCGGCCTGAAAACGATTTTCTACGTTACGGTTGAACATATATAATCTAATGTCAATGCCGCACATATAACAGAATAGAAAAAGAAAAGAAATACTTTTTATTATAAGAACGAATGAGAACATAAAGTATTACAATCGTTAAAACTATTTTAAGTTTTAATAAAAATATCACTATTACTAAAAAACAGTCCATGCTAATTTCAATTCTCAATGCAATATAATAATAAGTTTTCATAGCATAATTATACGGAAACTGCGTAATCCCGATTGATTAAATATTATTATCCAATTGTCAATACAGTAAAACTCAATTCTAATTAACAAAAACTTGTATCAAAGAATTAATCAATATTATATTCACAATTTACTGTTAATACATTTTGAATTTATTTTTTAAACTTACAAAAGCGTAATTGTTTTAATGACAAAGAAAAATATAAGATCTAATTGACATATAGTAAAAGGTTTTCTGAGTCTTGTTATAGCTACACCTAAAAAGCCCTAAATCATTCCTGTTTCTCGTCTGATAGTTATGTGCAGATCCCGCTTCTTCATACAGGTGAACACTTCTTTAATGTATAGTAAGCATCAATAACGAGCCGTATTTTTCTTTCCGAATCTCTAAATCCACTGCCCTCTTTATTTTACAAGCCGTGCTGTTAAATCTGGCAATATCGGTGATCTCTAGGTAGTCCTATCCTATCGGCATGCTTCTGGAACTAAAGCGTGCTACAATATCATATCAACACAGTCAACATTACCAGCTTCCTGAATACCATCTTTGATCATTTCAAAGACTGACAACAGTTAAAAAAAATTATGTGTTTTGTAAATAATTAATAAATATCCTGTGGTATATCCTGAGGTGAAACACGGATTGTATTAATTTTGTAAATAAAAAATGTGTTCCATCAGACTCATCACAAATTAAGAATTTTTTTTTGCTTAAAGTAGGTTGCAAATAGGACATCCTTAGACAAAGATAAGTGAAACACCGTGGATGTCAATACGATACTGCCAATACGCAAGAAAAGCTTCATTACAAAAAAATCTTCTGGACAAAACCGTAGCCGAGGTTATGAAAAACAGTGGATTGACTTGTTGCTGCAGTTACAATTTTAATAACTGAGTAATAACTAGTTATTTTAACAGTTTCTATAGTTTTTGAGCTTTAAAGCCTTGTAAAGATTAAAAAATGGTATTTTATCATAAATGGACAAGTTCCTTTTTAAAGTCTCAAATAGTCACATAGCTTGGAGTTAAGGATTATGTTGCGAAAAGCGGAGCCAATATTTCAAAAAATTATTATTCTGAAAACTGCATTACCATCTAAGTTTTATGTGTTTGAATTCATAGGCTACATTTTACGGCGTCCTTTAGCCGTCTATACTAGACATAGGCCTATTCTAAATAATTTCCTTTTGCCTATTTCAAGCTCTCTACATTACTTTACACTGTTTATTCGTATAAACAGCATATGTTCTAACATGCTGGAAACACTAAGGAACTTAACGATATTTGTTATACCTTTACATAGCATTAAATAAATTGTTTATGGCCTGGTTATATATCAGACTTTTAAATTACTAATCTAGGCAAAATACACCAATTAACAGTAATTCTGATAATACAACAGTGAAATTAAAATAAAAGCAAAACGGAAATTTTAATGACAAATATTATGAATAAAGAATATTAATTCAAATATGTATAATAAACGAAATACGAGGGTGTTAAAAATGTTTCTAAAAATAAATGTAAAAGGGAATGAATATGAAAGCCTGGATGAAAATAATTCATCATAACTTACAAGGTAGAGTAAGATTACTTCCACAAAGTCTCTGGGTGTTTACGTATATACCTTAGGAGCGAGTCTCACCGTTCCTAGAGTTCCTGCCTAGAGGAGGTAGCTGCACCCTGATTGGCTCAGATCTTCTATCCTATTCCACGTGTTGTCTGTCTCTGTCTCGCTGCGGCATTATCCTTCCACTCAACTATTATAGTATTTTCTACGACTGGCAACGTGCTGTGTGATCTTCACTCTGTGCTCAACAGTAGCTAAGTGATCTTACGCGCATGCGAGTCTGCGCCAGCTGGTAACGAGAAGCTCGCTGGCTGGGTTAGTCTTCAAGGCCAGAGACTTTGTGGAAGTAATCGTACTCTAGAAGAGAAATTGCAAGATAAATATTATGGTTTTTCAGGAATGTTGGCTGTGTTTTGAAATAAGAAACCGCGGTCTACAGTGACACACTTGGCCTGGAGTTTTAGATTCCTAGGTCGACAGACAAGTGAATTATAAAGAACAACCCAGGAAATGAGCCTTGGACACTAACCAAGACAGATGAAGAATGTAAACATGCAGATTTATAGTTTAGTGCATTCTAAACTATAAGGACCTAGAAATCCGGGCCCTGACCAAGTAATTGCTTCTTGGTCTGCACAACTTTTTTTTGTTATGAATGATTATTTATAGAGTGTTGTATACTGCTACTTAGGCTTCTAATTGTCGCCAGTGTGGGTATTTTGTTTATTTACATGCCTAAATGTCTACAGACATGATACTGTTGCATTGACATAAACGCTATCTGCCTGGACACTGGATGGATTCCACACAGAAAGCCAGGGCCTGTGTAGTAAAAGAGATCTAAGAAACCGATGAATTCCTTCTGTTGACATACGAAAATCTTGGCGGTCCTACGAACCTGATCGCCTAGGATCGTCGCAACTGTGAAAAATTACACTATCTTCTAGTAGGATATTACTACATAAGAGTGTCTGCTGCCATGCCCAGTAAGTTGTGATTGTGACAGGAGATATTTTGGACCACTCTGCTGCTGTCAGAAAACGATAGTAGTTGACTAATTTATGTACCTTTTGCATTGTATCGGAAGCCACCTAGCCAATAGGTCATCAGATATGTACAACAGATCAATTAACCACTAATGATTGATCGAAGACGAAGTGATTTATTGTAACAATTCAACCAACATCCCTGAACATGTTACTCTTAGCTATTAATTTAGAAAAAGAAGAATTTCCAAATTTATAACTGAAAACAAAATGTAGATTACTTAAATTCTTAAATGTTACTTATCAAACAAGATCTAGAAAACATTAATTAATATTTAGATTCTTCAATTTTAAGGAGTATTTAAGTAAGGTTAACTGTAAAAATATACAGAAGTAGATAGTATTAAAACATAATACTAAATATCTATACAATAAGTGTACAATTACATGCAATAAACGTATAGCAATATGTAACTGCATGTACATAATTCATAAGTAGAAATGCTACCTACTTTTATGTGTCTATAAGACGTCACTTACTTTGGGATGCAGTGATGTTTTGACCATCTAGATCTGTTGTCCATGTCGTCACGCTGGTTCTGCTCCTAGGTTCATCCTGTAATACATAAGAAAACATAGATAAATACATGCGTCAGGGCCTCATGCAGAAGTAGAGCATTGTTTTGAAAGAAACCTTATGACGACCACATTATCAGACGTTACATTATTAATTGTTCATATATGTATGTGAACCAAGGAGCAACATAAGTGGTAGTGGTGTAGTCGTAACCTTACTGGTTAGCGTATATTTTCTGCTTTGGCTGTGTTTTATTTATTTATTTGCTTATTTGACAATTGACAATTCTGCCATTGACTCGAGAGGCCGACGCGAGAGTAGCATTTATAGAAAGGTTCTAGTTATCCAATAAAATAAAGTTCTGTAGAGATTTTTTTATATGGCCGGAACCAAGTCATGATGATTTTATCTTCAAATCAAAATGGTGTACTTTTCAAACTCTTTTTTTGTCATAAGCCCTTCTGTAGATATGTGATCGAAAAAATGTGGGCCTATTTCAACTTTTGAAATCTCAAAACTCTATATTTATCCTGATATGCTTATTTTATGCCAAATTATGGGTGTAAGTTGTAACCGATCAGTTCATATGGACTTATATAAAAAGAGGAATCATATATAAGAAAATACATTTCACGGACAATATTTGAACTTCCCGCAACATTATCGACTACTAAAAACTACCATTACACCTAGACTATTACAATGACCATAAAACGAATTACATGACAAGACAGAGGACATTTACACGAACAATTTGATATACAACATGACCATCTGAATCAAAAGACATTACCAGCAATTACAAATAATTAATCAAACGATTAATTATTAACACGACAACATAGAAAATTACATCATTCAACGCATAATCAAGAAAGCTATACAACTACACTTATTGCAGACAATAGTGACAATTACTTTATGAATTATTAACTAAATAAGGGAATACAATGAAGTGAAGGCGTGGCTTTTTGTCTGAAGAAGTCCACTGTCGCCAGCTATTAAAGTCAAGTTGATGGATACGTTTCTCCCCCAACCTCAACCCACTTTAACGACAAATATTTCAAACACTAGCAGACGACTTAGCTAATTTCCAATCATAAGAGACAAAGCCTACTGACTGAACCAATGGAATGGCTAGAATATTTTAACACAGAAACATATTAACACGAACAGGAGCGACCAACAGAGACTTGAAGACATCTATTCAACAGCGACGGACGTAATTTTTATAGACTAAACCGGAGTTAGAAATATACAGTGAAACAGTAACAAGTACTAATATTAATTTTATACCGACTTTTAAATAATACGGTCGAGGATAAAGATATATATATCGGAATAAGACAAGATTATAGATATTATTTTTCGTATTGAAAAGTTAAACGAATAAATACCGCCATAAGATATATAACCTAAAATTCCTGCAATAAAACGTGCAGATGTTATAAGTATAATAATATTACCTAAAGTAATTTTGGCGACGACGAAGCAAATAGATAAAGACATTACTGTATTCTTCCTCCAGACATTTTAAGAAATTAACAAATTAAGTGAAAGATTTTCGGACAAAATAAACTTACAAATATTATTCAAGTTCATTATCAATAGACTTCATTTTTACGACCTATAATCCCTTCATCTTATATCCTATTTTAGTTTTCGTCGAGCACGACCCTGAAAGAGATCTCGCTCTACCAACTGAGTTAGAAATAGCCGGACATAATATATTCAACGACCCCTACTGACAATTATACATTGGCACCCAACAGTTATAAATTAGCACCCAACATTACGAACAGTTATAAATTGGCACCCATTTTGACGTTAATCATTTCATCACCCAACGAACAGTTATAAATTGGTCGCCCAACTCTAGGCCTATATATCCAGACCTACAAACGGTTATAAATTGGCGCTCATCTCGGTGCTAATCAAATACCCCCCCTACGAACAGGTATAAATTGGCTCCCATCTCAGGGCAGAATTTTCGAAACGAAATAGGATATAGGAATTAGGCCAACAAAAGTCGAAAATTTTTTTGAAACGACACGGGGATAGACGAAATTTATTAACAAATTAATTCTTCGAAATAAACAGTAATAGTGTATAGACTCCATGTGGATTACCAACAACATCAACATTCACCATCAACATTCACCATAAACCCTCCACTCAACTGAAAATCTACACCCCCGCCCCCCCCAATTCTACAAGAGATCGACACCCCTCTTCAGCTTGTGACCTCCAGTCAGCTGATGGCCATTCCTAGGCTATTGACCGACAGACAGCTGCAACAACAGAAGGACTAGGGTATCGTTAAAATTTTTGCTTATACTTACAGAGTTCACAGAACAATCATATTTTTTCTCTTTAGTTTTTTTGTAAAAGCTTAAAATAACTTTAAATTATATCCTTTCAAGAAGGAATGACTTTTTAGATTTATATTTCAGTAATTATTTTTCAATTTCACATTTTTCTATGCGTTTACGCAATAACAAAATTAAGATGTCTGTGAAAACTGTACAAGTAATAACATGTTCAAGTGACCCAGAACCACAGCATGAATCCCTACACCCAGTGTCAAATGATGAATCTAGTTTGCAAAGCAGTGAATTAGACAATAGAAATGTCAATGTAAGTGAGAATTTAACAGCAGGTGTAACATCACAGTCAGCTGTTCCAACAGATACTATGTCTTCTAACCCTGAAATAGCCACTGTAAATGTCAATGCATTACAACAAATTATGAATGCTATAACTTCTCTGGCCAGTCAAAATACTGCGCTAACTGAAACAATTAACTCATTGCAGACTGAAAGTAACAGTCAAAACACTACGCTAACTGAAACCATTAATTCAATGCAAACTGAATTAAACAGTCAAAACACTAATCTAACTACAACCATTAATGCATTACAGACTGAATTTAACAGTCAAAACACTACGCTAACTGAAACCATTAATTCAATGCAGACTGAATTTAAAACTGAACTTAATAATCAAATGAATTCATTGCAGACCGAATTTAACAATCAAAACACTAATCTAAACACAACAATTAACTCATTGCAGACGGAATTTAATAGTAAAATGCATTCAATGCAGACCGAATGTAACAATCAAAATACTAACCTCACTACAACAATTAATTCTTTGCAGAATGAATTTAATAGTCAGAATACTACTTTAACAACAACAATAAATTCAATGCAAACCGAACTTAATGAAAACTTGAATGCAGAGCTAACATCTCAAACTAGTAATCTTACTCAGTTAATGCAAAACCATAGACAACAGGTTGCTGAAGAATTGATACAAATCGATTCCCGAGTGACCCAGGTTGGTACCCAGGTGGAAGCTGTACAGACAGAGGTTCGTACCCAGGTAGATGGAATTCGAAATCATGTAAGTGCTGTAGAAAGAGAGGTTAGGAGTAACAACACTAGATTGGTATCCCTTAATTCGGAGTTGGACAGATTGCGTCATAGGTTACGGGATCAGGAAGATCGTACAGAGAGTACAGTCTTGGTCTCTGACCGGGGCGAAATTGCGTCAACTTCATCTGCTCTCCCAGACACGCCTACTGATACACCTATCATTCCCCCTCTACCCGCAAGCTTACCAAGATCCAATAACGGATTGAACCATCACACTGCAGGTAATTCAAATCCAAATAATAATAATAATCATCAAAATTTCAACCCCAGTAATCAGATTGGATTTACCCTTAGTCAAAGCGACTTGCCTCTTCCCACGTTTGAGGACAAACAGAAGACTAACCCCGTAAGATATTTGCGCGAATTAAAGACCTTTTTCAACTTAAGAAATGTACCTGAACAGTTAAAAATGATCATGGTATCCAGGTCATTAAAAGGTAGTGCAGCTCGATGGTTCAATGTGGTTAATGATACGCTGGAATTGAATATGCAGACATTCGAAGAGTCCTTTCTTCGAGAATTCTGGTCAATATCAGATCAAGAGAGATTAAAAGGTCAGATTTTTCATGGAAGTTTTGATCGTAATAGCGGCCAAACCTATATGGAACATTTTATTTCTTTATGTGATTCAAAACAGCTGTTAACCCCTAGTATCGAAGATGAAGTCTTCATCAAAGCCCTCTGCTTACACTATCCGTTTTCAATAAAGAACAGTTTAATTGTCGCGAGCCCCAAGACAATCCCTGACATGATAGCATTGTTGAAATCCCTACAGGAATCCCCATTTCCACCACAAAAGATAAATAAATCCCAAGTTACCAACACTAATCAAGGCCTAAAAAGAAACATTAATTATGTCCAAACCAAACCCAACCAAAACGCTTTTGGATGCGAGACGCGGACAGGATCTGCCCAGTTGTGTGAGGAACACCAACAAGTAAATGAAAACGAGACTAATGTAACCCAAGAAAATAGCTCGGATAGCCCAGGACAGTTCTGGAGAAATACGCCATATCAGAGAGGAAATAGGACTTCTTATTGGAGGAGTAGAAATTTCAGAAATCGCCCTTATCATTTCAACAATGGCAGAAACTACTCAAACTACAACAATGGTTTCAGAAACAACAATTTTCGATACCAAAACTATAACAATAATTATAACAATAATCATAATGACTACCCACATGATAACTCCCCAGGCTCGAATCAGAATAACAGAAATAACTATGGCAGACGACCATACAATGGAACACCCCGCTGGTTCAATAGGACTCAGTACAACCAAGGATTTTTTAGACCAAGTTTTAGAGGTAGAAATAACTCACGTCGTGGACTAAACCGATATGCTAATATTAATGGACAAAATAACGATTACCAACATGACCCAATAAATAACAATCAGACAATGAATAGCACTATGAATAATCGTGACAATAACAATGGCAATCAGTCACCGACACCTACTGTTGAAGACTAAAGTAACTTAACGAAAGAAGCAAATAACCCCGATTCTTGACAAAACATATTCTTGTTTACCACAAACATTTCTTAAGAATTTTACCCAAACAACATATAGGTCATTCCCCCTTTTTTTTTATTACGACCTTACGTAACACTGTTATTCCAGTCACCCCAATAAGGCACCATTTCTTATGAAGAAGTAAGCCAAACCCCCACAGAGTGACCCTCTTAAATTTATTTCTAAAGGAAGTGCATCCGCTTGTAAATAACTACCCAACTTTCACATTTCTACAGTGTATATACTAATTTAAAACTAACTTGTAGAATTGACAGCCCATACAAAAATTCCAACACGTACTGTAAATATTTGAGATTTATTTTAGAAAGAGAAAGTTCCAAGTCAGCAGGAAATGATTCAATAAATATTTTATACCACAAAACTATAAATGATAATAAAATCTACCAGCGAAGAACATTTACTAGAAAATCCAATCCAATCCAATTCACTATGCGCTGATATACGAATAAAACAAGAGGCCAAGAAACCCCATAAAATTGTGAAAAGTTCCGTAAATATTTATTGAAACCATATTATATCATGTCACTAATTTCCTAAGAATCAAAACATCTACGAGGTTAATTTTGCTTTTATTCAACGAACTGGAATCGAAAAAGGACTACGAGAATGGAATGTAAAATACTTTAGCGTGAACCTTCTCAATCTATGTTTCATTTTTACGTCAGCGCAACGAATGTATTAATTTAAGGTAATATGATGACGCACTCATTTTATAAGTAAACACTGAAAGACAATACAGATACAAGAATTACCTCATATAATGAAGTGATTTTTGCAGTGTTTCCTTGGAGACGAAGAAGTGTTTAGCTAGCCTTTTTCCGACTAAAATTGTATATATTAAGAAGTGAAGTGCAGATTCCCCTCTGAATTATACTGAAGAAAATGAAACATCGATTTGACTTAGGATAATCATACTAGTATTTGATTTAAATATATAAGAAAATTTTAGTTACACTTATTGAAAATATTGAATTAAGTTTTATAATTACACATTACACTTTGGTTAAAGAATTAAGATTTATAAATGAATAAGTATTTCACTATCATGCATATTCAATTTAGTATCCTCCCTACAACCTCACACCAATCAAATATAAGGTATAAAATGAAAATCAAAGAGATAAATAATGAGTTATGAAAAGTGAATTTATGAGTGTGCAAAGATTATGAATAATTAAAGGTAAGAAATGAGTCGACGATGAAAAATGAGAAAAGTATGACAAGGAAGGAATCCACTGTCAAAAGAGTGAAAAAGATCACTAATGAGAAAGAAAATAATAAAATGAAGGTAAGGCATGCACTTATAATAATCATGCTAGAAAAAGCAGATTGACATTTAAGAATGATATTATTGATTGTGTAGGAGTAAGAATGCATAAATTTGTAGTAAACTTGAACATGATATTACGAAATAAGCAAAATAAATTTATTTGAATAAAAAGGATACCTGAAGAACAGAAGAAAGAAAATAATACGTTTTTAGATTGTGTAATTAAAAAAAATAAAGTGTGAAGTGTATAAGTAATCAAATCCCATTGTGTGTTAAATAAAATTTTATGTATTTAACGGTAAGTAATTAAGTGTAATTAGTAAAATTGTTTCATTAGGTGAAGAACAGTGATGTACCAGAAATGAGTTACAACCAGTCAAGATGACTATTATCAAGTAATTCAATGTAACAAAGATTTCATTTTATTAGGTGAAAAGGAAAGAGAAGCGTACTACAAGTGAGTACAATGAAGTAAAGAAAGGAAGATTATCAGCTGATTCAATGTAACAAGTGTATGATTTAACAATGTTTATATTTTAAGAATATTAATGTGAAAACTATATTTTTATTCAGTCGACGAGGAAGAACACAGATAAAAGATAACAGATAATAAATTACAAAATATTCATCATTACAAAATCAAAATAACTAATTGATATACGAACTGACCTAGAAATTTTGGATGCGAGACTAACGAAAAATTTTTAAAATTATTAATAAAACTATTTTCCAAATACCAATTACTTCATAATTTTAATAATTATAGCGTTCGGACATTTGTAACCGATCAGTTCATATGGACTTATATAAAAAGAGGAATCATATATAAGAAAATACATTTCACGGACAATATTTGAACTTCCCGCAACATTATCGACTACTAAAAACTACCATTACACCTAGACTATTACAATGACCATAAAACGAATTACATGACAAGACAGAGGACATTTACACGAACAATTTGATATACAACATGACCATCTGAATCAAAAGACATTACCAGCAATTACAAATAATTAATCAAACGATTAATTATTAACACGACAACATAGAAAATTACATCATTCAACGCATAATCAAGAAAGCTATACAACTACACTTATTGCAGACAATAGTGACAATTACTTTATGAATTATTAACTAAATAAGGGAATACAATGAAGTGAAGGCGTGGCTTTTTGTCTGAAGAAGTCCACTGTCGCCAGCTATTAAAGTCAAGTTGATGGATACGTTTCTCCCCCAACCTCAACCCACTTTAACGACAAATATTTCAAACACTAGCAGACGACTTAGCTAATTTCCAATCATAAGAGACAAAGCCTACTGACTGAACCAATGGAATGGCTAGAATATTTTAACACAGAAACATATTAACACGAACAGGAGCGACCAACAGAGACTTGAAGACATCTATTCAACAGCGACGGACGTAATTTTTATAGACTAAACCGGAGTTAGAAATATACAGTGAAACAGTAACAAGTACTAATATTAATTTTATACCGACTTTTAAATAATACGGTCGAGGATAAAGATATATATATCGGAATAAGACAAGATTATAGATATTATTTTTCGTATTGAAAAGTTAAACGAATAAATACCGCCATAAGATATATAACCTAAAATTCCTGCAATAAAACGTGCAGATGTTATAAGTATAATAATATTACCTAAAGTAATTTTGGCGACGACGAAGCAAATAGATAAAGACATTACTGTATTCTTCCTCCAGACATTTTAAGAAATTAACAAATTAAGTGAAAGATTTTCGGACAAAATAAACTTACAAATATTATTCAAGTTCATTATCAATAGACTTCATTTTTACGACCTATAATCCCTTCATCTTATATCCTATTTTAGTTTTCGTCGAGCACGACCCTGAAAGAGATCTCGCTCTACCAACTGAGTTAGAAATAGCCGGACATAATATATTCAACGACCCCTACTGACAATTATACATTGGCACCCAACAGTTATAAATTAGCACCCAACATTACGAACAGTTATAAATTGGCACCCATTTTGACGTTAATCATTTCATCACCCAACGAACAGTTATAAATTGGTCGCCCAACTCTAGGCCTATATATCCAGACCTACAAACGGTTATAAATTGGCGCTCATCTCGGTGCTAATCAAATACCCCCCCTACGAACAGGTATAAAGTGCATTGATACAGATTCAGTTTGATTTTTTTTATAAAATGTATAATTTCATTAATACTATCTCGTATTAATTTCTTCGCTGCGGTCCAAGAATCAAGTTGAAATATATGAATTTCACAAAAGTTTCCCCAAAACTTTAGAGTATACCCTGGGCAAATTTTGAGACAACGCTGCATAGTGGTTTAAGACATTTGAACCCATTCAAATAGGAAAGCATCCTTCTGCATTGTGTTATGATTTGAAGCCCCTGACTGACAGTTCGAATCAGGTTACCTTATATTCCACTAAATGGACCGGACCAATACATGCTTCTGCTGCAGCTGTATTTGCCAGGCTTCTACATTCTCATTACTACAAAAGAGCTCTACCTAATTTCGCCATTCGCCAATTCAACAAGGTCTTAGTGCCAGTCCCTGATTAGCCTGAGACTCAGGCGGCATGACGAGAGAGCACTTAACACTGCCTGACTATCTGTGAAAATAATTCGGGGTTTTATAGTTTCTCTTCAGACTATCACAGAAACAGATACGTAATGTAGATGTTTCTGCTTGGAATACAGTCATCGTCTGTATTTTCCAACGAAACCTTACTTGTTAGTCTTTCCTGAGTTTCCAACCATTTATGCCAACTCCAGTTCCTGCCTCGATCTTAGGGTCATCCACATACCACGTCAAATGCCCTGGCCCTGAGGTCAGTACCGGTTTGGCTCCACACATATCTTTCGTGACAGTTTCTGTAGTGGCTGGTGAACAACTTCATCCGTAACGAAACGTGCAAATTTTTTAGACAGTGGGATGGATAGGCCCTTAGGTAAACAAGTAGCCTATGTCTGTCTAACTCTAGCACATTACTCATACAGACATAAGAGTGAGTCAGTCATACTTATTTTCTTTAGAGCTGGTTCTAGAGCGGACAATAACTACCCATCCCACTGTCTAAAATATTTGCTCGCCGACTGTATGTCTCGTATGATGTCTTACCTAACCTAAAGCTATTTTGTTGTTTATATCCTCCACTCGTCACGGTCAATATATATTTTTTTCTTGTGTAAGGTGTGACAACACCTCAGCAATAACAGAGATGATACTCGTTATCGAAAATACAGCAATATTATTGGTTGATTCCAGCTTATTTCTTGTTGTTATTGACTCAAATTTTAAGAATGATTCATGAGTGAATTTTCATAGATAATACCAATCTTGTCGAAAATACTCAACCGTGAAACGAGAGCATATTATCCAAAAAAGCTAAAACTAGCATGGTATTTAATACGACTACGGTAGAGTCCCGTTAATCCGGGCATCTGGTTAATTCGGACGGATATTTTGTACTGAACAGTCAATACATTTTTAAATTTAACCACAAAGATATTTTGTTTTGTTAATTCTATTATCAGTTCTTAGGTTAAAAACTTAGGTCTTTGTATTAAAACTAAAATTAAGTCATAATTATTAATAAAAATTTCGATTTTTATAGTTTTACTCATATAAAACATGTGTACAGCGGGACTCCGCTGTATTAGCAAATGTATTACTAATTAAATGATTAAATACACACAATAGTCTGTACTAAAAATTAATACATTTATAATTTATATTATAGTATGATACTGCAATTGATTGCACTGCCATTTTTATTTAAAGGCCTTCTAGATAGTTATTAGTAACGACGCATAAGGATAGATTTCCCAAATAACTACAAACAAACGACGGGAGAAACATACAGGACTAATATTTAAATTTTTGAATACCGGTATTATGAAAAATAGTTTTATTTTTACAGTGAAATATATACTTCAAATCAGTTTACAATTTCGCAAGTGTAGCCTACAGTAGTTATGATACAAGCAGGAAAAATATATTAGGCCTATATTTTGCGACTAGGCATGTTTGACAGAGAAGCT
Organism: Ectobius pallidus; assembly: GCA_964059195.1. NCBI lineage: Eukaryota > Metazoa > Arthropoda > Insecta > Blattodea > Ectobiidae > Ectobius > Ectobius pallidus. Next base: position 53,917,023 of record CAXKWD010000009.1, read on the forward strand.
ACTAAAGGACGAGCGTAGAAATCCAAAGGGCAAAATTAAATAATTTTAACATGTGTATCGTACACCATATTTTTAGACAGGCGTTAATATGTGTGATATAATAAATATTATATTTGTTCTATGAATTACGTACTTGATAGCCACATTGGAGCCTCGAGCTGCCCTGCATATACACATGTGCATGCGCAGAGGTCATTGTAGGTCATTGTTTTCTAGTGCACAGCTGCCAACATTAGCATTGAAATTGACAACGCTTTTCAACCACCAGTACGATGATTTTTGCACCACCGTGAGAAATTTAACATTTTAAAAAAGTGAAGTAATTTGTATCAAACTGCGTAAATTTAATAATCATATACAAATATTCTTAACTGGATATTTTCCATGTGACTGAAACTAAAATTGGTTTCAATGGATTTTTAGCACTAGTGCGATAATATGCAACTTTTACTTCCTGTGTCTTCTGTTTTTAATTCAAGCTGTCTAAAAATTATTGGGTTATAGAAAGGAGGGGGAGCATGTGCATATGAAGTGTGACAAATGATACCAACTTCCAAAAGATTGCACTGATTGATGGCTCCGATTGTAAGAAATTTATAAGATCACAACTTACACTCCATTGGCAAGTGGGTTCCTTAGCTAGATAGTCCTTTCAAGACTATGAGATCTCAGCTTTTATATCTGACGATTCACTTGTCTCAGATTATCATGTCGTCCAATTAATTACATAAAATAAGTTCTGACGCCAACGGATGCAATACATGTAAATCTCTACTTGATTACCACATCTAACATGCTTCATGATGATAAAAAAAGGACATTACAATTTTAAATCTGCTTGACACGTGCACTATACAAAAAGAGCTGGACTGAAACGTTCTGCATCCATAATTCATTCCAAACAGATTTTTTTATATCTCATTTGAAAAAGAAATTATTATGTGATGTCAGCTCTCAACATTTTTTTAAGGCACAAGTGACAGAATATGTGTGACTGCACATAAAAACAGCTTTAAAGCAACTTACTGATGTAATGCTATTTCTGGATTGTGCAGTCAAGAATAGTAAATACTTGTTTTCGACACTTAATATTGCTTATACAGCGAAATTTAATAATTCAAAGATGAAGGGATCAGAAAAAAAAATCGATGTAATCACGATTTTGAATTATAAAAGGTTTGATTTTTGCACGGGGATGTCAAGGGGCCATGACAAAAGTTCGAAGTATTCACGATTTCGAATTTAAAAAGTTCGAAACAATCAAGTTTGACTGTAGTTTTGAAAAAGAGTTTGAAATTGTGTCTACTTAACTAATATTTCACTAAAGAGAGGGTTAAAAATGAAACTTTTTAAAATGAAGAAACTGACGTTATATTTACAAGTTACGCGGATGAAAATTTTGTAGAGTTTATTAAAATGTATTTTTACTAATTAGTTTAGATAAAACAATGTCTTCCTAATGTACAATTTTTACAGTTGTCCATTTTATACCTGCTAGAATGTTTCCCGTCCCCACCGGTCATAAATGTAAACAGAACTTAATACATAATTCGTTTTAAATTATTACAATTAGGCCTACAATTTAATGACATTTTAATGTAGGCTATTCCGAAATTATTATTGACTTTCTAATGTAATCCGAAGTTATTATTATTTATTTATTTATTTTTAACTCTCGATTCAGCCATTTATGGGTTACGATAACACAACTTCCTTCATTTTCCCAAGTTTTATCCGCCTGCGGCACTATTCCTTCATTATCTGACTTATTCTAGCCCGTTCTTCATCTGAAAATACTCATGTTCTTCTTTGTTTATGTTTAGACAGACCCTTCACCTCAGCAATTTTCTTCCTGAACACTTCTCTATTTCCTATGTCTTCGTTACCAATTCCACATTTTCTTACTTCTTTCTGACCATCCTTTACCCATGGGATTAGTGTCTTCCTTTTCTCTTGGTAAATGAGGATTTTATTTGTTAGTCTCTCTGGTTCCATTCTTTTGATGCATCCACAGGAAGTCAATCGTCAATTTTTTATTGCATCTGAGACGTTCTCACATTTTTCGTACATTGCATGAATTTCTCTTAAGGGAAATAATTAATTAATTAATAAAATAAAGGTGAATTCGCTTGTAACTCCTTTGGGTCCCAAAATCTTCCTTCTGCGTTAAAGGCCTCTTTAGCAATTTACACATATTTCAAGGGATGTTTCTACTTTCCTACATTCACAGATCACATGTGACTCTGACCCCAGTTTAGAAAGAAAGAAAAAAAGGAAAGCGGAAGTATCGAAAGGAATATATCTTAAGACATGTTTATGGGAGTAATACGTAATAAAAACCATTACGATAGCAATACCGAGATTTGAAAGTCGAGATCTGTGTGTAGCACGCAATTGAAGCACGCCATCAGGGGTTGAAGGCTCCTTCCACCTTCCAGACGCGGAAGCAGAATGGCCCATGCGTGCAACTGAAGTGCACACATGTGGTTACTCGTATCGAATGCCATGCACCACGCATAGCTGAAACATATGCCTGTATCAAGTTTGACATGATGCCTCAGTTTACTCTCTAAACTACATATACTACACAAACAGAAGGCTATAGCGATCAATTTTTTGATCAGTTTCATGATACTATATCGTGCAGGCGGCTGTTGTATTTGTTTCCTTACAATTTTTGGGCGAAATTCTGGTAAACTCGATTATATATTATATAAACGTATGTTACGGACAAAAAAGTAAATTATGAAATGGCGTTATTGTCCGGGCATTTATATCATATCCCATTATACTGTTTATTTATAACCAATAATATAAAAGACCAGCAATTTACAACAAAGACCAAAGAGCTTAGTGCATTCTTGTAAAGTTCATATTCATCAGGGTTGTATCCAGAACTTACTGAAGGGAAGGGCCGACATAAAGAAATGTTTGCAATTGACGGGGTGTGGGTGTTTGGAATATCCCAAAAAAACAAGGGTGTCCGGGTGTCCCCCGGAAATTAAAACGAAAAGAAATGCAAACTGATGAGTTTTTAGGTCCTCTGGGTGATTACTTGATTAGTTTACTTTCTCAGCAGAATATTTCTTGCCCTGAGTTTTAGGTCTATTAAGAAATTTGTTTATGTTACATATTACATAAAAATTAAGATAATTAATCAAATATCAAAATTTTTACCCTTTACAGTAAGTGCTAGTCAGAAATAGTTCACCAGAAATGAATTAAATTAAAATAAGAAACTCGAACAATTGCTGTGTTGTGGGTTATCGCAGCTAGCCTACGCATTTGACACAAGGCGTCTAAAACATAAATACTATTCAACTTGCATTTTACAATCCTCTTGTTGAAATAGGGCTAGTACATAAGTTACTTTATTTTGTTTTGTATGTAATTAAATTTGAATGTTATTTTATTAGGTAATTACTTTTGACGAATAAGAAAAACCAAATCAATGAAAAAGAACAGCCAAGGAGGGGGGTGGACCGCGCCCCTACAGCCACTGTATGAAATAAACACATTATCACACACTGTCCAGACAATGACTTGAATGCACGAACAGATTATGGCAGGTTGATATCTCTCATAAACCCAGCAATTATAACTTTTTCCCTTATGTAAAGACGTTTTTGCGTCCCAAGCCGCCCAGGCCTTACAGGGCGCGACCTGCCGGGAGAGGGATTATCAGTTGGATCGCATACATACTTTTTTGACCAGACAAGAATATGGAAGGACTCCCGGATGAGTGAATCAGTCCAATGCTGGGGCCACCTCCGTGAAAATACAAACCCATAGGACGAGACACACACACACCATTCGCACACTCACTTTAAACATGGCGAAGATGGGATGAAGCTGTTAATGACGGCCAGATGATATCTGGGACAACAAGAGCCAAAAGTTGCTCGACATTCCTCTTTCAGGTGAAGAAAATCCCGGAAAACCCTCACCTAAACCCAAGACAAGCTAAGAAAGAAACCTGATATAAACAAAAACCATTATGTCTATCTCACTCTTAGGTCATACGAGTAATGTGCTAGAGTGAGACAGGTATATTGGTTTTTGTTTAGTTCAGGTTTCTTTCTTAGAACGGTCAGACTTTGGGTACTTGTCGATTATAACTCGGTTTCTCAGCTGGGAATTTATTAGCCCTTTTTTCATCGAATGGAGCACATCAAAACACAAAATTCTACTTCGTTATGCATCTTCTGTCTATAAGGATAGAATGACCCAAGATAATTATTTTTATCCCTCTTTATACTTAAATTATAAGTTAGCGCAATTGAATAAATTAAAGAAAGCGATAGGGCTTAATGCATTCATTCACTCATATTTTCATTTTTGTAGACCTAGTTGTGTCGTGTTGTAATATTCCTTTAGTCTTCCCACGTTATATCAATGTTTAACAACAATAGTAACAGAGCAACAATAATAGCTGATTCCAGCCCACTCCTCTTCAAATAATCCATACAATATGAACTTTTCTGACTATTATTATCAAATCCAGATTGTGGCCTAGGGCAGGGCTTGTCAAACTATGGCCTGGGGGCCGAACCCGGCCCGAAAATTGATTTTATTTGGCTTGCCTACAAACTTCAAAAACTAATAAAAAGAAATGGCGCGCCTCCATTAGATTAATTTATTCATGAATTTAGAATGATGAAATAAAATTAAGCGAACAGAATTTTAAACAAATTCATAAATTCATAATATACTGTGGCAAAAAAAGTGCTACAATATACCCGTTTTGCTTTTTTAAGATTCCAATAATAGCCTGCTTATATAATTCATATTGTATAATTACATTAGAACTGAAAGGGTTAAGTGATACTAATGCAAATATCCTATACAATACACCCTTTTAAACTGTAGAAGGTTATTCAACATGTGATTGATGTCCTGTTAATACGAGATGAAAAGCGTTTTAGTAACATTGACTGAAATAAATCTTAACATAGGCTAAATTGTTCATCCACTTTAAACGCTCATGGTGTTTTAGTCGCTTAAAGTTTTGTGATTTGATTATATTTAGATGGAAATGCAGCACCCTTATGTGACATAAATGCAGGTTTTGAATAAAATTACAGAATTAAATTATAAAGACATCTACTCTAATATATCATTCATATATATTTTACTGCATTATTCTCAGTGAAATACTACTAAAGTTAAACCACAGTATTCGAAAGCGTGCGTTGTTAGGATACCCACATCATTCGTTCATTAATTCAGTTCCTGATTAGATAAGCAGCATGTGCGACTCACCCACCTGACAAAATGTTCTCCTTTACAGCCATGTAAGCAATTCTGTTCGAAAAGTTCAACAAATAGCAAACACAGGAAATATATTTAAAACTAACATGAATCCCTAAGAAAGGCACAGGAACATTATAACTAAACAAGTTAAATATATAAGCTTTCATGAACCACAGATTATTGTCTCTGTTGGACATTACATGAGAATATTATAGGAGAAAAATTCCTCCGACACTGGGACTTGAACCCAGGACGTTTGGCTATTCGCGCCAATGCTCTACCAACTGAGCTAAGCCCGAGTTCGATTCACAGCGCCAGATGGAATTTCTCTCCTATGACTGATTGCCCTAATGGTCTACCTCACAGACAGACAAGTTATGTCATATGCAGTACTGTGAGGCACAAGTTAAGACTTAAGATTATTCTTTTTAAAATAATCTTTTTATTCAGAACTCTTCTGAAAGATAACTCGTAGCAATTCGTACGTAGAGAATGTATTCTCGCCAAGTACGAATATTTTTATGACTAATATTATAATTTGATTGAACAGATACTTGCTAGAAACTATCTTCAAACAAGCTAAGGGTTAAACATATTACGTTGTTCTTAACACTTATGCCTTAATATTAGTGTAATAAATTTAAATTTATCAAGGGTATTTGCTAACTTTTTTTTTACATGCCTTTACAGCAATTATAAATTAAGGGATCTTTAATCTTATATTATCCTTTATATTTTTCAAATCTACAAATCTTTTCCGCCGTTTTCAACATTAGCCTATATACTCTTACACTTGTACCTACACCTACTGTAGGCCTATGTAACAAGACGAATTAGTACAAAATTATTTTATTTTTCCAGCAGGCTAATTAAAATAAAGACCAAAGGTCGACGTAAGATATAAACAGATTCTAAGCATAGACATTTTGGATATTACTCCAGTGACTTGATAAGATAATCTTACTGTATCACTGATAACTGTAACAGTTAAATATCCACAAGAACTTTACTTGCATGAATAAACAACAGTTGGAAAGGAGAATCTGTGTTTTGTGTAAATATAGGAGTGTACATCATAGTAAAAAGTAGACTATAGGAAAATAAAATAATATAAAATACTCGCTTCTTTGTCATTGAAGGCTGATGCTCCCAGACTTCTAACTTTTTCAACTACCATCAAAAATGTTTTCTTTATTTAAAAAATAAACGATGATATACAAAACTTTTAGTACAAATGCTCTTGCTCCCTGTAGCCAGTTTGTGAAATTACTGTACATTCATTACGTCATTGAAAGAGATTCTGAAATGTAACCCCAGAAAGCTGTAATTAATATTATATAATAAAAAATAGATAATGAAATATACGGCTCGCCTCTGCGCTACCATGCTTCAAGATGTTAGAATCCTTTGGCACAATGTCAGTGCCTGAAAATCTTATTTTGTCTCGTGGGTTTCGAACCTATGTTTATCCCATCAACCAACCTGTAGCTGCAATAATTACATAAATGTACAATTGTGTATTGGCTATTTACAGATGTCTACAGAGTAATACATTTCCCAGCCGTTTTTCCCAGATCTACATTCCCAATTGAATATACCGGAACACTTACCCTAAATGTTGCATAAATAAATGGACGATATCCGACGATCCTGCAGAGTAGCATTATTGTTGTAGGTGCTTACATAAACATACGACAAAACGTCCTAACGTCATCCATGTCTGGTAGAACTCTTCAATGCAGAATCAATTGCTGTGTATATTCAATGTCAAGGAGTGTAAGACGTGCACAATCGACAGATCGATATGAAAAGTGGAATCTTTCGACATAACACCACAAACCATTATTGCATACATAATACGTAGACACAAAGTGCAGACTTTAATTTATACAATGTCACCTCCAGAGCATGCGCCAAACCAACATTCTGCTTTTTATGAAACTATTAACTTCTTCACATCTTCTGTAGAGATTCTTCAATTTCGGCATCTTGGAACAGAATTAAAAAGAATCACGATATAACCTAAAAAGTGGCGACAGCCGGCTTTACTTGGTCGGTATGTTTTTTCACACGACTGGATGCTGGTGGTGACAAGAAACGTATGTAAGACACGCTTCCTCGAGAAAGTTAAAGACGTGTTTGAAGCGGACAACTATGGCACTGCCGCGGAACGGTAAGCCACGCTGCGCATGTTTCTAAATATATACTGCCCCCTTCCATTCCAGAGTATTAGGGATCGATACCCGGTGTTCCACCGTACCAATCACTGTCCCGACGTGACCTTCACCACCTCTTCGCTAAGGTCACAGTATGAAGTACAATAGACGTCATATGCAAAGTGGGAAATATTAGCATAATTACTAAACACTAGACTCTTGTGACTAGATAATCTCTCTGACCTTCAAACTGAAATTCCTCCACAGATATCAGATTTTATATTGCGCTATTAAAATGAGGATTAGTCACGAGTAGGGGGTAAATGTTCTCCATTGCATTGCATGGGATTTCATAACTGCTTTATCTACCTTTTTTGGAAGTTGACTGATAAGGAAACTAACCGTACGTACACTGATCCAGAGAGCAGCACTGAGAAATAAAACCATAAAACTCTCGTGATTCGTGCTTGCAAATGTGCACACGCAAACTCCTCTTGGCCCATCAGAAAATTAAACATTTTGCAGTGACAACAAATGAAAACGAGTGAAATTAGCCTCTGCAGTTCCTGTCACCAAGTTCTTCGCTAAATAAATATTTATAATAATACTGAACTTCTGTTTTACAAAATCTTGTTTGAATTATAAGTGATTATCAAGTGCCAGAATGGTACATTATGAGATTGTGTTCGGGATGGGAAAATGTCTGTTTGTCTGTCTGTCTGTCCGTGTGTCTGTACGCGCGATAATTCAAATACCCTTAATCGGATTTTCACGAAACTAGGTATACGCATTTATAACGTCCATGGGAAGAAGCCTATTGGTATTGGGCAAAATCGGTTGACCGGTACCGGAGTAATGCCCAATTTGGTGCCTATTTTATGGTAATATATTAGAAACAATTTATCAAATGCAATTCAGTCTCCTCATGGGAACATATTGTTTGATAGTGTTCATATACGACTTTGGAAGTTGGAGTACATTTAGCTTTGACAAATAACACGGCCCACCTATTCCTTCTTATATGCTTATCAAACTAGACCTTTGTTCTTCCGTAAGCCCTGCTTAATGAGTCGATCTGGAGCTTAACTCGGAAATCGATTAAAAATAACTTATTTTCTGCATATCATAATTACCACTGATTAAACAAAAGCATTCTGGCACTTTGTTACATCAGTTTACCTGATTTTATTGATTACCAATATGATGATATTCATGACTTAAGTTATATAATTTCAATGGCGTATTTCTACGGTTCCAAACATAATTTTATGTAATTTAATAATATTATTTTTATATGTTGGGATAGGAATTTTAGGGGAAATTTTAAAAGAAAGGAAAACATCTTAAAATCGGATCAAGAGGTGCTGTATCACTATTATGATAAACGCTCATACAAGTATTTTATGTAATTAAAATTACTTCTGTTGAAAAACTGAACTTTTAAAATATAGCTTAGCTATATTATGTCTAGGTTCAGCAGGTACATAACATATTTCTTTCACAGAAGAAAATCATTCGAACAATAGCTGGTGCCTACAAAAGAGATTCTTGCAAATTTTTCGATTATGGGGTCAATGTTCGAAGATGTTAAAGTACCGGACAACAGAGATACACACTCTTTCTCTCACCCGTTATTTCCATCTCTCCTTCTTGCCCTTTCCCTCTATACTTCTCTCGCTTTTTATGGAATTAAGACAAAGACTGGTGGCCAAGTGCACCAACCTCGGTATTAAGAATACCGCGGTAAAGTTGCTTAGTTTACCCCGGTAAAGTCATACTTTCGTTGCACCGTACTCGGTTTCGGCCGCGGTAAGATGCTAACCGGCCGTGAAGGAGCTGTAAAGTGTGAAAACAACGGTTTTCTTTCCCTAAATGGAGATCAGCGTAGTATCATATTTTCAACATCTAGGCCAAAAGCTAATTGAACATAATAACTAACGAGAGACATGTGGGATCTATTTGAAGAATGAACGATGGCACACATCGTTGCAAATACTGTACTATAACATCGATTGAATTATTGAAATGACCTTCCTTTCTTACTTCATCCAAACCAGGTCATTCCAGTAGTAGGCGTAACCAACTAATTTTCACAATTGGTACAGTATCTATGGCCAAATTTTCAGTGGAGGGCTGCATTCATCACGATAAAGACAGTATACCAATATATAGGGTATGTAATCAATTGTTCATAGGCTACTTGCATATACAGGAACATAATTATAACAGCCCTCTCATGGCTATGTACATGACTTTGCACCTAAAATTTCCACGAGAGAGAGAGAGATAGAGAGAGATAAATAGATAGGTAGAGAGAGATAGAGAGAGAGATAGCGAGAGAGAGATGAAGAGAGATAGAGATATAGAGAGATAGAGAGAGAGAGAGAGAGAGAGAGAGAGAGAGAGAGAGAGAGAAACTAGCGGCCATGTTGGAAACCAACACAAAATTGCTCCGTGGGAATGGCTTCATAGCAGAGTAACCGCGATACATTCGAGCGTTTGGAAACCGCTGTAATGTAGCAATGGTGCACAGGTTTTCTTAGAATACCCCGGTATTACTTTTACCCCGGTTACGAAAGAGCTGAGAAAACCGGAGAAGGGTGCACTCGGGCATGGATGCTGTAACCGATGTGCTCATGTTTCTTCCAATTAATTTAATATCGAACTCTTTTGGAGTTGGTAAAAGAGTGTTTATTTGTATAAGGCGAAAAGAAAGAGGGAGAATGGCAAAAAATATAAAAGAGAGAAGGAAAACTGGGGGATTAGGGGAAGAAGGGCACTGAGAATGGGAGAGAAAGTTGTGGAAGGCAGATGAGAGGTAAAGGTAGGTAAAGGAAGGCATTTTTAACTTCGGGGTGCGGACGTGGATTTTTCTGCCGAAAATTCGTAGTTTAATTTTTGGGGTCGAATTACTCTGTAGACTGGTTGCGGAGTCTGAGTCCAAGATTTGTTCATTATTCCTTTTAGTTTTGCTTTTGCAAAATGTAGGCCTATATATAACTTATATACCTATATTTTCTAAAACAGGAAATTGCAATCTAGCCGTAGCAGTTTCAGAGCTCATAAGTAAAATAGTTTAATTTGCCTACTAAAGTTGAAAGTACATTTTTTTCAAAGAGTTAAATAATCTCAATCACTGAATGGAAAATGTAGGTAGATATTAGCAAAGCAATTACCTACATGCTTTGTATGTATTTATGTTATCATACTTTCTACAACTAAATGTTATTAAAATATGCTACGGTAGAAAATTTATCCCGATCTAAACTGAATATCATTCAAACCAATTTTTACAACACCCCTATAAGCATTGACACTCTTAGTTAGTTTACCGTGTTAACCTAGAAACCTCTCTGAAGGCAATTAAATAACTTATAAGAATGACAATGCCACAATTTATTGTTCTTTATTCGCCTCCACGGTAGAATGGAAGAATAATTTGGTTTGTCTTTTCTGATCAGTCACCATTCAGTGAATGGAGTATTCAGAGTTCAAGGAACTTTTCAATCAATATAACAATGCAACAGATGATTTTAATAATGTAGCATCTATAAAAGGCGGAAGATCGGTTCTTACGATACAATGGGTTCAGAAAGTAAGTAGCCTACCGTACCTACTTTACAAAAAGTTTTTAAATGTAAGGTGTGTATGGTAGCTCACTGCAGGTATGTTGTATATCTTTAGGCCTACAGTGTGATTTCTGCTGGAGTTCGTGCACTGACTTTGTGACAGCAGTTGACTAAATTATTTTATGCTACTCCTAAGTGAATCTACGTAATGTTCATTATCTAGAGAGGGCAGCTATTATAATGTGGAAGGTGCAAGAGTCATCGTGTGATGACATTCGGATGAAACTTAATTGCGATTCCATCAAGATGGACTCATAGACAAAACAATTTGTATGTTGGATGCATAGAGCCCAGAAGTGGATGGCGCGTTCTTTGGTCCTCATGCTTAGGGACTGATTTGTGTCGGAAATAAAAAATATGTGTTTACCCGACCCATTACCACATTGTGAGAGCTCCGAAATAACTGCCGCAATGCTTCATTTCTAATCACTATCTAAAGATGAGATGTGAACATGCTGAAAGCGTAACAAGCATATTCCACAAAAAAATCTTTGCCAGTAAAATAACTTTTTCAACAAAATACATCATTAATTTCTGGACACTGTATAATCTTTAAAGGTCTCACGGACGTTTCCTTTGAGGATTCAAAGATGGATTTCTTGAAAAAATAAATTTATCTTGCAAATAAAATGAAATAAAAATAAAGTAAATAGTTAAAAAATATCTTATTTGAAAACTTAAAAGAACATGAAATTGTGTTATTAATAACACATAAATAGGGTATAGTTTATTTTAAATTTACCTTTAAAATTCACAATTTCACAGAAGAAGAAGAAAAAAAAAAAAAAAAAACTAATGCCAAAAATCTTGCTTGTGTGAGCTTCATAGTCAGTCCCAAGCATTGGATAAGCGTAATGGAAAAGTGGCACGAGGACAAGAGTTTTCGCAACGAGTGACATAAAGGACGTGATGCTAAGAGCGAGGAAAAGTAACAATATGCATTGGTTTTAACATTTCTTAGACTAACCGCTATAATCCACTTATAAGGTACGTTTGAATTAAGTATCTATTACGAAATAAAGATACGTTCCCTAACTTGGATTAGTATGATTTCGGCTGTTCTATTGATGTCTTGATGCCAACGCTCACAATTTTATGTATCTGTGTACTTAAAATTAATTAAATAAATTACTCAACTTCTATAAATTAGCATTTATTCATGCTGCATGCTTGTAATGAGGAATGCTAGTTAATAATTTGACCCTTTTTTCTTCTAATAGAATAATTTAACTTAATGAAGATAATAATTACATTTAATGAATATAATAAATACACATACAATTTATCCATCTAACAACACAAATATTAATCTACAGAATAGTACGTTTCATTACTTAGGAAAGCAGATAATTGAGTCTTGAAATTCGTAAAATTTTCAATTTCTTTAATTTTGGTAGGTAATTTATTGAAGAGTTGTATTCCATTATATGTGAGAGAATTTTCAAATAATTTTGTATTATGACTGATTAAGGCTAAATACGATTTTCCTCTTGTATTATGAGAATGTATTACTGAATTTGTTTTGAATTTATTAATGAACGATTTTACGTGCAAAATAACATAGAATATGTACATGCATGGTAAAGTCATAAAGTCATAATGCTTAACTTTTTGAAATATTGTTTACAGCTTTCGAATCTTGGAATATTTCAGATTATTCTTACTACTCTTGACGCAGTCCAGATTAACCCAGCCTGTATAAAGTCATATAAAGTAGATTATGCTCATATAAATGACAATTGATTAAATTATAATATTTCAGTAGCTTGTTTGGTATCAAAATACGCATAATCTGAAGAAAAGTTTATTGCAATTATTAACAAATCTCTTAAAATTTATAGTAATTAACAAATTGAATATTTATATATTTAAATCAATTTGTACTGGTCACAGAAAATGGTAAGCTTGGCCAGGTAGCCGGGGAGTTCCAGCCCTGTCGCTAGTAATGCACACAATAGCTTTCAGGTATCTCCCTCGAACAAAACATAACAGTACACGCAGTAGCCTCTATTGTAAGTGTTGAAAGGAATGAGAAAGGACAATGGGTCTGTCAATACCTTGAGTGCTGGATGAATAGAAGTAAGAGTATTAATATTATTTAGTACAGAGGAAACTGATGGTATCATATAACCCTTCTTGGAGTTTAAACAATGCAGTTCATTGAGTTCCTAGTAATGTGAAAAGAGAAAGTGTTAGGTTGGCTTAGTGATGCACCGGTATCCTATTGGCTATAGATAAGATTCGTCACTTCCAATTAGATGTAGAGTAATTGTCACGTGGGATAATCGTATGGGGGAAAGGGGCCGTCCTTAGACGGATTTTTGGGAGTTAGTTTAATTTATTATAAAGCAAGTAAGGACACTTGAATATCATCGGTCGGGGAGAGGACACTTGAATATCATCGGTCGGGGAGAGGACACTTGAATATCATCGGTCGGGGAGACGACTTGAATTTTATCGGTCGGGGAGAAGACAGGAGTCTTCCGGGATTAGTAGCTCCCGTATTACCACGGAGTGTCGTGGGTCGTAATTATTCGACTTAGAATAATTTTCGGTATTCAATTTCCATACTTTAACTTTTTCGTGAAGATAATTATACGACTTAGAAGAATTTTCAGTCAACAATCTCAATACTTAAACATTTTCACGGCTGTAATCTTTGAACATAGAAGAATTTTCAACACCATAATATTTTAACTTCAATTATATTACGAGCTTATAAATTGGACATTAGTAAATAACTAATCCATCAGTTTTCTACGTAACTAAACACCAAGAACATTTTTATAATTACTATTTGTAATCATTGTAACAAGTAAAATAATTGTACTAAGAACATTGCTGCATTAACTAAAATAAAAGTTTGTTGCTCAACTGTACGCAACGTTATTTATATGAAGGAAGGATCACCAGTCTGCTCGTCTACCATTCCCGCCTTGAGAAGAGAGGATTCTGCTCGAAGCCGACTTGAAGCTACCGGAGGGTCTAAAATAAAACATTAATTGATATAGAATATCTATATCTGGCGCCCACCCATCCATATTCAACCGACCCGCCGCACTCTTTTTTGTACTCTGAAAACTCTATTGGAAATCTTCATTTTAAAAATGCTGACAATTTGAAAACATTCTTAATAATTAATCACGCCTGACGAAATTAAGGCTCTGCGTGTTAAGATTTGCAGTATAGGCTAATGCATAATAGAAACATCCCACACGAAAACAAGGTCAAATATTGATCTGGCACTGGGTATTTTCAGAACGTTGGTGCATTTCGATCCTTATTGCCCAACTATCGCAGGAAGCATGCAAGTAATTCAACACCTTCAGGTTCCTCAGGCAAAGGTATTTTGTCCACGACTTGAAGAGATAAACGACGTAAAAATAATACATATTTTGACACAATGAAGCCTCGGTTGCAAGGGTACATAGTAGTTTAGACCCATCAGACACACATCTGAACACCCATATTTCTTTTTGATTCGGTGTGAGCAATAGACAGATCCTCTCCGCGGAGGTATAGCATATACCATGCAGGTATAGTTAGACCGCTATGTATTTCCAAATATTTATTACCATGGTACAATTATTGTAATTATAGTTTTTTTATCTTTGGGAGTAGGCTAAGAACAACCAAACCTGAAGAAAGCAATCAGTATAATTACAGGTTTTTTAAATTATCATAATCCCAAATTAGCAACAAGAAAGGTAAAAAATATACTGTAAGCTAGAGAGAATAAGCTTTACAACTGAAGTTTTAAAAGGTGAACCTCAATTTTGGTTTATTTCAAGTATTAAAACTAAAGGATTAAGATGAATTTTTTATCCTAATAACTCTTGAAAACCTTGCCCCACTATCCAGAAGAAAAGTTGTCCTTAGTCAAGGATTACCAATTACCATAAAAGTACAGCCTAACAATCTGTCCAAAACATCAATACTCTATAGAAAAAGATACAGTAGTCACCCGAAAAATTTGAATGCTGCTAAGTACAGCCATAATTACCAAAGAATCTCGTGAAACATTTTAAGCTAGAGACTGCAACAGAAAAGAATTAATACAAAATTTTCTGATGATATTTCGAAATAACTTCTGTAGCACCGAAGATCAAACCAGTCACTTCCCAATTCTGTATTCATACTTTTCCTGAATATAATATCCTCCGTGTGGCTCGTAGTGCGATTTCTTCTCCATATCAACGTCTTCGGCTTGATTTATATTCTGCTCTAATCTAACAGCCGAATAAAAAATATAGGCTTATTATCCTGTTGATTGAGTGGTCAATAACCATGACAGCGCTCAGCTCTTTTTAGTGAACCGGTGTCAAAGATGCATGAGACTTCTTCAAATACATACATTTCTTCTGTTGTTTAATAGCTTCTGCAATGGCTGATCGTAAAAACATAGTGTCTGTTATTGCGAAAAAGTTCAACCAAGATGTCACAATGATGGAGACAGACGTCATACTATTGAATGTTTATGCAGACAGTAATATTAATAAAAGATCAAACAGAGTTCAAGTAATTTCGAACAGAGTAAAATACGATTAGAATTAGAAACATTTTATCTAGTACAGTTCATGACAATTAACGATTAGTAGCTGAATTATTGGAACCGTATTTAGTTCAACTAACCTCATGAATTATTTTGAGTAGCTTCAAAGCATTGATCCATCTTATTTGTGGTGCTAAAGACAAAGCTGGACTGTTGAATTTTTTAGTGAGCTTACCTAACTTTACAATTCATGCCAACCTTGAAAGTATTCTACATACAAAACGTTGAGCTAAGTTTACTCCTACGTTCTTTAACAGAATGAATTAATATTGCATTACATGTTGCTCCAACTTTCTCTTGCATACATCACAGAACAAGTAGTTTCTTTTTTATTTCCTTATAAACTATTTCCTTAAAAATATGTAGCTGGTATTAATTTAAAGTCCAGTCCTTTATAGACCAGTAGCGTAAAACCAAAAAAATTAGACGAATCGAAAAAAATTGCTACAAAAGGTTTTATTGTTATAATGGCTTCATTTGTTACCCAATATGACTATCCTAGGTTTTCCCTCCCGGCGGAGTTGTGCTTAAGTGGTGGGGGGGGGGGGTAAAAATGTGGCCCCCAAAGGGGTAGTTTTGCAGTTTTGCGGTTTTACGGTTATATCTCGTATCAGAGAGAGGCAGAGAGAGACAGAGACAGAGAGACAAGAAGAGACATAGAAAGACAGAGAGACAAGAAGAGACATAGAAAGACAAGACGAGACAGAGAGAAAGTCAGAGAGGCAGAGAGAAACGAGAGAGACACGAGAGAGAGACACAAGAGAGATAGAGAGAGAGTCGAGAGAGAGACTCGAGAGAGAGACTCGAGAGAGGGACTCGAGAGAGAGAGAGAGGGACTAGAGAGAGAGAGGGACGAGTGAGAGAGACACGATAGAAAGAGACAGACAGAGAGAGACATAGAGACAGAGAGAGACATAGAGACAGAGAGACATAGAGACAGAGAGAGACAGAAAGAGAATTGAATTGATTTTATTTTAAGGATTGTAAGCGTAGAACTTAAAAGTTCCTTTTAGGCATACAATCCGCTTACAATGACAGAAAAAGTTACAAGTGAATTACAAATATAATAATAATTACAGACATTGTTAATACAAATATTGAACAAAAAACATAAAACTTAACCCAATGTCATGAAGTAGTAACCAAAATTATTATATGATAAGAGTAAATGTTTGTAGAAAATAATGAGAAATTAGGATTCATAAGCGGTTATGAGGTGATTATCTAAGAGTTTTTTTTTTTGTCGTAGCAAGAGAATAACATTGATAATGATAGAAATGGACTATGTTGTATAATCGAGAGGCCGTGCATATAAACGATTTATTAAGTATAGTGGTGCGGTGTCTAGGAATTGTGCCGCCTATATTTCGGCACACTGTATAATGTTCTTTTATGCCAAAGGTACTTACTATTATCTCGGTGGTCATCTCGCCTCGCGGACTGTTTTCATTTTCATTTTTCTCCTTTTTTCCTATCTCGCTGTTTTCTGACGTCACGAAGTCACGTGTTCCGGTTTGCTGGTAGATTTTTCGTGAGGGTTTAAGGCCTCGCTTCACGAACCTTTGATAATTCAAGACCAGACTTCGGAAGCGAGCGGTTCTTCTTGGAGTCCATAGCCTAGGACTCTTCCTTGAGCTCAGGTATGCGGTAGGTTTTTTTCGAGTCTTTTCATATTTCTTTGTACCTGGTGGGTTTCTTTTGTTGCGTTTATTTCACTGCCGATTATGTTTAGTTAAGTAATTTTTTTTTTGCCCACCAGTGTTTCTGATTATTATTGCATTTATTATTCTTTTTTTTTAGTTTATTATATTCTGTACAGTCTTATCAGTCGTAACTCCTTTCCGTGAGTTGAGATGGCCACACCCCCCGTTGTTCTTATGGAATTAGGGTGTTTAGGTATTTTCTTTTACATATTGTAGGGCCTTATTGTTTCTTGGTTTATTAACCTAACAAAGTTTGTAATAAATTGTTGAATCTGGTTTCAGTATTTCTGTATTTATAGTTATATTACGTTCCCTTCTTTTATCCTTACTGTCTTTTTTCATTATTTTTTTTCTGTACGGCTCTGGAAATGCCCCTAATTATGGTGGCAGGCCCGAGAGGCACGCCACAAGTGGTAGCAGAGCTCGTCGATCTCTGATTTTCTGTTATTTTGACCGTTTTTCTGTAAACTTTTTCAAAATTGTCTATTTTTCAATTTTTTTTATTATCCAGTTTTCGGGTTAGGGTAGTCATCTAATTTTTTTCCCCCTGTCAGGTTAGTAGTTACATTATTTTTCATGGCTGTATAGCCCCGGCGGTCTTACTGTGAGCGTTATGCTTTATTTTTCAGTATTTGTACCATGCCGTTTTCATTCATATTTATAAAATTTTCTTCTATTTCTGCTCTCTGCGATCTGGTGGAATTTTTCGCCAGATACGTAGGGTCATTGCTTTCGTTCCGGCAGTCTCACTTGAGCAAGTCTCTGTGGGTTTTTTTGCTGTCGGGTTTTGTTAGCTTGAGGCAGGGTAGTAAGTTTCTTTTGAGCCGTTTCCGTGCTGTCTTTCCGTGATGTTTTGTGCCCGTAAGACTGTGTTCATCAGCAATGTCTGGTGTTTAAGTGGCCAGTCTTTTCGAGGCCTATTTTTCCGTGGGCGGTGCGTGAGGTTTGTGCTCTGTTTTCATATCTTTTCATGCTTTAGCTGCCTGTTTTCTTTGGGGAATATTTTGTCTAGCCCGTTTGCTGTTCTGTTTTGATATCTTGCCTAGTAATTTTGCCATATGCACCATTCATCCACAGTCTTGCTGTTTTCTGAGTTAGGTTAGGGGCTTGCTGGGTCAAGGAATTTCCCGGGTTCTGTTCCGGTAGGTCTTCTTTTCTATGCCCATGAAACATGAATTCGCAAGTTTTTTGAATAAGTAAATTGTAAATTATTTTCATCTAGTCTGAACATTTTTCTAGTATATTTCCAAAAGGTACCATATCGTATTTCATTTCTATTCTTGCTCTCAGCGTTTTGACGGATTTTTTTTTTTTTGTCTGTTATGTTGGGTTAATGGCCTCTGTTCTAGTCAGTCTCACGTGAGTAGTTCTCTGTGGGTTTTGTGCTGTCTGAACGATGGGTTTTATTGGCGGAATACTTTTGTAACCTTTATTTCTGTCTTTCGTGGTTGGGTCCTAGTATAATTTTCTGGGGTTTTCCGAGGTTATTTTCCGGTCATTTCTTTGCCCGATAAACGTGTCTCGTCAGCAATGTTCTGGCGTTTTTTGGACCGTTTTGGTGGTAGTTTGTCCGAGGAAGTTTTCCGGATGTTGCCCGCCCGATCGATGTGTTTTGTTATGGGGTAAGTTTTGTCAAAATTTTCTATCGAATTTAACTTGATATCTTGGGGGTTTGTTTAGTCTTATACCGTTTGCCTTGATTTTGGTACCTTTTAAAATTATTTCGCATTTGCATGACCTATTTCGGCGTCCAGTGCCATAGTTTGGCTTTGCTTATTCAAAATTTCTCTCTCATTCATTCTGTAAATAATAAATTTTCTCTAGATTTTTTTATTAAATTTAGTAAGTACAAATATGCCAGTTTTCTCTTTTCACTTTTGCTAAATTTTATTATAAATATTTGATCATGCTTTACATTCTGTAATTACATTATATATATTTTTTTTTTCATTCTCTAAATTTTCTTCGTATTCTATCTTCGTCAGTTTGTCTCGGGTTTTGCCTTTATTCTTGCTGTCCTTTGCGTGTGGGTGTTGGCCATCTTTCCTTTTTTTTTTTTTTTTGGTTCTTTTGTTTTGTTTTTTTTTTTCTTTCTTTTGCCGCATACCTGGTGCTCTGGAGTTTACTCTCCGCTGACTCTGAAATAAAAAAGCATAGCAACGAAATTAAGTCGCTCTAATAATAAATTATTTACATTAATATTTTGAGCGTTGAGCGCTGCTATCTCCAAAAATCGGATGGCGTTCTTTTATGTAATACAGGAAAAAGAATTATAGCATACTGTTGTAACAATTATTGTAAACAAAAAATATATTTTTTATTAACTGTATTTGACTAAATAAATTAACTAGGCCTATGAGCGTTGAATTTATGTGCATAGAAAAACATATAAGTTATATAGAGATATTTTATAAAAACAAAAAACTCATCGATATTGTAAAGGATGTTTGTGCCCTAGGTTCATTTTCGTCGCTTCAGTTGTAATTCTTTCCTTTGCGTTTGCTAAACAAATTTAGACTTAAAGAAGTTCTGGTCTTGCCTAAATTAGCTTTCGACAATTTTCTAAGTGCACTTATCTTTAGGACATGTCCTACTTTGTCACTTAATGACCAAAACTTTCTATTTTTATATGTGCGTGATATTTGTATTTTTTTACTCTTATTATGTTTTGTAGGTACGGTTCGCGGGTAGTGTTTTGCTGTTAGCACTGTTGACTTCCCTTATTATAGAGCGCTCAAATACTTATTACCATGGAACCATATCTGGAAGTCTTCACTAATTATCCACTCCCGTTTCCGTTCCTAAAATTTCCATCATTATGCATTCCTTGAAGTCCGCACTTCATAATATCATATCCTCATACCACGATTTCATAATTTCATCGCATTTTCATATCATAACATCCTCATACCATAACATCGTAACATCTTGACATCACAACAATTCTACATTATCAAATCATTTTCATTAAAATTTTGTCTAATTTTATTCTAATTGTGTAATTGTTTTTACTTGCAACTGTATATAAATATTTCAAAGCATATGCTATTCAATGATAGTTTATTATACATTGCTTTATTGTGCTGATATTTCAGCTAGTATTTTCTCTTGTATATATAAATTTAACTATCGTAATTGTATTTAATGTAAATATTCTTTAAATTTAATTAATTTTCATGTCATTTTTGTAAATAGATTTTTCTATTGTAATACAATTTCTAATTGTGGTCCCTTCAGGACAACTTCACTCTTCGCCGTATTGAATTAATTAAAATTTATAAAAAAAAAAACCTTCAGCAAAATAAAATATAATAAAAACAGGTAGATTGTTTTTACATAAAACTCTATAGGGGTAATTTGTTTGTAAGTACCTTTTTCTGCCGCTGTATTTATTGATTTCAGCTTTCTATGTATGTTCGGATTGTGTCTGGTGGCTCCCTTGGCATCTAAGCTGTTCTCTTCTTTGCTGGATGTGGCGCTAAGTCTTCACTCTACGAACTCCTGAGGCCACTTTTTGTCTACGGTGCTCTGATTCTCCTGGTTGCATGTTGAAGACGTTCAACTTGGTTCCTTTTGACCTGAAAATAATCATCAGGTCCGGCATCAGTGAGGATTTGCTGCTATATCTTCGGTTTGGGTACATACACATTGTACCTGTCTTCATTCAAGCATGCAGAGTCAACTACTATATTCTACTCACCATTACTACCCAAGAGTACTCATTGTGATGGGGTATGTGCTGAAAAGGACTCCACTACCCCGTTATTCACTACATTAATTACAGTAACAAATGGACTTGGTAAGCTGTAAATACACAAGTTTATGTATGTATTTTCTACTCCAATTGATTAGATGGACTATTACTATGAATCCATTGTCTACAGTTAAAATGGTGTTATAGTACATTCTTTTGTGGACCTCCTCGTGAGTTGTAGAAGTGAAGTGAAGATATAAACTTTTCCAATCTGCTCTGCAATAAAATTTATTTTTCGAAAAACATTTTTGAATTCTTCAAAAATGTTTTTCTTTCTGCGTCGAGGGAGTATGTGCCGCCTATATTTCGGCACACTGTATAATGTTCTTTTATGCCAAAGGTACTTACTATTATCTCGGTGGTCATCTCGCCTCGCGGACTGTTTTCATTTTCATTTTTCTCCTTTTTTCCTATCTCGCTGTTTTCTGACGTCACGAAGTCACGTGTTCCGGTTTGCTGGTAGATTTTTCGTGAGGGTTTAAGGCCTCGCTTCACGAACCTTTGATAATTCAAGACCAGACTTCGGAAGCGAGCGGTTCTTCTTGGAGTCCATAGCCTAGGACTCTTCCTTGAGCTCAGGTATGCGGTAGGTTTTTTTCGAGTCTTTTCATATTTCTTTGTACCTGGTGGGTTTCTTTTGTTGCGTTTATTTCACTGCCGATTATGTTTAGTTAAGTAATTTTTTTTTTGCCCACCAGTGTTTCTGATTATTATTGCATTTATTATTCTTTTTTTTTAGTTTATTATATTCTGTACAGTCTTATCAGTCGTAACTCCTTTCCGTGAGTTGAGATGGCCACACCCCCCGTTGTTCTTATGGAATTAGGGTGTTTAGGTATTTTCTTTTACATATTGTAGGGCCTTATTGTTTCTTGGTTTATTAACCTAACAAAGTTTGTAATAAATTGTTGAATCTGGTTTCAGTATTTCTGTATTTATAGTTATATTACGTTCCCTTCTTTTATCCTTACTGTCTTTTTTCATTATTTTTTTCTGTACGGCTCTGGAAATGCCCCTAATTATGGTGGCAGGCCCGAGAGGCACGCCACAGAATTTGGAGTGCGCTTGAAGTAAATCTATTAATGCGATCTTGTATTCTTTGAATGGGGATGAAAGATTTCAACAGGTAAATGGGACTTTTACATTTCATAACTTTAAGAGTTAGCAGTGCAATGGAAAGGATCCTTCGATCTTTTAATTTTAGCCATTTCAGTTGCAGATAATAAGGTGTAATGTGCTCGTCTTTTTGCACGTTACATACGAAGCAAATTGCAGTATTTTGAACACGTTGAATTTTTGTATTTAATAAATCCGAAAGATCACTGTATACAACTGACTCACAGTCAAGAACTGGAGAAACTAGTGTTTGAATAAATATTTTTCGCACGTTAGTCGGTAAGTAAGATATATTACGCCGAATTTGATGAATGATTGAGACTGTTTTGTTAGTGGTGACATGGATATGATTATTCCATGATAAGGTTTGATCCATTATGACGCCAAGATTTTTAACTGTTGTGCTATAATTCAAAATTGTAGTGTTTAGAATAACGGGAGGAATGTTATTAGTGTTTATTTTTTATATAAACCTGGAATAGCCGATTAGGATTAATTGAGTTTTGGAAGCGTTCAATGTGAGGTTATGACTCAAGAGTTCATTCAAATAAACTACTTAGATCTTCATTAAATAGGTTAATGTAGCTAGAAAAATACTGAGGAGGAAAGTGTAGATAAGCTTGTAAATCATCTACATAAATATGATATTGAGAATAGTTAAAGACAGAGAATATATAAAATATATGCATATATATATATATATATATATATATATATATATATATATATATAAGAGAAAAAAGAGTGGTCCTAAGATGAATCCTTGCGGCACTCCTGATTTCACTAATAGCCGGTAATACCGGAGTTGACGGGTCCCTGTACGCAGCAAGCCATGTTGCCTTCATTCTGGCAGCGTTCCGTAAGGACAACTCCAACCGCCGCCGCCGCCAAATTCGAATGTGTTATATTCAGAATCCACAACGCTGATTTTCAGTGGTTAAAGATTTAATATTAAAAATAGCGCAAAAGCCCGTTCTTCTCACAGGTGCTCCCGGGTGATAGTTTAAATTGGCGTAGGGACTAGTACTTAAAGGTTTAATATTACGAGCAACGACCGCAAGAGCCCGTTCTATTCACAGGTGACAGTTAAATAACCCCATTCTGCTCGCGGGTGATAGATTAAGTTGGCATAGGGACTAGTACTTAAAGGTTTAATATTAAAACGACCGCAAGAGCCCGTTCTATTCACAGGTGACAGTTAAATAACCCCGTTCTGCTCGCGGGTGATAGATTAAGTTGGCATAGAAACTAGTAGTTAAAGGTTTAATAATAAAACGACCGCAAGAGCCCGTTCTATTCACAGGTGACAGTTAAATAACCCCGTTCTGCTCGCGGGTGATAGATTAAGTTGGCATAGGGACTAGTACTTAAAGGTTTAATATTAAAACGACCGCAAGAGCCCGTTCTATTCTCAGGTGACAGTTAAATAACCCCGTTCTGCTCGCGGGTGATAGATTAAGTTGGCATAGAAACTAGTAGTTAAAGGTTTAATATTAAAACGACCGCAAGAGCCCGTTCTATTCTCAGGTGACAGTTAAATAACCCCGTTCTGCTCGCGGGTGATAGATTAAGTTGGCATAGAAACTAGTAGTTAAAGGTTTAATATTAAAACGACCGCAAGAGCCCGTTCTATTCACAGGTGACCGTTAAATAACCCCGTTCTGCTCGCGGGTGATAGATTAAGTTGGCATAGGGACTAGTAGTTAACGTTTAATATTAAAACGAGCGAAACAGCCCGTTCTACTCACAGGTGACACTTAAATAACCCCGTTCTGCTCACGGGTCACTCTGTATATATTTTTATAATTTCCTAGCCGGTGGTCCTGGTGTTATAAAATCTTCACACGGCTTTTTCTACTCGGTATATTTTTAACTAATATGTCTTTCTGCAGAGCACAGAATGAATGAACGTATTATGTATTTTTTCTTTGAGAACATCTCGTTTGTTGCCATAACTTGTACAAAGCCTACAGCATATTTTACCGACTTCTTGCATGTACCTAATAAGCCTATTCAGATTTTTCGGATATTTTGTTTGTTTAAAATTATCATACGTAATAATAAAGGTTATTACCCTGACTTTACGACATGAAAATCACACCGATTAAAGAAAAATTCATTATATGGAGGAACTTTTTTATCCGACATGAGTTACATATTTTATCCATAATTCGACCCTTCTCAACTCGAATATAACAATAATAATAACCAGTTCCTTGCGCACTTTGAGAAAATTCCGATTTTCCATTAATATCACAGATTTTGAACAGAAATAGTAGGAACAGTTTCAAAAAAATTCACTACATGGAAGAAACGTTTTCTCCCGACATGAGTTACATGTTTTATCTATAATTCGACCCTTGTCAACTCGAATATAACAAAAAAAATAATCACTTCATTCCGCACTTCGAGAAAATACCGATTTGCCATTAGTGTCACACAGTTTACGCAGAAAAAGTAGGACCGTTTCAAAACAAAAATTAATTACATAGAGGGAAATTTTTTTTCCGACGTGAGTGACATGTGTTATCTATAATTCGACCCTTTTGAACACGAATATAACAATAATAATAACCAGTTTTTTTCCGCACTTCGAGAAAATACCGATTTGCCATTAGTGTCACACAGTATACGCAGAAAATGTAGGACCGTTTCAAAACAAAAATTAATTACATAGAGGGAAATTTTTTTTCCGACGTGAGTGACATGTGTTATCTATAATTCAACCCTTTTGAACACGAATATAACAATAATAATAACCAGTTTTTTCCGCACTTCGAGAAAACACCGATTTTCCATTAGTGTCACACAGTTTACGCAGAAGAAGTAGGACCATTTCATAACAACAATTCATTACATGGAGGGGACATTTTTTTCCGACCTAAATTACATGTGTTATCTATAATTCGACCCTTCTGAACACGAATATAACAATAATAATAACCAGTTCTATCCGCACTTCGAGAAAAAACCGATTTCCATTACCGTCACACAGTTTACACAAGAAAAGTAGGACCGTTTCAAAACAAAAATTCATTACATGGAGGGGAAATTTTTTTCCGACCTAAATTACATGTGTTATCTATAATTCGAACCTTCTGAACACGAACATAACAATAATAATAACCAGTTCTATCCGCACTTCGAGGAAAAACCGATTTTCCATTACCGTCACACAGTTTACACAAGAAAAGTAGGACCGTTTCAAATCAAAAATTCATTACTTGGAGGGGAAATTTTTTTCCGACCTAAATTACATGTGTCATCTATAATTCGACCCTTCTGAACACGAATATAACAATAATAATAACCAGTTCCTTCCGCCCTTCGAGAAAAAACTGATTTTCCATTACCGTCACACAGTTTACACAAGAAAAGTAGGACCGTTTCAAAACAAAAATTCATTACATGGAGGGTAAATTTTTTTCCGACCTAAATTACTTGTGTTATCTATAATTCGACCCTTCTGAACACGAATATAACAATAATAATAACCAGTTCCATCCGCACTTCGAGAAAAAACCGATTTTCCATTACCGTCACACAGTTTACACAAGAAAAGTAGGACCGTTTCAAAACAAAAATTCATTACATGGAGGGGAAATTTTTTTCCGGCCTAAATTACATGTGTTATCTATAATTCGACCCTCCTGAACACGAATATAACAATAATAATAACCAGTTTCTTCCGCCCTTCGAGAAAAAACTGATTTTCCATTACCGTCACACAGTTTACACAAGAAAAGTAGGACCGTTTCAAAACAAAAATTCATTGCATGGAGGGGACATTTTTTTCCGACCTAAATTACATGTTTTATCCATAATTCGACCCTTCTGAACACGAATATAACAATAATAATAACCAGTTCCATCGGCACTTCGAGAAAATACCGATCTTCCATTAGTGTCACACAGTTTACGCAGAAGAAGTAGTACCATTTCATAACAAAAATTCATTACATGGAGGGGAAATTTTTTCCGACCTAAATTACATGTGTTATCTATAACTCGACCCTTCTGAACACGAATATAACAATAATAATAACCAGTTCCTTCCGCCCTTCGAGAAAAAACTGATTTTCCATTACCGTCACACAGTTTACACAAGAAAAGTAGGACCGTTTCAAAACAAAAATTCATTACATGGAGGGGAAATTTTTTTCCGACCTAAATTACATGTGTCATCTATAATTCGACCCTTCTGAACACGAATATAACAATAATAATAACCAGTTCCTTCCGCCCTTCGAGAAAAAACTGATTTTCCATTACCGTCACACAGTTTCCACAAGAAAAGTAGGACCGTTTCAAAACAAAAATTAATTACATGGAGGGTAAATTTTTTTCCGACCTAAATTACATGTGTTATCTATAATTCGACCCTTCTGAACACGAATATAACAATAATAATAACCAGTTCTATCCGCACTTCGAGAAAAAACCGATTTTCCATTACCGTCACACAGTTTACACAAGAAAAGTAGGACCGTTTCAAAACAAAAATTCATTACATGGAGGGGAAATTTTTTTCCGACCTAAATTACATGTGTCATCTATAATTCGACCCTTCAGAACACGAATATAACAATAATAATAACCAGTTCCTTCCGCCCTTCGAGAAAAAACTGATTTTCCATTACCGTCACACAGTTTACACAAGAAAAGTAGGACCGTTTCAAAACAAAAATTCATTACATGGAGGGGAAATTTTTTTCCGACCTAAATTACATGTGTTATCTATAACTCGACCCTTCTGAACACGAATATAACAATAATAATAACCAGTTCTATCCGCACTTCGAGAAAAAACCGATTTTCCATTACCGTCACACAGTTTACACAAGAAAAGTAGGACCGTTTCAAAACAAAAATTCATTACATGGAGGGAAATTTTTTTTCCGACGTGAGTGACATGTGTTATCTATAATTCAACCCTTTTGAACACGAATATAACAATAATAATAACCAGTTCCTTCCGCACTTCGAGAAAATACCGATTTGCCATTAGTGTCACACAGTATACGCAGAAAATGTAGGACCGTTTCAAAACAAAAATTAATTACATAGAGGGAAATTTTTTTTCCGACGTGAGTGACATGTGTTATCTATAATTCAACCCTTTTGAACACGAATATAACAATAATAATAACCAGTTTTTTCCGCACTTCGAGAAAACACCGATTTTCCATTAGTGTCACACAGTTTACGCAGAAGAAGTAGGACCATTTCATAACAACAATTCATTACATGGAGGGGACATTTTTTTCCGACCTAAATTACATGTGTTATCTATAATTCGACCCTTCTGAACACGAATATAACAATAATAATAACCAGTTCTATCCGCACTTCGAGAAAAAACCGATTTCCATTACCGTCACACAGTTTACACAAGAAAAGTAGGGCCGTTTCAAAACAAAAATTCATTACATGGAGGGGAAATTTTTTTCCGGCCTAAATTACATGTGTTATCTATAATTCGACCCTCCTGAACACGAATATAACAATAATAATAACCAGTTTCTTCGGCCTTTCGAGAAAAAACTGATTTTCCATTACCGTCACACAGTTTACACAAGAAAAGTAGGACCGTTTCAAAACAAAAATTCATTGCATGGAGGGGACATTTTTTTCCGACCTAAATTACATGTTTTATCTATAATTCGACCCTCCTGAACACGAATATAACAATAATAATAACCAGTTTCTTCCGCCTTTCGAGAAAAAACTGATTTTCCATTACCGTCACACAGTTTACACAAGAAAAGTAGGACCGTTTCAAAACAAAAATTCATTGCATGGAGGGGACATTTTTTTCCGACCTAAATTACTTGTTTTATCTATAATTCGACACTTCTGAACACGAATATAACAATAATAATAACCAGTTCCATCCGCACTTCGAGAAAATACCGATTTTCCATTAGTGTCACACAGTTTACGCAGAAGAAGTAGTACCATTCCATAACAAAAATTCATTACATGGAGGGGAAATTTTTTCCGACCTAAATTACATGTGTTATCTATAATTCGACCCTTCTGAACACGAATATAACAATAATAATAACCAGTTCTATCCGCACTTCGAGAAAAAACCGATTTTCCATTACCGTCACACAGTTTACACAAGAAAAGTAGGACCGTTTCAAAACAAAAATTCATTACATGGAGGGAAATTTTTTTTCCGACGTGAGTGACATGTGTTATCTATAATTCAACCCTTTTGAACACGAATATAACAATAATAATAACCAGTTTTTTCCGCACTTCGAGAAAACACCGATTTTCCATTAGTGTCACACAGTTTACGCAGAAGAAGTAGGACCATTTCATAACAACAATTCATTACATGGAGGGGACAATTTTTTCCGACCTAAATTACATGTGTTATCTATAATTCGACCCTTCTGATCTCGAATATATCAATAATAATAACCAGTTCCTTCCGCCCTTCGAGAAAAACTGATTTTCCATTACCGTCACACAGTTTACACAAGAAAAGTAGGACCGTTTCAAAACAAAAATTCATTACATGGAGGGGAAATTTTTTTCCGACCTAAATTACATGTGTTATCTATAATTCGACCCTTCTGAACACGAATATAACAATAATAATAACCAGTTCTATCCGCACTTCGAGAAAAAACCGATTTTCCATTACCGTCACACAGTTTACACAAGAAAAGTAGGACCGTTTCAAAACAAAAATTCATTACATGGAGGGGAAATTTTTTTCCGACCTAAATTACATGTGTCATCTATAATTCGACCCTTCAGAACACGAATATAACAATAATAATAACCAGTTCCTTCCGCCCTTCGAGAAAAAACTGATTTTCCATTACCGTCACACAGTTTACACAAGAAAAGTAGGACCGTTTCAAAACAAAAATTCATTACATGGAGGGGAAATTTTTTTCCGACCTAAATTACATGTGTTATCTATAACTCGACCCTTCTGAACACGAATATAACAATAATAATAACCAGTTCTATCCGCACTTCGAGAAAAAACCGATTTTCCATTACCGTCACACAGTTTACACAAGAAAAGTAGGACCGTTTCAAAACAAAAATTCATTACATGGAGGGAAATTTTTTTTCCGACGTGAGTGACATGTGTTATCTATAATTCAACCCTTTTGAACACGAATATAACAATAATAATAACCAGTTCCTTCCGCACTTCGAGAAAATACCGATTTGCCATTAGTGTCACACAGTATACGCAGAAAATGTAGGACCGTTTCAAAACAAAAATTAATTACATAGAGGGAAATTTTTTTTTCCGACGTGAGTGACATGTGTTATCTATAATTCAACCCTTTTGAACACGAATATAACAATAATAATAACCAGTTTTTTCCGCACTTCGAGAAAACACCGATTTTCCATTAGTGTCACACAGTTTACGCAGAAGAAGTAGGACCATTTCATAACAACAATTCATTACATGGAGGGGACATTTTTTTCCGACCTAAATTACATGTGTTATCTATAATTCGACCCTTCTGAACACGAATATAACAATAATAATAACCAGTTCTATCCGCACTTCGAGAAAAAACCGATTTCCATTACCGTCACACAGTTTACACAAGAAAAGTAGGACCGTTTCAAAACAAAAATTCATTACATGGAGGGGAAATTTTTTTCCGGCCTAAATTACATGTGTTATCTATAATTCGACCCTCCTGAACACGAATATAACAATAATAATAACCAGTTTCTTCCGCCTTTCGAGAAAAAACTGATTTTCCATTACCGTCACACAGTTTACACAAGAAAAGTAGGACCGTTTCAAAACAAAAATTCATTGCATGGAGGGGACATTTTTTCCGACCTAAATTACATGTTTTATCTATAATTCGACCCTCCTGAACACGAATATAACAATAATAATAACCAGTTTCTTCCGCCCTTCGAGAAAAAACTGATTTTCCATTACCGTCACACAGTTTACACAAGAAAAGTAGGACCGTTTCAAAACAAAAATTCATTACATGGAGGGGAAATTTTTTTCCGACCTAAATTACATGTGTTATCTATAACTCGACCCTTCTGAACACGAATATAACAATAATCATAACCAGTTCTATTCGCACTTCGAGAAAAAACCGATTTTCCATTACCGTCACACAGTTTACACAAGAAAAGTAGGACCGTTTCAAAACAAAAATTCATTGCATGGAGGGGACATTTTTTCCGACCTAAATTACATGTTTTATCTATAATTCGACCCTCCTGAACACGAATATAACAATAATAATAACCAGTTTCTTCCGCCTTTCGAGAAAAAACTGATTTTCCATTACCGTCTTACAGTTTACACAAGAAAAGTAGGACCGTTTCAAAACAAAAATTCATTACATGGAGGGGAAATTTTTTTCCGACCTAAATTACATGTGTCATCTATAATTCGACCCTTCTGAACACGAATATAACAATAATAATAACCAGTTCCTTCCGCCCTTCGAGAAAAAACTGATTTTCCATTACCGTCACACAGTTTCCACAAGAAAAGTAGGACCGTTTCAAAACAAAAATTCATTACATGGAGGGGAAATTTTTTTCCGACCTAAATTACATGTGTTATCTATAATTCGACCCTTCTGAACACGAATATAACAATAATAATAACCAGTTCTATCCGCACTTCGAGAAAAAACCGATTTTCCATTACCGTCACACAGTTTACACAAGAAAAGTAGGACCGTTTCAAAACAAAAATTCATTACATGGAGGGGAAATTTTTTTCAGACCTAAATTACATGTGTCATCTATAATTCGACCCTTCAGAACACGAATATAACAATAATAATTACCAGTTCCTTCCGCCCTTCGAGAAAAAACTGATTTTCCATTACCGTCACACAGTTTACACAAGAAAAGTAGGACCGTTTCAAAACAAAAATTCATTGCATGGAGGGGACATTTTTTTCCGACCTAAATTACATGTTTTATCTATAATTCGACCCTCCTGAACACGAATATAACAATAATAATAACCAGTTTCTTCCGCCTTTCGAGAAAAAACTGATTTTCCATTACCGTCACACAGTTTACACAAGAAAAGTAGGACCGTTTCAAAACAAAAATTCATTGCATGGAGGGGACATTTTTTTCCGACCTAAATTACTTGTTTTATCTATAATTCGACCCTTCTGAACACGAATATAACAATAATAATAACCAGTTCCATCCGCACTTCGAGAAAATACCGATTTTCCATTAGTGTCACACAGTTTACGCAGAAGAAGTAGTACCATTCCATAACAAAAATTCATTACATGGAGGGGAAATTTTTTCCGACCTAAATTACATGTGTTATCTATAACTCGACCCTCCTGAACACGAATATAACAATAATAATAACCAGTTCCTTCCGCCCTTCGAGAAAAAACTGATTTTCCATTACCGTCACACAGTTTACACAAGAAAAGTAGGACCGTTTCAAAACAAAAATTCATTACATGGAGGGGAAATTTTTTTCCGACCTAAATTACATGTGTCATATATAATTCGACCCTTCTGAACACGAATATAATAATAATAATAACCAGTTCCTTCCGCCCTTCGAGAAAAAACTGATTTTCCATTACCGTCACACAGTTTACACAAGAAAAGTAGGACCGTTTCAAAACAAAAATTCATTACATGGAGGGGAAATTTTTTTCCGACCTAAATTACATGTGTTATCTATAATTCGACCCTTCTGAACACGAATATAACAATAATAATAACCAGTTCTATCCGCACTTCGAGAAAAAACTGATTTTCCATTACCGTCACACAGTTTACACAAGAAAAGTAGGACCGTTTCAAAACAAAAATTCATTACATGGAGGGAAATTTTTTTTCCGACGTGAGTGACATGTGTTATCTATAATTCAACCCTTTTGAACACGAATATAACAATAATAATAACCAGTTTTTTCCGCACTTCGAGAAAACACCGATTTTCCATTAGTGTCACACAGTTTACGCAGAAGAAGTAGGACCATTTCATAACAACAATTCATTACATGGAGGGGACAATTTTTTCCGACCTAAATTACATGTGTTATCTATAATTCGACCCTTCTGATCTCGAATATATCAATAATAATAACCAGTTCCTTCCGCGCTTCGAGAAAATTGAGATTTTCCATTAATGTTAGACATTTCTCGCAGAAGGAGGAACAATTCAAAGAAAAAATTCATTATATGGAGGGAAATTTTTTCTCCGACTTGAGTTATATCTGTTCCTTATAAGTCGACCCTTCTGAACACGAATATAACAGTAATATTAACCAGTTCCGTCAGTACTTCGAGAAAATTCCGATTTTCCATTAGTGTTACATTCAATTATTAATAATTACTTAAATCATCCACTATTTTATTAATTAATTAACTGATTAATCCATCCATACGTCCATTATTTCATTCATTCAATCATCCACTCATCCAAATATCTACCATTCCTTCCTTAAATTAATAAGTTCATTCGTCCATCCATCAATTAAATAATGAATTAATTTGTTAAATGAATGAATGATTGGATGGCTATACAGATGGACAGATATATGAATGAATGGATTGATGGATGGTGGGTGAGTGGTTGTTTGTATGGGTGGGTGATTTAATTACTGGATGAATGCAAGGATGGATAGTTTGTTGGATGGAGTAATTAATTAATTGAAGGATGGTTCTTCCCTATCTCGTCACTCAATCATCTCGACCAACCATCCATCCATTCATTCATCCATCATACATTCATTCACCCGTTCATTCATTCATTCATTGATCCATTAATCAATTCATCCGTCGTTCATTCATTCTGCCATCCACCCATTTATCCATCTCTGGGAAATCTCACGCGATTTTCTCTGCCCTAATTGCTTTTTTGCTATTTTCTCTTGTCGTAATCTGTCTTAAAACTCTCGTTAAATAGTCTATAACATTATTAAGTGCCAGTATGGTACTTTATGAGATTGTGTGTGGGAAGGGAAATGTCTGTCCGTCCGTCCGTCCGTGTCCCTGTACGCGCGTAACTCAAATACGTTTTAGCGGATTCTCATGAAAATTGTTATACTTATTTATATCGTCCATGAGAAGAAGCCTATTGATATTGCACCAAATCGGTAGACCGGTACCGGAGTAATGCCCAATTTAGGGGCTGTTTTATGGTAATGTAATAGAAAGAATCTTTTCTCATGACGTCATATTGTTTCACAGTTTTCATATACGGCTTTGAAAGTTGTAATACAGGTAACTTTGACAACACTACCCACATATTCCTTCACATATGTTTATAAAAATAGACCTTTGTTCTTCCGTAAGCCTTGCTTCATGAATCGATCTGGAGCTTAACTCGAGAATCGTTTAAAAAAATCACTTATTTCCTGCATATGATAATTGCAATTATCACTGATTAAACAAAAACATTCTGGCACTTTGTTACATCAGTTTACCTGATTTTATTTATAATAGTTTAGCAAATACAACAGAAGCCTGTTATAATGTAGAGTACGATTTGAAGATGGTACCCTCCATGGACAGATCAATAATGCAAAATGCATTAATGCAAAATGAAATTATATTTATTTAATAATCGATATAATTACATTATAAGATTTATTCAAGAATAATTGCAGTTAGATAACAGAAATAATACTGCAGTTTCAAGTATGTGTAGTACCACATGTATGAAGCCTATGCGCAGTGACAGATTAGGCTAACTATTGTAAGTGTATAATAATAAAATAGAAAAGCACACAATGTACACTGTCTTATATCCCACAATTACATCCACTTTCTCTCATACGACATACATCTTACAGTGCAATCATCATATAATCACACCCTTTTATTTAGCGGAAGAACTAATAGGCTATTGTAAGATATGTAAATACATATTGAAAACTTGTCATAAAGACAGGCTAAATACAAATGGTGAATTAAAATCATACCTGTATAGATACAATTTTTAGTAAAGTATTGACTACAGATTTCGTAAGTATGGCTTAAAATACTGTGAAAATAAACTGAAATAATAAATTTTAAGCAATAAGCTCTAGGCCTATAATTCTCTCTGTGGTAGGCCTACTTAAAAACTTTACAACGCAAATAATGAAAAACTTACTTCAACATTTCCTAAAATTTAGTCCCTAAAGGATTATTAAACAATAGACTATGGGGTCATAGAGAGATTCAATGTTTACACTTAGAAATATTATTTATAAAGATTCTATTGAACTTCAAATTTGGTAAAGGTAAGTTACTCTAAAACATAATTATGTTAATTAAATATTATAATATTTCAACATGTATTGTGGATGATTTAAGTAATTATTAATAATTAAATGTAACACTAATGGAAAATCGGAATTTTCTCGAAGTACTGAAGGAACTGGTTAATATTACTGTTATATTCGTGTTCAGAAGGGTCGAATTATAAGGAACAGATATAACTAAGTCGGAGAAAATATTTCCCTCCATATAATGAATTTTTTCTTTGAATTGTTCCTCCTTCTTCTGCGAGAAATGTGTAACATTAATGGAAAATCTCAATTTTCTCGAAGCGCGGAAGGAACTGGTTATTATTATTGATATATTCGAGATCAGATGGGTCGGATTATAGATAACACATGTAATTTAGGTTGGAAAAAAATTTCCCCTCCATGTAATGAATTTTTGTTTTGAAACGGTCCTACTTTTCTTGTGTAAACTGTGTGACGGTAATGGAAATCGGTTTTTTTTCGAAGTGCGGATGGAACTGGTTATTATTATTGTTATATTCGCGTTCAGAAGGGTCGAATTATAGATAACACATGTAATTTAGGTTTGAAAAAAATTTCCCCTCCATGTAATAAATTTTTGTTTTGAAACGGTCCTACTTTTCTTGTGTAAACTGTGTGACGGTAATGGAAAATCAGTTTTTTCTCGAAGGGCGGAAGGAACTGGTTATTATTATTGTTATATTCTTGTTCAGGAGGGTCGAATTATAGATAACACATGTAATTTAGGTCGGAAAAAAATTTCCCCTCCATGTAATGAATTTTTGTTTTGAAACGGTCCTACTTTTCTTGTGTAAACTGTGTGACGGTAATGGAAATCGGTTTTTTCTGGAAGTGCGGATAGAACTGGTTATTATTATTGTTATATTCGTGTTCACAAGGGTCGAATTATAGATAACACATGTAATTTAGGTCGGAAAAAAATGTACCCTCCATGTAATGAATTTTTGTTATGAAATGGTCCTACTTCTTCTGCGTAAACTGTGTGACACTAATAGAAAATCGGTGTTTTCTCGAAGTGCGGAAACAACTGGTTATTATTATTGTTATATTCGTGTTCAAAAGGGTCGAATTATAGATAACACATGTCACTCACGTCGGAAAAAAAATTTCCCTCTATGTTATTAATTTTTGTTTTGAAACGGTCCTACTTTTTCTGCGTAAACTGTGTGACACTAATGGCAAATCGGTATTTTCTCGAAGTGCGGAATGAAGTGATTATTTTTTTTTTGTTATATTCGAGTTGACAAGGGTCGAATTATAGATAAAACATGTAACTCATGTCGGGAGAAAACGTTTCTTCCATGTAGTGAATTTTTTTGAAACTGTTCCTACTATTTCTGTTCAAAATCTGTGATATTAATGGAAAATCGGAATTTTCTCAAAGTGCTCAATGAACTGGTTATTATTATTGTTATATTCGAGTTGAGAAGGGTCGAATTATGGATAAAACATGTAACTCATGTCGGATAAAAAAGTTCCTCCATATAATGAATTTTTCTTTAATCGGTGTGATTTTCATGTCGTAAAGTCAGGGTAATAACCTTTATTATTACGTATGATAATTTTAAACAAACAAAATATCCGAAAAATCTGAATAGGCTTATTAGGTACATGCAAGAAGTCGGTAAAATATGCTGTAGGCTTTGTACAAGTTATGGCAACAAACGAGATGTTCTCAAAGAAAAAATACATAATACGTTCATTCATTCTGTGCTCTGCAGAAAGACATATTAGTTAAAAATATACCGAGTAGAAAAAGCCGTGTGAAGATTTTATAACACCAGGACCACCGGCTAGGAAATTATAAAAATATATGCAGAGTGACCCGTGAGCAGAACGGGGTTATTTAACTGTCACCTGTGAATAGAACGGGCTCTTACGGTCGTTTTAATATTAAACCTTTAAGTACTAGTCCCTATGCCAACTTAATCTATCACCCGCGAGCAGAATGGGGTTATTTAACTGTCACCTGTGTATAGAACGGGCTCTTGCGGTCGTTTTAATATTAAACCTTTAAGTACTAGTCCCTACGCCAATTTAAACTATCACCCGCGATCGGAACGGGGTTATTTAAGTGTCACCTGTGAGTAGAACGGGCTGTTTCGCTCGTTTTAATATTATACTTTAACTACTAGTCCCTATGCCAACTTAATCTATCACCCGCGAGCAGAACGGGGTTATTTAACGGTCACCTGTGAATAGAACGGGCTCTTGCGGTCGTTTTAATATTAAACCTTTAACTACTAGTTTCTATGCCAACTTAATCTATCACCCGCGAGCAGAACGGGGTTATTTAACTGTCACCTGTGAATAGAACGGGCTCTTGCGGTCGTTTTAATATTAAACCTTTAAGTACTAGTCCCTATGCCAACTTAATCTATCACCCGCGAGCAGAATGGGGTTATTAAACTGTCACCTGTGAATAGAACGGGCTCTTGCGGTCGTTGCTCGTAATATTAAACCTTTAAGTACTAGTCCCTACGCCAATTTAAACTATCACCCGGGAGCACCTGTGAGAAGAACGGGCGTTTGCGCTATTTTTAATATTAAATCTTTAACCACTGAAAATCAGCGTTGTGGATTCTGAATATAACACATTCGAATTTGGCGGCGGCGGCGGTTGGAGTTGTCCTTACGGAACGCTGCCAGAATGAAGGCAACATGGCTTGCTGCGTACAGGGACCCGTCAACTCCGGTATTACCCTAATAGCCAGTCTGAGCTACTGCCATTGCTTTCAATAACTCTTTGATATCGATTGGTAAGACAGTACGAGAGTAAACCATATGTTTTAGTTTCATCATGAGATGTTCATGATGAACACTGTCAAAGGTTTTACTAAAATCAAATAAATAAAGTAGTGTGATCTCCCTTTAATAAATAGCAGCACGGATATCATCAATTACTCGTAGTAGTGCAGTGGTAGTGCTGTGAATTTTCTTAAAACCAGATTGTAACAGGTTAAGAAGATTGTGTTCTTCAAGATTGCTATAACTGGGGCGCTAGGACCTGAACCAAACACGCACAGATGGAGAGAGACAGGGTTAGAAGGGTTAGAAGAGAATGCATATCCTGTACTATTCATTCCAAACTAAGCGGTTCATAATAGCCCGTAAGCCATCGTAAATACATCAGACGCAAATTACGGATGTCCATTTTCTAAATTAATATCTTCCGGTTATTCACTGTTTTCCTCCACCTGAAATGTAAATCTTTCAACACTTGCCTTAAAGCCCATTTACCTCAAGAAACATTAATTTTGTTCTTTACGACAGGTAATAATGTTTTTAAAGTTGGTCTTTCCTCATTTGTTTTGTGAAATTCATTCACCGTCCTTCTAATTACACACTTATCAAAATCATCTAAGTCTGTTTTCACTTTTTTTCTTGGTCTTTTTTGTGTGGAGTACTAAATCTCGTTCCATCTTGAACACACTTCTCACCTTCTTTTACAATTCTATTATTGCTGCTGAATGAAATTCACGCTGCTGAATTGCATATTTAGGGTCATCTTGGTGAACCTGTTTAAAATACCTATATACATTCCACACTATTTCCCTACTCTGACTGTGAATTCCTTTACTACCACCAACCTTTTTGCTTGAATAACTACATTCGCCTTCCATTGCTCTTATTAAAGTATCCCAGTTCACTATTGAATGCTGTGAGGCTAACTAAGATGTTTTCACATGGTCCGTGCAGTATGAACTGGCAGGAACATCACGTGATATGAAGGTCAGGCAGGTCTACACCTTTTCAACCTCAATTTCGGGAAAAGTAATTTCAATTTTGGAAAAAGTAATTTCAATTTCGGAAAAAGTAAATTCAGTTTCGGAAAAAGTAATTTCAATTTCGGAAAAAGTAACTTCAATTTCGGAAATACGAGGGCTATTTTTAAACCTCCGATGGGGCATAAAATGAAAACCACAGTGAAAATCAAAACTTTTTATTTGGAACATTAGGTACACCTTCTAGCTACTTCTCTACCTAGTCGCGCTCCGATTGAGACATTTTTTTCGAAGCGTAGTACTTGAAAGTTGCCCCACGCTTCGACAAATGTCTCAATCGGAGTGAGATTATGTAGAGAAGTAGCTAGAAGGTGTATCTAAATGTTCCAAATAAAACAGTTTTGATTTTCACTGTGGTTTTCATTTTATGCCCCATCGGAGGTTTAAAAAATAGCCCTCGTATTTCCGAAATTGAAGTTACTTTTTCCGAAAATTGAAATTACTTTTTCCGAAATTGAGGTTGAAAAGGTGTAGATTACAACATCGTAGACGCTGCGCATCCGTTTGGCTCAGGTCTTACCGATCGAGTTATACATATTAATTTTGCTCGTGTACAATTCTTTCCAACGCCTTACTTATAGCGCAAAGCAAACTTATTGGTCGATAATTTTGGCATATAATTATGTGCTTAGTTTTTGGAATAGGCCTAATATTTGCTAACTTCCACTGATCAGGGAAAACGCCAGATTGAAGGGAATAATTAAATATATGTAGAAGACTTGGTAGAAAAATATGAATGTACTTACTAATAAGGGAGATATGTATGTTATCGGGGCCTTTAACTTTAGTACGGATACTGTTG
This sequence comes from Ectobius pallidus, assembly GCA_964059195.1. Lineage (NCBI taxonomy): Eukaryota > Metazoa > Arthropoda > Insecta > Blattodea > Ectobiidae > Ectobius > Ectobius pallidus. The sequence continues at coordinate 53,956,054 of CAXKWD010000009.1, forward strand.
AATGATCTGACAATTTGTTCAAGAGACACACAGGTAAAGTAAAATTTCTCATTGGGTACTGGAGGTAAAAGCTCATATTTCTTAATACAGTCATTGATTTTATCATTGTCATTCACCTTAGCGACATTAACAAAGGAGAGAGACTGAGACAGGCACATAGAGAGACAAAGGGACAAGAGAGAAAGAGAAAGAGAGATTAAGTTTGAGAAGGAGAAAGGGAGATGGATGAATGAGGCTAGAAGGAAAGAGAAAGTGGAAGATGAAACGAAAGAGGAAGATTTTGAAGAGCCGCAATATGTTAAACAGTCTTGATTCTACCTAGGTAGTCTGCAATCTTCAACATTATTTAATAACCGGGCATCGAACTTAAAACACGCCAGCTTGTTGCATTACGTGACTTCTTACGTTGGCATGCAACTTCTACTTTATGAATTGATTTTTCATTGCAAGGAAAAGCATGCTTGCAGCGCCTTGAGTAATTGATTTTTCTTAGTTTCTGAAGTGCTTACCAGATGGGGTGAAGCAATGTAGTTCTTTACACGCCGTACAGATGGCACTCCAAGTTTTGATATTCGCTACTAGATGTCCTCTCAAAAGTGACAATCCTTTTATCAGAAACCTTGGCCAGTATAGCCCATGTGATTTTGTAACTCATAAGGCCCCGAAGTCATTTATTATATGAACAATAAGTATTATATCCTTTCCCCTATATCAAGAAAAGTGATCTTATACATACAATAATGCCAGTGCGTCTGCAGTTGTGACAGCAGAATTGCACGTCCTAAATAGAAACTCATTATTTTTATCCACATTTATGTAAAGGCATAAAACACTTGTGTTTTGAAACTTTAATCAATAAAATGAAGTATGTGGAAAAAAAACTAGATATCCGTTTTAGTAGTGTTCCGAATGTAAATAAAGAACCAGAATGAAACAGGTACGGGTAAGCCCCCCGTGCATATTCAATCAGAATATTTTCTAATTTGCTTACGCAGTCCTACGTTTTTTTCCTATGATATTTGATTTGCATTAAATATATGAATCTATCTTTAAAAAAATTATATCATTTCGCTATTAATAAAGATAAACTAATCTTACATTTCAAAAGATCAGATCATGGGCCTGAGCCACTTGCAGGTCACAGGATTAGTTCTAAGAATAACTAATATCGTTCGAAAAGCAGGACATCTGGTCGCCCTAATTAAAGCTTTTACATGTTGCATAAAATTGAACAAACACATATTCTTCGGGATTAAGATTTCTAAAATTTTTCTAGGACATTCAGTATCATAATTCTATAAATCAAGTGATCCTGAGTTCCTCAAGGGAGTATCTTCGGCTTTCTCTTATTTTCAGTGCATATCATTGACATATATACTAACGCTGAACTATAGTAGCATAATCCTTGTTAAGGATACCACACTATCTAGAGGGACCTCTTACACACATGAATCGGTTACCTCACATACTTTTTCTTTATTCTGTTATCCCCATACTGTAATTTGACTTCAGCAGACCATATGCTTTTTCTGTGATTCCTTCAGAGTATTTCCAAGTTCATTAGTGAGAGCTTCAAAACCAACATTCAATTGTAAAGTTCTGTACTTCTGGTAATAGTATGCGGAACCCTTCGAGTTCCTTCCTGCCATCTGTAACAGTAGTTTCCTTCCGATGTGAGTACGACTTGGATTTGAAATTCAGAATGAGTCTAGCTTACAGCTTATTTGACCGCACCTATTCCTCAAATATCAATTTCTGTATACTTTGGGAGACCCGAATTTTAATATGCAACGGAAGTATTCTAGCGCAGTAATTATTAATTTTTCAGCTTCGGAATGAGCAAATTACATCTTTTTCTACGGGTGATAAGATTCTATTATGACGCAGCACTATTATTAATGGTAGAGTATAGAGCTGGCGTTTGGGGTAATTAAATAGCATAAGTCAGCTGCGAAACTGTGCAATATCTGACGTATATTTTTCAGTTTGAAGGTGGTTTCTTTGTACGCCAATCCTAACGCTACGGCCACTCTGAAGCCATAACCTAATATCAGTTAATCAAAGGCCTATAAACGCATCATTATTTGCAAGTGCATTCTAATGAGCAATTCTACATGTATGACCCGGAAGTTAGGCAAAATGCCTTTTCTATTTCTGTGGATATTTTAAAGAGTTGGAAGGAGATAAACATGCATTCGTACATTCAGGTTGAGCCATTTTTTTGCTTTTTTTCCCTGTTTTGGATCGTGATGTCTTTTTTCTTTGATTAATTATTTACACATAAAAAACACAAAGAATTTCACTGTATGAAAGTGAAAAAAATGTTACATAAATAATGAAATGACACATTCACGTCACAAGAATATAATAAATTATATTGAGGATCTTGTTCCCTATAATGCATTTATTTGTTTACAAACAGTAGAAAACTTACCTCCTCAAATGATTCAATTAGGCTCTATAAATAGCCGACACAATGAAAGGCATGTGTTATTGCTTGTAATCAAGGAAAGTAAGAATGAGGACTGTATGTCCAGCGAATTCACTGATAAATAAATTACTAAGAATCTTAGATAGCTATTTTCATTAATAAAGAGTACAATTACTCTCAGTTTTTACCTTAAATAAATGCCTATTTTAATTATACTACATTACATTATATTACACAATTATATTTTAAGCGCCATTTTGTCTGCCTATTTTAAACAAAATAAATTCCTGAACTTCCAGGCTCTATTTAGCCTATATGCCTGTATATGACAGTGTAAAAGTGTTTTTGGTGATTACTACTTAGCGTAATGTTCGGTTTTCCTGAACATTTGTTATAAGGGGCGAAGTGAAAAATACTCATCTTCCTTGAGATAGGAAGATGACATTTGTACAAGTTTTATTTCTATAGTTATTCCTCAGGTTCGCGAGCTACCCTTGGTGATCCCGTAAGGGGATATTCACAGCGGATTTGTTACAGGGGTGCGCCAGTATTATTTCTATACGGTGTTCCAAACATCTATTCTGTCCTTTACAATCTCGCGACTATCCCAAAATTAGACATACGTATTTAAGCCCAGTAAAAATAGGATTTTGCTTGGAAATCATTTTAATCGCCTTATTGTATATCGAAAGTAAGATAATTGAAGTTTATCGCTTTTTCCCTACTGAGCTACTTACGTGGCACGACAAAAATCTCGAAATTATCAGTCTCTTTTAGTTTTTCGGAAATAAAAAAACATTTCTCTGTACAAAAAGATCACTTTTAGATAAATTGAGTACATAATATTTAAAAATCTTTCAGGAATAAGCCAGATATGATAAAGCAAGTGGTGGTATTTTCAAACTTTTTCTAAAAACTCACGAGATTGGATTTTTTAGTCTCAAGAGCTCAAAAACCGTCCATTCTACAGAAAAAAAAACTTTCTTAGATATATTGCAGAACACAAAATTTTGCGTCCATTGTGCACAAAATACTAAAGATTACTAAAAAAATAAGCGAGACATAAGAAATAAAAGAAAGTTTTTCAGATTTTCTGAAGACCTTGAATTTGGACTTTTGAGTCTCAAAAAGTAAAAAAATTGCTCATTCTACGGATAATTCTTAGATAAATTATAGAGCTCATTTAATTTTAAAATGCCTTCCGATGAGTAAGTAACCTAAGTAAGCTGCGAATTTCAGGTAACTTAAAAAGAGCTTTCTGTGACATAACGGGCATATAGAAATGGGAATGGTACTTACAGGTGGTTTCTCAGCCTCGATAGGTGCAAGAGTGGCGGATTGGGATCTGCTTTGGACGGTGGCAGCGACAGTTCCTTTCCTCTCAGTCCAGCGACTCTTCACAGTCACGGTCGGGGTTTCATCGGGAGCTGCCGGGAACACGCCAATGGCGGGATCGAGCCTCTGGGCCGCTATCAACTGGGCTCGGGATCTAGCCGATCCGGAAGACAGTGAACCTGATCCTGCAAGCACCCAGTCCACGTCCGATCCTGCAAAACAAAAAAGTTTTTAAAGACAATTGGTCTTTAAAATACATGCCTTCCATTTTTGCAAGCAATTAATCTGTTTTTAAACTTGCTTACAATGCACAGAGTATAGTTATTTATTGAATACTGAAAAGAAAAAATAGCGTTGCATCAGCGGCATAGATGTGACCACTGCGTGATTTACCTCCGCCTCTCGACCTCATGGGCATTTGACAGGATTGAGCCATGTTGGTAACACTGCGAACTTCTACAGTTACTTCTTTATCAAGTAGATCCTTAATTGTCCTTATGAGGATAAGTGCACCCGTTCCAGACCTCCTTACATCAGAAATTCTGGGGTGGAACATATATAATAATAATAATAATAATAATAATAATAATAATAATAATAATAATAATAATAATAACAATAAATCTTTATTTAATCTGGCAGAGTTAAGGCCTTAGGGCCTTCTCTTACACTCAACCAGAGACAGAAAAGAAGAAACAAATAAATACACTAACAAATTTTATAAGTAAAAATAATACACTAGGTACATACATAAACAGTAGTGAATTTAGTCTATGTTACATGAAATAACACTATTTTAGTAAAGTGTGTTATACTAGAGAGAGAAAAAAATAAGTAACTTATCTTAGATCTACAATATACAAGAAACAATAAAACGCAAATGATTTATACCTAAACAAAAGAGATTATCGTTTTTTTGGAGAGATATTCGTTTAGCCTAGTTTTAAATGTTGACAGCGTACAGCAGGCCCTGGTGCTGGAGGGAAGGAGATTCCAGGAACGTGCTGAAGTTACAGTAAAAGACCGGGGATATATGGATGTTCTATGGATAGGTATTGAAAGCAGAGAGTCATGTTGTAATCTGGTATTTAGTGAGTGATTTGAAGATAAATACTGAATATGATTAGCCAGGTAATGGGGAGTTGAGGATTGGAGGATTTTAAAAAGAAGAGAAAGGGAATGCATAGATCGTCTTTCACAGACACGGAGCCATGATAATCTTAGAAGGGACGGTGTGACATGCTCAGCTAGTCGGGTATTACACACAAAGCGAATGCATGCATTATGTGTGCGCTGCAACTTTAGGGCAAGGCTTTCACTAAGATCACATAAAACGACATCACAATAACCAAAACTAGGCATTACAAGTCTTTCAATTAGGGACTTCTTAGATATAGGACCGAAGACTAAATTCTAAGATTTAATTTTTTTTATAAATGACACTTATTAGTTACGGAAGCTTCGTTCTGCGAATCCATAATCACGAGCGTTAGCCACGAGACCACTAGGAGGTCACCAGTTTTTGTATGTTAATTATTCAACAGATACCACAATGAACTTTCAAAATTTAAAAAAAAAATCTTTTATTAATGGATAATACAACTTATATATGATTTCGACGTGGTTAGCTCAGTAGTCAGTTTAGTTAGATATTGCTGAAATTCTACCCTAACAATTTCTTTGTAATTTCAAGTTTCACTTTTTTGTATCATCGGCTAAAAGAAAGGAACTATTCAGCTAGTTAAACAATTGCTTTGTCTACTGATAAGCCTCGTGTTATAGAAAAGCCAGGAAAGTGTTGATATTACTGTACATAATTTGTCAGTGTCCTGAAAATTATTCTATAACTGTAACTCAGTTATGTTCATAGTCAATCCGGAGATAATTGACAGAATAGGGTATTGTACGATCTAAGCCAGGGTCTATTTTTTGGTTACAAGAAAAGCTGCATTATTTGTGGAGACTTATAAGATAATTTTATGAAATAACTTCTTAATAAATATCTTAAATTGGATCTTTGATCTACGTAAGAAAAGTACAATTTTAATTTTCATAATCTAAAATCGAGATTTTTACACCTATAATAACTTTTTCTTGGCATGATTTCGTGGTCATTGCTCGACATAAAAATACAAGAAACTTAATTCAATCAATTATCAGCATAACATGGATTCAAAGCCACAGAACGCTCAGATTCAAAGATGAAACTTTATTAGCTTATCGTATGAGAACATTAACTGCTAATAAAAACGGAAATCCAGATGTATTAGTATAATAATAATAATAATAATAATAATAATAATAATAATAATAATAATAATAATAATAATAATGATAAAGGTACCACTCTAAAAAATCAAATATGATTTCCGATTACGATCATGCGATTATGTGTCATGACAAGGGATGGCCATTTGAGAGAAATTCAGTATTCGAAGGGCAGAAATATGGACATTTTAACCTTTTCACTGCTACTGACGTATCAATTCGTCACTTTAAAAAATAGAAGTATAAGATTTATAGATTATTGCTATTAGTAAAATATGAGGACTTTATTCTTTTGTTAAGATTGTCATTCATAGAAGCCTATTCCACTAACATTTTCCTAATTGATTTTAAACTTAGATCCCACTGTTCATTTCACTTCACGGTTGCTTATATTATTATATATAAATTCAACCTTATAAAGGTAGAAGGTTACGAATTCATTGTATACAATAACACTGAAATAGCTTCCTTTGACATTTTTTATAATCTTCAGAATATTTTAACAGTTTTCGTTATCTTCTGTTAAAACTTTCCTAGTTAATAACATTTACTACAGCTAATATGACTTGTATAAATATGTTTCATATCTATATAAATCTATAATTTGCGTTAAAAGCAACTATTATAGAACCAACTTAAATTTGTATAACATATATATTTTTTTCAGAATACGAAGACTTCAATAAAGGCAATTTAAAAAAAAACTTTTTAAGGTAATAATTATTAATAACCACATCCATTTGATTGTAGAATAAATAATTCGGTAACTTGTTTACTTATCAAAACTCTTACATTTTAATAACTTATTTGAATTAGGGTTAAAAAATCATTTCGTTAGTGAGGGCTTTCGACATGGCTGTGCCATCATCAAAATTATGTAATATATTTTAAAAAATGGAACTGTCATATAGGCCTATAATGAAATTTCTAAATACTGCACACCACAAATTAGATTTCATTACATGTTACAGAAGTACCTGAAGTTGCTACAGTAAGTAATATTCTTATAATAATGCAAATTGTGGTATTAACATGGTTAAAACATGGTTAGATTAAACTTTCTTTCCTCTCAATATAGATAAATCTACCCTTGTACTATTTTTTTAAACAGTTACTAGACTTAATTAACTAAAAGTATATTTTGATTTAAGATTATAACTTCATACTTTAAATAATTGTTAAAATTCTAAACGTTGTCCATGCCCCTTCACTCCTATCTCCGATAAAGTCAAATACTTAGGTATAATTATAACTATTAAGATGGGACAAACAAATTATATACTTAGTTAAAAGTATACGTAGAACAATATATGAACGATAGATAAACGATTTAAGAAGATTCTATTTATCTTTAATACAGTCCATTATCATGTATCATGTATGGCATAATTGGACGGAGAGGAGCTGCGAAAACTATTCTTTCTACACTAATTTCGCTTCAAAGACAAATAATTAAAATTGATCTATCACCTCTTGTTCATATGTCTAAATTAATGATTTGAATTCAACATACATAATGTCTATGTTTTATTAAGTTATATTAATAGACATTAAAGTTTTAGAACATATTAACATTTCCATACATACGATAAAAGAAGAAACCAAACAAATCCTTTAATTGAACGTAAAAGTTTTACTTCTGCAGTCTAAAACACAGCTCTAGCTTTGCTCCCAGATTATTCGATTCCATTGTTAAAAATAATCTGAACAATTACAAATTTAAGAAAACAATATTTAAATTCATTAGATAAACATTCATTTTTAATGTTTCTTTCTTCCTTTTTTCCTTTTAAAATGTCCTTTCTATTACTGTAAATCACTGTATTTTTATTTGACATAACTGTAGTTTTATTTAATGTATTTATATCTATTCGTGAACTGCCCCGACCACGACCATGTGCTCATTCAGTGGCTTCTTACTGAAAAAATAATATTTGAAAATTTGACAACTAATCATTCGTATGTAACATTTATTCAAGACATTATTAAATTGTCTAAAATCCCAGGCATTTAGGTAAAACTTAAACGATCCGGGGAAAAAGTACTATAATTTATTACAGTTATTGAAATAATTCAAAATTACCATTGCTGTTTTAAGATACTCATTCCAACTTCTGGCATAAATTATTAATAACTTACGTAAATCAACACGAAGGACAGGAAGTTCATATTGAAGTACCCCTAAGCCTATACGCAAGGGCTGCAGCTGATGATGACGTCTGATACAAGCACTGGACATAGATTTGAATTACATACGACAAGATGGATAACCTATCACAGCAACATTTGAGGTGGGTCTTCAAGTTACACGCCACATGTTATAGGGATACGAATTTCCACCGATTGATTCTAGAATTGACATTACGAGGTAGAATAGCAAAAACCTTGAATTCGTTACTGCTGCATGCGAATGTACAACTTGGCTCCACATAAGTTGATCCTACACTAAAGAGAAGATGAGACCAGACTCTGTCTCCCAAGGCTTGGACAGGGGCCAGACTTGACGCTGAAAACTATTTCATTCGCGATTCAGGGTACTACCTGACTAAGCAAAAATGTTTTCTTATTGCAAAAAATGTGCAGTGAAATACATAACATTTTCTACCCTTCATATTGCAACATAAATTGCAACACGCAAATCTAAGTTCAGTTTCAAAGCATCACTTAGAGCCGTGGATTTACTGATACCTCGTATAATCCATCCATGTTTTTCTTTAATTTTTTTTTTTTAACACGAAACGCATTGCAAGTAGACTAATACGTGAGTTAGTGTAAAAAACTGTTGGTTGCAATGTCAAAATAAGTTTGCTTGTTAACCTTTCATCATCATCATCATCATTATATTATTTTTTTTATAAAATATATAGGCTTAAAACTATGTGGTATCATTAATTAATTATATTATGTCCTTTGAGGATATTTATATGTTGGTATTATGTTATGTTGAACCTTATACTCTTAATTAAAGAAGTATTACAATAAGGAGACTTGCATTATAGCCTACAGATTTTATTATAGTATTAATTGAGTGCACTGTAACTTATATAAATCTTCTATAGCAGGCGCGAAAATATTTTAGACAGTGGAATGGTTAGGTTCTGTCCGCTCTAGAAGCCCTAAAGTAAACAAGTTTCTCTCTCACTCTCAGAAGATACGAGTAATGCCTTAGGGTACGCGCAAGACGGAACCGGGATGGTCGCATGCCGCAGGCCGCATGAAGAATGATGTCATGTCTTCTTACGAGAGTGAACAAGACGCCGCTTGGATGGTCTCTTGCCAGCTATCTGGTCAGGCCGCAGTTTGCTGGTAGAATGCTAGCCCTCTTTTTTCATGCGACCGGCCGCTAGCGTATAGTCTAGATTCAGGCGTTCCACTTGTGCATTTTGCAATCGCTCCACAAACAAAGGACTGTTTATAAGATACATCCTCTGTAATCAGCTCAGACTACCAAAATAAATATTGTTACTACTCAATTGAGGGGTTTTAGAGATCAGTCATGGCTACAGTTACTGACTTGTATGGTTTATATTCAGTATTTTTGTATAATTTATAGTAACCTAATAATTTTATATTATGTTAATTTTCGTGTTGCGGGGTTAAGTGTGTTCGTTTCAACGTCTTCTTGTGCTCTGAAGAATGAATACAATGGTCGCACCAACTCAAGAAAACAATAATAATGATAATAATAATAATAATAATAATAATAATAATAATAATAATAATAAGTTTCTATCCATACATTGGTTCTCCATCTCAAACCGTTTAATAAATATATATATCTAATCTACTTTTCTTGCCGAAAAAAGTTTTTACGCCACTTTTTCGGCGAACTTTGTATCCTAGCACCTAAAGTATTAGGTTTACAACGAATACTTTTAGAAGAAAAGCTGTAGAGCATTAAATTTACTATAAAATACACATTCAATTTAGTAGCTCTGTGAAACAGTGAAATACTCTTGTGACATATTTTACATGTAACTAATTTTGATGAAGCTTCCTGTAATGAGTTTGAATTCATAAACTCATTCCCATTGTCTTCTGAGTCTTCAAAACCTTATGAATGAGAAGATAATAACAAAGAAATACAAACATAAATGGAGATAATTAAGAAATTTAATCCTTAACATGTCACTGGCTACACACTGAATATACAGATGGGCGACCAGCCGGTGAGCGACCAGGCTGCGTCTTGCGCGCACACACTTCATGCTCGGCGCCTGGCTCAACAGCGTAGCGACCAGGAAGGGGACCAACCAAGCTGCGTCTTGTTCGTACCCTTAGAGTGAGACAGGCGTGCTTGTTTATTTTAGGGCATTCTGGAGCTAGGTTGTTCACAGACACACAGAAACACACACAGGTATATTTATGAAAATAGTATTTTTTTTTTTTGTTTCAGGGGACCTCAAAACGTATATTAAAAGCTCAACTTATAATTTCGGGATCCAACACACCTACTTAGTACTTATGGTACCGACAGAGAAAGTAAACATTTTGTTGTGTGCTGCTGTTTCCATAGTTCAACTAGTGGTAATATTTTTTGTAGCTCCTGTTATGAGTAGGTTGCCCAATGCCATCATGCAAGTGTTCTCTGGAGTTATTAGTATTCTCTTTCTCGGATATGCATTTCGACACAATGTAACGTCTTCAGTCCTCTAGCACATTATTACTTGGGAGTAGCGAACATTGTAAATAAACATTGTAAGCTATTATGCAATATCCCTTGTATTGTAATACTTCTTTAATTGAGGGTATAAGATACAACATAACATTACATCAATATTAGCATAATGAATTTCATTTTTGTCTAATGAGGAATTGACATTAAATAAATAAATAAAAATACGGTATTAATACCCACATTACGTGTACCCAGGTAACCTGTGGGAACCCAGGTTAGGAAGAAGGAAAGTGGGAAGACAAAGGACGCGATGGTGTGATATTTTTAAGAATCAACTAGGAGGCCAGTGGTCTAGAATAACAGCAAACAGACAAAAGTGGAAAGAAGGTGAAAGCATTAAGAAATTTATGTGAAAGTTTTTAGTGTCACGGAAAGGCTGGTCCAAGGCACTTTTTTTGTAAGTCACCCTGTAACAGGAGGCCCTAGCCCGCACTGGGATGTTATTAGGCTAATAATAATAATAATAATAATAATAATAATAATAACAACCCACATTAATATTAATGGAAAAGGTATAACCAAATAAAAATTTCCCATAGAGTTTTATTATACTTCAGATGTAATATAGGTAACATTCATATAAAGGTTAAAACAAAATACTAACAGTAATTTAGGGCCTGATGAAGGGACGTGGGTCATGCATTTTCACGAACTATTCAAACAAAGATATTCTGGTAACTACCTTACAATCGATGTATTCCCTGCATGAATTACATAGATGGGCTAGATAACATGATCTCTAAAGATGAAATTATCATGGTAATTAAAAAATTCCGGAATAAAGCTCCCGGGCTGGACGGAATTCAGGTACAGTTGTAGAAGAAGTTGTGCGAGAATCAGAAATGACTGGAGATCATAATTGGATTATTTAATAAGATTAAAATAACCAATCAAATTCCGGAGATGTGGAAAAAAGCTATAGTTGTGCCTATATATAAGAATAAGGGTGATATAAAAAATCCAAACAGCATCAGGGGTATAAGTTTATTAACGGCTTTATCTAAAGTCTACACAGGAATCCTAGCAAACAGGTTAACAGGCTGGTTAGAAGTATACAATCTAATTTCACCATGGCAAGGAGGGCTCAGAAGGGGTAAGCGCACAACAGATAATATTTTCATTTTGAATACAGTGATAGACAAATACTTGAGCAGAAAAAGAGGAAAAATTTACTGGTATTTTATTGATCTGGAGAAAGCTTTCGACTCAGTGAATAGGAACCAATTATGGTATAAGTTGAGAAAAATAGGGCTAAGTAATCAATTTACAAATAATATAACAGCGATATACGACAACATAGAATTTTGTATAAGAACTGATTTAAATGGTGGTATCACTAGAATGATCAAACAAGAGATTGGAGTAATATCTTTGATGAAGTTATGTGAGCTAACCAACACCAACCAGCTATTATGAACACACAAATTCCGGGCTTAATGTTTGCTGATGACCTAGCACTTACAGTAATCACCCCGATAGGGCTGCAGAAAAGTATTGACTCAGTCAGCAAGTTTTGTAGAGCATGGAATTTAAAAATTAATATTCTGAAAACTAATATTCTTGTTTGTAAGAACGGCAATAAGCTCAGCAAAAAGGAAATATGGAGGTTAGATAACAAAGTAATTAATATTGTGAATACTGCTAAATATCTGGGGTTAACCCTCAACAATAAAGGAACGTGGGATTCACAGACAAAAGCAGCATGGAATTGTGGCAAAGTAGCCTTGGGAGCAATAAATAATTGCTTAAACAAAATACCTGACTTAAGAGTTAAAATGCTAAATAGGATTTTCAAAGCCTTAGTAGAGTCCAAAGTTCTCTATGGAATTGAGGTCCGGGGGGAGGCAATCCTGGAAATATTTAGACATGGTAAGGGCCAGGTTTTGCAAGCAGGTACTGGGCATCCCCAGATTCACTTCAAATGAGGCGGCGAGATATGAACTAGGTTATGACAGCAGCATGGGCACAGTCTTAGGTAAGATCTTAAAGTTCTTTAGATACATATATGAGAAAGACAACAATGACGTAGCTAAAATATGTTTTCAATCTCTGCTATTGGACAATGGTAATAGGAACAGAGTTCACGATATTACGAAACTATTGGACGAGATAGGACTAAAATGGATTTGGAACTCAGTTCTGAACCCTGAGAAAAACATAATAACGCTCACCAAGATCGTTAGTAGAAGATGCAACGATATTCAGAGACAAAACCATGTAGCTATAATGAGGGAAAAAAGATCCCTAGTGTTCTATATTAAAATGAAAGAAATGTGGGGATTGGAAAAGTATGTCTCAGGTTGCTCCAAGAAACAAAGAATGGGTTTAGCATGGTGGCGGGTTGGGGTATGGAAACTTAGGGGCATAAGAAGAAATTTTGAGAAAGGACGATGTCCTTTATGTCTAAATAGAGAAGACGCTTAGCCCATAATTTTAAAATGTCCAGAAACTGAAACGATCAGACAAGTATTTTTGAATAGAAAATTCCTAGGAATTAACGTAGAAATAGCATATAAGAAATTAACAACGACAAAGAATATGAAAACTTTGAAGGAAATGGGGAACTTTTTATACATTGTTAAAATAAAATGGGAAAAACGAATCCTAGAATTAAGTGAGCAAGTGTATTAATTCCTTTTTGCTTTGTTCACAAGTAAGGCAAATACAGGCATACCATAATTTATAGGTACTCAAGGCTTTTATGTTAATATTAGTGTGTAATGGTAGGAGGTACATCCTATGGCGAAAAACCTTTGTAACGCCAAGGGTGTTAATATTACGACACAAGAATAAACTATATCATAGGTAACATTCATATTATTGGTGTTGTATAAAATCAAGCAGACCCTTAACAATAATATATTCTTATAAAATGCTACTAGGCATATATCATTCATGCTAAGAATATTACGAATAGGCTCTACATACAACATCAATAATAACACCAAAACAAGTTGATTACAACAGAACAAATCTACCAGCAGAAGAAACACAAGAAACAAAAGTGGAAGTTGCAGTAAAATACAATAAAGGGGGTTATGGGCATGTTGGAGGGAAAAAAGGAGAAAGACCCTAAAAAGGGGAAAACGGTGTCTGAAAATTGCCTCAGTTCTCAACTAGAGACAACATTTCTCATTGCGGTTTCTTTCACGGGAGCTCTAATTTGGCCTACGAAAAAAGGCGCGCACCTAAAAAGTCTAACCCTATTGATGACTTAAGCTCAAGGCTGGTACAATATATGTAAGGTTGCCTCGTTCGACGCGCATGCGTATTGAGCACGAGGGATGTGACGTGGCCCCTAGCCCGGCAGGAGGATTTAAACACCTACATACAATGGCAATGATGGGAATAAAACTCATTTTTAGCTAAAATAATGCATGTATCTGTAAAGATAGACTACATATGATCTTACAGGGGGTATGGCTTAATAGAGGGACCACTTCTGAGTGCTCAGGCCTCAAATGAATAAGCTGTAACAAAATATATTGAGACATTTGAAACAAAATATTTAAGCTGCTGGTTTCTGTAAAACATACTGTGGATGTCAAAATAAAGAACACGCACAAACATCTTACATTTCTCTTTAAATTTATTGGGGTACTTTTACAACTCTTGGTTATGACTCAGAAAATGGGAAGTAGCCTATACAACTTTTTTTTGTCTTGTGCAGAGGGGAGTTTGCCCTTTTGTAAATAATTCTTTATCCATACACATTGCCAGCAGAAACTTAAGGAGCCTGTCCATTTTATTTATAGACAGCAGCAGACTATTGAAAATTTTCCTTGCTGAGCTGACCACCTACACTATATTTGACAACAAAAATGTTCTATTCAAAAAGATGGGTTAAGGGTTAGAAAATGTGATTTTACCCTTCAGATGTAAAAAATGTACATTGTGAAGCAAGACTCCCTTTTAAAAATCTTTAAAACATCAGTTCACAGTCAGACAGCTCTAGTTTCAAGTGTCGTGCACAAGTTCTATGTTAATATTGATACAAATTTCAAAGTTCTGATTAGTTACGTCATATATGTGCTATAATTATCGCCTGAATTTAATAGTTGGGAAATTCTTATAGCCTATATATAACTTTATCACCTCAAGTGTCAGTGTACCAGAGTGTGTGTTTTTTTAAAGAGTGGCTCACTATTGAATTCCATTACTGCTTTAATGCCGCTTAAATAATTACAATGTTAGTGTACTGTACAGTATAATGTCTTAATAACGCTTTGAGGAATTAGAAATCCTCTTTTCCAGTATATACCAGTATTAAAATAAAAATCCTTCAACATTTTATTTATGGACTCCCCTAATAAAACATCTGTCAGAAACTGAATAACTACATGTACCCATAAACCTGACTGGGGCTCACCCACCGGGGTGGGGGGAAGAATATTCAACAATGGATCTGTTGTTAACTGCAAAAGAAGCCACTTCCTACTGAAGGTGAGTTATTGACTCATTATTTTATTATAAGCGCGTCTTAAAATCCATATTTACATGTAAAGATGACTAAATTGAGTCTTGGACTGTTCGACCATTTAAATGCTGTCGGTCGGTATACATTTAAAGATATACCTGTTATATTTATGATCACTTTGATTCATTTGTAAATGTTTATTTCAAAGTGTTCTACAAACAGAATACAGATTGGTTTATAATATAATATTTGTTATTCCGTGTGCAGATTTTATCTATCTTCCAGTTTTCTGCCTCTGGAAAGCATTATTCAATGTTGTCTATTCCTCTTTGGTTTTAATAATTGTTTAGTATCTATGATTATAAGCTCTGTAATTAAATTGTGACAAGTACAATGCAATCAGAGGTGACTTCGTTCATCTTATAGACGTTTAATTTAACTTAATTTCATGTAAAATAAATACAGAAAATACACAACTTCGCATCGATCTCATTGAGAAATTTATTTTTCTAAGTCAAGACGAATATTGCAAAGTACTGTATACCAAAGTCTATTCTTTTTAAGCCTCCTTCCATAATTTAGAATAATTTACCTGAAATAAGTAAACATACCTAGAAATGTAAAATTAAAAATCTTTCAGCATAATCTAAGCTCTATCTACTAGACTACTTTTTCCTGAGTCAGACAAACTTTTTCCTAACTTTGTAAAGCTGCACTATTCTTATTTGTACCTGTATTAAATATTTATTTTAATTTGTGTTAAATCCTCTTTATATGCAGGGTCGTATGCATTCTATCTTCACCTCAGAAACATGTATTAGGGGCCTATTGTTGGTAAAACGATGGTGTTTTCGTGTTATTTCTTCCCATCATTACCATTGTATGTAGCTGCTTAATTCTCGCGCGGGCTGGGGGTGACGTCACACAGCAGTGTAGGACTCTCCCCACAGCTCTTACGGGAACGAGGCAACCTTACATATACCAGCCTTGACTTAAGCTGACATCTATATGCGCTTTTGTAAGATCACATTACTTAACTGAGCTAAAATGGAATATTATTGACAAACGTCCAACTGGGCAGAATGAAATTAACTTACCTATAGGAGTACTAGAGAAGCTACCCTTCCCACTGGTCCTGGCAGACGGTATTTGGAGGACGTACAGAATAAGGCCATCTTGCGAAGTGGTAGGTAGCTGGCGTCGGGCGAGTCGGGCCTGAACGCCGGCCATGTATGCTATCCTGGTAGAATAGTTAGGCTGCTTGCCCGCTACGTTCCTCACAGCCTCGTCCAGGAGGCTGGGAGTAGCGAACTGGGCGATCACTGACAGAGCGTCCAATGCTGCGAGACGCACCCTACGTCTGGGATCCGCTGCCGCCACCGCTACGCGCTCCAACATGCGATCCCAGTGGAACTCCGTGCTCGGGAATGTAAGGGTAGCGTAGATCAGGAACAATAAGGAATTCTCTCGCATCTGTAACACACAAGGATATCAAGCATTGCAAAGTGTAATGTAATCATGCGCACCAAAGACGAAAGTTCTGGTGCAGAAGAGGATAATGCTCATTTTATTTTATTTGCCTTTAATTTATTTGTCCATTTCATTTTATTTTTGTGTAATTTAATTTTTCATTTTAATTTATTTTACATTAATTTACTTTTTCATTTTTATTTTATTTTACTTTAATTTAAGTTACTTTTTCAATTTTATTTTATTTTGATATTGATATCTATTGTACTAAGAAACAGTTACAAGAGAAGTCTACCGGCTTTAATTCCGATCACTTTCCCAGAAGACATCTTAAAACACAATAAAACATTTCAATTGTCTTTTTAATTTTAAATTAATTTGATTTCTCCCCGCCATCTCAATTATATATATATATAGAATATATTATAGGTTGTATCTTCTGGTAACCTCTGGGAGGCGCTTTATTCGTTATTATTTTTCTCTCTGGTATGCGTAGGCATAGGAAAAGATCTACTAAAAGGTACGTTTTAGTCTTATTCCAGTTAAAATTTGATAAAAAAAAAAAAATTAATTAACATTATTTAGATCTATGTCTCTTTTCAGCTAATATTTTGTTCGTTCATATTATAATATGCTTATTACATGTGACGTAACAGTATCATAACATCACCCGTTAAAGTATAGAATCTCATTATAACACTTTCGTCCAACTATCAAATAATATCGTACATGGAACTATCTTCAAGCTTTAAAAGCAGCTTAAAAACATCCTGTATTTAAAATAAAATAAATTCTATTGGGGTTAATATTAGTACTAGGCCTATACTAAATTGGGTTCATTTCGTGTTTTTTAATGTGCTCATCTTTGCGCGCGTTCATACGAAAAGAGAGAGAGGGAGGGGGGAGAGGGGGAAGAGAGAGGGAAAAGAGAGAGGGAAAAGAGAGAAAATAAAGAGGGGAGAGACAGGGGGAGAGAGGGAGAGAGAGAAAGCAGTTTGTTTGATAATTACCAGATATTCCAAAAACTCAAAACTTAGACATTTAATTCTGATCGAACAAAGTTGTCGTAAGCAAGTTTCCTATAATGTTCATTAAGACCCTCGTATGAAAATACGCAATACTCTCATATATATATATATATATACTATGTTAATGCTACGAATACAACATCGTTGCGGTAGTCATAGGCGACGAAATAAGTGGCTAGTAGTACCCAATAAACATTGTAAATTAAATTCGAACAACTTTCGAGCGTAGGTCTACGTGTCCATCAAAATTACTGTATTTAGATTACCAGAACACCGTGGACTTCATTGAAGGTTATGTTTTCAACACCGCACGTAACAATAGTAACTAATGCAAAGGAAAATAAATACTTCATTCAAACATGTGGGAAAGAAGCCATCTGCCAAAACTCCAACTCAAGACAGCGTGGTTATGGGGCGAGGATTTGTTTATTGATTATTTCTAAATATTACGAATAAAGTAAGGCGGCTTAAATCTTTGTGCAAGGAGAAAGACATCATTTGTCAAATCTTTTGTCTACGATGAATGGACTATAATCGAATTGTCTTAGGTGCTCGATATCTTTTTTATGATTCTTTGCTATTCTTAACCACGAACAAGATAAATGGAGCTGTCATTCTAAATTGTCTTCTTTCTTGTTACAATACAAAATATAAGTAAAACCGTCTAAATAACTGAAGGTCTTAAATAGTTAAAATACTAATTTTTCAAAAAACAAAATTCTTAATGAAAGAATATTTACAAATGTATTCTTAGGCCTAATGAATTAGTCTATGTCTAATAATTGTCGTATGCTCTGCCAAGTGCAACTTATTTGGACCGTGGGTTTTAGTTAGTTTTCAAACTTGTAGAGATAAAGAAAATGTTGTTTGAGCACCACAGATATAAAGTATTTAACACTTGCAGTCACCAAAAGTCTAAATTTATGACACTTAAGATCCACTAGAAGAATGTCAAAGTTTGTAGAATGTAAAAATAACTAAATAAAATATATAAATCTATGTAATGACTTAGAATCGTCATGGCGTATTAAGTTTTGAATAATTACTCTTATCTTACCTTAGAGCTTTTTGCCCCGATGCACTCCGACGTGAGGAGAATTTCCACGACGGGATTGGGCTTCATGATCTGCATGAGATTCTTGGCGACTTGAGCTGCCTCGATCTTGAGATTAACACTACCAGAACCGCCAACGTGCCTGGTGAGCCCGATTACGATCTGTTGCAGGTGATCTTGGAGGATAGCGTGGGGTAGCGAGTTGATCAGACCCTTGACAGCACCGATAGAGGAAACGGCCACACGGTAGTTCCTGTCCTCCGCCATGGTCACCAGCAGGCAGTGTAGGAGTGAGGGCATGCATGGCAGGACCGTATGCAAGACCTCTGGGTCTTTCAAGGCGGATGATAAGGTTTCGATGCCGTGAATACGGGACACCCATTCATCCTGCAAAACAAAAAATATAACATTGTAGGCCTATCAGATCTGTGAGAGAATTTTCCGTGTTTTTTTTTTCAGAAAAAGCTATGGGTCCTAAAGTCTTAGTCCTTGGAAAAAAAAAAAATCCGAAAAAAGGAGTGTTATGCGTACACCGTGTGTGTTGTCTGCTGTGTACTAGTCGGCCACAATGTGAATGCTTACGGCAGGAAGAGGAACTAAACAGCCTTAACGACGATATCTATTGTCAGCACAACAGTGGCGCCCTCTTCCAAGCGCAGTCATATCATGGCCGGTTTAATAATGTGTGTATTTACTTTTGTATGCGCACACTTCCGCTAAAAATAAAAATATCTTGCGAAAATAACATTTTATATCTAAGTTTACCATCTTATGAAGATAAATACCCGAAAAATTTCTTACTTTTGAAACTACTTAGTTGTAAAATGTTGTTTTCTTGAAAATTGCTACAACGATGTCGTTTAAACTTTTAACATCTACTAAAAATATAAGTCATTATAATAATTCTGAAACATTTTCTCGTCAAAGCTTCTGAAGGGAGATCTCGATAATTAGTGGGCATATAAGATAAGAGTTTTCCCCAGTACTCGTTTAAACTAGTGCCTTGGAGGACAAAAGATGAACAACACGTACCGATAAACAAATGATTCATTTTTTTAAATGAATTCTACAATTATATTGTTACGTCGAGTTTCAAAAAGTACATATTTAATACGAAAAATCCAAAAACATAATATACATCACAATAAAGAACTATAAGAGGAGATAAAGGATTATTTATTGAATTTTGGATACACAATATCCCATTTCATCTACGAAGAGAAACCAATAACAGAGTGATCAATAACTTTAAAGAGCTGTCTCTCCAAAGCATAAAGGATGCAGGAATCTCTTAACTTATATACAGAGTGTTGCAAAATTCCATACAAAAACTGCTATGGATTGTAATCATGTAACATATGTAACAATAGTTACAGCAGTAGTCACCTTCGAATGGAAATATTGCTGACAGACAATGGTGACCATTTGAACTGGTTGTGATGAGGTTTATTTACAAGATATTGTTCAAACGTGCTGCCTCCTGCTTCAATACATGATCTGCAACGACGTGATACTGCTTCTCTCATACGGTGAAATACTCCAGGGTTATGTTGTAATATTGGTCGGCAGCTACAAGAATCCGAGCAACGAGATCCTCCTCTGACACAACTGGTGTTTCATACACTAAACTCCTTAAATGTCCCTACACAAAAAAGTGGGATAAGGTAAGGAGAACGAGCAGGCCATGCAATGGGCCCACCCCGGCTAATCCAACGCCGGCCAGACGTTGTGCAGCTGTGGAATTGCCATTGCATGCACATAAACTAGGTGGATATCCGCGAGTTCAACAGAACTGTAATTTTTCCTCGTCCGTACTCAATGCCTAAGAACAAGCAGAACGAATAAAAGCAAAAGCTACCTAAACTGTGTACAATCTGCAAAGTGTCACGTATTTGTCATGCGCAGAGATGTTTGTTTCTACCTAACGATGACTTTCTTCGAAGGTGACTACTGACGTACCTATTGGTTTCCGGCGTATGGTTATATAAAGTTTGTTTTGGTCTCCTCTACAATCCATAGCAGTTTGTGTATGGAATGTTGCAACACTCTGTCTAAGAGGCTTTGTCCTGACTGACTGACTGACAGACTGACAGAGAATCAACGTAGAGACCAAACTATAAGAAGTAGACACTTGGAATTTTGACAGTACCTTCGTTTCATAATGTAGGTGCTCACTAAGAAAGGATTTTGCAAAATTTTGATTTTAAACGCCAAAAATTAAATGCTTTGATTATACGAAATACCCTTTTACACAGAGTTATCAAATTCAAATCATATTCCATGTACAGTTATCAACAACAGTGTATTGTTGGCAGTGTTCACAGGTAGCTTTGGAAGTAAATGATATGGGACTTTGACAAATTAGAGAAGCTATATTCATTGATGTAAATTAATATTGAAGAATGAAATCCACGAAAATAATGCACAATGTGATGCAGTCACATAACTTTCTCTGCACTGGACATAGAGAATATCATTTTCTCACTTCTCGCTTTGATGTAAAATAAGAGGTCGTACTGCGGGGACAGCTTAATCCAACTGTCTCAGCCTGAGTGTGTTTCAACGAGTAAGTTATACCATATCAGAAGTCTGTAAAAAAATTCTATTCACTGATACGTTATTCATAGCTTTAGGCTTTGTAATTTTATTTGAGAAATATGGATGTTTATCATAGGCCCTATGCATGTAAAAAAAGACAAAATAGGATGCCCCGAAATGGTTGTAAGGTAACATGAGAGTAAGAAATAAAATATTCCGTAAAGACAGTACAATTTTATGTTACCGGAAATTCTGTTTCTTCTGATTTGAACCCCTAGCAGGCATGGTGTGTAGAAGCAATGGGGTACGAAATTCTACATCTTCTATGAGCCATAAAAAGCTATAGGCTATCAAGCGTTTTCTGAGGGAATAGTTTGAGTGAGATAAGTCGTTCTTCCTAATTTCAAATTCTACATACCTATTTAAGGACCTAGAGTTTGAAAATTGAAAGTCCTTCATAAGTTAATTTCGAATGTCAAAATGCAAAACCCGAGCGATGCCAGGCCTTTCAAGCTAGTGCATTTATATGACACTAATGGCAAACATTTAATCCTACATTTGCAATTTGAGTAGATCATCAACTATTCCGAACCAGTCACGAGATGAACTTATACCAAAAAAAGACTGAGGGGGGGGGGGATGCGACATGTTTTCTAAATGTATCTGCATCTTTAAACCATAAATGTTTGCACATGGCGAGACATTGTTTTCAGGATGAATAAAGCTATTAATCCAAAAATCTAAAATAGTCTAAGAAATTGTTTGTACAGACATGGTACAAGACTTGGTATCTCAGATGAATAATTTCTTCTTCCAGGTAAAAAAAATGTATTACTCTGAACGGTGACTACAATTTTCATATGAATGGGCGTCGTGTAGGGTATCCAGAATAATATCTAATTGAATTTCATGTCACGTGATTATTGCCTAAAATAGATACGAATTCACGAAATGCTACTGAAACGGTTTAGTTTCTTATAATAAGCTTATTTACCTGAATTTCCGTGCTCCTGAATATTTTCTTATTTTCTATAGCGTACTTCCGGAAAAGGTAGGGAAATACAGTTTCAAATTAACATTTAATTACCAAAAACAACAAAAAACACCTTTTTTTATTGGTTTCTTTAAAAATGTTCTTTTACACTAATTCCATCTTTGCCTATTTAAGAATTTCCATTCCTTTTAACAAAATTATTTTTGGGTGGATGTATGTAGAGAGAGAAGTTTCACAGCTTAACCCTAAGCATAAAACATTAACCCTTTAATTCGTCATAGTTTTTCTTAAATTTATAACAAAATGTGAAAAAGGAATAGGAATACATGTTTAAATTTCACGTAAAATTACAGAATAAGCTACAAGAAGTAAACTACGAGACCATCATTGTTTTAATTGTTTTCTTTGTAGTCCGGCATGGATGTGTATATTATGTGAGGAATTGATTCTCTCGCATTTAAGGGGTAAGAAAACAGAACGCTTTAGCTTTGACATTAAAAAAAAATAAACTTGAAAAACCATTTCCATTACTTATAAATGACGTCTTTAAATCGCTATCAAACTTTTTATAGGTGTAACATACGAGTTTGGTGTTTTGTGGTTTAATCATTAGGCTATAATTATAATTATAATTATTGATTGATTGATTGATTCTTTATTGTCATGAGCAACGATATGTTGCTATGGTCAGTGTCAAATTACATTGTATTAAAACGTGATACAACCACATGGATTATAAAAAGATAAAAGTTTTAAGTACATAAATACAACGCTTAAAATATGCGTATGTTAACAACTCTATCAAAATATTCCCTTATGTCATAAAAAAAAGGGTTGTCAATTAGCCACTTATGCACACTTAGTATTTCTATTATTAAATTACTGTAGACATTAATGTATAGGCTATTATTGCATTGCAATCTGGTTAATGTAAAACGTATCATATGAATTATGAAGGAATATCATTTGCTTTCTTAAAAGAAAGCAGGAGAAAACTTAATGGCATCAATTCTATTAACTAACAGGCAAACCTTACAAATTGTTATTCTACAGAACACTAGCCAGTAATTACTACTTCTACATACGTTACCTGCTAGTGTTACGGACCAATTCAGACAATGGACAGATTGCTGAAATAATATAATTGTAAGAGTAAAGAGCGTACGCTTTTGTGTTTGAAAATTTCATTCAAAAACAAAAAGGTACAAGTTCATCTGCATCTGCCCAGAATAGAAATTGGCTTGCAACATCAATAGCTGAAAAGAGGAAGACAAAATATTAAAATGAATTTTCAATTTCAATACTTTTTTTTGTCTAATATGTTCAGACATATTCAGTAACCTTATTCATGATACATCTGATATCTATTTCATTGCTTTACAATACGCCTATCTTCTCTTTGCAAGCTGTCTTCGGAATTATCCCGTAACACATCACAACTGATTCCAAAGCAATTTCAACACTTAACGTTACTTAACGATTTCTTGATCATAATACAGGAAGACCCAATGAACTATGAACCGGTGGGGCGATGTTTTTCCTGTTCGCGATAGCGGAGCGAGTTGCAGTCTGTGGCTATCATAGAATGACGACTTCTATATCTGGGGTTAATTAAAACATCAAGTACTTATACTACAAACCCTAGAAGAATTAAAATAAAATATCCGCCGGAAAATTTCCAGCATTTCACAACCGTTAACTACGGCGAGTGATGGTTGGTTTCTTAAAGAGATGTCAACAATCTACGTATTTATAGGGAAATATTTATTGATAAGACGCTGGGCAGTTTCAGCATGCCCTTTCGTAACGTTGGTAAGTAAAGTCTTTTAAATTTAGTTAAGGAAATTGTTGTATGGTTGCATCAGCGCCACTCTATGATAGCCGTAAATGGTAACACGTGCCGCCATCGCGAACAGGAAAAACACCGCGCAGCCGGTTCATAGTTCCTTGGGTCTCCCTAGATTTAAACAGAATTACTAACGCTTAGGCCATATCCATATTCAGTTAAACATATGAATTGAATATAGACCCGAAGTTAATCATGAAAATCTGAAGGAAAGTTCTGTAATCTGTTGTAACAAACTTTATAAATTAGACCTACTAGAGGCATTTTGTTGTTAAAGTTTTACTTTAAACTATAGATTAATGTTTACTTTCAATTTCACGTAATCTATATACTTTGGGAAGTATATTTTTATTTATTTAATAATTTATTTATTCATTTATTTATCACCTTCAACTTACGTCTGAACAACTGAAAAATATATTTTTTTCCTAGAACATCAACTGAATTTAGTGAAAAAAAAAACTTTATTAGCTTTTAGATGCTCTATTAAAGAACTGAATTAGCATAGCTTATTAATCATGAGTATTATCTCAATTATTATTCAGTTTTATTAAA
This sequence comes from Ectobius pallidus, assembly GCA_964059195.1. NCBI lineage: Eukaryota > Metazoa > Arthropoda > Insecta > Blattodea > Ectobiidae > Ectobius > Ectobius pallidus. The sequence continues at coordinate 53,980,668 of CAXKWD010000009.1, forward strand.
GACTGTTTAACCCTTGTTAACTTAAATGTTAAAATGTCACATTTATGACTCTTTAATAAAACTGGACAATGATTGAGCTAATGATGGCAATTTGACACTCATGCTTGAAGCTCAATAGGAAAAATAAAATTTACTGGCTTACTAATCAGTTGCCGGTACTTGAAATAATTTCAACTGACAAGAAACGGGAAAGATTTAAAATATGAAATAATAACAGATGTTTTAGTATAATTGATACAGTAATAAAAAATTGTATAAAATGAAATTTAAAGTATATTTTCGTAGAATGTTAATAAATTCAAAGACTTGAAACTTTCACGGCGCTAGATTTGTAATTATGGTTTCACGGGTTACCAACCGTGTCAGAATTATGAAGCTGATGAAGGCCACAAAGATAAGGATGACCGAAAGCCTAGGCTTTATAATTATGACACTGTCGATAAACCGTGAAGCAGTAATTTTAATTATAAGTAAGTAAATAAGAATGCTTTTACATATTGCAAATAACGCGGACTCCTCTAGGACAAAATACTTCAAAACCTTTGAGACTCCAAAAAAAGTCTAATTTGATCCAAACAGAAGTTGAAAGAATGAGTAATGAACATCATAACAAACAACATACATCGAGTAGGGCTATCAGATTATCATTTAAGACTAAAATGATGATTATGTTAATTATAATAATAGTCACTTGCAGAATTGAGTTAACGCAAGCTTGTGGACTCTTTAATAAATTGCGTGTGGTGAAATTGCTTGTTTTAATTGCTTTGTGTATAATTAGATGAAAGTGCGTGAGAGACATTTTAGGGACTTACTGACATAAGTAATTCCCATAGCGTTACAGCACATTCGCTACATAAGTGCACAACTGTTTGTTCCTCCATGTCAAACGGATTGGCCTGGTCGTCGACCTGGCAGAAAACAAAACACAGCTGATGCATATGACTAATTACTACCATATCCATATTAATACAAACAGCTGTGATGGAATGCTAACAACTTCCGTGTTATGTGACCTATATAGGGTGTTATTATATTAACAGACGTAATGTTCCTACAGCCATCCATTATAATGGAGCTTACTGCATTTCTTCGTCGCTTTTTTATAAGTGTGTGCATAATATGGCTGTAGGCTAGATTAATATTGTTATATTATTACTGTTATTATTATTAGAGTTACTTCTATTTAAAAGCAGAAGCTAATGGATTGACATTATGCCAGTAATAAAATTATAATACTCAACCGAATTTATTCAAATCTTCGTCTTCGGAAATAATCAGCAATATTTCCAACCCTAGAATAGGATGACCAGAATTCAGACACAAAATCCAGCCATTCAATTGGCTTTGACACACTAGACTACTTTTTTTCATCTTGCTAATTTAATAGATCATTAAAAAAAGTCTTATGCTAACCATTTTAATGATAATATACTCCCTTTATTGAATGCAACTGATAATTGAAATAATTTGCACTTAGTTAAATAAAGTTGCATATAAAACTGTATTTCTATTAGTAATTCTTATTAGTCTATAGCCTATAATATTGATGTTTACAGGTGTTACATTAAGACATTGAAACTCAATGTGTTATGTTCACTGACCTCTTAAAGGGTTATTGAGATGTAGTTGCCACTGTAGACGAGAGTTTTAATTCTCTTTCAGTTATAACTAGTATTTGGTGGAAAGAGCTTGATAGGATTGATAAAAAAATATATTTTACAAAAAAAAATCTATTTCGCAAAACTTTTCGCAGGATAGTTTTAAAAAGCAGGATATTTATGAGATTTTCAAGTCTATTCGCGAGCCACAGTATCCTGCAGGAAGCAGGACGTCTGGTCACCCTACTTTTAAGTAATGTGTAGGCCTATTTCCTGACACCGAGAATAGAACAAAATTCTTTTTTCATGCAGACAGTTTACCACCGAGTAATTCGCTGAATGTTTTTTATTAATGTTTGTTTATTGGGTAGGATAAGCGTTTTCTAACTTCTTAATATAAATCTCAACATAGCTTTAAGAGGGAGTATTGAATAGACTTTTATTAACATCGCCAGAGCCATCATTAACACAGGACTAAACGTACATAATAAAATAATTTGAAGTTTTTAAAAAAATTCGAGATCTAGAGTGATGATTTCACGTTATTAATTTTATTTTATTATTTTTTATGAATATGAAGCTGCTGAAGTTAGTTTATATTTAGAAGCAATACGTGAAGGGAAATTAAAATAAACGTATTGATAATGTAAAATGCATAGGGGGAGAGCGGAGCTGACATATGTTGCATACAGTGTACTGGAAGTACAGCTTATTATAATTAAAAATACCGTACAGTGCTACTACGAGGCCCGTCCACAGATTAAGTTTCCCTGGGGCCGTTTACAGAAAAAAAAACAAAATATGCCGAAAAATGAAAATATACAGTTCCTGTCACACCTGTTTATAAAACAGACTAGTTAATTTAGGCATATTTCTGGATAATGTGTAGAGTTGGAAGAACATTAATTTTTGGTATCGTAATTTATAACTCATTCGATTCTGGACTGTCTTTGGTTTATAGCAGTTTGTTGAATGTTGTATCTGCCACAGTAGATAAAAGCATGTAAGGTCAGTGATCCATGCGAATAATGTACTAATTTGCATTGTAATAATAAAGTACGTTATTATTACTGTTTGCCTACATGGCAGCGTGACAGTAGTCTATTTAAAACTTCCCCTGCATAACAATGCTTTAGAACAATGAAATTGGAAAAATTTGAATAATCATTTTTGTAATTTAGCTGGAAATAAAATCACACTTTTACTTACTCAATGGCAATAGACAATCTCTCAGCAAGCTAAAGGAATATTAACTATTTTATGGAACCCGAAGGTTCATTGCCGCGCTTGCCTGAGCCCACCATTCAACCCTATTCTGTGCTAACTCTATCCAATCATCCCTCGCAAATCCTACTTCCCTTAAATCTATCCTAATTTTGTCCTCCCACCTATGCCTAGGCCTTCCAGGTGGTCTTTTCCCTTCGGGTCTCCCAGTCAATACTTTTGAGATTGTCTTTCCTCCTCCATGCGCGCAACATGTCCAGCTCATTTCATCCTCCGTGGTTTAATTACCCTTACTATATCTGGTGAAGAGTAAAGGTTATGAAGCTCGTCGTTATGCAGTTTTCTCCAGTCCCCATTTTCATCTCTCTTAGGCCCAAATATTTTCCTAAGCACCCTGTTTTCGAACACTCTCAGATTATGTTCTTTCCGGAGAGAAAGCGACTATGTCCCATATCCATATAATACAACTGGCAGGCAGGATAATAGTCTTATAAATCTTTATTTTTAGATTTCTGGACAGAAGACGAGAAGATAAGAGTTTCTGAACTGCATAAAAACAAGCGTTTCCTGATTTGAGTCTACACTTAACTTCTGCCGTAATATCATTTGTGTCTGTAATTACTGTTCAAAGGTATTTGAATTTTTTCACTTGTTTGAACGATTTACCGGCTACTCTAATAATTTGTGGAGCATTAGTTTGACGTTCCATGACCATATACTTAATTTTTCTGTATTAATTTTCAATCAAACAGTCTTGCAGGCATCGAAGAGACTTTCTGCGTTTCTCTCGATTGTGTTTATGTCATCGCCCAACAAGCAAACGTCATCTGCGTAAGCTAAAATCGCGTGACTGCAATTTAATTCTAGGCCTTCCTTGTTTTCCTGAACTTTCCTAATGGCATATTCCAAAGCGAAATTAAAAAGTAAAGGTGATAGTGCATCTACTTGCTTCAAGCCGCTTCTAATGGCAAACCTATCTGGTATAAATTTCCCTACCCTGACTCTGCTATAGGTTTCATTTAGACACATTTTGATCAGCCTACTAACTTCTTTGGTATCCCAAACTCAATGAGGATATTGTACAATTTCTCTCGCCTAACTGAATCATATGCTTTTTCTTTCTTTCTTTCTTTCTTTCTTTTTTCCCCCCTTTCTTAAATCGATGTATAGGTGGTGAACAGACTTATTATATCCCCACTTTTTCTCCAAGATTTGGCGAATGCAAAATAAATGATCAATGGTTGATCTATTTCGCCTAAGTCCACATTGGTGATCTCCAATGATTTCGTCGCATCTTGATAGCAGTATATTTTGTATGATGTTGATAAGAGAGAAATTCCTCGAAAGTTATTACTAGGGCTCGGACTTCTAGGTGCTTATAAAAACGAAAATATTTATTTTTTATGTGTTTAAAAAGTCGAAAATATGTTAAAAAATGTGAAAATATTTTAATTAACTTATTCAACCAATATTTACAGAAGTAGCCCTACTCATCTAGTCATTCTAGTCAGCAAGTGTAGAACTGTTGCAGGGAACTACAAAAGTAGATCTTAAGTTGTGCATCTTAGACCTGTGACGATTTTCACGTAACAGAGATTTGTATCTTGAAAATGTACGTTCAACATCTTGCATATTTGTAACACTGACACTCAGATGTTCCATCTGCTCCAAGTTCTCTACACTGTTACCCATTAAAATTTCTGAAATCTTGCGCAACACTTGTAACCCTTCATTCTTATTTAGGCATGACAGGAATTTTTCTTTAATTTTGTTTGCTTTTGAACCACTGATTTTGTTAAGTTTGTTTTCAATGTGTTTGATTTCTTTTTATTGATTCTGTCAACAATTGTTTTGTTGTTTCCAACTTAGTAATGCAGTGTGAGAGGAAACAGAAATTTGCACTAATGAAGGCCAAATCCGCCCTGATTTATTCTCTGACTGAACATAACAACGCAACACATTGAAAATATGGCGCAATTTTACAAAAACTGTCAAAATATTCATTGCTAAACATGATATGTGGTAAAATATTACAAAAACTGTCAAAATATTAATTTCTAAACATATGTGCTAAAATATGTAAAAATAATTAAGTTACCAAAAATATTTATTCAAATAAGAAATATCGAAAATATTTTTTTTATGTGATATGCAACTCAGTATTTTGAATCCAAAGGTCCCAACCGAAACTTTGACAAAGTCCAGAAATCATAAGTAATAGCAAAAAAAATATGTACTTACCTAAAAGTCCTAGCCCTAGTTATTACATTCGGCCCTATCTCTCTCTTTATGGATCGGTATAATAAGAGATTCTTCCAATTCCTTTGGCAATTCCTCCTTTCTTCCAAATCATAAGAATGAGTTTATGGATCTCTGGGTTTAATCTATTCCCACCTGCGTTAATTAATTCTGCCGGAATTTTCTATTTCTATTACAGTTGGTTAAACAACCATTGACCGCCGGCGTGGTCTTGTAGTTAGCGTCGCTGACTACAGAATCGTCGGTCCGGGTTCGATCCCCGGTACCACCTCGGATTTTTCTGAGGTAGGGAGGTGTGGTAGGGGTGCACTCAGCCTCATGATTCAAATTGAGGAGCTACTAGATAGAGAAGCAGCGGCTCCGGTCATGGAAACCACCATTAACGGCCGTGGGTGTCGACATGCTGACCACATGCCCCCAATCCTGCCGTCTACCTATGGTAGATGATGCAGCGGTCGGGTGGTAGGCCTCGTCCCTTCTGGGATGTTAGCGCCAACGGAGTTAGTTCAGCAACCAATGGCTCTGCTGTGAATATTTCACTTTCTTTACTAAATCACACTAAAACATTTCTTTTAATTCAGCTGTGTTTATACTCCTTTCAACTGCGAGGCCATATCAGGAGTTCGGGGTGTGTGTCTATACAGTAGGGTAGGCGATGGAACGATTTATTGTCAATTGTTTCTATTCTTGGTGTATTTTGGTTCACATTTCAACTGAAATTAATTTAAATGGATATAATACAAGATGAAATGGTGAGGAAGATTGGTATTTAAATATTCAATTCGGCATTTGTCTTTACGACAGGGAAAACCATGAAAACCCCATGCCAAACTGGCCGGACACGGGATTTGAACCTGGGACCTTTATTTTACGTCTCAAAGCGAAAGAAGCGCTCAGAGTCATAACAGAATGTTCCGAACTAAAGTAGCGGACTTGTGAAATCTTGGTGTTGTGTGAGTTAGCTTAAATTATTAAATTTTTGTATTAGTTTCTTCAATAGTGAATACCATTAATAAAAGAGAATTTTCTTATTTTATTAAATGTGAAGATCGCTGGTGTTCATCAAATCAGTATAATATACGAGCTGGCATCCCTGAAAGCCATTTGTGGCATTAATTCAACTTAGATGAGTAGTTTTTGCTACACAGTAGCCTCTGCATGCCGAGATGTTTCTGAACCTAGATAACTTCACTGTGTTACTAAGCTTTAAGACAGCTTATTGATTTCCGGAAACGCGGAAGTGGGTCTTCTTGGGTCATCAAACTGCAGTCTCTACGGATTTATGCAGATGAGCGCTCGACTTATCTCTCCTTACTGACCAAATGATCAATAAACTTTATGGTGAGCTCATCGCCGCTCCTATGAAGAAACTTCTGGTTCTAATCAACACACGTAGTATTTTTATGCAGACTTACATGCAAATATTAAAAATTTATTTTATATTTATTTTAAATACTAATACACAAACGTATATAGGCTATAAATATTTACGCGAATGAGTAAAATACATACAATTACAAAGACATATTAAGACAGTGCCAGCTGGTAATGTGAATATAAAACCAACACTTAAAGTAATAAATAACTAATAGGCATACACAAGATTGAGAGATTTAATAATGTAATAGTACAGCCGTGGTCTTCTTTAATTTTCTAAAATATAGGCACCAATCATAAAGAACTTAACTAATAGAATTTCAGGGACATATACAACACGTCTTCCTGTAAGTAGAACCTATAGTATGGGTGGTAAAATAAAAACTCAATCCATGAACCCATCTTAAACTACGCAAACCTTAACTAGCCTACGTATATTGTACGAATTCGAATACATCTTTACGAAAACATACTTACTCTATTCACAAGGCTAAGTTTGAATTATTTTCTTAAATGTAATTTTCGCATGAGTACATTATTTCGATAGCCTATGTGCGTAACGTGCAGATAAGTTTACTTCATGGCCTAGTTTAGTTTCTCTTTCAATTACCGGGAAAGTGAATCAATACTTCCCTATGTAAGATGACTTTATACTACCTTTTAGTTTTAATTCTCCTACCCTCATCTATTCCTATACCTCCCCTTCTGCTCTTTCTCCTCTCATACTTGTCTCGTATCCTCCTTTCCTTTCTCTGTGTAAACCTTAACTTGCTATTCTTATCATCTCTCTCATCATAGTTCTCTCTACCAGTCTAAGGTACGGGTAATTATCTGTTATCTGCCGCTCTCTCGTTTGCAACGTATTTCGTGTTTTCCGCCTCTCCGTCTGCCTCTCTCTTCCATATATCCTTTATCTCTATCGCTTCTCTTCATCCCCTCGTTCTATCTATTAAGGTCTGTCCCTATTTCTTCCATACTCCCTCTCTTTACCTCTTCTAATTATCAAAATTGGAAGTACAAATAAGAGAGGAAGGCAAGGAAGGTGGAGTGAGAGTAGAGAAAGGAAGTGAGAATGATGGGACTTTGAAAAAGAAAAGAAAGACGTGAATGGAAGAGAAAGAATAAAAAAGAGGATAGAGACAGGAAAAATGGGAAAAGTTGAGGGAAAAGGGGAGGCGGAGAGAGGTTGATTGGTTTGGTTTTATGGTTGTTTAACGACGGAGATGAACTGCAACTTAGGCCTGTGACCGTCGACGGTGTGCCGGAATTTTGTCCCAGTTTTTTTTTTTTTTTTTAACATTACTTTAAATCTACAGACATGCGCCTGTCACATTTATGCACACACAAAAGCCATTAACCTGGGGTGGGATCGAACCCGGAACCTTGGACACAGAAAGCCAGCGCAATATGACTGCGCCATTCAGGCCGACGGAGAGGTGTTGAGAAGGGTGTGGTGAGGACGAAAGAGGGAAAGAAAGGGTGTAAGGAAGAGATAGTTGAGAGGGAGGTATAAAGAGGTTAGGGAGAGGGAAAGTTTGAAAAAGAGGTAGAAAGATAAAAAGAATAAAAACAGAGAGGGATAACATAGAGAGAGGGATAACATAGAGAGAGGGAGATGGAGATACGGGAGAGAGGAGAAAGAGAGAGAGAGAGAGAGAGAGAGAGAGAGAACTGACATGGGGAGGTGAATACAGAATAGAACTGAGAGAGAAAGGACGAGACAGAAAAGGACGAGAAAGAAAATAACAAGAGAGACAGATAAGAATATTAAGAAAGAGAAGAGAGGATTGAAGGGAGATATTTAAATTTACTTGGTACTTAAAAACGCGAGACAGTAGATATTCAGAACGAGTACAAACTTATGTTAAGCGAGCTCAGTAAAATTATCCCTTAGGATGGAGACTTATTCATATAAATAACGGAGCCTTATTTGGTAGTCGTATGTCTCCCAAGCAGGGCAATGCACCCGCACTGTAAATTACTTCAAAGGCGTTTTGAATTTCTAATCCTGACCCAGTTTAAGAAATTAGCTCCTCCATAGGCTGTGCATATCGCAGTTTTCTCTGCGGAAATTCTTTTTCTGTAAGTTTGTGATTGATGAGACATACCGTCCTACTTTAAGCAAAACAAGCTTAGTTAGTGAACAAGTGATAACTACATAAATATAATACACTCTTATTTGTGTGCGAAAACTTTATTATGTCCGTTACGTAGTTTTTAATTTAGAATTGCTGAAAAAATTGAAAAGCACTTTCAGTTCGCTACTAGAATAGGCCTGTATATTACGGAATAAACTGAAATCAACTACATAAATGATATGACGAAATTTTGTATAAAGGAAAAACTCAAAATTCAAAGATTCGTAAAATGATTTGAATGGCAAGGGAGCCTATTAAATAATGCGTTTTGAGCATATCCTTGGGGATAATGAGCAATTCCACGAGCTTTAAATGAAATGTGCAAAATAATCTGTTATCCTTTAATTTTTATTTTCTTGATTAAGGACGCAATTTCCACAGTAGTTCGCAATCTTAGCAAAGCAATGTTTTATTGAATGTTTCTAGATTTTTCTTAATGTTATTGTAATCCCATTTCATATGACACATTGGAGAATCAAAATTCAATTTTCACACAGTCTAGCAATTATTTTTGTACATTTAACATATTTATATTTTTATTAAAATACTGACTTTTTTAGGTTGTGAGGTGTGGAACGGGGTGCACTAAACCTTGTGATTAAATCTGAAGAACTACTTGATTCAGAAAAAGCTGACATTCATCGTTAACGGCCGCGGGTTTCAGGATACTGACCACTTGCCCTCAATTCTGTCACCTGCCTATAGTAGATGACGAAGGTCAACACCTGGAATATGCGTCTAGCTTTTTAGTGTGCTACAGATAGTGAAATTAAAGCAGTGTGAACACATAAGCGAAAATGGAATTAAAAGAATGTGATAGCTAAATTAAATATCAAGAGAAATTTAATGAGAAATGCATAGAGAGTTTGAGTAATATCTAATAGGAATAATTTTCTAATAAATGTCGTTGTGATAAGGTTTATTTAGAAGACCAGTTCATTACTGCAGTTTATTTATTTAGGGCAATTCTTAACGGCAAGAGTAATAGAAGTTAATGGTGTCATGATGTGAACTGCAAGATGGCATATGAACATAGTTAAAAGTAAGCAGAGAAGAATATCTCTATATGTTTTCACACACTCCATGAAAATGTATTATTGTGCTTAAGATGTTACTGGTAAAATGATAAGCGTCAAATCCGGTAGACTATTTTGTAATTTTTTCTTAGTACCATAAATATCTATCTATCTAGATGACGAAGGCAGGACCACGATGACCAATTTGTGTGTTTTCTTTTAAATGAAAATACCCATTAAGTTAGTCAACAATAAATTACCGTAAGTTCGATTTAACAATTCAATAAGCCATCATCCCTTGTCTTAGAATTCATTTCCATGTTGTATAAACTGTTTAAACAAATTGCATATAGATAAAATTTGTAATTTGCCCTAAGATAAATAGTTATATAAGTTGAGTTTAAATAGAAGTTAATTTATTTTAATCGTGTTTCTCCAAACAATTGTTCCAACCTTTTTATACCTTAAGTCAGGCATATCAAACACCATTTTTACTCGACTTGATAAATTGAAAATTGATAAACGCCAAAATGAAAATAGGCTATAACCTTTTGATCTTATAAAATGGAAGCATTTTTTTTATTTGAAAAAAGCAACCATCATACTTCTAAACTTTAAAACGCCGCAGAATAAAACAGTAGGCGTATCTACTCTTATACAATTCAACGGCACTAAATAGCGTGATCACTCGCTCGCCCACTTCGTGAAACATCGGGTATACTCGCCGATGTTCGTCTCTCGCAGTTTAAACTTTCACGAAGACTACAAAATTAGGAAAACCGTTTCTTTATTATATAAGGCCTAAGTGAAATGAACACAATGAACAAATATTCTAATTTTATTTTTACTTACAATTTTCATACCTCTGAACCATAAACATTTTTAATGTACTCCCAGTGTAAATTTCTTAAAAATCCTGGAGTCAATTAATAATGGCGGGCGAAGCTGCGGGCAGTATCATGGACAGTAAAAATCTAAACAAAATAACTCCTTCCCTTGAAAAATTATATAATTTCTGAAAATCACACTGAATTTATCAAATAAAATTCCCATCATATTCATCTGTCAACAAACATTTTAGAAACAATACGTATTATTAGTTTTAACAGGTCGCTTTGGAACTGCATAATCGAATCTGATATCGTTTTCCCAGGCGGCGCTTTCTAATCGTGGAATTTTAGCTGTTTCAATAATTATTAATGACTTGGTTTTGAATGATTCCCGTGCAAGTGTTAGTAAATATAATGCTTTAATAATTATTATACTCTTAATTTTTAATTTTTCAATTAATTACCGTGGGCGAGACCGCGGTCACCTCCTAGTATATAACATTCTTGTCATTGGATCCTATGTGTATTATGATCAATACATTTTAAATATAGTAGATAGAAAATAATTATGTGGATAACCAGAATAACAGAACATTAATACAAAATTACAACTTTAAGCTTTATACTCATTATTCATTAACTAATTTATGTTTCTGGCATAATGACTGAAGTCAAAAGCAATGTGGTAATCTCGAAAATCCTGGTAGGCAGGAAAATGAATTAAGCTGCTGTTTACCAGTTGCCCTACCCAAGGCCTGAGCTTTAATTTAAAAGCCTTGGAATTTATGTGTATGGCACATTCTTGAGATTTTATTAATACAATGTTGTTTGATTGTTTGCATTGACTATTCCACTCATATGCCGCGTGTTTGATATTGACCAATAACGTTTAGCAATTCCTCGGATATAGTCCAGTCACGAGCGTTTATCTTATGAAATGCTTGCTATTAATTTGAGGAAGGGATTTTACCTGATAAAACGTCAGCTCGTTACTGGACATTTAAGCATCAATGTGCCATGATAATACGTCACATGTTGCCATTAAGCAGCACGAAAACATATTATGTTATACAACATAACTTGTTTGGAAATTGAAATAATATAAATGTACATCGATTAAAAACACAGTTTAAATTCGGTGCAAGCCAGTTCGTGTGCTTTTATTCTATTCTTCTGTTAGCTTACCTGAATTAAGTTAACTATGTCTTACAGGCATAATTGGTAGCACTGATCACACCAAGGTAACTCAACTCGTTTCATGGATGGTTGATTCATAGTATGCCGTGACCTCAAAGCTCTTAGTTTTGTTTTTATATAACAAAGAACGAAAATAATTATTATTTGTATAATCCGTTACATTTTTAAGCATGGCATAGTCTTAACAAATCCAACACGAGTTGACGAGTTTCATCAGATAAACTCGCTCGTTCTGCGCAGTCGCGAATCTATCGATAAACTCGTCAACTCTCGTGGGATTACCTATGATAAATATTTAACGAACTTCCCTGTACAGCACAGAGGCTGAGAATGTGTAACAGCATATTTTGTTTTGCAGCTTTTTTATTTTATCTCGCAGAATTAAATGCTTTTTTCATAACTATTGGGTGCATACAAGGGAAAGGAAATGGAGGAAAATTCCCGTACAGACATGTCTAATACCTGTAGCTATATTATCATCCAAAAAAATTACAAACTGATCTTTCCCTCGTAATTTTTAGTTTAAATCACTTAAATGCCCTGCAATATCTGCCATGAATGTCAAATATCCAAGCCAAATAAACAGTTAGTTCTCCAAGCCAATTACTATCGTCACATCGCTTATCGGGCTATTAGCTTTTTTTCAAGAAAGTTTTAATTTCTTCTCGAAGGGTCCAAAAGTGTTTCAAAACTTGATGACAAGAAAGTCAGCCAACTACCGTAATAGCACGGAAATCATTCAAATTGACTACCTATATCACTAATCAACTGATGTTGATTCAGTCCCTTAAAACTAATACAATTGACTGCTTTCTTTACGAATTTCAGTGGCCTTATTGTTTTGAGCATAGTGCTCCATGGTGGAAAATGCAATTGCACATGCACTGCACTATATAGGCTCTACCGGTATTTTATGAGGCACTTGTCTTCTGTACTGATACAAAATCACATTTTAGAAAAGTTTATTTCGTATGTTAAATATTTTGGCGTACATATTTATAAATTTAACTAAACATTTAGGGGGCCGCATTTCGTAACTGCGAGGAACGCATGCGGCCCGTCGAGAATAAAATTTATGCATTTCAAATAAAACATGTATATTCCAAAAGAAAAGACGTTTAAATGTTCATCGAAGATTTAAAGTTATTTGTTTACTTCCTCTGCCCGTAGGTACTAAAGGTTGAGGAAGTACTGTATTCGACCACGAAATTCGAACTCAAGTTTTGAACATAAATACACGTTTTGAGGTCCCCTGAATAAATAAATATATTTTCAGAAACATGACTGTGTGTATGTCGTATGTCTGTGAACGGCCTAGCTCTGGAATTAAAAATCTTCATACAAAATTTTGTATTTGGGTTAGTTATCTCCTGGGGATGTGCGCAAATATCGCGGCGGTGACTTTTTCTTACTTGTAATGCCACTTTACATTAAGACAATTTCGTTTTTTACGTTTACTCAAAAACGGTTCCAATGATGCTGTTTAAATTTTGTTCATGACGTGCTTATACCAAGAGGTAATACTTTTATTATATATATATTTTCCTTTTTTTGGTAGAGATTCAGTCTTGCCCGGTGAATAATAAAGATTTTTATCGGGTTGAAACATCTAAATACGCGCTCTTTTTGCAATACGGCGTATTAATCTAAAACAGAAAGTAAAGTGAGAAAGATGTTTTGTCAATGTTTATGGAAAAGAATGTTAGGACTACGTGAGTGCATTAGTAAGATTTTATTTGGGTTGTGTATCCTTTGGGGATGCGATGCGAAGTGGTAACGATATTCTTTTCATTTTTAGAACCAATTTACATGAAAAGAATGACATTCACAATATATTACATTAACAGGCAAAAGTTTTATTTCGGCAGTTGAAGTTACGTGTTTCATACTCAGATTTTTATTTATTAAAAAAAAATCACACTAACTTTATAAACTATTACCGAAGCTTTAGCTTGCAATATTCTGCAAAGGAATAGTAAAACCTTTGTTGATAATTAAGTAGAATGGCAGGTATATAGAAGTAAAAGTGGAGCACAATAAAGCAATTAGAGACAATTCAAAGTTAAGAGCAAATCAATGTTGAATGTCAAGAGAATAGCTTGCTTTTTTTTAATACACTCAAAGTCCTGTCAAACGATGTCAAACTTAATATCGTGTGTATAACTCGCCTGTAGAATTGGGTCACAAATACCCAACGAACGATAGTCATCTACATTAAAGGAGAAGAAATAATCTACAGAAGAGAGACGTGCAAGGTAGCTGTATACGTAAAATAATATAACATACTGGTACTATATGTATGGAACCAGTTATTTTTGTGATTAGCGATAAAACAATAAGATCTACTCCCTGCTTAAAATGTTTGATTCGCAGTTGGGAATGTTGTAACTAATTACGATAATAAACAAACTGTACAATCTGGAAACAGCAATGAGTTTCATCTAACATAAACATGTGATATGTTGCTAGCCATTTCCGGGATTAGTATTAGTATTTAGTATTTAGTAATTACGTAGAGCAAGTTAGAATTCAACTGAAAGATTGTATTATGTGAAATTTTGCTTACAGTTAAAATACAGATAGATTTCCAACAACTTTCCCTCTTTTGGGGACCCTTATGCTTTTCTTTTTTGCTTCACTCTGCCCATGTTTTTCTTTTCCTCCTATTTACTGCTAATCTTTAATACTGACAAACAAAAGTCTACAGATCTATGCATATTTATACCACAGAATCGACTTTAATTAACACAGTTACTTTCTCATACAATGTTTACATATTTTTTCTTCACGAAAGATATGCTAATTAGCATCAACAGATTTCCTTTGTTTCTGCATGCCGAAGTACTATACATTTTTAATAAACCAAGAAAACAGATTATTGATAAAATGATGAACGAAATGCATCGCCAAAGTCACCACATATTGTCAGAATAAAATATGTTTACTTTCTCTAACCGTACTGTAAGTAGGCTTACTTTAAGTATGTAGGAAGTATTGGGTTCGACCCTGAGATTCGATGTCGCGTTGTCAGCATAAATACACGTTTTGAGGTCGTTTGAATCCAAAAAAACAATGTTCAGAAACAAATGTCTGTGAATATGAGTTTATGAACAGCATAGCTCGAGAACGAAATAGAATTGAAAAGCGAAATTGTATATTTGGGCCAGAAAACTTCTGAGGATGTGACATAAAAATCGGCAACGATTTCCTCTTACTTTAATATGGAGAAATTTTTACTTTTCGCAATTTCTCGAAAACGGCTCTAATGATTTTAACTTTAATTTTTAATTGAACTTTTTTTCATAAAAATTATCTGCAGAGTAGGTCTAGTTATAAGGAGACCATCGTTTGCACAAACCCAGGCTTATGTGTTGCCTGGAAAAGAGTAATTTGCTTCAGACTGAAAAGACTGAATATCACAATTTGAAGTTAAATTTCGCACGATTAGGACAAAGAAAAATTACGTGAATATGTCATGTCAGGTTTTTTTTATCACCAATAAGCTTAATTGGTAATTTGACCGAAAATCTCAATTGAATTCCTTATATTTCCTTGAGAGTCAAAGTGAAAATAGCTTGTGTCTAAGAGGGACAAAATGTCCTTCAATTCAACAAGTGGTGCATAAATGTTGCACAAACGTCCTCACATTTTTTTATTGTTAGTATTGTTTTAGGTAGAAGAAAGATATTATGTAAATATGTCAAAAAATTATATAAAAATATAAAATATTCAGGTATTATGAGATTTGGGGTCATACTGAATTTGAGATACAATAATTATTAATTCACCTTACAGCATCGTACGACACTATTAACTGATAAATTACTGATCAAGCTATTTTGACTTGACCTTCGAGACTATGAAAAAATCCATTTTCTAATTTGACAATTCCAGCCAATATATTGCATTGTGGTTTAGGGCAACAGTCACATACTGAAAAGTGTCGAAACCCATCCCTGATTTGTGTGCCTTATTAAAAACTTTCACAGTAATTAAACCTAGCTTTATTGTTAGTTTGAGCTCATAAACATAAGGATAACATTTTGTTCATAGTATCCTCTAATAATGTGCACTAAAGCCTTGGAGACTTCATTTTGTCGATAACTGTTAATATAGTAAAGATACATGTGTGGTAAAATGTCCATTTTATTGTCTCTACAGTCTTAATGAGCAATTTTTTAATAGGCCTATATCGTTTACCATAGTTGAGAAAGCCTAGGAAAAAAGCAAACTACTCTCAAGTCATTTTTTTTAGAGAAACGAATAAAGTTGTTTTGTTAGCCTATGCCAAGTTAGAAGTATCGGAATTCAAATTTTTATCAAAATCGTTAGGGTAATTTTATTATAGTGTTACAACCACTTTACATGAGGAAAATTCGTTTCTCGCAGTTTCTAGTAAACGCCGCAAACCATTCCACTTAACTTTTATTCATAAACTACTTTACTATGAGAATATTATAGGAGAAAAACATGTGTCCAACAGAGACAATAATCTGTGGTTTATGAATACTTATATACAATACTATGAATTCTATATTTTATTTTATAAAGTTTTTGTATAAATGTTCGTGTAGATCAGGTATGGGCAACCTTTGGAAAGATACGGGCTAAACTTTACGATATTTATGAAGTCTCGGGCCGGAGATAACAGGTAATTTTGAAAAAATAATCATGATGCTGTTTTTTATATTTATAAAGTATAATGTTAAAGTTACATGAAAGAGAACAATATCGAACTGATTAGGTATTTACTTACAATCATCAAAAATTAATGAGAAGCTTGAGCTTGAACTTGAGAAAGAAGATAATCAATGTTGGCATCAATCCGTGAACCGAAAATATTTACTTTTTCGAGTGCAATTTTAAAATGTTCCGCGGGCCGGATCAAAAGTCGGGGAGGGCCACATCCGGCCCGCGGGCCGGGCGTTGCCCATATAAGGTGTAGATACTTACAAGCTAACCACTTCTTCCACAAATATAGACTTCAAATTCTTCCTCGGGAACAACATAGCACTGCGTGAGATTTACACATTTAAATGGGAACTCATGCAATGAGACCACTTACTCTTGTTGGAATAAGAAGCGAGAAAATAATTGAAAAATAGAAGCTAAAGAAAGTCATGTGAGAGTTTCAGGTCAAATAATGTTGTGCACAAAGGTTTACAGATGAAGTTGGAGTTATTGATTAAATAATACTTTTTATATGCAAATTCTACTTGCATGTTACAAGAGAATATTAGTTTCGCTGCATATCGAAATTTCAAACAAGCAGTTTGACAACCCCATTATTTAATGTTCTCAGGAAACTACTACTTGCAATTCTCATCTGAAGAAGTAATTCAAATACAGTAAGCTGCACAAGTACTTCTTTACGATAGGGCCCGTAAAAAGTTCGAAAAGAAACCAAGCAGCTTGTATGTGGAATGTAAAATGCCTTTGACTCTCAGAGACAGAGTACAGAACGAGAACATACTCAATAGGACTGGAATAAGCTACACTTAACACCACGATAAGAACTGGATGTTTGGACTCCGACCTGTATCCAGGCCCTTCATATTATGGAGGCGGCCGGTCCGCTTGATGTAGGCTACTCGATAATAAGACTACAGGGAGAGTGGGTTGGGCTTGTGTATGATCTTGACAAGTCTACATTCTACGTGACACTAAACTGTCCATATCGTCGCATTAAAATAGTAGGAGGAAACCAATAAACTTAAGTTTTAGCAAACTAGAACTTTCATGTTCTTTACTCAGTTGATACGGAAAAAAATGGGCAGCCTACATCTCCTGGGACAAAAGTGGCCTACGACCGCCACATTACAATTTTCTTTTGCTATTTATAAACTGAAGTATTTACTGTGGAAAATACTAACCGCCACATAGCTGGAAATCATTCTGCATTGGTGTCGGATTCACACGACGATCAGGTTCTTTGTACTGTAGCTGAAAGAGGGAAAATGTTTCCTGGAACTGAGGTAATTAGGATGTCTGCTTAAAACTAATTGAGTTGCTATTCACTGATTGACAGCCCTAAGGGGAGTGGGTAAATAGTGTGTTCAGATTTCTACAAAGATATGTTACAATATGAGTCTAGGAGTAGTCCTCTATCTTCTTGAACTAGGAGGGAATAAGGCTAAAGCGCAAGAATTGATCGCAGACTAAAGTGGTAAGCGAGCAGTCATATATAAATATGATCTGCTCATCCTAAATTCTCATGAAAACGAAATCAAATTGTAAAAATGCAGGGTACTGGAGAATTGTAAAGTCTTGCTGTTATTGACAAGTTTTGTCACGAACATATGTAGGTCTTTCGGTCAATGCTGTGTATGCTTTGTGCCACGCCATCTTGGATTTTCCCAGTCTGTTTAAGACTATGTATAAGAAGGGTGAGGGAGAGAGTGAGTATGGGGATACAGTGAAGCTGACCTCGTTTTGTGAAGAGGTCACGCAAGGTTTATGCTAATCACCCACCGGCCACCCCATATCACAGTTTGCTGCGTGCTTTAACTCTTTGCATGCAGATTTGCAACAAGGGAGGAGGGGGAGTCAGATTGATTGCAATGAAGCGTCTTCAAGAATCTCCAATACGCTTGACACTAATAAACGCACGATAATTCATTGTCCAACATACCTGCCTCATTACTCGTTGAACTTAATAAACTCTGAAGGACATTGGAGGCGCAATGGAGGGTTTTTTTAAATGTTAGTCGACCAAAGGCCATTTTTCGAAATAAGTAGCCTATAAGAAATATAAATCATATTTCTGTTTTGAGATTAAGAGGAATTATTTAACACATCTCCTTAAGTGTAGGAGATTTATTTATAAGATGTCAATAAATGATTTAATATAATATAATTAGTTATTTAAATATAATGTGGGTAATGTCTGAAACACTCTTTTTGCAGTGTTGTTTCCTGTTGTACTTTACAATTCCTTTATTGCAACCAAAGTGACCGTATTATGACGAATGGAGCAACAGTGGAATGATATCCGGCAGGAGTAACTGGAGCACCCCGAGAAAAGCTGCCCCGTTCCCATTTTATCCACCACAAATTCCCATGGATCCTCCGAGATTCGATCCCGGGTCCCAGCGGTGGAAGGCGAGCAGTCTAACCAGTCGACCATGGGGGCGGTTCTGTTGTACTTTATAACACCTAATCCCGAGGTGGGATTCGAGCCCGTATCCTTGTGCACCGCGTTTCCAAGGATAAATGATTGAGCCATTGAAGCCAAGGATACTAGTAATGTTTTAAGGGTGTTTTCAAACATTGGAACCACAAGCCACTCTGATTCACGAGCTACGAACCGAAGATTCACAAAATACATTGCAGCAACGACATAGGAATTAGTTAGTAGCTACTAACTTCGAAACTCTACCTCCGCCATTAAACTCTAACAGTAAGTAAGCCGTCCTCGAAGTAAAGACCGGGCTCATACTATAGGCACGTTATCGATGAGCTAAGCAAGTATCTTTAAAAAAAAGTTTCACGGGCTTTTGAAACATTCGGAGCCACGAATCATCCTGAAACATATCCACGAACCAAGAATCACTAGCTCCGTTACGAGCTCCAAGAAATGTAAATCTTCTACCTGGGAAGGAACCCAGAACTGCTCTCACCGAAGTCACAAATGTTAGCAGCAAGACTTTCTTCAATACTATTCAATATGTTTGACGTCAACTAAAACAGGATGCTCCACGATACTTGCAGTTGCTCTAGCAGCTTAGTACTGTTTGAGGAATGTCCACAGCCGTAGTTAATTCTTACAATAAAAATTATGATGACGGTAACGAGAAAGTATCTATAGATAGATTGGTCAATAATATAAATTAGCCTATAATAATTACTCTTATACAAATTATCGAAGCGGCCCTAAAGGATGAAGCGTTTGGTTCTGATGCGATTTTTCAGAGATAGTACATTCCATCGACGCCTAATTTTAAACATAAATATATGACCTTATAAGTTAGGTCGTAACGAAATCCGTTTTTGAATTTCGAGAAGGGCGCCAGAAAGTCACCCTAGAGCGCGGAGCGTTTACTGATGGAAAAAGGATTTGGAACTAACATGAGTTCAAAGAGATGATACGTTCGATGGACACCAAATTTTAAACATGAGCACACGGTCTTATAAGCCAGTTCATCATGGAGCCCCATTTTTTATTTTCTAAAAGGGCACCATTTTTTTATTTTGATTGACAGCAACTTTTATACATAAGCAACTTTTAAACATAAGCATATCTATATATATATAAGGCTTTGTCCTGACTGACTGACTGACTGACAGGAATCAACGTAGAGCCTAAACTATAACAGGTAGAGACTTGGAATTTTGACAGTACCTTCGTTTCATAATGTAGGTGCTCACTAAGAAAGGATTTTGAAAAATCTTGATTTTAAATGCCAAAAATCAAATGTTTTTGAGTATACTTAATCCCTTTAAACACAGAATTATCAAATCAAAATCACAGAAAATATTGTTGCCAGAGTGGTATCAGATGGGTTTGGAAAAAAAATGAAATGCAAGTTTGACAAATAAGAGAAGTTATCAATATAATTTATGTTATAAATAAATATTACAGAATGAAATCCACGAAAATAATGCAGTCACATAACTTTCTCTACCCTAGACATAGAGAAAACAAAAGAGGTATGGTAATGTATATATTATTATCTCGCAGGTTTTTGGAGAGAAGACAGTTTTATGGTAACATGAGAGTGAGAAATAAAAATTTCCCTCTCGATATTACAGTTTTATGTTACAGGAATTTCTGTTTCGTCTAATTTGAACCCCTACCAGGCTTGCTGTGTACAAGCGATGGGATGCAAAATTCTACATCCTCTATGAGCCATAAAAACTATATCAAGCGTTTTCTGTGGGAATAGTTTGAGTGTGATAAGTCGTTCTTCCTATTTCAAATTATAAATACCTATATTAGGACCTAGAATTTAAAAATCGAAAATCCTTCATAAGTTAATTTCCAATTACAAAATAAAAACCCTGGGCGACGCAGGCCTTTTAAGCTAGTATATATATAAAAGGCTTTGTCCTGACTGAATGACTGACTGACAGAGAATCAACGTAGAGCCTAAATTATAATAGGTAGAGACTTGGAATTTTGACAGTATCTCCGTTTCATAATGTAGGTGCTCACTAAGAAAGGATTTTGAAAAATTTTTATTTTAAATGCCAAAAATCAAATGTTTTTGAGAATACTTAATCCCTTTTTACACAGAATTGTCAAACTCAAACCACAGTTCACATGACAACAGTGTATTGTTGGCATTGGTACCAGGTAGGTTTGGAAATAATTGAAATGTGACTTTGACGAAACTATTGATATAATGCATTGCTGTAATTAAATATTGAAGATGAAATGTATATTATTATATCGCAGGTTTTTGGAGAGGGAAGTATAAAAGTGAAATTGATTTACTTTTTAATTTCATCCCCGAAACGGTTGTATGGTAATATGAGAGTGAGAAATAAAATATTCTGCAAAGACAATACTATTTTATGATACCGGGATTTCTATTTCTTCTTATTTTAACCCCTACCAGGCGTGGTGTGTAGAAGCGATGGGATACAAAATTCTGCATCCTCTATGAGCCATAAAAAGCTATATCAAGCGTTTTCAGCGGGAATAGTTTAGTGAGATAAGTCGTTCTTCTTCATTTCAAATTTTCAATACGTATATAAGGACCTAGAATTTGAAAGTCGGAAATCTTTCATAAGTTACTTTTGAATTACAAATACAAAACCCGGGCGACGCCGGGCCTTTTAATCTAGTGATTGTATAAGTCAGGTAGTATCGGTGTGGAAGAAAGACGTACGTGATTTTTTATTTATTGGTGAGGATTGTTTCTGCGAACATTCAAGAAAAGAAAGGAGGAAGGCCGACGCCAGACATTAGGCCTCATACAAATACTAATCTACTACTAAACTAATCTATACAACTAAAACTACTAAATACTAATCGAAAACTTATCTATGGAAATTTAATATAATTTTTTTTAAAGTCATAAATGAATTACCGGATGTCTTAGAGAAACGAAAATTCTTCTCTGCTTTTAAGCACTCAGATGAGCAAAGCTCGTATTTAAGAGCTGCATTATCAGAACTCTTAATAAGAGAGAACAAAGAAATTTACATAAACTAAAACAAAAATTATACATAAACTAAAAACAGTTAAACAATTTTTTGCAAAAGGAATTTTAAAAGAGAGTTAAAAATTACAAAAACAGAACTCTATTTTACAAATGGATTTATATTTATGCTAGTCATTTAGAAATAGAAAAGGTGAAAGAAATCAAGACGAAACAAATGAATAAACAAATTATTAGATTAGATTAGGTTATTAATATTAAATAGTTTTTAATATTTATCTTAAATTGGTCGACACTATATTTTATAAAATCAGGACTTTCTACAATAAGAGTTTTATAAAGTTTCAACTTACAATTTAGACCATGAAATTATTGTTTAATAGTAAACCTGCATTATGTTTTTGCTAAACGAAACAACCATGTGTCTTCTTGTATTTTGACCGATGTTGAAGGAAATAAATTCTGATCGGTTTTTAAGGCAATAAGACAATGTAATCTTATAAAGCTGTTCGATTATCATAACCTTGAATTTAGAGTATAATGCCCGTGATGTTATAATGGCATGGATCAGGAAGACAAGTTCAGGAAATACAGCATACTTTTTCATCATTAGATGAAACTACAGATGTAGCCAATTTGGCTCAGCTTTATGTAGTCAGGTGATATGTCGCAGCAGAAGGAGAAATTCACGAGAGATTTCTTTGATTTTTAAATATATCTGAAAATAGGACTGCTGAAGTTTTGTACAATATTGTGAATGACCTCACGAAATAATATATGGGCGGAGAAAAATTGGTTGCACAATGATATGACGGCGAGTCATTTGAACGGTGTGGAGTGAAAAGCACATTTCCAAAGGCTAACTGTTCACTGTTATGCTTAAAGACTCTAGTCTTCTCTCAGACAGCACCTCAAATTAGAGAGTGTTGGATATTTGCTTTCTCTTTCTTTCTTTCTTTCTTTCTTTCTTTCTTTCTTTCTTTCTTTCTTTCTCTCCCATTGTAAGGATGTTTATGCGACCCAGATCGCCCAGGCCTTACAGGACCGCAAACGGTCGGAAGAGGGATATCAACGCTTTGGATCACATACATAATTTTTTAAGCAGATAAGGACATGGAGGGTCTCCTGGCTGAGTGGTCAGCCTAATGCGGGACCACCTCCGAGACAATAGAACAGATAGGACGACACACACCAATCGCTCGCACACTCATTCTGAACAAAGCGAGGATGAGATCCGGGGACCACAATGGCTTAAAGTTACCCGATATTCGTCTCATAGGTGAGGAAAAACCCCGGAAAAGCCCCCACCTAGGTAACTTATTCCGACCAAGATTTCGGATATTTTCCCTAACACTCAATGGCATTGCTACATTTTTCTTTAACTCTTCAAAGAGAATCAGTACCATGTACCTTTTAAATATATACACGGAAGAAATTTAATTTCTCATCAGCAAAATAGAAATAATGAACGAATTAATTATGCATTTTATTGATATTACATAAAGCAGATAAACGTATTTATGTCCGTCCGCCCTATAACTGTGCACAATACAAACAGAAACACAAACAATATTGAACGTAGTAAAACATAACCACGAACACACAAATGCACCAAACACAAAGCAAAGTTATGAAACACACAAACAAAGCTGATAAAAATACTAATGTATTTACAGTGGATAACTGCAATAGTTCTACTGACATACTCTCACGTTTCCTTCATTCCCCCTGCCGGCCAATAGTACACCAAGCACACCATGTGATCAAGTTATTACTATTACAATAATCTTACTAACCTGACTTTTCTCCTAATGCTATATTGTAATTCGCTATTATATGTCTTGGCTCGTTAATGCCTCAGTCTGTTCCCCGTGGGCTATTTCATTGCACGATCAAAAGTAACTAACATCTAAATTTTTTCCCCACCAGGTTTGGAATCATTATTGTTTCTCGTGTATCTTCATGCTAATCTGTTTTCATTTACACCAAACCAAAGACGTGTTTATTGCAGCGAGGAACTAAAAAGAAGATCTACACGATAGTAAAAACATAAAACTAACAGCGGCCTTAGCACTTAAAATATACTACCAAGGCTGATGTGAAGGTTTTGGCCGGCAGTGGCATAAATTATTACATTACATTGATATAATGATTCATTTATAGTGGTGGTGAGAGTAATATAGCCTATGGCAAGCGTGGATTATGAAACCGGTGGTAATGTACTGTTAAAATGACCTGATGTACGGGTTTTAAACCTAAGTGGACTTTTGATTGTTTTTCCCTGTATTGTATTGTATTGTATTGTATTGTATTGTATGGAACCGCACTTTAGGGGAGAGCACGTAGGCCACAAATGCGGGCCCTTTGTGTTAACCCCTGGTAATGAAATGATTGGCATGCCCAAAGGCCCCCCGAAGCATATTCCACCGCGAGCCCCACCGAACTCCCCAACATCCAGGTAGAGCCAGAAACCACGCCCCCAGGGTCCCGCAGGCATTTGCGTGCGGCACGATCCCGGTTCCTCACGAAGAGAGTCCGTAGGGTCGCGGCACACCAGACAGCCCCCAGGTGTGCAGCATACCCCAACAACCACAAGACCACAAGCCACGGGGCAGGCGGGAGAGGTCCGCATCGGACGCTGCAGCGGGAGATGGCCCGAAAGCCGGGAAAGGAAACGGGATGATAATGAGGGGGAGTTTGAAGGTGAACTGGGAAGTGTTGGTGGAATGAGAGGAGGAAACGGGAGGATCCCCGAGAAAAACTCCCCAAGTCACGGCTTCGTCCACCACAAATGACAAGCCCGCCTCCCTCAGGATTTGAACCCGGGACCGCTTGCATGCCAAGCCCATGCGCTAAGCATGAGCCACCGTGTTTTCCCCTGTATCATGGCGAACCGTGTGCAAACCTGCCAATGGCCATAGCTTAAAACAAAAAATAAAAACTGGTATATATAGTAACTTATATCCATACTGTGTAGGCCTTCATATGTACTTTACATATGTACTACAAGACACGCTCAATCAATATAAGGATAGGTCATTCACTTCCCGCAAACACAGAACTTGAGTTGTTGAATGCTATTATATGTAGTGTCAAAGAACTGAGCTTCGATCGAAATTAGTGAAAGTATGTGACAGGCACGAAATACACAGGCCTACATGGAAAATGGTTATTCTTGATTGGGTTAAGTTTTCATACGATATTCCAAAATTCTAACGAACAGGATACTTTTTGTTCGTTTCATTTGATCTACACCGGAATGTTAAGGTCATCTATTTAAGTGAAATGTGAGTTCTTGGTTCGAGCCCCAAAGGGTCACAGGAACTTTTAAATCAAACCAATCCTTCTGATGGCACTATGGTCCTATGGGACAAAAATTATATAAATTATATCCAGTAGAAATGCTAGTCAAGATGTCCAGTGCTCAACTTTATTACTTTCATGTCCGATTGATTGAGAATCTAGGAGTCGCATCCTCCTGGAGCCCTTATGACTACGTATATTTCTTCTTCTAAGAACGTTAGAAAATAATGACTCAAATATAGGGTTCTCTTTCATTTCTAAAATGTTTTGCCAAATTTTTCACACAATTTTTTTTTTTTTTTAAATCTTTGTAACTGTATGGTCATTAATACTCTTAGAGTAGTTTACTTAGCCCTAGTCGAATTCATTATTCAGTATGGTATTATTGGATGGGAAGTATTTCTAAAAGTGTCCTTAATCCATTAACTTGATTACAACAACGCATAATCAAAGTCTGCTTAAAAGCGGTTGGACTACCCAACTGAACTAATCTATTACCAGTTTAATGTATTTAACATCGACCAAATTTTTACTCTTTATTAAAATTATACCACAAAAAAAAGACAAAATTCCTAGTTGTTCCATATGAACACACCACAAGACGAAATAAAACTGGTACTTTAGTAGAAGCTAAAGTTTCACTTTTGTCACATAGCTCTAGTATAATTCTAAAATCAAATGTAGTTATAGAGTTTTTAAATTATTTAGAATTTAAAAAATCAAATTAACTTCAGTTTACATTTCTTTTTCTTTTCAATTTTTCGCAATTATAGTCATTATTAGGCTACCTATATCACTTAAGTCATACCACTGCTCCCAGCTTTTGCCACTCTCCCCAACTACTTTTTTTATCAGATTTTGTCTACTTAGTTTTAAGGTAATTTTAGGTTAACATTGGACTTCTGTTGTAAGACATAGGCCTAAATAAATATAACAGGGAACTGCCTCCAAGCATGAGCTCCTGATCTTTCGGGATTTCAGGACCAACAAATGTACTGTTTACGTATTTATGTAATTTTGAAATAAACTTTGAAATAAATTAACCTTTTAAAAAATCTAACAGTCGTTAAAATTTATGTCCGGCTCCTCATTCGGTAAACACGTTTCAAGACTTTCAAACGTACCTCATTCAGTAAACATGTTTTAAGAGTTTCAAACGTACGTTAATTAATTAGGCCTATAAGTTCATTATTAAGTAATTTTCGTCCGATTTTGCAATCTCTAAAGCATTTAACGATGAAGTCTTGCATTTTCTTTTAAAAATAATAGAGAAGTCTGAGTGGTTTGCAAGAAGAGAAAACTAAACATGAAATAAGACGTGCAGGTGTTTGAAGGTGTAAAATTGTAGTTTCAGAATGAAAGCAAAAATGTGACAGCGAATGCGTTTTAAAAAAAGGTCAACTTGAAATGGAAGTTAATTAATTCCCATTCATTCTTAACTCCGGTACGTCGTCTTTAAACGGTCTACATTCAGGAAACTTCTAAATTTAACACAAATTTATCACGACGGAGAACACGCAAATATGAAAGCTCAACCAGGTTACTAAAGTGTATTACCGTACCAGGAAAGACAAATGCAGTACACATTGGCAATGCCTGTTTAATGTTACAGGTTGGATTAATTTCTTACATTATTTGGACCCATCCAATTAGGCTGGTTTTTCAGTCGGGTTAACCTCTAGTCTATTTTGTAAACCATTGCTTCAGACAACATTATCTATTTTTGTTTTCTTAAGTAAAACTAAAACGTACAAAATTGTGATAAACCATTTTACATATACAGTGTCATTTCCATATAACTGCCAAAATCCCAGCTGGACGCGGGATCGACGGGAGCCCCAGCTCTGCCCGCAAAAGTTGGTTTGATCTTAGGGTACATCAGCCACACAATTGAAATTTGCATCACAAAGCATAAAAATCTGTACCAAAGTCCTCTGATATGAATATAAAATTGCAAGAAAAGGTAAAAACCGTCCAAAGGAAATAAAATATCTAAAATAACGAAACAAGATCACGGGAGAAAATGGTTTAAGGGCAGCATTTAGTTTTAAGCTATTATATTCAGCCCTAGCCGTTGACTTACAAAGAGAACGTTAATTTTTCTTAGGCTAGCCTTTCATTAATATATTGAAGCTTTTAATTATTATACAGTAAGACATAATGGGTTTGAAGCTCCATTTACTTCATTTGTAATATGTAATTTTCTTCGTAAAAACTTAAAATCTAACTAAACTAGGGTGACCAGATTTTCAAAAACAAAACAGGAACACTTTGAATATTTCAGCACTTAAAAAAAGGAACCCAAAAAGGGCATAATCTACATAAAAGTTGAATAGCATTCGATTATATATAATTATTTTGAACATAAGTAAAATGCAGGACTAGAGTGTATGATTACAATTACGAAGTAACAGAATTACCCATCATTATGTTTATGTGAAGACTCATGTCCTTCAAAAAGTTTTCTTCTTTCAGTATTCTTTCATGATTGTCAATGCATGAAATATTTCGCCTGTTCAAATGCTGTTTTATTTCTGAATTGCTTCAGTGTTCAATCGAGAAGTGAACGACACACTGTAGGCCTACACAGCAATTTGTTTGTTGTTGCGGCTTCTCTGAAGAAGGGATATTCTTCTGTTAAATCCCGAGTTTGTTTGTTACATTGCATTATTTATAGTAACATACATTATTACATTGCATTATTTATGTAAAAAAAAAGAAAAAAACAGAAAAAAATTATAGAATAAATTGGGTTGAAACATTGAAAGACAAAACAAAATTAAAGTTGTGCTATTAATATTATATATATATATATTTTTCCTCTTAAAATGTTTGAGATTGTAATTTATATATTCAGGGTGCTCAGCAATAAACGTGTTATACAATTTCAAACCATAGTTTTGACCATGTAATTGCCCCTTGGTCGCCTTACATTTTGATTAAGCGAATCGGAAAATGGCGTTTCTTCTTCTATTTTGACAATGGCTGAAGGGAATAAATTTAGATCTGTTTATGGTAATATAATAATAATTTTAACTTATAAAGCTGTTCGATTTTCATAACATTGAATTCAACACAAAATAGTTTTGATGGGTAATCAATAGGTTTATTTAAGCAAATTTTTATTATTCTCTTTTGAAGTAAAATTAATTTTTTACAAATGGTCTTAGAAACGCTACCCCAGTCAATAATTCCATATTGGATTAACGATTCAACTAGTGCTAGATATATTTACTGTAATGTAGAAATTGGAAGTAAATTTCAAAGGTTAACAAATTTGTAAATAGTCTTGCGTATTTTATTTGTGATATATGCAATTTGCTTGTCCCATTTGAGATGTCTATCAATAATAATTCCCAAGTAATTTACTTCAGAAGAATTTTTCAAACTTGGGCAATACACATTTGCTTAGAATTACAAAAATTTCATGCAATTTTATATTTAAAGCGGGATTGGGTTTGGCGTTTACTACTGAATATAAATAAACTATACTTCCTTTTCAGCATGATAAAAAACCAAGATGACATATCACGCCCACAACATAATAGAAGGATTTAATAACTTCACTGTTATTATTATTTCAGGTACTGTACACCAGTGGCGGATCGTAGGTTTAGGAGCAGGGTGTTGCACTATTTTACAGGAATTAAATACATACAAATACCGCCTAAGATTACTTGTAACCTGATAATATATAAATACTCGTTTCGCTCGTTCGGAGCTCTGCCTCCAGACCCTGTGGTTTTCAGAAAAAAGATTTTTTTTATGATCTGACACTGCATCGAAGATAGAGTCTTTGTATTTAGACTACCATAGCCCATAATTACTGTTTAGCCATACTAAAGCTTTAAAAAAGTGCTGAACGACTTTAAGATTGTTCTGGGATATAAATTAAATTTTTTTAACTTTTTTAATATACGCTAAAAGCTATAAGCTAAGTCTGACAAATTTCAGGTTTCTAGCTCATCTGGAAGTGGGTCAGCATTAATGCCAGTGTACATTTTCAATGTTTTTGAGGGTAAAAAAAAAAATGAACATTTTGAATTTTCCCGTCGATTATAGGCTGAATGCTATAAGTCTGCAAATTGTCAAGTTTTTAGCTCATGGGGAAGTGGGTAAACATTAGTGTCAGTGAATGGGTGATTTAGACTGTGCTATATGTGAATGACGTTATGCTAAACAGTTTTTCCATTCTTGTAGAGCAGCTAGAATCACCAAATTTGACACGCTTACAAAAGTTAGATATGCAAATATTTCTACCACATCTTATGATTCTAGCTGTTCAGTAAGTCGTAAGAAAGTACATAATATCGTAAGAAAATGTATAAAATTTAGTTACAATAAAAAATATAAAACTCCAACTAAGGCATAACCGATGGAGATACAACAAAAAGGCATAGGAGCAAACTTGTAGGTCTCTCAAAATCCTTCACTGGAAGTGCAATCGGTTTTATGACACGACTTACTGTGTATCTACAATAAGCTTCCAAAAAAGATCTACAGCAACTTTAAGCTTCATCCGCCATTTTGAAGGTTTTTTGAGGGGCATAAAATAAAAAAGTAGAACTTTTTGAAAAATGTTACTATCGTTTAAAGGCTAAATTTCAAGTTTCTAGCTCATCTGGAAGTGGGTAAACATTGATGTCAAAGAGACTCTTTGACATTATAGGGAAAAGATAGTGTCTAATAGGACTGTGTGCGTGGTCTCGTGGATGGGTTGGGTTCGATCCCCGGTACCTACTCGATTTTTTCTGAGGTAGGGAGGTCTGGAACGGGGTGTACTCAGCGTCAAACAATTTGAGGAGTTACTTGATTGAGAAATAGCGCCTCTGGTAACAGAACCCATCATTAACTGCAGTGGGTGTCGGCATGCTAACCATATGTCCCCAATCCTGCTATCTGCCTATGGTAGATGACGCAGATCCCTCAGGGATGTAGAGCCACGGAGTCTAGTTCAGTGTAATAGTACGGTAAAATTAGCAATATAGATCTCGCCACAAAGTGATTGATTACATTGGCAATTGGCATCTCTTTAAGGGGCTTCATAGCTCGTGCTCTTGGTGAAGAGAAATCTTGCAGAAAGCAGACGACGCGACCTAGATAAGCTGCCGTGCTTCAGGCGCTCTAGCGGCGAAGACAAGAACCACACCTTGTCGTTGCAACACCCAAACCCCAAAAGCACGGGACCCGAACCCAAAAGGAACTTGAGTTCTACCACAAAGTCAAGCATCTCGCACACGCTACTCGCCCGCAAAATGAGGCAGGAAGTCCTTGCAAATGCATTGCGACGACCAACCGGCATTTACATATTTAAATGATTTAAAATTATTTAAAATTGTATATTATGTGAGGCATGTTTTCGGTCAATATGAACCTATCAACAAGACGATTTCGAAGTATTTTAATAGTATAAAGTAATAATGAATCTAAATCCTTACATTAAAAACTGATCGTTGTGCAACACTGCAACATGATCAGAGGCCGCCACTGCTGTACACACAGACTAGCATCGGCATATAGGTTTCATGTAACAGTGCTACAACTCGTAGCGGCATTTTCTACTTATTGCAAACAGAGTGCTTTCAGAAAGGTGGTAGCGATAGTATTTTCAACTTCAACAAATAAGAAATCAACATGAAATCATAAAAAGTCACGCAATGAATTTAAGAAAAAAGGACAAAACGGGATAAAGGGACAATAAGCGTCCGTTAAGGTTTTGTTAAGGTTTTACTGCTTTCAGAAATACTACTAAGGAGTTACGATAAAATGCTAGAAACAATTCAGAATCACTGAATGAGATAAGTCCAGGGAGAGCTACGTACTTTTAATACCACTTTCAGACTTCTTATTTAATGACTCGAGCGTTTTTTCTAATTAATAAAACAAGCAGCTATTTTAAAACACAAGCATAATGTTATCTTTCTCACAGGAGGAGGTGGGAGGCGATATAAAGAGCTCGGTCTGACAGTTGCATATTACGAGTACATCGTGTCAACAGCATAGCACGGCATGGCATGCACGGCACGGCATGTGTCTATACTACATAGGCTAACAAGCATCAAGACATAAACAGGGTCCCGTCTTTCAAAATCTAATATAATATGTATTTATTTTCAACTGAAATTTTATCCATCAACAAAATATTAGTAAACCTCATGTCCAAAAAGAATGTAAGGACCAAGCGAGGTGGCCGAGATGGTAACGTTTTGGACTGTACTGTTCAAAATGTTGAATCAGAAGCAAGGTGAACATTTCCGGAGAGTAATCAATCAAATTATTGATACAGTAGCATGATTCTTATAATAAATTTATCTATAAGTCTACTTATTTCAATAATTCAACGAGACCTATATCATGAAATCACCAAACACTACTTGAAGCGAAACCGAAGTGTCAAACTTGACGTTCATCTAACCTATTAAGAGTAGGCCTAATTAAATTAAAACGTAAATTGCGAAGAATTTCATATTTCATATTTTACACAGGGGTGCCCACAGGGGGGGGGGTTAAGACGCAGACTGCGTCATTGAAATTTTTGGGGGTGGCAAAATATTATCGTTTTATGAATTTTCTGCGGGGTTGAAAATTGTTGTAAAATTAGCATTTTATATGTTAAAAATAAAAACGGTCAAGTTCTATAACTTCAAAAGGTCTCTTCTAATTTTTTATAAAGATTTCGACAGCCATGGGCGCCCATACCCGGGGGCGGGGGGGGGCGCAAGGAAAAAAATGTATATTAATAATTATTATAGTCAGGTGTTTTTCTTTTAAGACAATTATTTGAAAGTCAGTTAAGACATAAAAAGTTTGCAGAAGTTTTACCAAATTGACAACATGGAAGCAGAATCCACAGTGGATCAGGAAAGAGGGTCCAGGGGATTTGGACCCCCAAAAGTCAAAACCTAAAATTCTATATTTGTATTTAAAAAATAAAATATTTATTTAATTAAACAAGATTTGTTCGTGTGTCAAATATGATATAGCAGTTATTTTCTTTTCATAACATAATGAGTTAAATTTGCTAACTAGTTTTCAGTGCTAAAATAGCGTAAAATGTGATTTTCATTAGTTCAAAATTTAAAAATTTCCCGGGGGTGGACACCCGACTTAGGTAACATTTTCTTGTTTACATTGACATGCCTTAGAGTATGGTAAACAAATTTCCTAACTAGTTTTTGAGTGCTAAAATAGCATAAAATGTGATTTCATTAGTTCAGTATTTAAAAATTTTCCGGGGGTGCACCCCCCACTTAGGTAATGATTTCTTATTTACATTGGCATGTCTTCGAGTATGGTAAACAATTTTCCTACCTAGTTTTTCTGTGCTAAAATAGCGCAAAATGTGATTTTAATTAGTTCAATATTTAAAAATTTCTGGGGATGGACCCCCGACCCCCTTCTTGGGGGTATTCCAAACCCCCCCCGGCACTTTCGACCCTCCCCGTAATTATTTTCTGGCTACATCATTGTTGCACATATTATATTATTATTAATATAATGTTACAAAGTGGCCCAAGAAGTTAAAGCGGCAAAAAATATATTTATTTATAAAATTGCCCCTTCCATGAAAATATCATATTGGCGCCCTTGTCGACAGCCAATTAGGTTGGGGGTGAGCAATGAAGTTTGAGGGGGTGAGTCATGAAGTTTGGGGGGGTGAGTCTTGAAGTTTGGGGGGATGAGTCTTGAAGTTTGGGGGGATGAGTCTTGAAGTTTGGGGGGATGAGTCTTGAAGTTTGGGGGGATGAGTCTTGAAGTTTGGGGGGTGAGTCTTGAAGTTTGGGGGGTGAGTCATGAAGTTTGGGGGCACCCCTGTTTTACACATTTCTAACACGTAATATAGTTAGGTTTTACTTGTCTTACTTGTGTTAGACAGTTTTTCTCCATTGGTTTGTATCACATGACTAATGGCCCTGTTTCATAGAACCTTTACACTAATATTATTAGCAAAAACATAATATTAGTTAATTTTATTAGTCTTCTGTTTCATAAGAATATTAGCTAATATTATTAGTTATGAGTTCATGGCCCTAAATTATTAGTAAATGTTACTAATATTATTAGTGAACTGTTTCATACACACCAATGGTAATAGAATATGCTCATAATATTAGTTGTTTTTCTATGATTGAATTTTCTCCCATTAAGATTAGCAGAGAGGTTGAATTTGTGACATCAAAGTTGTGAAAATCAAGAAAATGGCTGATTCTGATTCAAGTAACAGTGATGAAGAAGTATATGTTCGAAGACCAAGGAATTTTAGGCCAAGAATAGCCTATAATCTTATGGAACAAACATGAATTTAATGAGAGATTTAGGTTAGGTTTTGACACATTTCAATATGTACTTGACAGAATTGGGAACTATTTAGAGCACCCCACAGCAAAGAATAAAGCACTATCACCAAAGCAGCAGCTTCAGATTGCTCTTCACTGGTTGGGTAGTGGTGCACAGTATCATCATAGTATAAGTATTAATACTTATACTGTGGTATCATTGTGTCTCTGATATGCATGGTGTTTCAAAAGCAACTGTGTGCAGAACTGTTCACAGAGTTGTTACTGCTATAAACCAAACTCTTCTTCAGAATGTTGTATGTTGGCCTGCTGACTGTGGTGAAGTAGTTGCTAGATTCCGTGAACTTGGAGGTATGCCTTTAGTGTGTGGAATAATGGATGGGACACTGATAAACATTGATGCACCAAGTAGGTACTAACTAGCTTTTGTTGATCGCCATGGCATAGTAACAAACACAAGCAGCAAACCAAACCTAACCTCAAAATTGATCAGCTGACTAATAACTAATAATATTAGCGAAGTGATTTTATGAGTAGTGTACAAATTCTTATGAAACAGAAATTTGATGACTAATAAATAATATTATGAGTTCTAATATTAGCGAGTTCTATGAAACAGGGGTCTGGGTTAAGTAATTAACATTACAAGACATCTTTATGTCAAATATAGTTGTTCCAAAGATTTGCTGATTTATTTACATCAAAGTCACTCCTCCATTAATGTCCTCATCTTCATACAAATCATTCATCACCGTCACCAGATTAATTTTCATTGTAGTCAAGTGATTATTCTCGTCGTAGAAGTGTTCATAACCATCATTTCAACAACGTCGTCATCATCAATAACACCTCATCGTCACAACCATTGTGTATCACTTTCGTTATGACTGTTCGCTATCATCATCATCATCATCACCACCACCACCACCTCCGCCAATGTATTGCAAACATAAATTTTCTAGCATTTACTGTGAGGTATTTAATTAAATATCGACACTGAATGCAAATCAGACGACTCAGCTAACACAGAGAGTACAACGCCCACTGCTGACATTTAGGTTGTAAACACTGCATATTTCAGCACGGATCGAATTTCTATTGGACTAGGACTTGTCGCCGCATTTCAAATATTTAACGTCCCTGTTACGATCTATCTCACAAGTTCGATAGAAAGTGTGCGTTGAAGTTTAACAGCAATATGATTATCTCTTCATTAATACATAAATAATATGCATAATGAGAAAATTTAAACTGTGAATCAAATGCATACCCCTATTGACAAAGAATGTGTGATAATATAGATAAAGCATAAATGACAAGATGTATAGGCTGAAGTCCTTTCAGTACAAACACTTAAAATATATCAGACGTGAAACTTAACTTCCTCTAACTAAATAACAGTTTGGCTCTTAGTGTAATATATTATAATACGTGACAATATTCTATATTAATAACATCTACTGCTGGGTAGAGGTGTACATATTCTGATTTTAGCTTGCTTGCCCCTCTGAAATTCTGCAACCAGTCACAGTTTTTAACTTGCTTGGCAAGAAAGCAAGTCAGATCACAACGATGATAAGAAATACTGTCGCTATGAGTCACAAGCTTTTCATAACCTGATGGGTTTCACAGGACCTAAGGAAACTGCAAGGCCTGGCGGAAAGAATATGAAACTGGGTATAGCAGTGCACTGGTAAGTCGTACAGTTACGTAGTTGAGGAACTTCAGATGTGTTTAGAGAATTTTACCCTGAAGGAAGCCGAGGAGAAACTAAAATGTGGAGAGTTTGAATTATTAATGAACAAAGGTACTAGTCCGGCATGGGAAAAATTTTCAAACATTTTCGAGAAAACTTCATAAAATCATTAATAACAATAACAAAAATCCCTTTAGGCAAGCCTACAGGCTGAGGTAGATTTCGAAGTGCTTTTGGTTTAATTTACTGTCGCTGCGTAGCACTCTTCTTCTTTAGCCTTGGCATGACAAACCCGCAATAATAACTGCAAAAAAGAGGAAAGAGAACTTTTTCAAACATTCAAATCTCGCCTTATATGAGAACTATCAAGAAACTAGTTATTGATTTGTAGAGTACTCATCAAGAGCTTTTCAACGATACCCCACAAGACGTAGCATGTAGAAAAGCAAGAAAGTATTACCTACACTTAGCAACTACAGTTGTTTAGCTGATAGGAATGTCGCAAGCTTATTCTGGCTTGCCTAGGTTGGGTTTGACCTTACCCACAAGCTTAAAGAAACCTGCCTGCATGCTAGCTATGACGCTGGCAACTTGCTTGTCTGGCGTTCAAGCGGGTATGGGCAAGCTAAAATCGAGATTTGTACACCTCTACTGCTGGGTCGCAGAGTTCTGCGTGCCCTCCTCCCAAGCAGCGGGCCCGGGTTCGAATTCTGGTTTCTTCCGGGGTTTTTCCTCACCTGTGAGACAAATGTTGGGCAACGTTACACGGACCGAAAAAAAGCGGCCGAATATTCGGGACGAGACCGGCTGATTTTGAGCATGTTATAACGAGCCGAATTTCGGTCGCCAAACTTCAGCAACCGCGTGCTACACGGGCAGAATGTTGACCGAAAAAACGCAAGCTGGAATTCTTTCGAGGGCAAAATGTATGAGGGTTGGAAGTTTAATAATGACAACACATCTGTAAAATCCTCCGTGCGCGTGCATTCGGTCGATATTCTGGCCATATAAAAGGCCCATGTTTCACAGAGACCGAAAAATCGCGGCCGATTGTCAGCGACCGAAAACCGTATCCATTGAATCAATGGGTAGGTAATGTTATAAATTATACGGGCCGAATGAACCTTGCTTTCTGACGGTAAAAACCGTAGGCGGTTTTTACGCCAGCGACCGGCAAAAATGCAGAATGTCGACCGAATGCAGGTGCGCGGAGGATTTTATAGCTGATGTGTTGCCATTATTTAACTTCCAACTCTCGTGCATTTTTGTAGGGTAAATTCGGGTGAGATGGCCACGTTTTCTAAAGTGCACAATAACTTGAAGGATTTTCAAGATAATTCATGTGAAAAATGTTCAATTACTTACATGGATGTACACATTCTCATAATATAATGTTTTATGGAGAAAAATGTAATTTATTGTGAGAAACCTCAAGATTTTAAAAAATGGTACGTTGACCGTTTCACTCGAGGTGTCTGGGAGAGATTGCCACAGGACATAGTTACAGTTGGGCACACCATTTTCGAAGCTAGACAGTTAATATAAAAAAGTAAAAAGACTAGGTTGCTGTACTTCTATAAAAATATACAAATAAAATAAACTTGAGTGCTAAAATAAGTTATCACTACGTAAAAGTAGACATATTCTCGAATTTAAAAAAAAACAGGATCAATTCTGAAAAAACTAAAAAGTTCTGATACATTTCTGAAAATAAAGGCCTAACTAAATTCTACTACACCCGATGGAGGGGAAGGGCCTACCATGTAACCTCTATGTAATTTATCTCCATATTTTGACTTCGCTAGTAGATGACAGGATCGAGAGCACCTGGTCGGCATGCCGACTTCCATGGCCGGTGTTGGTTATTTTCACCAGATCCGTACTGTAATTCTTTGCCGAATAGGCTTAGATTCTCAGTTGTCCTAACGAGGCTAATTGCATCCCGTTCCAGATTCCACCATCTTAGAAAAATCCGAGATGGTCCCGGAGAACCTTAATCAGCAATAGATTATAATGAAAACAACAGTTAAACAGATAAATATATTTCTGTGTTCAGCATCCCAAAAGCATGAAGGAATCATATTCGAATCAATTATGTAAAATTAACATTTTTTCATATCTGGCAGTGTTCGAAAATAGGTACTTAGAAAAATATTCGAACCTAAAACAGATGAAAACGGGAACTAGGGAAAAATAACCTGTACTCTTCAACGAGTATAATAAGGGTAATTCAATCATGGAGGATGAAATGGGCAGGACATGTTGCCCACATGGGGGAGGAAAGACATATCTCAAACGTATTGACTTGGACCACTTGGAATATCTAGACGTAGGTGACAGGGCAATATTAAAATAGATTGAAGGGAAGTAGGATTTGCGAGGGATGGTTGGATGGAGTTAGCACAGAAAAGGGTTGAACAGCGGGCTCATGTAAGCGCGGAAATGAACCTCCAGATTCCATAAAATAGGTGCTCGTAATATTCCTTTAAGCTTGCATAGGAATTGTCTATTGCCATTGAGTAAGTGAGTAAGTAAGTAAGTAAGTAAGTAAGTAAGTAAGTAAGTAATTAAGTAAGTAATTAAGTAAGCAAGTAAGTATTTGCAGAACAGTGAATCATGCCTCTTGAGAAGATAATGAGCAATGTCGCATGTATTTTAGCAATATATTTTGACATTTACTAGTTTCTCAGTGAGTTAGCAAACGGAATTCAGCATTGTCAAAAACTCAC
Source organism: Ectobius pallidus (assembly GCA_964059195.1). NCBI lineage: Eukaryota > Metazoa > Arthropoda > Insecta > Blattodea > Ectobiidae > Ectobius > Ectobius pallidus. The sequence goes on from CAXKWD010000009.1 coordinate 54,018,441, forward strand.
GTGAGCGTCAGAATGGTGGTTTCTTACGAATATCTTACTGACTCATCAGTGCAGCAAAGTTCACGTGATCGGGTTCAGAACCTCTGACCTACAGCGCAATGCATCATGGGAATTCCCTGATCTCATGTCTACAGATTCAAACAAGAAGCCACCTCATACAGGGTCTTAGATTTCCACACGAAATGTGGAATGAATGGCCTTGAGGTGCAACCGTAAGACGGATCGATTGAAGGACATTTAACACGTAAGAAGGCGTGAGAAGAAAAATGTATGTTTATAGTGGGAGTAGAAATGTACCCTTAAAAATGTGTAGCATGCAATGTCGCAATCTGACATTGGAAATATGTAAATCGGAAGAAATAAAGTGTTTCCAAATTCTGAAAATGGGTGTCGAAAGGCATTCAGTTTGGATAGGGATTGTATAGCCTAACTCTACGCCAGGTACGGGACCCTGAACTTATTGAATGGGGAGGCCAAAATAAAGGAAACTTTTCATTTACTGGGTGGTGCAGTGACATGGATCATCCCCTCAAAAATAGTTCGGGGACCCTCCCCTGGAAATAAGGACAATAAAAAAGAGTTTTAAGGTCCTATGGTTGATTCCGCCAAGTTTCTGGGCAGACTAAAATTCTTCCCCTGAGTTTTAGTTCTGTTGGGAAATTAGTCGGTTTTACATATTGTAATATAAAAATTAAAACCGTTAATTAAACATTTTTTTGCCTTTAAGTAAGTGCTGGTCTGAATTAGTTCACGAGAAATCCATTATCATTTGTAATAATAATTAAAAATAAGAAACTCTAACAGCTGCTGTCTTGTGAGTTGTCACGGCCAGTCTACGCATTTGTCACAAGAAGTATAGAGTAAAAATAGGCCTACTATTCACCTTGCATTTTACAATCCTCGGATTGAAATAGGGCAAGTACGGTATATAAATACTTTTACTTTTGTTTTTATTTAATTAAATTCGAATGTTATTTCATTAGGTCATTATTTTCGACGAATGAAATAAGTCAAATCAACGTAAAACAAAAACCAAAGGGGGGCGGCCTCTATGGCTCTCCCCCTGGATCCGCCATTGCGCGACGCTAATTTCCATATTATTAGGGGTAAGCATGACTTGTGTATTGCTGATTTCATAATTTAAATTGGAAAGATTTTCTTTCGTACACATGTCGCTCGGATAACACAGATAGGTGAGACCAGCTGTAAGAAGTATTGCCATGGCATTTAAATCTGGATTTCATATGAATAACTTTGTTTAAACACGTCCTTGGGTACATGTGATCTGGTAATGATAGAGTTCGTCTCTAGTTCCGCTCAACATGACATCAGTTATGACTTATGAGGTAAGTTATGACAGTGGAATCTTTGTGAGCTTCGTGCATGCTTGCAAATAATATGTCACTGAACTTGTTGGGCGGGTTTGTTTACATAGTACAGTATTCGATGAAAAGTACAGGTTATGATGCTCGGCATTAAGTCATTTTCTCCAGTCCCCATTTTCATCTCTCTTAGGCCGGAATATTTTCCTAAGCACCCTGTTTTCGAACTCTCTAAGATTATGTTTTTCCCGAAGAGTAAGTGACCATGTCTCACACTATATAATATAACCGGCAGAATAATTGTCAATGGATAGAAGACAAGAAGATAAAAGTTTCTGATTTGCATAAATCAAGCGTTTTCTGATTTTAGTCAACACTTAACTCCTTCCTTTGTGTTTGTAATTATTGCTCCCAGATAATAGAATTTCTCCACTTGTTCGAATGCCTTATAGCGCACTATTATGGTATTTTATGACCACATACTTAGTTTTTTTCTGAATTAATTTCCAATCCAACATTCCTGCAGGCAGTGAAATGACTATGTGTTTCTCCCGCTGGTATGTGTACACCATGAAATGGTCAAAAAAGTTGATTTTTTGAAATAAGTGTATCTTATTCAGCAATTTCTCCTCTTTAATGTAATATATTTACTTTTTAAATAGGACGAGTATTTTTTTTTATTGTGCATTTTCTAGTCATAGTACATAGTGTTCATGCCCCTTTTCAAGCTGTCAGTTTGATTAGCTATATCTTCATGTTCAAGAGAACAGCTGGTGTGGCTATCAGGTTGCTAAGGCAAAAGGTATGAACTATAAACATACAGATCCTGGCATACCTACAGAAATAATTAGGGAAATAAAACCAGTGTATGCCGTCACGGTGGCTCATGCTTAGCGCGTGGGCCTGGCATGCTAGCGGTCCTGGGTTCAAACCCCGGGCCTGGCGGGCGTGTCATTCGTGGTGGACGAAGCCGTGACCTTTGGGGGTTTTTCTCGGGGATCCTCCCGTTTCCCCCTCTCATTTCACCAACACTCTCCATTTCATCTTCAAACTCCCTCTCATAATCATCCCGTTTCCTTTCCCGGTTTCCTGTTTACCCTCGCCCCCAGCACATGCTGTGGGCCTCTCCCGTCCTCCACGTCGCTTGTGGTCCTGAAGTTGCTGGCTGGTGTGCTGCCAACCTGGAGGCTCTGTAAGAGGTACCGAGGCAGTGGCACACGTGGCATGGTAGAGGTATCTGTTGGATGTAGGGGAGTTCCGTGGGGGCTCGCGGTGGGGTCTGTTGTCGAGGGGCCGTTGGGCTTGCACATCATTCCATTCCCGGAGGTTGGCACAATGGATCGTAAGGCCGAAGTGCTTAGGGTCGTCCCAACCCGCCTTCCACCCTTAAGGGGACAGATCAATCAATCAATCAAACCAGTGTATAATAGTCTTACGGAAGAGAAGATGCTGGAAAAATATCTTCACGGCAAGAATGTGAATGAGAATGAGTCCTTCAGTGGCTCAATATTGAAACGGTGCCCTAAGGAGACTTAATATAGTAAAGAAAACATTGAATTTATGTGTTATGGATGCAGTATGTCACTGGAATATTGGATCTGAGAGTGAATTAGAATCGTACAGGAGAATGGGAATCGACCCAGGAACTAATACCATAGCTGGAGTACAATCTTCCAAGAAAAAACAAGAAACTATTGCGAAGAAACAACAGACACCAGAAGCCAAAAGTAGAAGAGGGTATCTCAGAAACGGGAAAAGCTCAAGTTTGATTAACAAACAAAATCAGAGGGAGTTACATATGATGCTGGAGGTTTTTGAAGAGTTCAAACTTCAACATTAAGTTCAGTTTTGCAATGTAATTTGTCAGCAAAAACATATTTCAGCCTTGTATGAAGACAGTTAAAAACTAAAAACATCATCTAGTGACTGAATTAAACTAACATTTGATACAGTTTAACAGCACGTTATGAATTGGCATACTATGAAAAGTTTCATGATAATATTTTTTTTTAAATATGATACACCGATGCTGTGAAGTAATAAATTTCATTAAAAATTAATTCAGTCTCTGGAGAAATCTTTTTGCTACAATCTAGTGAAGGAATTTTGAAAATACTCGTATTTGCATTAGTATAGGAGATACAGTGTTTCCCTTTTCTTTAACTTTTTTAAACAAAATATTTATTTGTTTAAACAATTAATTTTATTTTGAATTTTTTTTAAGTAAAATCCCTTAATAATGAGTCAATGAATAATGAAAAAATGTTAAAGATAGTAACTAAAAATTATAGAATTTTACTCCTCAGGGTGTACTCATGCCTTGTCATCGTCCAACAGATAAACATCATCTGCATTATTAGTATGATTACCTTAATAATTCTAATTTATTTGGGATAGGTTAAATTAACCTGTAATAGTACCGCCTCGGAAGACAATATCATAAATGCTAATGTATCATTTCTCGCGATAACATGTGTTTCAGCGAAAACTTTGAATATTCTGTTGCCTTCAGTAAAGAATTCTATCTCAGCGATATCTGAGACGCAGGCAGGAAAGGCTTCTAACGTGACATGGAGCACTTATTATTTCGTTATTCAGAAGTGTAAAATATGTATATGATGCGATCGTAAACTAAGAGTTTGAAGTATACATTATTTTATTTTTTCGTAAAAAAAGTATTTTTCATCGGCTGTATTTATACTTCTTTTAACTACGAGGCCACATCAGGAGTTCGGGATCTGTGTGTATACAGTAGAGTAGGCCATGGAACTATTGATTGTCAACTGTCTTCAACTGATATTAATTTGAATGGATAATTATGACACAAGTTGAAATGGCGAAATGTAAATATCCAATTCGGCTTTTGCCTTTAGGACTGGAGAAACCATGAAAAAACCCACGTCTAATTGGCCGACCACGGGATTTGAACCTAGGAACTCCCGAATGTAAGTCCAAGACGTTACAAAAAAAAGTGTTGTTAATAGGCTACACTCCAATAATAATCAGCTGATGAATTGTCTCGCAAATCTGTAAGTTGTAGGAAATGTTTCCACCAGCATCCATAAAAGTGTGAGGAAAGATTCTCTCTAGTGACTGTGGATCATTACTCGCGGAACCCATCTGCAGGAAATCCAAGATCGCATATTTTTTTCACGTTTATGACGCAATCACCACGCAATGACTAACTCAATTGCACATGATATTGGATGGGATTCATTCCTTGGATGTAGAGAAATTGGATGAATTTTACTTTACAGAATTTATTATATGCTGTCATACTGGACAGAATAAGTACTCGCAGTAACTGAATTTTTACTCTAGACAAATTCATGTTTTTATGACCTGTGCTTGGCAATTTGCACATGATTTTGCACGATTGAGTCCTTTTCTTAATTTATACACTCCGAGCAATATAACTTACTAGCTGAAAAGGCCCGGCGTCGCCCGGGCTTTGTATTTTGTAATTTGAAATTAACTTATGGAGGACTTTCGATGTTGAAACACTAGGTCCTGATATAATAATGTATGTAGAATTCGAAATGAGGAAGAACAACATATGGCACTCAGACTATTCCCTCAGAAAACGCTAGATATAGCTTTTTATGGCTCATAGAGGATGTCGAATGCTGCATTCCGTTGCTTCTACACATCATGCCTGGGAGGGGTTGAAATAAGAAGAAACATAAATTACATAAGATTGTATTGACTTGACGGAAAATTTTATTTCTCATTCTCATGTTACCATACAACCGTTTCGGGCCTGAAATAAAAAAGAAATGCAGTATCACTTTCATACTTTCCTCCCCTAAAACCCGGGACATAATATACTGCGAGTATAGGACTCAAAATGTTCCATCCCATGCTTAGGGCCTATGATAAATCTCAACTAATACAAAGCCTACAGCTATGGATAACTGACTATTTACCGACTTCTGATATAGCATACTCACACACTTAAGTTGCTCCTGCAATACGACCTCTTATTCTACATCAAAATGTGGAGTGAGAAAATATTTCTTATGTCAAGGGTAGAGAAAGTTTTGTGACTGCATCACACTGTGCTTTATTTTCGTGTAATTCATTTTTCAGTAATTATTTTCGCCAATATATTACATGGAATCATAATTCGTTAAATTCCAGCATTAGGCTATATAGTTGCCAAGGCCCTATGTAATCACAGTAAACAATTCACTGTTGCCATGTGAACTGAACAACATTTCATTTTTTTCAGTAGAATATTCACAGAAATTATATAATTTTCAAGGGAAGGACTGATTTGTTTCAATTTTAATGTTGACAGCTATACTTCCCGGGCTTAACTGGGTATGTGTGCAAAATGTCGTGTAAATTGGTAAAGAAATGTAGATTTGTATAAGGAACAAACATACATACATACATACACACTTTCGATTTTATATATTAGACTAGCTGAAAAGGTCCGGCGTCGCCCGGGCTTTGTATTTTTTAATTTGAAATTAGCTTATGGAGGACTTTCGATTTTGAAACTCTAGGTCCTTATATAATATGTATGTAGAACTTGAAATGAAGAAAAAGATTTATCAAACTATTCCATCAGAAAACGTTAGATATAGCTTTTTATGGCTCATAGAGGATGTCGAATGCTGCATTCCGTTGCTTCTACACATCATGCCTGGGATGGGTTGAAATAAGAAGAAACATAAATTACATAAGATTGTATTGGCTTGACGGAAAATTTTATTTCTCATTCTCATGTTACAACCGTTTCGGGGCTGAAATAAAAGAGAAATGCAGTATCACTTTCATACTTTCCTCCCCTAAAACCCGGGACATGATATACTTCGAGCATATGACTCAAAATGTTCCATCCCATGCTTAGGGCCTATGATAAATCTCAACTAATACAAAGCCTATGGATAACGTATCAGCGGAAAGGATTATTTACAGACTTCTGATATAGCATACTCACACACTTAAGTTATCCCTGCAATACGACATATTCTACATCAAAATGCGAAGTGAGAAAATATTTCTTATGTCGTGGGTAGAGAAAGTTATGTGACTACATCACACTGTGCTTTATTTTCGTGGATTTCAATTTCAGTGATTATTTTCGCCAATATATTACATCAATGGAATCATAATTCGTTAAAGTCCAGCATTATATAGTCGCCAAGGCCCTATGTCATCACAGTAAACAATTCACTGTTGTCATGTGAACTAAACAGCATTTCACTTTTTTCAGTATAAAATTCTCAGAAATTATATAATTTTCAAGGGAAGGAGTATTTTGTTTCAATTTTAATGTTGACCGCTATACTTCCCGGGCTTAACTGGGTATGTGTGCAAAATTCCGTGTAAATTGGTAAAGACATGTAGATTTGTATAAGGAATAAACATACATACATACATACATACATACATACATACATACACACTTTCGATTTTATATATTACTAGCTGAAAAGGCCCGGCGTCGCCCGGGCTTTGTATTTTGTAATTTGAAATTAACTTTTGGAGGGCTTTCGATTTTGAAACTCTAGGTGCTTATATAATATGTATGTAAAACTTGAAATGAAGAAAAAGATTTATCACACTCAAACTATTCCATCACAAAACGCTAGATATAGCTTTTTATGGCTCATAGAGGATGTCGAAAGCTGCATTCCGTTGCTTCTACACATCATGCTTGGGACGATTTGAAATAAGAAGAAACATAAATTAAATAAGATTGTATTGACTTGACGGAAAATTTTATTTCTCATTCTCATGTTACCATACAACAGTTTCGGTTCTGAAATAAGAGAAATGCAGTATCACTTTCATACTTTCCTCCCCTAAAACCCGGGACATAAAATACTGCGAGCATAGGACTCAAAATGTTCCATCCCATGCTTAGGGCCTATGAAAACATCCTTATTTCTCAACTAATACAAAGCATACAGCTATGGATAACGTATAAGCGGAAAGGATTGTTTACCTACTTCTGATATAGCATACTCACACACTTAAGTTATCCCAGCAATACGACCTCTTATTCTACATCAAAATGTGAAATGAGAAAATATTTCTTGTGTCGAGGGTAGAGAAAGTTATGTGACTGCATTACAAAGTGCTTTATTCTCGTGGATTTTATTCAAGAATTATTTTCACAAAACGTTAGCATCAGAATTCGTTAAAGTCCAATAAATTATTATGTAGTGTCCAGAGCCCCATGTGAACTGTGTAAACAATACACTGTTGTCTTGACAACTGAATGGGATTTCATTTTTTTTTTGCATAATATTCTCAGAAATTATATAATTTTCAAGGGAAGGACAGATTTGTTTCAATTTTAATGTCGACAGCTATACTTCCCGGGCTTAACTGAGTATGTGTGCAAAATTTCGTGTAGATTGGTAAAGAAATGTAGATTTGTATAAGGAACAAACATACACACATACATACACACTTTCGATTTTATATATTGGATACTAGCTGAAAAGGCCCGGCGTCGCCCGGGCTTTGTATTTTTTAAATTTGAAATTAACTTATGGAGGACTTTATGTATGTAAAACTTGAAAAAGATTTATCACACTCAAACGATTCCCTCAGAAAACGCTAGATAGGCCTATAGCTTTTTATGGTTCATAGAGGATGTCGAATGCTGCATTCCGTTGCTTCTACACATCATGCCTGGGAAGGATTGAAATAAGAAGAAACATAAATTACATAAGATTGTATTGACTTGACGGAAAATGTTATTTCTCATTCTCATGTTCTCATGTTTCGGGCCTGAAATAAAATAGAAATGCAGTATCACTTTCATACTTTCCTCCCCTAAAACCCAGGACATAATATACTGCGAGCATAGGACTGAAAATGTTCCATATTATAAATTCTATTCTATTCTATTCTATTCTATTCATCCCATGCTTAGGGCCTATGATAAACATCCCTATTTCTCAACTAATACAAAGCCTACAGGTATGGATAACTTATCAGCGGAAAGGATTATTTACAGACTCTTGATATAGCATAATCACACACTTAAGTTGTCCCTCTTATTCTACATCAAAATGTGAAGTGAGAAAATATTTCTTATGTCGAGGGTAGAGAAAGTTATGTGACTACATCACACTGTGCTTCATTTTCGTGGATTTCATTTTCAGTAATTATTTTCGCCAATATATTACATCGATGGAATCATAAATCGTTAAAGTCCAGCATTAGGCTATATAGTTGCTAAGGCCCTATGTAATCACAGTAAACAATTCACTGTTGTCATGTGAACTGAACAGCATTTCATTGTTTTCAGTATAATATTCTCAGAAATTATATAATTTTCAAGGGAAGGACTGATTTGTTTCAATTTTAATGTTGACCGCTATACTTCCCGGGCTTAACAGGGTATGTGTGCAAAATTTCGTGTAAATTGGTAAAGAAATGTAGATTTGTATAAGGAACAAACATACCCACAAACACACATTCGACTTTATATATTAGATAAGACATTATAACAAGGATATGAAGTATGACATAGTTCTGGATATTCTGTTTTACATACACCTATATGTTATATTTTTTAACGAAAAAGAAAGATGATAATTAAATTAGCATGATGGTTAACGTCACACATAAAACTCATTATCGTTATTATTATTATTATTATTATTATTATTATTATTATTATTATTATTATTATTATTATTATCATCATCATCATCATCATCATCATAATTATTATTATTCTTATTGTAAAGCTTAGCCGTTCTATGTTTCGTTAAAAAAATTACCGGTATTTTGAAAAATGGTAAGGAATTAGATATATTGTGATATTGTAAGAATAGTAGGCCTACCTACTTTCAATAAATGTTTACTTGTCTATGTGGCTTCTGAGAATATTTGATCATCATATTTCGTCACTGTGCAACTCGGTGTGGTGGAAGATATGGATGCCGAAAAGCTGGTATTAAATGCTCATCCGTTTGTGGAACCTGTCATGGTACATGCACCAACAAGTATACCTTTAGAAGAAAAAGAAGAAGAAGAATAAATAGAAGGAGTTTAAAATTGATGACGTCCAAGAAAATAAGTTGTTCAGGCACTCTTTAATTAATGTTGTATATGTGTATAAATGCTGAATGTTGATAGAACAATATAACCCTAAGTTATCATACGATGTACTAGGATTCCAGTGTTGGAGACTGAAAAAAATAGACAACTATACATTTATTTCAAGTACTATGTAGGCCTACTAGGTCTTATAATTACTAAATATATCTAACTCTTCACAATTTTTCCAAATGATATATTATAAGAAAAATATAATGGATAATAGGCCTGGTTTATACTTCTTATAACGTACACTCATACCATGAGATTTTTGTAAGCTTTATAATAATAATAATGAGTTTTATTTTTCATGTTTACCTTTAGTACGAATATTATTCTAAGAACTAGTTTGCTTGCTTGGCATCATGCTAATTTAATTATCATCTTTCATTTTCGTTAAAAAATATAATATATAGGTGTATGTAAAACAGAATATACAGAACTATGTCATACTTCATATCCTTCTATTTCCTGAACCATTAAATCCACAAAAATATCATTCAGATCAATTTTATAAGAACTTTTATGTAGTTAATTTTGTGCTTAAACTGTTTTTTGCTAGAACCCATAGCCTTAGTGTGTTTAGGGAAAACTGCGAGAAATTACATTCAAAAGTTCCCCCCATTCCCCGCTCACCCCCTATCCATGGGGACTTTTACTATGATGTTTAAGACACTTTCCCCCACATCTCTGCCAAATTTTAAAACTACATGATTTTTTTTTGTCCCCACTTTTCCTTTCTTGCCTAAAATATAATGTATTTTCCATTACATGTCCTGTGCTTGTACCGTGATCGGATTTTTAATAAATTCAACTTTAATTGTTTTTTGATATGTCTCCACTTGTTTCATGATGTAAATACACAATATACAGTTTATATACAAATATATTACCCCTAAATATAGAGAAAGTGCGATGTACGGTTTTCTTCGAAATCTCGAAATTTGACCGAAACTTTAAACTGTTATAACTTTTGAAAATTTGAAGAAATAATAACAAATGACTACTCATTTTAAAGCGAGTTTATTTCGCTACAACTTCTTTCATGAGAACATTGCTGTATACCTAAGGGCTGAAGCGCTAGAAGGCAAAGTGTGTCGAAAAGCACGAAGCGAAAGAGCTTTCTTCGAAAATTTGTTATTTTCGCTGGCGGATATCTCGAAAACTATTGGAAATAGAAAGAAATGTGTAGGATCAGTCTTGTAGGAAATTTTATCAGCTTTAATTTTGTATATAGCAATTTTTCCTCTATGATTCACCGTTGTTTAGATATAAGCGAAAAACCTAAAACTGGGACCTTCTGCGGGCCCCCCTGCCCCCCGCTCACCCCCACCTTCGGGGACTTTTAGTATGTTGTTCGGGACACTCCCTCCGACATCACTGCAAAATTTAAAAACTACACGATTTTTTTTTCTATTTGGTGTTTTTCGACGTTTATTGACTGGACTAATAGGGAATATTTTACTTTGCCTTACGAACTTTACTTCTTAAATCTTCTTTACTTGTATTCATAGTCAGTTATTATTTGTTCAAGGATTTTTTAAATAGTGAATGTTTATCACAATATCATTTATTACTCATGAATTTAAGGAAAGTTTTCCCAAGAATTTTCAAGATCAATAGTAATTATGAATTTATTTTATGGAGGATGACTCAGATGGCCTTAAAACATAGACATTAAGCCCTTTCTTAAAACCGAATATTCCCTCGAGAGAGAGAAAAAAACAGTAATTACCCTATGACATCTCCAAAGCAAATACGATAATTTGACTGAGCATTTTTTTTCTAGGTATGTTAATTTTACTATTACACGTACTTCCGGTGTTTTTGTATGTTTCTTCCGCATTGAATGCATCAGACTATGTCAGGGAGAATCGATAAAGGCAATTCATATTTTCTACAACAGGTAGGGAGTTTTTTGTGTGGTTCAAGCATGTATATAGTATCTCATGTATATGTTAATGCAATAATGAAGCGGACGTGGCGATTGTAAACTTAAAAAATGTAAAGAGGTTAAAGCAATATTGCTACAGTATGTTCTCTAAGTTCCAACATTAGAGGAACGTAATTCCTCTATTTTTCCACGATAGTTTAACAAGCAAGGCTGTTCTTTGTGAACCACAGACATTTTTACTATAATGATACCCATAAAAGTGCATTGCTATTCAGTTTAATTAAGTAAAAAGGTAAAGGTAAAGTGATCCCTATACAGGTCATGGAGGCTCCCAGATTTTGGACATTCGGCACATGAATGGTGGTAAGATTGTCAACCTTACGCTCCGGCCGCCTTTACCCCCAGAATTGCTCGTGGTACTCATTTCTGTTGGAGGCTGAGTCGACCCCAGGGCCGTAGTGCCACCAGAAGGATTAGGCCATTTGAAAAATCTCAACGTCCTCATTGGGAATCGAACCTGCGACCTTCCGGTTTGTAGCGCAGCGCCTCAACCACTACGCCAGTTTAGTTGTACCCTATTCAAAGTTTAATCAAAGTACCCGTGACATTGCTAAATGTTATTGGTCGACATCAAACACGTGTCGTATGAACAGAATAGTCATTATAAAAACGGTCTCATTACTTCATAGTTTATTACTTCAATAAATAGATAATACGACAGAGTATATAATAATTTCATACGAAACATAACTTTCATTCTATAGTTTTTATGTAAATCACTAGACACGTCTATTCCTAAGTTGTAGCAAATACAGTAGAACTCCAGTTAACCGGATTAATTGGGACCGGATCCAATCCAGATAATAAAAAATCAGGATAATTGGTTAAATCATGAAAAAAGCCGTTTATTTTTTTAATAAAAGCTAAATTTCACAGTACTGTACTTACATACAATGTCACATCTTGAACATATAGGTCAGAGTCAGTTGTTTTGCTGACAAACTGTCGACTTTTTCGGCTAAAAGTTTTGCTTTCTCGCAAATAATCTGCCCTGAAAGAGGGTTTCCCAATGCTCAGTGCTGCAAAAACCACTTGAATACGGCCTTAAAGCTATCCGGAAAGTTGGATTTCGGATAATTGGAGTTTTACTGTAGATTCAAGTTGTTACGTAAAAGAATATCATGTCATGACCGTAATATAGTTTTTTTTTTTAAATATAGAATATGAAACGACTAATTTGATTTTTAAGACAAAAGCACAATCAGTAAGAGAGTGAGTAGCAAGCTAACCAAAAAATCTAAATTTTCTGGATATAGACTTGACTGTGATGGAAGCGTGAATACCGGTGAATATCGGTGAATTGTTGGTCCCGTACTGTAAATCTACAGCGTTTAAAAAATGTTGGACTCTTCAATACACGTCGCCTATCCAAAATCACCAGTCAATTCACACCCAATTTAACAGACTACTTCCTCATCAGAGATAGGGCTTGTCCCCTCACCAATACGGGCCTTGGGGAAAAGAACAACTTGTGGAATCGCTCAGGTTAATGTGTTATGAAAAGTTTGTGGAACAGCGTAAGCTACAAGGCCTTGATCACACGAGCATTAAAACGAGAGTAAAATTCATAGGGCTCGCATAAGATAATAAAATTGAGTTTAAGGCATGTGCACGGGTATTTTGAATGCATGCTGGTACAATAATAAAATTATGCCGACTAATTAAGATAATGAAATCTATTACTGTGCATAGGCCTACCTGCATTTCTCTAGCTCGTCCAACAAATATAAATAAACATAAAATGCATTTTAGCTGCCCGCAAGGATATAGCAATTAATTGTTTCGCTAAACAGTATTCCCATAGGTTAATGGAAAGTGTCACTATAGGATGAAAAATTAAACTGTCACACTATGAGAGCATTCACAGGATATGTAGGAGGAGCTATAGTATTTATTGGCAGATGCCTACTATTATGCTTTGAAATTGAAGTGGTGGTACAATGAAAGTGTCATATTTCTCACATATTGCATATATTCATTATTAAATCCAACAAAGTAACCAAGCAAATAAATAACACTTTAAAACAAAAACAAAAAAAATGCATGTTCCCTATACAGGCCATGGAGGCCCAGAGGGTTCCAGGAGGTTGAGGCTCCCAGAATTTGGACACCCGGAACATGAAGGTGGTAAGGTTGTCAGCCTTGTGCACCGGCCGCCTTTACCCCCAGGATTGCTCCTGGTACTCATTTCTGTTAGAGACTGAGTCGACACCAGGGCCATAGTGCCACCAGAAGGATTAGGCCAATTGAAAACTCCAACCACTTTAAAACAAAATAGAACTTATATCATCAATAAAAAAATATACCTAACAGCATGAATAATACCACATTATATAATCTGGAAACAAACGAACTAAAGAAAAGAATAGCATAAGCCTCCAAATTGAAATCAATATCTTGACATTTTCATAACACAGACTACAAACGCGAGTAACAAGATTACCCCACATGAATACTGCAGGCTCACTTTATTATTATTATTATTATTATTGTTATTCCTACTTCAGAACGTTAGTAGAAATATAACGGAGAAGTCAATGGTTAAAAAACAAAAAACAAAAAACAAATTTACTAAAGATGAAAATAATATAGTAATGAACATCAGCAATGTATTTTCTTATCCCTTGGTAGCAGTAACAGAGCTACTGAGACAGTACAATGTTTTGATAATGTCACACTTGTACCTCGTACACACTTGTACAAGATCGTAAATAGACTAACCTTTACTCCTAACACAAGTTATTCGTAGGTACAATGTAAGTTGTTAGTGAGAAGCTTTAAAAATTACTAATGGAGATTAATTCGATAATTATTGGTGAAATACTGTACCTTCACTCTACAATGTTAGATAATGTACTGGTAATTACATTAATTGCTTGGCTTCTAGTGAAATTAGGTCGTAGCATGATGAATGGAGCTCTGGTGGAATGATATACGGCAGGGGAAACAGGAAATCCCGAGAAAACCTGCCCCAACATATTTTTTGTCCACCACAGATTCCACATGGATCTACCGAGATTCGATTCCGGGTTCCAACGGTGGAAGGCGAGCGGTCTAACCACTCAGCCATGGGGGTGGCCCTTTCTAGCGGAATCCATACTCCTTATCATCACTATTACTGTATTTTCCGTAAGATGTTTATTTTAGAATCATCTGCGGTCAATGCAAAACTGGTGAGATGGCCAACTTCAGTATTCTGTGTCTGTGCCTTGAATATTCTTTGTCCTAATAGGCCTTCCGCCGTATTATATCATACCAGGAAAATCCAAAATGCTATATTTCGGAAGCAGCCCCCACTTCAATTCAATGCATGCAGATTTCCACATTGCATATTGCTTACATATATATTGCATATATATATGTATATGTGTATATATATAAATACATATATACATTTATATATATTTGGATATTGTTAGCACAATAAATAAATTCTTTCTGAAAAATACATAAAGGACACGGGGTGAACAATAGGCAAGCCACCCTACGCTCAGCCGACTAAGCCTATGCGTTGATCTGTGCTTAGCAAGGAAAATGTCACAGGAATTAATTATATAAGTGTAAGCTGTAACATGTAAATTTTTAACCCTTTCAGAGATAAATTCGTATGTTTATGTAAGCAATCATAAAGTATATCCATTAGTGGGCTCTAAGTTTTAAATCAGTGAGGAAAATTTCAGAAGAATAATTGGTTTCCATAAATGATATTAACATGCGGATTAAAATCTTCACATTCTACATAAAGTATTACTTGTATTATTCTTATACCTCGGCTTCAAACATGTTTTGACGTGACGCATTTATACGTCAGTAGAAGTGAAAAGTTAAATAAATGTCCAGGCAACTAGGATTTGATACACAGTTTGAATGATACTTGCTACATTATCGATGACAAGAATAATAACTGGGATAGTAGCTGTACTGGCTACTTCTTTTCTACAGACATTATTTATGCGATGTGCCGAGAACGCACGGTCCGGCGGCCTGGAAGCAAGTCGTCGGCTGGTAAAGGCGTTCTAGCGGTACATTGCAAAAATAATATCTCTGTATATAAGGTACATTTCTATAAAATATAATTTAAAAACGTTCAAGCAGTTGCCAAATTTAGCAAAATTACGAATGTATCTAATCAATTTAGTAGGGATACTTCACGTAAATCTATTCACGCTTTAGGAAGTGGGTTACACCGCTAAATATTCAAGTTATCGCCCGACCTGGTTTTTATGAAAGATCGCATGACAGTGGATGTGGGATTATATAATTTCCTGCATTATGTAAAACTGTGGACATTATGTGCAGGTGAAAGTGCCTGTATAATAATCCTACCCATATTACTCTTTACAGGAGCATTTATTTTGTGCTTCTGATTTTTACAGATTATCAAAAATGCTGCTAAATTCCAGAAAATAAATCTCAAATAAAGTACCCTTCTCAAAACATACCTTTACGGTAGGTACTCGGACTAAGAGTCAAGACTATAAACAAGGTACCGAACAGGATCAGTGGAATTTAGTAGGGTCAAAGCACATGCGAGAACTTTCGGCAACGAATCAGTAGACTAATTTAAAAAGCAGGCAGCCAAATGGTGATAATTTGCTAATCATCTACCATAAGTTCCTAATCAGTGTAGTGAAATTGATCTAACTGAAAGTAGGAAAAGAAGAAGAAGAAGAAGAAGAAGAAGAAGTCACTTGGCACTAGGTCTGAGAAATATGAACTCACTCAACTGTTCAACTCATCTGGTCTCGTAATTTGTCAATTATTAAGTGCCAGTATGGTACTTTATGAGATTGTGTGGGGGACGAAAAAATGTATGTCCGTCTGTCTGTCTGTCTGTCTGTCTGTCCGTCTGTCCGTCCGTCCGTCTGTACGCACCATAACTCAAGTACGCTTTTTCGGATTTTCATGAAACTTGGTATAAACATTCATAATGTCGATGGAAGAACCCTATTGATATTGAACCAAATCGGTTCACCGGTACCGGAGTAATGCCCAATTTAGTGCATATTTTAATAGATTATGGCGCCTTTCTCATAGAAAGGCGCCATCACTCAAATACGCTGTAACGGATTTTCATGAAACTTGGTATACCCATTTATGACGTCCATGAGAAGTGCCCTATTGAATTTGAACCTAATCTGTTGACCGGTACCGGAGTAAAACCCAATTTAGTGTATATTTTAAAGACGCGGTAACTCAAATACGCTTTACCGGATTTTTATGAAACTTGGTGTACACATTTACAATGTCCGTGGGAAGACGTCTATTCATAATGGATAAAATCGGTTGATCTGTTTCGGAGTAATGCTCAATTTAGTGCCTATTTTATGGCAATATACGTATTCGAAAGAATTTATAAAAAAATGAAAATCAGTTATCTTGAAAACATAGCCTATTGTTTTACTGTGATCTTATAAGGCCTTGGAAATTAAAATACAGGTAGCTATGACAAAAAACACTATTGTTTTACATGCGCTTATCCAACTAGACCGTTAAAATGACCCAGGTGGCCGAGATGGTAGACCTTTCTTCTTCCGTAAGCCCAGCTTAATGAATAAATCTGGAGCTTAACTTGGAAATCAATTTAAAAAAAAAAAACATTCTGCATATCATAATTGCAGTCATAACTGATTAAACAAAAACATACTGGCACTTTTTTACATCAGTTTACCTGATTTTATTTATAATATCGATATCGCTTTACTTGAAGCAGTTTTAGGTACAAACAAATTAGCCTATAAAGATACTGAAGAATGGTCCTCATCGAAATTAAACATTTCTCTTCGTTTTATAAAGCTCATGCAAGCGATAAGAAGTTATTTATGGTATAAGCCTATAAGGCTTAAAAGGAAGATTTTATTCTGCGAGTAGGAGTGATTGCCAAACGAGCGTAGCAAGTTGAACAATCCTCAGAGCAGAATAACATTGCTTTAACACGCATGCCATACACTGTTTTCCAGACAGCCTTTAACATTTGTGAAATAATAATAAATATTATTGTAATGAATTACGCAACGTAGAGTCAGCCATGTTGCAGCGCGCAAACAGCTGATAGCTGTTATTTATCAAGTGCCAGTATGGTACTTTATGAGATTGTGTGGGGGACGAAAAAATGTCTGTCCGTCTGTCTGTCTGTCCGTGTGACTGTACGCGCCATAACTCAAATATGATTTTTCGGATTTTCATGAAACTTGGAAAACACATTTATTATGTCGATGGGAAGAACCCTATTGATATCGAACCAAATCGGTTCACCGGTACCGGAGTAATGCCCAATTTGGTGCCTATTTTAATAGATTATATTATAAATGCGCCACTGCTCAAATACGCTGTATCGAATTTCCATTAAACTTAGTATACGCATTTATGATGTCCATGAGAGTACCCTTTTGAATTTGACCTAATCTGTTGACCGGTACCGGAGTAAAACCCAATTTAGTGTCTATTTTAAAGGCGCAATAACTCAAATACGCTTTATCGGATTTTTATGAAACTTCGTATACGCATTTATAATGTCCATCGGAAGACGTCTATTGATATTCGACCAAATCGGTTGGCCAGTACCGGAATAATGCCCAATTTAGTGCTTTTTATGTTAATATATAAGAAGTCGCGATAACTCAAATATGCTTTATTGGATTTTCCTGAAACCTTGTATACTCATTTATAACGTACATGGGAAGACGTCTATTGTTACTGGACCAAATCGGTATACCGGTACCGGAGTAAAACCCAATATAGTGTCTATTTTAAAGACGCGGTAACTCAAATACGCTTTATCGAATTTTTATGAAACTTGGTATACACATGTATAATATCCATGGGAAGATGTCTATTGATACTGGATAAAATCGGTTGACCTGTTTCGGAGTAATGCTCAGTTTAGTGCCTATTTTATGGTAATATACGTAATCGAAAGAATTTATGAAATACAAATCAGTTATCATGACAACCTAGCGTATTGTGTTACTGTGATCTTATAAGGCTTTGGCAATTAAAATATAGTTAGCTATGACAAATAACACTATTGCTTTACATGCACTTATCCAACTAGACCGTTAAACTGACCCAGGTGGCCGAGATGGTAACGTCTTGGCCAATTTGACTTTTTTATTGTATTGTGCATATCATAATTGCAATAATAACTGATTAAAGAAAAACATACTGGCCCATTGTTACATCAGTTTATCTGATTTTATTTTCTCTCACACTGCTGCCAACATGAAAACGCTTTTCACCCAACGAATATAACGACTTTTGCATTTACCGTGAGAAATTTTCCATTTAAATAGTCGTAGTGAACTTTAAGGTTGTAATTTTTGTTATCAAACTGAGTCGATTTAATAATCATATGCAACTATTTTTAACTAAATGAATGTTTTCCATGTGACGGATACCAAAGTTGGTACCAATGGAGTGGCATAGATTTTATAACACTAGTGCAATAATGTGTAACTTTTACTTAGTGTGTCTTGTGCTAGAAGTTCTGCTTTTAATTTAAGATGTCTAAAAAAATATATTCTATACCTCTTAAAGATATAAATGATTGTCTAGTATGTTATTTTAAGCCTTACTAAAGTAGACTGTCTTTAATGAAGTAACCCACTTGAAGTGCATCCTTGTTTATGACACCCAGATGCATCATTTCACAATCTACTAATAGCTATATAGTATAAAAATTCTGACCCATCAGGTGAAATTATTGTCTAAGCTTTTCGCTGACTAATTCACAGGA
This sequence comes from Ectobius pallidus, assembly GCA_964059195.1. Lineage (NCBI taxonomy): Eukaryota > Metazoa > Arthropoda > Insecta > Blattodea > Ectobiidae > Ectobius > Ectobius pallidus. The sequence goes on from CAXKWD010000009.1 coordinate 54,037,525, forward strand.
AGAAGTTTTAATTTTTTAATTTTTATATCTTTCCATTAGATCTAATTAAGACAGTAACAATTTTGAGCATTCAAGAACGTATGAAGATTTGGGTTTGCATATTTTTTATAGTGATTTCAAAACATATGTTTTGTTCGACCATAGTATAATAAGCTTATTACCTAGGCATATGTGATATAAAAGTACCTTAATGCCATCCATTAAAGTAAAGATTTTCATTAAAACACTGGTGTGGTATCGATTAATATCGAACAGGGAACAAACTTTGAAGCCTTGACAGCAGCAAATGGAACTGAGCAAAAACTGTATTTAAAATAAAATCAATTCTGTATGTAGGTTTGCACAAGCAACTGACTACGCGAACACAAACCTACATTAATATCTGTTGCTGTATGAGTATGTATAAACACTAGCTTAACGGACACAACCATGGGCTTGATCGGCTCAATAAAGTACATAAATAGTAATGGTATTACAGGCCTACATCACTTATGAACAATACAAAATACAGTGAAATCTCGATACAACGATTTCGCAGGGACCAGAAAAAAATATTGTTGTAGAGAGAGATATTGTTATATCGAGAATTTACAAAAAATGTTTAAATATTGGTAGTATATGTAAGAAACAACTTCAATAATTGAAATGCTTTAAGTATTTAAGGAAATAAAGAATTTTTACACAAGAACTGCTATACTGTACTGTATTCACTCCACCCTTAAATTATTACACTAACTTATGAGCAAACACATTGTCTTTTCAGGAAGAAGCAGGTAAAACATCCCAGTCTCGTCAGCATTATAAATATCTTCTGGCAAATATTTCTCAGTAATTTTTTTTCATTTCATTACTGCACCAGAGATTTGCGTCATTTGTTGGTGCAGATTTCTCTTCCCATTGAATTAACTTAAAAGTTATGCCATGGCGGTCTCTAAAGCGGACAAGCCACCCATTGCTAGCCTTGAAGTCCTCCACACCAAGCATGGTAGCAAACTTCTTAGCTTGACTACAAATCAACGGTCCATTTATTGGAATGTTTAAAGTTCTTTTTTCATTGAAGCATTCCAAGGTTGCAGCATCCAAGTCAATAAATGTTGCCGTTTTCTTTCGTTTTCTAGTAGGATCCACGGCATTTGAATTGAGTTTTTCCTCGATCTCATTCCTTTTCTTTAAGAAAGTCGACACCGTAGATTCCGAAAGCCCGTACTTTTTCGATGTTGCAGTTTGTTTCATGCCTGCGTCAATGTCTTTAATTACAGCTAATTTCTGCTGCATACTAATTTGTTTGCGAGAAGCCATGCTGACAGAGAAGCACAACAACGCGAACACCACCAAACAAACTTGCCGTGCAGTGCAGGCACTGACTGGCGACCAGGCAACTGGTTTACTCCATTGTGCACTTGAGCGAGGGTGAAGCACGATCAAGGTCAAGGAAGTCGATTCCACCCTTAAAACGAGGCGGGGGAGTTCATGATTTGGACTTTCACGATCTATTTTTATCGTTGTACCGAGGAAAATGTATTTACGGGGATTCTAAATGTAATCGTAGTGGGGAGGTTTATCGTTATTAAGAGTATCGTAAAACCGAGGGGAATTTTACATTATTTTAATGGAAAGTATGCCGGGACCAAAATATTTTAACGTTATAAAGAGTATTATCGTTATATCGGTAATCGTTGTACGGAGATTTCACGGTATGATTTTCGGTACTCTATTTTGAATCTATACCACTCGTATCTGTCAAATCCGTCAAGATGTTCAGTGTCAATACCACTAATATTATTGTAACGGTTATCATAAATCATAGTGTTTAATCATTATTATTATTCATAACACGATTATTGTTACTTAATAACATTGTATGATATGGTATTGATAATAACAGAAAATTATAACAATACTTTCATAATATTACTGCTCAAGAAAAAGGGATGTTTTAACTCCAGTGGAAATGTGAATTTTTATTTTCACGTGGGCGAATAATAATAACAATAATAATAATAATAATAATAATAATATAACAACTATTCTCAAAATAATGCTGTTACAGCCTTAAGTTCTACATGTAGAATTATGCTGGATAGTCTATGTATGAATTCATTTATTAGTTAATATAATATTGTAAATCATTATTAAACTTTTCTTTTAACATTTTTTTAAATTAAGACGCCACCCGAATGAGCTCTTGGTAGGGGTTACTTCAAACATGGATAAAATTAAAATAATTAATTAATTAATTAATAATACATTCATTAAAATACAATAATTTATAGTAATAATAGCAGGGAAATTCAGAAAAGAAACACGAAAAATAAATGTTCATGTAATTATTTTCTTAAATATGTAATTGATTGATTGATTGATTTATCCCCTTAAGGGTGGAAGGCGGGTTGTGACGACCCTAAGCACTTCGGCCTTGCGGCCCATTGTGCCAACCTCCGGGAATGGAATGATGTGCAAGCCCAACGGCCCCTCGACAACAGACCCCACCGCGAGCCCCCACGGAACTCCCCTACATCCAACAGATACCTCTACCATGCCACGTGTGCCACTGCCTCGGTACCTCTTACAGAGCCCGCAGGTTGGCAGCACACCAGCCAGCAACTTCAGGACCACAAGCCACGGGGAGGACGGGAGAGGCCCTCAGCAGGTGCTGGGGGCGAGGGTAAACCGGAAACCGGGAAAGGAAACGGGATGATTATGCGGGGGAGTTTTTGAAGATGAAATGGAGAGTGTTGGTGGAATGAGAGGGGGAAACGGGAGGATCCCCGAGAAAAACCCCCGCTTCGTCCACCACGAATGACACGCCCGCCAGGCCCGGGGTTTGAACCCGGGACCGCTAGCATGCCAGGCCCACGCGCTAAGCATGAGCCACCGTGACGGCAAATATGTAATTACTCAGATTTAATTCAGGGTCATTTTTAACAATAACAGAATAATCTGGAACCAAAACTAGAACTGTGTTTTAGATTTGCTGATGTAAAACGTGCCTAGTCCTTCTGTTGGTACACAGCCTCTAACAAAAATGAGTACCAGGAACAATATTAGGGTAAAGGCGGTCAGGGCGTAAATCTGATAACCTTACCGTCTTCACATTCCGTATGTCTAAAAACTGGGAGCCTCAAACTCCTGGAACCGTATGGACTTCCATGGCCTGAATTTGAGGCACTGGCTAAAACCGCAAGGTCACGAGTTTGATCCACGATTAGGTCGTTGGGATTTTTCACTTAGCCTACTTCTTCTGGTGGCACCATGACCGTGGGGTCGACTCAGCCTCTAACATAAATGAGGACCAAGAGCAATCCTGGGGTAAACGCGGTCGGTGCGTAGGGGTGACAACTTTACCACCTACATGTACATACTATCTAGAAAAAATCTGGGAGCCTCAACCCCTTGAAGCCTAAGGGACTTCACGATCCTGTATAGGGATGACTTTATTAAGTGCCAGAATGGTACTTTATGAGATTGTATGGGGGCCGGAAAAATGTATTTCTGTCTGTCCGTGTGTGTAAGCGTGATAACTCAAATACGCTTTATCGGATTTTCATGAAAATTGGTATACCCATTTATAACATTCATCGGAAAAAGCTTATTGATATTGAACTAAATCGGTTGACCGGTACCGGAGTAATGCACAATTTAGTGCCTATTTATGGTAATATACTAGAAAGAATTTATCAAATGCAAATCAGTTCTCATGACACATATTGTTTTATAGTGTTCATATACGGCATTTAGAAGTTGCAACATAGGTAGCTTTGACAAAAAACACTGTCTACATATTCCTTCACATATGCTTATCAAACTAGACCTTTGTTCTTCCTTGAGCCCTGCTTAATGATTCGATCTGGAGCTTAACTCGGAAATCGATTAAAAAATAACTTTTCTGCATATCGTAATTGCAATTATCACTGATTAACCGAAAGCATTCTGGCACTTTGTTACATCAGTTTACCTGATTTTATTTTACTTTAATAAAAAAATACTTGAATTTTATAAATAAAAAAATAAAATTAGATACCACATCGTGATATTTGAGTGTTATTTTATTAGTATTTTATTTTAATATATTATTATTATTATTATTATTATTATTATTATTATTATTATTATTATTATTATTATTATTATTATTATAAGCTATGTATTATATAGGATATAAAATTAGGGCTACAAGTACAAATTTAAAAATTGTGAAAGAGTTGAAGATTTTTAACGCAAGACAATAAAATGGGATCTAGTAAGTCAATATACGAAATAAATTTTCAGGAATTTCCCTAGGAATGAAACATCTAAAATTAGTGACAAGCAGTCTCTCCCATCAGACTGTCGACGTGGACAGTTTTAATAAACAAATAATATTAATCCTGCTCATACTTATCAATCTCTCACACTAGATATGCTTACAAAGTTTCGTTTACTAGTAGGCTACTTCTTTGCCCGTACCATAGGTACTATAGGTAGAGGAAGTATTGTTTTCTATCCCAAATTCGAACATAAATACACGTTTAGAAGTCCTCTGAATCCAAAATATTATTTTCAGAAACATGTCAGTGTCTGTATGTGTGTGATCTATGTGTGTGTGTGTCCATTAACAGCCTGGCTCTAGAACGGAAAAAAGTATGGAAACACAATTTTGTATTTGGTAGAGGTACCTTTTGAGGATATGACACGAAGATTGGTGACGATTTTCTCTTCTTTTTAAGGGGACTCTACATTAGGAAAACTTCCTTTTTCGCGACTTCCTCGAAAACGGATCTAACGAGTTTGTTCAAATGTTGTAGGCCTACATAAGGTGCTTATACTTAAACTTTTACTTGAAACATTTTTTTTCGAACAATTTCTCGGAAGGGTAGTTATAAGCACAAGCTGTGTGTAGAAACTCAGTCTTCTCTGGTGAACAACAAAGCTTCGCATCAGGTTCAAACAACTGTATACGCTCTTTTTGCAACATAGCCTCTTATTCTATATCAGAATGTAAAGTGACATGATGTATTGGCCAGGCTTAGAGTAAAGAAAGTTACGAGAGTGCATTAATCAGATTATATTTGGGTTATGTATCCTTCGGGGAGGCGATACGATTTGTTAAGGACATTATTTTCATTTTACAACCAATTTACATGAAGAGAATGTCATATATAACCATTATATTATACTAAGAGGCAAACTTTTATTTGTTTGCAATGTTTTGACATTTAAAACCAACTACAGTATTCACAAAATATAATAAAAGTTTTAATAAAAGTTTAAGCTTATATTTTTTTTGCTTTTATGCAATTTTTGGGGTTAACGAATGTATACATCAGTAACAGTGAAAAGGATAAAATATTCCTAAAACCCTTTCATTCAGTGTGTTAGATGTAAGTAAGTATTGTCAAATAGTGTCGGTGGCGAATATGTGGTACGTCAGGAGCAGTGAAAAGATTAAGCAAGTATGGAATATAGATTGCTCTTTGCTATAAAGAATTTCGAAATATTGTTATCTAACCTGTATACTTATATAAACTATTAAAATACTTATTTAACGAAAGTATTTTGACATTAATATTAACTTAATTATTGTTTTATATTATACTTCATAAATTACATATAGGCCTAATGTTATATTAAATGAATGACAATTCTTAAATAAACTCCTATATTTAATAAATTTTTGAGTGCGAAAATATAAAAATATCAGTAGCATTAGTAGTAGTAGTAATAAATTAATAATATTAGCAATGATAATAACAGTATTAACTATAGAATTGTAACAATATAATTATATTAGTAATAATAATAGATTTATAAATTGCATTGTTCTTATTGTTGTTAATAAGTCATTATTATTATTATTATAATTATTATTACTACTACTACTACTACTATAGAAGAAGAGTTTTATACGTAAGATACTAATACACGTTACATAAACACAGATTTATAGACAAGCACTGCCTCTTACCGGGTCATGAAGGTCGTCAATAACTCTCTCCGGAACTATGCCCATGTCCTCCCAGCTCGGTCCAAGATGTTCAGTTCCTCCATCTCCATCGCCGGATTCATCAGCCTCTTCATTTTCTCCAGCATCTTCCCGCGCATCACCTTCGGACCCACTGACGGATCCAGCTTTCGTGCTTTCGGATTGTTGACTGTCAGATGACGTTTGCGAATCTCTCGTTTTCTGTCGCTTTCGATAAAGCGGTCCTCTTCGTTTATGATCTCTTGGTATACTTTTCGCAGGAGTAACCGGTAGTGGTATATGACTATGAAGTTCTTCCACATCTTGACTATCCTCTGGCAAAATCTGTATAGCTCTCTGATTTGTGTCGTCTGTCATGTATTCTATAGCAGGTGTCGAATCGTCTATAGTATCTTGCCTGACTTCTATACCAGAACCACCTGTTTCTTGATACACTTCTTGTCTGCCATTATCAATCGATTGTTGTCTTTCCTGTATTTCGGGCATTCCGCTGTTATCCACAGATGTCCTTATTTCTTCTTGTATAGAGCTTCTTCTCATTGCATTGTCAACAGAATCCCTTCTGGATTCCTGAATGGATTCTAGCCTTCCTTCAATAGATTCTTGCCTACCGTTCTGTAGTGAATCTCGCCTTGATTCTTGGATTGAATCACGCCTTTCAACAGAATCTCGTCTGATCTCTTGAATCGATCCTCGCCTTTCTATAGAATTTTGTCTATTTTCCTGTATGGAGGAAAGTCTTGAGTGTTCTAGGGAGCTCTGCCTTGAATCGCTACCAGAACCTCGTCTTCTATTTTCTAGAGAATCGCGTCTTGAATCCAGTATTTTTCTATCTAATGAATCTCTTCTTATATCTTGTAAAGTGGGATGGTTTGAATTTTCTAAAGAATTCTGCCTGCTTCCTTGCATAGAACTTCGCCTGCCATTTTCTAAAGAATCTTGCCTATTTCCTTGAATAGAGCTTCTCCTGCCATTTTCTAATGAATCCTGCCTGAATTCTTGAATAGACGAACGCCTTCCGTTCTCTAAAGAATTCTGCTTCGATTCTTGAATCGAAGATCGTCGTCCATTTTCTATCGACCCTTGTCTTGAGCCTTGCTGATTGCTTTCCTGTGAATCCTGACGCACTTCAACAACTGTGTCTTGTCTCCTAAGAGAATCACGTTTCGTACTTTCTAGATCCACCTGCCTAGCATCTTCTAGTGTATCTTCTCGTGTATAAGCGATTGGCTCTTCGTACGCAACTGCGTTCTCATCAATGTACTCTTGTGGTGTAATATCCAATACGGTTCCGTCCTCTGTCACTAACGTACCATCTTCAGTTACATACACTAGGGAGTCTCTTCTTGCATTGTCTACTGATTCTTGTCTCGATTCTTCAGTTACGTATGATGTTTCAACTACGCCAGAGTCAGATATTATCGCCTGTATAGCACCGTTTTCTTCCGCAGCCACTTCAACAATCGGAGATTGTTCTTCAATATATTCCACGCCACCTCCTTGTTCTTCAATAAATCCCACGCCACCTCCGCCATCACCACTATACTCAATTCCAGGGTTGTCCACTTCCTGGTTGGCGCTGTAATCTTCAGCGCCCCTCCCCTCCTGTTGATCGATTGTGGCCTGCCTTTCATCACCTTCCTGCTGTGCACTACCTTCATCGCTATCTGGTGTGCGCATCATCACCATCTCGCCCCCGAATCTCACGCGTCTAGGAGTCCTCCTAATCGGTTGATCCGCCATAGCAACGTCCTCATTATCATCATAATCTTCATCATCTGTTAAAACCTTCATGACGTAGTCGTTGTTGTACACCCTGTATCCTTCATCATCTGCAACAGGCTCTATGTTATTTCCGGGGTATTCCACCTCTCCTCCGTTACCTCCATTCCCGACCATTTCATCGACATACGTCCCATCTTGCTGCATCCTACTCCCGTCTTCAAGTATAGTCATCATAATCGCGTTGTCTTCGTTAATCTGAAGCTCGGTCTCTAAAATTACTCTGCTGGAGTTCAGAACGTCTTCGTCCATAGGCTCACCTTCTATCACAGTAACTGCACTCTCTATTTCTTCCGGATCATCTAACCTAGAAACAGCTCTGCCTTCAATAACTACCTCCAGTTCTTCCCTTCTTCCATCTTCATCGACTGCTATAGGTATAACACCACGTATTCCCACATCTTCTTCCTCCTCAACTGGTCTGAAACTTTCATAACCAACGTCATTTGCATCGCCAGTGTACACTTCATGCTGTGGTTCCAGCGGCTCTACACTACACATAACATTATTTACTGAGTCCACGTAACCTTGTTCTTCATCTCTAGGGGAAGGGGTCGAATCTACTATACTCTCACTATTGTCAGATTTATCCCCTATAAAAACGAGATTTTGATTTTGATCACGAAACTGTATATCTTCGGGGGAGATGGTCGAAGATGATGCTCCTCTCGCGGAAGACCCTTCGCTCCATAAAGAGCCTTCGTTTGTCTGGGGAGTCGCTTGTAGGTCTATGCCTGAATCACCTAGTGTTGAAGTGTCATATACCTGGCACAAAATATCAAAGTCTTTCTTACACTGCGGATGGAAGCCTTCAAGAAAGCGGTCGAATCTTGATTCACCTACCATTTCTCTTATTCGAACTAAAGTTTTTAAAGATTGTTCCTGGTAAGTATCTTGCACTAACTTCTTCGATAGCGCACTAACTAAGTGAATTAGACCAGTCTGTGATATTAAAACCATTCCGTCTGTTGGAGATAGAAGAGGATTTACAAGAGAAGGTATGCTGAGAATTACACCCATAGCTATATTTCCTTTCGCGGGATTATTAGTTGTCTGTTTTTCAAGTCCTTCGACTACGATATTACGAAGCACAGTTTCGGGGTCCGTAGATTGTGTTAGGTACACTCCCAGAGCATCTAGGGCTCCTTTACGCACTGATGGTGACGAGTGACCTAAATTATAAGTCAGTTCTTTAAGCATGACAGGCATCATGTACCTGTCCAGTTCACTAAGTTCTAATACAGGTATGATGTCCAACAGCACTCTGAGAGCGTGACCTCTCACCTCCCATTCTAAATCACACATTCGAGTAGCTAATTCTGCGAAAAGTAAATCCTTGTCAGTATCGGGAGGAAGTTGATTGTTCTTCACAACGTGCTCCCAAAGAGGTGTCAGCTGAAGAAGTTTGCCTGAGCTGCTAGGACGAGTAGAGTTTTTCTTCGGAATACCGTAAGTTGCATTAGATTCTGTTAAGCTCTCCATGGTTTCCTGTTGTTCTTGTCTTCGTACGCTTACTGGACGTTTCAAGAGATCTGTACCGCGGAAGAATTCACCAGATATGAGGTGCCCTTGCTTGTTGGAAGGACCGAGTGCATCTTCATCTACGCGCAGCCATCGGCGATAGTGTCCGCCAGAAACACTCCGATAAGTCATTGGTCACTAGTAACACAACACTCATCGTCCACTGTTAGACTGGGCAGCCGGTGGAAGGCTGTCGCGGCGCGGACGGACGGTACGAAGTGTAGAGAGGCACTGAAGAGGCATGACCTGATGCCAGAGTAGCCGGCTGCCGGCCGCCTGCCCCTGCGCAAGCGCTAACCGTCTTACACCTTCAAGAATAATATGCTCCAAACAGATCGCATCTCAGCAGTTACACAAATCGATATTACATTCACAAATCTTTTTAACATTGTCCCCATTCTCTCACGTTTGTGATTTCTTTCGTGCCGTGACGTCATATACCAGTATTTTCTGGGTTATTAGAGGGAAGAAATTCTGAACAGAATGTTAAGTGTATACATAAATATTTCTTTTCTTATAATATCTATTGAGAATATAGCAAGATATACAAACGTAATGTAATAATGAAGTGGTAATTTGGACCGATGTAGTTGTACTATCTCTTCACGAGCAAATAATTTTAGTATTGTTTTGCATGTAAATAGAAAAAAAGAATAATGTTTATAATGTAGTTTAGGCCTATAGTAGCGTCCTCGAAACCTATATTTTAAAATGTAGACTTAGTAGCCTACAGATAAAACCTTGTTAAAACTGTACGATATAAATTTATCTCTCCAAAGAATACTCAAATCTAGCCTCCCCTATGAATTAAATTGAATAAGTAATTAATAAAAGTCATTTTTTGAATAAGGATAATATTGCAATTTACTTATTCACATCCCATAAATATTCTACGAACGTAGTTAAACTGTGAAACTATTCTTAGTGAGCAAAAGAATGGTCGCCAGCATATTTTACTTTCTCGCATAAACGTAGTATAGAGAAAGTATTGTGATCGTGACAAAAAAATTGAAATCGAGATAACACCGGGAAGCATGTTTCACGATGCCTAGAAAACGAAAAAAGTATTTTTGGAATGACGTCTGTCCATCTGTGGACAAGCACAGCGGATAAACGGTCCATTGTATTTACTTCATTTTGTTAATTAAGGACTTTTCGAAATTTTATCGAACCGCCCAGAATTTGAGTTTTATAACTGAAATATTAAGAGGACTTTTCATGAAAACTTTTTTAAAAATGTTGATTTTTTTTAAATTGGCTCTACGATTTTAAATAAAATTTAAAATTGGAAACTCTTATATATGACTAATGAAATGGCTATATCCGTTTCTCTGCAAAAATGACTTAGGGGGTACTTTACACGTATCCATTTTCAATTTTTCTAGATTATCTCCATTACAGTAGGCGATACATGAAAACCTACCACAGTAAAATTGTAGAAAAAATTAAAAAGAACATTTTTTGTTAAATACATTTCTTTATAAAACTAATAGGTACCAAGATAAAAAAGAAATAACATGACTAAATGCGAATTTCAGAACATAGACTACATTTTGATTAAAATATGAATATCATTTTGTTACCCATAGTAACAAGAATACTATAATCTAGATATTGGTATGACATATAGTCAGTTCACCACAGTTGTAATGAACACACCAAAATCAATTAGAGCGAGGTGGTATAGGGTAATACGGAAGAGGTCCTGGGTTCAAATCAAACCTAGTGGCCATCCAAATTTACCAGTAGGCTCTTTGTAATAACTCATTAGTGCAGCATTTGCTTCTATTGTTTGGCTATATCTCAATGTATCTTGCATTTTTGCCTGTGAGATTGAGGAAACCATGCAAACCCCAAGTTATTATTGTTATTGTTATTATTATTATTATTATTATTATTATTATTATTTCACGACCCTGATGCTTTCCGTTCTAGATACTTATTAGTTGTCTGAAAAGGCAAGAAATAAAATTTAATTGTCCCTATAATTAACTTTTTCTGTGCTAACCTTTAACATGTATATTCGAGAAAGTTTGTGCAACATAATTTTGCACCATTTATTTCTAAATGTGTAAGTTAACTGTTTGTTAAAATAATATAAAATGCTGCTTCATAAAGGTTTAATCCACGTCATTTGAAGCATAAATTTTGAAGTATGATTACAATTACCGGTATATAGTTACGTGTTACATATCGAGGTAAGAAAAAAATATATATTTAATTCATGATATTAATGGGGGTCATTCGTGAATACTCAAGGGATTGCACACGTTTTTATTGATTCCACATATTGTACTGTCTGTATTGCCTGTTTAACTAGCCTATGTCATATAGCCTATTATCTCTCAAGCCGCAGTTAACCTAATATTAGAATCTTCTTATTTATATCCTCAATTCGTCATGGTAAATGTGTTTTTTTTTTTTTTTTTTTTTTTTTTTGCGTAAAAAGAAAGATTTACTTCTCAGCGATAACAAGAATTGAGGCTTTTTTCTTAAATAGAACACTATGAAGTTCGTTGATTTTAGGTTCATTTTTATATGCTGTTGGTACGAACTGAGGGTGATATATGAATGAAATAGTTAAAGACCTATTATTTTTGTACATAAAATAAGTTACATGTCATTCGGAAAATTCTCAGCGACGATTCAAATAGAGGTAAATGAAAAAACATAGCCCACTTGTTTAACGTAAAAAATGAAATAATAAAATTCGACATTGACAATGATTTATAGAAATATGTTACTCATTTTTAGTTGTAAGATTGTCTTATTGTCTTAAAGAAAAAATATGTGGAAAGATCTTAAACTTATCATTCATATACAATATTTACTTCAACATACGTCATAAGTGAAGGAATTATTTACTTATTTATATATTTATTTTATTTCCTCTTAAATTTTATCTTCGGATGTGGGTAAACCGATGTATATTGATAGGACAAAAGTAGGAACCTGGTAACATAGTGAAGAGCATAATGTTCAGAACTGGGATTACCGTTGCGTGTAGACTATCTCTTGCTCTGTCATTTCTTTCCCCCTTTATTTCTCACTCCGTAAGACAAATTTACATTTGTAATCTTTCAGCATAATAACTAAGGCACTTGGCCGAGCGAAAAGGGCCACCACTTCTGGTGAATCAATAAAAGGAAAGTTCATGCACTCGCTTGCACTTAAGCATCAAAATGGGGCAAAATTTATTTAATAATATTTTAAAACCTTAAATTTGTCAGATCTTTGGCGCGAATCATGTAAAATATTTTAGTTTTAATGGAGATTGAGGTGAATAAGGAATTAGTCGATCAAAATCTAATCCGGGCAAGAGCATCTTGATGTAGTCACGGTGGCTGACTGAAGAGAGTATCTCGGACTAGAACTACCGTGACAAGCAAATCCTTAAACCCGTCATTTATTTAACAAGATTTACCCCATAATATATTAGAATCTCCTAATGTACAACATAGAAAAATTCTAATCCACATACAAACTGGACACAAACACACACACACACATATATATATATAAGTCATAACAACTATTTTTTCCCTCAAAGTAAGGCTATGGCACCATGAGATGTTGTATGTCACGGGAGAGTGTGGTATCTCTAGTATATGGACACATCATTTGGTAGCATTGTGATGTACGGTTATACGAATATAAGCGATGGTAATTTCGTTGCGAGTCAGCTTGCCGTGCAGATTGGATATGACAAGATGTAAACATCATTCTTACGTGAAAATAATCACTATGCGAGGGAGAAATGCCAGAGAAGGAGCTGATGGAAGCATTGGGTAATAATTCCCATCCGCACCGAACTTTAAGGGATCATAGAGTGGGTATGTGTGATTTCATGGTTCCAATTACCACAATAAACTAGAGTGGCACGATGCAGTCGCGTATGGATGTTTATGGGTGTCTGTTCCCTGCACTATCCTACATCGTACATTCCACACCCTGCTCTTTCATTAATATGTTTCAGAATTTTAAAATGGTCCCACATTTCCAGAAGAAAAATAGTTGACATGACTTATGTCCCATATAGGCCTATATATATATATATATATGCCTCGGTGTTTTGTCTTATTGGGGAGGCTCGTCAAAGCAAGCACGTTCCTCTCACAAGCACTGTGAGTCAATGAGATGTTTATTATGTTGTGCTCGATATTGTTCTGTCATGTAATGTAATATTATTTAAAGTAAACAATGTACTTAAGTCAGAAGAAATTTCCATGCAACAGCTTATTACGATTAATGTTTTCTTTTTTCTGCACTGCAAATAATGCACCGACAAGAGTTTATTTAAGAGTTTACGTTCAGTAAGCCGTAGGCCGTAAGGGAAGCGCCAAAGACTTATTTGTCCTAAGAGAGGCTTAGGATCAGAACGTTTGAGAAGGGCTGGTACATTATTAGCCCAGGGGTGGGGTGTTGAATTCGGAATTAATTAGGGGAAAGCTGGAAATTGTTTTAATCCCTTCAGTTTAGGTCTGTAATGAACATACTAAGTTTTGCCCCTCCTGCTAGGTGAGCTTTTATCTGTAGCGTAGTGATTTATAGTTGGAAAACAAGTTTTTTAAACTAACATAACAATATCTCAAAACTATCAACGCTATCAAAACCATTGACCATACAAATTTTGTAGAGCTTAAAATTACATGTATATTACATATATATATTTATAACAGTACCTGTAATTATGTATAGTTATGGAAATTATATATACATATATTTTAATTGGGCGCAATGTGGACTGGTAACTTGGTATGTTCTGGCTCGAAACGCATGATTAGCAATATAAGCAAAACTTTAAAAAAGAGTTGTGACATTAATTTTTAACGAAGGTATTAAGTGTGGATACCCATTTTATTCAGAATTTCAAGCTCTACAAAATTTGTATGGCCAATGGTTTTGATAGCGATGATTGTTTTTGAGATATTGTTATGTTAGTTTTAAAAAAATTGTTTTCCGATTATAAATCACTATGCTACAGCTAAAGCTCACCTAGCAGGAGGAGGAAAACTTAGTATGTTCATTACAGACCTAAACAGAAAGGATTAAAACAATTTCCAGCTTTCCCCTAATTAATTCCGAATTCGGCTTATTTTTGCTACCCAACCACTGGGCTATATAAGGAATGTGAAGAAAAAAAGAAAAACATCAACTTAGTTTAGATTAGCCGCGCATTTCTAACAACTTCTGTGATCGAAATGCAGTGCTGGTAGCCGAGTCAGTAAGCAGCAGGCGGCACACATGGTGCGCGTCACTAAAACGGAAATTTTAATCATGGGTGAAAGATAACGTAAATTGCTAGCGAGTGTAGTTTATCTACAAAGGATTCAGTACAACAGCAGCAATTTTTGTGCATTATCGATGCCTTAACCTTTGGCTATTGCACCAACCCCAAAAGTTATTCCCTTGTTGATGCTTCTCAAAAATGTTACTATGGCTCCAGTTTCCTTGTTTAGCTTTTTCAGTTGATTTTCTGAACTTTAAGCGACGAGGTGTTGAATGTTATAAAAAAAGAGTGCGTGGAACGCCACGCGACAGAAGTAAAACTTTATTTAATTTTTCAATTTTTTTTTATTGGATTTTTTCAATTTTGCATTATTGGACTTTTTAATATTGGGTTTTTGGACTTTTTAAATGTTGGACTTTTTAATTTTGGATCTTTGAATTTTTAATTTTGGATTTTTTTAAATTTTCAATCGAGGAATTGTTTATTTTTTGATTTTTAAATTTTTTTATTTTTGGATTTTTAAATTTTATTATTTACTAAATTTTGGATTTTTGGATGTTATAATTTTTAATATAGTTTTTTTAAATTTTGGACATTTGTATTTTTTAATTTTGGATTTTTAATTTTTTTAATTATAAATTTTTTGTTTTTTAAATTTTGGATCTTTGAATTGTTTAATTTTGGATTTTTTAAATTTTGATTCTTTGAATTTTGGATTTTTTGGATTTTTTAATTTTGTATTTTAGTTTTTTAAATTTTGTATTTTTAGATTTTTTCAATTTTTGTATTTTCGATTTTTTAATTTTTAATTTTTTTATTTTTAAATTTTGGAATTTATTATTTATTAAATTTTGGATTTTTGGATGTTTTATTTTTTAATTTTGTTTTTTTAAATTTTGGAAATTTGTATTTTTTAATTTTGGATTAGCGCGGTAATGAACCTCCGGGTTCCATAAAATAGATAATGTACCTTTAGATTGCTTAGGAATTGTCTGTTGCCATTGAGGAAGTAAGGTCTGAAAAATTTCCTTTGATTACTTCTAATCATTGAGTTGATTGTATTCTGTGCAGTCCGCACCGAATCAAGTCGGTTTTGAGTGTGACTGATTTCGTGTGACTGATTGTGACTGATTTCGTGACGGTTTTAGTGTGACTGATTTTCCCGATTCACCCTCTACCGCCACTAAAGAAGTTTTACTTCAAAAATACAACGCGCGCCTGCTCGTCACAGATGCAAGTTTAGTTGAAGCAGCCAATATGCAGAATAATACGGCTTCATGAAGTTGCCTCTGACTTTGTGAAGAAAACCAATATTTTTTTTAATTATTTCAGCAATGTTCAAGAATGTAAAAAATATAGCCAATGGCCATCATCTTGTAATCCTTGAAATGGATTACGAGGCACACATTTTATCTCCAACGTAAACTCCATCTTTTGTCATGTTGTAGTCAATCTATTCACAAGAAGTTAGCAGGTCTTATGAAAAATCTAAAGTGCAACTCAAATCACTGCCAGCAGATCTCACTGTATTTCTTATGCAGTTCTGAGCTGAATCATCGCTTTCTGAAGGTCAGATCCTTGAACCTCCGGAAAGAAGCGCGGGACTTGTAACTCCGTGGACATTAAAAAAATTCATCCACTTGTAAAAAGCACATTAAAATACTAATTTGTGAAAGCTGTTACGAAAGTGAATTTATTGTAGAATACCTGAACAAAATGGTATCATGAGCAACTAAAAGAGCTGAAATTTTTGTTATAGCCTGTGAAAACAGTGGACATTACTGTTTTCTTCAACATACTAACCAATTTGAATAGCACAGGCTTGTTATTATATTAAAATGTCCATGTTGTAAATTTCACAACGCGCGCATGCTCTAAAACTAAACTAAACTCCGAGGCGCTACATCCCTGAAGGGACAAGGCCTACCACCCGACCGCTGCATCATCTACCATAGGCAGATGGTAGGATTGGGGAGCATATGGTCAGCATGCCGACACCCACGGCCGTTAATGATGGTTTCCATGACCAAAGCTGTTACTTCTCTATCAAGTAGCTCCTCAATTTGCATCACAGGGCTTAGTGCACCCCGTTCCAGACCTCCCTATCTCAGTAAAATCCAAGGAAGTACCGGAGATCAAACCCGGGCCGACGGATCTGTAGTCAGGGACGCTAACCATGAGACCACGCCGGCGGCACGGGCGCCTGCTCATGTGCCGGGAGGTCACGTAAGATTTTCATAGAATTAAAATTAACATAGGCTAATTTCATTTAAATATTTTTTAGCAGAAAGTTCAGCACGGACAGAGTTGGACATCCTTGGTGATGAGGAAAGTTGCAGGAAATCAATTGAAAGATTGATGAGCCGTGCAGATTAATTCGTACCAAGCTAACAACGAACTCAAAAAGTGCGAATGTATTATGTTCAGCCTTTTGTTATTCTATGAAAGGAACCTCACTACTTTCAATAACGGATGATGGATTCGCAAAAATCCGGTCAACAGCCTTCACTATAAAGCATAAAACGATTTGAATTTAGCATCAAGAAAGATTAATTGGAATGCTTTGCGAGTAAAATAAATTAGGTTTCGATCTATTTTCTCTTTCAAATATTGCAGTTATGGCAGATCAGTTGGCAAAAGAGGCAGCAAGAGAAAGTGAACTAGAAATAATTTGCAACAAAATTCCTAAGAGTTATCTATCGAAAGAAGCACAAAAAATGAGTCTCAGCAAGTGGGAAAACGAATGGCAGACAACGACAAAGGCGGAAGCTACCAAAGCATTCTTCCCCAAGGTAAAAGATAGACTCGGAACCACCATCACGGATACACCAAACATGACAGCGATTCTTACAGGCCACGGAAAATTGCGGTCGTATTTTCATCGCTTCAAGATCTTGGATTCACCTGAGTGTCCATGTGGTGCACCAATACAGACAGTGGACCATTATAATTTATGAATGCAAAACATTAGCCTAAGAAAATAAGCCTAAGAAAGGAACAGTCTAAAACATAAAATTATAGTGAAACGGGGAAAATGGCCAGCTGAGAAAACTCAGTTGATTAGAGAAAACAGGAAAGATTTTGCTGAATTCGTAAACAAAATAAATTTTGATTTATTGTAATGTAAATATAAGCGATCTGTAAAAGAACAGTAACATGTGTAGAACGACAAAAAAAACGAAAGAATGTAAAACGTAGCATCTAGTATTACCACAGTATACGTATTAATACAGTAAAGAAACTCAGCCCGTTTTTCTGCCATACGGACATGCGCGCGCAGATTACTAGCGATCCTACCGGCCATTGAGTAATACTACAATCACTACTGCGGGAAGAATGGAAATAAATAGGAGTCTTGAATTTTTATAGCAATGCGTGTTTCGAAAGGATGTTATTGTTCTGCTATAAATTGCAGTAACAATAAAGGAAGAAATCCTGAATTGCAATTTCTTCACTTTCCCAAAAGATCCAGAAAGGTAAGAAGGAAAATACGTAATATTTATTGTATGCCTGCTGGCTTACTCTTGACACATGTTCTGGTGTGGTTATGTTTACATTTACTTTAATGAAATATTTTTATCTTTAATTATGTTGTAATTTCTAACAATAGATACTAATGAAATGAAAATGTCAGCAGTCTATATATTTAGGATGTCGTATTGTGATCGCTTAAGATAACACAATATTTGCTGCGGTGCAGCTTATTTCCTATGTGCATTGTAATGTATATGTCAGGGCCGGTTATGTATACAAACATGTGTGCCGTGTTGGCAGTCAAGAATGGCTATGTGAGCTCTAATGCACATGGCCATTTTGCAGCATGTAGCCGATTTTTTTTCTTTGCTTGCACAAACCTGACAATCAAAGATCCACATGCCCGGCTGTAAGGATCAATGCTAAGGAATATCAGTGCACATAACTCAATTTCGTAAAAAAGTGCACATAGCCGATTTTACAGGCGGTACGATATTTATTTTCTCGAACACGATGTAGGCGTAAAGATGACGAAAACATAATCTTACATCATAAATTCTCGGATACATGTGCCATTAAGGTGTTTGCGACAGTAAACTAACATGACATCATTATCCAAACCTAGGCAAGCAATAGGCTTACCTAAAATAGGCTACTGTTAAGAAGCGTATCTAGTCCAAGGTTTTTCCCACCTTTAAAATCAACGTTTAAGTTATAAATTATATTAAAGAGTGACCTTTGAATATAGGTTTGTCACACTGCTCGTCCTCAACTTCATTGTTGAGAATGTATTTTGTTTCTGTATCTTACGGCTTCGTTCTACCTTCAATTGTTGTAATAATTTCAGGTGTAAAAAATGGGTCATCAATAGTCGGCGACAAGACCTACTAACAAAAACTGTAAAATATTTAAATGTAAATTGCCGCCTATGTTTGGAACACTTCGAAAACAGCCAGTTTATGAATTCCAATAAGAACTCTTTAATTAAAACTGCTGTACCGACTGTATACTAAAAGCAGTTTTGGAGTATTAGAAATTGAGAAATATTGATAGAAACCTATATTTTTATTTGAATTTTGTATTGTATTTTATGTAATATTGTATTATTTTTGCAAAATGATGACATTTCTATTCTAATGTAATATTAGGCTACTTTTAAAAATAAAAATGAGTTATAATTGGTTTTCCAATAATCATCTTGAAGTTATTAAAACTTGTAATAAGAATAGCCCTAGGAACTGCAGTGCAAGTTAACTATCCGTCACAGGTAAGTGGCATTTAAAAATTGTGCCTGATCTTAACTAAAATATAATACATGCTTCATTGTTTCTTAAATTTAAAATTCAGTTTTGAAAGAAGATTTTTTTCTCTTATTATAACATATTTTGTTATGTGTTTATGCATTTTCCCAAGTTATTTTGTATGGTGAGAATGCAGTTTTACTCAACCGCCGCATGGAGCGCTAGTGTCGCCCAGCTAACAAGTTGTCATAGGACTTTTAACACACAGTTTCCTTACTGTATTAATACTTATACTGTGGTATTACTATGTAATGGAACATGCCGTTAATAAACTTATTAAAAAAATATAGCTATCGATGGTAGCACGGTTACTTTACCTGCCAGAAATTCAGAAAACCAGTTTGAGCAGGGGAGTAAAAACACCAATGCATCAAGACTTCCTTCGGAGGTGGGGTACAAAACTAAATACATTGATCCCAAGTGATGAAACTTATGAAGAGTTAATCATATTAGAAACGTGGAACGCCATGCGACAGAAGTGAAACTTGTTTTAATTTTTGGATTTTTCAATTTTGGATTATTGAATTTCTTGAATTTTGGATTGTTGAATTTTTTAATATTGGGTTTTGAGACTTTTTAATTGTGGATATTTTATTATAAAATTTTTTATTTTGGATTTTTAATTTTTTAATTTTTTGAATTTTTTTATTTTTGAATTTTTTGGTTTTTAAATTTTGGATATTTTGATTTTTTAATTTTTGATTTTTTAAATTTTGAATTTTTTGACTTTTTAATTTTGGATCTTTGAATTTTTTAATTTTGGTATTTTGGATCTTTTAATTTTTTATTTTTAAAATTTTGGATCTTTGAATTTTTTATTTTCGATTGTCGATTTTTTAACTGGATTTTTTAAATTTTGGATTTTTGATTTTTTCATTTTTGGATTTTAGATAAGCCTAATAATTGAGTCGTTTGTTTTCTGTGCAGTCCGTTCCGTCACACCTCACTAATTTCGTGACGATTTTGAGCGTTACCTACAGTTGTCGTTTTATATCTGTGCCTCTCGCCGACCGTTGGAATTTTGTTACAAGTGTTTGTGCGGGAGCAGGTAGTCCGTGTATTCCAATACAAAAGACATCCAGTTCCCTTTCTAGTCAATGCTTGTCCGAGCTCAAATCTGTTCACATCTGCTGCCCATTGTAAATTTAAGAAATGTTTTTGTGCACGCTAGTAGAATCGAGCCTCTCTCTCTTCTGCTACCCGGAAATAGTCACGTGACAGACCGGCAGAGATATAATACGATGTCTGTACATTAATTTCGTGACGATTTTTGAGCGACACACAAACTCTCGATTTACTCCTACCGCGGCAAAAGAAGTTTCACTTAATAAATAATGTGACACACTCATATGACTTGACCTGCTCTAAGCATGAATCTTCTGATTTTCTCGCTTCACATTCCAACGTCAGTAAGCAACCTCATTGCGGGCATGCTAATCCAGTTGTCCTACTTCATGCAAATCCATGTGGTTCAGAAAATTAAGAATAACGTTTGTGTAAGAGTTAGGATAGTTTTTAGAAGTTTTAGAATTTTAGTACAAGCAGCCTGCGCTCGAAATATAAGCAAAACCAGCAAAACTGTTTTCGATAAAACCCCAAGAACGAACTATTCATGTGTTACTTCGTGTCACATAATATCTATATCTGTGTGTGTGTGTGTGTGTGTGTATATATATATATATATATATATAATTAATTTTCCTTCGAAAAGGTTTTGACATGTACAAACTCTGCTATTTACAGTGGATAGGCACTAGACTTTCTGTTCGAAAACGATTGGACGCAGGGGTTCTGAAGATGTGTATAAATGCCGAAAACTTGACATAGAACTTCAGAATAAATTACAATACTTCCTCTTCGGAGTGAGTATATTAGAGTCATTATCTACCCCGCTATCTCCCATGGTGTTCTAGTATAGACATTAAGTTTCCGGTCGCTGGAACAAAATTGGTCCGAGTAATAACCAGGGATCTATTCTATCAGCTATGTATCTCGAAGACATACTATTCCCCAACCCAAGAACATTCCTTAAATAGTTCACAGTCTGTTATGAGTTGTGAACTGAATGCTTGTAACAATATTAAAAAAAGTCAAGGGTTTAAAAATCTAATGTAGCCCAAAACCTGAATATCAGTGGGGTGAAATTTTCTTTAAACGTTTTAAATTGTCTCCCGCCTGTTCTGTGTTCCAAGCTGAATTATTTGCTATAAAAGAAGCAGTGCAGTGGTGTACTGAACATAATGTTGTGCGCAAATATTCAGTGACTCTCAAATTGCTCTTCAGACTATCTCTGATAAATTTAATTTGAATCCTAACTCCGTTCAAATTAGAAACAATATTATAAACTACACAAAATATCTGTGTTTGTGTTGGATAAGGGAACACCAGGGAAGAGTTGGTAACGAACGTGCGGATAAATTAGCTAAATCAGCAGCATCTTCTGGTCTACGTTATTCATATTCCAAGAGCCCCATATCTTACGTTAAAAACAAAATGTTGCATTACATCTTTATTTGTTGGAATGGCATTTGGATAAAAAGTACAAATGGTGCCTTGACTAAAGAACGTTTCTTCCCTACAGTGCACTTTCGGCTAAATGTTAAAATGTTTACAACAAATTTTATTTTAACACAATTTATGACAGGCCATGGGAAATTTGGGAGTTATTTTTTACGATTCCATATCATTTCAGATAGTGGTTATAATTGCAAGTGTCAGGAATCCATACTAACTGTAAAACATGTTTTGTTTGATTGTCCTACGTTAGAAAGAAAAGACTCCAGCTAAATTTGCTTTTGAAGATTGTAACGAAATTTCCATGTGTCAAAAATGTTCACGAAGCAATTTATTATAACCATTTTATGCAGTATCTGACATATTATATTCACAACCATATGTAATTAATATTCTATATTTTACTGTATATATTGCTGTGTAAACTATAACCCTAACATGCTTTTTCTGCCAAAATAGGGTTCATAAAGATTTGGAGTTACAATAAATAAATAACCTGCATATCATGACAATGATGGGATCGAACTCACGAACTTGTGGTCAGGTTGCTAGCAAATTGTTCCAATCAAGCCCACTCGACTTCGTTCTATACCTGACACCTGTCACTCTGCCCTCTCTTGGAAAATAAGCGTAAGAAAATTCACCTAGTTAACAGAAACCTCTACTTGGAGGCCCTACGCCCCAACACTTGGGCCAATAGGAAAAACAGAACAGAACAGTGCATTGAATAAAATACCAATTCAATTATGGTGTATAATGTTTTGTGATTAATTAATGTAGTGGGAACCAGAGTATTACATATGGTTTTTAGGTTTCCTCAAGATGAAGTTATTAAACACAAATGTATATCTGCAAACAAGTGCAAAAATGTCATTCCAAAGAAACATTCAGCGGAAGTACTAGGCTCTGTATTTTCAGAATAAATTCAAGTAGTAAAATCTCAGAAATATAATGAAGTGAAAAACTTGAAACAGGATTAGGAAGGCCTACGTTAATATAACCACAGAGACGGGAAGAGTTATTCCTACCAACGCCGGTAGGTTAGGTTATGTTAAGCTGTTATGCATCTTTAATTGCAGGTTTGTGAATTGTATTTTATCCCAATGAAATAAGGAGACATACACATTTTCATTGAGCGCTAGATTTTGGCAGAATGCACTAGACGTTTCAAGTGCCCCGAAACAGCCAACTCAAGTTTTTAAGGAACTGGTCAAAGTAGAAATAAAATACCTTTCTAATTTCAAATAAAGACCAAGTATTTCCTGTTAACATTAACAGTATATTCCCCATACATTAAATTGGGTAAAAATAAAATAATAATGTGTTACTGTAATAGTAAGTAAAGTAAAGTGATCCCTATACAGGCCATGGAAACCCAGAGGGTTCCAGGAGGTTGAGGCTCCCAGATTTTGGACATTCGACACGTGAAGGTGGTAAGGTTGTCAGCCTTACGCACCGGCCGCCTTTACCCCCAAGATTGCTCCTGGTACTAATTTCTGTTAGATGCTGAGTTGACCCCAGGGCCATATAGTGCCACCAGAAAGATTAGGCCAATTGAAAAACTCCAACGACCTCATCGGGAATCGAAACCGCGACCATCCGGTTTGTAGCGCAGCGTCTCGATCACTACGCTTTGGCGTACCCCTTCTGTAATAGTAATAGCATTAAATAATGTTATAATAAAAAATAATATACTTAACCCAGTGCTTTAGTTGGAAAATATTTTTTGGGGGTACTCATCTTACTTCAAAATTTTCCATATCGCCTCATACTGAATGTAATCCTTCGGTTGACATTTTCTGCATGCAGTTTCTTCTGCTGACCTATTGCCTCCTTGTAGTCATGACCTAACGTATGGAGCAGGATCAAAAACGTCTAGTGGTGGTCCCACACATTTTATGAAAACAAGGTGGCTAGCCAACATGTGATCTAAGGAGAAAGTAAATGTAGAAACGCGCACGAAGGTGAAGATTAGAACGCATATCTGTGGCGAATTTAATAGTGCTTGTAATTTTTGGTATTGAATTAGACATTTAATAAGTATTTTAGGACAATCTCGTTCCTGTACTGCCAGTACGACGTACCGGAGCACATATTTTTCCCGGTATGGTAGAAGGAATATAATGTTATACCGGTACGCAGTACCGGTGCGTACCGGCCCAACTAAAGCACTGACTTAACCAAAGCTTTCGACTATTCATAAGCTTGTCAGACGCCACGAAAAGAATTGAAAGGTATCGGTTATTACGGGATAAAGGTTGTTTCAGCGGCTGAAACTATATTCTTTTTTTCTTCCTCCACGAAGTACTTAAGAATTCAACTCGAAAAACATAGCATGTCCCTAACAGGACGTCTTGAACCAGTGTGATTGGTAAATACAACTATTATCGTATTAAAACAAACATTCTAAAGAATGCTATTTTTATCGGTACAGGTAGGGAAGTCCCTGAAAAGAATGAGGTTAGATAGTAAATAAAAGCAATGTGAAGTATGGCAAGGTAAGGAGAGGGTTTCATGGACGCCCCCGCGGCCCCTGGCTTCGAACTCATCACACATGGACACGAGATCTATATGAAGCCCTTGATTCAATTTATCAAGGAAAATCCTCGAAACCTCTATACATACAAATCATTCCCGAATATAATATTTAGTAAAAATATTTAAATATTCTCATACAGTAAATATTTAAATATTCTCAGAATGTATTGAAATTTAACATCCCTTGTCTATTATTCATACAGAATTAACTGATGCTGGAACACAAAGACCTTGCTTATAATGTTGAAACATTATCTACATAATTTAAATCGTTGAAACATGCTTTTCCGGTGTTATCTAGAAACCGAAAAAAAATGTTTTTGGAATGACGTCTGTCCGTCTATCTGTGGACAAGCACAGCGGGTCAACGGTTCATTTAGTCCATGTGCCAGACCCATCGGTCATTATAATTTGGGGGGACTGAATGAAACTTATACCACATGTTCCTGGGGTCATGTGGAGCAAAAAAGTCGGGGGGGGGGCATCATGAGGAGGTAGCTTTCAAACATGGCGGCCATTCAAAATGGCGGACGACTGTGAATCTTTAAGTTCAAATATCTCGGGACTGGGTTCATCAATCTTGAATTTTGTTTTTTCAAAATGTAGGTTATTCTTCTGGCTACATGTTTGTTCCACATGTATGTGGCCAAAAAACCAGTATTTATTGGTCAAAACTCTAAAAATCGGAAAAATAGATTTTTTGACATTTACGTTTTGCGGTTTATTACTCTAACCGTTGGGTATATCGAAAAAGTGTCTGAAACAAAAGTTGTAGAAACACATCTCACCTTTAAAACGCAAAAATGAAATCGAAGATCGGATCAATAGAATCCGAGATATCCAGATTCAAAGCGGGCGGAGCGGGGTTGAGCGTGTTGACCGAGCGCTCGGTGCAGCCTAGCGAGAGGCGAGACTTGGCGTAAAATCCTGCGCTTTATTTATTTTCAGCCTCAGTAATTGCTTTATTACTAGATAAATTTACATTACCTACTAATGTGCACTATTTTTAACATGATTATTAAACACTTCTATTCTATTCTATTCTATTCTATTTTGTGCCCTTTAAGGCGGGGAGGCGGGGTGGGAACGCCCCTAAGCACCGCAGCCGTTACCGACTTATTGTACCTACCTCCGGGATGGGATGAGTTGCGTGCCCACAGGCCGCCCCGGACCCGCAAAGCCCCCCGTGAGCCCCCATGGAACTCCCCTACATCCAACAAGCCTAGTACCATGCCACGTGAGCGCCACCCCCTGCGGTACCTCCAACCGGGAGCCCCGACAGGTTCGTGACACACACCACCAACAACCTCTTGAGAACGGGAGAGGCCCCCAAAGGGCTCTGACTGCCGAAGCAGACCCGATGCCAGAGGGATGAGGATGAAAAGGGGGAAAGGTGAGATGAAGTGGAGAGTGTTGGTGGAATGAAAGGGGGAAACGGGAGAACCCCGAGAAAAACCCCCTAAAGCACGGCTTCGTCCACCACGAATGACACATCCGCCGGCCCCGAGATTTGAACTCAGGACCGCAAGCATGCCAGGCTCACGCGCTACAGCATGAGCCACCGCGCCGGCTTATTAAACACTTACTCATAAATACAATTAACAATATTATATCATTTATCTGGACATCAATAATTACCAACTCATATAATATAATGTCAAGGCTTTTATCTTCGATTTTTAAGATGAAATCGTTAAAGGAACTTCAAATAGTCGAAATAATTAAAAAAGGACAAAAAATTCTTACTATTTAATAATTAAGGAATCGCGCACAATGTGCATTATCTTAACCTAAGACTTAACCTACCCAGTCCTGAACCCGGGAAAGGGATTTTTCACTACTGAAAAATCCCCGACCCGGCCGGGAATCGAACCCGGGCCGCCGGAGTGGAAGGCAGGAGCGCTACCGACTCACCCACGGCGACGGACATTAGGTATGTATCACAGACTTTTAACAATACTTTCTGAAATGAATACAGGACGTAAGCAACTAAGAAATAAAAATTCCTATAAAATGCCTTATAGCCTATAATATTATGAACAATCTTAAAATAAGTCTTCTTCACTAGAATCACTGTAATCAGTCATTATAATTGCACTCTTCCTCATCTGCTGTTGCTTTGGTATACCCCTTGCACCCACAGCTCTCGGTGCATCGGATTTTACTAATAAATACAATTAACAATTATACAATTTACCTGGGAAATGAACATCAATAATTACGAACTATACATCCCATAACTCTGTACTTCAAGATGAACATGTTTAAGGCACTCTACTTGATACATCTTCTTACAAGTAATGAAGCAATGTTGTCCTTTCGGATGTAATATATCGCCCTAGTGGAGCTACTTTCCGTTTCTCTTCGGACTAATCGAACATATGGGCTCTCCTTTTCTAGTTTAGTTAATTCAAGAAAGTGTTATGATAGATAATGTGAGTAGTTCACTCTATCCAGCGCAAAAATTCAAGGCAATCAAGATATTCTAGATCAGTGCCACCATGACCTCCAAAGTCCAAGGACACTTAGAGATGAGAAAGACGTGACAACTCTCACTGACCTTCTAGACGAGTGGACAAACCCCTTCGATCCCAACCCTTAAGATATTGTACATTTGCCTACTGTTGAATCAACAGCTTCTGATCACATTGATTCGGAAAACAAGGGCAAATAGCTTATTAAGAGTTCACGTTTCGGCTAGCTAAAGGAGAAGGGTTTCATAAACGTATTAAGAAAGTGGGTCTTAAGATTAGTAGACTAAAGAAGAGCAAAAAACCAAGGTTGGAAACAAAGAAATAATCCTCCAGTGCAATCGAAATCTATTCAGCAAAATGACCTATACTGCAGAAAACCAACAACTTGACACGATGGAAGGGTTCAGATATCCTCTGGCGCCGTTTCCATGGACTATGGCTTTGACTTCGAAGAAAACCTACAAATCAGTGTTTGCCCATCTTTTTGGAAATATACGCCACCCCTGCCAGTCTGCCGGAAGAAGATTCGGCCTGCATCATTGATTCAATGGCTGTGCTTCAGTCCATCAAAGGAGAACAAAAAGGTTTTACGAATTGTCAACGAATTTTCTCAAGCAGGTTTTGAATATAGGTCGGAGGGTTGACATATATTATCCAGAGGTTTCGATCAAATCTTTGGAGCGGGAAAAAAGCGGAACAGCTGAAGGTATCAAATTTAGTGAAATCAAGGGTGGCTACAGAGTGGTTTGTTGGAGGACGCTTCTAATGAACAGTTACGGCAAAAATATGATAAAATTTGAAATTTGAAAACATAATTGGAAACCTAGAAATCTTCGTAGCAGTTGGTGAAATCTACTTCATGATCATTTATATTAGGAGCAAAAATGTTCCTGAGCTCTTCTGCACTCAAGAATAAGCTGATTCCAGAATGATGCTGCATGCAAGGAACGCCGCTACATCATCTGAATCATTCCTTTGCTTTTCAATCAATACAGATGTATTAGTTTTGGCTGTAGGTTTTTGCAAAACCATAAAAAGCAAAAACTTCTGTATCGGGAAACAAACAAAACAGTTTTACCAGATAAGCAAGTCTCCCAGATAGTATCTGCCTTAGGCGAACAGCTTTTTACAGCTCTTATTGGGTATTATTGCTGGTCTGGCTGCGACACAATCAATGCTTTAACTGGCCAGGGAAAAGTTGAAGAATTTAAGCTTTTGTGCAAAAAGGAACAAAGATTTATTGAAGCGTTCAGCTAGTTATGCAAAGTTATTCATCTTAAAAATCGAAGATAAAAGCCTTGACATTATATTATATGAGTTGGTAATTATTGATGTCCATTTCCCAGATAAATGATATAATATTGTTAATTGTATTTATGAGTAAGTGTTTAATAAGCCGGCGCGGTGGCTCATGCTGTAGCGCGTGAGCCTGGCATGCTTGCGGTCCTGAGTTCAAATCTCGGGGCCGGCGGATGTGTCATTCGTGGTGGACGAAGCCGTGCTTTAGGGGGTTTTTCTCGGGGTTCTCCCGTTTCCCCCTTTCATTCCACCAACACTCTCCACTTCATCTCACCTTTCCCCCTTTTCATCCTCATCCCTCTGGCATCGGGTCTGCTTCGGCAGTCAGAGCCCTTTGGGGGCCTCTCCCGTTCTCAAGAGGTTGTTGGTGGTGTGTGTCACGAACCTGTCGGGGCTCCCGGTTGGAGGTACCGCAGGGGGTGGCGCTCACGTGGCATGGTACTAGGCTTGTTGGATGTAGGGGAGTTCCATGGGGGCTCACGGGGGGCTTTGCGGGTCCGGGGCGGCCTGTGGGCACGCAACTCATCCCATCCCGGAGGTAGGTACAATAAGTCGGTAACGGCTGCGGTGCTTAGGGGCGTTCCCACCCCGCCTCCCCGCCTTAAAGGGCACAAAATAGAATAGAATAGAATAGAATAGAAGTGTTTAATAATCATGTTAAAAATAGTGCACATTAGTAGGTAATGTAAATTTATCTAGTAATAAAGCAATTACTGAGGCTGAAAATAAATAAAGCGCAGGATTTTACGCCAAGTCTCGCCTCTCGCTAGGCTGCACCGAGCGCTCGGTCAACACGCTCAACCCCGCTCCGCCCGCTTTGAATCTGGATATCTCGGATTCTATTGATCCGATCTTCGATTTCATTTTTGCGTTTTAAAGGTGAGATGTGTTTCTACAACTTTTGTTTCAGACACTTTTTCGATATACCCAACGGTTAGAGTAATAAACCGCAAAACGTAAATGTCAAAAAATCTATTTTTCCGATTTTTAGAGTTTTGACCAATAAATACTGGTTTTTTGGCCACATACATGTGGAACAAACATGTAGCCAGAAGAATAACCTACATTTTGAAAAAACAAAATTCAAGATTGA
The DNA here is from genome assembly GCA_964059195.1 of Ectobius pallidus. Lineage (NCBI taxonomy): Eukaryota > Metazoa > Arthropoda > Insecta > Blattodea > Ectobiidae > Ectobius > Ectobius pallidus. The sequence continues at coordinate 54,066,713 of CAXKWD010000009.1, forward strand.
TGAACCCAGTCCCGAGATATTTGAACTTAAAGATTCACAGTCGTCCGCCATTTTGAATGGCCGCCATGTTTGAAAGCTACCTCCTCATGATGGCCCCCCCCCCCGACTTTTTTGCTCCACATGACCCCAGGAACGTGTGGTATAAGTTTCATTCAGTCCCCCCAAATTATAATGACATAGTCAATTTTGGGGGTCTGGCACATGGACTAATTGTATGTACTTCATTTTTTGAATTAAGTACTTTTTTGGAAATTTATAGAACTACCCAGAAATTGAGTTTTATAACTGAAATAATAAGGGGACTTTTCATGAAAGTTTTTTGAAACAATTTGATTTTTTAAAAATTGGCTCTAACGATTTTAATAAACATTTAAAATTGGAAACTCCCTGTTTCATAGAACCTTTAGACTCATATTAGCTATTAGCAAATACATAATAATACTTGTTTATATTATTATTAGTCTTCTGTTTCATAAGAATAGTCTATTTTCTAATAATCAGTTAATGGCCTTAAATTATTAGTAAATATTCCTAATATTATTAGTAAATTGTCAAAGACTGGAAAGTTAATAAAATCTACTTATGATATTAGGTTTTTTTTGTAAAAGTGTATTTGGACTAACAAGGAACACAAACAAGAATCCAGGCTTAACCTCCAAATCAAATTATCGGATTACTGCGTTTATCAGTGAACAGAGTATGAGTATAAGTATGAGTATGAGTAGTGAGCACACATCTGTATGAAACAAAATTTTCTTAACTAATAAGTTATATTATGATTTCTAATATTAATATTTATAAAATTATTAACTACCATTATTAGAAAATACTATGAAACAGGGCCCTGGTATGTTAAAAAGTAAGTCGAATAGGTTGTATCAGGGACGCAGCCACAGTGTACGCCGATTTTATCGTAAAAATATGTCTGTTTTAATCAGAGAAATTTCAATTGTTTGTTTTACAAATGTAAGGAATAAAATAAAAATTCAGTTTTAGACGATTTGTAGACCATGCTTTTTCAAGTAAAGTGTAAAAAGGGGTTCGAATTTATCTTTAAAATGGTTTCCATATGTCGATTTTAGCAAAAATCTGTTTTGGACCCTATGTTTTGAAAATCTGGGATTTCATTTTTTGATATTTTACACAAGAGCGGAAAAATCTTTTAAAAATACCATCTTCTCCCCTTAAGTATTTACGAAAAATATTTATTTTGAGAGTGAAAATGTAATGTATTAAGAAACTAACAAATTATATTAAGTTTAACCATTAAAGTACCGGTAAAAAGTTAGCGAGGCATCGCAAAGGTATTTTCTTATTCAAACCATTTCAGTGAGATAATTCTTTTCTCGACCTCCTAACAAAAAAGAAGTCCTTTAATTCAGGTTATTTCGTAACCAACAGAGCTCATTTGTATTCGCGTAGACATAGGCCGATTATTTGCAAGAAATTTCCAAACACCCTAGGAGAACGACATTTTCGGTAATCTGAATATAATAGGCCTAGTAGCACTAGTGCTTTAAACGCTCACCTTGACATGTATTCTTTAGATGAACTGAGAACCTTCGAGAATTTTTTATCAATATCATCAAAAACTACTTACTCTTTGAATGTTTGGGTAGTTACTACAAATAGGGATATGTAATGAGAACATAGATTTTGCACAAAAACTTCGTTTTCTTGCTCTGGACATGATGACTATGTATAGTCATTAGCAGATAGTATCAAGATGATTTCGGTGGAAATGTGGCTTGATATGCCTGTAATTATACATGCAACCAAACCAAGACACGGAACAGCTTGGCCCTGAGCAGGCGAATCTATACATAGGCTGAATCTATAAGATGCAACAAGAAATAAAGGCTATATTTAGTCTGCTCTTAATTAAATTTTCCTATACAGGATGATTCATGGGTATAGCCCGTAACTTAGGAAGCTAAATTTGCTAATACCATGTATCTTATTTTTAACAGATACACCTGTATAATTATAATCAATTTCATTCCTTCTAGAGATCTCTTATTTTCATTAATATGGATGGTAATTTATTCCAGTCAAGGAATAATTTACATTACTTGAAGTAATGTGATTGATAAACCGATTAGGGGAAAAATTCCCACTGTGCTGGATTGGTCAATACTTTTTCTACACATGAGAAACGACCAAATTTCATGTGATATTATTCTCCAGAAGTTTTAGAATCCATATATAGGCACATTTTGTTTCTAAGAATAAATATTTTAAATATTTTAAATATAGGTAAAATCGGTAAGAAGTTCACAGAAAACTAGCCTAATGGCGCTCGGAAAGAAAAACACACACCAGAATCGGCTGCTCGAGACAACGCAGGTGCATACTGGGAAGAAGCCGATGGGTCACGTGGTGCTGGAATCAGAGATGCCAACATGATAAGGTTCTGACGAACCTACGAAAGATATAATATGCCACATTTTTGAAACCTACAAACAGTGTATCGTATATTATTCGAAAATGCAAGGGCGCTTCGTTACGGCTGCCGCCTCCGTTTCGCGCACTTAACTATGTGGTTAGTGTTATGCATTATTTATTTATATGGAAAGGTTGGCAGCCAATGGGAGTGTTGGTCTGCAAGCCAGAGCCCACATACCAACGCCGAACATCGCGTGTGAAATCCAGTACAGTGGGAAACAAAACCCACCGATTATTTTGAATTTATTTAATTCCTTTACTTTAAAATCTTCTTGGCTTCCGGGTATCTGCCGCGTCATATTTAAGAAGTCTGCCGACGTTTCGACCATCTTGCCGTGGTCTTTATCAAGGCTACTGAATATATACAGTATATATATATATATATATATTAACTTGAAGAATGTGAAAAAAGGAGCTAGTTTCAAGAAAACTAAGAAAAAATTGATACGACTATTATCAATAAATTGAAACTGAACAGGCTCCTATTACACTACACTTTGCTACTGAACAAATAATTATAAATAAAATACGTTACTAATAAGAACTCCAAGCTATAAAGCTATCGCACTCTTCTAAGGCTTAACTGAACAATATTTGATATTCTGATTTTCATTTTTCACACATTCGTCTGTGAATTATATTATCTTACGAGTACCTGCTGAATGTCGTAGATCCTGTATTTATAAAACGAATCTGATGCAGTTAAATGCATTTGCTGTTTCAAAATCCTGTGTTTAACAGACTTCTTAACGATGAACCTTATTACTGCAATAAAGAAAATCGCGCGCTAGTGAACCTAGCGTCAAAGCTCATCCACTTTCTGCGCGATAATCCGAGTAGCCATTCTGAATGAGACACTTGTTATACAAACTTGTTCCATCGAAACTGGGTCAGCTATAATTTCCAGAAGAGGAAGAAAGAAAATAGGAAAAATAAGAAAGGCTAAGGGGAGTACGAAGAGATAAGAGACAGGAAATAAAACTATGAGAGGAAGAACGAAATATCGGAGATAAATAAATAAATAAATGAATACATACAGACATAAGGGTGAACAAGACGGCAGGTATATACTGTACAAGAAAAAGAAAAACAAAAAAGAATAAATGAATGGAAGAAAGAAAGAATGAAAGAAGAGAAGAGATAAAAAAAAAAGACATAGTAGCAAGAAAGGAGTAAAATTAAGTAAATTATGAAAAGGAAGGATAAAGACGGAGCAGGATTTGCTATATACCTAGGTATATTTTCTGGGCGGATTTGTACTGGCTCAGAAATGTATAAACAGAACACGCAACAAATTTCGTGGCATAAACTGAGCAACTGTGCCTGTGACAATACAGTGTGGCAGCAGGAAGCAATCAGTCAGTCACAGTTCAATGTCTCACAGAATTACGTCTTATATTGTTCTTCTCTGACTTTCACTTCATGGAATTATTCACACCTATATTATTCCGAGTACAATAGGTCGTAGAGTCTCGTGTAATATACACATTTTCCTGTTACTACAATACAGCGGACTACATAAAAATATTACAGCCTAGGTGTAATTTTCATTCCATTTTAGGTTTCCATACTTACAGTATACTGATAGCTTATGGAATCATATTACTGTCGCTCACTTTTCCGTCTGTTCGAAAACTAAGTGTCCTAGCACTTAAATTATAAATGCTACATGTATTATTTTTCAGGAAAATTATTATTTGATGTGGAGGCTAGGCAGCGTTCATTGTAGTGTTCTCATGGAAGTAACAAACACACCTTTCGTGATAAGAGTTGATTTCGTAACTCTCAATGACTCAGGTGAGATAACAAGAATGTTGTCACCATGTATTGTGTGTTTTATTCTATGAAATCAGCAGCCGCTGTTAATGATTCACTTACAACACGTATATCAAAATAGAAGAAAACCTATGTAAAATGAGAAGACTTGTTCAAAGCAAGTGGAAAAATCTTTAACCTCGATGTATGCTTCGTGAAGAAACCTAGGTTTACTATATTTTAAAATGGGTGCAGAAAATAAATCAATAATGAACAATAATTTGTTAATATTCGGTTAATGTTAGGGCGTTAATATTTTAAGCTTGAGTTTATAAATTAAAATGTTAACAGCACTGTGTTTGAATATTTCTTTGCAGCCTAATTACGTATTATTGCGATATGAATGAGGAAAGCAAATAGATCCAAGTATAGGTAAGCATACATCTATCTACAGGTTAGTTACACGAATTAAAGACGTACTAGTGTTTCAATTTTACAGCATTTAATTAGTGTACTTATCCTAATTCAACCTCAGTAAGCATTTTGCAGAATCACAAACGTAACAATAAATTTGCCGTCGCTTACTTCTATATTAATAAAAGGAAGTGTGTGTCTTTCCTTCTGTCTGACTGTCCGCGATGCCCAGCGAAATCTACTCAACGCAGAGATCTGAATTTTTAAACATAGGTGGACTGAAGGGTCGGAAAATGCACCTCGAAGCCGGAATTTTAATTTTCGCTTTCGTTCGTGAGTTATGAGTGAAAAACGAGCAGAAAAAGTGCATTTTTTGAGTTTTCGAAGCATCGGTTTTGAGTAATACATTTCAGTGTCAAATCAATTGCAGTTGGCTTTGGCTATTTTCGTCATGCCTTTGAAATAAAAGCGTCGCGATCGCTTGAATGTTGTAAGCTCATGCTGGTCGATTCATTTGTTTCTAATGTCAAGGCCCGTAGACATATGAAATTTTCAACCTACATGGAAGAGGGATAATCAATATAGGCCTAAATATGGTCAAACAATGTTCGATTTGGACGAAACTAACTTCACAGGGGTTTTCTGAGCCAAGGAACTCGAATCTGAGGTCGCTTTTACCAGGCGACGCTATCTAATCGTGGTATGTAGTCCACGTGATCTAGGTGTTAATAAATATAATGATTTAACTAGGGTATTATGCTCTTAATTTTTAATTTTTGAAATAATTATCGCGGGCGAAGCCGCAGGCACATGCTAGTAGACTATATTTTTAAATTGAAATAGGCCTATGCCATTTTCTAAGACAGGGGAAGTCAACTACGTCTTGTGATGACGTTTGTGGAGCAAGAGCATGCGGATCCCTTGTGTGTGACGTCAGCAAGAGCGCACGGTAGTAGGGGTGTTTAGAGTACGCTAGAGCTAGGTACTAGAGGACCTATTCACTTTAGCTCTGTGGGTAGAACAACTTCTGGTTGGAAATACGGAGCATTTTTCAAAGTTATTGCAAGTACGCGATCCTGATAGTGTTCTCTCTGCAGAACATGTGTTAGTTCTGCAAAACATTCTTCTTCAGTTCGAATCGAGGTTTCAGGATGTGGAAAACCTTTCTCCAATGTTTAAACTTTTTGCTACCCCATATTCAGTTAATGTCAAAGACGTTCCTTGCCGGTATCAGTTGGAACTGCTAAACTTACAATGCGACGATCTGTTAAAGGACAAATAGGCCTACGAACGTAAAGTGGTCTTGGGTATCTTTTACAGAAATTTCTCTGAAACCAGATTCCCGAGAGTTGCCGCACGAATATTATGTAATTTTGGATCGACATATGTGGCCGAACTATTTGTTTCACTAATGAAACGTGCAAAGCTCAAATCAAGAAGTACATTGTTAAATCACAACCTAAATGTAGTCTTCGATTAAATATTGCTCAAACATTACGTCCCAACATTGATAAACTTGTTAAAGAAAAAGAGACAGGAAAGTCAGAAAATTGTTACTGTAATCTTGTATCATCTAAGGTGCAGACGAGCTTGTATGGTAATTAATTCAGTTCATTTTTTTTTATCATTTCTACTGTAGTGAATTATGTTAATTCAAATGATAGTAGCCTATTGTCTATTTTTGTCAAAGAACATAGATTTTGTGGAAAGGGAATTGTTCTCACAGAATAGAAAAATAGAATTATTTATAATATGTTAAACTGCTGCGCTGTAATTAACCGATAAACTATCAAAAAATCGATTGATGTTTCATTAACTCGGAAACACGTATTACGTAAGTTCTAACCCCCTAAATTCCCGCTGCCCGCAATACTAATGCCCCTCTCTTCCCCCCTGTTCACTGATGCCTACATTTCACATGCTCCTCGCAGAGATATAACGCGAGCAGTGAGAGCAGAAAGCAGTGACGTCACAGAGCAAGCTTCTGTCTTCCCCTGTTCTAAGACCACTCTTTATAATTTCGACATCATACCTATGCCGGATTCTATTAAGATGAATTTGCTTATACATATTTTTCAATAATTATCTGGATGCAAAATACGAAGCTCAACAAAAAATAATATTTTTTTTTTCCTTTTTCTCAGATTTTAACAAGATTGAACACGAATGTAGCCTACTTATGAAACAGGTGTAAACTTCTTCAAAAGGAGATTATATCCGGGTTTTAAATATAGGTGAGATAGGGAACTGTCTCTCCTTAAGTGTTTTAATAGAATTGTAATGAAATAATAATAAAGAAAACATACTAACGTCCTTTTATGAGCGGAGTGCTCACAGCTTGCGCCTTTTATCACAGGCTTTCAACGAGACCATTTTTTAACAAGGGCAATTTTAAAGTTCTGTCCTTCAAGGAAGTCGTGATGAAGGATATGATCACGCCAGAAAGGATCGGAAGGAACAGGTGTACTTCAAACAGACGGTAATTATGCACATGGACCTATTTGATAATATAAGGATACACGTCTTAAATTTAAAACATGGAACCAATGGATTAACTTCCTTTCCTTGCGAGACTCTACGCCCCAGAAATCCACACCCTTGAATGGATTTGAAACTGCGGCCCTTTGGTCCTATTGCAACCTATAGATCGTTGTCTGGGTAATGATCCTCTCTACTTTTTGAATGTAAAGAAACATCTCGATCGGTAAGACCTGAGCCAAACACGCGCAGATATCTTATCGTCCGCCGGTAGCAATGAAGTAAGGGCAGAAGAGAATGCATATACTGTACTATTCATTCCAAACTATGTGGTTCGTAATTGCCCGTTACTATTGAAAACAAAAATAGTGAATAAAGTATTTGTTTTTTTAGTTATGAAATATTATTTAAGTGGTCTTACCGATAGAGTTATACGCTAAGTGGCCAAATAAATGCAGAAATCACCTCCTTTCTTGATATTGAATAGACACGGCTTTCACTACAAAGCCGCCTACGTTTGAAAATATATTGTCACGCTTCGCTTTGGATGTACAAATTTAACAGGGAATTTAACAGCTGTATTGATTTGAAATATTAACCAATAGTATGCTAGCCTACAATTTAATACATATGTGAAGCAAGTACACATACTGCCTCTACAAATTTAACAGAAAAAAGGTTTGATAAATTATAGCTATATCGATTTAAAAACACAGCAGAACCTTTATTAACCGAAACAAAATGGGTCGGGAAGGTGCTTTCTGAAACAAAAATTTCGGATAAAAATTAAAATGCCAATTTTAGAGATTAGGAATAATTTTTTGAAGTTTTAGGTGAAAGTAAACGAAGACAATACATATAACATGTTAAAGTGGAAACACCAAAATCAGCAGCAAAACTCATCATTTTTAACTCTTTTATCTGCTCCTAACTTTTCTTGTATCGTTATCATAACCCTTTTCCACTTCGTTGCCATGATGCACAATAAAAACTATAAAAGCACATCACAAAAAATGTTTGATTACCACCGCACGGACAAGAATTAGCACATAGGCTAACCCATGCAAAAAAATGGCAAGTGCCTTTACAATAGATAAGAGATGGAGGCGGACGAGATCATCCTTGGGATATTTCTGTCCTCATTCGCTTTCTGTTCATACAAATAAGTTGACGGGGGGGGGGGGGGGGAGATTTCCGCTCCCGTCAAAGAATTCCTTCCTTGTATAGTAGCCCAAGTGTTTGAAACACAACCTACATACGCAGTATATCATAAACATTTTTTGTCGTTTCAGTTATACGGTATTTCGGTTAAAAGTGTTTCGGATAACAAAGACTCTACTAACAAAATAGTAGGCTATAATATACGAGTACTACAAACTGTCTTTCAATTTATTACAAATAGCCGTCACGATGGCTCATGCTTAGCGCGTGGGCCTGGCATGCTGGTGGTCCCGGGTTCAAACCCCGGGCCAGGAGGGCGAGTCATTCGTGGTGGACGAAGCCGTGACATTTGGGGGTTTTTCTCGGGGATCCTCCCGTTTCCTCCACTCATTCCACCAACACTCTCCATTTCATCTTCCCCCTCATTATCACCCCGTCCTCTCCGTGGCTGGCTGGCTGGCTGGTGTGCCGCCAACCTGGGGGCTCTACATCCCAAGAGGTACAGAGGCAGCGGCAAACGTGGCATGGTAAAGGTATCTGCTGGATGTAGGGGAGTTCCGTGGGGGCTCGCAGTGGGGTCTGTTGACGGGGGGCCTTGAGGCATGTACATCATTTCATTACCGGAGATTGGCATTGGCACAATGGGCCGAATGGCAGAAGTGTTTCGGGTCGTTCCCAACCACCCTCCCCCCCTTCAGGGGACTAATCCTAATACTATTGCAAATATGAAGACAAATGGTAAGATACGCTATAATTAAACATGCACAAGGGGCATCTTGTACCCCGCGGCTGCATCCCTGATACAGCCTATCAGTATTTTTGGGGGGGGGTGTAGACCTATAGGGGTAATGGCTAGCCGGATCCCTAGAAGAAAAAACGATCCTACTATTGGCTACTAAAGCTGTTATTAAAATAGCTGGAACCTACAGCTTAACATTGATCACGAAATGTGATCCACACAACCACCACACAATCTCAGAAAGTACCATACTGGCACTTATTAATAGAACTATGACATTTTTACCTATGGTTTAAGGCTCCTGAGATTATAGCAGCTTATAATCAAAAGTTTGCTAATGATGTCTACACTTGACCGAACAAAATAACAAATCTGGCGATATCGGAAGACCAGTTCAGATCAAGTCAGTCACCTCAACCACAAGGTCATGCAGGTGCGACGGAGCGCGAATACGCACAGAGCAAGACGGAGATGATAGGCACAACGGGAGATAACGTAGCCAAGGAACGGAACTCCACAGTTGTCGCTGTGTAGTGAAGGTGTTTGTAGTGACGGTATAGTACCTGTTTAAATACCCACCAATACTCACGTGAAAAAAGTGAACATGAAGGATTACTGTGAATTGTGGACACTACGCTCGAGCTATGGAAAATAGGATAATGTAATCAAGGTAGCTTTCATAAAATTAAAATGGCATACTCCGTTAAGCACTCATAGAGTATTCTAAATGTTCCTTTTGTTCGTACTATGATAGGCACATTACGTGTGACGTAACGATATCACTATGATACTCATTTCGAAACATTTTTTCACCTTGACATCGGTGTGGTATCGATTTTTATCGAACACGGAACGGTCTTGAGAGCAGCAACTGAAAACTGCGGAATAAATTTCTTATATTTAAAATATATGTTCGTGTTAATCTTAATACCATACTAAAATGAATTATTCATTTCGTGTTATCAAAGTCCGTTGGTTTCAAGAAAACAACCATAACGTAACTTCGATATGACCGACGCCATGTGCTGCCATCTCTCATAGAAGACAATAACTACGACAATCAGCTGACGCGAAGGGCATGGCGGGCTCATTACCGTTTGTTTGAGTGAATCTAAAGTATCAAAATTCAAACATGTAGACTAATTAGGGTAGAACAAAAACAGTCGTATGCAACCTGTGTTGCTCGTTTCATAAACATACTCGCATCTTAATAAATGCCAATATATGCGTGTTACATAAAGTACTGACAAGAATATCTCAATTAAGAATTTTCTCAGATTAATACAATATCTTGGATATTGGATATAACATTAAATTTATTATAATACAATATTCCTCACGCTTAGTTCCTTAACAATAATAATGTTTTATGTTGCCTGGCAGAGTAAGGGCCATAGGGCCTTTTATTTTTCCGTTCAGCCAGGCTTAATACAAAACACTTCAACCAAACAAAGCAAATTAAAAATGATATAATTATGTGTGTTTGTAAAATGTCTATTTTGTGCACTGGTTATATAAATACAATTAAGTGAACAAAAATTGCAAAGAAACATGCTAAATGCTTAGTGTGTGTTTCAATGTGAAATGACCAATGTTATTGTCTCTTAAATAATTGTTAAGAATGAACATGAAATCTATGTAGACCATAAATACATAAATACACAGTGTAAGTTATTATGAAATACGGTACACTAAAACTAAACACAATTAAAAAACTTAAGCAATATAAGTGACATAACAATATCATGCATAATAAAGTAACCTTGACTGGTGAGGAGACATTGCTTTTATTTAGTGGCGGAATGCTTGAGTAACTTTGACCTAAAAATCTGTCAGCTCAGACTACCCCTGATATCCGGCGGTGGGCCTTAGGAGGAACGCGTTCTGGAAACACGTGCCCACACGCCCAGTGGAAAAACACCGCAGCTGGTTCATAGTTCATTGGGTCTCTCTGTATTAGAGATGGCAGTAATATGTTAGTCGTCCCATGCCAAGGCTTGTAAACTACAGAGGTAGCGTATTCCGGCGAGTTTATAGGACAGGGGGTTGCGGTGAGCAGGCGAGTGTGTGACGTCACAAGATTCCAGATCTCGCAATTTTAAGTTTTTACTCAGTCTAGAAAATCTTACACCGCGTGATTAAACTCGTAACCTTTAATTAACCCGTGGTCGGATTCCTGTGAAATTTATACAGAAATAATCTACACACATCAGCCCTACTGATGGTTAAAACAGAGCCTTAAAAAAGCGGACACAAATGTTTTTATTTCATTTTATAAACATCACCCGTTACACAAAATTAATGGAGGGAGAAGCAAATTTCACTATGCGACAATTTTTTGTATTTTTGTGTCCCGAAAAAACTTCAAGCGAGAAAGTTTTAGTGAAATAATTGAATTTTAATACAAATGAAGTTCCAGCCCCATATCTCGAATGGTTTACGAGTAATTGAGTGGTAATTATTCCGGGCGCTTCAAGGTGTCAGAATGATTTGGCGCTTCAAGCACGACAGTAGAGAGCATGGTGCCGCTGACAAAGCTTCTACCTACTGATCTCGGCCGCTTGACCGCAGTCTTTTAGGATAGATATTGCCAGTACATACTGTTTTTAATAATACAAATGGAAGGTGCTTTAGAAAGTGCAATTAACTGAACCATTATGCCGGGCCAGATATGTGCTGTGGCAGTGTGTAACAGTAATTTTGTAGATTGTAGAAAACAGCTAAGATGTGAACTGTTCTGTTATTCAAGTTACTTAAAATGTTCTTCTGATTCTACAGCATTTGTCTTTAAAATCTTGTAAAAATCTCCCAAAGGCTCTAGATTTGAATAGAAATTATATAATACAGGTAGGCCTATATAACAGCTAAAGGGTGATTTGTTCTAATATTTTGTTGCCTAGAAAATATTCCTCATTCTAGAGGTTATGTTAGTATAATTTGATGAAAATTTGTTAAAGAATGTATCCTATATTTGTATAGAAATTGTACCTTATAATAAGGGTAGAAAACAACTACGGGAATTTTTATGTATCAATATTAACATGTACAGTACTAATGTTATTATTACATTGCGTAGACTATTGTAGAGTATTAATTTGTGTTAATATTGCAATCAAAGCATTACATTTATATTAATAATAATTTTCTCCGGGTTATATGGGGTAAGTTATGTAGGTAATGATTGGTGAAACACGGCCAAAAGTGTACATCTGTATACAAATTATGTGACGACAGAGATAATATAGACCTAATAAACTAAGGGATGGTTAGTGAATTGCAGGGCAGGGAAACTTTCATGATTAGCACAACGAAAAGAGGCGCAGGATCTTTAAAATCGACGTCTCAACATAAAAAAAAGGACACAAATTGCTTCGCAATGCATTCTACATAAATCACACAATATTTCAAAGGATTTTTCCATGAATTTTTCATTAAAAAGTATCATCGTCTTGCCCTAACTATAACCCGATAGCATGCTCTTAAAGCCTCGGCAATTCAATTTTAACTGTAATACGTTTTCATGTTGATAAATTATATTAAAATATGAAAAGGGCGTAACAAGGTATTAAACTAATAAGGCATTTGATAAGGTAATTAGAAATAAAAGTTCTAGCACAAAGGATCAAAAAATAAAATAAATAATTCAACAAACATCTAAATAACAGTACTGCCGATTTACAAGATTAGGAAAAAGTTTAATTCATTCTTTTTCCCCAGCGGGTCAATCTTTCAGTATGGGTACAAGTAGCCAGTTAATATCCTTTATTACTCAGTCCACGATTAAAATATTTAAGGATTTTTACGTAATTGCTAGTAGGCCTATTTTATAGAATAAAAAATACCTCTGTACCGTTCCGATAGCTTTATCGCCTTGAGTAATTACCACTCTATTACTCGTAAACCATTCAAAATATAAACGTGGTACTTGATGTATAATAAAATTCAAATATTTCCCTAATAGTCCAATCAAATTGTCAAGAATGGATGCAAAATTTAGGGTAGAGCTAATTTTTTTATATGACGTCTGGGATGGTTTTGAGAGTAATTTCTGACATTTTGCCAACAAAATTTTTTGCCGCCGTAGCCGCCATCTTGAAAAAACTTCAAAATTTTAGATTTTATTTCTGTGTTTGTCCATTATCTGCCAAAATACGCACCTGACAAAATATTTTATTATCCATCCTAAAAGTAGACTAAATTTTCTACAGTTTGAGATCAAATTGATTTTTCTACCATGAATAGTTTCGGAAATACAGCTCTCCGAATTTCAGCAACATTTTGCAAAAAATTAAAAAATCTGAACTTTCAACTAGTTTTTGCTCGCTATCTTCTAAATGACCAAACCTATAGTAAAACTCCATATGGAAACTTAAACTAGAGGTAATTTGAAACTTGTCGAGTACTTTAAACTTATCCTACCTCTTACAGGTCACAAAATACAGAGGTTTAAAAATATATATACAGCAACAATTGAATAATTGCATGTGCATACAAGTTAGGAGCAATAACGGCACAGGACATTCATTTATATATAAAAAGATTTTATTTAGCTGGAGTTCTGGTGAAACATTGCATTGAATAACTTGTTTGTTCATAGTCTTCGGCACTTAGAGGGACTTGGGCAGTTGACGTCTGCTATTTCGTCCATGATGTTCACAATCTAGCCAGTGTTGATAAAGTTCTCTTCATCGTCTTCATCCAAAAACGAATTAATTGGCTCATCAGGAGTGTCATCCTCACTGTCGGAGGACAGGACTATTAGTATGTTTTCACACGACTGCCCATTGCAATGTTTGCATATCGTTGCATTGAATAACTTGTTTGTTCATTGTTAATGTTGTTTGTTCATAGTCTTCGGCACTTAGAGGGACTTGGGCAGTTGACGTCTGCTATTTCGTCCATGATGTTCACAATCTAGCCAGTGTTGATAAAGTTCTCTTCATCGTCTTCATCCAAAAACGAATTAATTGGCTCATCAGGAGTGTCGTCATCCTCACTGTCGGAGGACAGGACTATTAGTATGTTTTCACACGACTGCCCATTGCAATGTTTGCATATCGTTGTGCACTTTAATCCAGCTTTACGACACCCACAAGCGTTTAAACACCCCTTCTTGCAGGTACAGGAAATACTTTTCAGAATTGATTCTGGAGCTGGCTCCTTCTTGGCTTTAAGGGGAAAGAGGCCTCTTGGTGTGTTCACCCAGCCCCACTTCAAAGGGTCTTTGTATTCACTGAGCCATGCCTGAACTCGGTGGTATGTTCGCATGGCATGAAGTTCAGCCGCATCACTGGTTGGGGGCAACCTCGCTAAGTTAAATTTCATTCTTCCTGCAGCTTTTACAAATATTCCGTGCCGAAGTTCGTCAAGTGTTTGTGTAGCAGGGTCTCCTCCATATAAGTGAACCAAAAAATGTTGGCCCACTTCAGCCACTTCTCCTGATGTAGCTTGAGGGTTCAGAAATACATTAGCCTCCTCTTCTAGTTCAGGATGTTTCAAAATCAGCGAACAGAAGTGGGTTTTCCCGTGGCCAAAAACTGATGATGTTGTGTCACAACCACTGAAAGCATGGATGAACAGCAGCATGTTGGAGAAGCTGTGGCGAAATGACTGCCTTGAATAGAATATGTCTGCAGCTTTGCCTCTTCCGTACTTTTGGAGATATGTATTCTTTATATGAGGGGATGGTAATGCAGTGAGGAAATAAGAAGGTCTATGTCCTTCCCAACTACAAAGACAGTGTCGTACTGAGATGCTTTTGAGAAGGCAGTGCTAACAATCAAGACATCTGCATCTTTAACAGCCTATTCCAGCTTTTGCCAATTCTACGAAGCGCCTCTTATTGTTTTCATTGGTGAGAAAAGTTTCTTGTGAGCTTTTCAAAACAGTAGTTCTATCAAAGACGACATCAGGAGATGGACTCGTAGCCCGTCGGAGTCTCACAATTCTTTGTGCTTGTTTGATTAGCGTCTGAAGGATAACCATCGAAGATAACTGAAACCTTTGAGTCATAATGTGTCTGCAAATATTTCAAAATGCCTAAGGTTGCCTGGTACAAACACATTAAAACAGATGTATCCGGAGAGAACGGTATGCGGAGCAGTGACAAAGAGCCTCTTAGCACCATTCCTCCGATAACATGTTTCCATTTTCGGAGAACTGTATCTGCTATAGGAAGTAATTTTTTTTCAGAGGACACTGCAAATTTTCTTATTATTTTCTTTTTACATTGTTTTTTTTTAGTCTTTTATCATTATAAATTGTTGGAAATACTGTTTTGGTTGTTAATTGCAATGTAAAACTTAACTATAAGACAACACAGGTTTTTTACTGATAAACACCATTTAGAATATCCTAGGCAAAACTAGACTTTCGTACCTTCGATAAGTTTTCTGAAATGTGAGGAGTTGTAGATACCTCTGTATCTGATGACCTATAATAGGTATGAAAACATTAAATACTCAACTTGTTGCAAATTTACTCTAGTTTAAAAGTTATCCTTCGAAATTTTACTGAAGGTTTGGTCATTTAGAAGATAGCGAGCAAAAACTAGTTGAAAGTTCAGATTTTTTAATTTTTTGCAAAATGTTGCTGAAATTCGGAGAGCTGTATTTCCGAAACTATTCATGGTAGAAAACTCAATTTGATCTCAAACTGTGGCAAATTTAGTTCACTTTTAGGATGGATAATAAAACATTTTGTCAGGTGCGTATTTTGGCAGATAATGGGCAAAAACAGAAATAAAATCTAAAATTTTGAAGTTTTTTCAAGATGGCGGCTCCGGCGGCAAAAAATTTTGTTGGCAAAATGTCAGAAATTACTCTCAAAACCATCCCAGACATCATATAAAAAAATTAGCTCTACCCTAAATTTTGCATCCACATGACTTTTTTTGTGATAATTTGACTGGACTATAAAGCTCACATGCTTGAATCATTTTCTGGTCACAGAAATAAAATAAGCTCACATGCTTGAATCATTTTTTGGTCACAGAAATAAAAGAATTGTCTCATAGTCAAATATGCTTGTTCCTGAACATTTCACGGTCGTCACAAATCACTCCGACACTGAAGCGCCTGGAATAATTACCACTCAATTACTCGTAAACCATTCGAGATATGGGGCTGGAACTTCATTTGTATTAAAATTCAATTATTTCACTAAAACTTTCTCGCTTGAAGTTTTTTCGGGACACAAAAATACAAAAAATTGTCGCATAGTGAAATTTGCTTCTCCCTCCATGAATTTTGTGTAACGGGTGATGTTTATAAAATGAAATAAAAACATTTGTATCCGCTTTTTTAAGGCTCTGTTTTAACCAACAGTAGGGCTGATGTGTGTAGATTATTTCTGTATAAATTTCACAGGAATCCGACCACGGGTTAATTAAAGGTTACGAGTTTAATCACGCGGTGTAAGATTTTCTAGACTGAGTAAAATCTGAAAATTGCGAGATCTGGAATCTTGTGACGTCACACACTCAAGTGCTGCGATTGGTCTATCCCGGAATACGCAACCTGTATAGTTTACTGATCTTGGTCCCATGCAGCCGATTATTGTACTGTATGCAGGAAAGTGAAGTAAGAAAACAGCAAGTTCATGGTTCGGTAGAGGAAGTCATATCGTCTCCTGAGATTGAGAGTAAGTATGCCGAGAAGACTTATAGGCTATTTAACGTGAAATAGAACATATTATTTTAGTATTTATAAGTTAAAATTTATTTCACCATATACGCCTGTGATGTGTAACTAAATTAAGAATTCGAAATATACATATCATTTTTCGCATCAAAAATTGGAATTACCACACTCCAATGATCAAAACTGAATATGTATAGTTCAACAGTCTCATTGCAAATATTTATCCAGTTAATAAGGATTTACAAATGAAGTAAGTTAAAATCTATGTGCGGAAATGAAAAGAACTTCATAATTTTCTTTTTAGTTATATGGACTGCGCAAGGAATTACGGTAAACAAATTTGAGATTAAGCTGCTGTGAAATTAGATATGATCATGATAATAAAATTTATATAATTCGTCAACACCTTTGCATCAATAACAATTCTATTCGTAGAGGTCACGAACTCTCGTTTATGAACTTCGTGATGCACATAAAACGTCAACCCGAACAATACATTAGCCAGAAAACCCCACCCACTACAGTCTCTTGACCCACGACTTGTAGGATTATTCTGAATAAAGGACAGTCTGTACGATCCAATGAAGTTTGTGATTGGACGTTTATCTCTACAAATGCCCCAGATTCAATCTTTAGGTCTAATTACTCTGAATAGTCATGAATAAAAAAAGTGACACGGGAAGATAATTCAGGATTTTCCCCGTCTTTCTTCCCTTTTCCCAAACTTTTGCAGCAGCATCTTAACATTACTAACATTCAGGGACGGATTAAGAATAAAAACGACCCGAGAATTGTTAAAAAGCTGCCCTTAGCAAAAATATTAATAATAATAATAATAATAATAGTCAGGGCATGTATATTACTTGATTTATACATTCATTCTTAATATGACAGGACTGACTGTCTGTCCGTTCGTTTGTCTATCTGTCTGTCTCAATTTAACTTGATCATCAATGATTCGATGTACATCTAGTTTTATAAAATTTATACAGACGATATATTGTCTGCTCAGGTTTCTCTATTAGCGTAAGAGATTCATTTTTATACTACATTTACAAGTGACGTAATGTATCATAATGATATCCATTTCGAAACAGACTTTCATTATAACAAAGATGTGGTATCGATTATTATCGAATACGGAACGATCTTGAAATCTTGAAAGCAGCAAATGAAACTACGTAATAATCATCCTGTATATAAAAAATATAAGTTCTGTTCATGTTAATTTCAATATTATACTAAATTAGTTAATTTCCTCTTGTAAAAATCCGTTAAGAAAACTGCCAAGAACAAGCTTCAACTTGGCAATACACCATCAGTTTCCATCTATCGCAGATGACAAAAACTTGTTAACAGCTGGTTACCGCGGTCAGTCGATTTCTTTTTTACGAGTCTAAAATCTCAAAACTTAAACAGTTACTTATGATCGAATAAAAACAGTCGTATGCAACTTGCCTATAATGGTAATTCAGATATTCGTTTGAAAATTATGAAACTAGTTTTGCTCGTTGCATAATGTACTATTATAGCAGAACTGAATGCATTCTCCCCTCCATTGAAGACGGTAACTGCTCAGATCTATTTTGTTTTCAAAAATTGTAAAACATTAGGTTAGGTAAGGCTGAATACACTTTCAAGACTCAGGCCTATTTAATAACTACACTTGACTATTTCCGAGCTTTCAAGCATAACCCTATGCAATTCTGGACTGAAGTAAACTATAGAACCAATTTATGAAATAAGAATAATGATTACCACAATGATTATAGGTTCGATTCTCTAATTAATAAATTGACACGTTCAAAACAGCCTGCTATAAGACATTTTTAGCTGGGGGGCATGACCCATAACCTCACAAACATATAACATTACCTAGATAGTCTATGGATTAGCGTACCATTTACCACAATAACACTTAATACAACAAAATAACTAACTGCAATACGTACCGGTAAACTGGCAACAGCTACCACAGTGATCTGAAGTGTTTCAGTGCCCATGTCGATCCACCACGACCACACCACTACACAGTTCACTGAACGATTTCCATGAATGCACTGGCCATTAAGGCCTGCCGGAATAGAAGCACATGAAAGGTCGCCTGCCAGATGACAAGAAATCTGTCCCGCTTTTCACTCGTTATAGTATAGCACTCTGAATATTGATTGACCAGGTCACTGACCCTTTGCCAGGCAATTTACGATACAACATTAACTTTTCGCATAAGCGTATACACATACACCGAACAAACTTTACTCACGAAACTGATCAAGCAGGAAGACGTTTTCTCTATTGTCACATGGCCCTCATGGCTCGTCAGTCCCACAAACAACTCAACAGATGATCTCAGTGGCCGGGAAATCACTGCTATCGAAATGTACACTTTTGCTGTTTTAATAGAATGACTGCTTTTGCCGCGAATATTTCTATTAGAATGTTTTAACAATTTTACGTTTGTAAGCCAAAAACAAACCGCAAGAATTTATAATAAGTTCGCAATCAAGTATCTCGGGTAGAAAATTGACACTCTTGTTGCACGCAGTGTCGCTATCTGGTGGAAAAAGCAGTACAAAATAAATAATAAATTCAGATGTAAGAGACTCATTATAGAAAACTTTAAAAGTCAGTCCTCCCTAATATTTTTCCCAAAATATTGGTTGGAAGGGAAAGATTTCCTTAACATTTTTGCGACGTAGTCTATATGCTATAACAAGAACACCCACTCAACGTTAACTCATGTTTCCACCAAAAGGTCCTGAAATCGAAACCAGTAACAATGATTGTGAACAGCTAAACAATAAGAGCATTTGGCTACAGGTAGTATGGTTGCCCAATACCTCTAAAGGATATGAGAAGTATTCCGTATATAAGTATATATATAGTAAGTAAGGGTAATAAAATTCCATATTATATATATATATCCTGTACGCTTCACCGGATATAGTAAGGGTAATAAAATTGCGAAGGATGAAAGGGGCTGGACATGTTGCACGCATGGGGGAGGAAAGACATACCTCAAAAGTATTGACTGGGAGACCCAAAGTGAAAAGACCACGTGGAAGACCTAGACGTAGGCGAGAGGACAATCTTAGAACGGATTTAAGGGAAGTAGGACTTGTGAGGGATGATTGGATGGTGTTAGCACAGAACAGGGTTGTATGGTGGACTCAGGTAAGCGCGGAAATGAACCTTCGGGTTCCATAAAATAGGAATTGTCTATTGCCATTGAGTAAGTAAGTAAATATATATGAAACTCGGTGCTATCGTTTGGGTCTTTGGCTAGTTTTCTCCTTTTGGCCTGTTACTAGAATTTCAAGGTAAATAACCCCTAGAATCTTTTTCACTGTACTCGGTATGTTGCAGGTGGTCAAGATGAGGTTCCGGCAAGTTCGGGTCCGTGGATCGTACCTTGTGGGTGTGATAACCACAATGCTACTAGTTCTATATATGCATACTATACTGCATGGCATCAAGGGAGATCAGGCAAATCACAACCAGGGAAAGCAAACTGCCAATCCACACGAAAATGAAAATGATCTCAATAGATACATTGTAAGTAAAACAATAATTTACCAGTTCCATGATATAACAAATTCATATGAGAATAGCTTTCCACAGAGATGTACAGTATTTACAACATAAAATACTGTAAACATACAGTACAATATTTTTTTCTACTTGAGCATGCTCAGAAAGATGCTCCATAGTGTGGACGAGTCCACTATCAAAATGGTCATTCGTAAGCCAGCCTTCAAGGGAGTCACATCGCGCTAACTAAGGTATAAGGCTGCAACTGTCTTGACTGGCGGGAGGGGAAGATGCCTTGTCTATCTGAATTCAACTCCCACCTCTAAATGCCCTTCCCTTCACATGCGTTTCACTAGTGTCAGGGTCGAAAAATGACTAGATATTTATGGTTATTTAGCAACGATTGTACTATTAATTGTTAAGCCTCTAACAATCGCAGATTTCCCAGAATTAGGTCGCATAAGAGTTATTTTTCGTGTCCGTATATCTAGCAACATAGGAGTGTCGCATTTACACACACACAAATGACATCGACCTATGATAGCATCGAACCCCTGGGCTTGGAAACTGAAAGCCATTGCACTACCGACGGCGACATTGAACTAAGTTGCATTTTACTGTTTATTTCTAAACTTTATTTTGTTTTATAAACCTTGCTGACAAAGGTAATATTATTCAACTCCCCAGATATCAGGTTTTGCAGTACCGGTATAGTGCACGTCGCTTATTGTGATCACTTCGGGACGCTGCTAAACTGATAATGTTAACCGAAGGAATTAAATGAAGGTTATCTATTCATATATAAGATAAAAGGCCTACACTACAAAACAAAATTTAAAATATCTATTCATAAAATAATATGTAACTGTGAATCATTGAACCACTCATAGGCTAGTACAATAATAGAAACTATCATCTTATTGCAATAAGAAAACTCTTCTGCAATGCTATTACAGCTATATTTATTCCAAAATAAAATATAACATTATTGTTTGGGGATCAGCGGATCAATTCCACATAAATAGAATCTTTGTTCCTGCAAAAACGCATAATACGTACCATTTATAATGCCAAGCCTCTCGATTCCTGCAAACCTTTATTTAAAGCCCACAAGATCCTCTCACTACCATGTAAGTTATCATTATTTTTGAAGCCGCCCTGTTTGCTTATTCTCATAGACTCCTTTTCAAAGTTAATTCTGACTACCACTCTTACAACACCCGACATAAAAACAGCATAGCACTGACGAAACACTCTACCCATCTATTCGAATCTTCTCCATACTACTTATGCTCTAAGGTATTTAATTCACTCCCCTCTCATATCACATCACAAAAAACAGAAATTTCATTTAAGAAAATGCTCAAATCCTTTTTTTTATCAACTGTTTTCATTATATAAGTGATCTCTATTCTTTGTAAGTGTGTATATACTGTATTCTTAAATTTATCATTCAATTTGTATAATTCATCTTCCATATACTGTAAAAATAGAGCTAGAAACAATATTAAAATGTATAATGTAGTAAAATGTAGCATGTTTAAATATTGTACATGTATTGAATATTTGTATGTAAATTATTAATTTGTAAATGTGTGTGATAAACTTTAATAAATGTAGTTTATAAGTGTAGGTTAATGTAAAACACTGTACTGTGTAAGAAAATAAACTAACTAACTAACTAACTGCAAGCAACTATTTTTCAACCAGTAACAAAGTTGTTGTTTTTTTTTTTTTTACTTTTTACTTTCCTTTAGGAGTCTATTAACCAATACTCCATACGAGTTACGAGTATTCTTGGAAGTCTATACTGATTTGTGGTGAACGCCGCGTAGCAAAACATCTAACGCCTGTATGTTCAAGTCTTTTCATTGTACACTTGCCATCACGTCATGTCAACTCTTATCTTCATAAATCAAAAGCTGCAGTTTATCTGTGGGGTGAAACATGTTTTATTGCTTAAAAGAGAAATGCCACCCCCTAGAACTGGTCATCCTGTGAGCTGTGAACAGAATTGCTACCTCCAGTGCAACACAATACAGTTGGATTAGAAACGAAACCCTTAAAAACCAAATTATGAATGACGTACAGTACTTGGAAATAAAGCCGCAAAAAGGAAAATGTGATAACATAAATCGAATCTTTGATCACAATAAACAGCATTTTTCAATGTATCAGTAATAATCCGTACGGGACTTCATAAAAGTGATAACATTACCCGACTAATAACATTATCCGCGATTACATTAAGCGGCGTTCACTGTATATGGATTTACCATAAAGGAATCTGGCAGGCAAGTTAAGGCGGTCAATAGAATTCAAGTAGCATGCCTCACGTCACTGTTACCTGTATTCAAAACAGTTTCCAAAATAACTTCCTCTGCAGGCGTCTCAAAACAGATGCATACTGGTGTAAGATATCTTCGGTATCCTAGTATTCGGTCCTAGTACTTTATTCTTGTTGTGTTGGATTCAAGGCGTTTTTTAAAAAGCAGTTTTAAGTGGGACAAACTCACTGGCATTAATACGGAAATCCGACTGTTCTGGGATTAGGATGGATTCGCTAAATTTTTCATAAAGAGCCTCCCATTATAGCCTAAGACTGTTTCCCAAATTCAAAGACATTGGATGCATAGTGAAATAAAGTAAAAATTAACAAATTAAAATCCCCGAAAAAATACGAAAACATTAAAATTCTAGGTATTAACTTAAGATTTCTGGGGGGGAGTGTCTGTTTTGGACTCCAGTAAAACGTACTATAATATAAATAAACGAGAATTAAAATTAAATTAGCAATACTTCATCAAAACCTTAATATGATTTACTCTAACGCTAAGGAATTTCTGTATTTTTACTTCCGCGTCCCGTTTCATAGGTAGGCCTACAGTGGCGGACGCAGAGGGGGGGATAGGGGGTTATATCCCCCCGAAATTTGAAAAAAAGGCTATATATGCACTCTAAGTGGCCAGTTTTATAAACTAATTATGTATGTAAGTTAATTAATTTTTTTTTTAAGAATTCTAACTACCTATTCAAATCCCCCCCCCCCCCGAAAAAAAATTCTGCGTCCGCCACTGCATAGGTACAGGAAGATAGTGTTCGATCCTGAAATTCGAGCCGAGTTTTCAACATTAATACACGTTTTGAAGTCCCTGATTCCAAAAACAAAGTACGAGTTTTAATAAAAATGTCTGTGTTTGTCTCTTGTGAACCGCAAATCATATTAATGATTTATTGTTCTCAACACAATCTTATATTGATGTTAGATATTGTTTAAGGATATGACACGAAAATTGGCGACGACTCACTTGCTTTTAATGACACTTGACGTGAAGAGTGACCATAACCGATTTTATTTAAATGTTGTAGCCGAGGTATTTATAGTAACAAGCAAGTGTTAATTTTTTCCTCGCAAATAACGCTACTTTGTACGAGGCTTACACAACTGAGGTTTAAACAACTCCAGCAATACAGCAGTTTACTCTGGATGGAATATGAAGGGTCATGTGAGTGTTTCACATCAGTTTTCTGTACACTAAAATACACCGTGTCCGGGAAAAACCTAGTGAAAAGTATTTAATTATATCTCAGAAACTAATATGTTTATTCATTTCTGGTTTCCACAGACAGAAAGAGAAACTTAAAAAGTTTTGTTGACCTACACTGGTCTTCTGTATACTTTTTGTTTTTATCCGTAATTGTTAAGATTATGCACATTTCAATAGACACAATGGTAGAGTTTGGGGAACACAGAACCCTCGCCTAGTGGTTGAGTACCAGCGTGATACCCCAAAGGTGAATGTCTGGTGCTGTCTATTGAAGACAGGCATCATTGGGCCATTTTTCTTCGGTGAGCCTACAGTTACTTCTATGGCCTATCTGGACATGTTGGAGCAATATGCCTTCCCATTATTACCACCAGGAACAATTTTCCAACAAGACGGAGCTCATCCGCACTACAACATTGTTACGCACCTCTCTAAATGAAAGGTTTCCAGACGCCTGGATCGGTCAAGGGGGACCATCACCATGGCCACCAAGATCACCTGACTTGACCCCACTAGACTTCTTTTTGTGAGGATTTGTGAAAGATCGAGTGTATGAAACACCTGTGGCAGGCTTACGTCGCCGAATCGTCAAAGCAATAGCGCTGGTGACTCCGGAGATGCTCTCGCGTGTGTGGCAGGAGATTGAGTATCGCCTGCAAGTAACCCGAGCCACAAATGACACTTATATCGAGCTCACTTAGTGAATAAACAAAACTTTTTGAGTTTCTCTTTCTATCTGTGAAAACCAGAAGTGAATAAACATATTACTTTCTGAAATATGATTAGTTATTTTTCACTAGGGATTCCCGAACACCTGTATATAATCCCACAATTTGAACTTCTTTTTTGTTCATACTGGATATGTAATTCTTATCTTGTAATGTAAAATTTGTGTACAAAATAAGTAAAGATAAGCTAGAATATAAAATATTTGATATTTTTCGTTTACAAGCTACACTGTTTAGAGACTATCTGAGACTACTTTTCTTTTTGTAGAGGCTACCTTAAATAGTATATTAAGGCTGAAAACTCTAAACTGAATTTCAGGGTCGATCACAATTATTTTCTCTACCTACAGGACCCATGGTAAGGCAGAGCACTCATGATAAAATCATGATAAAATAGCGGTTTCATCAATTGCCACAGGAAACTTTGATAGTAGTTAAAATATTAAAAACAAAAAAGTGTTCTTCAATCCAATGTGTATCAGAGAGGCAGAAAGTTATACCTAGGTAGTGTTATGGAGATAGTAAAAAATATATTTAAATAGAATTAAGCTTACCGGTAATTTATCTTATTATTTTAGAAAAATTTGATAAGTTTCATAATAATAATAATAATAATAATAATAATAATAATAATACTTATAATAATAATAAAAATGTTCCTTCAGCAAAAGCAGGATGCCCACAGAAATTTCGAAGTAAATTTCCCTGACTTTCCATGACCAGAAACTTACATCCCTGACCACAATCATCAATGTTTTCAATGTAAAAAAAAAAACAAGAAAAAATCCAGCTTCCGCAATCCCTAAAACAAAAATAAGAAACGATTGGTTCAAGTACTGAAAGGTACAATCTGGGTTACAGCAGACTGGAGCAAAACACATGTCCCTCACATTTTGCTCATTGGGGGTAGTCATTTTCCCTCACCATTCCATATTTTTGTAAAAATTTACCTGGCTTTTTCCTTTATTTTACACAATTCCCTGACTTTCCCCGACCAATTTTAACTTCCATGACTTTCCAGAATGTGGACACCCTGAAAAGAAGATTTAATTGTGGATTACAGCAAGGTTTTTAGCATTAGTTCATTGTGTTTTTGTTGGATTATAAAATTAATATTATTATCGGATTTATTATATTAATATAAATAAAAATTACTATTTAGAGAGTTAAAAAACACAACAAACAAAGTTTATTTGTACGTGACAGCTACTGTGAAAATGTAACATATGAGGGAAATATACTTATAAGTTATACAACAAATTTAGATAAAATAAATAAAATGCTTCATGTGAAAACTGATTTACACAGAGTTCTAGGGTTTTCCCAAATCAAAACACATTTTACTCGATAAAAGACTAATGTCTCAAATTCAGTTAAATACTGGTATAGGGGGTATAGGGGGTGTCCCATGTTTCGTGGGTCCTTGCTATGACATACTAAGTATTTCAAAATCTTGCTAACAATATGCAAAGAAATTAAGGAGTTCCTGAAAAAAAAAAATTGAACATTTCTGATAAAAACTTTAACTGCTCTTACCTTAAAAGATTTTTTTTTACAGTGGCCCTTTTACAATCAAATCAGAGAAGTAACATGTGTACTTTTGTCACTTTGTGATTGTAAAGAGAGAAGCTGAAGCAGAAAACAGCGAACGTCTCCAACGAGTACAACAAGTATGTCAGCGCTACAATCTGGGACTCTACAAACACTCTGCAGAGAAACCCAAATACAGGCATCCACCTACTCCACAATATGGTGTCTTCTATATTGACAGGTGAGTAGCTCCTCAATAAACTATTCTGTCACTGTTCCAAACTCAAGTCCTCAGTACGAAAAGTATTAAATGACATTTCATCATGCTCCCCTTCATCATCATCACCTTATCATTTTGATGCTCCCCTTTTGAGATGAGGCAAGTCGCTTTGCCCCCCAACCATTTTTCAATACCTTGAAGGGAAGAATGTAAACTAAGACAACTTAACAACCATAACATGTTTAAATAAACTCACGTTTTTACAAAGATAATGTTGAATCAACTAATAAAAGTAATCACTATTAAGTCACGGTTTAGTAATTAAGTCACTATTATTATATCAGTATGGTTGACATTGTTTTGCCTTTATTAGAACTCGTATCAAATTTCACAACACACAACGTAGATCACTCGCAACATCTAAACAACAATGCTGTTTTGCTTTCATTGCAGTCGAAGTTGAGAATCCTGACTCATAATGAAAGTGGCACAATAACAGTCATTGCAACTCTGGTTATTTTAGAATAAAATGAAGAAGATTTATCCAAAAGTCCTCCAGACCTCAAGTTTTAAATTATCTTTAGCTTTTTAATCACGCTTCAGTTCTACGCCTTGTTCTTGCAAACTTTTTTGTAGTACATCAATGTCAACAGCAAAGGCATTTCTTATTAATATCTAGGACAAGTCATTAAATGAAATATCAGGGAAGTAGAGGTTGATTTTAAAAGAATGTGCAATGTTTTTCGATTTATGTACAACAATTTTACTAATTCCAAATTGTTCTGTGGTCCCTCCAAGACTGTTAAACCCCCCTCAGGTTCGGAACTACTGTGCCATAAACTGGAAACAAATACCCATTATTAAGATCAGATGTCCCAATGACTTTATGATAAAGGAAGCAATCAAGAGAGTTGTAAAACTAAAAAAGAAGCTATTCCTTTCCTAGGTAGTCTAAAGAAAGAAAGAAAGAAAGAAAGAGAGAAAGAAAGAGAGAAAGAAAGAAAGGAAGAAAGAAAGAAAGAGAGAAAGAAAGAAAGGAAGAAAGAAAGAAAGGGGGAACTTTTGGATTAAAATGCAAGTTCTCTTACAGCCTAATTCGAAAACTTAGTCCCGTGTCAATATATATATATATATATCACAGGCCTGCGATGAAAAAATACAATGGAAGTGATAGGTGAAGTTTATTTATTTTGCGGTGCTGAGTTCAAAACAAATAAAGAAAAATGTCTATCACGTCAAATTTTCTTGAAAAATTCAATTGTTCGTGGAACAGCTTAGTTGACCCAGGAAAAGTATTGTTACCCCCTTTGCAAATAAAATTAGGTGTAATGAAGCAATTTGTCAAGGCTATTCCAAAAGATGGCGATTGTTTCAAATACCTCTGCAAAAAGTATCCAGGCTTATCCACAGCCAAGTTGAAAGAGGGAATCTTTGTTGGTCCAGATATCTGCAAACTCATGACAGATAAAGACTTTGAGACTAGCATGACAACAAAGGAAAAAGGAGCTTGGGTTACCTTCAAACATGGGGGTCAGTAAATTCTGGGGATAGGATACTGACTATAAAGCAATTTTTATGAATATGATGGACAAAATTCAAGCGTTGGGTTGCTTCATGAATGTCAAACTACATTTCCTTCACTCACATGTGGACTATTTCCCTGAAAATTTAGGAGCAGTCAGTGAAGAACAGGGTGAAATTAGGGAAGACAATATATAAGATTTGGAGAGCAAATATCAAGGAAGACCACTGTTGGATGTTAACATGAAATAGACCTGAGATTGCACATAAAAGAAGGTCAAAATGAAGTTTCAAAGGCAAAAGAGTACGTACGTAAATATAAACTTTGTTTGTGTTTGGTTTTGTTGTTTTTTCAGCTTACAATTTGTGTCAAATGTTCATGTACACAAGTACAAGCCTCGTGGCCAATCGTCTATTTTATGTATGTTATCTTAATAAACACAAATGAAAACAATACATTGGTGATTTTCTTCTAGAAGCTGCACCATAATGTGATGTAAAAGGTGTAAACGCAAGGAAACTTTGTGCTTTTCTCTCAACCAGATGCAACTCGTGCGATCTGGCAATAGTGGTTTTCTTCCATTTAAACCTACAAAAAAATAAAATCAATTGCTAACAAATCAATTTTCATCACCAAGAATCGATTTTACATAGATTTAAATGGATAAAAACCACTGTTGCCAGATACTACATGCAAAATTGTTCATGAGAATTCCTTTTCACATAGGATGTTAGAAAAAATATTGATATCAATTGTAAAAAAAATGCTGATGTGATGGATAAAAATTAATTTTAATTTACAATTTACAATTTATTGTTCCAAATTACACGAAAAATAGTGGAGTGTAGTGGAGGTGGGGGTACCTCCACTACACCCCCACCATAACAGACACCCTCACAAACACCTGCTCCAGAGACCTCAGTTGGCACTCTGCTGATGATGCAGGAACACCACCTGCGAAACGGCCGTCCAGAAGTTTACTAAGGTAAATAAAGTGCGTTGAAGAAAGTGTTTTTATTCAACTATTTGTTACACAGCGCTAAAGTCGGACACAAGAATGAATGGACTAAATAATTACTTAAAACAATACAAAATTTGGAGAAGTATGACAGAATATTATGTATAAAAGGTTAGAACATGTTCTATTTACAATACAAAGGTACGGAAAATGGAGGTAATTTTCAAAATCAGCACACCCAATAACATAAAACTCAACGAAAACGTCTCTTGTATTTTTCAACAACTTCAATTTCACAGGCATGTGTGTGTGTATAGGCTATATATTGTTTAGTTCTTATTAGTATCAAATGGAAAACAATTATTATCTCAGAGGAATATGAAGAAAAATGTTAAAATATTTTAGAGTTGAAATGAAATGGAAAAAACTATAATTTAACTAATTAACACTCACAAAAGTAAAATGTACCTTTCATAAATATCATGCAAATCTCTGTACTTGTTCTTTAACCTAAATGGTATTAGAACTGTGAACAGAAAATACAATTTACACAGCAGCAATATTGGTAAGGGGCCTACCAGAAAAAATGTCTTTTCCATCTTTGCTTTCGCTTCTGATAATACACCCAAATTGAATACACTCTGGAATCCAGAGTATCACCTTCTATGGCTATAATAGTCGAGCCGAGCTTTATATTTGAATTTAAGTGAAATACACGTCTCAACTGGATTCTCCTCATGGCTTGGGAATTTAGTATGAAAGCTTCCCAAGAGTGAGTATTGTGTGTTAGGCCTTGAGGAATCTTCTGTATGTATTTAGGTGTTCACCATATGCTGATTGTGGATGTGGATCATACTATAGACATTCTTTAATAATAATTAATATACACTCACCCTAATTTCTGCATCCTATCCATCCACAATCAGCATATGGTGTTCACCTACAATTCTGAAGGTCTAACACACAATACTCGCTCTTGGGAAGCCTCCGTTACTAAATTCCCAAGCCGTGAGGAGAATCCAGTTGAGATGCGTATTTCACTAAATCCAAAGTGAATATGCCAAATAATTAGCTAAACTGAATGTGCGATCACTATCATTACTTTTCTAGGACTTATTTTAGATTCAACCCTTAGTTGGAACAACCATATAGAAAAAATAAAAACTAAAATAATATCAGTTATTGGGGTTCTTGCTAGATTGAGAGACAATGGGTTACCCAGACCTCTATTAAAAAATATTTATTATGCACTTATACACTCACATCTCAAATATATGGATTTAGTGTGGCATCTTGTAATAAGGCTCAACTATGACAACTTGAAACATTACAAAACAGGGCTATAAAGATAATTTAAATTTTAGACTTCTATACTCCCATGAAGCAGATATTTCAGAAATCAGGAATTATCCCACTGGCCTGTATCACTAAAGCTATCAATCACTACGTTTGCATTCCAAGTTCTCAACAATCTATTCCATAGTAAGATTTGCACCCCTAAATTCAACAATATACATTATCATAATACGAGAGGTCAAAATAACCTCATAGTAAATACTGCTGAAACATCCAATTACGGTTTAAAGGGTTTTATCAGTATGATGGCAAAACATTATAATAATCTACCTCCAGATGTCAAAAAAGCAACTAAATGAACTATTTTCAAAAAACAAGTTAAAGCTCACCTGCTAAATGAGTATTTCAATAACTGTTTATAATTTTTTTAACTTCATCTAATACTTGAGCTGAATCTTACACCATGCTTACGCTTATTTCTATCCTATCTTTTTGTAAATCTTGTCTCTATATTTACTTATGTAATAAGCCAATTATATGTAATCCAATTTATTATCTATTTATCAACTACCCTTAGTGTCCACTGCATTGCATTTATAAACATACATTGTGTAGTAATTATATCTTGTAAACTTCTTGTGTAGTATTTATATCTTGTAAACTTCTGCCAATGATTGTACTTTGACTGTTTCTTGTTGCAAGCCATAAGGCTCATTGGGACCTTTATGAAAATGTAAAATAATAAAAAAATAAATAAATAAATGTATTTCAGGGAACACAAACTGACATGGTGCCCCATCTACAAGGCAGCCTCATCAACATGGCTGTATAACATGTGCCTTCTTGGAGGATATACTGAAGAATTTCTTCAAGAAACTCAAATGCAACTAAGTGAGATTGCACGACATCGTTTTCCTGAATTGGAATACAATGAAGCTGAAGAGGTGAGATGAAGCTCACCCCTATGTATAATAGAGCATGATTATTTATCAAGTGACAAGATATTACAGCCTTTGATTATCTAGCTTCTTGAATATAATAATTCAATATCCCTTTCTGGGGTTGTGTCTTCCCTCGTGAGTGACTGTGTAACATTCTTCTTTATACTTGTCATTCACTTGTATTTTTTTAATTCTCATCTTCCATACATGGCCCGTTTATGATTTAAATGTCCACAAAGGTCATGAGCCATGAATATTGCTTGTGTATATGACACAAATAATATGTCTATTACTGATATTATTAAATTATTTCTATTTCTTCATTAAAGAAATAATTTTGTAACTCTTGTTGTTAACATGTCACTTGTTTCAAAGCCCAAAATGTATATCCAGAGCCCTCTTGGTAAATCAAAATAAGTGGTTTGATGAACACTTTAATAATTATACTGTCTAGCCAGTGCTTTAGTTGGAAAATATTTTATGGGGGTACTCACCTTCCATAGAACGCATATCTATTGCGAATTTAATAGTGTTTGTCATTATTAACAAATACACTCTCATGAATTGGACATTTAATAAGTATTTTAGGACAATATCGTTCCTGTACTGCCAGTACGACGTACCGGAGCACATATTTTTCCCGGTATGGTAGAAGGAAAATAATTTTATACCGGTACGCAGTACCGGCCCAACTAAAGCACTGTGTCTAGCATTCTAAAGCGATGTTAACCACTAACATCAAAAGCTGGCTGGCAAACAGTCATAAATATCTTAAACCAGAGGGTGGCTAGGACAAAAAGATTGTAAATTTTGGATCTCTAACGTGTTCCATAGGCATTGAACTTGCTTTAAAGTCAACAGAATTTAGTTCGCAACAAATCAGGTTGCATTCCTTACTTTTTTACACTTAAAATTTGTCTTCGCATGGAGTGTGAGACAGTCTGTTTCCCTAGATGTGCTACATTTACATTCTACTCCATTAGGGGTCAAACAATGATTTAAATCATCCTTAAAAGATACTGATGATTGACATGGGTTAATGCGGTTTTAGAATGCACTATAACCTGGTGAGTCAAAATACTTATTAAAACACATCAGTATGTAAATACAGTAAAACCCCAATAATACACGTCAGTTTGTTATCCTATCCCATGTTATACGCTCTTTTCATATGGTTCCTTGACATCTCTATATATATAAGAGGCTTTGTCCTGACTGACTGAATGACTGGCTGACTGACTGACTGACAGGAATCAACGTAGAGCCTAAACTATAACAGGTAGAGACTTAGAATTTTGACAGTACCTTCGTTTCATAATGTAGGTGCTCACTAAGAAAGGAATTTACAAAATTTTGATTTTAAATGCCAAAAATTAAATGTTTTTGAGAAAACTTAATCCCTTTTTACACAGAATTATAAAACCCCAATCACAGAACATATTGTATCTAATGGTATCAGATGACTTTGGAAAAAAAAAAATGTAAGTTTGACAAATAAGAGAAGGTATTAATTTATAATTCATGTTATAAATAAATATTAAAGAATGTAATCCACGAAAATAATGCAGTCACATAACTTTTCTCTACCCTGGACATAGAGAAAACAATACGAGGTTTGGTAATATGGTATATTATTATATCGCAGGTTTTTGGAGAAAGAAGTATGAAAGTGATATTGCTTTTTGTTTAATTTCATCCCCAAAACAGTTTTATGGTAACATGAGAGGGAGAAATAAAATTTTCCGCCTCGGTATTACAATTTTATGTTACAGGGATTTCTGTTTCTTCTTATATAAACCCTTACCAGGCTTGCTGTGTACAAGCGATGCGATGCAAAATTCTACATCCTCTATGAGCCATAAAAAACTATATCAAGCGTTTTTTGAGGGAATAGTTTTAGTGTAATAAGTCGTTCTTCCTATTTCAGATTATAAATCCTATATAAGGACTTAGAATTTAAAAATCGAAAGTCCTTCATAAGTTAATTTCCAATTACAAAATAAAAAACCTGGGCAACGCCGGGTCTTTTAAGCTAGTAACTATATAAAATTATATAAATTCCACCTCTTAATACGCTCATTATCCTGTTTAATACACTCTTTTGTCTGCCGAAAATTCTAAAATATCATGCTTTTAACGATACTGAGAAAATATTTTCCTGACTTCTACATTTACCGTTAGCACCCGCACGTTCAATAGAATGGAATGCAACTCTTGAGTACAGATTTAGTCCTCCACGGTCCTCCTTGCTGCCAGTTTTAAATCGCATTATGACTTGATCTTATGTAGAAGTGCGATATGATTTGTTAGTGCCAATACGAGTAAAGGAGTGAAACGGAAAGCTTATGAATCAGAAACAGTTGGCGGAATCATTATAAATCCCTTCTTCGACACTTAGAACAATAGTGCAAAATCGTAAAGCTGTTTACAAATTTTACTACAGTAATGTAGTGTATGTTTTCTTACTTTTTTCTGAAAGGAAAGAATATAAAACACCCCTCAGCATAATTACTGTATTTAATCCTTAATTTGATTTAACAAATTAATGTTTATTTTGATTCATATCTTGGTGTTAAAAATTTTAAATTCTAAAAATGACCCACTCTTGCTAATACGCGGTCCTGGGTAATACACTATTTTTACGTGGCCCCTTGAAGAGCGTCTTGCCGAGGTTTTACTGTATTTCAAACTGGATGAAAAAAAAAATAATAATTCTGTTGATACCTCATTCATATGTTTTACATAGCTTTTGCATAGAAAAACATTTATGAACCAAGTGAGGTGACTGAGATGGTAACGTCTTGGACTCCCATTCGGGAGGTTCCAAGTTCAAATCAAGTGGTTCACTAATTTGACATGGGTTTTTTCACGGTTTCCCCAGTCATCAAGGCAAATGCCGAATTGGATATTTACATACCATGAATCTTCCTCACCATTTCATCCTGTATCATATCCATTTAATTTAATATCGGTTGAAATTTACTCCATAAAAATATACCAATATAGAATCAATTTACAATCAATAATTCCATGGCCTACCCTACTGTATACACACACATCTCGAACTCCTGATATGGTCTCACAGCTAAAAGGAGTATAAACACAGCTGAATTAAAACAAAAAATGAATATAAAGAAAATGAAAAATAAGTCAGCTTGAATAGATGAAAATAATATGTGATTATGATATTAAAAGCAATGTAAATTTGTAGCATTCCCACTATGTCACAAAGCAAAATGTATTATCCTTGTATGAAGTGTTTCCAAAACAGGCTGTGGAGGCCATTATGGTTCCTGGACGTTGACAGTCCCAGATTTTTAAATATTCGGCACATGAAGGTGGTAAGATTGTCATCTTTATGCTCCAGCTGCCTTTACCCTCAGGATTACTTCCACTATTCATTTCTGTTAAGAGGCTGAGTCAACAGGCCATAATGCTGCCAGAAAGATTAGGCCAAAAACTATGTATGCATAAAATGTACTTACACAAAATCATAATGTTACAGGCATTCCATAATAGTCTGAAGCTGCTAGTTGTTCGTCATCCTTTTGAACGTCTTCTATCTGCTTATCGTGATAAACTTGAGAACACAAGGATCCGAGCAGAGCATGGTTCTGTTCATTTTTACCAGAAATATGGAAAACGTATTGTGCAAAAGTTCAGATCTGGAGGTAACAACACTCGTACACAGTCTATTTTAAAGCCTGGCCAATACCTGTGGGATCCCAAACTGCCTGAGCCAGCTGGATTTGAACCTACATTCAAAGAATTTGTCAGGTAATAATTTTAAAAAATTCATCTTGTTTTCATTATTTCTTAGTTCTGACCTCAGCACGAATAAACTGTTTTTGCACATAACAATGAAACTAGCAGCTTTGAGAACATACATTTTTTTAAATTTGTAATTTTTATTAATTTTAGTATTCTTTAATAGAAAAGTATGAATACATTTTTGCAAAGAGCTCCATTTGTATCATATTTTCATTTTTGAAAACTGTAAATTATATAATAAGCTCATAAACTACATATTTTTATAGTTGAATATCCCTACTTTCTTTGAGTGTATGAACGTATTCCACTCAATGTGTTTACTATGGTCATTTACTATGATACCATGGAGCCTGAAATTTCTTCTATACCAAATTCCAATAAAGGAACACCCCAATGTTCATAAAACAGAGCCATATTGACTAAATTATACTAAAATCCGGTAACTATGCCTTGACAATATAAGTCTTTAAAATGTTGAAATATATTTGATTTCAATATTTTAAAGACTTTTATATTGACATGGCGGAGTTACCGCATTTTAGTAGAATTAATAAAGGAACATCACAGAATTTATTAAAGTTGTTTATGTTTAATTTTATTAAGCTGGCTTAATTTATGAAAAGAATGCCAAAATATTTACAATACTTTTTAAGTTATGACAAAAAACATTAATGTGCAGATTTAACTGGTCCTTTAAATTCACTGCTCTCACCTGTTCTTCAGTAAATTTATCACTCATTTCCTGTAAGTTACATTTTTTAAAACAGCTTTTCTCATAACCTGAAAGTTTTAAAGATAACTATATTTAATTCTTAAGAACAAATGTGATAATTATTGTTTATTATTTCAAGGAAAATACAAACAGGAAAAATATTTCAATTTAGTTCTTTATTATTTTTCTTCGAGAAAAATACAAATGGTAAAATCATAGTTCTTTACAAAACAATATCAAAACAATTTTATTAACATAATTAAGTGAAAGGTTATATTCATATTTGTTAAGTCAGTCACATATTTTATAAAGTATATCATCTCTGATTTCCATTAATCCAAGTCATAGAATTTCCTGTTGTAAAATCTATTAATTTATATTAATTAATTCCAGGTAATATGTTTACCTAGATTCTCTTATACATTGCATGACACATCTGTACACTCTATATAGTTTTCTAGTATTACCAAGATTTACTTCAGCCCCTTTGTACTGTTCATACTGTTTAAGTATATAGGGAGAGAAGGGAAGGTTAGGTATAAATCTGCAAACCGCAATGTAGTACTCAAACAATTTTTTGCATGACGTAACTAATTAGTGGTACTTACGAATATTGTTGTCGTGGATCGTAACTTGACATTCCCGCACGCAATCTGGTTGCTATGAAAACAAAAGAAATCTCCGTGCGGTGAAAATTACAAAAAGCACAAGTGCCGTAAGTAAAATCATCATAATACAAGCCATTATGGAAGACCGGAACCAAGGCCCCCTAGTTTGTGGCGACTTTAACAGGACAAATATTCGGTTCCCATTACAACCAACACATGCGAATCACTTTCTGAAATACAACATCTATCTTCAATAGTGTATATGGGTGATTCTTCAAATACGGGAAAATTTGCGTTCCGGAGTGATATTGTTCAGTTATGTTTGATACTTGAGATTTGATGGAGTTTTTTATTTTTTTCTTGGCCTTCTATAATAATCTTTTAATAATTTTTCTTGTCTTTTTTCGGCCTTGGTAAGATTTTATTCAATGTAATTTTTCTCACGGCCTTCTAGTAATTATTATTTTTATTGTCAAAATACAATCTTTTGTCTTTAATTGCCTAATCGTTGTTATCTTCGTCCAATGGGTTTGATTCTTTAGTATTGTTACTAATCATTGTTTTCAATTCAAAACTTACTTCTTCATTCTTCTTCCTTCGTCATCTATTGTGTAATCCTCTGAAAGGATTTTCAATTCTCTCTGGATGCAGCTAGCAGCAGCTAATAATACTTATTCGTCTTGGAATCTGTTTACAACGATTCAAGGAATTATCAACATTAATTTTATCTGCACAGAAGCAGTTCTAATTATTATTCGCCGCAAAATGGTGAATTTCTTCTACGTCGCTGCTAAGCTTATCTACTAGCTTTAATATTACTTGATTGGACTTCAGGATTATTTCCTGTAGTGATATTCGTTACAAGAAGGAGTTATTTCACAAGTGAGTGTTTAAAAGATTTTAACATTCATAAATATTTGAATATTGCTTTGATGCTACACAACGCAAATTAATTTATTGACATTAGTATTGCGTTTGTGACTTGAGATTAAAAGACATTTCAAGATTAACTGTAAATCAATTTTATAGCATACAATTGCTATATGTATATGCTTAATTAATAATACAAGTTCTCGACGTATGGTCGAGTGGTCCTCTGGAATCTTAAATAAATCTATATTGAAGCCAACAAGGTTTTTTATTGGGCGGATTCAATCATCTCAGCTTTAGAAGATCGTCAAGACATCAAACAAGAATTAGTGAGTGATTGTGCTTAAGAAGAATTCAGTGTCGTGTTACATCGCCTATGGTTTTTGTTTTCTTGTAAACCTATTATTTTATTTTCTATTCGAATGTATGGCGTGCATTTTGATTTTAATCAGCCCTAATTATCTATGCATACAGTCCGCTGAGATGCACGTTATACATTTTTGGATCCTTTCCGGGCCGGATGGAACCTCTATTGTAACAGACTTATTGTAAACGACACTATTTTTTCATTCCGCCCGGACTTATTCAATATAAGTTCATTCTTTAAAGCTGTTGGTGCTCCAGATATTGCTGTTTGAGCACTATATTTAACTATATTATTGACTATTGAAGCACATTGTTCTTCTCCTGACCATTTAGGTCAGTTTGAGCGTAGTAAATATTACTACATCTTTATCATTCAAGCTAATTTTAGTGCTTCGCCTCCGTGTTTTACACGTGTGAGGCCATTTTCAACAGCTGATTTCAGTGAATGTTTTCAAGGGTATTTGTATTTACACACTTGTACTTACCTTTGTAAAACCAGTTACACTTTTCATGTGTTACACGCTTGTACTTACCTTTGTAAAACCAGTTACACTTATCATGTGTTTTGTCCCGAATGCGGGCAACAATTGACCTTAGACTTAGCTCAGGTTCCCAACTTCAATAAGTGAAGTTTTGTGATTTTTTGGACAATTAATTGCGAATATCACATCATGGATAATCCTGAGGCTATTTTAAAGTCCCTTAAGGCTAAGCGTACTCCCATAAAGGCGAAGATCACACGTAAGGCTAATGATATCCTTAATTCAGTTATTGATGATGAAGGATCTTACCAAGACTTCTTGAATTTTAAAAGTAAACTAGACCAGTTTGAAAATGAATATGATAAAGTTCAATCTGAAATAGACGAGCTAGCTTACTCTGAACATGAAGAAGCTTACAGATTAGATGTAGAGCAAGTTATTAAGCGAGCTACTCAATATTATAATAAACAGGTTACTTCTTTCAATAAAGCTATTGCCGACCGCGAAAAAGCCGAGGCTAGAGCTATTGCCGAGCAAGAGAAGGCTATAGCCGAACGCAAAGAAGCCGAGGCTAGGGCTATAGCCGAACGCAAAGAAGCCGAGGCTAGGGCTATAGCCGAACGCAAAGAAGCTGAGGCTAAAGCCATTGCCGAGCAAGAGAGGGCTAAAGCCGAGCGCAAGGAGGCCGAAGCCGCAGCTAAGGCTGAGCGCAAAGAGGCCGAAGCCGCAGCTAAGGCTGAGCGCAAAGAGGCCGAAGCCGCAGCTAAGGCTGAGCAAGAAAGAGCTGAGGCTAAAGCTATTGCCGAGCAGGAAAGAGCTAAGGCTGAGCGCAAGGAGGCCGAAGCCGCAGCTAAGGCTGAGCGAGAAAGGGCCGAGGCCAAAGCTAAAGCTCTTGCTAGTTTTGAACGGTTAAGGGTTCAGCTCTTCAATACATTTCAGACTATACATGAATTTGAGATTCAAGATAAACTCTCATACCGTAAGGCTTTGTTCCATCGCTCCGAACTTCAAAGGCTTATGGATAGATATAGGGATGAAAGTCCTCAATTCTTTGATGTTTCGGATCAGGAGGCTGAGCAGCTAGAACAACATATTCAAACCGAATATGCTGCTGCCTTTTTATTTATTGATTCACTCATTCTCGACAACAAGTTATTGTATGAGTCTGAACAATCTCAATCGATTAGTCAGCGTTCATCGCTCGACTCTCATCTCCCTAATTTGCCCAAGCTCCCGGAATTAAAATTACCTCAATTTTCCGGCGATCCTAGGAATTGGATTGAGTTCAGGGATACCTTTACATCCCTCATCATAAATCACAGCCATATTTCAGATATGGATAAATTCCAATATCTAAAATCATGTTTGTCACCTGAAGTGATGACTGTTATACAAAATATTCCCGTTTCATCTGCTACTTTCGAAGTGGCTTGGAAAACCTTAGCAGAAAGGTTTGACAATGATCGTTTGATTGCAAATACGCACTTAGATCATTTATTCTCTGCACCTTCCATAGTAGGGTCTTCCGCAGAGTCGCTTCAACGCTACTTGGACCATTTTGTAAGCACCGTGCATGCTCTGCACGCTTTGAATACTGAGGTTTCCTTGTCTGACCTCATCATTTCACGTATAATTGTGGATAAGCTCCCTGTAAGTCTAATCAAGGATTGGGAGTCCTCAATTAAACTTGGTAGGCTCCCTAAACTCGAAGATTTGTTTAGCTTTTTGGAGTCGAGAGTCAGGGTGTTGCAGATGACGGAGGCAGCCCTGCGTAGTCAGTCTGCTAAATCTGCGCCTGCTTCTGCTCTCACTACCAAAGCTAAGGTCAAGCATCAGCCCACGAGAAACAATTGTATTTGTTGTCATAATGCGCAACATCCTCTCTATCGCTGTGACAAGTTCAAGACAATGAAATTTGTGCATCGTGATCAATTTGTGAAAGATCACAATTGTTGTCGTGTTTGCCTTGGCGCAAACGGCCACGAATCCAATTGTAGTAACTTTCGTTGCAGTATTTGCAACGCAAAACACAGTAATTATTTGCACAATCCTGTTTCTAATAATTCGCAGGCTGAAAATATAGTCAATGTAATGTCCTCTGGAAAATCACAGCAAAAATGTCTGCTTCCCACGGCCACTGTGGTAATTCTCGACAAAAATAGTCGTGCTGTAGAGGCTACAGCGTTTCTAGATAGCGGTTCTGACTGTAACCTAATCAGTAATAGGTTATTCAAACAGTTAGGCTTGTCTCCTTTACCTCATTCCACTACGCTGGCTGGTGTACTGTCCACTAATGTAAGCACACTAAAGCTTGCATCGATATCACTTAGATCTCGTACTACTCCTTGGTACTGTGATACTGAGGCTATTATTGTCCCAGAAATCTCCACATCCAAATTTCCAAAACACTCAATTGACATTCAGGGATGGAATATTCCCCCCAATCTGCAATTAGCTGATTTGCAGTTTAATGAGCCTAAATATGTTGACTTGCTCTTGGGAGTTGAAATCTTTTCTCAAATCATAGCTCCTGGTCAGATATCTGCTCCCAACTATCCCACCATTCAGAATTCTAAGCTAGGCTGGTATTTTTCAGGCAAATTGCCTCCTTCTCCTTCTTCCCAACGTCGTCATAATCATTTGACTCATTGCAAGAAGCGATTCGCTCAGAATAAGTCTCCCATATTTAACCCTGCTAATTCCGGGGAAACCTTTGCCAATTATTCAGCCTTCCTAACTTCTGATGAAGATATTAGTAATCAACTCACTAAATTCTGGGAGTTAGAGAAGGTTTCTAATTGTGCTCCTTTTCCTGACGAGTCCTTCTGTGAGAAGCATTTCTTAGACACTACTCAGAGAGATTCTGATGGGAGGTATATTGTGAAGCTTCCCTTTCGTATTGACCCAGAGACTTTGGGCACTACTAAAGCCCAAGCTTTAAAAAGGTTTCATTCTTTGGAGAAGCGATTATCTTCTAATCCCTCTCTCCAGTTAGAGTACTGCAAGTTTATGTCTGAATATGAAGAGCTGGGTCATATGGAACCTGCTATTGAGGATTGTGCTGCTAAGTACGAATATGTAATTCCTCATCACCCTGTATTCAAGCCATCTAGCACTACCACTAAGTTGAGGGTAGTGTTCGATGCTTCGGCGAAATCTTCATCTGGCAAGTCACTTAATGACATTCTTGCCGTTGGTTCAGTAGTGCAGCCAGATCTGTTTTCTATATTGCTCCGATTTCGTTTCAAGCCTATCGCTTTCACTTCTGACATTGCCAAAATGTATAGGCAGGTCATGGTTCATAGGAGTCATCAGCAATTTCAACAGATATTCTGGAGAAACTCTCAAGCAGAGCCCATCAAATTGTACAATCTGAAGACTGTTACCTATGGTACAGCTTCAGCTGCATTCTTAGCCACAAGAGCTCTTAAGCAGCTAACTATTGATGAAGGTGATAGATTTCCATTAGCAGCCAAGCTAATTAATGATTCTGTCTACGTTGATGATATTGTCGCTACTGCTTCTAACATTTCTGAAGCCAAGGAAATGATTTTTCAGATAAGAAGTCTTCTCCCTTTGGGTGGCTTTCAACCGCGCAAATGGAGCTCGAATACGCCGGAATTACTTCAGGAAATTCCTCTTGAAGATTGAGAGACTCTCGATCTTCGCACCTTTGGCGATTCCGATGCCAATTCTTTAAAGGCTTTGGGCTTAATATGGCAACCTTCAGCTGACATCTTAAGGATTGAAACTTCAATTGATTTTTCAAAGCCCTTCTCTCTATGTACTAGACGCAGCTTGCTATCCTGCATAGCGTCAATTTTTGATCCTTTAGGACTAATTTGTCCAGTCGTTTCACACTGTAAGATAATCTTTCAATCTTTATGGAAGGAAACCACGGCTTGGGATGATCCCATTCCTCCTCCAATTGCTAGCAAATGGATCAAGGTTCACAGCCAACTGAATTCCATTTCCAACATAGCTATTCCTCGCTTGGCTTTGGTTCAAGATGCAATTTCTATCCAACTCCATGGTTTTTGCGACGCCAGTGAAGCCGCATATGGAGCTTGCATCTATCTGCGCTCTATTAATCTTGCTGGTGATACTAAATGCTCATTATTATGCGGAAAGTCTAGAGTTGCTCCAACAAAGGCAATCACTATTCCCAGATTGGAGCTTTTGGCAGCTCATCTTTTGTCTGTCCTATTAAGCAAGGTTTTGCCCATGCTTCAATTGAATCTAGAATCAATTCATCTCTGGAGCGATTCTAAAGTAGTCTTGAGTTGGCTGACTCATTCACCTATTACACTGAAAACTTTTGTGGCGAATAGAGTTGCAGACATCCAGGAGACTACTTCTATTGACTCTTGGTCGCATGTTATTTCTAAAGACAATCCTGCTGATGTTATTTCGAGGGGATCTACACCCTCAGATCTCCTCAATAACCCACTATGGTGGTCTGGGCCTGCTTGGTTATCTGAGGATATTTCCAAATGGCCAGTTAAATATTCTCCTTCTCATTCTACTCCGCCTCCAGAACTGAAGGTTGTGGCTCTTATTGAGTCTGATGTTTCTGACCTTAGCACTTGGTTAGCTAAGTTCAGTTATTTAAAGACTGTTCGCATTATGTCTTTCATTTTAAGATTTGCCAATAATTGCCGTAAGGGTCAGACTCGATCTGAAGGTCCATTGTTACCTATTGAAATTGAGAATTCTATCAATTGCTGTGTTAAAATAATTCAGCGTCAAGTTTATTCCAAGGAGATTCAATCTCTTTCTACTGGTCTTGAAGTATCGATTACTAGCAAGCTACATCAGTTTAGCCCTTTCATGCTTCAAGATGGTATCCTTCGAGTTGGTGGACGCCTCAAAAATTCCAACTTAACGTTTGAACACAAGCATCAGATGCTATTGCCAGCTAAACATGGATTTACTAGGCACCTTATTTATTATACTCATATTAGATTGTTGCATGCTGGACCTCAACTAATCATGTCTCATTTAAGAGAGAAATTTTGGATATTTTCTCTTCGTAAGACTATCCGCAGTGTTTTGAGAACCTGTGTTAAATGCTTACGCTTTAATCCTCAGCCATTTCAGCAAAAGATGGCTGACTTGCCCTCTGAAAGGGTTAATTATACATCTGCATTCAATGATGTTAGCGTTGATTACGCTGGGCCGTACTCCATCAAATATGGAGGTCCTCGCTCAAAGACTCGTATCAAAGCTTACATAGCTATCTTTGTATGTATGTCTACGAAGGCAGTTCATATTGAGCTGGTTACCGCTCTCACTGCTCGTGCTTTTCTTTCTGCCTTCGCCAGATTTACTTGTCGTCGAGGCACACCTGCTTCCATTACGTCTGATAATGGTAGTAATTTCATTGGTGCTAAGGTTGACTTACAGAATCTTGTCAAGCTACTCCAATCTAATGATTATCAATCTATTATTCAGGATGCCACTTCTCATCTACGTATTAATTGGAATTTCCTACCTCCTCATTCGCCACATATGGGAGGTCTTCATGAAGCTGCTGTTCGTTCGATGAAAATTCATCTTAATAGGATGGCACCTTCTTTTAATTTTGACTACGAAGAGATGTCTACTCTTCTCATTCAGATAGAGTCTCTATTGAATTCACGCCCTCTTACCACCCTGTACGAGGACGTCAATGACTCTACTTTTATTACTCCTGGCCATTTCCTCATTGGAAAGGCTATTATATCTTTGCCTAGTCCAGATCTTTCTGGCGGGTATACTCTCCGTTCCCGTTGGAACAATCTTAATCATTTGGTGACCTGTATTTGGAAGAGATGGTCATCTAATTATCTCCATTCCCTTCAAAGGAAGTCTAAATGGACTAGAACTATGCCTAATGTGTCAATAGGCACTCCAGTCTTAGTAATGGAAGACAACGTTCCTCCTCTGAGATGGATTATGGGTGTCATTGAAAAGGTTCATCCTGGTCCTGATTCCCTTGTCAGGGTGGTTACTGTTCGTACCCCCTCAGGTTTATTTAAGAGGCCAATTGTTAAATTAGCACCTTTACCTATCCATGACTCTGAAGACTAGATAGTTAGTCTTTGTCTTCTAGGCATCTATGTTTTCTTAGTTATTGTTATTTTTTCAATATTTGTTTTGTGTTTTTGTCGTTTTTTTTTGTCTTTCTCAAGGTCAAACATAACTTCGCATTCTAGTTAGATTATTCCACAAGTGGAATAATCGCGGGCAATATGTTCAGTTATGTTTGATACTTGAGATTTGATGGAGTTTTTTATTTTTTTCTTGGCCTTCTATAATAATCTTTTAATAATTTTTCTTGTCTTTTTTCGGCCTTGGTAAGATTTTATTCAATGTAATTTTTCTCACGGCCTTCTAGTAATTATTATTTTTATTGTCAAAATACAATCTTTTGTCTTTAATTGCCTAATCGTTGTTATCTTCGTCCAATGGGATTGATTCTTTAGTATTGTTACTAATCATTGTTTTCAATTCAAAACT
Source organism: Ectobius pallidus (assembly GCA_964059195.1). NCBI lineage: Eukaryota > Metazoa > Arthropoda > Insecta > Blattodea > Ectobiidae > Ectobius > Ectobius pallidus. The sequence goes on from CAXKWD010000009.1 coordinate 54,110,929, forward strand.
TACTTCTTCATTCTTCTTCCTTCGTCGTCTATTGTGTAATCCTCTGAAAGGATTTTCAATTCTCTCTGGATGCAGCTAGCAGCAGCTAATAATACTTATTCGTCTTGGAATCTGTTTACAACGATTCAAGGAATTATCAACATTAATTTTATCTGCACAGAAGCAGTTCTAATTATTATTCGCCGCAAAATGGTGAATTTCTTCTACGTCGCTGCTAAGCTTATCTACTAGCTTTAATATTACTTGATTGGACTTCAGGATTATTTCCTGTAGTGATATTCGTTACAAGAAGGAGTTATTTCACAAGTGAGTGTTTAAAAGATTTTAACATTCATAAATATTTGAATATTGCTTTGATGCTACACAACGCAAATTAATTTATTGACATTAGTATTGCGTTTGTGACTTGAGATTAAAAGACATTTCAAGATTAACTGTAAATCAATTTTATAGCATACAATTGCTATATGTATATGCTTAATTAATAATACAAGTTCTCGACGTATGGTCGAGTGGTCCTCTGGAATCTTAAATAAATCTATATTGAAGCCAACAAGGTTTTTTATTGGGCGGATTCAATCATCTCAGCTTAATAAGATCGTCAAGACATCAAACAAGAATTAGTGAGTGATTGTGCTTAAGAAGAATTCAGTGTCGTGTTACATCGCCTATGGTTTTTGTTTTCTTGTAAACCTATTATTTTATTTTCTATTCGAATGTATGGCGTGCATTTTGATTTTAATCAGCCCTAATTATCTATGCATACAGTCCGCTGAGATGCACGTTATACAGATATTTCCCTTCAAATTCAACTTAAAAAAAAAAAAAAAAAAAAAGTTTGTTTCTACTACTTCCATACTACAACTATCAGTTTGAAATGTCACTAACTTTAAATTCTGATATTCCAAAATCGAATTTAATTCAATGAAATGTCATCCACATGCCCTGTCCCAAACCTCGGTTTTGTATATTCTAATGCATTTTTCCACAAAACAAAATGTTATTTCCTTTTCAACTTTTTTCCTGTCAATGAGTATGAATAGGGTGAAGAATATTAACCCCTAAAAAATAAAATGAAATAAAATTGTCACCCCACCTAATGAACATAAAGAATGTCCCAAGGGTTTTTGGTCATCCACATGACTGAAAAGAATGGAATTTTTTCTGCAGAAATGAGAAATTTGTAAAACTGGCAACAGTGTTAGAAAGCCAACAGGGCAGCTTGTGGTTGAATTGTAAGGTTGAATTTTGCTTGCTTACAAACAGTTTGGGATTAACAAAGGACTTTGTATCATTTTCAAGGAAAACGTTTTTATTCCCCGTCATTAACATGGCTTCTAGAAAGTAGGCAGAAAGTGAATATTAATTAATTTTGATTATGCACTATGATAAACCTTCCAATTCAAAGTACCTGACTGAAGTTGAGCCTACAGAGGTTTAGAAATGGCTTGCTGAGACCACTTAAACTCCTTTTTTGTCATCCACATGCCTGATTTTTGTGTCATCCACATGTCTCATGAAGGGGTATGTGGATGACTCTCAAGTCATGTAGATGATAAATGTAGGATACTATTGTGTTTGCGGTGTCTGTGACCTGTACTTAAAATCTTAAAACTGATTAAATGAATTTCTGCTTGATTCCCCCTCCCCCAAAACCATAAAAACACAGTCTCGTTAAAATTACATTAATTCCGGAGTATGCACACAAATTTGCAAATTTGATGCAAAATCAACTGAAGTATGCTGAGAAAAATATGTAATCACATAAAGAAAAGCAGATTGTTGCCAAAGTTAGTCATTAATGTGGCCTTCTGCCATCCACATGTACACGGATGTCATCCACATGGCTTTAAAAAAATAAATTAAAATATAAACATTTAAGCTCTGCTGGTGTCATATTATAATCAAGTAACCCCTGAAGTATTTTTGTGATTTTTTTAACAAAGTAAAAAATTTGGATTTTACACACTCCAAATTTTCCCGTATTTGAAGAATCACCCATATACATAATATTTTCAGCTAATATCTCAATTAATATAAATAAATTGATATAAATAATCATTGTGCAAAAAATTGCATGCAATACTCATGCCGTAAGCGCATAACGGATATTGGAAATTAAAAAATCTCTGCGCAAGCACCATTTTTTCAAACTCTTTCCTCGATCTGTATGCACCACTTACGGCACTTGTATCGCAATATACTATACATTGTGCAATATTCTTCTTATTGTTGTTATTATTATTGTGCCATAACCCATAGTTCATTGCACTTCCCATAATGAATGTCCATTGGTTTGTGAGCATCTGCAATGAATGAGAAATACAGGTGATGTGAATTTGAACAACCTGCTAAGTGTTGCAAATTTCCGATTTAGTATACTGCTTATGAAAATTAAGCATAACCGCAAACAAGGGTCTAAGTTGCATTTTGCAAGTTTTGAAAAAACACCCATAAAGCCGTTGTTGGTTGTTAAGTCGAGATGCTTAATGTAAAATGTAAAATAAACCGTTGTTCCATAAAAGTTATGCTACTGTTTTCTCAAAACAATAGGTATATTATCTAAATTTCACAAGTTAATATTGTGAAAGGGGGGAAAAAAACAGAATAATACTGACTGCATACTGTAGATTAGATGGACAATGTGAATGTTGTACCTTGGCACAAAGAAGCAGCACATTACTTTCATTTTTTAAATAGACCCTTATTCTTTGAGTATGATTATCGAAGCACATGAAAGACCGGAACATTTCACTTAATAATTTTCTGCATATTAATGTCATCTATTATACTGTTCTCCTCTCTCCGCGGCTCTACATCCCTGAATGGACAAGGCCTACTACCCAACCGCTGCGTCATCTATCATAGGTAGATGGCAGGATTGGGGGCATGTGGTCAGCATGCTGACACTCACTGCCATTAATGGTGGTTTTCATGACCGGAGCCGCATCTTCTCTATCAAGTAGCTCCTCAATTTGAATCACGAGGCCGAGTGCACCCCGTTCCAGACCTCCCTACCTAAGAAAAATCCGAGGAGGTACCAGGGATTGAACCCGGGCAGAAGGATCTGTAGCCAGCGACGCTAACCACTTAATAGTAATCTATTATGGTAAGAAAAAACTAAAACTATGTGTGTAATTAGATGGAAGAGAACTTTGTTCCACAAAGAACTAAATCTTTACAAAATTGTAACATAGACCCTTATTTGCAGTTACACTTAAATTGTTATTTACCAATATCCTTATCCATAATGGTGATTTCCAAGTGCCGCGTGTCGTAATAGTCTGGAATCTTTTCATGTTGGAGGAATAAAAATGTATGTGCAACAACTCCATCACCTCACCCAATTAAGATTATGTCATTCTTATAGGAAATATACGTAACCCTCCCTTCTGCTTGTAAATACTCGTACTTAAAGGTTTACACACATACATCGATTTTGCTGTTTCTTTTTAGAAGTTGATATGTCTAATTTACAATTAATGCATCTTGAAATCCAATTGACAAATCTGAAATACATTAACAGGAGGAAGTTAAACAAATCAACAGTTTTTAGATCCTTGACCTCAATATTGACACTTTTAACAATACAGAATGTAACAAAAAGGTAGACCAAACTTTGGGGAAACATTCCTGGCATATAGAGGGTGAAATTACATTATATGAATGTGGGTTTGAAAATGCCCTATTTCCTTTATTGCCTTTGTCTACAACTCTGCTGATGCAGAACGATATGCAGGCTACAATGCCAGCAGAACTGTCCTGTGGAAAAAACTTTACAACAGAACAGTTGTTAGCATACACAGTAGGTAAACAATTGCTTTTATTCCAATTAAAAGCCAATTCCTTGGCCTCCACGCTCACCTGACCTGAATCCACTAGATTTTCATTTGTGGGAGCATTTAAAAACTCTTTGTGTATGCAACACTGGTGCATGCCCATATTCTAAAAGGCTGCCAGATAATACAAGATATCCACGGATACATCAGCACATCAGGGAGTCCATGTGACAGTGGGCTTATGGATGTATCCATGCTAATGAGGACATTTTGAACAATTCATTTTACATTCTCTTACCCACAGTTCTGTTTTTGAGTTTTCTGCTGAGTGGTGCAGGTACAGAATGGGTACTAATAGGAAACAGAGCATTTTCGAACCCAGATTCATATAACATAATATCACCCTCTATATACATGCAAGGAATCTTTCCCCACAGTTTTGGTAAATCTTTTTGTTATACTCTTTACAGCTTTTTTTTTTTTTTACTTCTTTCAGATATCTACTTCATGTGGACATTGTTGATTACTCTGATGACCACTGGATACCATACTACTTATACTGTACACCATGTCTGCTGAACTATGATGTTATAGCAAAAGTAGAGACAATGCTACAAGACCAAGTGTATGTGATCAGAGCTGCTGGTTTGCAGGACATTATACGACCTCGATGGAGGCATAAAACATACCATGAAAAAGGAGAGGAAATATCAAAGAAATATTTTTCACAGTTATCAAAAGAAGAAGTCGAGGAGTTATATGAACTATATAAATTAGACTTTGAATTATTTGACTACAGCCATGAAAAATACCTTCACTACGCTGCAGAAAGCTGAAAAATATTACTTCATTAGCAAAGTATTTAATAATAATAATAATAATAATAATAATAATAATAATAATAATAACAACAATAATTATAAAGATATCATTTTATTATTATTATTATTATTACCACCACTACTACTGTTAATGTATTCACCACATATTTCAAGTATTATATAATCTTTTCAGCTGATTTACAAGCAAGAAAACTTTCAAGAGATGTTTCCTCACTTCACTATATGGTGAAAAATTGTCATAGATTTTCAAATTGTAAATTATTGTAATTTTTCTGTTAAAGCCAGGGTTTTTGTTGAATGAAGGTGTATTAAATTACAGCACGGATGTGCATTTAAATGTCACAAATTAAGAATGCAGTACTTTTTATTTAGACTACAATTAAACTTATGCAAACAGAATCTCATATATCTGAGTATTACCAAGACTGAACAGTTTATCTCATTCACTTGCCCAAATCCTTTTTACTAAGACAAGGGTAACAGCAGTACTTGAAAAGTCACATTCTCCCCAGACCAGGAAAGGTGACAGCCGAAATGGGATGAATCCATGGAAAAAGTGAAGGCTTTGAGTTAGGAAGGGGCAGTATTGTGCAAACCTAGAATGCAAACCTACAAACCTAGAATGCTAAGGCAGATCGATTCATCTGAGAAATAACTGTAATAAGTAAGACAGTGACTTTGTCTCAATTGTTATGCTTATAGTAAAAAAAGTAAGGTAAAGTGTTCCCTATACAGGCCATGGAGGCCCAGAGGGTTCCAGGAGGTTGAGGCTCCCAGATTTTTAGACATCGCCACTTGAAGGTGATAAGGTTGTCAGCCATACGCACCGGCCGCCTTTACCCCCAGGATTGCTCCTGGTACTCATTTCTGTTAGAGGCTGAGTCGACCCCAGGGCCATAGTGCCACCAGAAGGATTAGGCCAATTGAAAAACTCCGACCTCATCGGGGATCGAACCCGTGACCTTCCGGTTTGTAGCGCAGCGCCTCAACCACTACACTACGGCGTGCCCCGTTATGCTTATAAGTACTATATTTATAACTACTGTGCACTGTGGAGTAAGGCACACTATAAAGAAAGTGTTATCTTTCAAAAATCAGGTCTATCGATAAAATGATCTCCCACTTTGAGCACAAAAGATCTGGGCTGCAGAAATTAAAAAACAGAATGTGCAAACTCTAATCCTACAATAAGAGAATGGCTAGCAGTAAAAATGTCTAGCATGTAAAATATATCATCAGTCCATCCTATGTGATTCCCCTACTTCTGAAAGAAATAGCAGATATAATAAAATTAAAGATAAACTATGGCTGAGTTTGCTTATTATGAGCAAAAATTTTAAGTTCCCAAACAGGCATTACTTATAAACAGGAAGAGGGGTTTTAGTAAGTAAACAGAGCAATCATATTACCGCATGGAGAATAGGTGACATGAGATACTGTGACGGACATTCCACAACAACCTGTTTCAAAGCGACTGTTCCAGTTGTCGCTGCATAAAGACAAGGGAAGGACTGTGGTAATATGTCAAAATATTACATGTGTTGTGAAGGCAATAATTTAAGCAGATTTATTTTACAATCTTTTATATATTCAGAATAATTTGTACAAACATCTATTCCCACTGTAAATATATGAGCTCGTACAACAAATCCACTACTGTGATATTTCATGTTTTTTCTGCTCCTTGTGTGATGTGGAACATAGTTTTGCAAAACATAAAAATTGTCTATGTGCTAATCGCACACGATGCAATTAGGAAACACATCATTGCACATTATAATACCTGTATTTACAGCGTAAAGAAAAGTCAAGGTAACTGAGATTTCTGTACATCAATATCTGAAATAAATAATGAGTAACTTCACTTTTAGCTACAAATAGCTAAACATGGGTTTCCTTCCTCATAATTATTCTTAATCCCAGTGTACTTGCTTGCATAGCTGGGTGTACTGCGTTGAACTGTTTACAGAGAAAACGGCAAGTCACAGATGCTTTCACCTTCACTCTGTGCATTTCTAACTTGACAGTATAATTACTAAAACCCCTCCTTGCTTGCCTTGTGGGTAACTTGCAAGAGAAAGGAAGAAACAAAGATTCCAACTGGATTAAAGTTACTGACAATAGAAAAAAAGCAGGAAAATACAGCATACAGGTAGGTAGGTAGGTAGGATTTATAAGCGGCGGTGTCGGAATTATAAATTCTAACAACTAGGTGGGTAACCAGCACATTCCAAACAGTTTCAGCTGTTTGGTTTGGATACAGCTTTTTATTCAGTAACTTTTCAAAAGCCAAATGAGATATGAATAGGACATCTACAGAAAGATGCATGTTTAACGGTTTATTGAGGTGATTTTCATCCAGACAGTTTTTACTGGATTTGGCCATAACATATGGCATTTTAGCAGAACTATCTAATCTTTCTGAAATCTTACAGAATAGAAATGCTTCTATATTATATGCAGACAACTAATTAAGTGATGCATTCCCTTCATTGAATTTCTTAAAGAGAAACCAGGTATGAGAGATCTAGAGGCTAAAATAGCAATGAAGAATGGACAGTTTTGTTCCATACCATTAATCAATAACTCAAAGATGGTTTCCATTAACTGACAACAACTTTTGTCTAGTGTTGCAAACAACGTGAAGAAGACTTCTTACGACCTTATCTAGCCATGAATCTATGTCAGCAGCACCTGATTGTAAAACTGATGAGTATGAAGTGCTCTTGAATGTGATCAGTGCTTAAACTAAACACATTAAATGTTAAAAATGCTTATCGCCATGTCCCTGAAGAACTAAATGAGCTCATGAACTGCACAAAACTCATACCATGCAGTTCAGCTGAGTGCAAACAGGGTTTTAACATGATGAATATAATCGTATCTCTTATCAGGAACAGGCTTTTAACATCACACTTTTTTCAATGCTTTTCATTAAACTGCATGGACCTGCCTTGAGTGAATGGAATCCGGAACCTTATATTTCAGTGTGGTTGAGATTGTATCGTTCAGCTCATGATACCAGAATTCATGTAATGAAATGGCCACAACAAGATGCTGAGAAAACTGTACATACTGCATTCTGTATAGTCGATGTTGTGATGTATACTGTATAGCAGTCCTGATGTAACCGACCAGTATGAAATAATATAAAATAATTTGTTCAGCAATTAAATGATAAATAATTAATATAGTGCGATACAGCTTGTTTGGTATCAAAATACGCACAATTGGATGAATAGTTTATTACTTGTACTTATAAATCTCTAGAGTCTTTTAAAATGGATAAAAAGCAAAGAATGGAATATTTAAACATTCTATTAAATGTTTAAACATTGACACCTATTTGCGCTGGTCTAAGGGTAGCCGGAAAGTCCAGTTCCATGGAATCGCCCAGCCGCTAACTAGGTCACGCGGCAGGCCCAACTATAATGTGTATTTCCAGACCGTGGGTTTCCCACTCTATTGAAATCTAGGTATAAGGGTTATTTCGTACAATGGCAAACTGATGTTATCATATCGGCTTTCTGTGAATTTGTCTAAGGGAAATACAGGGTTTCTGAGGAAGGATTCGGGAAATACTGAATTTCGTAGTAAAAGTGAAAGTAATGAGTAGTAGGCGGACTTAAGATTCACCCCATTCTATTGGCCGCGCGTCATAGGGTTAACTTCCAATTAGATATAGGTTTATTGTCACGTGGGGTATGTAGAAAGGGAATAGTGGGCTGTCCGTATAAGGAGTTTAGTGGGTAGTTTAAATTTATTATAGAAGGAGAATAATCACTTACTCTCCATCATCAGACAGAGGGAGACTTACTCTCCATCATCAGACAGAGGGAGACTTACTCTATCTTCAGTCCGCGAGGAGTACAGGAGAATACGGGACAGGTGTTCCCACAGTATCGCGAGGAGTCGCGAATTCTAATTAATTGACTTAGAAAATTTCTCAGCGGTCAATTTCGACACTCTAACATTTTTACGGATCTTATTTTATTAACTTAGAAGTATTTACTACAATATAGGACTCAAGTTGAATTATTACGAGCGAGCATATTAACCGGGCTTTAATATATTATAACGCCATCAGTTTGCTACGTACACATATATCAGGAACATTTTATTATTACAAGTGTAAAGCATTGTATTATTGTAAATTTTTTTTGTATCCACACCAATACTTCGGGATTTCAAATAAAAGTTTGTAACACAATCAAATAACTTTATTTCGCAAGTGGAAGAGTCTACAGCCTGCACATCACCATTCCCGCCCTGTTAAGAGAGAGGACTGCTTGTAACCGGCTAGGAGCTACCGGAGGATCGGCAATTAGTATTAGTGAAATAACATTGACTATTTCTGGCGCCCAGCAAAAACATTAGTTATATTATATAAAGAATTAACAATCTTAAATAAACACCATCAACCGATCTGTTGCAACTGTGCTTATTGTAATACATTGTGTCTTACTTTATAGTATTTTTTTTCATTCAAACCTTCTTCCTCTTCCAAAAGGCAAATAATATAATGATCTCCAGTATTGTAAAGTTTGGGACTACAACCCTGGAGTGCATGGTTTCTTCCTCTGTTAAAGTCAGTAGAGTGCGCATGTTTATTTTAAAAATTGCCAAAATCAACAGTATATGCAAGTCAAAAGGTGCAAGAATTTCCAACAGATCATTTTAAAGTAGAAGATGGTAAGCTATTCTGTAGTTATTTAATTAATGAAAGATCATTATGTCCATGTGTGCACTTAACCAACTTAGGTTCTTGTTCAACTTTATGGTCCATATTCCAGACATGTGCTGCTACCACGGACTTACATATGCACAAATTGACAAAATCTACAGTAGCAGCACATGTCTGGAATATGGACTATATAGATGAACAAGAACCTAAGTTGGTTAAGTGCACGCATGGACATAATGAACTTACAGTCTGGGAGAAGATCTCTATCCAGAAAAATGCAGATCATCTAATGAACTTTGAAATACCAATGGAGAATGACCTAATTAAGAAGTTCATAGGATGTCCATGTGAGGGTGTTCGAACTGCATTACCAGCAGTTGGAGTACGTTGAAACTAGTCCAGGTTAGTCTGAACATCTAGTAAAGTAGTGTATTATTTCTCCACTCATATCTTTCATATTCTGTAGTCTTTGTTCAGAATTCATTATTCATGAAGTCCACTGTGCAGTTACATGTTAAATCTTCAAAACACAATGTAAGAAAAACTGCATTCAATGAAGTTGAAGATAAACTAAGTGGGATCAGTTTCTCTAGCTTTATTCCTTGACAATTCAATGCATGTTCAGCTTTGAAGAGAAAATCAAGAATATGGTAACAGAGTTTGCATCAGTTGGTATCCCTCTTCATGTTTTTAGAAATGAGCAATTTAAACAATCCACACAATCATCTACTAATGTTACAACAGCACCTAGTGAAGACATACTAAGAAAAGTCTATGCAAATGTGAAGAAGATGAACTGAATTTAACTAAAATGAAATGTCAAGGAAAGGACGTTTGTTCGGTCGAAGAGGAAAGTATTGATACTAAAAACCATAAGGTAGTAAACATACTAATTGGTGAAATGGGGGAACCTTCTGAAAACCTCCAACTGGTAAAACAAGGATAGTCCAACACTGCACTACAAGACATCATTGCAGACATAATACTATCAGAGTATGCGCATTACCTTCTTTTAAATCCAGTGGATAACAAACTTCTCCTCCCTCACAATGTTTCAACCTGCACCACCAGGTCTTCAAGGACAAGGAAACAGAAACGGAGTAAGCCTGAAGTGTCTGAAAATGTTATCGAGGAGGCCATGCATGCCGTACAAGAAAGAAATTTAACACTTCAAGAGGCAACTGCTAGGTATGGAATGACAAACACAGCTCTGTACCACAGAATTAAGAAATCAAAGCTTACAGGCAGTCTTGCAAAGTGTAAGTACAGCTGAAGGTATACAAGCCAACAAGTGTTTGATGAAGACTGTATAATTACACAAAACTTGGAACTAAAACTATGACTTTTCGTAGCTAACATAGGCCTAAATTACGACCACATTAAAGTCATTTTATTGTAGATTTTTTCACATTTATGTTCAGACTTAATATTTGACACGTAGATTGCGATTTTGAACTTAGTTTTGCATAATCTACTGTATTATAATAAATATTATTTGAATGAATTAAGATAGTTTGTAAGTAAACATAACCCCACTTTCAAACGTGCAATATTCACATATGTTCCACGGACTTTAGAATAATGTTAAAATATTTGGCATCATACTCACAGCTTCACATATTTAATATTGTTCCTTTAAAACCATTATTTGTTTATTAAAATAAATAAATAAGTTATTACATATATATTCGCATGGTGATACTCATCTGTTATTGTGAAATCACTTCGCGAGAGTACTTCGATCTGACAATATATCGATACTGACTCGCTTCGATTTTCAATGTTGCCAATTTCCAACAAAAAACTCACGTAGTTTTCTCATACAAATATGCAAATTTTTATTATTATATAGATTTTTTGTATAGTTTTTATATTCGATTTATACTTTAAATCCATGGTGTTATTGTCCATTGCATTTGTTAGTATTTTTTTACGTCAAATTTACTTGTGACGCATTTTCTTACAAATATAATTTTGCTAAGTTTATTGGGGATTTCCCTTTTAAAGTCAGTACAATGTTCAAAGCATTCAGTTAGTTTAGTTCACACGTTGAATCTGAAAGATTTGGACGTGGCTCTCATTCATTCCTGCTTGGGAGAAAGTACTTCCCAATATCATCATCAACTCTTCAATCATCAGCCTTCTTCAGTATCCAAGGAACTGGAAGCTGAATTTCTACTAGAAATCTTCAATCCAGCAAGGATTTGATTTTCAACTTCAAATCATCAATTTTCAGATAAGAAATTTGATTACTAATATCATCTCAAACAATAGCTTCGCGTGGTCGCGCTTAGCATATCTTGTTACTTCTTATATCTATTAATTGAAGAAAATCTTCAACTTCACATCTACCTTTTAATTGAAACCAATTTCAATTAATTAAAACATTAATTTCCTACGTGAAGAAAGAACTTCACCATAAACTTTCATTGTTCGCTTGGTGACGCTATAGCATTAGGCACGCCAAAGGTGACGTCATATAGACGCTTGCAATTTCAACATATCCGTTTCCTTTGTGAACATTTCCAACACATTTCAAAGTGTTTAATTTATCCATCTAACTTCATGATTTATAGACAATCACCACATTACACATTATTAAGTGTAATTTATTATTTTAAGAAATATTTCATCATAATCAATTTATAAACATTATTTGGAACTTTAACTTCAACTTCAGTACAAACTGCTACAGTTTTAATTATCATCATCAACATCAAGAAATTTCGTCATCTCTTCAAGCATCAACTTCAACAATTCTTTCAGTGTATATTATAACCTCAGTGTTTTTTAGTGTTTTAAAATAAATATCATTTATTCAGCAGAAGGTTACAAATTCTTGTTCTTTCATGTATAGGCAAGGCAAGGGTTTCAGAACTTTACGGTCCATTTTCACCTAATATCCCTTTCCAATCTACCTATTTTGTACCTCATCTACTAGCCTCCTATACAAAGACCAAGCAGTAATGTTAGTAGAATATATTGTTAAGTGTTCAAAAATTAATTATGGCACTACATACAGACAACTCCGCAAGCTTGCATATGATTATGTTGTCAGATTAGACAATAAATGCCCTGAATCTTGGCACGAAAACCAAACAGCAGGCATAGATTGGTTGCGGGGTTTCATGAAACGGCACCTAAGTCCAACTGTTTGTAAACCCGAAAACACTAGTTTATCTAGAGCAACAGCATTCAATAAAACTAATGTAACAGAATTTTTAGACAATTATCAATAAGCCCTCCAATATCAGGAGCATTTTTGCAGACAGAGTATACAACCTGGATGAAACTGGTGTTTCTACAGTAGTTCAAGCGTCCAATGTCGTTGCTCAGCTTGGAAGAAGACAAGTTGGACAAGCAGTATCAGAGATGAACATTAATTACAGTCTGCTTTATGGTAAATGCAGTTGGTAATACAAGAGCAAAATTTCACCATTCCATGTTCACAGTTGCTTGGGATGTCATCGGGGAGGATGCAAATACCCTCTCACAGTGTGTGCAGTTCCAGTTTAACGAATACAGTGTACTTCACTACACAGTTTTTGCGAGTACTGTATCCTAAAACATTGTGATTTGAATACATTATAGTGAATAAGTGGTGTCTTATTTCTTCATTCCCCCCCTAGATTGTTTGAAAAGATGATGGGTGCTGCTTAGTTCACGAAACGTCGGCTTGTGATTACTGTTTGGAAAGCAGGTGTTCTATAAAGTGGCAGGTGGGATTAAATTGCTTAATTTATAAAACAGACTCTGATAAGCATTTTCAAGTTATGGGTCCGAAGAAAATTCAACTAGTACAAGAGAAAGTTGAAGATGATGTGAGACGTGTTATAAAGGAAGTGTTGCAAGATCCTTTCATGTTAGATAGCATTGTCAACCTAGTGAAAGACGAACTAATATCTGAAATGAAGTCTGCATTGGAGAAAAACAAGAAGATTATGCCTACGAATGGAGGAAGTGATTAAAGAAAAAGAATCTCGGATTGCTGACCTGAAGGATAAGTTAATTCAGAAGCAGGACGACTTGGAACAATACCAATACGCATCTTTGGCATACCTGAATCTGCAAAGGAAGATACGGACAAGATTGTGATGGAGGTAGTGGCGAAGATTCGGGTCGATGTCAAGATTAATGACATTGACAGGAGTCATCATGTTGGGGTTAGAAATGAAAATCGGCTGAGACCAGTAATTGTAAAGTTTGTTAGCTACAGGAAACGCAATGAAATGTTCCACAATAAAAAACAATTATGTGGTTCTTCCATTACAATAAGAGAGGACTTGCAACCACTACAAACTGCTACAAGAGTGCATCACAAAATATGGTGTTATGAATGTGTGGACTCTGGATGGAGTAATTTTTGTGAAAGAAGGTACTACTTAACACCGCATTGCAAGAGCTGCTGACATTAGTAATCAGTCAGTCACTGGTCAAGTCGTTAACGTGACACATTTTAACTTAACAGTCATTATAATTTTTAATTAACCTGAATACATTATATTGCTAATTTATTTACTATTATTTATACAGTCTAAAACATTAAATTAATTGATGATGGCACTTTGGCTGGTCCACCTGATGTTGTACTAAAAGATTTTCACTTTATATTAGAAGAATGTCATCAGCTAGGTTTGCAGATCAACCCATCCAAATGTGAATTGTACTTTCTTTCCGAAAAGTCCGACTCAGTTATTGAGGAGTTCGAGATTCTCTCTCCTGGAATTAAAAGTGTGGTTGATCTGGAATTACTTGGAGTTCCTCTTGTTTCTAGTGCTATGCAGAGAATATTCCAGAAGAGGCATGACGAACTTAGCCTTCTACTTGACAGAACTAAGGAACTAAACTACCATGTTGCATACTACTTGGTGAAACATTGCTTTGCAATACCCAAGTTAACATACTTTCTCAGAACGGCTCCTGGCTGGAAGTATAAAGACTTAATTGCCAGGATTGATACAGACATAAAGTTGGCACTTGAAAACATCATGAATTGCCAATTAAGTGATCAACAGTGGACCATTGCATCTCTACCCGTTCGTTTTGGGGGACTTGGAATCCGGAAAGTGGAGGATATTGCTCTGCCTACTTTTTAAAGTTCAGTGGTTTCGGCGACAAATCTCGTCAATTTAATGTTATCCCTTACTTCAGACGAGATCTCTGTCCCTGATTATACTGAAGCATTGGAAGAGTGGAACAAGCATGGACGTGATATTCCAACAGACAAGGGTTCCCAACAAAATTGGGATGAAGTAAATATTCAGATCATTCGGCACAATTTGACCCTTAGTTGTCCTAAGCAAAAGGCGAGGCTTATAGCTGCCATGGAACAAGAATCAAATGGTTGGCTCACAGTACTCCCTTCCAAACACCTCGGTACCCTCTTGGAGAACAATACCTTCAGGAGTTCAGCTGCACTCCGTTTAGGGTGTAATATCTGTTCCCCTCATACCTGTGTGTGTGGTGAAAAGGTTCATGAGGAAGTGACTCATGGTTTGAGCTGCTCTAAAAGTGCAGGCAGGCACTCAAGGCATCAGGAATTAAACAACATTATATGTCGGGCATTGCAATCAGCCAAGATTCCTACAGTTTTGGAGCCAGTTGGCTTGAGCAAGGACGACGGAAGACGTGTTGATGGGATGACCCTCATTCCTTGGTGCAGGGGACAACATCTAGTGTGGGATGCTACCTGCGCAGATACCCTGGCCTCTTCTTACTTGGATTGTTCATCTCGTCACGCTGGATCAGTGGCTTCACGGGCGGCAAAATATAGAAATCTAGTAGAACAGAACTATAAATTTGTTCCTTTTGCTGTAGAAACTTTGGGTCCTTGGTGCATTGAAGCTGTAAATTTTATTGATTCATTGGGGAACCTCCTACAAACTGTGACAGGGGAAAAAAGATCAAAGTTATTCCTCAAACAGAGGCTGAGTCTTGCTATCCAGCGAGGAAATGCGGCCTCTGTCATGGGGACATTTTTAACTACATCCACTATACATTATATTAGTTATTTTTAGTTTGTAATTACTTTCTTATTTTTAGCACTATTTTTCAATAGTTTGCTTCATTGCTCAGTGTGATTCAACAATTCCTTTGGAAACTTCTGAGATTAATGGCATTCTTTGCAATCATGATATTAATACGCCTTCTACAGCTGACTGTTTGAAATCTTCTCTCTCTCTCTCTCTCTATAGCCCTATTTCTTCTTTTCAGGTGGTCTATGTCAACGCCCAAAGCCTTCTGTCACATTTTCACGAATTTCACTCCATATTTTCCCAGCTGCAATTCCACGTAATTCTAATCTTTGAAACATGGTTAAAGCCTTCTTTGGCTTCGACATTAGTTCATTTGCCAGGTTACTTGTTTCTTCAAAATGACCGCACTCTTAAGAGGGGGGCAGGCGTCGGAGCTTATGTAAGGTCAGATTTAAGCCCCAAGGCCCATCCAGAAATAATGTTTATAGAAATTGTCTCGACTCAGAAATGCATCACTGGTGTAATATACAGACCTCTGAAAACCAACTTCCTAAATGACTTGGAAACTACACTCCTTAATATTCTGCCGCTTTATAAATATGTTCTTATTCTTGGAGACATGAATAGCAATTTACTAGAAACAACCCACAAAGACATGAAAGAAATGTGTGAAATGTTCCAGTCTTTCGATCTAAACATCCTTCCCCTCAGAGGCGTAACAAGGGGTGAGGGGTTTGGGGTTTGAACCTCCCATTGATTAAATAAAGGAAACTTGTACAATTTATTCTTTTAACAAATAATGACGTATAAAACATTTGAATAATATTATATGTGAATACTATACTACTGTAATATTTTCAAACCTTCAGCAGTCGTTCACCAAATAAATAATCCGGTAACCATGCTATGATGTTGCGCACATGTTTAGGATTTAAATACTCTCTGCCAACAATTGAATTCATTCATATACAGTATGAAATCAGGTGTAGGTGGGTGACACTGGCGTTCATGCCATGCAGAGATTCCTTGGTGTTACAAATATTTTGTTTTGTGAAACTGACAACAGAGAGGTGTCCTTTAGAATTACTAAGGTCGCTGGAACATGGTGAAGGAGTTTTTCCCTATTGTTCCAAGGCGTAGGGGAGAGGGAGGATCGTGAGTTCTCAAAATCTCATCAGAACTTCCGCTGTCTGAGAAAACTGCGTTAGTATGTTACAATGAGTGCGACAGCGGACAGTGGTAAAAAACACAAAGCTCAAAGTACAACCCTGCTTTCATTTCTTTTTTTTAATGTAGATATAAAGATTGTGAGAAAAGTGCTGCACAAGTTGAGGTACAATCATCAAAATACCTACATGAGGACTCAACGAGTGAAGCGAAAGATGACAAAGTAAATCCACGAGGAGCTTTATCAACAGATGCGGCAGATACAAAAGATATTGGACTTATCATGAAAAAACAGGTAAGTTTAATTTTGTTAAAAGTACTGCACACTGAAAAACATTATAAATTTCAATTTCTTATTACAATTAAGTAATTTAATTCTTATTAATTTTATCATTACTTTCCATTCCATTACATTGGTCCTCACAAAAGGAATATCCATTTATTATTCACCCCCTTTTTCCCCCCTCAGATTGGGGATGAAGAAAGGAGGATAATCATGGAGAATCCCTGGAAGCCTGACTGTACATATAAATTTCCTGTGACAGGCAAAAGAAATCTAAAATTTCAGTACCAGTGGATGGTAAAGTGGAAGTGGCTGTTATATTCAAAATTGGAAGGTGGTGCCTTTTGCAGACATTGTTCACTGTTTTCATCTAGTGGTGGTGGAAGAGGTTCCCAGACTTTGGGCGTTTTGGTGAAGAAACCATTCACTCGATGGAAGGATGCAGTCGAACAGTTCAATAATCACGAAAACACAGCCTACCATAAAAGTAGTGTGTTGAAGGCAAAAGATTGGTGCAAGATTGATAAAGGAACTAATTCTAGCGTTCAACTGCTACACACTTCAGCTCTCCAGCAATGAATTGTCGAAAACAGAAGAGCAGTTCTCCCATCATAGAAACAGTTATAGTTTGTGGCCGGCAAGGAATAGCACTTCGAGCCCACAGGGACCATGGAACTCTGGACTTGCTTGCTCTGGAGACCTCCTCCTAAAAAAAACACCTAGAAACGGGCTCAAAAAATGCACTCTATTTGTCACCCAAAACTCAGAACGAAACCATATCTGCATGCAATGACATTATATTGAGGAAACTAGTTCATATGACTAATTCTTCGGTGTACTTTACAATCCTCACAGATGAAACCACTGATGCGTCGACACAAGAACAATTATAAATTGGTGTTCGATACATTTACGACAAACAAGTTAGAGAAGATTTTCTCCAGTTTGTTCCTATATATGACTTAACGGGTAAAAGTTTGGCATCAGCTCTCCTTACATCTCTGGAAAAGTTTGGAATTAAAACCTAATACTTGAGAGATCAAGGTTATGATGGAGCCTCTTTAATAAGCGGTAAATTTATTGGTGCACAAGCCTATGTGCAGGAACAACATCCATCTACAATCTACGTACACTGTGCATCCCATAGTTTAAATCTGGCTATTAGCAGTTCATGCTGTGTTAAAGAAATCAGAAATTGTTGTGGAATAGCTAGTAAAGTGTGCACGTTTTTTAATACCCCTAAAAGGTCAGAAGAAGTTTTAAAAAGGGCCATTCATGATAAATTTCCGGAAGCAAAAGCCACAAGGCTTAAGATGTGTCCAACTTGTTGGGTAGAATGTCATGATGCAATACTACTTCTTGAAGAAATGCTACCAGCCATTCATGATTCGCTAGAAGAAATTTCAACTTGGCGAGACACCGAAGCATCATCATCAGCAGTTCAGCTTCAGTATGCAATTGAAAATTCTTCTTTTCTGGTAAGTCTAGGAGTGTTGGCAAAAGTTTTTTCATTAAGTTTATCACTCTGCTGGACACTACAGCTTGAGGATGGCGATCTGCTAGCTGCAATCACCATGGTAGATGGCTTTAGAGAAAAAATTAAAAAAATAAGAGAAAATGCTGAAACTGAATTTTCTTCTATTTACATAATAGCTGAGGAAACTGCAAAATCGTTTGGTAGGAATCTTGTTACACCAAGATTAGCTACCAGGCAAATGCAAAGATGCAATGTCCCAGCAGACAACGATGAAGCTTATTTCAGAGTTTCAATTTTTTGAACACTTTGCTGGAGAATTGAAGACTTGTTTTTTAAATCACCAAGAGTTCCTCAGTGGCTTCATGTGTCTCATGCCTACAGGGAATTCAGTTATTACCAAAACAAAGGACGAACCCCTGAAGAAGCTGGTTTCCTTTTATGGAAAATACCTACAGTGTGGCAACAACGAAGCAATAGGTGGACTCCACTTGTGGCATGGGAGGGTGAAAGAGATGAAATTAAATACAAAAAAAGTGATGGACTATTATCTTGCATGTAATAAAGATATATTTCCCACAATAAATATGTTATTGAAAATATTTGTAACTCTGCCAGTATCAACAAGCACCAGTGAACGCTCCTTCTCAACTCTTCGCAGAGTTAAAACTTATTTGAGAAATGCAACAGGACAAGAAAGACTGAGGGCAGATTGTACAAACATCACTGACTGGAGATCAATTATGATCTAAGTTCAGAAAATGATCTAAGTTCAGACTAGAATCGTATTGTATAACACTGTATAACACTGATCTAAAGTTAACTAATCGAAGTTCAATTCTGATCCTAGTTCATACATGAGCGCTTGGCAACATCGCAGAAACAACTGAGTATCGCGAGGCGTGTTACGTTTGTTTCCCCACGTATTCAAGTGTGTTGCTCGAAAGAAAGCCACAAAATAAGTGAAATGAAGCAAAAGAAAGATTGTTCTCCCAATTTTTCCAAGGAGGACAAGGATATTCTTATGGAAATTGTGTTAGGAAAGTACAAAAATATTACTGAATCGAAAAAGACAGATGCTTTGACGTCTGTGCATAAGCAAAATGCATGGAAAAATGTTGCCTTGGATTACAATTCTGCCAGCATAACTAGGCCTAACACATCTTGGCAGTCTTTGAAATTATGTTATGAACATCAAAAAGAGAACAAAAAAAGCATTTGCGCAAGACAAGGTAAGGTATAAATACACGGAAATACTACTCTGTATATTAACATAATGTGTTTTGCTAAGATTCTATTGAAGAAGAATGCAAATATTTACAATATGCTTTTTTTTTTGTTTGTTTAGATTGAACTGCACAAGACGGGAAGTGAGGTTGTAAATAGTATAATTGAACAAGTAAGTGAAGAAATCATACATGAATCATGTATTATATAAGTTAAATTTATCAACAAGCAGTAGGCTCAAAGTCCTTTATCGCTTCAATGTTTCAGGTCCCTTCTTCTGAATCCATGCCTGCAGATCTCACTGCAGTTGATTCAACATCTGATGAGCGCCTGAAATCAAGGGCGCCTAAAAGGAAGAAGACGGACAGTGCGCTGGACATGAAAAGAATATTTAATGCACGGCATACAGAATGTTTAGAAGCTGAACACAAAATTAAAATGGAAGCTTTAAAACTAGAGAAAGAACTCAAAGAATTGGAAATTGTAGAGAAAAGGCGGAAATTAGGCCTGGACGATAAGTAAATTTAACAGTGGCATTATCAGAGGCATATAGTTGTACAATATCATTAAATTTTTGTTTAAATGTGACCGATAAGAGATAAATACCTTTTTAAATCTTAAAACGCCTTCGTTATAGTGATACGTATTTATATCAAATCAAGGGGATAAGTTGGTTGGTATTACCTCATTTTGAAGGCGAAATATTTTGTAACTTTTATTGTTGCAAAAACTATTTTATCCCCCCATAAATGTCTCCACGTGGTTTTTTTAACAATCTTACCTAAATACATTATTAATAACTGCTGTTCTGGTAGCAGTGTTCTCTCTTCCATTAATCTCGTTTGCAGCAGGTACTGAAATTTCTTCATAGTCTCTTCTTTCAGCAAACACAGTCTCATCTCCTTCAGGGACCTCATCTGCTGTATTTAAAGCAATATTGTGCAAGACAAATGCTGCAACTATTATTACCGGGACACAGTATAACTTGACTCTTAAACCCATACTGAGACAAGGGAACATCTTTTCACAACCCCAAACATTCTTTCGATTGCTGATCTAGTTGTTTTATGGGCTTCATTATAAGCTCGCTCTGCGGCTGTTTCGACATGAAGCATCAGAGTCAGCAGGTAATGACAACACTGATAACCATTGTCTCCGAGGAGTACACCTTCTGAAATGTCGCCTGTTTCGAACTGAGCATGCACTCATGAATTTATAAATATGTTACTATCATGAGCAGATTGACTGCCAGCGTGGTCTTGTGGTTAACATCGCTGACTACGGATCCGTCGGCCCGGGTTCGAAACCCGGTACCTCCTCGAATTTTTCTGAGTAGGGAGGTCTGGTAGGGGTACACTCAGCCTCGTGATTCAAACTGAGGAGCTACTTGATAGAGAAGTAGCGGCTCTGGTCATGGAAACCACCATTAACGGCAGTGGATGTCAGCATGCTGACCACATGCCCCCAAATCCTGCCATCTGCCTATAGGTAGATGATGCAGCGGTTGGGTGGTCCCATTGGGGATGTCGCGCCGTGGAGTTTAGAGTTTAGTTTAATCATGAGCAGATCCTGGCCATCTTGCTACGATATTTAGGCACCTGAGCCTAGCATCACAAATAACTTGAACATTTAAGGAAAACCATCCGTGACGATTCCTAAAAACTTCTGCGTCATTGCCTCCATGAGATGTTATAGGTATATGAGTACAATCTACAGCGCCTAGAACACCAGGGAAGTTCTGAACATCGAAAAAATCACGCATGGTTTTCCTCACTTCAGTTTGTTCGGAAGGCATTTTGATAAACTCGTCTTTCAGTGCAGCATTAAGGTAAGAGACACGATGAATAGCTCTGCAGACTGTCGCTGCATCTACATGCAACAAATCACCAACGACCATCTGAAAAGAACCCGTGGCAAAGAATCTCAAAGTTAGTAAAAGCATATGCATTGGAGATAAAGGTTTGTTTCTCCTGGTAGGCTTAAGTAAATCATCACGCTACATTAGTTCTAGCTGTTCCACGGTTTATTTTCCCAAGCGGTACCTCAATTTAAACTTCTTATCACTGATTTCTCTCATTGGATTTCCTCTTTCATAGAACACACGGGGAGCCCGACGAAATTCATCATTTTCATCATCAGATGATATATCAGAGTAATCAGACAATTGTAAAATAGGAAAGTGATGATATAATATCATAAGCAATTTAAGCCTACAGAGGTTATGTTGTACAGTTATGTTACATTCCATTATAAAAAAAAAGCATATTAACATAGCCTATATACGCAACAACTATAGCTAGGAATGTACGAGAGTTTTTTTACGTATTTTCTCACCATTTATCGTAAAAACTCAGGTATTTTTATGCTCTCAATCACACTGATCTTCTGTTTCAAATTTGATCGGAGAAATTTCTCCAGTCAAAATTGATCTTAGTTCAGTGTGAATTGATCTCAGATTAGCGTTTATACAACAGAAATTTCAGAGTTCAGCGTGAACTGAGATCAGTTTAGTCTCTGATCCAAGATCAAACTGTTTATACAATCGGCCCTTAATGAACTAGCTATGTTAAATATACACAGAGAGATTAGCATTTGCCCTGATGAACTTCTGGACGAGCATGCAATAACTTTCGACGTCTGGAATTCAGACCAAATTAAAGTATTGTATTATAGAGTAATAATGTAATTTTGAATATGTATTCATTCATTTCATTATTGTGATATATCACCTTTTTTAAAAATCTGCTTATAAATTACTTCATATGAGTATAAAGCGTGGGAAGCTTAAAACTTGTTATTGTGCATCTTAATTTTTAAATTTACTAGACTTAATTGTAACAAACAGAACTGACAAAGTAATGACTCAAGGACAGGTCCCTGCTCCGGGCCTCTCAGCTCATGCCATGATTTATTCTTTACAGTGCCCTAAAAGAAAGGCACGGGTAATTGCTTACAGAGACCTGAATCAAATAGACGAGACAGCATTCATAGAAGATGCAAAAGAGCTACCTTGGCACAGAGTTTGGCATGAACTGAAGAGCATGGAAACAAGTACCGAGGCACTTAGACAAGAAACAAAAGCAGAAATACAAATCATGAAAGACATTAAGTCATGGGTTGAACAATCAAAACATAAATATATGGAAATAGAAGAGAAAATGAACAACATTGAAAATAAAACACAAGAGCACCTAGCAACACTAGAGGAAAAGATCAACTACATTAAAAACCAGGAAGAATACAGAATACGTAAGAATCGGAGAAACAATATTATAATAAAGGACAAAGAACTATGAGACTAGGAAGATATGACTAAAACCGAACAAAAAGTGAAAAAAATCCTAAATACCGTAGACAACACAGTAGAAATACTAAACGTAGCACACAGAGGCAAAGACAAGACCCAGAAAGGCATAGTGAGAGTAATCTGTAAAAGTTTTGACGATAAAATGAAAGTCATGAAGAACAAGAACATCTTGTATGGCGTAGACACATTTATTGACAATGATCTCACAAGGAACGAACGTGCAGTACAAGCAGAATTAAGACAACTTGCCAGGGAAGAGAGAGCAAAAGAAAACACTGAGGTAAGCGTAGACTACCAAAAAATCCTACAGTGGAAGAAATGGATGGACATCAAATCTACACACAAGCAATGGGAGAATGGCAAACCCACAGGTCATGCAGTCAAAAAACGGAGGCATGACCCACCAGGATCAGAACAACCATCCGAGTCAAGTACATCGCCCAGGAATGGCCTAGTACTAGCAACACTGAACGTAAGGTCTCTGAGCACTGAAGATAGAGAAATGGAACTGGAACATGCGCTACAAAATATAAGAGTGGACATCCTAGTCAACTAGGGGAAGCTATAGTTGAAAAGAGAAATGGGGACATACTCAGCTACATTGGTGAAACAAAAGGACAGAAGGGAGTTGGGTTCCTCATTAAAAGCCATCTGAAGGAAGACATTGTAAGAATACAAGGAATCTCAGAAAGAATTGCATGACTCGATATCCACCTGAATAATCAAATAATAAGCATCATACAAGTCTACGCGCCAATGGAGGCGAGTACAGAAGAAGAAAGTGACCACATCTATGAATTACTGGAAAACACAATCAACAAACACCAAACAGATAGACTATTCGTGATGGGTGACCTCAATAGCAAAATAGGTCACAAAGATTCAGAGGAAGAAGAACCACTAGGACCACACGGTTACGAAGAATGAAATGAAAGGGGTGAAAAACATACACTTCGCCTACAGCCACAGGCTGAAAATTACTAACACATTCTTTCAGAAAAAAGACGCAGGCAGATGGACCTGGATAGTACCCAACAGGAAGGAAAAAAATGAATACAGAACACGTAAGGATCGGAGAAACAATATCATAATAAAGGACAAAGAACTATGAGAGGAGGAAGATATGACTACAACCGAACAAAAAGTGAAAAAAATCCTAAATATCGTAGACAACACAGTAGAAATACTAAACGTAGTGCACAGAGGCAAAGACAAGACCCAGAAAGGCATAGTGAAAGTAATCTGTAAAAGCTTTGAGGATAAAATGAAAATCATGAAGAACAAGAACATCTTGTATGGCGTAGACACATTTATTGACAATGATCTCACAAGGAACGAACGAACGTGCAATACAAACAGAATTAAGACAACTTGCCAGGGAAGACTTCATTATGACTGACAGGATGGATGATGTAACTGATGTACAAGTGGTAAATGGGCTCAAATTTGACACCGACCACAGGATGGTATGCCTGAAAATGAGTAACCAAAAGAAGAGACGCCACTATTTCGAACATGCAAGAACAGAACCATCGAAAATAAGTATGAAACAATACAAAGAGGACCTGAAGGCAAACACAAAGTCCATACTACAGCCAGAAACAAAAGACTAACAAGAGTTGTGTATAAAAGTATAGGCACGTTGTACCAGAACTACTTTCCAGAGAGAATGACCCATTCAAATACTTTTTTTACATACAAGGTATCACAAGATTAAACTGAATTGTTTTTTCTTGTATTTGAGCTAAAGGTGATTGGAATGATAATTCGGACACAATCAAGTCTGAAATCACTGTTGTTGCAAAACAGTATCACAGGTGGTTCAAATGCCAATGTGATTTATCTAGAATCAAATTGTGTACTTTCTGTTGCACAGTTCAGGTCTTGTAAGTGCATTCAGAGTTAAAAAATTATTTAGATTCACAATGTTTGGTTTATTGTGATGCACTGGATACAACAGAAATGAGTGATTATGTGAACAACATTGTTTATTATATACCTGGCTTTGTTAAAAAATTGTTAAAGACAATACATTGTTGTAAGTGTGCTGTAATGTTGACTGTGTCTAATATCCAGACTACTGATCATACATATTGCAAAACTCATGTATAAGATCCAGCTGCTTTCACACAAAGTTTCCATATGTGGACTTCAATTTGTTTCAGAAGCAGTTTATAGAACAGTTCACTCTTCAGACTGCTACCGTTCTCATATGAGGTTTTCAGATCGAAGCAAGCCACATATGCAAGCTCATTTTGCTTATTCTGTATGTCGGTATTTTCCTTTGAATCATCCAAATATTTTTTGAGTTACCCATACAAATTAATTCTGCTATTGATGTTGAAGATTTGCATGAGACCAAGATGATTAAAGACATTGTCTTACGTATATTTCAGTTAGATTAAAGGCACAGTCAAGAGCAGCAACAAACCGTGCTACAAAGCTACCATACGACAAAAGCTGACAAAATTCATCTTATTTTTAATGTGTGAATTATGAGAGAACATTTAATTAGAAATTCTATTAGACAGGCTCCAGAACTGGTTACTAGTACGGTTCTCACTGTCAACTACTTTGGAAAAGATAATGTGCTGCTTCATCTTGCTGTTACAGCATGCTATCATATGATTGGAAATGAACTATCATTGGTGGCATCTTGTACTTCATCGTCCTAGATGGATTCTGGTTCCTGTTGCTGCTGCTGGGATGTGTGGGGCACTCAGGTCTGGCTCATGGTGTAGGCCACACCTACTGTCTTGCCATCTTAATTTGCATATAGGTACATCCAAGATACATGCTGGTCTCATGTCTCAAGATACATGCCGATTCGGCATGCGCAAATTCCTTTGTTGCTAAGTGGGACTGGCAATAATGCATCTTCATGCAGACTTTCTGTGCACTGGCAATCTGACTCCAATTTTTACCGGAATGATTTGTTCATTCTGGTTTCAGACAACCTGTGGCTCGGACTGTTGATTTTTGTTTGTGTGTTGAGTGTTTTTCATTCTGTTACGATGGATATCGAGGATTTGACATCAAAAGTTCAACTTAATCCTCCGATATGGGATAAGCGCATTAAACATGATTCCAATGTTAGGAACATTGTTGATGCTTGTTGAAGAAAGATTTCTTTAGAAATGAAGATTGATGGTAAGTGCAATGGAAATTTGTTATAATGCACATGCACTAAAACCAGAAAAGGAATGTTTATATGCATTAAAAACGCCTGAATATTTAATTATTTTTGTATGAGAGTGGGTATTTTTCCATGAAAATGGCCAATGTGTCCGTAATTTGTTTTGCTGTATTCTGTTGTCTGTCTTCTCTCCGCCACACCACTGATTCACTGGTTCCATGCACCTCAACTTCAGTCATGTGTCTTTCTATGCCTTCTCATTCTATTATGGTATTGTGAAGTATGCATACGCACTTTACAATCATTTCTGTCAATTCGACATCCGTTTCTAGTTCTTTTGAAAGTATTCTCCATTTTGCGCATAGAATTCCGAATGCCTATTGTTAAAATTCCTTTTCCTGGAGTTTGATGTATTTCTCTTGTAAGGTGTCATCAAATGAGGAAGAAGCAGATACGCCTCATCAGCCAACATGACAAAAGGAGCTTGGATATTTGTATTAGGCAACATTTTCGTTCTGGAAATGTTATATCTCCAGATTCAATGAATTTGTGTGTGATACAAGGGAAGTTCCGCCATCCAGTACTTTTTTTCTAACAAAAGAGGTGGGGGTACTTACCAAAACTTTTAAAACTGAATCTCACAGGAGCTCCCACACTTCTCCCAGAAGTCATTTTTCTGAGTTAATGTACAACAATCGGCCCTATCATGGCCAGAATTTTCTCCCCTGAATTGCAGTAAAATTACCGGTACCTGCAACGTTCTCTTCATATTCATTTTATTCACTGTTTGCAGGTTTATGAGATACTTCAAAAACATCGCCATGCTTATGTTTATTGCGCACCGGTACAAAATAATAATTATTTTATTCATTTCACTTCTCTACTTGTGAACCATGTGCACCCCTTGCAGCCCAGTAGCCACGGCAATTCACAGAAACTATCATGTGCTTGTATGTAATAATAATAATAATAATAATAATGTTTATTAGCCTATGTCCATATAGGTGAGGCATCGTCAATATACATAATAACAGTTCTTATAAGACAAAGTCAGCAGTAAGGAATTCGTGTACAGAGTAAAATGGTCTCCTTATTAGCCATGCATATACATAATTTTTAAAACTATTTATGGGTAAGCAACGGACGCTTAAAGGCAGTTTGTTGAATAAATTAATTCCATTATAAAAACAAGTGTTATAAGAACTATTTAAACGACACTTCGGTAAATTTAAATCTGCCCTATGTCTTGTATTATAATTATGCATTTCTATATCAGTAAAACTCTCTAGATTATTCTTGACAAATAAAATACAATAAAATACATATAAGTTAAAAACTGTCATAATATTCATTTCAGTAAAAAGAGGTCTACAGCTTTCTCTCTGACTTTTGTTTGCCATTATCCTCAGGGCCTTTTTTTGGAAAAGTAAAATCGAATTTGTTTCCCTGGAGTGACCCCAGAGATATATTCCATAAACAATATGGCTTTGTAAAAGAGCAAAATACACAGTCCTTAAAACTTCGAGTGAAATGCAATTCTTAATTCTTCTTAGAACAAAAATACCTCTCGCCATTTTCTTACAAATATTTTCAACATGGGGCTTCCAAGTAAGCTTAGAGTCCAGGTGAAAACCAAGTAATTTAATATTGTCGCAGTTATTAGGTATCGTGCTTGTAAGACCAAAAGAGCATTTCTGAGTCTTTGAATCATTTAGAGCAAACCCATTTCTACCAAACCAGTCCTTTGCAGCTTTGAGGCCATCCATTTCCATATGTTTCATCAGATCTAAGCTTTTATCAGAAGATATAAGAGTGGCATCATCTGTAGGCTATTATGTATGTAGAAATCTAACAAAAGCAACAAACAAGCTTGATTTTAAGTAATAGGCCATAATTTTATAGGAATTGTGTTAGGAATATTCTGAGTAATATCTAAATTTTATTTTTAAAAAAGGTGCCGGTACTGCATACCGTTGCGTACAGTCAGAAAAAAAGCACTGCCACCATCTCTTTGTTTTCTCTATCCTTCAACGTCAACAGTAATAAACCTGTAGTTTGTATCCACTAAAGTATTTTTTATAATTGAAATATATTGAGGCCGAATTATCCAGGCACTTTATTCTCACATGTTTCTATCAATACACCCTATCACATGTGGGAGATTCCCAGAATTCAGCAAAATCCTTAGCTGTACTCTCAAAGTCTTCTTCAGATGAGTTGGCATATAAATTGGTTGTAACTCTTCCCATATTGCAGTAACCGTCTCTTTTACTATCATAGCCACTGTCAATTTCCCATTCCCCATTCAAAAGCTGAATGCCAACCTTCGAAATGACATACCAGTAGACAAAAAACCTGAAAAAAACACTACATGAATGTAATCGTCAGTAATTGGTTTCAGAAGCTGTACTTCGGACGAAATGGAAATACCTACAAGATCAATTCAGCGTTGAATGCAGCAAAATAAAGACACCAAGATCATGAGACGCTGCAGAAACGGTTACTGAACCAAAATGGCCTTATTTTAAACAAATGTTATTTTTAAAAGACATAGTCAAACCTAGAGCTTCTTCAAGCAATCTAAAACCAAAAGCACCTACTGTTACAGACGATGGAGAAGATGAAAAAGATGACCTAAGCCTATGTGCCGATGAACAAGAAACAGACAGCACTGATTTGAATGTAGCAGAAAGAGAAACTCCCAATGAGAATGTGACCAAAACCCAACTTGCTAAATTGAACCAGCCTGCTAACTCACCTGCAAGTCAATCTAGAAAGAGGAGATGTGTGATGGCAACCAACACATTATACAACGAAAAGATCTTACAATTAGAGCAGCAAAAAATGAACACTATACAAAGTGCTTTTCAGCGGGAACCTGACAATGACGACATAATGTTTTTTAAAAGCCTGTTGATGTTTGTCTCAAAAATACCAACAGAAAAGAAAACTTAGATTCTGGAGCCGTATTCAAGAAGTTGTGGAGGAGTTTGCTTTCGTGGGAGGACCTGTGCAGCAGCCATCTCCAGGACCGTCGTCAAGTAGTAGACCTACTCTACTGCCATCCCCAGTTGATAACTATCATCAAATGTTGCCCGCCACTCGAGGAGCATTCCAAGATGCATTCCCTGGAAGCCTGAGCTTCTCACAGAATCAAAATATATATCACTCAGATTTTCTGAACATGTTATAATTCAAGTTCAATTTTTTTATTCACTTTTCAATTTTTGTTTCACTTTTTCAATTTTTATAATCAGAGAAAACATTATTTCTTTTTCAATTACAATTAATTCTTTTATTATAATAATGATATTTGATATTAGGTTAGTCCTTAAAATCAGTTAGTAGTCTACTTAATTGTATCTATTTTTAGAACATGTTTAACAAAATAAAAATAAAACTATTTGAAAAAAGAGTGTTTACTTACCAATCTCTCTTCCGGCTGAATAGGAGTTTTGTGGTAACTCGCCCAGTTTTTCGTAAGCCTGTGTTCAATTTTTGACAAAAGAAAATAAAAAGTATCTGGGCTCATTCTGAATTATTCAAAAAATCAGTTTTTGTTGGCAAGTAATTGCAGAAAAAGGTGTTTGTACTCCCTGTAAATAGATCTTACTTTATTAATTGGATGTATTTCACTTCTCATTGGTTTTAACTTGGTTGTAACATTGTCACTAGCAGCAATAAAGCTCCAGCCTGTTCTCTATCATCATCTGTTTTGGTGGCAGCTCTGCGCTGACAACTCCTTGCATAATGGCCACATCCTACCTGCCGCTCACAGTCAGATAGTCGGTGCCGAGAATCTGAATCTGACTACCTGCTTTTACCATCTCGCTTCTTGTATGGACCCTATGGCTTCTGTCTTTGATCTGGGAATCCAAAAGCATCCGTCCAATGTCTGTATGAGTTCCAGCTGGTATGGACTACCAGTTACGTAATATGTCTTCAAGTACAGTGCTTTGGTTAATTGCTGGTTCGTGTATCAGAATTGGACACATCTTGAGACCAGCTTGCCGATCTGGTGCTATAAGTGAAGTGTTTTGGTGGTAAGATCCACTTGGTTCAATGAAGTTTTGTCTATTATAAATCATATAATACCAGAAGCACTGTTGCCTGGTCAGGCCAAATCGTGTGTTGAAGCAAGCAAAATACCCCCCAAAAAAGTTGTTCTAAAAAATTTAACAATAGTGCAAATTAGAGGTATAAAATAAAACAAAAACAGAAGAGGAATCAAGCATATGTGGACAAAAAAATTGCCTCAAACAAGAAGACAATCACAAAATTACAAAGATATGATGCTTAAATGAAATGGTTTAATCAAGTAGAATTTACTTTGACTAATTACTTACGTATAATTACGTTCCAACTGATATCTTGAAATGTAAGGACCTGCTAGGTTTCAGCAAAATACTGCAAGGGTGCTATTCAATGCACTCTGGTGTATATAATAATGTAGACATAGTTGAGATATAGGTTTGTGTTGGTGTTTGAAGTTTTCTTGCTGACCGAGAATCTTGTTTCTACACAAAATTGCAGATAGACCTTTTTCCATTGTATGCATGATAAAACTTCAAAACACAACACAGTTTAAAATTCACAATGGATGTCAAATACCCTATTAAAACTCAATGTTTCGGCCCACCCACCAGGCCTTCATCAGCTGAGGAGGATCTGAGGAGGGAAAAGGAAGAAATTTTTAAGTTGGCTGGGGAAAATGGTTATAATGGCAGAAGGATAAGTAGAATCTGTAACAGGGCCGAAAATTTGTGTGGTAATGCCAGACGAGACAAGGAGGACCGGGATGAGAAATATGTCAGCTTAACCTACAATCCAATTACTAGTGGGAAGATGGATAAGTTTCTGTGGAAATATGATTTAATTCCGGCATACAAAACTAAACAAACTATTGAGGGTATATATTCTAACTTTAAACAGTTAGGCAGAGTAAAGACAGAGAAGGAACTACCTGGAGTATACTCGATAACCTGTAAAGAGTGCAGCGGCTCTTATTTTGGTGAAACGGGGAGGTAATTCAAAATGAGAATGAGAATCTTGTTATAGAAGCCTTACTTCACGTTCTCTTCTGGAGGTTGTAATTGTCTTTCGTAATAATTCCTCTTTTTGGTGCATGTGCTACTGCGCAGCTGGTGTACACACTCTGTCTGCTTGGCCTTCAGCGAACTATCCTATCGCCAATTATCCGGATCACTTTGAGGCCATTTTCAAATGGTTTTTGCAGCAGTGATCATTGGTAACTCTCTTTTAGGGCCGATTTTTGCAAAAAGCAAAACTTTTAACCAACAAACTCAACAGTTTGTTAACGAAACAGCTGACTCTGACCAATATGTTCAAGATGTGGCACTTATAGTAGGCCTACTGTACAGTTTTTTTTTTTTTTTTTTTTTTTTTTAAGAAATGTCCTTTTTCATTATTTATCCAATTATCTGGATCTGATCCCTTTCCAATTAATCTGGATAATTGGAGTTCTACTGTATTTGTAAGAGACATGTTAAACAATGTAACAAAAAATTGTCTTTTAATACAAACAATACAACAAACTACCATTACCAGCAGAATTTGAGTGGCTCAATATTTAGAGTACAGGAGTCTACCACTAGGTGGCAGGTGTTGTGTAATTTACACTACAGAGGGACAATCTTTTGCTAGTATGCATTTGATAGCACATTTGACCGTTAGCAAGAGGTACATTTTGGAAACATTTTGGTGAAATTAGTTGTACAATAAATTTAACAAAAAAATTTGACCCTGAGCAACAGCCACAATACTATAAGCAATGTTTCAGGTCATATATAATCCCATGCAATGATCTCACTGTGCGTAAGATAAATTCTAATCATTCACATCATTCATCAAAATCCACGTGGCCAATCCAGATGTTAAATTTTTCAATAAATCTTACCAACCATTTTTTGTCATGGTTTGTGGGCTCTACAATTATTAGTTGCCTTTATCCATGAGCCTTTTCATTGGCATATTTGAAATTTTACTGTTACAGAAGGACCTAGAATCTCGCTAGAAATATATTTTCAACATATATTATACTGAATAAATAATAACAATTTGATAATGGAAAAATCTATCAATCTTAGAAGGCAGCCGGCAATAGAATTTTCAAGGTAAAGACATTGTAGAAGATGTGACGAATGGCATCCTAGCCATCTTGGCTTGCCTGACCTTCACTAGATCAATGCACATGGCGTATGATCTGACTTCAAATAGCTGAGAGAAGAAAAACCATAAATAATAATTCAAAATCTTCTGGTCAGAAAGCACCAGGAACCACCACGAGCAGCACTTATCACGTCTCTCTGCCAGATCACGCAACTCTGAAGGCCAAGCAGACAGTGTGTGTACACCGGCTGCGCAGTAGCACATGCACCAAAAAGAGGAATTATTACAAAAGACAATTACAACTTCCGGAAGAGAATGTGAAGTAAGGGCACATCCTCCCTAGCTGCCAAGAAAGAAAAATGAAGGCTTCTATAACAAGATTCTCGTTCTCATTTTGAATTACCTCCCCGTTTCACCAATATAAGAGCCGCTGCACTCTTTACATGTTATCGAGTATACTCCAGGTAGTTCCTTCTCTGTCTTTACTCTGCCTAACTGTTTAAAGTTAGAAAATATATCCTCAATAGTTTGCTCAGTTTTGTATGCCGGAATTAAATCATTTTTCCGCAGCAACTTATCCATCTTCCCACTAGTCATTGGATTGTAGGTTAAGCTGACATATTTCTCATCCCGGTCCTCCTTGTCTCATCTGGCATTACCACACAAATTTTCGGCCCTGTTCCAGATTCTACTTATCCTTCTGCCATTATAACCATTTTCCCCAGCCAACTTGAAAATTTCTTCCTTTTCCCTCCTCAGCTGATGAAAGCCTGGTGGGTGTTATGCCGTCACTCTTTCAGTGAAATTATAATACTAATAATTAAATATGTTCAAGAATATACACACCAGAATACTGAAAGAATTCTGACAGGGGGGAAACGTCACTGCACATGGATTTGTGCACAAGCAATTATCAGGATGAGGGTGTAAGTAAACCAGTCTGTCAGTTTTCAAAAGATAGACATTGACCCCGTGTTTTCTAAACCCACTGTTAGAAATAACTGGAAAAAAAAAAGCAGACAATTTTGCCTGTAGTCTGTATTCAGTAGTCAGTGCTAACAGTTCACTCACACTGACCACTAGTTTTTCTTGTGCTAATCAGTTTCCAGTATTCTGCCGCTTTTCCTGTGTTGTTGTTACAGTACTTAAAATGTATCTGCGTTAACAAGTTAAATTGTTTTTGCTAAGAAGTTTATTGTTTTGTTTTAGTTATGAAGTTTATCGTTTTGTTTTTGTTAATAAGTGTTTGTGTTAATAATGTTATTTTAGTTCTCATCGGTTTAGTTTAGTTTAGCTCAGTTTACTTCAGCTTATTTTCAGCCGTCATCTGCAATTTGTTTCGTGTGATCATGGCATCAAGAAGTGCCGTGTGGGATTTTTTTGTTAGGACTCTTCCTAATAAGGCAAAGTGCAACGTATGTTCGGCTGTACTATCTACTAGAGGTTCTAGTAATTCAAATTTGACGAGGCACTTACGCCTGAAACACCCCACCATCAACGTCAAAGAAAGCCGTTTCAGGATCTCTATGGAAACAGAGGAAGAGGATGACGTTGTCATGGTGTATCCCCAGACCTCAAGTTCCATCCCCCAGCCTTCAACTTCTGTTTCCCAGTCCTGTAGTTCCGTCCCCCAATCCTCATGTACAGTTCTGCAGACCTCCAGTTCCATCCACCAGACCCCTAGTTCTGCTCCAAAAAGTGCCAAACAATCCAGCATCACTGGATATGCAGTGAAACCTGTGTCGGCAAGCAAACGGGCCAAAATAGATGACCAACTGCTAAGATTCATAATTAAGGGCTAACATGCCTTCAATATTCTCGAGTGCCCTGAATTCAAGAAACTGATTTCCTTGCTTAATCAGAACTATGATTTGCCATGTAGAAAAACTCTTTCAGAGAGTTTGCTGTTGAAAGTTTACGAAAAAGCTGTGGATGACATCAGAAGTGAACTGAACAACAGTGCGTTCTACATTTCTTTGACAACGGATGGGTGGACGTTATTGAAAAATGAAAACTATGTAGCAGTAACTGCTCATTTTATCAATAAAGACTTTTGTTTGAAGTCATATCCGTTGTCCTCATTTAAATTCACTGGACAACATACCTCTGAAAATATTGCGGCTGAACTGAAGAGAACTGTACAAGAGTGGGGTATTCACCATAAGATAGTAGCCCGCACCACCGACAATGCAGCCAACATGATCAAGGCAGTCCAGTTGTGCAATTGGAGGCATGTGCCTTGTTTTGCACATAGACTAAATTTGGTTGTGCAGAGTAGCCTTCAAGTTACTGAAGACACACGGACGAGAGCAAAAGCAGTTGTTGAATACTTCAAACGAGGCCCACAAGCCCTGGATAAGCTCCACACCATACAGAAACAAATGGATTATCCAGTTTTGACACCTAAACAGGACTGTCCTACGAGGTGGAACTAACATTTGAAATGTTCAAGTGACTGTTGGAAATGAAAGAGCCCCTACAAAGTGTTACTGCCATTATGAACCAGGATGCTCTCCAGAAGCTCACACATGAAGAGTGGAACATTCTGGAGAAATCAACACAGGCTCTTGAGAGTTTTACGAAGTAACAAAAGAAATCAGTAGTGAATAACATGTAACACTCTCAAAGATTCTTCTTCTCAGTAGAGGACTACTTTCACATTGGCAGCGATTGAAGGAGTCCGATGGCGACAATTAAACCGTGTTGGTGCTAGTGTCAAAGTTGGGATATGAGGTTGAGCAGCACCTGATAAGAAAATATGGAGAGCTGAAATATGTATGAGAGGCAACCTTCTTGGACCCAAGATTTAAACGCCATGGATTTTGCCAAGATGATCAGAAGTTCAAACAGGTCAAAGAAACGATCATAAGCAAATGTTCTGCAACCAGGGGTCAGCAGAAAAATCAGCCAACTACTACACCAAGCATCATTGTTCAGCCTGACAGTACTGCGAGTTGCGTGTGGAAAGACTTCGATGTGGCCACAGGAAGTCTGATCCAACCAGAGGTAAACAATCCTCACGCAGCAAGCATTGTTGAGGTTGACAAATTTTTGAACTTTCCGCTGTAAATATAGATATAAATAACATGAATGTGAATAGTTATAAGAATAGAATAAGATATATTATAAAATAGTTCTTATTTTCTTGATGTATTTTATAAGTAAATGTTAACAGTAATGACATTTTATGTTCTAAGAATAAATTTTATGTTTTGTGATGTTTCCATGTGTATGTGTGTGTGTATGATATTGCTGTACGTTTTAAAACTGAGCTGCACCCAAGCCCGAGCGTTCTGCTCTTTCGGGTGTTTATCACTTGTATAATATTGTATATTGTATTGTTACAGCGAATGGGAGACACTCTGTTGTGGTGGAAGGAACATAAAGATATTTTCCCCATATTATCTACTATTGCGAGGAGACAGCTCTGTATTATGGCTACTTCGGTGCCTTGTGAACGTATTTTCTCCAAGCAAGGACAAATTATATCAGAAAGGCGAACCCAGCTATCTTCGAAGAAAGTTTCCAATATGATATTTCTGAACTGATCTGGACTGTACATAAGTTTTTCTGTTTGATCATGAACATTGATGTAGGTGGGTGCGTGTGCGTGTGTGGTGAGAGAATCAACATTCTATAGGTTTATGAAATATCTACCGTAAATTTAAACAGTTCCACTTATTTTGGTACATATGTTTTAAATATATTCAAATAGGTTTAGCTACTATTATCTACTACCAACTGCTACTCTTACATATAATAATAATAATAATAATAATAATAATAATAATAAATACTAACATAGCAAGAATGTAATAAACACACAGTACAATCAGTATGTCATCTTCTAAACCAAATGCATTGGGTAGTGTTTTCTGTTAAATGAAATAACTCTCATTCTTCAATATATTGTGCATATCGTATAGACCTATCTTGTAGTTAATATGTAAGCACATTACCCATAAATGTACTTCTTTAATTTATACGTTCAATAACGTTTTTCAGCTTTATTTGTAAATGTATAATGTCCAGTTGTATTCCCTTATTAATGTGTGTAAATTTGCAACTGGCCAGCATCAAGGTCTAGTAGGTTCCAGGTTCCATTCCCTACACAGCCCTGGGGAATAGATCGATTCTCCTGGCGTTAGGGCTCTCCTAATTATTCCCCTTCACTCATCTGATTAAGGGGAAATGGAATTGATTTTTGAATGAAAATTGTGATTTTCTTTTTCTTGTTGTATTTTGTTCTCCGGACTTTCCTCTTTAAAATGCTGTATTATACATAATTGTACTTTATTTTATCCATGCTACTTTTTTATTTTTCTGATAAGATCCAGACTATGGCGCAGGGATGTTTTGACCTTGAAGCTCGTTTCCCGTTAGTTTACATTTTCTCAGCTCCTACTTAACATATAAACTTTAAATTTTCAGGATTTGTTTATCCAGGTGTCTTATATACCCTGAAAAAAAAAACTTTTTGAATCGATTAATTTATGGACTATTTACAGGTCATAAGGTACTGAAGAACGTCGATAAAAATTATATTTCAGTATATTTATGAAAAGTCATTTTTTCTTTACTGATCCAGATTATGTATCTAGAAACTGTAAAAAGTGCCTAACTTTAATAGTTTTTGAGAAAGGTACAATGAATTTAATATTGTAAAGATAAGTTATTCCGTTTACACTAAGTTGAAGTAGGCTGGTCTAATAGCCTCAAGTCGGGAAACGTTTATAATATTACATAATGCTCACATTGTTCATCTTATTTCATATTATTGTATTATTCTTAATGTTCTGCATCAGCAAGTCCTAATATCACATGGTTAACAAATGTTGAATCTCTAAATAAATAAATAAAAAATACCGGTTGTGTACTGACACTTAGTCCTGAAATAATCGCTGGTGTGCCGAAATTTTACCCCACAGGAGTTATTTTCACATATCTTGTAAATTTATCTTATACAGTCGTATTTGGTTAATTCGACGTTGGATAATTCGAAATATTGTATAATTCGA
The DNA here is from genome assembly GCA_964059195.1 of Ectobius pallidus. Taxonomy (NCBI): domain Eukaryota; kingdom Metazoa; phylum Arthropoda; class Insecta; order Blattodea; family Ectobiidae; genus Ectobius; species Ectobius pallidus. The sequence continues at coordinate 54,147,950 of CAXKWD010000009.1, forward strand.
ATAAATACTCATTCCCCTTGAAATTCCTATATAAATGTATGTTAAAAAATTGCAATTAATTCGAAGTTTTTAAGTTTAATTTGGATAAATCGAAGCCAAAATTTGTCTCATGTTAATGTTGTAAGGATTCCAAGAGTTAATTGCTTCCACGAATTCCACAAGAATTCTCTAATTCGCTGAAGAACCCTAGTCGCTCGTAGCCAGCAGGTACCTTACTAAAGTGTATTTTTAACCACCGTTATCTTCCTTCTGCTGAATAGATTTTCAATGGAATGCGAAGTTCACCCCCTCCGCTACAGTCTTGGAGGGATTCAACACATCTGTGAAAATTTTAGTGTACATTCTATCCTCAAAGTGTGACTGTATTTGAAAATGTCAAAGCGTGGAGCATACACCAGTTTGACGCCTGCAAAAAAAGTGGAGTGTTACGAGAGGTGGAGAGGGGAAAGAAAAATAGTGTGACATTGCAAAGGAATATTAGTCCAGTAGAATTAAAATACAAATCAGAAATAATTGCTACAAAAGGTTTTATTGTTTTAATGAATTCATTTGTTGCCCAATATGACTATCCTAGGTTTTCCCCCTCGGCGGAGTTGTGCATAAGTGGTGGGGGGTAAAAATGTGGCCCCCAAAGGGGTAGTTTTGCGGTTTTACGGTTATATCTCGTAAAGGACTCACAATATCGAAAACATGGTGGTATTAAAAGTTGTAGGGCATTACATTCTGCATTGAATGAGAGTAAACGCATATTTTTTGGACAACCCGTTCCCATAATACTGCTCATCAAAGTTGGACATATTTTACATATTTATGACAAATTTTCGTTTTAAGTTCTGCTTTTTGGTAATATCATCTGACTTAACCCATCTATCAATAAAGTGGTCCATACAAAAGTAATAGAGGAATAAATTCTGCGTTCGATGAGATTAAAAGTGAATTTGTTGGACCACCCGTTTCCGTAAAGTTCTACATTTAGTCCAGTAGTGTAAAACCAAAAAATTAGACGAATCGGAAATAATTGCTACAAAAGGTTTTATTGTTTTAATGGTTTCATTTGTTGCCCAATATGACTATCCTAGGTCCCCCCCCCCGGCGGAGTTGTGCTTAAGAGGTGGGGGGTAAAAATGTGACCCCAAAAGGGGTAGTTTAGCGGCTTTACAGTTATATCGCGTAAAGGACTCACGATATCGAAAACTTGGCCCTATTAAAAGTTGTAGGGCATTAAATTCTGCATTGAATGATACTAAACACATATTTTGGACAACCCATTCCCATACTACCGCTCATGAAATTTGGACAAACTCTACATATTTCTGAAAAACTTGTGGACCCGTGCTGCTCTGCAACACTTCTGAAAGAAGAAGAAGAAGAAAATGTCTAGCCCCCATCACTTTTTTTTTGTTAACTAAAAATATCTCTAAAAAAATTAAGAAAAGAAGAAGATATTCTTTCACCCCCAACACAATTTTTTTTGTGTGTTATTATTAAAAATCTCTCTTTTTTTTCCCTCTTCAGTTTTATAAAAACTTATTGTCCGCTCATAACTTTGCTCTCACTCAACTGATTAGAGTGATCAATTCGGCATGTTAAAGAGCTGTTTCTGGTGAGTGTTCTTAGCCTATCACCGGCTGCCTGAGATATCGCCTCTCAAAGTTACAGAATTTCTGTATCTCGAAGATGGTGGTAGTTGGGTGATTTCCAATGCCCGATAACATCTGTGCTTGAATACCATTCGTTTAAAAAAAATTAAGCAAATTGGCCAAGAATTTTCTAATTCTTTTAATACGGTAATAGAGATGTGTAAACATAATACTATAGCACTCCATTGTACTAGTCTTGTGCTTAGTAAATATATAAAATATGAAAATTGTAGAAAAGAAACACAATTCTTCAAATCAATTAGTGATGATTTTATTTCATAACAAAAATTGTAGTTAAAAGTATGAAGATGAAACGGGGGAAAATGGTAGATACACAAATTTTACAGACGTCGACGTTTCATTGTCGTTGGGCCACTCAGCTCCTCAAAATGTCTGTAATTTCCGATAAGGAGTACGTCACCCCATCACTCGACTCGTAAAAGTCTGTAATTGTCGTAGTCCCATATATGCAGTCCAGGTCTCGTCAACATCTGGTTCGTCATTTGCATCTGGTTGGAGGGAGTTAGTGCAGGAGTTCCCCTTGGAGTTGGCACAAATCGATGAGCAATTGATTCCAGCCTCCGACACCCACAACCACGTGCACACCCCTTGTTGCACTTGCAGAAAATTGTGGAGAGAAGAGATTGTGGAGCTGGTTCCTTGGAGGTAGGAACGAGGTAAAGTCCAAACTTTGAAGCCTGCCATCCCCAGAGGAGCGGATCCATCTGGTGTCCTAACCACATTTGTACTTTTAGATAAGTTCTCAAGCAATGTTGGCGGGCTGCTTCGGATGTTGGTGGTAGGGATGCCAGGTTAAATTTGGATTTCACGAGGGCTTTGGAAAATAGGTCAAATCGCAATTTATCTAAAGTATCTCCTGCCCTATTAAAAATTGTAGGCCAGCTTCGGCAATAGCTTCAGCTTGAGTGTCATGTTCGAAGAAAGGTTTGATTTCTTCGAGAAGACATATATTTTCGACCAAACAGCTTCTTCTTGCCCTGCCTGAAGAGTGCCGAAGTTGTGTCACATCCACTTATGGCGTGGAGAAATATGAGTGGCCTTCTGATGTTGTCTGCCAGTTCGAAGCTGTTGGGACCAAATACTTTTGTTGGGGTCGTTCCTCTTCCAGGTTTTGAGAAATATATGTTTGCTGATGGTGTGGCTAGGGCATTTAGCATGATGAGGAGGTCTGTATCTTCACCAACTACCACAACCTTCACATGCTCCTGTGATACCTCAAGAGCCGTGGCAACAATCAGGTGGTCTGCGTCTTCATCAGCTTGCTTGACTGAGAAGCCTTCACCTTCAAGTCTTTCAGTAAGCAAGCTAATAAGACGTGCTTTATTTCTGTCGTTGGAAAGAAATTGCTCCTGAGTCATGGTCACCACCAATAACTCGGTAAAGATGACCTCAGGAGTAGTATGTCTTTTGCTTCGGCGGAGGCGCTCAGCAGATTTAATGCTCTAATTTGTCCAACTTTGATGAGCAGTAGTATAGGAATGGCTTGTCCAAAAAATATGTGTTTAGTATCATTCAATGCAGAATTTAATGTCCTACAACTTTAATACCACCATGTTTTCGATATCGTGAGTCTTTTACGAGATATAACCGTAAAACCGCAAAACTACCCCTTTTGGGGTCACATTTTTACCCCCACCACTTAAGCACAACTCCCCGGGGGGGGGGGACCTAGGATAGTCATATTGGGCAACAAATGAAACCAATAAAACAATAAAACCTTTTGTAGCAATTATTTCCGATTCGTCTAATTTTTTTGTTTTACACTACTGAACTAAATGTAGAACTTTACGGAAACGGGTGGTCCAACAAATTCAATTTTAATCTCATCGAACGCAGAATTTATTCCTTTATTACTTTTGTATAGACCACTTTATTGATAGATGGGTTAAGTTAGATGATATTACCAAAAAGCAGAACTTAAAACGAAAATTTGTCATAAAAATGTAAAATTTGTCCAAATTTGATGAGCAGTATTATGGGAACGGGTTGTCCAAAATATATGTGTCTAGTCTCATTCAATGCAGAATTTAATGCCCTACAACTTTTAATACCACCATGTTTTCGATATCGTGAGTGTTTTACGAGATATAACCGTAAAACCGAAAAACTACCCCTTTGGGGGCCACATTTTTACCCCCCACCACTTATGCACAACTCCGCCGAGGGGGAAAACCTAGGATAGTCATATTGGGCAACAAATGAAGCCATTAAAACAATAAAACCTTTTGTACCAATTATTTCCGATTCGTCTAATTTTTTGGTTTTACGCTACTGGACTATATGGAATTTTGCCGAACACTTTGTCCACCTTCTACATAAAAAATGACAAAATCTTGGAAAGTTATATTACACAAAACGGGGGAAATAGGAAACGTATGAGAGGCGGGGAATTTCCCAGTGTTAACGAGTTCACTCTAAAATGGTTTAAGCAGTCGCGTGATCGTAACATCCCTTAAATGGGCCATTGTGTTCCTTTATTAAATTTAGGGTTACAATTTTAGTGTGGAAAAAAAATTGTTTTAATTAACATCATAACAACAGGATGGCAGTCATTAAGGTAAGATTCACTGTACAATAATTATTATTTATTGCAATGAGTTTATTTTTTACATTTTTACGGCATTTTCGTTTAAAAAGTCACAGTTTTGGTTAATTCGAAATTTGGATAATTCGATTTTTTTCTAATTCCCCTTGGGGTTCCAATTACTAAGAGTCCACTGTATATATTTTTTATTTTTTTATTTCTAATGGCAGGTTTACATGAAAAGATATCATTAACCTCTGCAACCTAAGAGAAAATAAATAAATAACATAACATAACATAATGCTTACAAAATACAATAAAAAATACAATATTAGAGTGTTCCGCTTTTGAGTGTTACACAGGATGTTATACAGTTGACATTTTTCTTCTTGCTTCCCAATACCAGTCCCATTCTGTTGTGCTTGATAGGGCAGGGCAACATTGTAGGTGGCTTCTGTCCATGGTCTCTTGTAGATTACATAACATACAGTTGGGGTCGTTCCGGATTCCAATGCGATGTAGGTGCTTCCCCAGACAGTCATGTTGGACACTTAGCCGGAAGATGGCAACCGCTTGGTTTCTTGGCCAGTAAGGAACTTGAGCAGTTTCCTTTTCCCAACTTTTGTCACTTATTTTTTGTTCAATGTCCTTTTTTGTATGTTCTTGTATATTTTCTTTATGTATAATTTGATAGAGTGGTATGAAGTTTCTTGTAGATGGGTTTGAATTATTTATGTTCCCTTCTTTGCCAGTGCATCTGCTGCTTTGTTTCCCGCAATCTCACAGTGCCCTGGTATCTACTGTAGGACTATTTCCTTGTTGCTGTTTTCCTGTAGTTGATGGATTAGAGCTTGACATTCTTCTACTGCTGATGAGATAAGTTTGTCTGTGGAGCTCACTGATTGTATTGCTGCCTTTGAGTCGACAAAAATTACAGCCTTTTCTACTTTGTCTTTTAGAATGCATAATTGTTGAAGGGCGATGCGAATTCCTTCTATTTCACCATCGTAGGCAGTAGAGTGCTGTCCCAGAGGTTTGTAGAATGAGAATAGATCACTGTGGATACCTGCTCCTGCGTGTGGATAGCCTTCTATTTGGGAGCCATCTGTGAATATATGTTTCCATTTGTTTGGGGGGTAACGAGTGTTCATCGTTTCCAATGCTAGAGTCTTTAAAGTTTCTGGATGCATATCTTTTTTGGTTATGGTTTGTAGAAGGTCGAGATGGGATTTGACCTGTGTGGTTTCAGTGGGATTTCGTGGGTATTTCAGCAATTGTGGTTTGCTATTGAGCTGCAGTGATGCTTTGATTTCTTGTGTTCTTTGGATGAATCCTTGTTGTGTTATTAGCTGTCTACTGTGGTTAGAATAGTTTTTCCAGTATTGATCGCCTGGAATTCTTATTAACTTTTCGTGCAGTGTTAGTGTCTTTTCTTGTGTAAGTTGGGTTATTGGTTTAGTTCCTGTGACATAGATATATATATATATCTCATAAATATATCTTATAAATAGGGTTCGGATGTTTATGACCTAAAAAACTGGAAAATATGACCTTAAATATGCCCTTAAAAATGACTAAATATGACCCAAAAAATCGTAAATATGACCTAATAAAAGAAAGTATTTTCTAATAATAAATGTTCCACTTTTAAACGTTTAATGAAACTAAATTACTACATCGCATGAATGCAATCAGGATCGTGTTTTTAAGAATTTTACATATTATTCACAGTTTTGCTTGTAATGGACATCTAATTTTTAAGCATTTGCTTCTGTGTGATTGCTTCACCACTTCAATATAATATTTTGTAGTCCATGCGTGTCCCTATAAAACATGAAAAACTGCATTAATTTAAAAATTAAATTACCAATTAATTGGGCATAAACATTAAATTAATGAAATAAATTTCAAAGTAGGCTATTACGTACCAGTTTTCAGTCTCCATTTTTGTCTGCATTACACTATACAACCACGTGCATTTTAAGATTATCGAATAGAAATATTCTCCTGTTGTCACTTAATATCGTCTTAAACCGCGAGAAGCTCCTTTCGATGTTACAGGATGTCACAGGTGCATTTTTGAAGAACGTCATTAAATCGTTTTGCAGCCGTCACTTTAATTTCACACACTTTGCAATACAAAATTTTCCCGTCGGTGCAGAAGTGGTTTTCTCCAAACTCTTTAACAAAACTTTTTAGTTTTACACTTTCAGAACACTTATTAGTCGGCATTTTGATGTTTCCCGATACCACTGAAGTGTGAACTGAAAATCTTTTAAAACTGTCTCTATTGAAAGTTGTTAACAAGGAGGAAGGAGGTAAAATCCCGTGCATTGTGCTCCAACTACCTGCACTTGTTATTGTCCCTTCACATTCCAGTTACAGTCAAACCAAAATATTAGTAACTCTTTCTCAAAAAAATTTTAACTCTACGATTTAGTGCCTACAGTATATTGTGCAATTGTGATCTTTTACCGAATTTATTACTGAAATATGACGTTAAATTAAAAAAATTACCAAAATATGACCAAAACTATAAAAATGTCCAAAATATGACCTGTGCAATTGTGCTCTTTTACCGAATTTATGACTTAAATATGACGTTAAATTAAAAAATGACCGAAATATGACCTAAACTATAAAAATGTCCAAAATATGACTTTATATGCAAAATAAAAACGGTCCAATTAGGATAACAAAAGTGAAATTCGTGTTTAATTTCAGTTTGTGGCAAGATTAGAGGTCAGGATAAAAATATGATATGTCATGAACATCCGAACCCTACTTATAAATATCTTGTAAAGACATGGGCTTGTCACTTTTACAAAAACAAATGCGAAAATAGAAAATGTAAGTAAAAATGTTCAAGAAGTAAGTGAAGGATTTTTACAGGTAATTAGAAATGAATACCGGTAGGCAGCATAAATAACATTACACCATAAAATGTTTTACAGAATTATATTGATGGTCAGAATTGTATTGATCATGAGTATTGAAATATTCTTATTAGTTATGTGCATGTGAAATGTAATTAATATGTGTCGCTTGAAAAAGGTTTAGTGTACTGTCCAAAGATGATCATTAGCTCAATATTACAAAATGAATTATTGAAAAATAAATGTGTATTGAAACATCTACAAATTATTTACATTGGATTTAATAAATTATAAGATCTATTTATATACATTTTAAACTATTAAATGGTACATCCTAACTGCACCCTAAATTATTTCTCCTCACCTTACAGATTTTTATACATTTGTCTGTGCTATTTACATTTCTTTTTTTTTCCCCCTCAGTAGAATTTTATCGCAAATAATTTAACTTCTTTTACTTTTTCTACTATCTTTTATGTATGCCTTGTATTTGTCTCATATCATAATTACGTATGCTCAGTTGGCCTTAAAATTAAATTGAATTATGAAGTATCAACACAACACAACTGCAGAGTTATAGAAAACTTCAACCAATGATATGGCTCGTATTATCTCAAACTGCAAAATAGTAACAGTGCCTGCTCCTCTGATTGGCTGTTACCATGTGTCTTCAGTATCACTGTGTTGCTTGCTGTGCCGTGAGCAGTTAAGCTGATTTGAAACAGTAGGCAGGGAGCGAAACAAGATGTGTCATGATTAGGGACCTGATTCTTAGGTTTTTACCTATTTTTTCCCTTACTTCCAAAACAAAAAGCGCTCATACACTTTTTCAAATCATGTCCATAGGATTCACCCATATTAATTCTGTGGCACCTAAAAGAACCTAAATGGGGTATAAAAACCTAAATACACCCAAACAGGATATAAAACCTAAAATATCTAATTTAGGCTCCTTTTTTGTCTTTTTTTGTCAGTTGAGAAATCGATATTCTGCGGGGAGAGAATAATTTTGGTCGGGTAGAAATTAATACCACCAGAGTTTCATTCAACCCATTGTCGTCTAGGATGGACAGTATCAAGAGAGGATAAGAGTACCGGCGTATTCCTTTTAAAATATTTTTATGAACAACCATTGTTGCTGAATATGAACAAGGATAAAGATTTCTGTGTTTTAAAGCACTTTTTTTGCTTTTATTACTGCCCTGTTATTCATACTGAGTGGTCACACTGTGAGTTTTAAGAAGACGTGTTAATTATGCCGAAACAAATGAAATCGAGTTTATTACGGCAGTGGATTGGCAACGATCTGAATTGCACTACAGATGGCAAAGTAATATTTTGTCAAGCCTGCCAGAAACATGTATTATTTACCTTTCTAGAAAAGGGGGAAGTTTTCGTCCCTAGTTGATCTGTTGTGCGATTAGCATGCGTAACAATAGAAAAAAGGAAAATAATCAGTCATCCAACCATAAAGTATTTTACTCACTAAATTAGAAGCATTATTTATTTATTTAGAGATTCAACATTTGTTAACCATGTGATATTAGGACTTGCTGATGCAGAACATTAAGAATAATACAATAATATGAAATAAGATGAACAATGTGAGCATTATGTAATATTATAAACGTTTCCCGACTTGAGGCTATTAGACCAGCCTACTTCAACTTAGTGTAAACGGAATAACTTATCTTTACAATATTAAATTCATTGTACCTTTCTCAAAAACTATTAAAGTTAGGCACTTTTTACAGTTTCTAGATACATAATCTGGATCAGTAAAGAAAAAATGACTTTTCATAAATATACTGAAATATAATTTTTATCGACGTTCTTCAGTACCTTATGACCTGTAAATAGTCCATAAATTAATCAATTCAAAAAGTTTTTTTTTTCAGGGTATATAAGACACCTGAATAAACAAATCCTGAAAATTTAAAGTTTATATGTTAAGTAGGAGCTGAGAAAATGTAAACTTACGGGAAACGAGCTTCAAGGTCAAAACATCCCTGCGCCATAGTCTGGATCTTATCAGAAAAATAAAAAAGTAGCATGGATAAAATAAAGTACAATTATGTATAATACAGCATTTTAAAGAGGAAAGTCCGGAGAACAAAATACAACAATAAAAAGAAAATCACAATTATCATTCAAAAATCAATTCCATTTCCCCTTAATCAGATGATTACCTTAATCACCTGACCTACTCTCCTACTAGGTCTTATATTCATTTAATGATAGTGGAATGCAATTCTACAGGAGTAAGCTATTACTAAGACTTAAAGAACAACTCTTTATTAATAGATTTGAAGGATAACAGTTTATTTAACTTAAAGTCTTCGAAACTATTAATAAATGTTGATTAGAGAAGTACATAAAGAAAGGCCCACTAATGAGATTACTGAAACTAAGGTTATTATGTAAATGTAGTTATATTCAGTATTAAATGTATTTCAATTAAATTCTAAATTTAATATTAGCAAAGATGTGTAAGAAATGCATAAGTAGTAGTACAATGTAATTAATGAGGAAGTAACTATTAGGGTGATTAATAAGTAATTTTCGTTTAAGGTTAAAGATTGAATAATAATTCATTTAGGTAGGAAACCTAAGAAAGGAGGTAAACCGCCAAGTGAGAGTAGTGATGAAAATAATAGCAATTTTATGATTGATTTATTTTTTATAATTGGTTGAATTTGATTAATTGTAGAGATTCGGAATGGTTTAATAATTAAAATAATTGTATAGGTTAATAGGATGTAAATTGAAAAATATAACCATCAATAATTATTTCCAATAGATATTGCAGTCAAAATTCAACCAATATGATTAATAGATGAATAAGTAAGGATTTTTCGGATGGAAATTTGATTATAGCCACCAATGGCGCCAGTACCAATAGATAATATGATGATAATGAATATGAAGGAATTTATGGTTAAGGAATGTGAAATAAGGGATAGTGGGGCAATTTTTTGAATTGTTATTAAAATGAAGCAATTATTTCATTCTAATCCTTCTATAACTCTTGGAAATCATCAATGAAAGGGCGAGGCTCCACTTTTTATTAATAATGGGGCTGACAAAATAATATTTGTTAAGTATATATTATTTAGGGAGAAAAGGTTTTCTAGAAATCCTTTTATCAAAATGAGGAATAATAATCTTACTGAAGCAAATGCTTGGATAAGGAAGTATTTAAGGGATGCTTCAGTTGTGAAAATATTATTTCTGTTTGATATAATAGGAATAAATGATAATAAATTAATTTCTAGGCCTATTCAAGCTCCTAATCAGGAATTAGAGGAAATTGTAAGAAGTACTCCTAGCAAGAGTATTAAAAGAAAAGGGATTTTTGGGGAATTATTGGGCATTAGAGAAGAGAGGTTCTTCCTCTATACATGGGGTATGAACCCATTAGCTTTATTTAGCTTACTTTTCTAATATTATACATTTTGGTGTAGGGAGCACAAAAACTTTTGATATTTTGGGGAACAGTTTAATTCTGTTAAATGTAATAGTGATGGTAAAATATTACATGATTTATCCTATCACGATAATCCTTTAGATTCAGGCACATCACTTCTTTTTCATTTAATGTGTCGACTAAGGAGGATGGTTTAGGGATTGAATTTATTATATAGTTTGTTATCAATTTATTTGAAGAGGTAATGATTTTGAAAAATGGTTATTAAAAATAAAAAAAATGTCTCTTATTTGACAAAAATTTTCGGAAGTAATATATATATATATATATATATATATATATATATATATATGGATACATATAAAATACAAAACATATTAATCCAAAGAAACGAAATTTATATTAATATAATATATTTATATTTAAGGTAGTAGCCTATAAGTAATATAAGGTGTATTTATCTTTTGAGATAAAAAAACTATATAAAAAATTTTCCTTAAATGTAGGAAGTTTATTTATTAGATATCAATAAATGATTTATTATATTAAAAATAATTATTTAAATGTAATAAGATAAAATAATTAATTATATTAATATTAAATATTTATTATAGATTTCGGAATAATTATAATAAATAAATTCTTTTAATGATATAGATAAGTATAAGTATCACACTAGACCCAATTTTAATAAGGAAAAAAATGAGGTCTGTGTGATACTTATACTTATCTATTATAGGGTAAATAAAGTATTCTATTGATGAATTTGTTTTAATAATTAAAATGGCTGTACCATTATTGATATTGTGATTAGGAAAAGGATTAAGGGATTTTAAAGATAGGGAGAATTAAATTTTAATAGAAGGGAATTAATTTGTATAGTTGTTTTAATAAATAAAATGGCTGTACCATTATTGATATTGTGATTAGGAAAAGGATTAAGGATTAAGGGATTTTAAAGACAGGGAAGAATTAAATTTTAATAGAAGGGAATTAATTTGTATAGTTGTTTTAATAATTAAAATGACTGTACCATTATTGATATTGTGATTAGGAAAAGGATTAAGGATTAAGGGATTTTAAAGATAGGGAAGAATTAAATTTTATTAGAAGGGAATTAATTTGTATAGTTGTTTTAATAATTAAAATGGCTGTACCATTATTGATATTGTGATTAGGAAAAGGATTAAGGATTAAGGGATTTTAAAGATAGGGAAGAATTAAATTTTAATAGGAGGGAATTAATTTGTATAGTTGTTTTAATAATTAAAATGGCTGTACTATTATTGATATTATGATTAGGAAAGAGTTTTATTCTTGCTTGGGGTTATTTATTGGGATTTTGTTTTGTATGTAAAATTTTTGTGTGTTGTTAAGTATTCTTAATGGGTGAATTTGTAGGATTTTTGGTCGCAGCAGTAAATATTAGTAATTTAGGAAACTTTGATTTAGTAATTGTTGGGAAATATTGGTAAAGTATGTGCCAGCAACCGCGGTTATACATAGAATATGAATAAATATTGTTAGTTAAAATAGTTGGTAGTAAAAATTGTGAATATAAAGTAGTTATTGTAAGGTGAAATATTTAATTTTTATTTATGTTTATTAGTGTAGTGATGAAGCTATGAGATTTTAAATTTAGACTAGGATTAGATACCCTATTATTTGAAATTTAAATTAATTAAACTTGAGTAGTAGTAGATATGATCTTGAAACTTAAAGAATTTGGCAGTATTTTAGTCTGGTTAGAGGAATCTGTTCCGTAATTGATAATCCGCGTTGGACCTTACTTAATCTTTAATTTGTATATCGTTGTTGTTGAGAATCTTTTTAGAGTTGAAAATTTTCTGGAGATATTATTATGTAAAATTTCAGATCAAGGTGCAGTTTATGATAAAGGGGAAATGGATTACAATATGAATTTAGTATTATGGATTAATTTATTGAAATATAATTATGAAGGTGGATTTAATTGTAATATTATGAAGATTGTTAATATGATATTGCTCTGGAATATGTACACATCGCCCGTCACTCTCATTTATTTAAAATGAGATAAGTCGTAACATAATAATTGTGCTGGAAGGTGTAATTAGTTTGATCAAGTTAATTTATTAGTAAAGGATTTCGTTTACATTGGAATTATTACTGTGCAATTCTGTATAACTTGATTATTAATACATTATGTTAAATTTGTTGTTAAGTTAATTTTTGGATAAAATATTTTATTGTTGGTGTATTTATTAAAGATTTAATTGTTAATATGATATTATATTAGTGCAGTGATGGAATTGTGAAATAGTTTAAAGATTTTTGGAAATGGTATTTGTTTTATGTACCTTGTGTATCAGGGTTTATTTAAAAGGTATTATTTAAAAATAATGTTCTCGATTTTAGGAGAGTTAATGTGTTATTGTAGTTATTGTGTTAAAAATATTATTAATGGTATGTTAGTTGTGAAATGTAATTCGTTCTTAAATGTATCTGGTTTTTTAAGAAATAAATTTAATTTACACTATTGTTTATAATTAATTATTTTGAAATGTGTTGTTTGAATTGTAGTGAATATTGTGAGGGATGAGCTTTGATAATAAATTATTAAAAATTTATTTGTATAGATGGTATTATGGATTTAAAGGTGATTATTAATTAGAGGATATTAAAATTTTATTTTAGTTATGTAAATTTATATGATGTTTTAATAAGTTATTAAAATGATTGAATTAATATATTGATTTGTTGTAATTATGATGGAATTAGTATATTTTTTATTTGTATATTAATTGAATATGAGAATTTGTTATTATGAATTAGGCAAAAATTATGTTCGCTTGTTTAACAAAAACATCTCTTCTTGAATAATTTATGAGGTATAACCTGCCCACTGTAATAATGAAGGGCTGCGGTATTTTGACCGTACAAAGGTAGCATAATCATTAGTCTTTTAATTGGAGGCTGGAATGAAGGTTTGGACGAAATATATTCTGTATTGTAATGATTTTTGGAATTTAATTATTAAGTGAGAAAGGTTAAGTTTTTTTAAGGGACGAGAAGACCCTATAGATCTTTATAATAATTGATATATTGTATGTGGAATGATTATATAATATTATTTATTATTTTGTTGGGGTGATGGGAAGATAAGATTAACTCTTTTTATTGGTGTATATTGATTTATATATAGTTGATCCTTTTTTAGTGATTATAAGAATAAGTTATCTTAGGGATAACAGCGTAATCTTTTTTGAGAGTTCGTATCGATAAAAAGGTTTGCGACCTCGATGTTGGATTAAGATAAATTATAGGTGAAGAAGTTTATTAAATTAGGTCTGTTCGACCTTTAAAATCTTACATGATCTGACTTCAAATCGGCGTAAGCCAGGTTGGTTTCTATCTACAATTAGGTAAATTATTTTAGTACGAAAGGACCAGATAATATGAATAATTTATGTTGAAAGTTTGATATTAAGCGACTATTTTGGCAGAGAAGTGCAGTGGATTTAGAATCTATTAATGTAGATTATTTATATCTATAAGTAGTATTGTTAATTGAGGTATTAAATTTGTTGATTGTTGGTATTGTTTTATTAATCTGTGTGATAGTAGGAGTAGCTTTTTTAACATTGTTGGAGCGGAGGGTTTTAGGATATATTCATTTTCGTAAGGGACCAAATAGGGTGGGTTTTGTTGGTATTCTTCAACCTTTTAGTGATGCTATTAAATTGTTTACTAAGGAACAAACATATCCTTTAATATCAAATTATCTTTCTTATTACTTTTCTCCTGTTTTAGATTGTTTTTGTCATTAATTATTTGGGTAGTAATTCCTTACTTGGAGGGTATAGTTTCTTTTGAATTAGGATTATTATTTTTTTTAAGTTGTGCTAGTTTAGGTGTTTATACGGTTATAATTGCTGGCTGATTGCTGGCTCTTTATTAGGTGGGTTACGCGCTGTAGCTCAAACTATTTCTTATGAGGTAAGATTAGCTTTAATTTTACTTTCTTTTGTTTTTTGATCGGTGGTTATAGTTTAATATTATTTTATGATTATCAAAGTGTTGTTTGGTTGGTTTGAATAGTCTTGCCGTTGGCGATAATTTGATTTGTTTCTTGTTTGGCGGAGACAAATCGCACTCCTTTTGATTTTGCTGAAGGTGAATCTGAATTGGTGTCTGGGTTTAATGTGGAATATAGTAGAGGAGGTTTTGCATTAATTTTTTTGGCTGAATATGCTAGAATTTTATTTATAAGAATGTTGTTTGCAATCATTTTTATGGGTGGTGATGTAAATTCATTATTTTTTTATGTTAAGATGGTTTTTATTTCATTTATGTTTATTTGGGTGCGAGGTACTTTACCACGTTTTCATTATGATAAATTAATAAATTTGGCATGGAGGGGGTTTTTACCTTTATCTTTAAATTATTTATTGTCTTTTTTGGGATTGAAGGTTTTGTTTCTTTCTTTTTTTGTTTAGTGAATTGTAATGAGTAAAAGTTAATAGGAGAATTTAACTCCTTGATTTAAATTTTCAAAATATAAGACTTCCAATAAAGTATTTAACTATTTAATTAAGTTGTCTCATAGTTTTGTAATAAGTGGTATTATAATATAATATATGAAGTATATAGCAGTATATAGCAATTTGTCCAGTGATAATATAGGGGTCATCTACTGGTCGTGTTCCAATTCATGTTAATAAAATAACGATTCTAACTATCATTCAGAATATAGATTGATTAAGTGGATAAAATTGTATTCTGCGGAAATTAGATTTGTAGAGAGGTAAAATAAATAGAATGGCAATTGATATAACTAAAGCGATTACTCCTCCTAATTTATTTGGAATGGAGCGTAAGATTGCGTAAGCAAATAGGAAGTATCATTCAGGTTGAATATGAATTGGGGTTACTAGAGGATTTGCTGGAATAAAATTGTCAGGGTCTCCTAGAATATAAGGTTCTTTTAGTGTGAGAATAACTAATAATATGATTAGGATAATAAATCCTATTAAGTCTTTAATTGTAAAATATGGGTGGAAGGGAATTTTGTCGATGTTTCTATTTAATCCTAATGGGTTGTTTGATCCAGTTTGATGTAAGAAGAGTAAGTGAATTATTACTATTGCTGTAATAATAAATGGTAGAAGAAAATGAAAGGTGAAGAATCGATTTAAAGTTGCGTTGTCTACTGCAAACCCCCCTCAAACCCATTGCACGAGCTCTGTTCCTATGTAGGGAACGGCTGATAATAAATTTGTGATAACTGTGGTGCGCTCAAAATGATATTTGCCCCCATGGTAAAACATATCCTATGAAAGCTGTAGCTATAGTAAGGAATAGGATTAGAACACCTGCAGACCATGTGTATAAGTATTTATATGATCCATAATATATACCTCGTCCAATGTGTATATAAATACAAATGAAGAATATTGATGCACCATTGGCATGAAGTGTTCGTAAGAGTCATCCATAATTTACATCGCGGCAAATGTGATTTACTCTGGTGAAGGCTAGATCAATATTAGGACATTAATGTATGGCTAGAAAAATTCCTGATAGGATTTGAATTATCAAGCAAAGACCCAATAGTGATCCAAAATTTCATCAGGTACTAATATTAGTAGGTGTAGGTAGATCAATCAAAGCATTATTAACGATTTTTAATAAAGGGTGATTTGTTCGTAATGATTTATTCATTAGTAGGTTTTTCGTAAAGGCCCTTTAAAGATGTTTGTGATTTTTATTACAACAATTGGTCGGTACAACCCCAAAGTGAACTAAGCGCCAATTTGTCAAAATATAGACTATTGGTAGTCCATGGTGCAGATTTTGAAATCCTACGGTCTGCAATAACGAACTAAGCGATACTGGTAAAATCAGCTGAGAAAAAAGGAAATTTCTTTTGGTTGGATGTTAGTCTGGCAACATTACAGCCAGCCACACAGAACTAAGCAACACGCAAGATTGCTAACCTCATTTTGGATGATGACGAAATGGAAGAGGTTTTGAACGATCTGAGTGATTTTTTCCTTCTCAGGAAGTGATGAATACATTCCTTCAACTTCTTGTGGTAAGTTGAATACATAAATTTTACTAAAAATAAGTTTTTAACTCATGTTTTGTTCCGTCCACGAGGCTGTGTCTCTAACTTTATCTGACCAGCCATAGTGAACTAAGTGACATGCTCATTATTTAGCTTATTTTAAGGAATTGCATTGCGTTTATTAGCCTACTTTTACTCCATTCTCTTAAGCATAATATATTTTATTATTTATAGTGTAACCCGCCTCCTTAATTGCCATTTTAAAAGAAATACATTGATGTTATTATGATTATGCTTAGGTTGGTGCATAGGACAGTGATGGACTAGTCTTGGAAGATTTCATTTCCAAGGCATATGAAGATTAAGACGATAGGAGATGGAAAACATTAAATTAATAAGCTAGAGTACAATAGGATAGTATATTATGAGGCTGTGCAATGGGACTGCTCAATATAATACTGTGCATAAAGAGAGTATATTTTGTTTCTTTATTTAATAAAAAATATTTATTAAAACAACTGTTTGTGTCTAGTTGTTTCAATTATCCAAATACCTTTTTGATTAGCATGGTACTTGTTTTTATTACGTTGCATCCAGTATAATTATCCAGCCAAAGTGAACTAAGGTGCTACTTTAAACGGCTCATATCCAACCAAAGTGAACTAAGTAACTATATTATATTAAATTTATTTTTTTACTTTTTAGCCCTAAAAACCCCCCGAGAAGGGCTCGGCTCGGCACGCCTATATTAATGTTTGCCCACTTCCAGATGAGCTAGAAACTTGAAATTTTGTACACTTATAGCTTTTAGGCTGCAAACCACAGGAAAATTCCAAAAATTAATTTTTTTAAATTTTTAGTCCTACAAACCTCGCGAAAAAGGGCTTGGCTCGGCTCACCAACATAAATGTTGGCCCACTTCCAGCTGAGCTAGAAACTTGAAATTTTGTACACATATAGCTTGTAGGCAGTAGACAACAGAAAAATTCCAAAAAGTTAATTTTTTCCAATTTTTAGCCATAAAAACCTCCGAAAAAGGGCTCGGCTCGGTTCACCGACATTAATGTTTGCACACTTCCAGATGAGCTAGAAACTTGAAATTTGGTATACATATAGCTTTTAGGCTATAAATCACAGGAAAATTCCAAAAAGTTTATTTTTTAAATTTTTAGCCCTAAAAACACCGAAAAAGGGCTCGGCACGGCTCACTGACATTAATGTTTGCCCACTTCCAGATGAGCTAGAAACTTGAAATTTGGTACACACATAGCTTTTAGGCTGTAAACCACAGGAAAATTCCAAAAGGTAAATTTTTAAAAATTTTCAGCCCTAAAAACCCCCGAAAAAGGGCTCGGTTTCCATGGCAACGGTATTATCAAACAGTGTTCACGTATGGCTCCGAAAGTTTAGAAATAATTATTTCCGTAAACCTCACTGGGTAGTCGAGATAGTAACGTCTTGGACTCGCATTCGGATGGCTCTGGTTCATAATAATTAATTCCAATTAACATATTTTTGTCCAGAACTAACAAAATTTTCTCCTATCTGTTAAAGTAATTTCATAATTTATATTCTTTAATTATAACTCGTAGATGAAGTCTCGTATTCTTTGCAACATATTATAACCAGTTTTACTTGTACTTTTCTCCTCCTGGAATCGGAATCGAATCTCCCCACATCGTAGCAGAGCTTCTCAAAGAAAGTGCGGACCGCGCTGGGAACGCAGCCTCAGCTGGCATACTTTTCTGCATTCTGTTTGCGGGTGTCTGCTTAAAGACACTGCAGCAGCAACAGTTTAAGGTTACTACACTCCAGCTACCCAGGTCATATCCATAGAGCTAGGAGGTAATTAAAAAGCGGTAAGTTACGTGTCCTGCGACCGTAGAGACATTGGTTTGTCCCTTCAAACCATCCTTTAACCAAATCACCTTTCAGCTCATCCCATCGGTCCTAGCCTGGCTCACACCCAGAGCTCAGGTCAGAGCACTTCCAGCCCTTTGACCCTTCGTGGTTCCTCATCTCAAAACCTAGAGGCACAGGCAAGGCACAATAGAATTAAGCATCAATAACTCAATAATATAAACTTACGTAATATACATGTTTTCTTGTAAATCTTATACCATTCAGTCTATGTCTGATGGTAAAGATGGGTAGGCCTAAGGGCCAAAGCATGGAAGTTCAGGAGCAGACAGATTCTGCCTTTTGGAAAGTCCGTCTTGAGGAATTTGAACAGGCTTACCCCACCTCCAATGACACCTCCCTGGAAGTTGAATATGTATGTAAAGTACTCAATGCAATTGTAACTGCCACACGAAACGTGTCAGATCATGCTAACACGCACAATACTGTCAGAGAGCTCTCTGAAAAGTACCTTCGAAATTTCACTCTCCCACAGAGTGATGCATACTTTAGCGCACTTTATGGCGCTGCCAATATGGCGTTTATTGCTATAAAGCAATATAACACCCCCAAAGATGATGGCTTCATATCACCAAAGAAGACTACCCGTGTACCAAAAGAAGCTCCACCATCAGTTGTGGAAATCGAAAATCAGTTCCAGATACTGAAACACAACGATGTGGAGGCTCCACCAACCAATGCAGACACCGCCCCCAGTTAGAGTTCTAATAGGGATGAGCCCAAGTCAGCAAAGCCTCCCCCTATTATACTAGTCGGGAATAAAAGAACCCATGAAGTAATGACAAAGATCACAAAAAGTACGTCTCTCCCGGCAACAATTATCAGCCGGCCGGACCACACCAAAGTTCATGTTCAGAATTCAGACGATGCCAAGAAGATCTCTGATGCCTGTAAACAGAACAATGTTGAATTCTACACTTGGTCTGCAAAAAGAGACAACCCTTTCGCGTCATTATCAAAATGTTACCAGCCGACATGCCAACTGAAAATATAAAGTTGGCATTAGAGGAAAAGGGCCTTACAATTATAAAAGTGACCCAAATGACATCACGGAACAAGGAAGGGGATGTCAGAACCCCACTTCCCTTATTCCTCATAGACCTCCCCAAGGAAGAGGGGAGTCGCAAGATATATGAAGTCAACAGGCTTCTATACTATGTAGTCAAGGTAGAAGCCTACAAGTCGCGCAGACAATTTGTACAATGTTACAGATGCCAGCGGCTTGGACACACTTGGCAAAATTGTAACGCCCTGCCTCATGTGTTTTGTGGAGCTGACCATCTGCACAAGACCTGCCCCAAAAAGGCTATTCCAGATGCAGCACACAAATGCTGCAACTGTGGGAATGCGCATCCAGCAAATTATAGAGGATGTGCTACGTTCACGGCAGAAAAAGACAGACGTGAAGGAAAGACTGCGACCAAAGAACAACACAAGGGCAGATCCAGTTTTGAGAAGACGGCAACGGAGGCTCAGCATACCAGGTCTTTTCCTACAGCAAAGAGGGTGGACCCTAAAGTTACTTTTGCTACAGCTTCTAACAGGCCGCAGGATTGGCCACCAATATCACCCGATCTGCCTACCTCCAGGGATAAAAACTGCAACTCTTCACCTGCACAACAGCCCCCTCCCCCACCGTCGGACCCGGAGTTCATGTGGTACTTCGGGATGGCAGCAGGAATCTACAATCAATTTCATAGTACAAATAACCCAGTTGAAAAAATGTTTATCATACTTCGAGCGTTGAACGAATTGCAGGCTACATCGTGTCCACACTAAGATGTCGGCCACTCAACATCATGGCTTTTAACGCCAATAACATAGGCACAAAGAAACATGAGTTTTGTAGACATCTCCAAAAATACAAAATTGACATATGTTTAATTAATGAAACCCACTTAAAGCCTTTTCACACATTCAAAATTACAACATATATCACAACGATAGAGAACCAGGTAAAGGAGGATGCACTGCCATTGCGGTTAAGCAAGGAATCCCGCATAAGCGGATACATCTGCCTCCGCTCTTATCATTGGAAGCGACAGGCATTATCGTACCAATAAATAAAGTGGAGACACTTCTTGGAGCTGTCTACAAACCTCCTGATAGGTTGTTGGCTGTTCATGACATCACTGAGTTGTCGACTCTTACAGATAAATACATACTGGCAGGTGATCTGAACGCCAAACACACGGCTTGGCACAGTAGACTCATAAACAGAGCTGGTGCTGAGTTATACCAGTACCACTTAAATAAGGATATTAATATTAATGCACCAACCGCCCCTACACGCTACCATTGGAGCAGAGGAATAGGAGATGTGCTAGACATAGTCATATATAAAAACATAGTCATATCTAGAGACATCACCGTCTTACAGGAACTCCCCTCAGATCACCTGCCAATCCATTTTCAAATACTGGAAGGTGTAAAATGTAATAAAGCACCACAATATACTGTTAAAAATACAAACTGGGATGACTATCAAGTGCTGCTTAGCAATCTCATAAATCCAAATTTAAATATCCAGTCTGAAGAAGACATTGAGTCATCTATTTCTAACCTTGTAGCAGCTATTAGAACGGCATACATAATAAACACTGAATCACAACAATCTCACAATCCGACTGTTATAAATCTTGAAATTGAAAAACTTTTAGAAATTAAAAAGCAATTCAGAATCAGGTGGGCCAGAACACTAGATCCCACAGCTAAAGCAGCACTTAATTGGATCTCCAAAACAATAAAATCCAAGATTCGACAACACAGCCAAGAACACTGGGAAAACTGTCTAGATGAATGTCAACAAGACATTAGTAAAATGTGGAAGTTAACAAGATCCATGTCTAAAAAACTTTCGGCACCTCCACCCACGGTAATCATTGGCAATACAGGTACAAAATATGACCCTGTCGATCAAGCTAACGCCATTGCTGACTCCTTAGAACAGCAATTTCAGCCACATGATCTTGTCCAAATTGCTCGAAAACAAGAGGTGGAGTCGCAAGCAACAGAAAAACTAGAAGCAGCTGCACTAAATAATTACTATCCATTGATTACTCCAATGGAAATTAAAACATTGGTTACCAAAATTAATACAAAAAGATCTCCTGAACCTGACCAAGTACCTACAGGTTGTTTGAAATTCCTACCTAGAAAAGCATTGATAAAACTGACACACATTTACAATGCGTGCCTGAAGTTTCGTTATTTCCCAAAACAATGGAAGGAAGCAAAAATTATTACCATCCCCAAACAAGGCACAGATCCCTCTCTCCCTCAAAATCTAAGACCTATCAGTCTTCTTTCCCCGTTAGGAAAATTTTTTGAAAAAACACTTCTAAAAAGAATTAACTCTATTATCACAGAAAATGATACCTTACCCGCCGCACAATTTGGTTTCCGTGCAGGGCATGGCACAAATCTACAACTTTTAAGGCTGGTAGACCATATAACAACAGAATTTAATAACAAAGCAAGCACTGCTGCAGTTTTCATGGACATTGAAAAAGCATTCGATAGAACGTGGTACCCTGGCCTCATTTGCAAACTTGCAGACGCAGGAATTCCTGCCTTCCTTCTTACAATAATAAAATCATACCTAACAGACAGAACATTCAGAGTTCAATTCAATCAAGGCATCTCTACTGCCCGCAGCATAGAAGGAGGTGTGCCACAAGGCTCTGTACTGGCACCTGTCCTCTACAACATTTTCACTCACGACATCCCAAGTGAGCCAGGTGTCCATCTTGCACTCTATGCAGATGACACTGCTGTATATACCTCAGCTGTAAATATAAAATTTGCGATACCTAGATTGCAAAGAGGACTTAACAGGGTCGTCGAATGGTGTCAACAATGGAATATCAAAATTAACAACAACAAAACTCAGGCCATTGTTTTCACCAAACGAAAACCACAGACTATCCCTAGACTTCATTTGCAAGGTAGACTTCTACCACTGCAAAAAACCACAAAATACTTGGGTGTTATACTAGACAGCAAGCATCACATAGACAATGCTTGTATTAAAGGTCTCAAATCCACACGGGCACAAATCCCACTTCTCAGGTCACAAAACCTAAATCTTCATGTCAAAAAGATAATCTACTCGGCCATAATTCGATCTAGACTAACCTACGCTTGTCCAGCCTGGTCACACGCAGTGCATACAAACATACACAAATTACAAGTCATTCAAAACAAAGCACTGAGAATTATCTTACAAAGACCACTCATAACAAACATCAAAGACTTACATGAAGAAGCACAAATAGAAACTGTTCAACAGTACATAGAAAAAATCACTACACCACAAGCTGCAAAACTACGTAATCATCCTTTGTACAACAAATTGGGACCAGACAAGCTAGGTTTCGAAAACATAGGAGACCAAGCATTGTTGTTGACATTCAAGGACAAGCCAATCAACCATAGTATTAAGACTGTAAATAAGTGTAGTTATAGCATTAAGACTGTAAATAATTGTAGTTATACCAAAAATGTAAATAGTCTGCAAATAGGACTAACTCTGATAAAAAGCAACCTTAATGCACTACATTAAGTAACGTTGAATAGCCTCTAGGAATGTACGATATACAAAACGCAAATTATATCAAATGATATAAATGTAGGGACAAGAGCCCAAATTGGGGATCAAACCCTTGGAATAAAAGGGATACTTCCCTCGAAAATTAATGCCATGCCATGCCATGTACTTTTCTATGATTTCCCTGGTCGTAAAGGCAAATGCCAAATTGAATATTTACATACCATGAATCTTAGTCGCTATTTCATCTTGTATCATGTCCATTTAAATTAATACCAGTTGAAATTTACGCCATAAAAAGCACCATAAATGTACACTGCCAGTTGATCTAGAAAACTAAGACTTGGCAAACTGGTACCTTTTAGCTTGCAACCAACGGGAAAATTCCGAAAAAATCCCAATGTCTTCCCACATTAATTTTTTTAAGGTTTATTGTGGCAAAAAAGGTAAAAGCCAATACAGCATACTAAATAAATGCACTCTACCTCCCATAGATCTTTTAAAAAACATTTCCCGAGAACCTCAGCGGGGGTTTGGGGGCGCAGCCCCCAATGGGCGAAGAGAGTTATTTAGTATAAAGTTGATTGATTCCTGATTGTGAATATTGAATTCTAATCAGAAATTTTTTGTTAGAAGTATCAAGATTGGAAGAAGAATAATAATTATTATGATTATTTTTGTTGATATAGTAAATATTTCATTGGAAGCTAGGCTGATTACAGTTAACGTTGTCTGACTCTAAGCCCTC
Source organism: Ectobius pallidus (assembly GCA_964059195.1). Lineage (NCBI taxonomy): Eukaryota > Metazoa > Arthropoda > Insecta > Blattodea > Ectobiidae > Ectobius > Ectobius pallidus. The sequence goes on from CAXKWD010000009.1 coordinate 54,171,704, forward strand.
GATATTTAAGAAAGGGGACAGAAAACAATGCTCAAACTATAGAGGGATTTGTGTAGCAAACTCCATTATGAAAATTGTAACAAAAATTGGAATGTTTCAAGGCATGGAAGAACAATGTGGATTCTCTGCAGGGAGATCGTGTGTGGATCATATATTTACAATCCGGCAGTTATTGGAAAAATATAAAGATAAAGGAAAACAGATTCGACTTATATTTATAGATCTAGAGAAGGCATACGACAGTGTGCCAAGAAAATTATTATGGAGAGCATTAACAGAAGCAAAAATTGATAAAGAAATAATAAATGTTATAAAATATATATATTCTGATAATAAATGTAGAATTAAAGTAGGCAAAGATATAACAGAAGAAATCCTAATAAGAAAAGGTCTTTTACAGGGGTGCCCTATGTCTCCAATTTTGTTTAAAATATATCTAGAAATATGCTTGAAAGAATGGATAATGAAATGTAGAAAAGTGGGAATCCAGTTAGATGAGGAAAAGTTCTTACATAATTTGCTGTTTGCAGATGACCAGGTGGTCGTGGATCAGGGTGGAGAAGATGCAAATTATACGTGTAGAAAACTAAATGAAGTTATAAGAAATGGGGTTTACAAATAAATTACAATAAAACAGAGTATTTAACCAATGACACAGATGATTTATATATAGATGGAAAGAAGATTATAAAAGTGCAAGATTTTTGCTATTTGGGATCCATACTTGAATTAGAAGGAACATCAAATAAAGAAATACAGAAAAGGATCACTAACGGGAGAAAAGTTATAGGAATGCTAAATTCGATATTGTGGAATAAAAATATAATTAACAAAACTAAAACAATAATTTTTAAAACAATTTTCCAAAGTATAGTATTACTAGGTATATGGGGCAGAGACATGGACAGTAAATTCACACCATAACAGAAAACTAATTGCTACAGAAATGGATTTTTGGAGAAGAGCTGCAAGAAAATCAAGAATAGAAAGAATTCGAAATTCAGAAATAAGAAAGATAATGAAAGCAGAGGAAACAATTTTAACAACAATAGACAAAAAAAGACTAAATTGGTATGGACATCTACAAAGAATGCCGGAGAATAGGATACCAAAAGCTATAATGAATTGGCAACCAGAGGGGAGAAGAAAAAAGGGAAGACCTGCTAGAAAATGGGATCATTGCGTTCAAGACTTCTTACAAAATTATCAGTTAAACCCAGAAGATGCAATGGACAGGGATAAGTGGTACCATGCAACACATTGAACATTCTTTGGAAATATGTTAATTTTATTAAAATATGTAAAAATTTGGGTTAATTGTAATTTAAAATTTGGTTAGAAATTACTGAACTTTTATACAAATGATATTGTAATAGAGTTGTTGTGCAGGTGGAGTTTAACCTCAGAAATGAGGAAATCACTCAAGAAATAAAATAAGTTTGATTTAGACGGCCAGGAGTTGCATCTGCTTTTACTCCTAATCTTGGAATAGTCCAGGAGTGTAAGACATCTGCAGCTGTAATAATAATACGAATGAATGTATTTATTGGTAATGTGGTTTGATTATCTACATCTAAAAGTCAAAAATTGTTAATTAATAATTCATCTTGTGGGATTATATATGAGTCAAATTCTACTTTGAGAAAATCTGAATATCATTGATGTCCAATGGTTTTTAAAGTTATGATTGGATTATTAACTTCGTCTATTAAGTAAAGTAATCGGAGAGAAGGGATTGCAATAAGAATTAAAATTACTGCAGGTGCAATAGTTCAAGCAATTTCAATTAATTGTCCTTCGAGTAGAAATTGATCAATGTAATTATTGTTGAAAAGTATAATTATTATGTAGGATACAATTGCTAAGATTATATTAATAATTATTAGGGCATGATCGTGAAAATAAATTAGCTGTTCTATAATTGGGGAAGCTCTGTCTTGTAAATTTATATTGGCTCATGTTGTCATTAAATATTCTAATAAAAGTTGAAACTTTATATTTGGGGCTTAAATCCACTGCACTTCTCTGCCATATTAGATAGTTTACGATTGTTGGTAATTCAGAATAACTATGTTCGGATGGGGGGATATTTTGGAATCATTCAATTGAATTATTGGTTTGTGAGGTGAAAAGAGATTGTCGATTTACTAATATACTTTCTCATATGATGAAAATGAATATGATAATTCTTACAAATGAGATCATTGATCCAATTGATGATATAACATTTCAAACAGTGTAAGCGTCTGGATAATCAGAATATCGGCGAGGTATTCCTGCTAGTCCAAGAAAATGTTGGGGAAAGAAAGTTAAGTTTACACCTATAAATATAATTGCAAATTGAATTTTTAATCATTTTGGATTTAATGATAATCCTGTAAATAAAGGATATCATTGTACAAAGCCTGCTATAATAGAAAACACTGCCCCTATTGATAATACATAATGAAAGTGAGCTACTACATAATATGTATCATGTAAGATAATATCAATGGATGAATTGGCTAGAATAATTCCTGTTAGACCGCCAATAGTAAATAAGAATACAAATCCTAAAGACCATAAACATGGTGCACTATATGGTAATTGGGATCCGTAAGCCGTTGAAAGTCAGCTAAAAATTTTAACACCTGTTGGAACAGCAATAATTATGGTAGCGGAGGTGAAGTATGCTCGTGTATCAACATCTATTCCTACTGTAAATATGTGATGGGCTCATACAACAAATCCAAGTAAACCAATTGCTAATATGGCAAAGGTTATACCTAAATTTCCAAATGCTTCTTTTTTTCCACTTTCGTGGCAAATAATATGAGAAATTATCCCGAATCCAGGGAGAATTAAAATATAAACTTCTGGGTGTCCAAAAAATCAAAATAAATGTTGATATAAAATAGAATCACCCCCTCCTGCAGGATCAAAGAAGGAGATATTAAGATTACGGTCTGTTAATAATATAGTGATTGCACCGGCTAATACTGGTAAAGAGAATAACAATAATAGGGCAGTAATACCTACAGATCATACAAATAGAGGGATTTGTTCTGGTGTTATATTAATTGGTTTTATATTGATGATTGTGGAAATAAAGTTAACTGCTCCTAAAATGGAAGATACACCGGCGAGGTGTAATGAAAAAATTGCTAAGTCAACAGATGCTCCTGCATGTGCAATACCTCTGGCTAAAGGAGGATAAACTGTCCATCCTGTTCCTGCTCCTCTTTCTACTAAACTTCTTATAAGAAGAAGTGTTAAGGATGGTGGTAGTAATCAAAATCTTATATTATTCATTTATGTTTATAATAAATGATTTTCTTCTTCTTCGTGGGAAAACTATATCTGGTGCACCCAATATTAAAGGTACTAATCAATTACCAAAACCCCCAATTAGAATGGGTATAACTATAAAGAAAATTATAATGAATGCGTGGGCTGTAACAATAACATTATAGATTTGATCATCTCCGATCAAAGAACCTGGTTCATTTAGTTCAGCTCAGATTAATATACTTAGGGAAGTTCCTACTATACCTGATCAGGCACCAAAAATGAAGTATAATGTGCCAATATCTTTGTGATTAGTTGAAAATAATCATCGTTTCAAGAGTAGGGTGGCTGAGAGGTTAAGGTGATTAAGGTGCATCTGATTAAGTAGATCAGAAGGTGTTTCCTGTATTTAATTAGAAATCTTTCAGTAAAAAATCTACAGATTTAAAAAAATAAAAAGCGAGAAACCGGCATTCAATAGAGCGAAGCAGCTGAAAGTTTTCCCATTTCTATTATCTGTGGCATGCAATGAGTTACCTTTGGTGGCATGGATACAGCATCTAGGAGGCACTGATCCTAACTCACGCCAGATCCTACCGATCCTACACCGCATCCACATGTTAGTTACCTTGCTCTGTGCTTGTAGACACCACATGGTAATTGTGTTCTAATTTCGCTCTGCTCTGATGAATAAAACTACGTGCTTGCACTCTTTTATGTTTCCATATTGTGTACTTAGTTAACGCAAAATGCCCAAAAGAAAGTGTTGTTTTAATGATACATTAAAGGAAAAGTTTCCTTTCATAAAAGAGTGTGTTATTGGTAGTGCTGATGGATCGAAAGTGGAGTGTATAATGTGTCGAGCTGTGTTTTCTATTAGTCACAGGGGGAAGGCTGATATAGATGACCAATGTGAAGACCAAGAAACATAAAGCTGCGGCGTCTGCAAGGAGTTCAAGTGAAACACTGACGAACTTTTTTAGGAAGAAAAAACTGGGAGACAAAGAAAAGGAGCTAGCTGCACAAGAGGCTACTTTCGTTTATCATACTGTAAAACACAATCAGAGCTTTCAGTCAATGGACTGCACTTCTATACTTTTACAGAAATTCAGTGATAAGAAATTTACTTGCAAACAAACCAAATGCCAGGTTATTGCAGTGAAAGTCTTAGCCCCACAAGCGATTGATGAAATGAAAGAAGATCTTAAACACACAAAGTTCTGTTGTTTAGGCATAGATTCTTCTAATCACATTGCTGTGAAAGTTGTACCTATTGTAAGGTATTTTATGCCAGAGAAAGGCATTTGCACAGGAATTCTGGAAGTTTCGAGCCTTCCTGGCGAAACATCCGATCTTCTTGCAAACCATATTCTTAAAGTTGTTGAAAAGTATGGCATTGCCGATAAAGTGATAGGTATATCAGCTGATAACACCAATACCAACTTTGGAGGGCTGACAAGGAGAGGCAAAAACAACGTGTTTGCTAAACTACAAGAAAGATGAAAAGAAAGGTAATAGGAATAGGATGTGCTGCACACATAGTGCATAATGCTGTTCAAACTTCTGTTGATGTATTGCCCATCGATGTTCAAGCAATTTTAGGAAAAGTATTCCAGTATTTCCACCATTTCACAGTTCGAGTAGAAGAACTAAAGACGTTCTGTGATTTTGTGGAAATTGAATATAAGAATGTGTTGGGCTATAGTAAGACAAGGTGGTTATCATTGGAACCAGCTTTAAACCGTTTCATTGAAATGTATGACGGGCTCAAGTCTTATTTCTTGAGCCAAAACAAATGTCCTAATGTCTTAATCCAGTTTTTTAATAATCGAGTTTCTTTTGTCTTTCTTCTTTTCTTGAAAAGTCAGTTGAAGTTGTTTTCTCATTCAATACTGGAAATTGAATCCGAAGAAACCACTGCTTTTGAAGTAAAGAGTCAAATTGATCATCTTGTCATGAAACTTTCAATGCATAAGGATGAAGTGTTCCTAACAAGTGAAGTGAAAGAAGAATTGAAACAACTTGAAGAAGAGGATTTAATCACTTCAGATTCTTTCATGAACACAGTTTCCAATTTCTATGCTACTGCAATAGACTATATCAAAGAATGGTCCCTTGAACAATTCAGCATATGCATGAAAATGGAATGGGTATCTCTACGTACCTCTTTGCCATGGGAGAAAATATCACAATGTGCAGAGGAAATTAAGGTTATGTTCCCAGGCATAGACTTGCAGGAAGAAAGTCTCTTTGGTGATTATTGCCATGTAAAATTATATGCAACTGAAAATAAAGTGGCGGGCTAATTGTAAAGTGGCGGACAGATGGAAAGAAATGTTTGCTCATTTTAAGAAAGAACACATTCATTATAGTGATATGGAGTCGCTCGTAAGTTTCTGTCTTACCCTTCCTGGATCTATTGCTTCAGTAGAGCGAGTTTTTTCTCAGATGAATTCGTTGTGGACTAGTGAGAGGAACAGCCTTCATCTGGATACAGTGGGTGCAATGTTGACTTTTAAAATACACTACAAAAATGTGTCATGTTCTGCTTTTTTTGACATGATATCTTCAAATCATATGTTATTGGATAAGATCCATTCTTCAGACAAATACTCTGCAGCAAAAAGCAATGAAAGTGAAGATGATGAAGGAACCCCATCCACGAGCCAACCGCTGTAAATGAAGACTGCAGGACAGACTTCAGAATGATATGGCCTATGGTACCTCCTATATTTTATTAAATTTTATTAAACTTCAAAGAGAAGACAAATATGTAAGTTAATTATATGGTAAACGTCTTAATACAGTTATCATGTATACTACAAATTATTTGGAATACTGATGTAAATTTTTCTTTGTATTAGAGACTACTTCCTGAAAACTTAATCCCATGCATAACACAGGGCACCGCCGAGTGTCCCGGTTTTTTCTTGTGAAGAAATGGGACCCCTATAATAGTATAATACAGAAAACTGAATGTATTCCAAAAACATGTTGGAATATTGTTAACAGTTTAAGAAAAAGCAGCGTTAAAAATGATTCCTGTAACCTAGAGCTGAAAATAAGCAATGTTGCACAAACAGAGCCTGACGTAGTCAGTAACATGTTCAATAACTATTTTATAGATGTAGTTGAAAATGATATTTGTAGCTCTGCTACCTTTAACAGATCAATTAATGAATAGGTTATAGACCAAAATAGTCTAAGCAGCAATCCTAATATTGCTAAGAAAGAAGTCTTATGTATAATAGATAGTTTCAAGAACAAAAAGTCCGCTGGCACTGATGAAATTTCCACACTTCTATTGAAACAGTGCAAAAAAGATTACTCAATTCTTTATTACATCTAATAAATATTGTTATAGAAGAAGGCGTATTTCCCAAAAATCTTAAAATTAAACCTCTGTTTAAAAAGGGTGATAAATGTTGTCTACAAAATTATAGGCCGATCGCATTGACTTCAACTTTTAGTAAAGAAATAGAAAAATACATTTTATCCAAAGTTAAAGATTACTGTGAAAACATAACATACTGAGTGAATTTCAACATGGAATTCAAAAGGGCCGCAGTACCACATCCGCAGCTTCAGAATTTATACATACAGCTCTAGAAAAAGTAAATGAAGGTAACCAAGTGGCAGGCATCCTGTTGGACCTGTCCAAGTCATTTAACAGGGTAGACCATGAAATTCTTTTATATAAATTAAACAAAATCGGAGTGGAAAGCTTTTACAACTATTCAAATCCTATCTGAGTGATAGAGAACAATTTACAGAAATCCACCACAACAACGGGACAGCATCAATGACAAAAAAAAGTCTGAAACTAGAAAAATACAATTTAGTGTACCACAAGGCTCAATATTAGGTCCTTTTCTGTTTATCGTTTATGTTCATCTGACAGAGCGCAACGAATTCTTAAGCAAACCAGCCATTTGTTGGTGAGGGAAAGAATCAACGACCCCTACATTGAACTAGACCGGATTTCCAGAGAACTCCTCTCACTACATCTTCATGTATACTCCAAACTACGACCTTCAGATCTCGAATGGATCGAAAACTCCATTGTGGCTCAGTGTGAGCAACATAAACACCTAATAACAGAGAGACAGATCAGAAAATTCTGCAGACTCACCCCACAACGCGAGAATACATGAATATTGGACACCAAACGTCTGGTTGTGAACCTCGGAATCGGAATCGAATTGAGAATATGTGCAACGTACTTTTGATACGTGGCTCCTTCCTCTTTTATGCCCACTACTATGAAGTAGGCAATGGGTACTTAGGCAAAGCCCATTTGCCCCATAATTTTGAGTATGATTTGGAGGTGGTGTCATAGCTGTAAGGTAGGGGTGGTTAGCATGTTCCATTCTATTGTTGTTGCCGAGAAGACAGTCTATTGTGATTTTGTATCTCCAATTTCTTGCTCTAAAATTTTATCTTACGCGGTCAGAGGGTCCTGTTATTTAATAATTTTGAAATTTGGGGAGGTGATATTATGCGGGTTGCGGCCCGTCTTTTGTAAGGGGACTATTCCAACATTCGTTGCAAGGCCTTGGAAAACCGCAAAAAACCTTGGCAGAATAGCTTGACTTTAGTGACTAAGCAACAGGACCAGATTTTATTTAGTGTAGACCTAATGCATGGTGACTTCTAGTCTGGAGATCCATTTCCTGAAATCACACAAAATGCATATTAATTTCTACTCGGGGAACCAAATTTAAAAATTTCCCCTGCTATTTGGCTCGTGTTCAGAGTATTGCCAGTCCGAATTACCAGTTATCCGCCTTATATAAGGTCTTGTGTGTTCTGTTAGAGCCCTAGTGCTTCAATCATCTCCTGTGGAAGGAGTGACTTCGGCCTCTTATGTTTGTCGTGTGTTATGTCGTAACAGCCCAGCTCTGTGATTTGGGGATTTTCGTGCCCGTTGCAACTTTTGTAGAATGTCGCCGCGCTTGTCGATATATATTCTTGGATGGTGTCCATGTTAGTTTCCTTATGGAGGGTCCAGATTGGAGTGGCTCACGGAAGTTTAGTGATAGTGTATAATACTCTGTTTTGTAGTTTTTGCAGTTTACTCATATGAGTTTTACTGGCGTGGCCTCACACTGGGCTAGCATATAGACGAGTTTCTAAATTCATCGGACTGATGGACGATGGATTCCACCGACTGGAAGGCTGGATTTCACAATTTTTTCTCGATGGATTCATGATGACTGATGAATTTAAAAACCATTTGTTGGCATAACCGATGGTTTTCAGGAGCACCAACATAGTAACTACATATAAAATTGTAAAATATTAGCGATGGCATTGTTGGTAACTCCGGTATATTATTTTCCCACCTAAAAAGTATAATAATAATAATAATAATAATAATAATAATAATAATTATTATTATTATTATTAGGCCTATAGGCCTAATGATCGATTTGCATTACTTTAAATACAATGGAAACTGATTACAATAATAAGTTATATTAAATAAAATAAATAAACAAAGGTGAGATCTACATTAAATTAACACCTTATCGCAAACACAGACTCGTCGGTATTTGTTACATAAAATCGGTTTATCACAGTAGACCTACTTAGTCTGTGTGTTTTATACTATACACATTACAGTACTGTAGTTATATGTTTTCAAATTGTACCGAAATTGGTAATATTATTTTATAATGGTCTACATTTTATAATTTTAAGAATTCCAACAACAAAAACCGAAATAACTTAAATGTTACTTAAAATGCATGCCATTATAATAATTTACTGTGACTGCAAACTAATGGACTGTCTTTGCTTCTTTCTCTTTCAGTTTTAGCCCTTTATGAGGAATCGGATAACGAATCCTCAAAAATAAGTTTAATTACTATTTATGTGTCTGTAATTTAGTCTACGTTATGTAGTTATGAATCTTATATGCGCGATCTCAATTACATATGTTTGAATTGTCAATTCATCATAATGGCGGTGATTCATCTGATCCATCGGACGTTCAAGTACGATGGAACCGATGCCAGTCGATGGAAACCAGCTCAAACTCATCAGAACTCAAAGAACGCTTTGATGGATAGCCGATGGATTCCATCAATAAAATTAAAAACGCTCTGATGAAAGCTTGATGCCATCGGATGGATCCATTGATGAATTTAGAAACTCGCCTTACGTTATGATGCTCCTAACCAATGCTTTATAGATCGTTAATGATGTACGAATGTTTAGTTTGGAAGTGCTGTTCAACAACGGATTCCTTAGTTGGGAATATGTCTTAGCTCGCAATGAGTCTATATGTTTCCTAAATAGTAACTTTTGAACCAATATTACTCCCAAGTACTTGGCTTCTGTTTTCCATGGGATGGCTTTTCCATTTATTATTAATTCTGGAGGTAGGATTCTGAGTTGTGACCATTTCTTAGTGTATAGCACTGCTTGACATTTGTCAGTGTTTATTTCTACGTGCCATTTTGTTAGCCATCCTCTAATAGAGGTATTGTTTGGCGTATTTGGTCTACTGCATGTGTTGCCTTGACTGATTGTCCAGTGATCAGTGTATCGTCAGCAAATATGTGTATATTGCTATTATTATATTGTGGCCGATGAGGAATATCATTTATAAAGATGTTGAACAGGGTGGGGCCCAGGATGCTTCCTTGTGGCACACCACTTCTGATATCTTTTAGGTCAATGTTTTCGCAAGTTACGTGGAAACGTCTGTTGCTAAGATAGTGGTACACGAGTCGGATTATACCGTTGTCGAGATGCAGTTCGATCATCTTTCTGATCAGGCCGTCATGCCAGACCTTGTCGAAGGCCTGTTTTATATCGAGATAAAGGGCTACGGTGGAACGATTTTCGTTGAAACCTCTTGATATGTTTTCAATGTGTTGCATGAGCTGGGCTGTTGCACTGTGTTTTGGATGGAAGCCACATTGTTCGTTACTCTTCCTTCTTTCCATATGTGGGAAAGTGTTTCAGTCTGAACATGGCGTTTATGATGTTCACTAGGTATCTGATCGCGACGAGTGGTAAGTACTTTAATACTTGGTTTTGGATGCCATCGATTCCTGGTGCCTTACGATTTTTCAGAGTTTGATTTGCCAGGCGACTTCGTTGACACTGGTATTTCGAATGTCTGTGGTGTTTGGCGTGTTCATGAAGTTCATTACGACTTGTTCGGTTTCTCTTATAAAATGATTACTATGGTGGGATTCATTGGGTGTGAATGTGTTTGTAAGGCATGTTGCAAATACTGCTGCCTTTTCTTCACCTGTGTATGCTGTTTGATTGTTATGAATTAGTGGAGGGAGCGGCGTGTGGACACGCATTACTCGTTTGGTTAGGTTCCAGACTTCACTCATGTTACACGTATCCAATTCTGAGAGGGCATTGTCCCATGTGTTGGATATGTGTTCCTGGAGGACCTGGCTGATGGCCCACTTTAGCCGGTTCATTAGTACTTTATGATGTGGGTTTCTATGGCGTTGCCATTTTCCTCTCGAATCATTCCTTTGCCTAATGAGGCACTTAATTTCGGCTGTAATGCTAGGGCAATGCTCCTTTATTTATTTTTTTTGGTATGTTTTCATTTATTGCATTCTGTATTATGCCAGTCAGTATTTGAACGCTGCGTTCTAGGTCTTCTTGATTCTCGATTTGTTGATTAGGTAAGTTTTCAATTATGTCGTTTTGGAATTGTTCCCAGTTCGCGTGCGCGTAATTTAGGACAACTTTTTTGTTGATTTCCTTGAGCTTTCCCGAAAGTGTAAGTAATACTGGTGAGTGGTCTGAGCTTAGCTCGTTCAAAGTTCTAATTTGGATGTTCATATTTACATTCCTAACAAGGGCTATGTCAAGTACATCAGACTGTTGGTTTTCGTTGTGCGGAATGTATGTGACCTCGTTGGGTGCTATAATTCCGAAGTGCGTGTCTGTTTCTTCGAACATTTCCAACAATGCAACACCCGCCTGATTTACACTCCTGCTGTTCCAGCATGTGTGCTTTGCATTTACGTCACCGGCTATCATTACGAAGTTTGAAGTTTGCAATAGTGCTTCTATTTCGTCTACTGATATGTTGCCTGGGGGGGTTGTACACCGTGCTTAGTGTGGTCGGTTTATTGTCGACGATAATCCTTACAGCTGTGGCTTCCGTTCTCTGTAGTTGAGTTAAAGGAAATGCTGTTTGTTGGATGGATTTGTGTATTGCTATAGCTGTCCCTCCTCCTCTGCTGTTAACTCTGTCTGACCTGTGTACTTTGTAGTTTCGAAGTGTAAATTTGTCATTAGTGTTTAGATGTGTTTCATTAATGAGAGCTACATGTATTCTGTTATCTGGTAGTAGTTGTAGGAACTCGTGTTTTTTGTTTCTGATGCTCTGGGCATTCCAGAATAGTATTTTCATGTTGTGTTTAATGTTCATGTTTGAAATGTTTGTGTGTGTGTCAGTGTGTGTTATGCTTTGTGTTTTACAGGCAGTATGGATCTCAGTATATTAGCCTGTACAAGAAGTGCAAGGCCACTGCGAGTACCATTTCCCAGCTTTTGATATCCGCAAGCATGTCAGCTGTCTCATGCAGAGCCAGTGTCAGCTTGCGTATGGCACTACCAGGGTCTGCCTGTCGCAATCTGTTATGTATCCACTCACTGTGGTTCTTTACGAAGCCATCATAGTAAGGGGATGCATGATATTGCATTGTGAGTGAGTAAGTAGGTTTGAAAGTTGTCGAAAATCTTGTTGTGCCTTGTGTTGGTGGACTCTGCTGCGCTTGTTTGGGCTGCTGCCTGAATAAGGCTTCCCGCTTTCAAACTTCGAGTTGATTGTGCAGTTGCCTTATGAGCTGCTGCTGCTCGTTCAGCTGCTGCTGCTGACTGCTAATCAAGCTCCTCAAGCTGCTGCTGATGTTGCTGTAGAAGTGTTTCTGTCTCTTGTGCCTGTGTGGTTTGAGTATGCCTGCTTACATGGGTGAGGCCCTCATGTGACCTCCTACGCCTGTTTCGAACTCCCTGGAAAACCTTCTCCCTCGGTTCTGTCTGCACTTCATTTTCATGAAAGTGTGTCTCAGGCCGGCTGGTTCGATTCTCCAGTGGACTCACTGGCGCACCGGTCGCAACAGGTGCAGGTACCGCATCTGTGTTGCTGGCATGTGTGTGTGTTGGTGACTGCTGTTTCGTGTGTCTGGGTGCTGGTGTTGGAGTTGTAGTTCTAGCTACAATCTGATTATAGCCAGCTCTAGTTGTCTGTTGTATTTCACCTCTTACCTCCACACTTTTCAGTGCCTGGGCCTGATCGGTGTGTATGGCAGAAGTGGTTGGTGTTTATGTTGTTATAGGAGGCAGTTGTCTAGTGGTTTGTGAGTGTGAGGGGCATTTCGAGGTTCTGGGTTTCTCTTCCATCACACCTCTGCGATACTCGCAACTACTCGAATCCGCAGTGTGACTTCCATTACAGTTGGCACACTTCGGAGGCTCGTTCGCAGGGTGCCTGCACAGCTGTTCAGAGTGTTTCCCTGCGCAGCGTCTGCAGCGAGGTTGAGCGCGACACACTGCCCTGGTATGGTTGAACTTCTTACAGTTCAAAAATTGGGGAGGGCTTTGACATTCATACCGGTTTTCAACCTTTACGGTATGATAGCACAGTCGTGACAAATCCAAGATTGTGCTGGAGTGTTCCGTATCCTCCAGGTCCACTGCAAACATAGGATATGGATGGCCTTCACGCGACGTCATATTTCTAATGTTTTTTACTGCATAGCTTTTGGCCTTAAGGGCCTCGGCTACAGTCTCTGCGCTGGTTTCCCCTGGGACACCTCGGATGACAATTCTGAGAATTTTTTCCCGCATGTTGATTATTTTAAATGGGACCTGTTTGTCGCACAGGAATTTCAGGAGGTTCGTGTAGTCTCTCCTGGTGCTAGTACTGACTGCTGTACCTACTTTATTCAGTACACAGGTAATACTTAGGGGATGATACTGATTTTCGAAATCTTTGTTGAGACCAACCATATAACCTCGATATTCCCTGAGTATGGTGATGGTGGGCAAATCCCGTGCTCATTGTGTCATGTACTCAGTGTTGCTGCCCCTCTGTCTGAAGCTTTTTTCCTGTGAAGCAGGAGGTTGGTGGGTAGGGGATCGGCCTGAACTTTCGGAGTGTGATTCTGAGATTTTGTTATGGGAGGGTCTGGAATTTTTACTGGCCGTGCCCTTACGTTTTCTTCTTACTACGGTTTTGAAAGGTGCCTGCTCATCAGAGGATGAGTCCGATGCAAGCGTGTTCCTTGGGGGTGAATTGGGGGTGGGGGAGCCGGTGAAGCCGAGTGCGAATCCTGCACGTTTGTTTCCCATTCTGAATTTTTCCTGCCTAAGGGCAGCATAGTGGATGCCAGACGAATCTGACTGAACAGATACATCTGTGTCAACGCTATCGGAAGGGGGGCATGTGTTTACATGTACTGTGCTGCGTGTAACACGTTTGTCTGTTGTTTCATGTTTGTCGGCTGTTTGTGTAGATGGCGGTGAATTTTGAGTGAAGTTCAACTCCCGTCTGATGCCAGGAGGGTCCAGTACCTTCACTGATTTATTGGTTCTCTTTACCACCATGTTGGAGTAAGAGAACTGGGAGGTTGTTATTGTTAAGCGTTAATATATGTATGTTAGGGGGATCTTATTTACTACACTGGTCCCCTCCCCCACCGCTCGCCTTACCAGCAGCGGATGAAGGAGGCTAGAAGATTGCTTTAGTTGTCACCGATAGGTTTCCGCAGGTACTTCAGACTACACTTAAACATAAGATTTACCACCTTATTCAGAGAAAACAAGATCACTGGCACCTTGAAATTGTTGTCTTCAAAACAGGTGGACCTATGCAGGGCCCGTGAGGGGCGATAGGCCGTGATGGCTTAGCCCAAGGTGGGCTAGGGGGAATGCTCTTTTGTGAAGTACTGCTGGCTTGAGAAAGCCTTGGCTACCCTTACAAGGGCTGCGCTGCAGCTGAGAGAATTGCGATGTCTGCTTCCACAACACGCACTCTAGATGAACCTACTACTTCAATCTTATCGAGAGGTCTTCAGTACGTGCCAACACCGAAAACAGTTCCGGTGAAGGACATCATCAGTGGCGTGGAACAAGCGATAAGGCAACTAACCCCGGAAGAAGCGGAAGAAGCTTGGAGAGAAATCAGCACTGCCATCACCAGAGCCAAGAAGCCTAAAAGTAATATTTCCATTGCTGAGCTCAAGGCTCTGCGTAACCTGAAAGAAGACAGCACTCTTGTAGTTCTTCTGGCCAACAAGGGTAATGCTACAGTTGAAATGGAAACCGTGGATTATGACAATAAAATCCGCACTCTATTGGCAGATACTGCATATAGGCCTATCAATAAAGACCCCACAATGAACATCAGCAAAACTACTACGAATCTCATCAAGAAGTCTAGTCTTGTGGCAGAACAGAAGAAATCAGCAATTCCACACGCAGTAGTACCACCTAGACTCTATGGCATAGCTGAGCAACTGAGGGGAAACGTTTTAGGACCCCACCCATGCTGTGACGTACGAAACCTGCTCTTCATGTTCAGTGTCACATCGAAACTGCTTTATTCTGATGTCAAGGGCGACTGTAGTGGGAATCATTATCCCGCCGCACAGTGACACAATGTGCACCAGTTGCGCACCCATGCTCTATGGACTACCTAAAATTCATATACAAAGTGCACCACTGCCCGATTGTAAGCGCCATTGGATCGCCCACATATCATCTGGCGAAAGTACTTACTACGATGCTGCAGCTGCTAGTGGGAACATGCGAACACCACATGACCAACTCTGTACAATTCATTAAGACCTTGGAACAGATTAAGCTGGACCCAGGGGATCTACTTGTCAGCTTTGACGTTGAATCTCTATTTACCATTCCATCCGACATTATACTTCTGTACAAACACACATTAACATTGACCTATTTCCTATACAACGGGACATTCTACGAGCAGAGAGATGGAGTAGCGATGGGGTCCCCACTCTCACCTGCGTTGCCAATTTCTTTATGGAATATTTTGAACATAAAGCCCTGGACTTAGCACTGCAGAAACTGAAAGCTTTCTTCAGGTACGTTGATGACACATTCATCGTATGGCCACATGGACAAGGAAAAGCTTCAAGAATTTTTCAATCTATTCAACAGCATACACCCCAGCATCAGATTTACCATGGGTTGAAAAGGATGGGACTCTGCTGTTTCTTGACATTCTAATCCATAAAAAAAACCAATGGTTCACTGGAGAATGGGGTCTATAGGAAGCCGACACACACAAACCAGTATCTGGATGCCCAGAGCCATCACCGTCCATCTCAGAAGAAAACTGTACTAACCACCCTCTTCAACCAAGCCTTCAAAATTTCAGACAGTGAAAATCTAGACAATGAAATAAAACATCTTAAAATTACACTATCAGAAAATGGTTACAAGAACACTGAAGTTGATGAAACTATCCGGAAAGCACGAGCAAACAACAGCAGAACACAAACGACCATAGAAGAAAGGCCAGACTCCAAGACCAAAGCTTACATTCCCTTTTACAGAAGTTTGTCCAATCAAATAGCCTGTACTTTGGGGAAACACAACATCAAAACCATCTTTCTTCCCCCTAAAAAGATCAGGCAATACTTAAGGCCTGTGAAGGATGACCTACAACTCAGGACACCAGGTGTATACAGTATTCCGTGTGAATGTGGGCAGGTGTACATTGGACAAACCGGACGCACAATAGAAGACCAATGCAAGGAACACAAACGACACCTGAGACTATTCCAACCGGAAAAATCAGCCATTGCCGAACATTCCATAAACTCCGACCATAGAATTCTCTTTCAAAATATAAAGACCCTCCATAAATCCAATAAATACTGGGACACCGGCAACAACAGTTACCAGCAACCAACAAGATTGACTCCTTCGACAGCACAGCATAATCAGTCCTTTTGAAGACACAACAAAATTGTTTAAACGGACATCGGGAAGCCTTGAACACAACCCCAGCGACAACAGCCACCAGCACCGACAAGATTGAATCCATTGACAGCACAGCATAATCGGTCCTTTAGAAGACACAACAAAATTTTTAAACGGACGTCGGGGAGCCTTGACAAAACACTGGCGATATCAGCTACCAGCAACCGACAAGACTTACTTCATTGCAGCACAGCATAATCGGTCCTTTTGAAGACACAACAAAAATTTTATAATTCTAAAAGTATGTATATATTTCAACCATGTGCACTAGTAATAATATAAGAAAAAATTTAATGTTGAGAAGGAATCAATAAAAAATTAAGTATATTGTCTAAAATTACATTGTATTGAGATAAAATATAAAAAGAGCTAGTATATAGGCCTACTAATGAAAAGTATGTACACAAAATCTAGAATAAAAACTGAAAGACAGTCAGTATGTAATCTTAAACTAGGTATCTATTGAAGTATTGCCATATTTTTAAGAAGGAAGAATATGTTCATATATAAGCTTAAATAGAGAATGTTCTTATACAAGCATAAGAAACCTAAAAACAATCATAGAAGATACGTCAAGAGTTTTTAAAAACATATGTACAAATTGTAGAGCAAACTTGCAGATTAATCTTCTATATTGTAGTCACTTTCAAGAACAGTTGAGTACATCAGAGTTAGGTTAAAACTTTGCTCACACAAATTTATCGTAGTTTGTAAAACACATGTAGATTTTATAAAACTGGTGCAGTATGGTGTTAGTTGTATTTATACCTGACTTCTGATTGGCTGCTGCACTGGCCAATGAGATTTCACATTTTGGCCTAATATTCGTCCAGCCTCCTATAAATATGGACACGCTTTCTCCACTCAAACACATTCCTGAGGAAGGCCACAGAAGGAAGATGGTTGAAAGCTTGAATCTTATAATGCTGACACGGCTGATAACCCCTGAAGCCATCCTGAGTAATCAGCGCCGTGAAAGCTTAAAATCTTATAGTCCAAATAGGCTTGTCCAAAAATTAGATGCAGAGAATGGATGTTTAAATATAAAGTCAAAACAAGTAAATAAGTTTTTGGGGTTATACATAGATGCAAACTTAACCTGGGAATTTCATATAGACGATGTCTGTAATAAACTATCCTCCAATTTATTTTTGCTTAGAAGAATTGTTTCTTATCTTTCTTCTGATGTTCTAAAAATGGTCTACTTTGGTCTAATACATCCCTTCTTATCTTATGGAATTTCTCTGTGGGGAGGCACATATGATATACATATAAAAAGAATTTTTGTTCTTCAAAAACAAGCTGTAAGACTAATAGCTAAAGAATCGCCAAGAACATCATGTAAAAGCTTATTTATTAATAAGAACATATTAACTCTCTATGCAATGTGTATATATATATATATACATCATACTGTCTTGATGGTTAAAAAGACTCAAAATTAACATGTATTAATTCCAATGTTCATACTTATAACACAAGCAGGGCCGTAGCAAGGTCCTTCTGCGCCCTTGGAGAGTTTGACAAATCTGCGCCCTCCAAATACTGGGGGGGTCTGAACAATTTTTTTTAATTTCTGTAAAATTGTTTATTATCTATTATCTATATTAATAAAAGGAAGTGTGTGTCTTTCCTTCTGTCTGTCTGTCTGTCCGCGATGCCCAGCAAAACCTACTCAACGCAGAGATCTGAATTTTTAAACGTAGGTGGACTGAAGGGTCGGAAAATGCACCTCGAAGCCGGAATTTTAATTTTTGCTTTTGTTCATGAATTATGAGTGAAAAACGGGCAGAAAACATGCATTTTTTGCGTTTTCGAAGCATCAGTTTTCAGTAATACATTTCAATGTCAAATCAATTACAGATGGCTTTGGGTATTTTCGTCATACGCGATCGCTTGATTTTGTAAGTCCTATTTTCGTCATACACGATCGCTTGATTTTGTAAGTCCATCCTGGACGATTCATTTGTTTAGAATGTCAAGGCCCGCAGACATATGAAATTTTCAACCCACATGGAAGAGGGATAATCAACACAGACCTAAATATGGTCAAACATTGTTCGATTTGAACGAAACTCGCTATACAGGGGTTTTCTGGGCCAAGGAACTCGAATCTGAGGTCGCTTTTACCAGGCGACGCTACCTAATCATGGAATGCACTCCACGTGATTTCGGTGTTAATAAATATAATGGTTTAACTATTATGCTCTTAATCTTTAATTCTTGAAATAATTATCGCGGGCGAAGCCGCAGGCACAAGCTAGTTTTAATATAAAAACACTGTTATTTTCAAATAAACCTAAACCTCAATTTGAAAATGAACTAAGTGCTGGACTATCAAGGTACTATAACCTTATTTTCAGACGACTGAACTACTTAAAAAATAATTAAATCATAAAATCTAGTATCAAAAGTAAAGTACATAATAGGCCTGAGGCCTACTAAAATGTTTAACACATTAATATAGGTAAAAGTAAAATAACGTACATTAATTTACATTGTCGTTATATCTTTCCATGCTGTTCATGATTTATGTTATCATACTCTGTCAATAAGAAACGTGTTAATTAAAGAATGTTGCATGACTGCTTTTTGTTTGCAAACAATCGGCTAATACTCCAGATAGTTCACGTGGAGTAATTTTTAATAACCTGAAAGATTTCTTCCATTAACGTGGAATTTTATTGCTTGATAAATTGCACCAGTCTAAAAAAGGCAGGAAGTTTCATGGTTAATTTTGCGCCCTCTTTGTACCTGCGCCCTTGGCAGGGGCATATCTCGCCACCGCCCTGAACACAAGACAAAAATTAGATTATCATGTAATTCCTAGATGATTAAAATTCACATCGAACAGTCCATTTGTTTGAGGAGCCATATTTAATAACTCACTCCCTGAGGAAATAAAATCACTCACAGGTGAAAGATTTAAAACAAAATTTAAGAAATGGCTTACTCAACTATGTCCTTACTCCCTAGACGGTATAAGAGAACTATATCAATTATAAGTATACTGATAAAAATTATCTTGTATCTGTAAAACTCACACTATTGTTTTTTGTTTTCCTAGTTCTTTAATTATTGTATAATTTTTTTTTATATTATTGTTATCCAATGCCAGTACTGATGGTCTACAGGATTGCTCAATAAATAAAATAAATATTACTTCTGTTCCATTCACACTACACGTAATGACAAAGAGGAAAGCGACAGTGTATCAAAATATAGGCCAATCAGTCTGCTGAATGTCAGTGGAAAAGTCCTGGAAAAGCTCATGATTGACAGAATTCTTCATCACCGACAGTGTATCAAAATATAGGCCAATCAGTCTGCTGAATGTCAGTGGAAAAGTCCTGGAAAAGCTCATGATTGACAGAATTCTTCATCACATCTATACGAGAAATTTATTCAACAAGCGACAGTATGAATTCACGCCTCAGAGAAGCATGGTAGATGCAGCAATGGCAATGAAGCAGTTTGTGGAACAAAACCTGCAATTATATGGCTACGTTGTCATCATCAGCTTAGACGTACAAGGCGCATTTGACGCTGCATGGTGGCCTAGCATTCTAAGCAATCTAAGACAACTAGAATGCCCCAGTAATTTATACGACCTATCAAAGGACTACTTCCAGAACAGACGAGCAACACTATGCACCAATGCATACAAAGCAGAAAAGGAAGTTAAGAAAGGTTGCCCACAAGGGTCTTCCTGCGGGCCAGGATTCTGGAATATATTATATAACACCATGCTCGATCTGGAATTTACCCAAAGGACGGAAGTCATTGCTTTTGCTGATGACGTTCTGTTAATGACTAAGGGCAGCAGTGCAATCGAAGCCGAAAATTACGCAAATCAGGATATAAAGAAGATCGAGTTCTGGGCCGGAGATAATAAAATCAAATTTAATGCGACAAAATCAAAAGTAATGTTGGTCTCAAGAAAGAAGAATAGTTGTAATGAGAGAATAAATATTTACCTGAATAATAAAATAGTTCCACAGGTAACGGAAATAAAATACTTGGGAATACATATTGACAGAAGGTTCACATTTTCTACACACATACAACAAATACATGATAAAACAATAAGCCTCGTACACAACCTATCTAAATCGGCAAAACTGAACTGGGGACTGGGCAATAAGGCTCTAACTATAATGTATAAAGGAGCAATACTACCAATTCTCACATATGGAGCAGTTGTATGGGAAGAAGCAGCACTGAAAGTTAAAAATGCAGCAAAATTACAAAGAATCCAAAGACTAATGAACATCAAAATAACAAAAGCATACCGGACTACCTCATATGAAGCCTCTTGTGTCATAGCGGGCCTAGAGCCTATAACAATAGCCATCGAAAGGAAAGCTACACTCTACAAGAGACTAACGGAAAAAGAAGAATATGACTCACCATTGGACTTGTGCAAATGGAATCATCCAGTCAAAAAAGTCAATATCATAGAATCTAATAATACAACTACTTGCTTTGAGATATACACCGATGGCAGCAAGATTCAAAACAAAGTTGGAGCAGGAGCAGCAATTTTCAAGGAAGGTATTTTGGCTAAAACTCTAAAATATAAGCTACATCAAGATTGCTCCAATAATCAAGCTGAGCAAATAGCCATCCTACAGGCTCTAAAAGAAATTCAATACCTTAATGCTCTGGATGAACAAAGAACTGTATCAGTCTTCACTGACAGTCAGGTAACACTTGCAATCCTAAATAACAACAAAAAACATAATGCAATAGTTACAGAAATATATGAAACAATAATATCACTCAATCAACAAAAATGGGAAATTAATTTCAGATGGGTCAAAGCACACATCGGAATACCTGGCAATGAATTAGCTGATAAACTGGCAAAACAAGCAGCAGAGGAAGCCGGAATTGAAACAGTATATAACAAGAAGCCGAGATCAACCATAGAAGCAGAAATTAAAGAAGGAGGAATACAGAAATGGCAGGACAGATGGAACAAAACAACAAAAGGAGCAACAACAAAATCATTTTTCCCTTCCATCAGAGAAAGGCTCAGGCTAAAATTACCAATAACACCGAGTTTTACAGCATTGGTTACAGGACATGGCAAAACAAAATCTTACCTATATAGATTCAAAATAGCAGATGATCCTACATGCTCTTGCAACACAGGACAACAAACTGTGCATCATTTAATATATGAATGTCCAGAAGTTCAACAACAGAGAAACCAACTAATAAAAGAAATAAGGAAGAATGGTAACAACTGGCCAGTCATCATGAATCAGCTAGTATCCAGACATCTAAGAGCATTTCATACTTTCTGTAATTCATTGGGGCTGTGATAGGGATAATTAACACATGAAGAAGAGCAGTATATAAGGAAAATGTAAATGAGACTTTCTGTAGGGATTTGATATTATTCTATGAAATTTTATTTTAATTTATCCAAAGTACCTTTTAAATTATAATTAATTGACAGAATGCGAATGTAAACATTTAGATTGGCATGTACACATCTAACATGGACAAGAACAAAAACAAGAGCAGCATTTAAGGAAAATGTAAATAAGACTTTCCTTAGGGATTTATTATTATTCTATGTAATCTTACTTTAATTTATTCTAAGTATCTTTGTTTTAAACAATGTATATATTATCATTATTCAACTTGAAATTATGGCATGTAATATTACTCCATAATGGGGCATGCTGTAATAATAAATTACAACAAAAAAAACAAAAAAAACAAAAAAAAAAAAAAAAAAAAAACACTACACGTAATTGACATGTTGATATAATAATTTCTCTAAATTTGTCTTGGTCTCAAAGGTGATTAATTTGGTAAATAAAAACACTGAACTTAGAGAATATAGTTTGACAGCCACATCATATTCAAAATTATGCTTGGTGCTGCAGTGTATTCTTGCACTGGTAGATTATTTCATTGGGATTCATAACATGGAGTGGCTTGCAATTTTTCGAGTCATTAATCTCATTAGCCCACGCAATTTTTTATTCTACTGCCCTGTATTATTCTGCACTTAGTAAAGTTCTTGAGAGTTGTTATATTTGATAATGTTGCTAGTTATTTTAGGCCATTTTGATACATGTAACGGGTCTTCCAATAAGGACTTCCGAACTTTGACAGTTGGTAGGAGTCATATGGTTGAAGCTACAACTGTCGAATTGGCTGTCATTTATTCAGTCTCTTTTGCCAAATCACCATGGACGGATATAGCGTTCAACAACACGTGCAAATGATAAAATTGTTTTATCAAAATGGTTGTTCTGTTCGGGCAACGTTCCGCGCGCTTCGCCCATTTTACGGTCGCCATAATCGTCCTACCGAGAGGACTATTCGTAGTGTGGTGGGTAAATTTGAGTCCACTGGTTCAGTAACCAATCAACCAACACCCGTACGACAACGAAACGCAAGATCTGCCGAAAACATCGCCGCTGTCCGTGAGAGTGTGTAGGAGAATCCGACGCAGTCGATTTCGCGTCGCTCACAAGAACTAGGCCTTTCGCAGAACACAACTTGGCGAATTTTGCGTCGTGACTTGGGCCTACACCCGTAAAAAATTCAACTAACCCAGGAGCTGAAGGTAAACGACCATAGACAACGACGTGTGTTCGCTGAATGGGCTCTGGAGCAGTTGGAAACTGACCGTAATTTTCATCGAAAAATCATCTTCAGCGATGAGGCCCATTTCTGGATGAATGGGTACGTCAGCAAACAAAACTGTCGAATTTGGGACGATACCAGTCCACATGAGATCCAAGAGCGTCCAATGCATCCCAAAAAAGTCACTGTTTGGTGTGGAGTTTGGGCTGGCGGCCTCATTGGTCCATATTTCTTTCAGAACGACGTTGGCCAGGCCATCACCGTCAACAGCGAGCGCTATAGGTCGATGATTAACAACTTCTTTTGGCCTAAATTGGATGATGTGGACACCAACGAGATGTGCTTTCAACAGAACGGCGCTACGTGCCACACAGCTCATGCCACATTGGACATTCTGCACGAGCGATTTGAGGGCATGGTCATCTCACGTGGAGGTGATGTGAACTGGCCACCGAGACCATGCGATTTGACCCCGTTAGACTTTTTGTTGTGGAATTTTCTTAAGTCGCAGGTCTATGCGAATAAGCCACAAACCACAGCGGCCCTGAAAGACAACATAACCCATGCCATCGGTCAAATTCAGTCTGATTTATGCGCCACAGTCATGGAAAATTGGACATTTCAGATGCGCGCCACCCAGCGAATCCGCAGCGGACATTTGCAGGATGTTATATTCCATACATAATGGCATTGATAGGCCTTTCAAACGAATAAAAAATTTCGATGATATCTCACACATACTTTGTTTTATTTAAATTTAAAGATAGGAAGCGCTTAATGAAAGACCCTATATAATAATGTTTCTAGCTAATTAAAAGAAACTAGGAGTGATATTCTGGAGGTCATATAGGTTGATTAAACTGTATTATTAAACTGTAAACTAATTTTTTAGGACTGCTTTTCTTAGTAGGCCTAATGTCTTTGCTGTTGTTTAAGTGTAAATAAGCCTACATCTCTTGTGTATGAGCATTCATCATGTGAAGAATCTTAATTAGGTGATATAAGCCTTCCAGGATGTCTATTTTTATTTTTGATTAGATTAATATCTAATTGTCTGAAAAAAGGACCCTTAAGCTCAGGTTTGGCTGTTTATTGCTGATGTTCATTATGGTTGATGGCACACCATATTAAAGAGTTTTCTTATATTTATTCTTGTGTTCTTTGACTTCTTCTCCTCCTCCTGCTGTGGTTTCTGATTTCAGGACCTTAGGGAGTGGGTTAATCAAGTAGCTTCTGTTTTGATGTTGCTTTATTAGAGTATAACATAACAACATAACCTAAAAAGAATCATTCACGTCTCACAACAGCTTGGCAGGGAGATTTTAAATCTTGTATGTTGACTGTTGGGGCCATGATTATTTTGGATTTTTCTACACAGCTATGTGTCGTGAGTATAGTTAGTGAATATCATCACCATGGCCCGGATTCTGATGACCTAAAATTGTTTGAAAAATGACCTATAAAATGACCCTAAATTTTAAAGAAAATGACTTAATAATTATAAAGAATGACCTAAAACTGATATTTTATTTATAAAAATTATTATTGTATGCACAAAGTTATAGACAAATTCATACATAATTATTGTAAAAACTCTAAATGCAGAAAGGATGTTGTAGGTTTAAAAACTTGGATTGAAGCATTTGTGAAGAAAGTAAGAAAATTGTTTTTAAAGTAAGTTAGATCCTACAAAAATGTTGCATTATTTTAACCTAGTAATTTATTTAAATATAAGAATATACTCGATATAAATTCATGAAAATGTAAATAAGGAATGAAATGACATTAAAATGACAAAATAATGACGTAAAATTGAAATAAAAGCCCTAATAATATAAAATGTCATAAAATGAGAAAAAAATGACCTAACAAAAATGCATTTCTATAAACTAGGGGCAATGATTAGGATTTATCTACAAGTTGGCAATGTCTATGCAGCATCAATAAAAAGATGACACGTCATCAGAATCCGGGCCCTTATCATCAATGATTGTGTTATCATTATAGAGCTTATAAACCCTAAGGGTTTCTCCATGTTTACTTTGTTTACTTGTACTTGGCAGGTTGTAATAAAATATGGTTTTCTTTTTCTTCAAGGACATTTTTTCAACTAGCACCTTACTGCCAACTTGCAACTGGTGGATCACAATGAAGAACATTACACTATTAAGACAGATGATACTCTAAACAACAAACAAATCTCATAAATAGGCATTAAGAAAATGGAACCACGTTGGCGTTAACACCAGGACTCCTAGTTTTTCCTGTCTCACAGACTCCGAACCCACTAGATGAAATAACTTAGTGAGGGAAGTGAACATTTTATTATCTGATTCTGTGACCATAGGAACATGTTGCTAATACACAATGGGTTTAATTAAAATGTATTATTAATCCTACATTTCTTTAATTTTCCCCTGAGTCATAGACTGTGTCACCAAACCCACTAGATGAAATAACTTTAAGTAAGTTTCTTTAATTTTCCCCTGTATCATAGTCTGTGTTATCAAACCCACTAGATGAAATAACTTTAACTGAGAGAGTGAACATTTTTTTTTATTTCCTTAATCATTTGAAACTGATTTTATGACTTTTGGAACATGTTGCTCAAATAGTTGCATTTTTTCTCTCAGGAAATTTCATACTGAGGGAAATACAAGATGGAAGAATTCAGTCAAGAGCTAAAAAGGCTTATAACTATATATAAGAAGACATAAACAAAGCAACAGTTTCTCTGCTTCCTCTCATTGATGAGACCAGGGAAGACTTCAACATTCTGATGTAGATTTTGAACAAAACATCCAATTACCTTACCCCAGAACCATTATGGAATTGAAATTAGTGAGGTAAAGTAGAATAATAGACCTCAAGCTTTCTTACAAACTATCTGACAGAAATGCTGGTCTATTGGAGGTTTGAGAAGTTTGAAATGAATCATAAAATCATGTATTCTCTGCTTTAGAAGCAAACTAAAACCAGCTGAGCAAGTTATGGTAGTTCTCTCCCTGCTGCTGGTTTGAACTACACTGGGCCAATGAGTACGAAAGGGGATGGCGTCATCTAAAACCATTCTTCAAGTCTACGCAGCATTATCCATATGCATGGCAACAAAGGCTATACATCTCGAGCTTGTGCATGATTTCACGAGGGAGGCATTCAAGGCACTGAAGGGAACAACTGAACCACTTTTGTAGGAGCTAAGAATATCCTATTAAAACACATGAAGTCCAAGCTTTCCAACTGTGTCACTTATTTAAAAATTGCACACACACTAAAATCTTAAGACAGTGTTTTTATCCACTGTCTTAAGATTTTAGTGTGTGTGCAATTTTTAAATAAGAATATCCTATCTGATATTATGAACTTCCTTGGGACGAAAAGTCAAAGGCTAAAACTGTAGGATATGCAACTCAAGAAGGCATCAAATGACACTTCTTTCCATCATGTTCAACATTTGGAGGTCTGTACCACCATAATTCTTCAGAAAAGATTGGTAAAAAAGCAATTAAATTAAAACTACTGTAACTAGGCCTAGCACGTCTTTTAGAACACCTTCCAGTAGTAACAATTAATTAAATACATCGCTCATGGCCTGCAGTTACAGCACAACTGGGGTGCACAAGCGCAGCACTCAGTGGCACTGGTGCTATCCTTCCCTGTGTAGCAGCCGATGTGACTGCATGTGTACGTCAGAGACAGTACAATGGGTAGCTGACTGAGCTTTCTTGGCAGATGTAAAGTCTTATTTAAATGATTTAAATATTTAGTTGCAAGGGAGAAATTAGTTAATTTGCACCATGTGTGATAGAATTAAGGCTTTCAAAATGCAGAGTTTATTATTTAAAGATAAGCTTAAAGCCGGAAATTTTGACAACTTTCCTTTATTAAAATCATTAAATTCATCTATTTACAAAAACCTTGGAGAGAATCAGACGTCGTTACAGAATTTGAATGATGAATCCAATGCCTGATTCAAAGAATTAATAATGTGGCACCTCAACTTTAAATATATATGATGCCATTTTAAATAATAAGAATATAAGAATAGCGCACAATGTGCATAGAAATATTTGATTATGTACATAGTTCAGTTAAGGATATTGTTCTTTTGGCACATGTTCAAGCGTGGTATCGCTGGCAGAGACCCCCGCACCAGTCACATACACAACTCTCACTTGGGTTGTGGTAGCTCTTGGTACGGCACAGTTTATAGGAAAATCCATGCACGGCAAAACGGGTCATGGTGTGCCGAAGCTCGTACATCGAACCCTTCCATTCCGATGTGTTCATTGCATCAGTCATGTAGAATTCTGCCCATATGTCAGCTTTCTTTTTGTACAGCTCTGTCAGTAGTGTCTGGTATGGCTGTGTAGATGGTAACAGCATCCTTGTCCGCAGTTTCTCTGGCAACTGGCATGTAAGCTCGTAGCTTAGTCTTGAAGGAGAGTACTTGGATAGGCACAGGACCTTCTTGAGGTAAGTAGCCTTTACTTTTTCCAACTGTGTTAAATCTGTTTTTGTGAGATGTTCCCAAATAATGTCTATTGCATAAGTCATAATGGGAGAGATCTTAATATTGAATAGTTTCATCGCTGTCTGTAAGGAAAGTTGGTGTAGTTTGGGTATATTGCAACTATTGCTGCGGTGGCTTTGTCCTTTATGTGCTTTGGAAAGCTTTTCCCATTAATCTGCATCGTCACGCCCAGATACTTGTAGTCGTTTACTTTTTCTAGGTTGTTGCCTTTGTATGAGATGTTTGCATATACTGGAAGCCTTCCCCATTCCTAAAAGTCATCAGTACGGTCTTCTTTGAATTTATGGTTAGGCTGTTATTATTTGCCCAGACCAAGAGTTTGTCAAAAGCGTCTTGTAATTCTCGGAGCGACCTTGATGCCATGGTCATATCATCTGCGTATATGAACAACTCAACAGCTGGTGATGCTATTTCCCCTACATCTCTGGTTGCGATGTTGAACATGATGGGGCTCAGGGATCACCTTGTATGACTCCCACGGTTTGTTTTATAGGTTCCGATCTTCTGAGGTTGTCATCAATGGTTACATAGTTTACCGCTGCCAGTACCGAAATCATTTCAGTTAAATAATGCCTTTCTCCTACTACAGGGTGTCTACAAGTTTTGATAATCCAAATTTCTTGACCTTTTCTTTACTTTTCTTGACTATTTTACAAATTTTCTTGACCAACTACTACAGAATTTTAGGGTAAAAATTAATTTATTATTATATTTTTTAAATCCCCTACCAACGCCGGTTAAGATGAAAGCTAAAGGTATTTTACACTTTTGTCTTAGCAACTTGTAATTAATAAAGACTTGCACATCAAATTTACCTTATCTTATCTTCTTACCTCTTAGAATACACTTTAACTTTCATCCTGGATGGGGTATGACTTTATTTATTGTTGTGTCAAACACTTTCTCTGTGAATAGGCCAACACCACTACCAAATAACAAAGATTACATATGATTTATACATTCTAATAAGTACAAATACTCTCTATCGTGAGTCATTCACCACAACACGTATGGTAACTTGAACATTTCTACTTGCATAATTTATGCAAATGTTTTATTAAATCATTTATCTTCACTCATCTCATACATAGTAATAAAGTAATGAAAAATACACATTAAAAGGCAAAAAGTAAGCAGTAAAGAATACTTTTAAACAGAGCACCTATGTTAGACAGAGCATCTATATTACATACTCATTTTATTTTTTAGATTTGTAATTTCTCTGTCCAAAGAATCAACTTCTTCATGTGTTTGCTGCATTAGTCTCTTCTTCTTCATCTCCAACAAACTTAATTCTTGAGCAGCCTTTCTCTTAATGTTAGCCACTTCCTTCTCTTTGCTATTCTTATCTTTTATAGCTTCCTGTCTCTAGATGACGAATTTTTTACTGCCAAAATCATTGTTTTAGTTATCTCAATGTTAGAAATCATTCCTGCAGCTGTAACTGCTCCGTACACTGCTCATTGAGCAACAAGCGACTCTTCTGTCAAGTTTTCTACCGAACACTCTTTATTAACTGAGAAACCTCTTTCCACAGCAGCATTGCCATGGAACAAGGCCAGAAGCTGGTGAAAGAGCCTAGTTGTCGAAACACTATTCACACCTATATCACGGAGAACGTTAGAAAGAAACACATCGAGTTTGCTTGTCTTCCAATCAAATGATTTACTTGCTTCCTTAAAACACGGGGAATCACAAAGTTGAAGTCCCGTTTCACACAATCGGCCATCGACGGAGATAAATGCTTCTTAGACACAAACTCTTCAAGGGCAATGGTTACACGCGACACTCGTAATGAGCTATTCACCATTACATCTGGTGAAAGACAAGAGGCCCCTTTAACAATTTTGCGGGCTAATGGGCACTTTTCAACCAGTTTCTTGAACAGAGTGATCAAAATTATCTGCACTGGTTTCTAAAAGACAGTATCTTCAGATCATTTAAACCTTTGCAAGCAGCAGAAGCACCAAAACCAACATCTATATCCTGATCCATCTTGATATTGGACGAATTTGTTAAGTCAATGGTAGTGAGCTTTGTGACATTGTTTATTCCATTCATGACATTTATGCGAATGAATCTGGTTGCAATACTGTACAGCAGAATGTAGAGTATCCTGTACATGAATGGCAGAAGTGAATCATTAGACTGACATCTGGCAAGAAAAGGCTCCAACTCAAGTGCAACTGACTGAAGAAACTCAAGCTTTGCAACTAGAAACTGATCCTGCAGAAATTCTTGTATCTTTTCAAAGTTCTTAGTTTGAGGAGGCTTTTTTGACACCATTCACATACTTCCTTAGAGGAGTGATCATTTCTAAGGCTCTCTTAATGGCTTTCGAGTTTTCCAGCCACCTGATTGCATAAAACTTTAAAGGAAATCTTGAAGAACCAGAAAAGTGTGTGTAATCTGCTCATCTGGAAAGATAATCATTGAACAGAAAAAAAAGAGAACGAAGAAACTCATGAACTGACCACCCAATCTTGTTATGAGCAGTTTTGTAGGTTCCATGTACAATATACAAAGAATATGTTTCCATATCAAAAATTTCGGCTGGTCTGGATCCTTTGCTTCAATTTTGAGGCATTCTCTCAAATAACGCAAACATTTTAGATTCACATTGCAACTTGCATAACACTCTCAAGTGACAACCCCAGTTTTGAAATACCCCTGGTAAAAGCATCCACCAAGTCATTTGCTGTAGCATGACACGGAAATTCTGATGTCAAGTACCTAGTTGACACTGTGTTTGATTGTTCATCCCAAAACCAAACCACAAAATCCAACTGCCATCTTTGAGCTACTTTATTTAAGCTCTCATCAAAGGAGACTGCAAAAAAGTTTCTCTTCTTTACTTCAACAACAAGCTTTTTCTGAAAAAATGGACCAAGCCCATATTTAACAACATACAGTATGCAACTTTATCTTTGTGCATCTGAAACTTCTTTGCAATTGAAGAGTGTTTTTTTCAAAAGCCGATATCTACATGGATATCTCAGTGCAAGAGGTGACTAAGTGCCATCAAGAAAAGTGCTAATATTTGTGTGTATTGACCAGCAAAGATCGTATTCTATCTAAGCCAAACATGAGAAACAGCCTTGCTGTATCAGTTACAGACACAGTAATGGCTGCTAGTCATGTTTGGCGTACATAAAATACGATCTTTGCTGGTCCATACACACAAATATTAGCACTTTTCTTGATGGCACTTAGTCACCTCTTGCACTGAGATATCCATGTAGATATCGGCTTTTGAAAAAACGCTCCTCAATTATGCTATCATGAAATATAAGTGCAAACAAGTATGTTGTATTACCACTACTTCTGCTTAAAGAATGGCTCATTACTTTATTTAGAGCCCACAAAATCTCAGCTTTGTAACATCATCTTTTATAAGAAAATTGCTTAGTGTGTTATGAGACATATGTTCTTGAAAAGTGGCTTGAGATGTTCTTCCAGAATACAAAGGTAAGACTGCGGATGGTACATTAACAGTTTGTTGTACAACTAGAACTGGAGCACATGGAGATGATGTAGAGGCAGCTTGCTTCACTGGTGGAACTGACAAACAAGCAGTTTGTTGCACGAGTGGAGCTGATGCACAAGCATTTTGGTGGTACTGGAGCAACACTACTGAAGTTCAGCTGAGACTGCTTACCACAAATGAGAGCACCAACGAGTTTTTAATGTTGTTTTCCTTTTTCATGGGTCCTTACAGATCCTAAACTACTGCATGCTATATCAAATTTAGTCTTACACACATTGCAAAAAGCTTTGAATTTGTCACCCTCCACTGGTCGCAGCCAAAATTTCCAGTCTTTTTCTCCTTCACTTAACCAGTGTTCTTGGAACGAACATTTACCAGGCATAGTTTATGATGATAATGTTACCACAAGTGAAAAGAAGAAAAGTCTGTTAAATCTTTAAAAAATACTTTCCATTACTAACATTGATTTTGATTCCTGCAAAATAATAATAATAATATCCCTCAGTATCTCGGCTACATCATCACTGCAGCTGTATATTATCATTGCGATATAAAAAAATAATTCTTGACCTACGGTGCCATTTCTTGACTTTTCTTGACATTCTTGACCTAGTGTTCGATTTCTGGACTTTTTCTTGACTTTCTTGACTTGTAGACACCCTGTACTAGTTGACCTAGTTTGGAGATCAGCTTTGCTCGATGTACTGAGTCGAATGCTTTCTCGAAGTCTATAAACAGGAGATACAGTTTTCCTCCAGAGGATCTGAGGGCATCCTTGATGCTTTCCATTAGGCATCTAATGGCTTGCACGGTCGATCTTCCTCTCCTAAATCCAAACTGTTCCTCTGGTATTAGAGGGTCCACTAATGGTGTTAATCTTTTTGCCAACAGGTTGGATAGCAGTTTTAATCCTGTGTTCTCGAGGGCTATGCCACGATACGAATGAGGGTCCTCAGTATCACCTTTGCCCTTGTATAGAATTCTGATTATGGAATATCTCCAATTCTTGGGTATTGCCTGTTGGGCTAGACATTGGTTGAGTAGCATAGTCCACGGTTCTACTAGTATGGAGCTTCCTTGCTTCAGGTGCTCATTATAAATTCTGTCCGGGCCACAATGTTTACCGTTCTTTAATTCCTTAATTGCAGCTTCTACTTCTTTGGTGGTGAAGGGCTCATTATCATCCGAATCGTCAAGGTTTGGAATTAAAGGTGGTGAGGTTTCTTTTGCTTGGAGTATAGCCTTGAAGTGTTTCTCCCAATTCTCCATGGGTATGTTTCTTGTAAACTTTGGTCTTCTCGGCATGAGAGCTTTGTATGGGCGCTCTATGGTTTGTTCTACCATGGATTCCTCTTCCCCCTTTTGGTATGCTTCTTTCTCCTCCTTAAGCACCTTATTATATGAATTTCTCTTTAGCTCATATTCACGTTTTTGCTCTTGGGAGTCCGACCGTAGACACTTGTGCAAGGCAGTGAGTGCAGCTCTTCTGTCTTCATAACAGAATTGGATGCAAGTTCAGTACAGGAGGAGATGGAGACAGCAAATTGTGGTTGGTTCAAATAGGAGGAAGAACTACAGGCAGAAGAGAGGAAAGCATGGCTCTATGTTGCGAGTTTGAAAAGATCAACAACTGCAGAAAATGTAAAAGCTGACAAGAAAGCTTTCTAGGTAGGAATCCTGCTTTCCTACCTGAATGACGTCTCAGTTGCAGAATTCTGGCCTGCAGGAGTGATAATGAGACAATTTCGTTTCCCACGGAGACATGGAGAGGGGGGAGCATCACTTGAGTAACCAGAGAACTTTAAAGTTACTTTCGTGGAACATAGAAGGATTGAAAAACATATTTAGTCTA
Source organism: Ectobius pallidus (assembly GCA_964059195.1). Taxonomy (NCBI): domain Eukaryota; kingdom Metazoa; phylum Arthropoda; class Insecta; order Blattodea; family Ectobiidae; genus Ectobius; species Ectobius pallidus. The sequence continues at coordinate 54,204,464 of CAXKWD010000009.1, forward strand.
AATCCCACAGACTTTCTAAAAGATAGTGATATAGTGATTTTAGTGGAAACATTTCTCACAGAAGACTGGCAACACAAAGACTATTATGGGTTACATGTATTCACATCCCCAGGTCAGAGAGGTAGGCCCAAAGGAGGCATAACATGCCTACTTAGACCGAATCTGTGTCCCTACAAAATCGTGAAGAAAACGAACAATCTCTTAGCAATAGAAACATTAGCCATCACTCTGATAGCAGTTTACTTTCAACCGGATCTGAAGGATTTTGATATTATAGATGAGCTTAGCAGTGTGCTTGCCGAAATTGACAGGAAGGCTCCTCTAATCATAGCAGGAGATATGAATTGTAGGGTAGACAAACCTGACCTCAAATCAAGAGTAATCCTCAACTATTTAAAGGAAGAGGGCCATACCCTCATAAATATGGTACTCGATCCAACATATATCTGCCACAACGGGAGTAGTGCAATAGATTTTATTTTCACGAACAATTCTCATATTCAGCTAGTATCACATGAAGTCAAGAAGAACTTGCCCATGAGAAAGTATCTCCTGCTGGAGACATGCTTCATCCTTACTAAGAACAAGAAAGCACGAGAATCCTCCATCGAACAGACTAGATTCTCTAGGAGACTAAACTTGGAAAAATTACAAAGGATTGTTCCAGATTTACAAACCATTATGGATTGTACAGATAAGAGCACAGATGATATTCTTCAGCACATAGAGAAACACCTTAAGGAGGCAATAGAACCAATTAGTTGTAACAGCAGACGTGCCAAACCATGGTTTAATAAAGTATGTTATGATGCCATTTTAAAGTGAGTCCTGAAAAATCACCATCATGTTTCCAAACAGAGGTCATAAAAGTAGTGTGAGTGCGACGCAATCCCAAACGACAGGTACTACCACTACACCGGAGATTTACTATCATTTTACATCTACAGGAATTTCCCAAATTTCATGCACTTGCCTTAAAATTTATGTCCATGTTCTGTACATGCGAACAGATGTTTTCAATTATGACTTTAAATAAAATTAACACCAGGACTTCTCTGTCTGATTTGCCTTAGAGGCCATACTTAGAATTCCCATTGCCAACTCAACTGTACCCAATATTGGTAAATTAGTTGCAGCAAAATGATGTCAACAATTGACTTAAATTCTAAATGTACACGAAGGCAAACACAATGCATGTAGAGAATCAAAATTGAAAGACAAAATTTCGCCAGGACAAAAATCAGGCATCTATAAAATAAAGTGTAATGATTGCGACAATGTATACTGTACATAGGAAAAACAAAAAGGAACCTCAATACGAGATGGAAAGAGCACCACAGGAATATCAGACAAGGGGAAACTGATAAGTCCGCAGTAGCTTCACATGTCTGGAATTCAGACCATAACGTGATAAAAGAAGCAGCCTTATTGAAAAATCTCCATTATCCAGTTGAATTGACCATATGGGAAAAGATCTTCATACAAAAACATAGGAATAACCTACAAAATTTCGACATCCCGGAGGAGAATGAATTGGGGTTGATTGGGAAATTCGTGAAACCACCGCAGCGCCATCAAGAGGTACAAGATGGAAGTTCAGCAGTGGGACATAGTCTGACGATGGGTGGAATGTCCACCTGAAAGCCGGCTAACTAGTAAGTAGTCAATTTAATGAAGTAGAGAGTGTTCTTGAAGATAATGTGTTTAATAATAAATGGTGTGTTTATGTGTTCAGAAAATTGTTATTAATAATTGTTTTTTTAAGCTGAGCACTGACTAGACCTATGGTGCTGCCTTTGCCACTTCCTACCTTTCCCACCTCAAGCCGGTGATACAGTTGAGCATTGGTGCTGCTGCTGGGGCCGGCCTGTACCATGGAAGCACCTCAGTTAGAAAGGCCTGCATTAGAATATGATATATTATGAGTGAAATGAAGGACAATGGAGAATTGATACTTTACAAACTTGGTATTCGGTGAGTATAATAGCTCGTATTGCAAGGTATTTGTCTCAGATTTTGAGCTCGATGTTCATGTTTGGAAATTACTTCATTTTTAGTTTGAAGAGAGATTATAAACAAGATACCTGGAGCATAACTTCCAACACCACTGCCACTGGAGAGTTCTAGAACAAGTGAATAACTGACACGGAAACAGCCATAGCCACACTCCCACCAACAATACAACAGGATATCAGAAATAAAGTAGCCATAAAGATTAGAGAAATACACTCTCCAAATTTTAATTATTATTTAATCAGGTTATACAATGTCCTAGACATCTTCCTGCACCCATTTCAGGAGTTTACATTTTTCTCCATAATTCTCGATCCGTCCATGCTTCGTCTTCTATTCTCCTTTCCTTTAGTGTTTGATTGATGCCTTGTGTACATGTCAATTTGGGCCTGCCCCTCTTTCTTCGTCTTTTCGGAGTCCACTCATATATCTTCTTCGGTAGTCTATCATCTGTCATTCTTTTCATGTGCCCATACCATCTTAGTTGTGCTGTTTTTACAGTATCTACCAGCAATCCTTGTACCTTCATTTTTCCTCTAATGATATTGTTCCTAATCTTGTCCCTCCTGGAGATTCTTGCAGACTGTCGCCAAAAGTCCATTTCTGTGGAGTGTAGTTTAGCTATTGTAGTTGATTTCAAATGCCAAGTTTCTGCTCCATACATAACTGTGCTCTTAATGATTGTATTGTATATGTTTGTTTTTGTTTCTCTGGTAATGTCTTTATCCCACAAGACACTGTTTAATTTTGAAATTGCTGATCTTCCTTTGTTGATTCGTCCATTTATATCGTCTTCATGGTCTCCATTTTTTGTAATTTTTATTCCCAAATATCTATATTCATTGCAATGTCTGATTGTACCACTTCTGTTTGATAAGATGAGGTCCTTTGAGTCTGTTCCTAGTGCCATATAGTTTGTTTTCTTCAAATTGATGTTCAGGCCCCATTCCTTATACTCTTCTATAAGTTTTCTTGTCATATACTCCAGGTCCTCATAATCCTCTGCGATTACCAATTGATCGTCAGCAAATAATAGTGAGTATATATTATCTTCTGTTAATAACAATCCCATTTGTGAGCATTTCCTTTTCCAGGTCATTAGTGCCCTATGAAGATATATTTTGAATAATGTTGGTGATAGTGGGCATCCTTGTCTTAGCCCTTTTGTGACATAAAATCCAGGTGAGATCCTATTTTGAATTTTGATTTTTGTATACGATTTGTCATACAAACTTTTTATCGCCTGAATCATTTTATTATTAATTTTGAAATATTCTAACGATTCCCACAGTTTAGTCCATGGTACACTATCATAGGCTTTTTCTAGGTCAACAAACAATAAATGTAAAGGTTGTCCAAAAGCTTCTGTTTTCTCAATAAGTTGTCTTATACTGAACATATGATCAATGGTTGATCTTCCTGCTCTAAATCCTGCTTGTTCTTCTGTTTCTATTATTGCATATTCGTGTTCTAATAAGTTCTTTAACACTCGTCCATAAATACGACTAAAAATGCTTGTTACTGTGGTCCCTCGATAATTTTTGCATTCATTTTTGTTTCCCTTCTTATGTATGGTTGATAGCAGCCCTATTTTCCAGTCTTTTGGAGTTGGTTCTCCACTTAGGCATCTTTCAAATATTTGTTTTAGTAGCTCCAAAAGTTTTGGGGTACCATGTTTTATGAGTTCTGCCGATATTCCATCTTCACCACATGCTTTGTTGTTTTTTAAGGATCTAATTATAGTTTCTATATCCATTTGATCTATTTTTATATTGGTATTTGGTGTGTCTGCATTTTCATTCTCTAAAATATCTAAATATTCCCCTCTCTGTTCAATTAAAAGTTCTTTAAAATATGTCTCCCATTATTCCATAGAGATACCGTTGATATTGTATGTTCCACTTTCATTTTTCCGTAAATTTTTTAAAATTCTCCAAGCTTCGTTACTTTTTCTGCTGCCCAAATATGTTTGTATCGTGTTGCATGTTTTTTCCCACCTCTTATTCTTTTCCTCTGTGACCTTTTTCCTAACTTGTGCTTGTACTTTTTTGAATTCAATTTTGTCCTCTACCCTTTTTGTATTCAACCATTTTTTATATTTATCTTTCTTAATTTTTACCATATCTTCAATTTCCTTAGTCCAAAAGTATAGTTTTGTGTTTCTTGCTTTACGTTCTTGTTTTCCTAAAGCTTCCATAGCCGCTTCATGTATACTTTTTACTAAATGTTTTTGTAAATCTTCTGTGGTGTCAAAATTTTCTCTCTGCGACAACTTTTAATCTAGTCTTTTTTTATATAAATATGCTGTGCTTTCTTGCTGTAGACTATCTAAGTTATATTTTATTTTTGTCATATTGGTTTCTTCTAATTTACCTTCCTCATTTCCATTTTCCCAATCCATTGTGAAAGGAAATACAATTTTGGCATTGACCAGATAGTGATCACTTCCCGTCATAATTCCTCTGTAAACTCTAACATCTTTTACTTTTAATTTTGATCGTTGTTTCATAATTATGAAATCAATTATTGATTTCAATTTCAGGGTTTCCTGGTGCCATGTAAATTTATGTATTTCTTTGTGTTTAAAAAATCCATTCAGGATCTTCAATGAATTTTGCTCACATATATCTATCAACCTGTCTCCATTGTCATTAATAACTTCTTCTCCATGGGGGCCCACCACTGCATTGTCTATCTTTTGTCCCACTCGTGCATTAAAATCTCCTGCCATTATTATTTCTCTTGTATTCCCTATTTCAGACAATATTCCATTCAGTTTAATTGCAAATTCTTCTTTCTTCTGTCTGTTTGCGTCATCACTTAGATTGTATCTCCTAATAGAACTAAGTTACGTCCAAATAATTTTATATTTATTTTAATTATGTTATTTTTATACAAAAACTAAAAAGAATCCACAAATATTAGCTATCAAAAACCTCAACAAAAAACTCTAAGAAAATAATATAAGGTAAATAAAAGCCGATGAGGACAATACCAATGAATGAGTTAATAATAATCAATATATCAATAAAACACTATTTCATAAAAGGAAACAATATTGAAGAAATCGCAATAGACCCTATTCAAATTATAATAAAAACCGCTGTCAGAGAATCAGATCTTATCTTGAATGAAAAAGACAAAAAACATAACATCAATATGAATCCCAAACCACTTATTTTAAGGGCACAAATAAAAATACACAAAGATAGCAAATCTATTAGACCGATAATCAACTTTAAAAATGCTCCCACTTATAAGATTGCAAAAACTATCACTACCTTCTTAAAACAAAGGCTGTAATTAAAGAACAAATACATAGATAAAAATTCAATAGATTTAGTTCTAAAAATAAAAGACACAATAATAAGTAAAAATGAAGTACTTATTTCTCTAGATATCAAAAACCTTTATACTAATATTCAAATGAAAGACACAATGGAAATATTACGTAAAATGCATTAGACAAAACCAATGAAAATCCGCTTGTAATAGAACAATTTGCAAAATTAACCCACACCATTCTGAAACAAAATTACTTTAAGTTTAATAATGTGATATATTTGCAAAAAGACGGAGTTGCTATGGGTTCTCCACTCTCAGGAATAATTGCTGAAATTTTCCTACAATGCATCAAAGAACAGGAAAAAGAAGAAATAATCAACAAGTACAACATAAGAAACATCAACAATCATATTTTCATGATATGTAAAGAAAGTCACTGTACGGATATAATAAGGGACTTGAATAAAATAAACAAGAATTTAACTTTCACACATGATAAAGAAGAAAATAGAAAGATGAACTATCTACATCTCACCATTACTACAGGAAGCAACGCATTAACTTTTAACATATTTGGAAAACGAACATATACCGATGCCTTAATTCATAACATGTCCAACCATCCCCACAGTCAAAAGATTGCCGCATTTAAAAGTATAATTTATAGGCTCCTTAATATTCCTATGAATACAAAACAGTATAATGAATTAAATACCATATGAATTGTCAATAATAATGTGATTAAAAAAGACACCATACTTAAATTACTGAAGAAACAAAAAAGATCAATAGTGAAGCCGAATATAACAATTACATATGAATATAAGTAATATCAAACAGATATTATATTAGGATACATAATATTTTACAGAACACAGCAGAAACACTTGTGTGTCACACCCTACTTGCTGGAGACGCTGAGTCGCTCCCTAATCTTTGAACAATATGTTTCTAACAAGTGATGTTCACTCATCCATAAATGCAGATTTCAAAAGAGTCCAGCACTTTGCTTCAAACCTGGACTTTCCTAAGACCTGTAACTTGGTTCGAAGCACGTAACTCATAAATCTAAAAAGTGTCAATATTTAATTAAAATTCTAGGAAATGAAGGATTTGAACCTTCTGGAGTTTCCTAAGGGAAGGAACATGTACATTTACTCCACCCTGAACTAGTGATGACGTAGTAAAATAAACAAGTTCTACAACTACTTTAACCAATCAAAATATATTAATATAAGGGAGAGGGAAAAGTGTATCCGCCCTCTAAAGACAGTTGCAGAAAGTTAGAATTGTAACGAGGAGACTTGCCCGCTGTTCACCTATGTGACAGGACGCGTTTTTTAGATAGTTGGAAGGCAAGACAGCTGGAATAGGAGTATTCCCTACATTTAAGTTAATAATGTAGTAGCTAATATTCATATTACTTTGTGTGTGTGTCTGCTTGTAAAATGTAACTTCTGTGTAACTTAGACTTACCACTTTATTTTATTAATAAAGCTACAAAGCTTATTTAAGAATATAACTGCTTATTTTATGTGTGCGAGTGTGTGACTATAAAAATCCTCAATTCCTGCAATCTACCATTTTTTAGAGGTATTTTTATAGATCATTAACTGCAACTATCAACACGGCTCCGAGATTGGACCCTGAGCTACGCCGGTGACAACATCAACTTCAAGAGATCGAAGGTACTGTACTCTGAATATTTATATCTTCACAGTGAGTCATACTTTCTGGCGCCCACGTACAATATATTCCGTTGCATATAACATTCAACATGATGTCACACCCACATTTCGTTACATATGACGCCCTACGCTTATTCGCAACTCCACATCCACATTTCGTTACATATGGCACCCAACATGGTTTGCTTCGAAGCCAGTACCTCCACACTATCAAGCAATAAGCAGAATAAGCAAGTAAATTCAAAGCGACACACCCGCCGGTTAATCTATTCGTGGAACCATGTTACATCAGTACATTGGATTACCGCAACATTACATCTTTAATCAGCAACTCCACACCAGCCAACATCAGTAACTTCAGGACCGGACTTCACGGAAGGCACCATTCCCGGAAGCTTCACCAGGCCTACTCACCTCAAGTACACCAAGAAGGTTAACGTACTACTCTTGAATATTTTGTTGTGCTATGAATGTTTTATTTTCATGTATGTTATATATATTTTTTTTCTGTGTAAATATTTTGTTGTCTGTTTGTTAAATGAGATTGAGAAGTCATTGTAGGTGAAGTAATTGTAATCTAAACATGGAACCCAATATGGATAGTAACTTAGAAAATTGTGGTCAGGATATACTGTCGCAGGATGTAAATAATGCAAGTATCCAACCCTCTCAGGTAAACGACTCGCTTTCAATAGAGCAGTCGCCTGCAGACAATGTTCCCTCAATAACAACACACAACATTCCACAGACTATTGTTAGCGAAGAGGCTTCACAAGTAAATTTAGTAGCCATTCTTACACAGTTATCTCAATCACTTGAAAGCAAACATAATATTATGCTACACTCAGTAGAAAATAAATTCACTAATATCAATGCTTCAGTAGAATCTGTTAAAAAACAACAGAATGATATGTTAAAGTCAGTTGAAAGTAAATTCACTAATCTTAATGCAGCGGTAGAAGCTGTCAAGACACAACAAAATAATATGTTGCAATCTGTTGAAAATAAAATACAGAGTATAACTAATACAGTTTCTAAAGATCTCACTACACGTATGAATATTCAAATGGACTTAATCGAAGACCAATTTGCAGATAAACTTGATAAAGTTAACGACAAATTACATGATACGAAAGATGATCTAGATTCACTTTATTCTCAACTACAGCAAGTTGACAACAGGTCTAGAGTAGCTGAAGATTTACCTACTAGTATTTCAGATAATTTCACTATTGTACGTAAAACTATGGATGATAAGGTGAGGCAACTTGAATGTGAAGTGCAAACAAATATTAATCATGTTCAAGGTAATATAGATTCTTTAACTAACAAAGTTAAACAAGTGCCCATTGATAATATTATCATTGAAGATAACGTAACACTAAAGCAAAAGTTAACTGATCTAGAAAATAATTTGGAACAGTTACAATCTGAAACTAGGTTATTGCAATCTTTACCGCATCAGGCGTCGAGTAGTCACCACGATGACATCACTCCTGTGCAACTACCTGAGCGAACGCAAAGTATTATAAATTCACCATCAGTAAATAATTCATCTAATTATAACACTGAACTTCATTCTAATGCGTCTCCAGAGTACTTGCAAAGTATTGATGCCACCGTAAACAGACAAGTCATGAATGTAAATGTTCAAACAGTCGATAAGAGTAACAAACATTTACCATCGTTCATTGTTAACGAAATCCCGTTACCTAAATATGCGGATCAACAATCACAAAATCCATTACAGTATATTAAAGACTTGGAAAGTTATTTTGTATTACGTGGTGTACCAGAACACTTAAAACTTATTATTGTAAAGTCCAGTTTACAAGGTAATTGTCAACCTTGGTTCGATATGTCATGCAATCAGGATATGCCTTTTAATGTATTCAAACAGAAATTTCTAGACCATTTTTGGGACAGCACCAAACTCGTATGAATATTACAGGTGGCAGATATAACCCGAAGTCAAGGTTATCGTACGCAGAATATTTTATACGATTAGCACAACAATCGAAACTGCTTAATCCACCCCTAACTACTGCGGAATTCCTAAGCATAATTCCAAAGCACTTTCCAACAAATGTTCATGATGCCTTAGTAGTTTCTAAACTAAGTACATTTGGTGAAACGTTGACATTACTTAAAGCATTGTACGACCCGTCAGATAAAAGTCATGCGATAGAAAGAAATACGCATAATTATTCTCAGTATGACAAGAATATGCCTAACTCGCAGGATCTCAGAAACTCTTATTCACGCGAGGGGACCCAGGCACAACAAAGTCAGAGTAATCAACAATGGCAATGTAGACCTAATAATCATAACAATGGTAATAATTATGGCAATCAGAACGGACAGGCTAAAAGCAATAATGCAAATAGGAATAATAACTATGATCACAACAATCAACTTTATAACACACCAATTATGATCACAACAATCAACGTTATAACAATAACAATCAAAGTAACAATTCCCAATGTTATAACAATAACAATAATGGTAGATTAAACAATAACAATAATGGTAGAAACAATGGTTTCAGAAATAACAATAACTCTGGGAACAGAGATTCTTACGGCATAAATTATATGCATGTAGAAGGACAGGATCAGAGTCAGAGAAATAATGGCAATAACTCTAATAATTCCCGCTCTAGACTGTACAATCCTCGTTCTAGAAGTAGACAGAGACGTAATCGTACGAATAACTCTGATGATGATAGAAATAGTGAGAATGAAAGTCAGGTACCAACAATGGATCCTAATGCCCCGAATTTCAGACCTAGGCATACGTCACAGTCAAATAATAGACCTACGTCTAGCCAACAGCCTATGCAGCAGGAAAACTACGACACGCCCATGTAAGGCCGATTGTCGGTGTGTCAGATAGCGTTTGTAGTCTCGAAAGGCCTAAAATAAGTAATAATGATCTCATAGTACAGAATGAATGTAATAAATCTAATGACATAGTAAGATTCGAAGATGATGGCGAGCCATGCAACCCGCCTATGATAAATGCTATGTTATATGGAAAAACGTATTCTATAATATTAGATACTGGTTCTAGTATAAATGCATGTATTGAGAAATTCTTCAATACGCTCATTAGCGAAGGACACAAAATAATGGCCCTTCTATGCTCTGGAATTCATTGTAAAACTGCCGTAGGACAGGCAAAACAGAGAGTGACATATCAATGCATGTTACCAATTGAAATAGCTGGATATAAGCTGGAATTGATTTTCTTTGTGGTACCCCGATTAGTTGTGGATATTATATTGGGTTCGTCTTCTTTTCAAACGCTAAATGCGTGTTTAAATTTTGAGTCACAATTATTGACATTTAATCGCTCGCCTGTGTGTATGGAAACTCATTTTATTACACAGAGTAATACTGTAACTGACCAACAGATTACACCATTGGAGAGGGAGATAGCGGAGGAGCTATTTTTTGTTGAATATATCCAATTAGATTTGTCACGAGGCATTAATATTGCGCACATAAAGGTTTTTGAACCGAGCGCCAGTGACCTTCAATTAGATGAAGATGAAGTCGCCCTTATTTACACAATGCAAACAGAGAGTGCATTGACTAGCCCCCCATCCCCTCCCATACAAAGGTTACCCATGGCTTTACAGGTAGAAACTCAATCAATAGAAGACCAGATTTGTCTGAAAGTTGACGAAACTTATAATTTAACTAATACACAAAAGAAACAATTGCACAGAGCTATTTATAAGAATAAAGATATTATCAAAAATGCTACTGGCAATAAAGATTTTGTCATTATGTATAACTTGCAAGAAGACAAGTACAAAGTTACGAAAAAGCTGAAAGACCTTTCGAGAATGCAAATGGCTGACACAACATTACAAACTATGAGGCAGAACGCCCCCTTACTGACTGAAAACACACCAGGACCGCCAGCTATCAAAGATGACATATTGTACAAATTTGATAAGAACAAAAATGTATGGAAAAGTTACATTCCACAAAGTTTGGAGAAGGATATTATTATGGGTTTTCACCTAAGATTAGGTCATGCTGGATCTGATAAACTCATTCTTACAATTGCAAGTCATTTTTATATTAAGCATTTAGCCAAGAAGGTAAGACATTTATTATCCGCATGTGAAATGTGCTTAAAAACAAAATGTATGAACGTAAGATATGATAATAATCCACAGGTGATTATTTCGGAGGATGTAAATTCCTTAGTGACAGCAGACTGTCATGGACTCTTCCGGTATCTCAGTTTGGATATAAACAATTATTTGTGTTATATGATATTTTCTCAAAGTATGTAAAGATATATCCATTGAAAAGCATAGCAACTAAGGCATGCTTAGATAAAGTTCTGAAACATTACGTCCCAACTCACGGCAAGATGGCCAGACTTCTCACAGATAATGCATCTATCTATTCTTCTAAGATATGGACAAAGTCATTAGAAGAACAAGGGATTAAAGCTTTACATACAAGCCGATTTAACCCTGAATCAAACCCAACAGAAAGAATGATGCACGAGATAGGAAATTTCTTTCCCATATTTTGCCATAAGAATAATAAGTCATGGTATAAATACTGCCAAGTTGTTGAGGATCTCATTAACAATACAGTAAATGAGATAACTCAAGTGTCTCCTAGACAGCTGATGGTAGGAGATAAACCGCCTCCTATGTTTACAAATATACCTGAGGTTGTTGACAAGAATGAACCTTCAGTAGATAATGCCGAGCTAGAAAAGCTTACTTACGAATGCTGAAAAGAGCGGAGAAGCGCAAACTAAAGGCTAAAAGGTATAAGAAAAAGTGAACTCCAGTAATGGGAACAAAAGTACTAGTACGTAACCACCAATTATCAAATATGCTTAAAGGAATTAACCATCGCATGCAACTTAAATACATTGGTCCTTACGTAATTACTAGACAATTTGGAGATCATACCTATGAACTCACATGTATGAAAACAAAGTTCGTGGAATATTTCATAAGCAGGCATTAAGAGCATTTAAAGAAATTGTATAAATAAGCATACAATAGGCTACTGCCAGCCATGAATCCTGTTTATTCATACTTATTTATGCTAATATGATAATAAATATGTAATTAATTAATTAATACATATAAATGTAATTTATTTTAGTGTATTTTGATCACATGACATACGTCATAAAACGGACTAATATCTGAAACAAAAGTATATTATCTTATTTTTATGATACAATAATTTTTTTTATTATTTGTATTGTATGTAATTACTGTACTATAGCATATGTGTGTATTTCTATTATATGGGCAATATTTTGAAATAATGGGTCAAGAACAATTGAACTCTCAAGAAAGAAACCCATTTATACATATCAATAAGTTCATATAATTTTACTATGTTTTATTATCAAAACAAAGTGTTTATAAAAAAAAAAGTGTATAATGCAACGAACAATGTCTATTCAAAGGAAGACAGAGACTTACCATGTAATCTTCAGGATTTATATATATATATATATATAATATATATATTATTCACAATTTTAATAAGCTTTGTGATATAACAGCTTATGTATATATATATATATATACTTACCACTTACCACATGCTTAATTGTCAAGTGAATATTTTATTTTTCAAAACCTGCAATATGTCATTTTCGTATAAGCAATTTTTTTAACAACTGAAAAAGGATGCTTTATTTCCAGGATTTACCAAATGATGTCTCTGAGCATCGAAACACAATCTAAATTCCACTGAAATTATAATCTTTTTGCACAGTTGTGCACATTTCACTTTTATTATTACCGGTATTAACCCCTTTTTGTTATAATTTCTTTGGAGAAAACCTCTTATTTAGATCCTGCTGTTGGTAGTAATGACCAGAATGTTACGGAATATTAAGTACCATATTATGCTGCGAGTTTTACATTATGCGTTAAGTTCATAAATGGGGAAAAGAAAACGCAAGGGTACTGCCAAGTTGGAGATGGGATACAAAATGTTTAAAGAAGGGCCAACCTGATGAGGAAGACATACATCTTATGTAGCCTCATGGAGCCTCCTCAGACAAATGTGTATCTCAAGCTAACAGTATGAATAAGAATGTTCATACAGGCTCAGATGGATATAAATGTAGACTGTCGGATAAATGTAGGACTCCAAAACAAAGCCGTTCAATAATTTTAATATGTCCTGCATTTGTCCTCTCTATTTAGTCTCCTTTCCAGCCCATAACCCACCATCACATATACTCTACATCACCATGAAGTTTGTGTGTCTACATATATATATTTATACACACATATATTATACCCAAAACTTTTCATGTCTCAAAAAGATTAATTGTATGCTGTGTCATGTGGCAAGTTGCCTAAAAGGCAAGCAGCACCATTGTAAAATAAATGGTATTCTCTCTCTCTCTCTCTTAAACATTTGTAATGGGTTAGAAATTGTACATTGTTCCTAACAATTGTCTGTATATGCAAATTAGAGTACTGGTAATAGCATAGTACTGGACTGTAAAATTTCAATTTAAAAGCTTTAATTATATCTTGCTTAATTGCCACACCCACTAACCTTCACCTCGTATGAATGCAGGTGATCACAAACTGGCGATGCAGTGAACTATCTGTGGCTTCAGTATTCCAAAAATTGTAAAGTGAAAAAATTAAAAATCATGGAACATAAGTCCATGTTACATCTCTTCTTGCACTAGTGCTACAACAATGTTACGAATTCAATACAATCTGCAATATAAATGAACACATTCTAGTAGAGAGGATGTTTTGGAGTTTTTAGCTGTATATTTCTAAGGGCCTGTATTACCACCTGCCGACAATTCCTCCCGATATGTGACTTCCAGATAGCTCAACTAGAAGATGTCTTGTAATACAACCGCTGAACTGCTATCGGGAAGAACGGAGTAAAACTTTGTAAAATGGTCCTTAGCTGACTGAGCAACGAGGTGTGTTTCTTGTAGTTCGGTAGGCATCCGCTAGGTGTGGCAGCTCGGATTTGTATTTGTACAATTAAATTACACAAGAACATATTGTTTTAAGTGCATTCAACGATTTGTGCAATTCTATCTCATTCACAAGTGAGCATAAAATGACATTTTTGTGTAAATTAAATCTTTCGGCATCAGTTCTAAAACTCAGGTGGCCAATTCAGCTTCGGCGTGCTGCCATCTTGTTTTAACCAAGCTTGCCTAACTAGCAGTTGGAAATTTGTCAGCCACTCCATCCTCCTGCTATAGTCTGTTTCATGCTAAGAATGCAGCATTGGTCTTATGGGGCTATTCCAGGCTTTGTTACAATGCTGCCTGCAGGCAGAGTTTGAAGGACAAGGTTACACTATTCTCGGAAAAAGGGATTTCCCTGCACTGTTGAACTCTTTTATATCCGCAGAGTACAGTCTCCCTCATGAATCATACAGCACATTTTTATCTAAGAATGCAAAATGATTATAACTTAACAAAACATATGTTAGTGTTATTTGAGAAAAAAACTAAATTATAGGCCTAAAGGATTGAAATAATGATATAATCAATTGCTAAGGGACATTAAATCAATAGCAAATGTCAATAGCAATTCTGGGACAAATCTTATATCTAATAGCCTATACATAAAACAGATCTGAATAAATATAATGGTGCCTCGTATTGTTATGCTGGTGATACGGCAGTGATCTTCAGTGAATTAACGTGGGAGAATGCCTACAAGAATGTTAATCCGGGTATAAATAAGATTTAAAAAAGTGGTTGGATGTTAACTTTCTCTTAATGTAACTCAAACTGTTTTGACGCCTTTATCCCTAACAGTTTCTGGATTAAAACAATTCCACTTGAAAATTTAATATTAATAATCCATAACTCTGATTGTGAAGATCTTACGGTTTGCGAATGCCCTTCTCTGAAAATATCTACAGAAGTGAAATATTGGGGATTGTTATTGATCAGTATTTGAAATGGGATAAGCACATTTCATAAGTTATATGTATAGTAAAATACGAAAAGGAATATATCAATTTGTAATCTCCGTAACTGTATGGGCATTAATGCTCTAAGAGTAGTTTATCTAGCCCTAGTCAAATCCATTACTCAATATGGTATTATTGGATGGGGAAGCATTTCTAAAACTATTCTTAATCCATTAACAATTTGTTTAAAAAAGCGGCTGGGCTAAACCATTGAACTAATCTATTGCGAGTTTGATGTACAGGAATTTAACATTCACCAATTTATAGATACTCTTTATTAAAATTCTACAATAAAAGTAAGACAAAATTGCTTACTGTTTCACATGAAAACAGCACAGGACGAAATAAAACAAGTACTTTAGTAGAACCCAAATGTTTCATTTCTGCTGGTCTATCATATAGCTCTGGTTTCGGTCCTTGTCTTTATAATTCTAAAATCAAATTACATCCAGGTAAATGTAGTCATAAAGTCTTTAAATCTAGAATTTTAAAAAATCATAAAACTTTAATTTTAAACTCTTAATTTTTTTCATTATTATAATTATTATTACGTATATCACTTAAATCATGCCATTGCTCTCAGCTTTTCCCTTTTTCCTCTGTTATTTTTTCATCATATTTTGTGTACTTCTTAGTTTTAAGATAATTTTAGTTTAACATTACACTTCTATTGTAAGACATAGACCTGTATAAATGTAACAATTGAACTGCCCCCGAGCATGACCTCCTGCGCTTTCGAAGTTTCAGGACCAACATGTGCATTATTTAAGTATTTATGTAATTTTGAAATGTGTTAAGACTGTGAATTTTTAGTTAACATAGTGTTTTATTCAGTTCATGAATTTATTGTAAATAATATATAATGATTTTTTTACTCTATGTCAGTAATTTATGTAATGTATTATATGAATTGTATAGATAAATATAGTATATATTAGTTTATTTTTCAATGTGTAATAGATGCTAATCTAATGCCATACTGCCACTCGTCGAGGTCACTTAGCTTCAGACTGTACGGGCTTGGGATGCCCAAAAGCACGTGCCATCCGATAAGGAGGGGTTTGAAGGGGAGGGAAGGGGTGGAAATGAGTGTCCCGTATATCCAATGCTGCATTCTTAACGTGAAATGCTCTATAGCTTATCTGGAGGTTGTCTTGCCAGACAGATTTTGTCAGGAGATCATAATATGCACTTCTTGGCCAACTTCCAGATAGGTTCTCTATCTGGCAGATAAATATGATATCAGGTTGTCGTCGTACAGGCCCTAAGTGTATTTAGTTTCTTGTCAACAAATATTCATGCAATCAGACGACAGTAGTAAACATCATGTACAGTTATCACCAAGCAATGTACACAAGTCGACAAAAAACAGATGCAAGAAAAGGAAAGTGAAGTATTTCATATAAAAGTGTAAACTACATTTTCACTTCACTTAAAAGAATTATCCTACAGAAGATATTGTGTGTAAGGTTATTTATTAGCAAGCTAGTATTCCCGATATTATTTCTTCACAATATTCAACTGAATAATAAAGACCTACAATGACCCGTAATTTTATCAAGGAGAAGTCACAGCCTAAATCTGGTCATCAGGGACAAACATCTAGCAGGAAGCTGAAAAGAATGGCATTTGATGTTTTGTAAATATTATCTACCAAACAATTCTGTTATGGCTAGTGATGGGAGTTCTTGAATGAAGAAATCAGAATTATTCAATTCTTGAAAATTCTCGAGATATCAAGAATCATATAAAGAGTGTTCACATGATTTAATGCTAGGAGAAGCATGAAGTGAGGATGAGTTATCAAGTAATTGCGTATTCGTATAACTTTGGTGTGGGTGCAGATTTTCGGATTAGGGAACAATGCTATTATATCCTTTTGTAGATAGACGATGGTTTGGGACAAGGTCTTCTTAAAATGCCACAAACAGTACATGAGATTAATGCAATATCTGGCAGCACTGTGTGGAAGTTAACTCCTATTGGTTTGTGGTTTATTGAATGGGTGAGCCATTGCGGGAACCAATAGCAGTGGATCTTGTAACATGATCACACTTGCCAAGCTAAACATTCAAATAACGATTTAAGTTATCAACCGAGTCAGTTTTTAGCAGTTCTCACTTCTCGACTCCAGACTCAAGTTCTCACATCTCACATCATGAGTACTTGGACCCTGCTTTCATCCAAGAACTCAATTCAAATATATTACTTGAAAACAGATTACTCAATTCTTAAACCATTCGATTCTGCCCATCACTAGTTATGGCACAGGATCTAACTTTTAAAAAGCTGTATGTAACATCTCAACAAAAAGAAAAGCTGAATGTCCATGTCACTTTTTATAATTGATTTATAACAAACATGTGCATATAAAAATTTAACTCACTTTAACACTATACATACATTTCACTATAATTATCACAGAAGTCTTGATAAGAAGAAAACACTGGCACAGGTTTTTAACATTACTGTGCTTAAAAATCAACAGCACAACACTCCTTGCCTACAGATTTCAGTCAAAACTCTCAGTATTCTTCAGTTCACAGTGCATTATGCATGCAGTTACAACTGGGTCATTCCACACAAAATATAAAAGGTTATGACAGTTGGATGTAAGATTTTTTGGTCATTCTACAGTGTAGCACGCAGGAACCGGTGATTTTAAATCTATTAGCACTAAATCACACTTGAATTTGGTAAGACTGTTATGCCTCTATTTTGTTCCTTAAACAATGTCATTTCAGTTGCAATGGAGCAGAGGACAGGAGAGCATCATGCTTTCAAGTAATGGCTTAGTATGAAAATAATTGAGGTGCTAAGATAAAAAAAAAAGTGTGCGTGGAACGCCACGCGACAGAAGTGAAACTTGTTTTAATTTTTGGATTTTACAATTTTGGATTTTTTGAATTTTGGATTGTTGGACTTTCAAAATTGGGTTTTTGGACATTTTAATTTTGGATTTTTGTTTTTTTAATTTTGCATTTTTTATTATTAAATTTTGTATTTTTTATTTTTGAATTTTTTTATTTTTTAAATTTCGGATATTTTTATTTTTTAAATTTCGGATTTTTGAATTTTGCATCTTTGAATTTTTTAATTTTGGAATTTTGGATCTTCTAATTTTGGATTTTTAAAATTTTTAAATTTTTTATTTGGAATTTTCGATTTTTTAATTTGGGATTTTGGATTTCTTTATTTTGAATTTTTGGATTTTTTAAACTTTGGATAAGCCTAATCACTTAGTTGAGTGTTTTCTGTGCAGTCCGTTCCATCACACCTCACTAATTTCATGACGATTTTCAGGGTTACATTAATTTCATGACGATTTTTGAGCGTTAGACAAGCTCTCGATTTACCCCTACTGCGGCTAAAGAAGTTTCACTTACTTTCAGACTTACAGTCTGATTTAAACAACCTGCGACTTGTGATAGTTAATGGAGGAGTATATTTCCATGGGAATGCTGAAGCTATGCGAGAGTTTTGTTATTTGGAAGGATACTGAACAGCTTCCAGCATCTCTAATACAAGTAATACAACGCAATACAGCATAGCTCTCCCAATTCTTCGATTTAAATGTTTGTCTCAAGTCGCAGGTTGTTTAAATCAGACTGTAGTTATCAATTTGGGGATATATAAATTATTAGTGTTTTCTTTATTTTTATATGATTTCACATCTGTTGGAGCTAAAACGGGACTTGCTCTAAAACTTCTCCCCCTGTTTAAAATAGGACTTGCCACGTGACAGTCTCAGTTTTGCACGATACTGTATACTGTATAATTTACAGATTGGATATGGTCGTCCTTGAGAGGATGTGTGTGTCGAACGTGAAAGGGTTAAATGTAAAATTGGAGAGAAGAACCCAGCTGTCAAGAAATCAGAACAAAATGAGCTGAAGCTGCACAAGCTTTGGGTACGTCAGTTCTATAATATGAAATAATGTGAAAAGATTGTTCCTGGGGAAGAGACGAGAATATCAGAAATGGTTACATTTGATTTCATGCAGAACATACCTGTTCCACACATACGAGTAACTGGTATGTTTTGTGGCAGCCATATCACACCAGTGATATTTATAGGCCATTTATATATACATTCATATTTATAGGCCAGTGTTGATACATATATATTTGGCGAATAGCAAGTTCAGGGAAGATAGTCTGAAAACTTGCTGCAACAATTAATCTCCAAGTTAAATTAAAATGCCAGTTCTTAGGTGTATAGGCCTAGGAAAGACCCATATAATACAGTGAATATACACCACATACAATTCAAGAGTTTTGACAGTTTTCAACTATTAAAGAAATAATTTGATAGTGACAACAATTAGTTGGAATTCACATTCATACTTATAGCACAGTGTTGAGATATTATAGAAATATTTTACTAAGAGGGAATTCAGGGAAGATAGTCTAAAAATTTGGTGAAACAAATTATATGGAAGTTAAATTCAACTGTCAGTCCCTATGCATGTAGGCCTAGGAAGCAGGGGCGTATTTAGCTACTTAAGCGCCCCTAGGGAGAGAAAAATATTTTCGCCCCCTTATTTCCACATGAATGTAAAAAGTAACCTACAATAAGCATTACTGTAACTGATTTAGTAGGCTAATAATAATAGTAATAATAATAGTAATAATAATAATAATAATAATAACAATAATATATAATGATGAATAAATAAGTAAATAAATAAACAGGTGCGTATTGTTGTCAATGTTATTCATTTCTATTTCATTGTGCGTTATATTAGTACTATTTTGAAGAGTTATGAATAAAATGTTTAATATATTGAAAAAAAAAAAACAGTAACAGCTTAAAAGCCGCCCCTTCAAATCTGCCGCCCTAGGCAGCTGCCTGTCTGCCTAGGCTTAAATACGGCACTGCTAGGAAGGAGCAATATAATACAGTGAATTGACTCAAGATCCAATTGAGAGAGTGACAGTAATTAACTGGAAGTAGCATACATATGTATAGACAAGACTTGAAAGATTGTATAGATATATTTGCTGAAGTCAGTTAACCGGAAGCTGGTTAATAGATTGTTGCATCAAGTGGTTGGTTTTCATACTCAAGCTAAATGTAAGCTAGGACATTAAGAGAAATTATCATTGTCGACCTTGTGTTAAGATATTGATTGGCAATATTCAAGGTAAATATTCAGATCTTGTGAAAGGGTTTAATCACAATAGTTACTTATTTCTTTATATAGCATTATTACATTAGAGAGCGGCGAGAAGGAATTATGGTAATATTACTGGTACAGGTGCTTATTGTTAAATGCTATAGTGAAATAATTAGAGGACAATATTGGTTCAAGTGTGATTTTTCTTATGTTGATAATAAGGTTGTGAGATTAAATAAATTGTAACTTTTTCATGATATGCAGAGAGTTATTTGCTGCCCATGCGTAGCTTTCTATCGGCCTTAGGGAATGGGATCCCCACGTCTACCACCTGTTCCTGTGGTGAATTGCATATGCAATCAAAACTCAAATACAAACATTTCTGGAGCCGGCACAGGATTCTGATAGATAATTAATCGTGTTGATCTGAAGTAATAATATTGCGTTCTGTGAAATTGTGGTTTGGGTGCTGCAATGAAAGAAGCATGGATGTGAACGACGAAACAATAGTATTGGAACACCTGAAAAAGAGTTTGAGTGCAGACAATGCTATAAGAAAAGAAGCTCAGACATGCTTGAAGAAACTGGAAAATTATATAAATTTCTCGACCCTTGTTTTGGAAGTAGTGAAGCAGAAGAATATTCCGGTGGAAACTAGAATGGCAGCTGCTGTTCGGTTTAAGAACATCATCATAGATTAAGTGGGAAATTGTGGATAGTGACTGCATTGGTTATCTGAACAGGGATGAGATCAAAGCAGTTATCCTAGATGTACTTCTTATATCAGAAGATTCAATCAGAAAGCAACTAGGAATTGTGACTGAACACATTTCGTGTTATGATTTCCCTAATAAGTGGAAGAATATTATACACCAACTTGTGGAAATGTTCGAAACAGCGGACTATCACACCACCAATGGATTACTACTGTGTCTTAATATTTAACCAAGAAGTTTGCAGACAACTGCAAGTCTGAAGAAGATTTACAGTTTGTACTTGGTCGTGTTGAAGTACCTCTTAAAAAACTCATGGTCTTAAGTATGCAGCTAACGTATATTCACGCAGAAAAAAGAAGAAGCTCTTCGAATAATAATCAGTAATTTAGTTACTGTCTGTAAAGTATTCTGCTCGTTAAAATCTAAGTACACTTGGTACCGCATGATGGATACACTGAAGAGTCAATGGTGAATGGTCACGTGGGATGAATGGACTTGGATTGGATGGGTTTCCGATTCCTACTGCTGTGGTGTGTGGCGCCACATACACTTGGCGGTTCACAGGGGCGATTCATGGTGGAGGCTCACCTACTGTTTTGCCAGCCGAATTGGTTGGCCGGGAACATCCCTGTCCATGTATTTCTACTTCACCTCGGAATCAACATTCATCCAACAACACTGCCCTTTCTCTGGTTTGGATTACCAGATTGTACCATCAGTGTAGTGGTCTAATAACCACTACCTCGCAGCGGATGTATTACGTATGCGATACATCTTGGGACCAGCACAGAGCCTACAGGAAGTGGAGTGTGTAAGGTGTGAAGCTCCAATGGGGCTAAATTAGCTATGGTAGTGTCCTCGTGCGGGTATATATTGCCAGTGGATGTGTGTTAGGGTCAATCTGACCTTTAAGGTAAATCAGAAAATTTACAGGGTTAATAAGGTAAAGATTGGTGTCATGTATATGGAATTTCGTCAAAGAAGAGAAGAACTGATTAACTCAGACAAGAATTATATTAAATGATACTAAGAAGAAACAAGAAAAATATATATAGGACTAATAAGCACATGAAAAAAGGCATCATGAAGATTGTAATTTCTAAAAAAGACAAACATTTTTCTAACTTAACAGACTAAAAACTGAAAAGATCTCATGAAACTAATGCCATATATCCCTCCAATTTTTCATGGTGTTTACCAAAGACTGAAATCCACATTGGACAGTGAAAATACTCCAGAAGAGAAATGAAGTTGTTTGTAGTGACAACATGATTTACACTCGGGCAGCTGTACTTCAAGCAGAATAAAACTATTTGATATGTGTGTATAAAATGTGTTTTTTAAAAGTACTGTTGTATTAATAAAATTATAGCATAATACAAGGTCATAATCAGTGCTATTTACATTAAAATTTATAAATTTCCATTTGCATAATTTACATAACATAAGTTAAGAAAAAAGTTCCCCCTTTATTGTACAAATAATGTCTTAAAGGAAGGGTAAACTAAAAAAATACCATTTTTTTTATTTTAATATCATCACACGGAGCTTTGAATTAATAAACGATTGGTGATCTCGTTACCTTCAAGCGCCTAATATTACGCTTTGTACGGGTGAAGTAAAATTCTCCTGTGACATCACGCGAGACAATTCATTGACAGGACGATGACTGCTGCTATGCTCGCGCGTGCTGTTTCTACATACTCCACAAACTCTCATGTGAGTTAGTTGATGATAGAGATGTCTACAATGTTACCTTATAAGGACGAACCTCGGTATTCACAAATTAATAACACACGAAAAGAAAATGACAAGGAATTATTGAAAGAATTGCAAGGAAGAAAAGAAAATATGGAATGGTGTAAATGTGGGCTATGTATACAAATGAAAATGAACCACGAAAGTGTGTGTGAAGGGATTTGTGAACAGAAGGGGGTTTTAGGCTGTATAACACAACATGCCTCATTCGTTAGCGTTATTATGAATAAAGATACACTAGTTGCCAGTCGTTATCAGTTAATACTTAGAGGTAATACAGTTCAAAAACAAAATATTTGTCAAGGTACGAACAGAGTCACTTTCAGATTCAGAATCATCATTTGCGGTAGTAGAAATGTCTGAAATGCTAAAAGAGCTACCTAAATCACAATTTCTAGAAGAAACATTTAATGAATCTGTGCAAACATTGGCATAAGTTTCATTTCCTAGTTCACACTGAACGCCTACGCTGTTAGAAACTGAATTTTTCTCATAAATACTAGATTCCACATTCATGATTTGTCCATTCCCGGATACTGATGGATTACTGTTCGAATCTTGCAACAACTCTTCCATTTCCTTCTTCAAGTACGACGATTTTCTTTTCTTCATTGGTGGTGTTTCACGCAAAAGAAGTGATGGCACAGCATTTTTTTTAAAAAACAGATTGCGGGGTTTTTCTAGTTAACTGTTTTCGTAACTGTACCGAAAGCTCGTAATCATTTTCTTCAAATGTTGTGAACAAACCATACTGTATTTATTAGGAACAAATTTTTCGCTTTTTATTTTGATCAGCCATTGCTTATAACGTTCGGGTGACTTATCTCTGTTGGGAAATCGATGGAAAGATATTTTAAGTGTGTTATCACTCTTCGACGATGAGTTTGTACACCCCACAACACAACAATAAACCATTGTTTGAACAGATACTCACTAAAAAACCCTAACAGTAGACAGAATGCAGTGAACTATCTTTCACCGGGCGGGACTGAGCCAAGCATTCGTCAAGCATGAGGTCATACGCCCACCGCATTACAATGAACATATTCGTTTTGTGATTAAATGTGAAGGTGTAAAACATTTCTAACAGTGAATATAATTTTTTTAAAACATTTTCTTTCAATCCGTATGAAAAAAATGTACTAAATTTTTAGTTTACTTTTCCTTTAATACAATGCTTTAGAAACCCCAATTTATTTCCATTTCTTCTCAAAGTGGCATAGCTCCCTCCCTCTCTCACTACACCCCTCAATTCAGAACTGGAGAAGAGGAATGTTGAGCAAGGGCTTAAGCATTCTCCACGACAACACCCGCCCACACATCGCTCGTCAAACCGTCAATCTCCTGCAAAACTTTGGTTGGAACACCATCACCCACCCACCATACAGTTCGGACTTGGATCCGAGCGACTACCACCTGTTCCCTAAGTTAAAGGAACGTTTGTCTGGTTCTGCTTCAACGACGAGGTGAAAGATGAGGTTCAATGCTTCCTGAAGGACACGGCGGCAAGCTGGTATGACATGGGCATTGTAAAACTGCCACAGCGTCTACTAAAATGCGTCCACGAAATGGTGATTATGTTGAAAAATAAAGCATTCTTCAACCTTTAAAATGATGTAACTATTATAGAAAATAAACGGTTCTTTGTATATCTAAAAATATAGAAGACCTTACTTTTGGGATTGCCCTCATATGTTACAAGCTCAATTTTGTAGATATCATTATGAAACTTTTACAGAATGCAAAATATACACTACTGCTAATCCTTTAAAAGTTTCAAACCAATTAAGAGGTTCTATCTGAAGTCATTATTTCAAATGTATTTTATATATTTTCTTAATGAATATATTTTTTCATATCAACTCTGTACTGAAGAACTAAACAATAGTATTTTTTTCTTTTCATCCATTTCTTTGAAAAGGTATTCTGAACAATGTAGTCAGGAAAAAGTAAATACAAAAAGTGCTTAATGCAAATAGCCAAATATTTCAAACCCCTTAAGTCATAACATAAAACTATTACTTCTAAGGCTCTAAATATTTGTTGATGAAAATACAGATCATATTAGAAAGAAAATATATTACAATTAAATAAATAGTGACTTAGAGATTTTTTGGTTCTCCGTTTTTCATGGAATGACCCAACTGTCAGTTCAACTGCTCTCAAATGGTTTACTTACATACAGTGCATATTGCTTATTGTGATCACTTTAAGAATGACTAATCTCAATATTTAATACTTGTGATCAAGAAAACTAACTCTTCCGCACACTGTACCACAGGTCCATTTGCATTTGTAAACAACAAACACACGAACCTGTAGATAAAATGAATAAGACAGCAAGTGCCTACTGATTGAAAGTGGTGGGTGTACTACACTTGTGGGTTTGTAATATTGTGTTCTATTGTGTTGGGATCATCCTTCAGAGGTCTTGTCCAGAAATTAATAACAGAACAATGGAACCATGGATTCTGTTTTGTGAATGGGATATAGTACATAACCTCAAATGTGAAATAGTCATAGATAACTGGTAAGAAAGCCAAAATGACATAAACCAAACTGCAGATTTAAGAAAAACTATAAAAATATGTCATTGGATTCCACGACAGTGATAATTTGAACTGATAATGATCACAAACTGCTCCATGCACTGCATCAGCACTGAATGCCAGATCTATCATTTACAGGTTTTCTGTTCACCTTGTTGAAGAAAATAACAGTTTGTTAACTTATTCAGCTAACTGGTGAACTTTTGGCTAATGTTTTAAAGTCTTTATCAAGAAAATGTTGTAGGAAATTGGAAGAAACATTAGATCAAATTGGGAAAAAATGAACCAGCACAATATTGTTAAAGACTAATGTTTTAAAGTCTTTATCAAGAAAATGTTATAGAAAATTGGAAGAAACTTTAGATCAAACAGGGAAAAAATGAAACAGTCCATACTGTTGAAGACTAATGAAATTCAATATCAAATACAGTTACTTAGCTCAATAGACTTTAAGGCATAAACCTTCATTCTAGAATCAGCCTTGATACATCAATGGAGGCTGCTAAAAACTGTGGCTTAATTTGATTGCCACCATCAATGTAAATGGCTACATTCAAAATAGTATGCAGAAACAAATGTACTTAAAAAAATGTAAATGTGCTAAAATTATTGCAATGTATTCCAACTGGACAGTTTCCTCAGGGGTTTTATGATCAGAGCACTTAGAATACCTAGCACACATTTTTTTCCTATTACCACCAGCAGCTTTGATCACTTTTTGTTCATGTGTTTGAAGTGCATTGATCTCAAGCATTACTCTGTAGTACATATATATTTTACAATCATAAACCATTATTATTTCAAATAAACTAAATATTGTGATAAATTAATGAACTTCTGGAAATCCTTAACTCTTCAAGCCATTATTTAAGATCACACTACAATATTCTTGTACGGAATTTAAATATTCATGAGAAAACTTGCGCAGAGCTTGCCAATAGAAACAACGTCAAGAAAATCTGAATATAAATAAATGATACCAGTATCACACGCATATCACAGCATTACAAGAAATAACATACTTCAAAATGCTGCTTCAACAACACTAAACTATATGCAATGATCCTAGTGACTTATCTTTGGTACAACAAAACTGGAAAATCCTTGACAAGCAAACAAAAAATGCTCCAACTTTAATCTTCTGTATAATTCTAAGAAAGTACAATAGACAGTAGGCCTATAATACTATCTTCAACAAACAAACCACAAGCTTATGAGTCACAAGCATGGAATCAGGCAAATGACTAATGGCTCAAACAGTTAGTACTTACTGTTTCCTTACATTTCTTTTGTTACTAGTTTCTGATTTTTTTAAAATTCAAATTCAATATAGCCTAGTAAGGTATGGTATCAATCACTAGTTTAGCCAATATATTTGTATGTCTTTCCACCCCACTATGTATTTTTCAGAATGTAATCCATTCATTTTGTACTAACTTAACAGCATATCTGAAAGACTTTCTGTTGAAACAGCACACCAGCACACTGATACAACAAAGAACATTCAAAATAACAAAGTACATACCCCATGTCTGGGACAAAAACTACCAACAAGAAAGTCTAATAACCCAATCAATAATGAACCTAGGAAAATGTTGTTTGCACCACATGACAGAAGAACTTCTAGCTTTTATGTTGGTAACATTTCGTTGCCATCTGTGTGCTGTTATTGGCTAGCTGAATTGAAGTTACTGGGTATGCAGCATAAATTTCGACGAAAATACCCCCAACAAAGACCGTCTGAGAAAAAACACTAGCAGCTTGGCATACTCGGCTGGTTGAAACCAGGTCTCTTGTAGAGAAACAACTGCTTGTGAAGAGTGTGTCAGAAGAGCAAGTCAATGCAATTCAGGCAGCATTCCAGCACAGTTCATCCAAATCAGTTTGTCGTTGCAGCAGGGAACTAAGGATGCCGAAGTCAACTGTACATGATGTTCTGCATAAAACATTACAATTTTCGAGCATACAAGATCCAAGTGGTGCACAAGTTAAAAGCAAATGATTTTCCGCAACAATTCGCTTATGCTGTCAACATGTTATCAAAGATCAATAATGACAACGAATCTCTGAGGAAGGTAGTTTTCAGCGATGAGTCCACCTTTCATGCACGTGGGGTTGTCAAAAGGCATAATCCCCACATATGGGGTTCAGAAAACCCTCATGTGGTAAGGGAGTTTGAATGGAACAGTCAATGGTTGGTGCAGCCTTATAGGGGAAACAGTGATTGGTCCATTCTTCTTTGTAGAGCAGAGTATTGATGGTAATGTGTATCAAGAGATGCTGGAGAATTACGTCATCCCACAGATACGTAACGGGTCGTTCTTCTAACAATTTGGAGCTCCTCCATATTATGCAGGATACGTGAGTGATCATTTGGACATCTGCTTCCCTCAGCGTTGGAATAGCTGGGGTGGTCTCATAGAATGACCTCCAAGATTCCCGGATCTAAACCTCTGGATTTCTTTTACTGGGGATACATAAAGGACATCGTTTACAACACTCTTGTAATGGATTTGGATGATTTAGTTAGTTAGTTACTCCTCTGGGTCGCGAGCGACCCCTGGGGATCCCGTAAGGGGATATTCACAGCGGATTTGTTACCGGGGTGCGCCAGTCCCCTACCTACTTAAACCTAAGGACACATACACACACCCAGTCCTGAACCCGGGAAAGAAATTTTTCACTACTGAAAAATCCCCAACCCGGCCGGGAATCGAACCCGGGCCGCCGGAGTGGAAGGCAGGAGCGCTACCGACTCACCCACGGCGGCGGACTGAGATACATACGAAAATTGGAGCTGCTTCTGCAACCGTAATTCCACAGATGCTAGCAAATACCTGAGTACCGCCTGGATATCTGTCGTGCTTCAAGGGGTGCACACATAGAGATTCATATGTAATTACAAACTTTAGATGTCCATAAATCATGTATCGTTAACAACATGTTCCTAGGTTCGTTATTAAGTGAGTTATTAAACTTTTTTTTTTTTTTGGTAGTTTTTGTTCCGGACATGCGGTATTGTCCATAATTACTGTATTTACCCAACTATAAGACGAGATTTTTCCCCCAAAATTTGTCATTTGCAGATTAAGCTCTGAGGTTAATATTTTGATGCTGTGTAATAACTTCTACTGAACATTAAAATTACTAGTCAATATTGTCTTAATTTTAAAATTATTTACATTTTCCATCATTGTAATAGAATCCAAATTTTACGATAATGATAATTCCAAAATCGGAATAGAAGGAGCTCCAAGTCTAGAAATAAATGAACGAAGAAACATGAGATTTAAATTTGGGTCCATCTCTTGATTCTGTAGAGAGTCCTAAAAAGTGTGCTCCATTACTAATACTAATATATGTAACACTCTTAAATAGTTTTAAAAAAATTACTCTTCTGGGATGAAAGGGAAAAATGTCTGAACCTATAAAACTATAGCAAGTATTTTTTGTTTGTTTTCTAATTAGATCAGGACAATTTATTGAAAAGACCATGCTTGGTTCAATGGGTATTTCTCCAGAAACTACTGATCTAGTGCAAGGACTAAAATCTGTTTAAAAAAGTTATCTCCAATCTCTCTTAAATTAGTCTATATGATCACTGTATATAAATTATAATAAACTTGATCAAGTATGTTAGTTAATTATGTCAATGAGTATGAAAACTAAAATTTTCCATTTCTAAACCAAGGAAAGAGTAATAAAAGTTAACCTGAGAGAATGAACTTAATTTCAAACATCTTCAATAGCTTCTTCACTTAAAAACTTCTCTTTTTCTGGTACTTGTAGTTGTTTTCCTTGATTCACCACTGGATTTTGAGAATACAGAATAACTGCGTACGAAACAATTGAAATAGCTAAGATGGTGTTAATATAAATAGGGATTCCAAAAAGAATCCAACAAAGTACGGCTGTAAACATCAACTCAAGCGCACTTGCAAATGTCTTTAGTATAGAATTCAGATTCTTCAAAAAGAAGCTAGTGATAATGCCAATAGCGGCATTAATCAACATAATAATTATAACCTTGAAATGGAAAACATACGCCAAAGAATCCCACGCAAAAGCACCGAACAAGTTCCCTTGGCACAGGAGTATGCCAGCATTGCATACAATAGAGTCCACATACATGAAAACGTTTTGAATAAATATGTTAACATCTGCACCATCTCCTTTCAGTAGATATTCATTGTATACTCCAGCAAAACATGAACACAATGTCTGCAAAGAGAAAGTGCAGTTAGTCAATGGAAACATTTAATACAGTCGACTCCCTATTAATTTGCCTTGAATTTACAAGGAGAAACCAAGCTCGTTTATCATCTATTTAATTTAGCTTTGGTGAAATGAACAGCATTGAAAGGGATGATCTACGGCATCAATAACCCCTCATTTCCAAAATGTTCTCTATTATTTAAATTGGTGTCATTTAGTTCAAGGGGAATTGCTCTAATTAAAGTAAAGTACAGTGGTAAGTGTACAGCTAAGGCAAGGAGCTACCATTTCACGACCTGTGTTCAAACCCCACTGGACAGCTAACAAAAGGTCCACACAATTCAAATGAGGATTGCAGCCCTTATCTTAAATATTATTTTTTTTCCCCCTAAGCAATCCCACGAGAGATTACGAGTTTATTAACAGATTCATGACAGCAAATTTATCTGACGATACTTGTAATCTTGAACAGTATTTATTTTAAGATATTCCATGAATAGAATGTAGTGGATTATTAGAAAATAATTCTTTTGCTTTGCTATATAATCAATATTTTGTCAGCTGTGAGATCACGGCAATACTATGAAAGAACAATCGATGTATCAAATGAGTTACCAGATTGTAACCAATGCTGCCAATATGTGTGAGAATTAGTTAACCTAATTCTAATTCAACATCAGAACAGATTAAAAGCACACAAACTGGCTTGCACGAAATTGAAATTGTGTTTT
Organism: Ectobius pallidus; assembly: GCA_964059195.1. Lineage (NCBI taxonomy): Eukaryota > Metazoa > Arthropoda > Insecta > Blattodea > Ectobiidae > Ectobius > Ectobius pallidus. The sequence goes on from CAXKWD010000009.1 coordinate 54,234,518, forward strand.
TTAACCAATGCAAATTTATATTATTTCAATTTCCAAACAAGTTACGTTGTACTGTATAAAATAATGTCATTTTATTCTGTTCATCGGCAACATGTGATAGCTCACATGTCCAGTAACAAGCTGATGTTCATTGGATAAAATTGTATCCTTGTATTCACAGCAAGCAAATTATAAGATAAACAACCATGATTGGTTGATATCCGAGGCATTTCTAAATGTTATTGGTTAATATCAAATACGGATCATATGAATGGAATAGTCACTGGTAGTCTGCCTTTATTCCTTCCTTCCCACAATATATTCCTCTAGAAATTCAAACATTCATTACTTTCGTTGCTTTAATGAAACAAAATTACCTTGTGATAAGAATCAAATGGCAAGAGTGGAGTGGATCAGCTTCAGTGAAGAAGTCATACGAAATTAAAACAAACACTATGGACTAGCAGACAGCTTCCTCAGAAAACTTATTAGAATGAACAGTGTGATTAGCGCAAAGGCTCACATGATAATCACAGGAAGTGAACAAATTAGATGCATAAGAAGAATCTAGTCAAGCTTATATTTACCAATCTGCAGTTAATGAGAACAATGTAATCATGTTAAGCGGATAACAGTAGGCTACTGTGTTAATAAAATAAGATGGGACTACGTCTTCCAAAAATCACAGTACCATACTAGTACTACACAGGAAAACACAATAGTGAGGAACATACTAATGAGATTCCACTGCATAATGAGACTTAAAAATGAGCTGCAATGCACTTTACTGTGGAGTGTATTTCACTCATTTAAAACTTGTCGTCAAAACTACTCATGAGGATAAACAGTATTTTTGATAATTTACTAAACTCAGTGGATTAATGATCATGACTACGGATCATATTTTACAGTGAATAAAAATGTTAAATTTTGGTACAAAAATTGTGTTACTTTCAGCACTATTTTGCACAACAAAAACTATTTCTGAGTTATTTTGCATTAAAACCAGAAAGACTTACAGCTTATGTAGTGCAAAATATTACATATTTATGTAAAAATAAGGGGATAAGGCCTTTTGAAGTGTAGATTTTCACAATTCTTACCAACTAACTAAAAACACTTTGCCTGTAGTGTAGATAATAACCACAATTCATGAATCTGTCGCTCATGAAAACTAGGTATCTCTAATCATGACTTATCATGAGCAGACTGTATATTTGATAAACACTTTTGAGTTAGCCTATTTCTTACAATGCTACATTACAAAGATTATTATAAAAGTATTTTCCAATCAGTTTCATATTCATCAATTACTTTAATAACTGAATAGAGTAAAGCTTTTTTAAGTGCAAATATACAGTCTTACAATGAAAACCACTGTACAGGTTTTGTTTTCAGTATCATTTTCTACATTAAATACCAAGATTTATAGAGTTATTGTTCAAAGTAGATATGTTCATCTTCCAGCTGACTTTCAAGTTCCTTTCACAATGTTCATAACATTCTATATCCGTATCCTTAAATAATTTCTTTCTATACTGTATTTCATTACAGTATTATTGTAAATTCTAATTTCAAAATAATAATGCAATTCAAAATCTACTTTTCTACCCATTTTCTGCTTTATTACAAATCTACTGTCAAATTGAGAAACAAAAAAGGGACTTACCTGAACAAATATAAACACCAGATTGATACTAATGTGAAAACCTTGATTCGAGTTTGCAGTTGTATCTGTAACATTCTCTGATGCAGTTTTACCAGTGCTCGTGAAGTCTAAGTGCTTAATCATGCAGCCAAGTGTCAGAAGGATCAGGGAGAGCCACTGTTTGTAACTTAACTTCTTCTTGAATAGTATCTGCAATCATAATTGTTAATGTCCTTTGTAAGATCTTCAAACCAAGCAACATAAAAACGTACATATTCCATTTTATTGCCATATAAAAAGACAAGCTTATAAGTAAACAATAAACAGAATTTAAAAAACCACTTGTCTGATTTATTTCTAAAGGAGTGAGGGATTGTAGGGATCCAAAAATTATAAGGGATTAAAATGTGTGTAAGACGTGGGGAAAAGAGAGTAGGATCCTATTGATCAACAATTATGTTTAAGGCAGGGTTGCAAACAAAGCCCAATATTGTTCAATTTGTTTATCGTTGAATTTTGGGAAGAATAGAAAACACAACACACAATGTCCGGTATTCAAAAGAAGATAAATACCTGGTTTGTACATAGGGTGGCCAGACGTCCAGCTTTTGGCCGGACTGTAAGGCTTTTTGCTAAGCAGTCCTCCATCCGGCGCGGCTTTATGCCAGACGTTGATTTGTCCCCCTTTTCGAGACTCTGATGGATCGGTAAAGGATATTAATAAAATTTGTATTTTCCCGTGTGTTCCTTTCCTGCCAATCCTAAGGTTGGCCCGCTTGTCGATACTATCATTTGTTTAGTTGGTGCCGCGGAAAAATCTGAATCTATTCCTAAGGATGGCACGCTTGTCCATACGATGATAGCGTACTATCATTTATTTTATGTAAATGCAGTTATTAAGTAAAATTAGTCAGGGTTATACCATGTAATATCTGCTGTCCAGCCATCCATGCCCGAAGTTTTATACTATGCTAGATTACCGAAGAAGTGTGTCCTCCTTTCTGACATTTTAGAAATGGCCACCCTATTTGTACAGTGAGTCCATTTTATGAGGAAACCTCGCATCACTGCCGCATTGCAGTGTATTACAGAAGCGGAATTACAGAAAGTGGCAAATAATTTGTTTAAACAATGTGAGGCATGTCTTACTGCTGACGGGGGTCATTTTCAACAGTATCTCAAATAAATGGTGAGTAATAAGCCTCTACATTTAGGCCTATGTTATTTTCAAGTCTTGATTTGCCGGTAGTAACGGAACACGGCCCCTGCCGTTGCAAGCACAACAGCGGGGAAAGTGTGAGCAGGGGCAACGCTCTTAAAAAGTTTCCGCATAAAATGGATTCCCTGTATAAGTGTTTTATTTAGACTACATAGAACCATTGTCAGACCAAAATTAGTTTGGAATCCTACTACCATTATCACAAGAGAAATTAACTCTATCTCGGAAGCTGAACTTACGCACGTGAAAGAAAATTCCCTAAAAAGGTGCCAGTGTTGTGTGTATTCAAGAGGAGAACATTTCCAACATCTCTTGTGATGAGGTACGTGTTTATTTTCATTGTAATTTTAACGGTAAATGTGAGAACCTGAATCTTTACACTGATCGCGGCTTTATTAGCGTAGATATTTCACCCGATCGCTCAAGAGTTGGAGCAGTGGTGGCTCGTGGCCGGAAAATTAGGTGAAGAGAAAAAAATGCCACATGCTTATGTTAATAACGGAATTCACCCAATAGCGGCTCGTGGCTAAAAACGGTGTGCTGCAAATATCATTTCATACAGCAAACTTAAAATATTTTTAAAAATTATTAGTAGGCCTATCTAAACTGCTAGTCTCTTAATCCATCTCTGGGAACTCTCACGCGATAATTTTTTTGCTAATTTCTCTCGTCTCGTCGAACGTTGTGTGAGGAGAGAAAATAGCACGAAAATAATAATAAGAAAAACAATAATAATAATAATGATAGTAATAATGATTATAATAATAATAGTAATAACAACAACAATAATAATAATTAGGGCAGGGCAAATCGCATGAGAGTTCCCCGGAAATGGAATAAGAGACGAGAAAATAGTATTTTTAATGATCGAGGTAGAGGAAGTCGCTTAGTGTTCCCAGTGCGACAGAATACTTAATCGGGGTTGTGGAATCCGGGTTTTTCTGAATTTAACACATTCGAATTTAGACTGTCAGACGGTGGAAGATCTAACGTGCCCACTTCTTTCTCCGAGCTGACAGTGTGAGGTGCTGGCACGGAGAAGAAAATGCCTGAACAAGGGGCACTGCTTCATGGGTAGTCTGTAGCAGACGCGGGATAAGCGAGAAAACTGCTGCTTGCCATCCTCATTTTTTATTTGAACAGACTACCCATGCAACGGAGGGCGTGGTTTCCAGCTCACCTTCACACGGCCGACTTGAAACACGCTGCGCTTTCAGGATCTCAGTGTCACCTAGCTTTGCCACCAGGTGGTGGCGTGGCGGGCAATTAAAAAATACAGATACATTTATAGTAAAAACCAATTCGTAATATGGAAAATAAACTTTAAAAATACGTATTGTAAAGGGAAAATACTGGTGAAGTGCTACTTCATCTACTTCCCCTGAATAGCCGCCACTGAGTTGGAGCTGTGCCACATGCGACACAGAAACCCACGTCATTGGCCAACTCTTGCGTGGGACTCACTGTATAAATCTAAATGTAGCAAAGGAAAATTGCTACCACTGTTACCAAAAAATATGGATTCCAACAATGAGGGTACTTGGTAATAAATATTTTATTCTATTCCAAAGGTTTTCAGTGAAGCTGAAGAAAGGAAAAAGTATACAATAATAGTTATGGAACTCACCTGAAACACTATGCCTGTTACTACCACCCTGAACTGGAGCAGAAGGTAATATGTCGTAGGGTCAAATGCTGATAAGTTGACAAAAGTCAAATTATTGTACAAACAGTACAAAGAGGCAGGGACGAAATACAAAAGCATAACTGCAACAAACAAAGAAACGGCAAAATTAATGTCACAGATTACTTTGGTTTAGTTACTCTACCATTTTTATTAAGCGTACATAACATCTATTAACTGTTTAACAATTACACTAGAAGTCAGTGTTATCGAAGGAATAAACAGGTGTGTCACTACTGTATCATCATCAGGATCTAAAGGCAATGCCTTGTTGTAGTAGCCATGTCTTCCTCTTCATCGCTGTTCTCTTTAGATTTTCGTATGACAGCACGTCCATATCCTTTATCATGTTTTTAATAAATGAATTTCTTGGACGTCCTCTTGATTTCTTTCCCAGTATTTTCCCTTCAAAAATGTTAATGAGTAGACCATTGTGCCGAAATGTATGACCCACTAACTTTGCTCTTCTACTCTTAATTGAATTCAGAAGGGATCTCTCTTCCATCACTTCATTAAGCACTTCTTCATTTGTTTTCCTATCCACCCAACTCGTCTTTGTTAGCCTTCTCCATATCCACATTTCTGCTGCTTCTAGTTTCTTGGCTTCTGCTTTTCCTATTGTCCATGTTTCACATCCATAAGTTAATACACAACTTACAAATGTTTTGGCAAATTTTTTCCTTACTTCCATGTTTAAATGGTTATTTGTGAGAAGATTCCTTTTGTTCTGAAATGCTTGTTTAGCCAGGTTTATTCTTCTCTTAATTTCTGTGTCACACTTGTTAAACTTATTGATAATGCTACCCAAGTAACAAAAACTTTCGACCTGGTCTAGGGCTGTACCGTCAAGCTGTATGTTGATTTTAAAATTTTCATTTGTTCTTCCGATCACCATGGTTTTTGTTTTCTTTTTATTGATCTTCATTTTAAAATTTTTTAATGCATCTGATAGAACTTTAAGCATTTTATTCATTTCCTTTTCTGAATCAGCCAAAATAACTATGTCATCTGCAAATCGAATGCTATGAATACTGACTCCATTTATTTTAATAACCCTTTGTTTTTCTTTTCATTTCTCTGATTGCTTCCTCAATGAACATATTAAACAGATGTGGCGATAATGGGCAGCCTTGTCTCACTCCTCTTCTTATTCTGGCTTCTTGTCTGCTCCCAACAATTATGCCGTAACTACTGTATAAGGGGGGAAAAAAAACCTTGAAAGATATAAATTAAAGAAAAGATAAATTCACATTTCAGTTAATATTTTTAACATTACTTAACTTAACATACAGTAGCCCTACTATAGTTGTCTATAATATGCAATTCTTTAAAATAAAAATACTAGAGTGAAAAATAAAATAATATATAATCAATAAAATGATCAACAACTGCAAGAAACACATTATGCCTACTAGTAAGCAAGATTACAAACTGAACCTGAAGAGATATTAAGTAAATTTTTTCTGCTTTCTTTTAAATACCAAAATATTGCATACTAGATGATTAAGCCCATTACACAGGCTGTGAAAATAATATTCCTACCATTATTGAATTTTGCTGATAGAACACTGAGGTTCTGAAACAGGAATGATCAATGTGGTCACAATGCTACAATTTAGCAACACCATCGCTAGAGTAAGTTGTAGGTAACCTTTAAAATGACTGTACAGCACTGCATAAAGCACAATAAGTAACCTTAACCGAAATTTAAAATTAGATTCTGACCCACTGACTGTCACACACGAATTGAATTTTGAACAGCATGGCGTACGAACACAACCCGCTTGAAATGTACGCTTGGCAAAAAATTAAATTTTGATCGAACCAACAGTAAACGTAAATTACATTTTGAACAGCATGACTTACATACATGACCCCTTGGTATGCTTGCTTGGCAAAGACTGAGGTTGCCTACATTAAGAATTGGCTGTTTGCTCCGAACATCCAACACAACTTTGTTACGGTGCTTTCTGATTGGTTGAACGAGGGGTGACACTGTCAGTCATGGCTACAATGACCTTGCAGGTGATAGGAGGCTGTGTAAAGACTAAAGAATGATACTTATAAAAAAATGACAAAACAGTACGCATACCATGGATACATGGTACCACAAGCAGCACAAGAAATGACAAAACACTACTGTCAATACCAAAAGCACAAAAAAGTAAAAATTAAATTTTGATGGAACCGACTGTGCTATCAGAATAAGCTTTTCACATACACACTCTCTAGGTCATGGAGAACATATGGTGAAAATTTCAGACCTCTAGGTCAAAGGGTTTCGGAGGAGTTCAATTACAAACACACATTTTAAAGTGCTTTTAATATAGATAAATAAGAGGGGTGTTCAATAAGAAATGCAACACTTTTTTTCCTTAAAGCAGGTTGGTTTTATTCAGGATTCGAATCAACATATTATTCCCCAATCTTTTGGCTACAAAACCCTACTTTTCAACATAATCTCCGTTCAATGCTACAGCCTTTCGCCACCTTAATGGGAGGGCCTGTATGCCTGCATGGTACCACTCTACTGGTCTATGTCAGAGCCAACGTCTTGCTGCATCAATAACATCCCCCACGAAGTGCTTCCCGTGGAGTGCATCCTTCATCGGGCCAAACAGGTGGAAGTCAGAAGGTGCGAGATCCGTGCTGTAGGGTGGATGAGGATGAACAATCTACTGAAGTTTTGTGAGCTGCTCTCGAGTGAGGAGACTTCTGTGAGGCCTTGCGTTATCATGGAGAATGAGAAGTTCGTTTGCATTTTTGTGGCGACGAACACACTGAAGTCTGTAGCAAGATTGAGATCGGAAATATACACACTAAACTTCACTAAAAAGTATATTTACCCAGGATGATCATTTCAACGGGTCTTCCCGCCATCATCAGCTGAAGACCCGTTGAAATGATCATCCTGGGTAAATATACCTTTTAGTAAAGTTTAGTGTGTATATTTCCGATCTCAATCTTGCTACAGATATCAACACTTCACTGTAAATTTCCATCTAATATTTACACTGAAGTCGTTTCTTCAGTTTCCTTAGAATAGCACAATACTCTTCAGAGTTGATCGTTTCCCCATGAGGAAGGACATCGAACAGAATAACCCCTTCAGAGTGCCAGAAGACCGTAGCCATGACTTTACCAGCTGAGGGTATGGCTTTGAACTTTTTCTTCCAAGGAGAGTTGGTGTGGTGCCACTCCATGGATTGCCGTTTTGTTTCAGGTTCGAAGTGATGAACCCATGTTTCATCACCTGTGACAAGGTTTGACAATTTTCACCATCAGCCTCATAACGAGCAAGCAATTCCGCACAGATGAGAGTGGTACCATGCAATCATACAGGCCCTCCCATTAAGGTGGCGTAAGGCTGTAGCATTGAACGGAGAACATGCTGAAAAGTAGGGTTTTGTAGCAAAAAAATTGGAGAATATTGTATTTGAATCCTGAATAAAACCAACCTGCTTTAAGAAAAAAAAATGTGTTGCATTACTTATTGAACACCCTCGTAGATATGTAAATCATTCTCAATTCTTTTTGTGCTAAGTAGCGTATAAATTTTCATTGCATTAGGTTTGTTGCCTTGCCAGGAATTTTCATTGCATTAGTACATGAATGATGACACCACAGTATAAGTATTAATACAGTAAAGAAACTGTGTGTTAAAAGTCCTATGACAACATGTTGACTGGACGACACTAGCGCTCCATGCGGAGATTGAGTAAAGCTACATTCTCATCATATGAAATGGCTTGGGAAAATACATAAACACATCGCAAAATATGTTATGTCAAAAGAGGAAAAGAGAAAAATACAGAATATTTTTATTTAATGCAAATCTAATTTTAAATTTAAGAAATAATAAAACAGATAATGTATTATATTCTAGTTAAGAAGAGGTAAACAATACCTAAATAGGCTACTGTTAAAGACTGTACCTAGGCCTAGTATTTTTCCTTTAAAATCATTGCCCTTTAATATAATTTATAATTCAAATTATGATAATAAATAGCCTACATATTAATTACGTAAATTATATTATAGGTCTGTTCGAGCAAGCAACATGTTTCCACTTTAGAATGTTTCAAACTGTCCGCTTGCAATGTCCCGCTTTGATTGTCTGTTTGTTCCCGCGTCAAGGCATTGTGGGATCATGCATGACTTGCTAATTTCCTTTGTTTTATGCGGTGGCTTAGCGTCACCCCAGTTAGTATTGTACGAGACCTCACTCAGATCACAAGTGTATCTAGTAGGCTCGAGTCATTCCCGCTTTTTCTACCAAGTTTTCTTAAACTTGCTCTGGAAGCGGTGAATAGTCACAATTGTGCGCAATTGTGGCTCTCAGTAATTATTCATACATAATTACATATAATTCATAAAGTTCGCGAGTGAATTCTCCGAATTACAGAAGTTTGATATTTCGCAACAGTGGTGCAACCCACGCTACATGTTTCAGTGCTTATATCAGCTTTTACGACTAAACTACATACAAAAGTTTAGTGTTAACTTCAAGTGCAATTTAATCTACGCATTTTAAGATATTATTTATCAAGTTTTTCAAGAAATTAATATTTACAGACACGTGTGAAAACGTACTCTTGCATCTTATGTATCAGTGTTTCTTTTCAATTAGTTTCAATAATTATTGTGTGTGAATTTAGTAAGTTGTGATTATTTCATATATAAATTGTTCTCCTTAAGTATTCCGTGGATTCCTGATACCAGAGTCCTGAGGTTACAGTCTATTTGCTCTCTTTTTGATTCATTCGAATCTGGTCCTCATCTAGCTATTCAGAGGTGGCTAATCTTTCCTATCTTATGCACTTCCAACTGAAGTCCCTTCTAAACCTAAAACCAACATTTTATTCCTATTTGGGACGTATCTTTTCCCGATCCCAAACATTTGGTTCCTCATCGGACCGGATTACTAAGGAAACAATTTCATTATTCACACACATATATATGGTTTGTCTCGGCTTATCGATCTCGTTCATTGTATGCAGACTCAACCGCGACGGCATCCGCGTAATCAAGAGCTACGATTTCTAGTACATAAACTCTGTATCATCTATTCGGCAGTGCTTCAGTACTACAGAAAACACAACAGCTCAAAAGACTTCAAGAAGGCAGTGATCATCACACCAGAACATCACATGTGCAGTGACAACTCTACAAAGTTCTCAAAGTGTTACAAATAATATCATTATATCATCATGGAGAGTCAAATCAAGGATCTGATCAAGAAAAGGGGTTTCATCAAGAGAAAAATCACCTTTATTCAGAAATTCTACGATAGCATCCAGGAAGAAATTGATGTGTTTCATCTTAAAGTGAAATATGACAGCCTCAATAATCTTTTTGATAAATATGAAACTGTACAAGCTGAAATTGAATCGCTAATAGTAGAACAAGAAGACATCGAAGTTCACATGCAGTATGACGAAGAGATAAGTAGTAGTTATGATCTGTTGAAATCTAAACTTAGTGCGCTCATTGTTCAGCATGAACAGCCACTTCGTAGCATAAGTCCAATAGGCAGTGAGCGATCTCATAACAGTGCCAATTCACATCATACTTGTCAGTCAGCTGTTTCTCAGTGCAACAATAGGCCAATACAACTTCCTGCTATACAGTTTCCTACTTTCTCTGGTGACATCACAACGTTCAAGCATTTCCAAGACACGTTCGGCAGTCTTGTAGCCAATAATGCAGCCTTAGAACCGATACAGAAATTGCATTACCTTCTGTCATCATTAAAGGGCCAGGCACACGCATTGATAAAAAATCTACCAGTGACTAGCGAAAATTTCAGTGTAGCATGGAATCTAATATGTTCCAGGTACGATAATACAAGAATTATCGCCACAGCTCACGTACGTAATCTACTCTCTTTACCAACGATGAAGAGTGAAAATGTGAATGATCTTCGTAGTATTCTTAACAAATTCCAAAGCAACATAAATGCTATGGAAGCGTTACATGTAGAGATACCATTACACGATGTTATGCTCATGCAGTTAATCTTGGACAGCCTTTGTGAGAGCGTACGCAAAGAATGGGAGGGAAGAATTGATTCTCAGAACTTCACACCACTTCAAGACCTCATCAAGTTTTTAGAAGCTAAGGCAAATTCCCTTGAAGTATTGGCAGATGCAAACAACACGTCCAGCCCATCTAAGCACAAAGGTGAGCAAAGTACGAAGAAGAAGTCAGAGAAACACACTCGTCATTCTTATGTTGCTACAAAAGGAGACACGTGCCCATGCTGCGATGATAATCACAATTTATTAAATTGTGAGAACTTCCAAAAACTAAGTGTATCACAACGATGGGATGTCATTAAATCTAAACGCTAGTGTTTTAACTGCTTCTCTCCTAACCACAGAAGAGATCAGTGCAAGCTAAAATCGTTTTGCAAATGTGGGAAAGGCTTTCATAGTAAATGGTTACACAATGACACACATTCAAGTGAAAAGGTTTCTCGCCAGAATACTTTTTCAGAAAGTTCTATACCCAGCACGGCAACAAACACTCCAGCTAGTTACTGTTCTATAAAAGAAAAGGCTAGCCAATGTGAAATTCTTCTTGCAACTGCAGTGGTCGAAATAGAAGACAAAAATGGAAAACTTGTAAAATGCAGAGCTTTACTTGATTCTGGTAGTCAGATTAATTTCATCACGGAAGATTTGGCAAGGAAGTTACAATTACCAACTACCGCAGTGGATACTCACATAAGAGGTATCAATGGCACCTCAGCTTGTGGTCACAGCATCACTATTAATATGAGATCCAGGATCCACGCTTTCCAAGCTAACCTAAACTGCCTAGTTTTACCTCACATTGTAAATAAGCTTCCTGCTGTCCAAATTGACCCATACAAATTCAATATTCCCAGCGAACTTCCATTAGCTGATCCTAAATTCCATGTACCTGGTGATGTACAATTGCTAATTGGTGCCAACTTATTCTTCCAATTAATCACAAATGAGAGAATAGTTAAACCAAATCAGCCTGTTCTGACCAACACGGAACTTGGTTGGATAATCAGTGGTACAGTTCCTAAGTCTGCCATTAAAAACAAGAAGGTGACGTTCTCACAGCATAACTTGTTTGTAACTGTCGACAACGTGGACAGGCAACTAAGGCAATTTTGGGAGCTGGAAGACTTCCCCAGCGCAGTACACACCAAAGAGGAACGTGAATGTGAAGAACACTACGTAGAAAACACTACTCGTGCAACTGATGGTGCATTCGTAGTGCAACTCCCCAAGAATCAACCTGTAGATTCTCTGGGCGAATCTAGGCAACAAGCTATAAAACGCTTAGGACACCTGGAACGCAAACTTCAAGCTAACCCTAGCTTAAAAGAAGACTATTCCAAATTTCTGGAAGAGTATTGAAATCTAGGCCACATGAAGAAGGTTTCACTTCCTCAACCTGGAGAAAAGTGTTACTACTTGCCGCATCATGCTGTTATAAAACCTAGTTCAACTAGCACGAAAACCCGAGTTGTATTCGATGCCTCAACAAAGTCGTCTTCAGGCAAGTCATTGAACGACATCTTGAAACTAGGGCCAACTATACAAGACTATCTTTCATCTATTGTACTTCGGTTCCGCACCTACAAGTATGCATTTTCAGCAGACATTTCTAAAATGTACAGACAAGTAAGAATGCATATGGATGATCAGAATCTTCAAAGAATTGTGTGGCGTTCAAGTCCTAATGAACCCATACAAGACTACGCTCTAACTACTGTTACTTATGGTACCAAATCTGCATCATTTTTGGCCATAAGATCTTTACATCAGCTTGCGCTAGAAGAAGAAGAGAAGTATCCGCTTGCTGCTCAGGCAGTACGGGAATCATTTTATGTTGATGACTGTTTAGCAGGCCACAATGACATCCAAGAAGCCCTGAAACTGCAAAGGGAGCTTACAGATATGCTCAATTGTGGTGGATTTCCTCTGCGAAAATGGTGTTCCAATCATGAAGCTTTATTGGAATCAGTACCTCCTTCACATCGAGAAACTCAATTGCCCCTGGCACTTGATAACAATGAAAACATACATGCCCTAGGCTTACTTTGGCATCCAGTTAATGATGAATTCCAGATCCAATCACATCCTTCACTCCAAACCCATGTGCAAGGTAAACTAACCAAACGAAATATCCTTTCACTTATTTCATCTATCTTTGATCCGCTAGGATTAGCTAGCCCTATTGTCATAAATGCTAAAATCTTTATGCAATCTCTCTGGATTGAGAAATTAGACTGGGATGAAACCGTACCTGTGCATCTGGAGAAGAAATGGATGGAAATCTGTGAAACATTAGCTACTATTCACACCTTGCGTATTCCCAGATATGTGCTTACATCTGGTACAGTGCAGGACATTCAATTACATGGTTTCTGTGACGCCTCCGAGAAGGCGTATGGAGCTTGTATATACATTCGTTCTGTAAATAGTGAAGGTGAAACTACTATTCAACTATTATGTTCAAAATCTAAGGTTTCTCCTCTAAAGAAGCAAACCATTCCACGCCTTGAACTATGTGGTGCACTTCTGCTCGCTAAATTATACAACAAAGTGCTAAGTGACCTCAAGGTACAACCTTCACAAAGTTTTTTGTGGTCAGATTCTACTGTGGTACTTTCTTGGCTCAAAACTGATGCACGAAAGTGGAAAACCTTTGTTTCAAATCGTGTGTCACAGATACAAGAACGTTCGGAGACTGCTACATGGCGCCACATTGCCACACATGATAATCCAGCAGATCTTGTCTCAAGAGGAATTTCTTGTGAGCAGTTATCTGAAATCGATTTGTGGTGGCACGGTCCTAACTGGTTATCTTCACCAGAGACATCCTGGCCAAAACAACCACAACAACTAAGTGTTCCTGATTCATCAGAACAACTTACAAATGTCTGTCTGGTGTCAACAATGGAAAAAGAACATTTTCTTACAAGATTCTCAGATCTCCGACGCCTGCAAAGAGTAACATGCTACATGAATAGATTTATTGCTGCATGTCGCCATGAAACAAAATTTCATGGACCTATTACAGCTGAAGAGCTTCAACAAGCTTTACAAACTTGTGTTAAAAGTGCTCAACATCCATCTTTTAAGAGTGAAATTGCAGATCTTAAAAATATGAAAGAAACTTCTGCTAAAAGTTCTATTCATGCATTAACACCATTTCTGGACGAAAATGGTCGTCTACGAGTTGGTGGTCGCATAGATAAATCTCATCTTGCATATGATGCTAAACATCAGATCATATTGCCAACCAAGCACCATCTGACTGCTCTAATTGTAAAGCATGAACATTTTAAACTTCTACATGCTTCACATCAGCTGACAATAGCTTCCTTAAGACAAGCATATTGGATCCCTTGCGTGCGCAGACTGGTGAAATCTGTTCTACACAAGTGTCTGACTTGTTATAAACTAAAGGCACAATCTGCTCAACAGCTGATGGGCAATCTTCCTAACTACAGAGTAACTCCTGTTAGGCCCTTTCTACGCACAGCAGTAGATTATGCTGGTCCCTTCAGCATAAGATACGGATCGCCTAGAAGTAAAATCATTGCCAAGGCATACGCTGCAATCTTTGTATGTCTTGTAACTAAAGCCATTCATATTGAATTGGTATCGGACCTCACATCAGAAGCTTTCTTAGCCGCGCTAAGAAGATTTACTTCCCGTCGTGGCCTATGCAAGGATATCTTCAGCGATAACGGCACTAATTTCATAGGCACGAATCACAAACTGAAAGATCTTCGTATTCTACTACAATCCGAAGAATTTCAGAAGTCAGTTCAAGATTTTGCTGCAACCAATGATTATACCTGGCATTTTCTTCCACCTGCTTCTCCGCATTTCGGTGGGTTACATGAAGCCGCGGTGAAATCTATGAAGTTTCACCTAAGGAGAACGATGGGTGCACAAATCCTCACATTTGAACAGCTTTGCACTCTACTCACTCAGATCGAGGCTTGTTTGAATTCCAGACCACTCGTTCGTCTTAGTGACGACCCAAATGACTGTTCATATCTTTCACCTGGGCATTTCCTCATCGGTGAGCCTCTCACCTCTCTGCCATCTCATTCTCCCACAGATGATATGAAATGTCTTGAAAAATGGCAAATTCTACAAAATCATCTGCATCAGATATGGAAAAGATGGTCTTCCGAGTATTTGCATACACTTCAGCAGCGACAAAAATGGTCATCTTCCAGTGAGAATCTGCGAGAAGGTATCTTAGTCATTCTGAAGGAAGACAACTTAGCCCCACTTCAATGGAAGATAGGCATCATTACCAAGGTGCATCCGGGAGAAGACGGTCTAATTCGTGTGGCGACAGTTCGCACTCCTAGTGGTGAATATAAGCGCCCATTAGTGAAATTATGTCCATTGCCAGATCAATAATAAGTGTAATACATTGCAATCAATATTTCATATCTCTTTATCGTCTTACAAGCAATTATAGTGTAGACAAACCGTTACATTGTAATAAGTGTTTTTTGGTTTTTCTCCTTACACAATAAGGTTTTATTTTCTCATAATGGAGATAAACTGTGTTATTGTGATGTATATAATAAGTGTTTTTCTTTGTTATTTCTCCATTTGAATGTATTTTTCATAGCTTGCTCTTTATCTATTTTGTTGAACTAAATAGTTCAAAGGGGCCGGTATGTTCGAGCAAGCAACATGTTTCCACTTTAGAATGTTTCAAACTGTCCGCTTGCAATGTCCCGCTTTGATTGTCTGTTTGTTCCCGCGTCAAGGCATTGTGGGATCATGCATGACTTGCTAATTTCCTTTGTTTTATGCGGTGGCTTAGCGTCACCCCAGTTAGTATTGTACGAGACCTCACTCAGATCACAAGTGTATCTAGTAGGCTCGAGTCATTCCCGCTTTTTCTACCAAGTTTTCTTAAACTTGCTCTGGAAGCGGTGAATAGTCACAATTGTGCGCAATTGTGGCTCTCAGTAATTATTCATACATAATTACATATAATTCATAAAGTTCGCGAGTGAATTCTCCGAATTACAGAAGTTTGATATTTCGCAACAGTGGTGCAACCCACGCTACATGTTTCAGTGCTTATATCAGCTGTTACGACTAAACTACATACAAAAGTTTAGTGTTAACTTCAAGTGCAATTTAATCTACGCATTTTAAGATATTATTTATCAAGTTTTTCAAGAAATTAATATTTACAGACACGTGTGAAAACGTACTCTTGCATCTTATGTATCAGTGTTTCTTTTCAATTAGTTTCAATAATTATTGTGTGTGAATTTAGTAAGTTGTGATTATTTCATATATAAATTGTTCTCCTTAAGTATTCCGTGGATTCCTGATACCAGAGTCCTGAGGTTACAGTCTATTTGCTCTCTTTTTGATTCATTCGAATCTGGTCCTCATCTAGCTATTCAGAGGTGGCTAATCTTTCCTATCTTATGCACTTCCAACTGAAGTCCCTTCCAAACCTAAAACCAACATTTTATTCTTATTTGGGACGTATCTTTGCCCGATCCCAAACAGGTCTGTCACGTTGTTCATCCTGCACGTCATTGTTGACAGTGTATTTTGATTCTTTGCCTTATATGGCAATATACGACTTCAATTTATCGTAGGTCTATGTAGCGTCAATTACTGCAGGATGGACTTCATTAAACAAAACAAAAAATTCAGGAGCATTTGGAATTGAAGACACCGTCGGTACAGCAGTTTTAATTAACGAGTTTTTATAGGAATTCATAAACTGTCTGTTTTCAGCGTGTGTCAAGCATAGACGGTAATTTTCACTCAAATATTTTACATATTTTGTTACTAGGTTTTCTTGTCGACCATTAATGACCTATTTTATACACCAGAAATCATTATAACAGAATAAAATATAAAAATATTACATTAAAGTAACTTGAAACATAACCACACCAGAATCACGAGTAAGCCAGTAGACCTACAATAAATATTACTTATTTTCGTTCTTACCTTTCTGGATGTTTCAAGAAAGTGAGGAAATGCAATTCAGGATTTTGTCTTTTATTAGTACTGAAATTTACAGCAGAATAATAAGGTCCTTTCGAATATAGCGTGTTCTAATAAATACAACACTCCTATTTATTTACATACTTCCCGGAGTAGTTTCTGTAGTCTTACTATATGGCCGCTACGATCGCTAGTAAATGAGCGCGCATGCTCGGCTGGCAGAAAAACGGGCTGAGTTTCTGTACTGTATTAATACTTATACTGTGATGACACTGATAAAAGTTAATAGAAAAAATATCTGATCCATTAACCACAAATATACAAACATAATATGCACTCCAACTCAGGGCATTCTTATGGCTTTGTCATTTAACCCACCCTCTTACTGTTTATACCTTGTCCTTTAAAACATCTCCCTGTATATACTACCTAGTTCTTCTGACCTTCCAGTTAACATTTGCAGAAAGCTGTATTTTATGATCTTTGACAAAAGAAAGTCACATTATTATTTCAGATGATAAAAATCTCAATCCATTTCATTTTTCATCACTTGTCAGGAAAAGTAATTTTTATATAAATGAAGAATACTACCGTGGAATGCAAGAAGTGACCAAGTGGCAAAAAGACTACAAATTGAAAAATCTCTATCACATTGTAAAAAATGTGTGTAAAATACACAGAGCAAAAATAAATTTCAAAATAACTTTTACTTCCTTGCATATACGTAGTATAGAGAAAGTATTGTGATCATGACAAAAAATAAAAATCGAGATGACACCGGGAAAAGCATGTTTCAATGATGCCTAGAAACCGAAAAAAATGTTTTTGGAATGACGTCTGTCTGTCTGTGGACAAGCACAGCAGGTCAACGGTTCATTGTATGTACTTCATTTTTTGAATTAAGTACTTTTTTGGAATTTTATAGAACCACCCAGAAATTGAGTTTTATAACTGAAATACTAAGGGGACTTTTCATGAAAGTTTTTTGAAAAAATTTTAATAAAAATTTAAAATTGGAAACTCTTATCTATGACGAACAAAATGGCTAATCCGTTTTTCTGCTAAAATGGCTTAAGAGGGTACTTTACTCGTATTCAATTTTTCTAGGCTATTTCCATTACATTGGGTGATACATGGAAACTTGGTAAGTCAAGTTGTAGAGAAAATGAAAAAGAACATTTTTTGTTAAACACATTTCTTTATAAATTTATTATGTATCAAGATAAAAACGAAATAACATGACTTAAATGAGAATTTCAGAACAAACATTTTGATTAAAATATGAATATTCTTTTGTTGCCCATATAGAGCGTGGGCTGCTGTATACCCCCCATCCCCCCCCCCCCCCCCCCGTGGGATTTTCCGACTCGCATATCTTTTTGTTGGTATTGCCATCTAGTTTCAGTTTTTAGTTGTTTGCCCCTTATCAATTACAGCCAGGGCCGTCGCGTGGTTTGTTGGCGCCCGGGGCAAGATTTCGTCAGGCGCCCCCCCCCCAAACTCAATCTCACGTGCACCCACCTGACATTCCACCTATCTGTAAGGATTCAAACACAAACACACAGCGAGCGACGTGATGTGACACTATCAAATACATATAAACATTTGGGATTAAACACGCAATGAGCGACGTGACTTGGGGCGACGTGGACTGCACAAGTTCCAAGCCGCATCGCGTCCAGTCGCTCGTTAGCCAAGTTGCGCATCGGGTTGCGTCGCTGTCTGTGTTTTTGTGCCCAAAAGAGACACCTAATCGGATTACCTTACAAAAATACCAGAAATAAAATTATTTAAATTTTTTTAATAAGATTGTATTGAAAATCAAATTAATACAAGTTTAGTAATGTTAGAAAATGTTAAAAACCATAAAAAATGCTATAGACGTTATTAATGAACTACAAATTAATAGTGTGGGAAACCTCGATACACACATTGAATAGAATATAGAAAAGGGAACCGCGTTTATCAAATTAAGATAAGGTACTAAACAATAAATGGCATTCGCCTGGTTTTTGCACGAGCAAATGTCGTTAGAATTTCCTTCAAGTCTATTTTTTGTGCTTCATCGTTTTCAATGGACAAGATGGCCAGAGAATTCAGTCTCTCCTCTTCGGAAGTTCATCGTAAATATGTCTTTATAAGGAAATATTTATTTTGGGATAACTTAGCAAATATAGACCTAAAGTTATTGGTGTCAAATATTTATTTGTTCAATAAAAACACACAACGTAATATTCAAAATTCAGTTATACCTAACTTAAAAAAATATGTTATGCACATACTACTTATTTTTTCAAATTTTGTTTTATTTTTGCCGTTGCCACAGCGCCCCCCCCCCCCGGGGCGATCGCCCCGCCCACGCGACGGCCCTGATTACAGCATTTACCCGGAAACCCCGGAAAACTACGAAAATCCGGAGAAAACTAGTTTGTTTTAATTTTTCTTTGTTCTTTGCTCCTAATATGCCCAGGGAATTTCTGAATCAAATATTTTTTGTTGGTATTGCCATCTAGATTAAGTTTTTAGTTGTCTGCCCCTTATCAATTACAGCATATCCCCGGAAAACAACGGAAATCCGGAGAAATGACTTTGTTTTTATTTGTCTTTGTTCTTTGCTTCTAATATGCCCATGGAATTTTTGACTCACGTATTTTTTGTTGGTATTGCCATCTAATTTAAGGTTCAGTTGTTTGCCTCTTACCAATTACAACATATCCCCGGAAAACCCGGAATTCCACGTATAAACGGAGAAAATGACAATGTTTTATTTTTGTAATCTTTGTTATTTGCTTCTAATATTCAAAGGGAATTTCTGACTCATATGTTTTTTTTTGTTGGTATTGCCATCTAGATTAAGGTCTCAGTTGTTTGCCCATTATCAATTACAGCATATCCCCGGAAAACTCCGAACACCACGGAAATCCGGAGAAAATTACTTTGTTTTAATTTTTTTAAAATATTAGTTCTTTGCTCCTAGTATTCAAAGAGAATTGGTGACTCATATGTTTTTGTATTGGTATTACCATCTAGATTAAGGTTTCAGTTGTTAGCTCCTTATCAATTACAGCATATCCCCGGAAAACTCCGAAAACCACAAAAATCCGCAGAAAATGAGTTCGTTTTAATTTAATAAAAATCTTTGTTCATGGATCCTAATATTCCCAGGGAATTTCTGACTAACATATTTTTTGTTGGCATTGTCATCTAGATTAAGGTTTCAGTTGTTTGCCCGTTATCAATTACAACATATCCCTGTAAAACCGGAAAACCACGGAACTCCACGGAATTTCTAGAACTCGGAACTTGTGATCTAGAGTCATTGAAACCGTTATTGCGAAGTAATTCTACTTCAGGTGTGTCATTTGCAGGTTCAAAAGGGTGAGTATGTGGACTACGAGATATCTGCCATAATTGTGATGGTCACATGCAAAGAAAATGGGAATCATATCTTCTCAACATGCCAAGTGTAAGCCAAAGTTTTCTTTAGTTGCTCGCTGAAATCTCAAAATCAAAGACACTTTGTCCATATCACCAATCCAAAATTATGCTGTTTTACCCAATGTCCCTTCTATAACTTCAGTTAAGAAAGTTTCATTGTGACTGTGGAAGGTTTGGCAAGATAAATTATCATTCACAGATGTCAAATTAGAATATGAAGGGTGTGCTGCCAGGTTTTCAATCGCTTTCATCCCTTCAGCAACAGGATTTTTTCCAGTATTATTTGTCATGCTGTAATTGGTAAGGGGCAAACAACTGAAACCTTAAACTATATGGCAATAGCAACAAAAAGTGTGATTCAGAAATTCCCTGGGAATATTAATATCAAAGAACAAAGATTTTTATAAAATTAAAACAAACTCATTTTCTCCGGATTTTCGTGGTTTTCGGAGATTTCCGGAGATATGCTGCAATTGATAAGGGGAAAACAACTAATCCCTTAATCTAGATGGCATTACCAACTCAAAAGCATATGAGTCACAAATTCCCTTTGAATATTAGGAGCAAAGAACTAAGATTTAAAGAAATCAAACAAAGTAATTTTCTCCGGATTTCCGTGGTTTTCAGGGTTTACACGGATTTGCTGTAATTGATAACGGGAAAACAACTGAAACCTTAAACTAGATAGCAATACAAAAAAAAAAAAAAAAAAAAAAACACATGAGTCAGAAATTCCCTGCGAATATTAGGAGCAAAGTACAAAGATTTTAAAGAAATTTTTAAAAAGTCAATTTCTCCGGATTTCCGTGGTTTTCGGAGTTTTCTGGAGATGTGCTATAATTCATAAGGGGCAAACAACTGAAACCTTAATCTAGATGGTAATGCCAACAAAAAAATATGAGTTAGAAATTCTCTTCGAATATTAGGAGCAAAGAACAAAGTTTTAAAAATAAAATAAAAAGTAATTTTCTCCGTATATACGTGGTTTTCCGGGGATATGCTGTAATTGGTAAGGGGCAAACAACTGAAACCTTAATCTAGATGGCAATACCAACACAAAAACATATGATTCACCAATTCCCTTTGAATACCAGGGGCAAAGAACAAAGATTTTCAAAAAATTAAACGAAGTCAATTTTTCCGGATTTCCGTGGTTTTTGGTGTTTTCCGGGGATGTGCTGTAATTGATGGGGGTACGCCGTAGCGTGGTGGTTGAGGCGCTGCGCTACAAACCGGAAGGTCGCGGGTTCGATCCCCGATGGGGTCGGAGTTTTTCAACTGGCCTAATCCTTCTGGTGGCACTATGGCCCTGGGGTCGACTCAGCCTCTAATAGAAATGAGTACCAGGAGCAATCCTGGGGGTAAAGGCGGCCGGTGCGTAAGGCTGACAACCTTACCACCTTCATGTGCCGAGTGTCCAAAATCTGGGAGCCTCAACCTCCTGGAACCCTTTGGGCCTCCATGGCGTGTATAGGGAATACTTTACTTTACTTTACTATGCTGTAATTGATAAGGGGCAAACAACTGAAATCTTAATCTAGATGGTAATGCCAACAAAAAAACATATGAGTCAGAAATTCCCTTTGAATATTAGGAGCAAAGAACAAAGATTTAAAAAAATAAAACATAGTCATTTTCTCCGTATACACGTGGTTTTCCGGGGATATGTTGTAATTTGTAAGGGGCAAACAACTGAAGCCTTAAACTAGATGGCAATACGAACAAAAATGTGTGAGTCAGAAATTCCCTGGGAATATTAGGGGCAAAGAACAATAAAAAATTAAAACAAACTCATTTTCTCCGGATTTTCGTAGTTTTCCGATAAGGGGAATTGATAAGGGGAAAACAAGTAAAATCTTAAACTAGACGACAATACCAGTGTCAGAAAATCCCATGGTCTAATAGTAACAAGAATACCATACTCTAGATATTGTTGTGAAATGTAGTCAGTTTACCACAGTCGTAATGAACACACCAAAATCAATTAGAGCGAGGTGGTATAGGGTAATAGGGAAGAGGTCCTGGGCACAAAACAAATTTCGTGGCCACCGAAATTTGCCAGTAAACTCTTGTAATAACTCATTCGTGCAGGATTTGCTTCTATTGTTCGGCTATATCTCAACGTATCCTGCATTTTGGCCTTTGAGTTTGAAGAAACCATGCAAACCCCAAATTATTATTGATGTTGTTATTGTTATTATTATTATTATTATTATTATTATTACTACTACTACTATTATTTCACGGTAAAAGCATTGAACATAAATATCGACCCTGATGATTTCCATCCTAGATACTTGTTACTTTTATGAAAATGTAATCAATAAAATTTAATTGCTTCTATAATTTACTTTTTTCTGTGCTAGCCTTTAACACGTATATGCAAGAAAGTTTGTGCAACATATTTTTGCACCATTTATTTAAAAATTAGTGTGAAAAATACACTGTGGAGCAAATTACATGAGCAAATACGGTTAAGTAGCTAGATCTGGCAGTTCTAGCATTAAATTTTAAGCCTTTCAGAGTTGAAATTATATTTTGATATAAGTATTCATCACATAAAACTACTGCTATAGTTGATATGAACTAGGAAAATTTTAGCTTATAATTCAGCATTTATGCCATTTTTGCGGTGATGCATATGTAAGTCAATAGTAGTGAAAAAGTTTATGTTAATTTCTTTTTCACAAAATGAAGTATTATTTAATCTCCAAGTACAGTGACTCAAATAAAAAATGTTAAAATGAAAGTTTTAACACTATAGTTCAGAAGTTTCCTATAATAAATGGTGCAAAATATGTTGCACAAACTTTCTCGAATATACGTGTTAAGGGCTAGCACAGAAAAAAGTAAATTATAGGGACAATTAAATTTTATTTATTGAATTTTCAGAAAACCAATAAGTAGGATATCTAGAATGGAAAGCATCAGGGTCGGTCTTTATATTCAATGCTTTTACCGTGAAATAATAATAATAATAATAACAACAACAATAGCAACAACAATAATAACTTGGGATTTGCATGATTTCCTTAATCTCAAAGTC
The DNA here is from genome assembly GCA_964059195.1 of Ectobius pallidus. Taxonomy (NCBI): domain Eukaryota; kingdom Metazoa; phylum Arthropoda; class Insecta; order Blattodea; family Ectobiidae; genus Ectobius; species Ectobius pallidus. The sequence continues at coordinate 54,257,534 of CAXKWD010000009.1, forward strand.
AAAAATGTAAGATACATTGAGATATAGCCAAACTATAGAAGCAAATGCTGCACTAATGAGTTATTACAAAGAGTCTACTGGTAAATTTGGGTGGCCATGAGGTTTGATTTGAACCCAGGACCTCTTCCGTATTACCCTATACCACCTTGCTCTCGCTCTGATTTTATTGATTTTGGTGTGTTCATTACGACTGTGGTGAACTGACTATATGTCACAACAATACCTAGATTATAGTATTCTTGTTACTATGGGCAACAAAAGAATATTCATATTTTAATCAAAATGTATGTTCTGAAATTCGGATTTAAGTAATGTTATTTCGTGTTTATCTTGATACCTACTAATTTTATGAAGAAATGTATTTAACAAAAAATGTTCTTTTTAATTTTCTCTACAACTTTACTGTGGTAGGTTTTCATGTATCGACTACTGTAATGGAGAAAATCTAGAAAAATTGAAAATGGATAGGAGTAAAGTACCCCCTAAGTAATTTTTGCAGAGAAACTGATATAGCCATTTTATTATTCATATATAAGAGTATCCAATTATAAATTTTTATTAAAATCGTTAGAGCCAATTTTTAAAAAATCAAAATTTTTAAAAAAGTTTTCATGAAAAGTCCCCTTAATATTTTAGTTATAAAACCAAAATTCTGGGCGGTTCGATAAAATTTCGAAAAAGTCCTTGATTCAAAAAATGAAGTAAATACAATGAACCGTTTATCTGCTGTGCTTGTCCACAGACGGACGGACAGACATCATTCCAAAAACACCTTTTTTCAGTTTATAGGCATCATGAAACATGCTTTCCCGGTGTTATCTCGATTTTGATTTTTTGTCACGATCACAATACTTTCTCTATACGAGAAAGTATATATGCGAGAAAGTAAAAAGACATAAAATACAGGTCATTCTCGGAACATATGAGGCCATGCGACTGGCAGGGAAAAATTAACGTGGAAAGCGCAATACACGATATTCAACTTAATGTATTGTCATAATTCATTTTGCATTGTGTCATGGCGCCACAACAAATGTTAACTTGAAAGTGTAGTTAGGGCTGTAATTGACATGCTGGGGCTGGATGTCTCAGGAAGGGGCTGGCACGCTCCACCGAATTTGTGGGCGGTTTAACCAGTGGAAATACCGTCGGTTTCCAGAGAGGTATATGCTTGTTTACGCCAGGCTTTGTTTTCCTGATGGAAACCTTCAGTTCCTACAGGATAACAGCCCAATCCACACTGCTCGATCGGTTCAAACCTGGTTCGCTGAAAGACCATATATTGAAATGATAGACTTTCCAGCGCGTTCCCCAGATTTAAATCCTATTGAGAATGTGTGGGCGGAAGTAAAGAAGCATATGAGAAGGAACTGGCCGAACCCACCTCCAGGTTCTGAAGCAGAACTGTGGGAACTAATTCAAACTGCTTGGGACATGTGATAGACAAGGATAATTATTTTCTAAACCTTGTAGAGTCAATGCCCAACAGAGTGAGGGAAGTTATAGTAATGGATGGTGGATGGACTTCCTACTGAGTGTGTGGCTCTTTTTTTCACTTATTCTTATTTAAGTTCATTATAATGTTTCATTATGTTATCTTCTATTTTCAGTATATATATTCCTTATTATTTTATGCCTCAGATACGCATTTGTTGTAAAATCATACTTTCTTTCTTGCTTTCCTTTGTGTGTCCAAAATTCAACACCAACAATGATAATTCAATAGAAGTAATTATTATTTTATTGCAGTCATTGCCGCGTTTGAAAAAATAAACATAAATAAAAATTAAAAATATACAAGACCCCACTAAGAATCGAACCCTGGTCCCACACGTTCAATTCCGATGTCCTGACCAGTACGCTATTGTGAACAGATGAGAATAGCATAGATCAGCGTTTCTCAACCTATGGTCCGCGGACCACTGGTGGTCCACGAAGATGGTGCAGATGGTCCGCAGACATAATTAAAAAATATCATAAAGCAAGTGGAAAGTAAAGAAATAAAAATAAAAAAATTCACGTAATTCTTTATAATGACCTATAATTAATACCCCAAATATTAAGAATATAAACATGGGATGTAAAATTAGGGGTCCGTAAAATTTTGTAGACATTATAGAGGTCCTCGGGTACAAAAAGGTTGAGAAACGCTGGCACAGATAATTCTAATGAGATTGTAATATCCGAGCTTGAACATATGTTTAAGCCAAAGTTAATGATTTTGCACTACAAGTACTGGTATTATAAAATAAAATTTAAAAAAAATGCTCCTTGAATAAACGTATTCCTCGTGAATTTATTCATTATTAATATCATAAGAACTTGGACGCAAGAATATAGCGGACGTGAGGCACATAGCCACAGTCTTCTATATATGTTCGTTTTGGAACAAAACTGACTAAATAATCAAGAAAATGCATGGATAGACAAGAGGCAGGTGTGAACCTAACCTTAAGTCTTCCGGTACATGCGCATATGCTCGTTCGTGGTATTTTACAAAATAAAGCCCGATGTTTTTTATCTGATCGACTGTACAATTAACCCTATTTGGACGGTTCAGTGCCAGAGATGACTAAGGGCCACCGAGGGTAGTGTTATTCAATTTAAATTGTCACCTAACTTAGGGATCTCACACACTAGGTAATATAATAGAAAGTGTAATCAATGTATGTCTAGATCAAAATCAGGGAAACTAGGAATGAGGAAGGAAGATGGGAATTTGAAGAGTCATAGAAGTGAAGGATTGAGAACTAAAACAGAGAATATTAATAAAATATATGAAGTTTTTAAAAGAAAAAAGAAAGAAGAAGCAAAGGAAAAACTAAATATTAACCATAAAATTAGAATAGCCACATGGAACGTAAGAAGCTTATACTCTGGGAAACTTGAGACAGTCATTAGGGAAGCTGACCAAAGGAAAATAGACATACTAGGATTAAGCGAAGTAAGGTGGAATGGTGATGGTTACTTTCATAAAGAGGGTAAGCTAATTTACTTCTCAGGACCAGCGGACACAAGGGAAAATGGAGTGGCCATTTTAATTAACAGCAATATGTCAAATGCAGTATTGGATTTCAGTTCAGTGAGTGATAGAATCATAATGATAAGAATGAAAGCAACCCCAATAAACTTAACTGTTATTCAAGTATATGCTCCCACAGCTCAAGCAAATGACACAGACATTGATTTGTTCTATATGAAAGTTCAAGATACTGTAAATAGAGTTTCAAAAAAAGATATTTTGTTTATAATCGGAGACTGGAATGCAAAAGTTGGCAACTCAGGAATGAAGAATATTACAGGAAGCTACGGAATGGGAAAAAGGAACAGTAGAGGGGATAGATTAATAGAATTCTGTGCGAAAAATAATCTTTATGTCGCAAATACCATGTTTCAGAAACAAGAAAAATATTTATACACTTGGACCTCTCCTGACAATAAATATAAAAATCAGATAGACTATGTATTAGGAAACTATAGATGGAGAAGTGCAGTAGAAGATGTTACTACAGTTCCAGATGCAGACTGTGGAAGTGATCATGAACTATTGACTGCAGTGGTTAAAGTCAAATTGAAAAAGATATGCAGGGTAAAAACTGCTGCCTGCAGTTTGGATTTAGGAAAGATACCACCTACTTACAGGGAAGCTGTTTCAAAAAGACTCAATGATGCTAGTGTTAACATTGAAGATCCACACATAATGTGGGAAAATATAAAGGAGATAATCTTAGAAGAAGCACATCGTCACATTCCTAAAAAGCAAAAAATAAAAAATAACTGGCTTTCAGATGAGACAGTAAAAGTGGCAGAACATAGGAAAAATGCTAAGATGACTGGCAAATTAGATCAAGTTAGGGAACTAAATAGGATCTTTCAACGCCGGGCAAGACAAGACAAAGAAAAATTCATACAGGAAAAATGTAAAGAGGTGGAAGAATATAACATCAAACACAGATCAAAAGAGATGTTTCACGTTATAAGAACTATGACGAAAGATTTTAAACCAATAGCTGGAACAGTAAAAGATGAGTATGGACAAGTAATTACAACCAAGGAAGGTGTTATAAAAAGGTGGGAGGAATACACAAAGAATTTGTATGTGAATGATTTACATATACAATCACAACTGATACTAGAGAAATACGAAGATGAACCAGAGATCCTAGAAGAAGAAGTGAAATGGGCTATAAAGCAAATAAAAAAAGGAAAATCTTCTGGTGTAGATAATATCCCAATAGAATTAGTGAAGGGCATGGGGGACGAAGTGATAAGGAAAATAATGCAGCTATGCAATCTTGTATGGAGGAAGAAAAATTGGCCAGTTGACTGGAGACGATCGGTGTTTATCCCTCTACCGAAGAAAGGTGACATTAAAGAATGTGCAAATAATAGAACAACTGCACTAATCCCACACATAAGCAAAATTCTCCTTAAAATTATTAATAAAAGACTGGAACCATACATAGAAAAGGAATTAGCCGCTGAACAAGCAGGGTTCAGGAAGGGTAGAGGTACAAGGGATCAAATTGCAAACCTAAGGTGGATTATGGAAGAAACCCAGGAATTCCAACAAAGTATATACATCAGATTTTTAGATTATTCTAAAGCGTTTGATTGTGTAAATCACGAGCTCATGTGGAGGACGTTGAGAAAGATGGGCATCCCAGCACATTTAGTTGACCTAATAAAGGCTTTGTATGAAAACCAGGAGGCAAAGGTTAGAACAACAGAAGGAGAAACAAACTGGTTTGCGATAGGTAAAGGGGTCAGGCAAGGCTGCATTTTGTCACCCAGAATCTTTAATATGTACACGGAGTATATAATGAGAAATTCAGAAATGGATATAATGGAAATAGGCATAAGAATTGGAGGAAGGAGAATCAATAATCTTAGATATGCTGATGATACCACCAGAATCACAAGAAGTGGCAAAGAAATGGAAGATATAGTAATGAGAATAATAAAAGAAAGCAGCAAAGCAGGCTTAAAATTAAATATACAGAAAACGACATTCATGACTACTGACAACAAAGAACAAATTACAATAAATGGAGAAGAATTTAAGATGGCAGAAAAAGTCAACTATTTAGGAGTAACAATAACAAAATCAGGATATTGCACAGATGAAATTAAAAGAAGAATAGTATTAGGAAAAATAGCCACAAACAACCTCAATAGATTCATAAAAGATACAGGTATATCAGTAAAGACAAAAATCAAATTAATGCAAACAATGATTTTTCCAATAATTTTGTATGGCTGTGAGAGTTGGACAATGAGAGTTGCGGAAAAAAGAAAAGTAGACTCATTTGAAATGTGGGTGTGGAGAAAAATATTGAATGTAAAGTGGACAGATAGAAAAACAAATGAAGAAATTTTGGGAAGAATAAAGCCTAGCAGTTCCCTGGAAGCTAAAGCCACAAAACTGAAGCTGGAATATTTCGGGCATGTTATGAGAAAACATGACTCTTTGGAGAAGGATATAATGCTGGGAATGGTAGAAGGAGCCAGAAAACAAGGAAGAAAGAAGATGAGATGGCATGATGGCAGGGCTACCAATCTTACATGGAAAGAGATTCTTGATCGGGTACAGGATAAAAATCAATGGAAGAGACTGACACATCAAGTTACAAAAGCAAGAAAGAGACATTTTGAATAATACGGCTGGCAACCCACTGCTGTGTATATCCGACTGGATCACAAAGGATCGCATGCGATCTGTGTACTCTACTACTACTAACTTCTTTAGAGGCATTTCTTTGCAAAATATTTGTCGAAGGCTGCTGAAATCCATTTTGGCAATAATCTAGTTGAGTAATAATTTGTCTTTGGACTTCTAATGCTAAGCATATATTGGTGTGCTTGCAAATCCTTCCTATGATAAGAGTATTTTTATTAGATGGCAATTAAAGACATTTATAGACCTTCAAGATAAGAATTGAAGGTTGTCAATTTTAAGCTACTAAAGTTGTATTTAAGCTTATCAATACTGTAATTTTATGCTCCAACTCACACAAGAACTCAATGAATATGAACAAGTAAATGTGTAGACAGAACCTGTTGCATAACAGTAGGCCTATCCTGAAGGGTCATGGCCTTTCGGTCATAACCAGGGCCAGGATTCCAATGATTACTAGGTTACTATAATGCAACATTTTTGTTGGATCTACTTTAAAAACAATTTTCTTACTTTTCTTCTCAAATGCGGCAATCAAGAACAAAGAACTAAGTTTTTAGACCTACAATCCTTTCTGCATTTACAGTTTTTGCAATCATGTACAAGAACTCAAGTCTATAACTTTGTGTGTACAATAATAATTTCTTATAAATACAATATCAGTTTCTAGGAAATTCTTTATAATTATTAAATAATTTTCTTTAAAATTTAGGGTCATTTTATAGGTCATTTTTCAAACAATTTTAAGTCATCGGAATCCGGGACCTGGTCATAACATACACGCTTCAGCCGAAATTAATGTTATCTAATCAGCTAAGAAATTACTACGTAGTCAGCACATGTCTACTTTTATCAATTGTTAAACTTTTCAAGGAATTATGTTATACAATTTTAGCTCTCTACTTACATTTTGAAGCTTGCGCTGGACATTTTAAATTGGAAATTGTTTCCCCTTCACTTATTATTTTTTTTATTAAAAAAAATTATTTCTAGTAGATTCTGATTTTTCATGCATTGAAAACCAATCAATACATAACTTATCTAAACAGCTAGTAAACAACTTCAGTTTCTCTGCTAATGCTACACTATTCAGTTTACATTTTTACTAGGGAAGGGTATAAAAATATCACATATGATTTTAATTTAGTTGTTTTAGAAGAATACATTATCTGGCATTTTTTTAAATCTGTTTCTTTGACAGATACTGTATTAGTATAGAAAATTTGGTTTCCAGATGACTTTGAGTACATGCCTAGTACTCAGTGGACATGCCTAGTACTCAGTGGTCCTTTACATTGGGGTAATTTAGATAAAATCAGTTTAGAAATTAAAACTCATAAAGTAAAAAAATTGCAACAAAAAATAGGCATAAGAGCTAGAGCGTGCACTCAGGAAGGGAGATAACAGTGTGACAACTATGTACATTAGGTAAATTGGACAGTCTAAATTTTTTCAGAAATTATGACCACAAAGCTTTAACAAGAATTATTACGTCTACATACATTTTCTGGATGTAAGTACCAATGTTGTACAATCTGTCAAATTTATAATGTTTAGGCATCCTTTAGGCATCGTTTTTGTAACATTCAAATTGAAACTATATATTCTACAGGAGCACTGAAGCCAAGCTGGCTTATTTTGTAACATGTATATATATACCAGTCAAATGTCGATAATCCAAACATCAGTTCTGAAACTTCAATTATCCCAATGATCTTTATGTTTCTTAATTACTTTCATTTTATGGTTTTAAAGGATGATCACACAATATTTATACAGATACAGATAAGCTACAGTTTAGAGTCAGCAGGTTTACGAAAATTAAGCCTCCACTCTTATATTGTTAATAGTTACTGCACTCTTGGAGTTCAATATAGTACATAGAGTATTTTAAAGGTTTTAACACGATACTGCATTCAAGAATGAGCTGGATTGGGCTGGAGAATGCTATAAAACAGAGGGTTTCTGTGAAGTGAATGAGGGTGCGAGTGGTAGTGAATTATTCTGATATTGAGCTCTAATCTCTGGCTAATGTTCTATAGGCTATATAGTCTCCTGTCAAAACATGTGTTTCGCTTTGCATGTGCTTACAAGTCATATGCTGTTGATGAACGAATGCTTTTGAAATGGTTAAGGCCTTCTGGTGTTTATGAAACCATCAGGAAACTGACCATTTCACATTCTTTACTGGTGTGGATTGCATACCGAAGCAACAGTCTTTTGTCTGAGGAAGCAACAAGTGTAGTTGTGTTTGGTTTAGGAAAGAATTATTATATAATTTCTATTATTTAATCTTTTTCAGGTTTTAATGTGCTACTTTGTATGAATTTGATAATCTGAACAAACTGAAAATCCGAACCATCCTAGTTCCGATAACTGTCACTCTACTTATGGTAGTAGCCTAATAACTTATAGTTTAAAAGTCACTTAACAACCACATGTCATTCTGGCTTACTTCCCATACCCTGCATGCAGTAATCTGTTATTTAGATCAATTCCACTCCGCTGTTCTTACCCTGTTGTGGGGAAACCATCACAACAACCCATATTCTGATTAGCTAGCTAGTTAGCCTTAGGATTTGAACCAGAGATAAGCTCAACTAATTACTGGTATGGTGGCCAACAAAATCCCTTATCACATTTTACAATACAATAAACTAACTTTTAAAAAGGTTATCTTTGGATGGCGAATAACTCAGTTTTTTAATTGTGAAATCCCCATTCTGAATTTGTAATTTTAAATCTATTTCAGCCTATATTAAGAAATAAGTACTAATGCAATTAAGTGTGTTAATATGACTGCAATACAAATAAAGAAATACTCAATGTTATCATTTTGACCACTCTGACTGTTAGCAGACAACAGAAATGATATTTTCAGGAAAGAGAATGCAAAATACTGTTTCTACTGTCCTATGACAATATCCTATTGACTTGTAAAAGTTTCCAGTGCTATTTACAAGGATGTCATTTTGAAACTGTGAATGCAAGCTGCTTTTGTCACCTGGGTTATATTGATTGGTTGATTATGGTACTGTAACTATATACACAAGGTAATTGTAGAAAATCTATAACAGGGGGGAAAAAAAACTGTGCAGCCCAACATACACAGGACAGCTTTACAGCACATACAAGTTATCAGGCTACAGTATTGCAAATTATGAAAGATAAGCTAGCAGTACTCTCTCATAACTTTTAGTATTAATTTTCTTAAACAATTACATTACAATTTGTGTCTAGTGATAATATTTAATAATTAATATAATAATACGATGCACAAAGCTAATGCTTGCAGTAAGGAATGAAGCAAAAAATCTCCATACAGATTAATATGATATATGATATATATTATATTTATTATACCAAGAAAATTACAAAAGAGTCTACTGGATTCGACACTTGTCATTTTACCAGTAGACATCTTAAAAAACACAATATCACTTTTTAATTGGAGGAATGTGTAGACATATAGGCCTAGTCGGTGCTGCCAAATGCATATTAACTGATTTTCCTATCTACAAAAAGAGAAAGAGAAAAAAAAAAAACACTGGGAAGTAAGTGAAAAAAAAAAAAACTATTTTCTAACAGACTCATCAAAATACCTTTCTTCTCTGTTATCCCTTTAGGCTCTGTTCATAGGTCCCTTGAAAGATCGCCTTGTACCACCATTAGGCCACTGTTCTAATGATATTGCTGTTATCATAAAAAGGAACACTAAATAATGAATAAAACTGAGCTTATGAGAGATCCATTAATAACGAACTGAACTTATAAACAAACCTTAGAATACAAATATTTGTTTGAATATCATTTAACTCGAACTCATTTAATTTCTCCACTGGTTTGTTCTCACTACTTTAATTGACTATCTATTGTACACTAGTCACTAGGTACCCATTAATAAAGCCAGACGCATATTTATTTATATTGAATTACTGCTTACATCGATTTAAGTCCACATTGAAAGATTGCAAGTGCCTCCTGGATCTGGTTACAATCCCTCCATCTCCTGCTCTCCATGGATCATCTCTCCAGGATCTGTGAATTGCTGACTTGAGTCATTCTCGCCCCTTTATCAGTAGATCTTTCTCTGTTTCATAATTCAATCCCTCCTGTGTCATCTGTGTTGTCTCCCTCTGTTCTTCTTGATTCTTCTTCATTCGTTTCTTTTAACCACAGACCGGCCGCTATGTTTAATCCACTGTTTAGAGTAAGTATCCTTGCTCCCTTGACATCTGGATTGTCATTTCCGGTCATCAGCTGTGATGAAGCGTGACGTATTGTTCCTCTCGGAGGTGACGTCACTCACGAGATGTCATTCCCCACTTTCTCCTCCATGCGGTTGTTAGCTGTCCTGACCTGTGTTCGTGGACTCTCAGCATTGCCTTGAGACACAGGAATTCACTGATGCGTATCCCCTCTACCTTTGCTGCTGGTTAGCTCGCTTTTGTCATCACTGAACTTTTTACCTTCTACATAAAATTCCAAATTGTGTATAACAGCTTCCCTACCTTCCCTGCTTTATTCCTTCTTTGTATGTATCAATTCTCTTCAAGTGACCTGTTCTTGAGTTGCGAGATCTTTGTTTATAAAAATTCCCAATCCTTTTAAAAGTTTCGCTCTTTCCAGAATCACGTGTATAACTTGCTTTGTAGCAAAATGAACAATTATTAATCTTCTCCTGTTTTTCTTTCCCACTCTGAAGGCTTCAACTATTTCCCATCCTACAAGTGCTCCTAATTTTAACTTGCCCTCCAAAATTTCAGTAATCTCCATCCTAGGCCAAAATATCTCTTCTTTCTTTCTCCGTGAATACTAGTTTGAATGCTCCATATAGATAGTAAAAAAAGTATGTGTATTTATATGTATGCTATTTTTGATATTTTGCTAAAGTATATTGACTATCATAAAGATAAAAATAATTTTATATAGATGGTCGGCAATTATATTTGCTGCAAGACATATAGCTTAGTGTTCCAGGTCGAATTACGAGGGCGATTCAGAACATCTTTGCCCCTATTTTTTATTAGCCAAAATAAGGTACATACAGGTAATTACAGATATACATACTATTCTACAGACCTTACACTATTTTTCCATACAGTTCCTACACTGGATCAGACATTTGTCCCATTGCAGCACTAAATTTGAGATGCCCCTGTCGTAGAATTTGTCCGGCTGACTGCAGAACCACCGCCAGACTGTTGCCTTGGCTTCATTGCTACACGTGAATCACTGTCCTGCCAGGAACTTCTTCTGCAGACCTAACACGTGGTATTCACTAGGGGTGAGGTTCGGACTGTATGGTGGGTGGTGCAGACTCTCCCAGTGAAATGACCGGAGCTTGTTGGCGGTTCTGATTGCCACATGTGGCCTTGCATTGTCATGGAGCATAACCATGTTGTCCACATGAGAATCCCTCGGTACTTTCGAAATCCACAGGGAAATGCAGCCCACAATTTTCCAGTGCAACAATGAAGCCAAGACAACAGTCTGGTGGTGGTTCTGGACAAATTCTATGACAGGGGCATCTCAAATTTAGTGCTGCAATGGGACAAATGTCTGATCCAGTGTAGGAACTGTATGGAAAAATAGTGTAAGGTCTGTAGAATAGTATGTATATTTGTAATTACCTGTATGTACCGGTACCTTATTTTGGCTAATACAAAATAGGGGCAAAGACTTTCTGAATCACCCTCGTATATTTAATTAAAAATAATTTAAGAATAATTTTGGATGTTGATTATTAAAGCTACTACCTGATCTCAAGCCAGAGAACTAGAGCTGTGCCTTCATAAAAAAATCAAGCAATAATCAAAGCACAGCTAAGTTATAAATTCAAATTTGATGAATTCAGTACCACTGCAGGTGTAGATGTGTGTTCAACCAACATAGGCCTACATTGCTCTATTTACAAAATTGTTTTATTTTAAAACTACCGTATGTTAATTGTAAACATAGCACACCAAACTGCTGTTATATTAACAAAAGATAATTTAAAACAGGCTAAGATCCTGTCAACATTGAGCAAAAACTCCTTGATATTATTTAAAATAAATATATGTGCATGCTTACCTCGAACATTTTTTTGTACTTCATTTACTAAAGATGATGGAGAGTTACTGAAAAAAAAGAGAAATAAATTTATGAATGACACAAAGCTTGACACACCTAAGCCTGACTATGTGCCACTCAGGTAGCATTAGTATTTGTCCTACTCTTTATGTACACATTTTAAAATAATTTCAATTTCTGACAATATGGGCTACTGGTAGGCTGCTTCGTACCGCTATATCTGTAAACCACTCACAAGTAAGCTTTCTCTGATAGCTATCTTGCAAATGATCTATAAAAGGCTGCCATGTTCCAAGCCTCAACTACAACTGTCATTTGAAGGAGGCAGGTTCCTGACGGCCCCCTGAACACGTGGTGTTTCTTATGATTTTTGCCAAAGGCGTTTTTAGCATAAGTTATTCTGCATGGCCATCATTCATACATAACATATTACTATTGCCAACATATAACTAGAAGATTTTAAGAAAAAGTTTAGTTTCCTCATAAATGTTAAAAAACAATAGGCTCTGCAATGAGTGAAAATTTATACAGTAAAACCCCTATTTTACACTTTTCAAGGGACTGATGCAAGAAAGTGTAAATTGCAGGAAGTGTAAAATCTGTAATGCTATATAGTGCAAAATTTAATACATAAAAATAAAGGTACCTATGTACACTTACATTATCTATTTAAAAAAGTCAGAAATGGTTGACTGTCTTTGCTTTTTTTCACATCTGTATCAGTTCGACCTGCCTCTCCACAGAATATAGGGCATCAAAAGCCCCATCCTCTCCTGAAGCACTCGTAATGTACTGCCTCAAAACAGCTATTGCTTCCACAGTTTCTTAGCTGGTAGGTATTTTGGGCTCCTGGTCAGTCTTCCTCACCTACTTCTTCTTTTTCAAGGTGGCCAGAAACAATGTATTCTACTGTGGGCACCACTGATGTTATTACATCAGCATCAATGTTGACATATTCTTCAAACAAAGAAGGCTTGTCCACCATTGCCCAGTTGCTGGGCTCCGACATTTCTTCCTTGGGCAGATAGTCCTCTTCTTCCACAAACTCGAAACCTACCTTCCGGAAACAGTTAGATATGGTCACAGGACTGATACTTGACCATGCTTTGGCTACATAATGTATGGCACCAAGGACTGTTATGGTCATTTTCTTAGAGTCCATATCATTATCGTGCATGAAGACAGCCTTCTCCACTAGCATCTTCCTGTACTTGAATTTAAGGGCATGAATGATGCCCGGATCCAGTGGTTGGAGCTCACTTGTGCAGTTTGGTGGGAGAAACACAAGCTTAATGTTTCTTAGCTGCAGATCATCAGGGTGAGCAGCACATCTGTCCAAGAACAACAGTATTTTTCTATGATTCGTCCCCATTTTAGCATTCAGAGCATGTCGAGTAGATGTGAAGATGCTCCTAGTCATCCATACTGTGGCATTTGCATCATACTTTGTGGGCAGATTTTTCAAATTCTTGAAACACCTGGGCTTCTTGAATTTACCAGTCATTGACCATTAGCAAAACAGTTACCCGCTGCTTGCTGAGTTTTCCACCATGACACTTTTCCCAAACTTTGTGTTTTAAACACAAAGTTTTGCTTGGCAAAATGTTATAAAACAAACCAGTTTCGTCAGCATTAAAAATATTCTTGGGTTCGTAATCCAGAATAATAGCTGGCAGGTTTTGCTTCCACTCTTGTACAGTTTCCGCATTGACGCTTTTACTTTCTCCACAAGTCGATTGTAGACAATATCATGATGATTCTTAAACCAATCTATCCATCTATTAGACACAGCAAAATCGGTAATTCTCAATTTTGCAGCAAACTGAAGGGCTTTCGATCAAAGTATGGTGCCATCAACTGGAATTTCGGCCTCTCTCGTAGAAACAAACCACTCTGCCACAAGTTTGTCCATCTCATCATATGCTGATGTGCGTACATAATTCCGCTTTTTGGACATTACACCACTTTCTTTGGCATTAAGTTCAATTGTCAATCTATTTTTAACGATAGTATTCAAAGTTGAAACAGAGAGTCCAAGCTCTTTCGCCAGCTGAACACGCGTTCCCACATGGGAATCAACACGACATAGAATTTCCGTCTTTTCTTGCAAAGAAATGCATTTTCTACTGTTTTTATTCACCTCCATGACACCGCCAAAAATCATGCAACACAAGTGTTACTACAAATTACGATGAATTAGGCCTATGTTATGCAAATATTGAATAGGCTATCTACACTCACAAAAGAAACCAACTCCCTCTCGACTAACACAAATAGCAACTGAAAATGCGTCTAAGAGAGTTGGCAATATAGCGGAAGTGAGACCTTGAGTTCATTTTTAAAGCGCTTCAGCACCGCTTTACGGTTGCTGCAGCAGTGGTGAAGTGAAGTCTGATCTCATTTGCTAGTTTTGCTGCAAGGATTGTCTTGGCCGTTCTTTCTTACACACTACTTTGCTGCAGCAAAACTGAAACACCTCAAGGGCTTGCTTTGAAAGAGAACACATAGAAAGCAGTTCTTCATAAAAAATCAACACTACCAATGGCAAAAATACGTAAACTGCAGGAAGTACAACTGTGTAGAAGTTGTTAATGGCAGGAATGCTATCTACTGTCAGCGTAGAATAAAAGCGGGGCCAGTGGAAAATTATGTAAATGGCAGGAAAACGTAAATTGCGGGAATGTAAAAACGGGGTTTTACTGTACGTTGACTTTTTCCCTCTTGTGTTGGTCATTATGATGTAGCCAGTTTAGCCCAAAGTCATGTATCTATGCATATATTGTATTGCTAGGGGTCTGCCAGCTAGATGTGAGTATGCTGTCATACCTACAAGCGATTATAGATTCGATTGATTACAGTTTCATACACAACTTATATAATTCTGCTGACCCTGGTAGGTTACTTTGCAAACATTTTGTAGCAATAACTTAGCATCAGAGCACATCCCTCAAGAACATGTAAATTAAATCAACAAGAAAATGTTAGAAAAAATGTACCAGTACCGTAATGTTGAATTATAACTTACCAGAAGATAATACACTCAATGAAAATGTTCTAACTTGTAACAACTCCAGCTTGAAAATTAGAACCTGATAGGTTTTTTGCAACAGAATAAAACAGCACTATTATTCTCACAAAGTAAACATGGTTTACATGCATATAAGGAATAACATAATATCAGTAATGTAAATGACAATTACGACTCATCCTCTGTTCAAATGCCAAACAGCCTATTCTTAAATGTGTGAGAAAAACATTTACAGTACCATGTTTACACGTGGGATTGAAATCAATCTGAATTCAATCCCAGCTCAATACATTCCCTGTTCACATGGATAGTTCTGGGAGTGTGTGGAAATGTTTGTAGTGGTAATAGTAGTTGAATAATTTATTTTGCCTGGCAGCTCTTCTATTCAATCAAGTTCAAAAATACATACAATGTGGGCTTACATTAAAAACAAAGTAATGGATAAAAGACTAATGACTAATACTAAGACTAAGGTTAAAGGTATGACTAATACTAAGAATAAGGTTAAAGGTAATCATAATAATTAAGTAAAAAGCATAAGTGTCATCAAAGAAAAAATGTTACAAGCAAAACAAGGAAAATGTCAAATTAAGTTATAGGCCTAATGGAACTTTAAGTTTGTGAAATAAAGTTATAGCCCTGGGTAATCATAAATAAATTATAAGAAGATTAAGTAATGCTATGTACGAGGGGTATTCCGAAAGTAAGTTTCGTCAGTTTGTCACACGGACACTTTATTGACCCAAAAGCAATACAGCATGGCAGCATGACCTACACCGTGCACTATTTTTCGACAGTCGCCAGCGACATTGAGACATTTGTCGTAGCGTGCGATCAGTTTGAAGAACCCACTGTGGTAAAACTCGGTGCCCTGCGATGCAAGGAATTGGCGCACAGCCTGCTCCACCTCAGCTTCCTGACATTACTAAAGGTTCCATACAGACCATTTTGAGTGACAAATTGATGTTCCATAAGGTTTGTGCGAGATGGGTTCGTGGAGGCCGCACTTTGCGGGGACGGAAATCGGGAGATCAATTTCAAACAGCTCTATCTCGGACAATAAAAGGTTCAGCGGCTGCAGCAATGGCTCGTTTGAAAGAGGGGAGATAGCGGTACATGGCAGTGGCGCCAAATCTCTCGTGCCATCGTGAGCGGTACACTAATACCCGCGGGCACGCCAGTCTGCTGCGACTCGCTCTTCTACGGCGCAGTGCGCCTGCGTCATGCCTCCTCCGCTGACGCCACTTCCGTCGTGGAACCAGCCACGGGTGGGGATTCGTCTGGCGTTTGTTTGGTTCCCCTGGTGAACACGCCGCTCCTGCCATACATTGACGAAACTTACTTTCGGAATACCCCTCGTACAATGAGAGATGGAGTGACTACAAACAGCTAGTTCTGTTCAGTGGGCAATAACTGTTTAATAAGGGCAGATTTGAAAGAGTGTACACTCCGACTACGCCTGATATCTTGTGACAAGGAATTCCAAGATCGGCTGTGGCTATGGTGAATGAGTGAGAGTATGAGGTTGTATGATGACTAGGAATTGATAACAGAGTTGTGCTGCGAACGTGTACCATGATTATGGTAGAAGGATAGAAATGTAAATCGGGGAGCCAAGTAAAGAGGTATAGAAAACTTAAGAAGAATTTGGTATCATAAGCACAGGGAGTGGACTAAACATCTACTTTGCAATCGAAGCCAAGACAGTTGTTTGAAATATTTTGAGACATGATTATGGAAACGAACGTTAATTCCTACTCATCATACAACACAAGTATTGTGAACACAAAGTTTCTGTGACAATTCAACACTCACATCGCCATACAAGATTTTGCAATAGTTGATATAAGGCATCACTAGGGTCTGTGTTAGAGTTTGCTTTATTCTAGTGGGAAGGAAGTTTTTCAGTCGTTTTAGAGCATGGATGATAGAGAAAGCCTTTTAACATATATGCTCAATTTGGAAATTCCAATTCATGTTTGTGTCGAGATAGATACCTAGATTATTTACTGATTCTGTGTATGGGATAGTATGTTGTTCATGGACACCGGAAGCAATGTAGCCTTGTTGGTGGATGATATGAGTCTTTGCTGTCCTAATACTATAACTTTGGTTTGGCTTGAGTTAAGTTGTAAGCCAAATTTTTGTGCCCAGTTACCAATTGATTGTAGATCTTCGTTAAGGAATGTTAAAGAGTCATTAATTGCATCTGGGGGTGAGTGAATATAGATATGAAGGTCATCTGCATAGAGGTGGTGTTGTGAGTGTCTTATGTGACTAGACACTGCCTGAGGAACGCCTGCCTTCACACATCACCACGATGAAAAGCACTTGTTATCGGTAACACATTGCTGGTGATCGAGAAGGTAGGATACCATCCACGTGATTGCAGTGTCAGAGAGATACAGATATTTTAACTTTGCAATAAGGATGTCAGTATCGATTGTGTCAAATGCACGAGAAAAGTCAAGAAGGGATAATACAGTCAATTCACGTCTGTCCATGGCCTCACGAGTATCTTCAACGATTTTAAGGAAAGCAGTAGAGGTATTGTGATAAGTCCTAAAGCCAGACTGTTGACTAATTTGGTTATGTACAACTACTTGTGGAGCAGACCTGTGTAAACAATGCCCATATTTTTTCCATGAAAAAGTATGGGATATCATTAATTCCTAGCCACCATAAACTAATTAGGCTATGACATAATGTATGCCCATGCACCATGATTGATTTTGCTAGAGTTTGCATAGAATTTAAATTGATCTGAATCAAACTGTTCCTTCATTACTGTACCAGAGGACTGAATCGAAAATAATTTTCAGATTGAATACACGTTTACATGACAACCTCTATACGGGAAATGGCTTCAGATCAACTTGAATCCAGCACGTACATGTGGTACTTATCTGTCACAAGGCAAATACAGTACTCATATGCTATTTCAATTCCTTTTGGTAAATCTGTTTAAATATCCTATCTTATGAAATCTATCACTAAAAAGAAACTTGTTGAATGATTATCTTTATCACTGATAGTACTCTGTAAGTTACAATTCAGAAATAAATCAGATTAAAATATATATACAGTATATTATACAAAAATTTACTTTGATATACTCACTCTTTGCAATAAAAGGCTACAGAGACTAGCAACTTGACTACTTCTGTTAATAAAACCACTGTTACAGTATTGTAGCTGTAAGCACTGTCTGCACTTTGTGATGCCGTCACAAAAATTCCTGCAACAAAAAAGTACCAGATAACAGTCAACAAGATGTATTGTATTGTATGACAGTATTTTAACATAAAATGTTTAGATGGGTCACCATTTTGTTAAGTGGTAGGCCTATGCCCAGGCAAGAAATTTTAAGTCTGAATGTAGTAGCCAAAAACAAATTTTAGTCACTGTTATTTTTACAAAATTATGGTAGGTGATTTTACAGCTTATTCAGAATTATGAATGAGCTATCTCTTCAAGGCATATAAAATATCATAGTAGCCTATGTGTCCCTTTGACGTACCGGTAACATACTTTATCATACTTTCAAACTTTGACACAACTTTCATAAATGTTAGTCATAATTTTAATAGCCTTAAAACTCTCATTGATAATAATTGGCTGAAGCATCTAACTGGTTTAGAGCAAATGGATTTTTGCTTAATGAAGATAAAGCACTAAGATCTATTATAATAATCATGGCACCAAAATGGCCATTTCTGATGTAACAAAGCTCTTCAAACTTAGATAGATGAATTTTCCCTTCACTGCTCAGCAATCACTCGTGGCATAGTAGTCCAGTCACCAGGAAATTTACTTAAAATTGAGGTTACTTGGAAAAAGGTCCAAAGTTAATGATTTTTAATGTGTTATTTATGTGGGTGTTCTGTGGTGTAGAATCCAATATTTTCAATTTGAGAACCCTGTAAAAACTTTACAGCAGCCAAAATAAAACTTGAAATTTTTTGGCTTTTTTCAGTGTTTTCCTTATAACTCCTAAACAGCGTGTTTTAGCCTAACACACTCCATTCCAAAAGTTAAAGAGCAATAAATTTCCTACCATTTTCACTGCTTAAACGTTTTTTAAAACCAAATATGTACCGAGATATGGTCGTTGTTATGGGGATCAGCTCTCATTTTGTTAAACTGACAGGAACTTTTCATAGCTGAGCCACGTCTGGGTCATTCCATATCAAATCAACCAATAAAAATATAATTTTTAACCTTGAGGTTTTCAAAATGGCTCATATTCAGTGATTGTGTTCTGTTCATCACTATGACCAAAAGTACAAAGTTTTAAATTTTTTCGACCTTTCGTTTTGGAGTTATACGTTTTTGAAAAATTTCATAATGACGGTTTTTAGGAACGTTTTGATATATTAAAAAGCATGTAACTCAAAAACGGTTGGTCCTAGAAAGCTCAAATTTGTACCATTCTTTTTAGAATTACAAGGGCTTTAATTTGACCTGTAACTTGACTGTATCACATCACTGTATATTTCATCCAAAAACTCAAAAAGTTTTTTTTATCAAAAACTTAAAATCGGGATTTTTAATTTTTATGAAAAAAATATATTTTATTCTAAACCTCTTTAGTAAGTTGTGTACAAATTTTCATGATGGCATTTTTCTGGTTTCATACTAAAATTAATTTTTATATGAATTGAGGCATATAGAAATTCTGGTAAATTCATTCATTGTTATTCTATTAAAAATTAATCATACTGTTGTAATTAAGCTTACTCTAATACTAATTTACTTTTTTTACATTAGGGCCTTTACCCTAAAAGTTTATTTGATAAAAGTTAGGTCTATATAATAGGATGATGATGGTCCATATGGTAAAATAACAACTGGAACTAACAAGAATTACCGAATCAGTGACATGTTTCTTTCCTCCTGTTGAAACTTGCAACCCCTCAGTCAGCAGTTCTTTCTCACTACAGTCATTGTGTCATTTTTATAAATGCCTTTTACCCTACCGTATTTAATTATTTTATGATATGAAACGTTAATTATAACTGTTCAATTAAGAATAAAACTGGCAAAATAACTTTATATATGGGCCTGTAGATTTGTTTACCTAAACGTTAGTCTTGTGCAAGAATGGAATGTGAATTTGGAATTAGTAACTATATGGCATGGAAAGCAAAAGAACTTCTTGAAGAAAAGGGGATACTATCGACTCCTGACCCAAAACCTGGAAAAACTCTACCTCCCGAAACAGCTGTTTTGGTAAAGGAATTTTATAATAATGATGAAGTGAGTAGGCAAATGTCTGGGGAAAAAAGATTGTCTCCATGGGTAAGGATATCGAAGGAAAGCCAATCCATTTAAAAAAAGATTGATTTTTGGAAATTAGCGTGAAATTTACAAACTTTTCAAATCAAATTTCCCTGATTTAAAAATTGGCTTTTCGAAGTTTGCAGAACTGAGGCCCAAGAACTGCATTATTGCTGGTGCCACTGGCACTCAATCTGTGTGTGTGTGTGCACACTGCACACCAGAATATGAAGCTCATGTTTTCAGGAGGAAGATTAAATAAACTAACACTGCCTGGATCTGACGAGTTACAAGGAATGTATGGCTAATGTTATGTGCAATCCACCATTACAGGCATGCTTCCTAAATGAATGTGACTATTGTCCCTCAATTGAGGACTTTAAGGAAGCTTTAACCGAGTGTTTCAAGGAGGAAATGATTGACAACATTACTTATAAACAGTGGATTACTGTAGACAGGTGTAATTTCGAAACATTTAAAGAAGCCAGTTGAGTTCGTCCAAGAATTTTGCAGTCAATTGAGTAATCTTAAAAAACATGATTTTATTGCAAAACAACAATCATTTTTCTTCTCTGAAACAAAATCCTCATTGGAAGAAAATGAAGCTGTAGTAACTTGTGATTTTGCCGAAAATTATTCATTTGTTCTACAAGATGAGGCTCAAGGGTTTCATTGGAACAATTCTTTGGCTACTGTGCACTCTTTTGTAATATATTTCAAGGAAAGAAATCAAGAAACAGGAAAACAAGAGCTAGTTAACTGGAGCTTTGTATTTATATCAGATTGCCTAGCACACAATACTGTTCTTGTTCATGCTTTCCAGAAAAAATTAATGCTCTATCTAAGAAATTATCTACCAAACTTGAAAAAGCTGTACTATTTTTCAGACGGTTCAGCTGCGCAATACAAAAATAGTAAGAATTTTCTGAACCTCTGCTATCACAAAGAGGACTTTGATGGACTTGAAGCTGAGTGGCATTTTTATGCTACATCACATGGAAAGGGAGTTTGTGATGGAGTAGGGGGTACAGTCAAAAGCCTTGCCGCCAAAGCCAGCCTCCAAAATCCATTAGAAAATCAAATTTTAACACCTTTTCAGCTTTTTCAGTGGGGTGTGCAACATTTACCAACAATCACATTTTTCTACACAACCAATGAAGAGTATTCTGATGAAGAAAAAGTTATGAAATCAAGGGTTGAAGAAGCTGTGGCAATCTCGGGGACCCAGAAATTTCATGCCTTCATTCCTCTAGACCTAAATAGGGTAAAAACCAAAGTATACTCATTTTCTGATGATTCAGAAACACATAGAGTACAGATCAGCCCTGGTGATGAAGACAGTCCATTTGAAGATGTTGTGGGTTTTGTTGCTTGTGCTTATGATAAAGAGTGGTGGTTGGTGCATGTTGACTCAAAAGATGATGTTGAAAAGAAAATTCATGTTTCCTTTCTTCATCCAAAAGGACCATCACCGTCATTCACATATCCTAGGAGAAAAGATACCCTAGCAGTGCCAATGAACTATGTTTTGTGCAAATTAAATCCAACCACAGCAGCAGGTAGAACCTACCACGTTCCAGCGGAGGAGATGGCCAAAGCGACACAAGTTTTGGCAAAGAAGAAAAACCACCTCTACTGATTTAGAGTGTAATGAAAATTGTTCCATGATTTAAAGTAAGTTTAACTGTCTTTTAATAAAATAAATAAGATATCAATTTTCAACAGGAGGAAAGAAACATGTCACTGATTCAGTAAGGCAGTTCCAGTTGTTATTTTACCATATGGACCATCATCATCCTATTATATTATAGACCTAACTTTTTTAAAACAAACTTTTAGGGTACAGGCCCTAATGTAAAAAAGTAAATTAGCATTAGAGTAAGTTTAATTACAACAGTATGATTAATTTTTAATAGAATAACAATGAATGAATTTACCAGAATTTCTATATGCCTCAATTCATATAAAAATTAATTTTAGTATGAAACCAGAAAAATGCCATCATGAAAATTTGTACACAACTTACTAAAGAGGTTTAGAATAAAATATATTTTTTTCATAAAAATTAAAAATCCCGATTTTAAGTTTTTGATAAAAAAAAACTTTTTGAGTTTTTGGAAGAAATATACAGTGATGTGATACAGTCAAGTTACATGTCAAATTAAAGCCCTTGTAATTCTAAAAAGAATGGTACAAATTTGAGCTTTCTAGGACCAACCGTTTTTTAGTTACATGCTTTTTAATATATCAAAACGTTCCTAAAAACTGTCATTATGTAATTTTTCAAAAAATTTTATCTCAAAAACTATAAGTCCAAAAAAGATAAAAATCTAAATTTTGTACCTACTCAGTTAATACTACCTCATATTAAAAAATCGTAACAATCTGATGATGTGATGTTTGGACCATTGGTTGATTTGGTGTGGAATGACCCTATGTCCTAATAGAAACAGGCTTATTTTTAAAAATGTAGAGATGCTCAATGTCTTGAAGTACAACAGCTTCCTGTATTTTACTGTTTCTGGTGAGTGATGATTTGATGTGTTTTTTCGCAACTCAATAACTGTTAATAGAAGATAGATTTTTTTGAATTACTTGAGTAAAATAGCACCTTTTTGTCCCCTTTTTTACCTTATTTTAGCACCTTTTCCTTTCCTTTTTTCATATAAAATTTGCACCTAAAAATCCTAACCCTGGTCATGAGCTTCGTTTTCTGGATGTTCATGGTCAGGCCGGCTTCTCTGCTATTTTATCCAGTTCTTTTATCATCCGTGATAGTTCCGAAGCCGATTTTGCAACCAGAACGATGTCGTCCGCAAACCGTAGGTGATTTAACTTCTGTCCCATAATGTTTAAATACCATATTTGCTGTCCCAATTTAGTTTCCTGAATTGGTGCTCCAGTAAACTAGTGAAGAGTTTCGGGGAGAGGGGGTCCCCTTGTTTCACCCCCCTGCCTAGAGCGAACCTGTTGCCTTCCCTTTCTGTTCTTATTTTTGCCTGACCATTTTCGTAAAGTTTTGCTAGGAGCCAGATGTAGTTGGATTGAATACATTGTTTCTCGAGAGCTTGTAGAACATATTTGTGTTCCACGGAATCAAAGGCTTTATTATAATCGATAAATGCTATATATGTTTTTATATGGAATTCTTGTACTTTTTCAAAGAGTTGTTTTATGACTTGAAGGTGGTCTAAAGTGCTAAAGCCAGCTCGGAATCCTGCCTGTTCTATAGGTTGGTTCTCATCAAGGGACTTCAACATTCTTCTGGTTAGGATCTTTGTGAACAGTTTATACATGCTTGGTAATAGACTGATAGGCCTATAGTTGTTGATGTTGTCCCTTGCTCCTTTTTTGTGGAGTAGTATTATTGTGCTATTGTTCCACTCCTTTGGTATGTTTTCTGATTGTATTATTTTGTTGAATAGTTCCGTGATAGCAGCCACTAGAGCCTCGCCTCCCATTTTTAAATACTCATTGTGTATTTCATCATCGCCTGGGCATTTCTCATTTCTGGTTTCCTTTATTGCTACTCGTACCTCTTCATTCATGATAGGTGGTATCTCTTCGCAGTCTCTGTTCGGAATTATGTAATTCTGAATCGGGTTGTCTTTCTCGAGTGTACTGGAGTACAATTCTGTGTAGAATTGCGTAGCATGTCTCGTTATTTCTCTTCTTGAAGCTATTCTCTTTCCGTTGACGTCCTGCACTCCCAATATCCAGTGTTTGCCTGGAGTCAATTCCTTTCTAATCCTCTTCACCGACTTTGATTTTTCCATTATTTCTTTTGTCCTTCTCGTTTCATATTCTCTGAGATCCCTCCTTATCTCCCATTTTGTGCGTTTGTTCACTTCCATTAATTCCATCCTCTTTTGTTGGTGTGTTGTGGCTTCTAGCTTTATTTTCTCTCTTTCCTCAATTAGGTGTTTTGTACTCTCCTTTACTTTTTCTTCTTGTCCTTGGTTTCCTTCTGATCCTAAGGAATTCTTGGCTGCTTTTTTTATGCTTTCTTCCAGTTTGTTATACAGATTCTGTACACTCAGTCCAGTTTCTTGGGTTGTTCCATGGAGGGCCCTTTTTAGTTCTGCTGCATACATTTCTTTATTTATTCGTTCTGTGGCAATTTTCTGGGATTTGTAGAATGGACGTCTTTTCTTTGTGATTTCTAGTGTCAGTTGTACCATTCTATGATCTGTGTCAAATTTTAAATTGTTGATTACTTAAATATTCTTTATGTCTTGCAGTTTGTTCGCAAGTATAAAGTCGATCTCGTTTTTGGTTACCCCGTTAGGGGATAGCCATGTCCATCTGTTAATTGGATTTTTCTTGAAGAATGTGTTGACAATTTTGAGTCTTTGGCCTTGTGCGAATTGGATGAGGCTCTCGCCTCTTTCATTCCTCGTGCCATAACCATAGGGCCCCATCGGCTCTTCCTACTCGACTTCTTTGCTACCTACTTTACTGTTAAAATCTCCCATTATGAACATTCTGTCTGATTTGTAGTTGTTAATCGTATCTTCCAGAAGGTCGTAAAAACTCTCTATTTCTTCATCTGTACTTGATTCTGTGGGTGCATATACAGTGAAAACTGTTGAAAACGGAACCTGAATATGGCGGAATCCTATTCATTTCGGAAAAAAATATCGGTCCCGGCGAAAATCATATGCATATGCATGTTATTTTTCCTGAATAAATCGGAAACTGTGCAACGTGGAAACGGACAGGATCCGCCACTGATCAAATCGGAATTTTCTTTCTGAAACATTCCAAGAATTTAAGCCATAGAGGCAAACCTTTTCTTTAAATCTCTCTGCCAAGGGAGCGGGTTATATGTTAATGAGTCTTACCTTATTGTAAAAGGAGAATCCCGTTTCTGTCCCAAACCGATGCCTGCAGGATACATAACGGTACCTGCGATGAGAGGACAAGGGCTTTGTGCTCACATTCTTTTATTCTTACGGTCTTCTGAAAATAAACCTCACACACACTTTGTTCTGTTAGCAGGTGCCAGTACTTTTAGTCGTTCATTTACAGCTCTGCAGTGAACTTAAACGATGTCTCGTAAAAATGTAGGGCTAACATTAGGTGACAAAATGAAAGTGATTGAAATGCATGAGAAAGAGAAGAGAAGTGTTCGTGAAATTATGTTTAAATTAAAGTGCGGAAAAACTCAAATCTATGACACATTGAAAAACAAAGAACGTATCAAAGGTGAGTGGATTGAAGGCAATAATCCTGAAATGAAAAGGAAACAGAAGACTACAGGCTATGAAGAAATTAACGAATTGTTATGGGAGTGGTTTACTCACGCTCGATCCAAGAATATGCCAATGGATGGCTAGAAAGCTTCAGAAAGAGACATAAAATTGTGTGGAATCAGGTGTGTGGAGAAGCGAGTGACGTTAACACTACGGTTGTTTCTGAATGGCAAGAGAAGCTTAAAACGTTACTGGAGGGGTATGACGTAAATGACATTTTCAATGGAGACGAGACTGGATTATTCTTTAGGGCACTTCCCACAAAATCCCTCTGTTTACGCGGAGAAAAATGTATAGGCGGCAAGATGTCCAAAGAAAGGTTAACTGTTTTTCTTTGTGCAAATATGGCGGGAAGATTTGAAAAACCACTAGTGATAAGCAAAGCAGCCAAACCTCGCTGCTTTAAACACTTGGACATTAACAAGCTGCCTGTTGTTTGGAGAGCAAACAGAAGAGCCTGGATGACAGCGGCATTGATGGAGGAATGGCTCAATAGTTTCAATGCCAGAATGAAGAAAGAAAATCGACATGTTCTGCTTTTCCTCGACAACGCTACCTGTCACCCGCATATCAAGTTGTCCAACGTGTTTCTGGCTTGGTTTCCTCCCAACACCACAAGCGTCACCCAGCCCATGGATCAAGGTGTGATATACACCCTGAAAAGCCACTAAAGAAGATTAGTGCTTCAGGCAATAGTCGCCAAGATGGAAGATGCGCGCAGCGCTAGTGATTTCGCGAAATCAATTTCTGTACTGGATGCAGTAAACTGGATTCACATGGCAGCGCAGGAGATAAAAGAAGAGACGGTAATTAAATGCTTCAAAAAGGCATATTTTCTTCCCTACTCTGAGGATGCAGTAAACATCGATGAAGCAGAAGATAATGTGCACTTCATAGAAACCTTATGTACGGCAGGACAGTTTGACATTGATGCCAGTACATATGTGAACAATGACAACGAAGTTTCTACATATGAAACAAATGATTCTGCGGTAGAAATAATTGAGAGGAGGGTTAATCAATCAGCTGCTAATGATGATGATGATGATGATGAAAATGACGAAGAAGAAAATGATGAAGCTGATGAAACGCCAACTGTCAAGAGCTTTTCTGACGCTCTCAACAGTGTTAAGGGGCTGCAGATTTTCGCTGCGAATAAAAACCTGAGCGAACTGCATGAACATTTATGCAAAGTAAAAGAATGTTTGGAGACATGCGCTATTCAGCGCAACACCAAGCAGGTAAAATTGACTGATCTGTGGAACTTGAACAAAACCAACAACTAAATGTAAAAATGTGCTTTGTGACCTGCAGTACTCTAGTGACGTGATACAAACAGTAATTATTTTATTTTATTCTACTTCAGTAAGAAATACGTCATAATGTGTGTAAATTTTTAATTTATTGTTCTTAAATTCAGTTTATGTTTGTAAAAACAGCAGTGATCTAACAGAGACACCAAAGGATTACATTACAGAGCCTTAATTTGACCTAAGTAACTTACTGTAGGCCTACTGCATGAAAAAAAATGTTTTAAATACTGTATATTGTTTTGTAAATACAGTACAATATTATTGTGGTTCTTTTTGACACTTAATTACAGTAGGCCTAGAACTTAATGTACTGTAATTCGTTGCAATCTTAAACGCGATACCCACAGTGCAATAAGAGCATGAGTTATTTACAATGCTGTGTTTAATATGTATTGCATCCTGAGTAACATTTTATCATTTTGTCTTCATAAGACGGAAACATGTCCAAATCGGAAAAAATGTTTGGAACGTTAGATGTCCGTCTTGAGCAGTTTTCACTATATTTGAAATATGGCGATGGTGTTCCCGCTCAAGGTCAGGGTTAGTACGGTGATCCTGTCAGATATTCCTCTTAGTTCTTTAATATCTCCCTTTAGTCGGTTCTTTATTATGAATCCAACGCCCCTTTGTCCTTTAGTTTCGCCGATGTAGCTAAATATGTTCCCATCTTGTTGTTGAATTATGGCCTCTCCGTATCTCTTGACTTCGCTTAAACCAAGTATGTCAAAGTTCAGATATTTTATTGCATGTTGTAATTCAAGTTCTTTTTCTGGTGTTCTCATAGTTCTTACGTTGAGTGTGCTTTTTTTCCAACAAAAAAGGTAGCAATACTCACCGAAACTTTTAAACTGAAGCTCATGGGAGCACCCATATTTCTCCCAGAAGTAGTTTTTCTGAGTTAATGTCCAACAATCGGGCATATCATGGACAAAATTGTTTCTCCCCTGAATTGCAGTAAAATTACCGGTACTTGCGACGTTCTCTTCAGATTCATTTTATTCAATGTTTGCAGGTTTATGAGATATTTCAAAAACATCCTCATGCTTTCCTTTATTGCGTACCAATACAAAATAATTTCTTAATTTACTCATTTTACTTCTCTACTTGTGAACCATGTGCACACTTTGATCCTACAATTTATAAGCAACTATGAACTCGCTCAACTCTGCAGCACGAACCAAGAGTTTAAGCTTTTCAATTACATGTAAGCAACGAATGCAGTTAAATTTAAACACGCACTAACCTCTGATTAACTTTGGTGGTTAGCTACTTATTACATGTTTGTTACTACGTTAGCATTAACTACACTTGGTGCAATACCGTTAGAATGACCTTGACCATAAAAGCTGTTTGCTGGGGGCTGGAAAAATCAACCCCCAACACTCTTGCAGTCCAGTAGCCACTGAAATTTACTGAAACTATAATGTGTTCATACGTAAGCTACTATGTTTGTAGAAATCTAGCAAAACAACGAAAATACTTGATTTTAAGTAATAGTCCATAGGAATTGTGATCGGAATATTGCGAGTAATAGGCTATATGAATTTTATTTTTTGTAAGAAAAAAATAGGGGGCCGGTACTGAGTACCGTTGCATACCGTCACAAAAAAAAGCACTGCACATATCCTGTATTATAATTGGGTTTAAGGTGGACTGGTAACTTAGTACGTTCTGGCTCGAAACGCATGATTAGCAATTTAAGCAAACTTTAAAAAAGAGTTGTGACCTTAATTTTCAACGAAGGTATTAAGTGTGGGTAGGCCTACTCATTTTATTCAGAATTTCAAGCTCTACAAATATTGTATGGTCAATGGTTTTGATAGCGTTGATTGTTTTTGAGAAATTATGTTAGTTTAAAAAACTTGTTTTCCGACTATAAATCACTATGCTACAGCTAAAGCTCACCTAGCAGGAGGGGGAAAACTGTATGTTCATTACAGACCTAAACTGAAGAGATTAAAACAATTTCCAGCTTTCCCCTAATTAATTCCAAATTCAACACCCCAACCACTGGGCTAAAGGTGTGAGTTATAAATTAAAAATTTCTTGACAGATGTTTTGAAAGGTTTGCTTTTTCTTTGAATACATAAATAATTTAATGTTGCTTGGAAGCTTATATATCTGTATTGTAAAATAATAAGCACCCTTCTGAAAGAGTTTTAACGAGTTAGTTGGTCTGTGTAGATCATTCATGTTTCTGGTAGTACGTCCATGTAGGCCTACACTAAAATTACTTGAAATTTATCAACATTATCCACTATAGGCCTATAACACATAACAGAGTATAAGTTACTCCCCTGTAAGAGTGAGGACTTTTAATTTTTCAAATAGCGGTTTACAGGATTCTTTTTTTTTCTTCCCACATATTATTCTTATTGCCCGTTTTCGTAATTTAAATACTTTCTCCCTATGGGAGAATATGATTCCGTACCTCATTACCGAGTAAAAATATGCAAAATATACCATAAGTAATGCATCCTGTTGTAATATATTATTCAAAATTCGTAAGCAAAACACGCTGAACTCAGTTTTGGACTTATCATTTAGACTTAGATTTAAAAAATTAAAAAAATAAAACTGAAAAATTGTCCACTTCTGCCCCCCTCTCCCCTATAATATTAATAGTGCACACTGCAGTATAACATGCGGCAACAGTGAGCTGCATTGAGCAGCTTGCGAGGGGAAAGACTGAAGACTAGGGGAAGGTAGCGGAAGCAGGCCACCGCCATGGCAATGCACATCGGAGTGGAGCGAGGGCCATTTCGCCCAAAAATGTACCCGTATATTAACCCAAAAATGTACCAGTATAATAACAACATTTAATCAATTCTCTTTGGGCTACAGTGGTGCGTTCATGTGATATTATTGTGAAACAACAAACAGAAGGCTGTAGCAGGACAAAGTCTGAAAGCTGCCAGAGTATTACATTAATGTAGAAATTACAAAGTATTCAAACAAAAAATGTAATTTTGACAATAGATATGATATTATGCTGGGGAAAATCCAAATATGTCACACCTTGGGATGAATGTGTCTCGCCCAACCCACCATCAGCGATGCAGTTTCTTTTATATCACGATCTAGCGAATTCTTCTGTCCTCGTATTATGAAGAAACTCGTGACTGAACATTGGATGTGTGACGTCATATCACTAGACGGAAGTGACAGGCTGACAAACCTCAGGGAGATATAATATGCTACATTTTCAAAACCTACAAACAGTGTATCGTACATTATTCGAAAATGCAAGGGCGCTTCGCTACGGCTACCGCCTCCACTTCATGCACTTAACTATATGGTTAGTGTTATGCATTATTTAGCTATATGTAGAGGTGTATACAAGGCACTTGCGACAATATGCAAGAACAGTGGGTACAAGGAACTTGCAACAATATACAAGGACAGTTGGTCTCTCCGCTTTGCTCAGAAACAAAATACATCACACAGTTCGTGCAAATGTGAATATCGAATGGGCGGAGCGGAGCTTAAGGGGCAACTTATATTTGGATTTTGCCTTATGTTGTTTTACAGAGTTGCTTTTTCATGTCTAGATTCCAAAATGGGAAAACGGTAGAACAGGCCATGCACGAGTCCCCCACTCCAACCCACCTGGAAAGTAGGGGTTTTGGGTGGGGGAGACATCTAGCGGTTTTTATAATTTTGAGATACCTATTTTGTTAGTTATGAAAAGAGCAGTGTTGGTGCAAGGGAATTTTCCTGCATCAATTAAGCCATATTTTAAGTTATAGCCTAATAAGGCGTTTTTTTATAATTGCGAAATATTATGTATGGTGCAAGGGTCTTTTTTTATTATGAAATATTTATTATTTTGAGTCTTAACCATTACGCTACGAGTGAATGTGGCTATTTCTCAATAAAAAAAAACTCTTGCACCATACATAACATTTCACAATTGTAAAAAATGCCATATTATAACATAAGGCATGGCTTAATTGATGCAGGAAAATTCCCTTGCACACTACTCTTTTCATGACTAACAAAATATCAGTTCTTTTTTATCAGAACTGATATCAGTTCTTTTTAAATTTATTATTAATCATTATTATTATTATTATTATTATTATGTATTTCATGTTTTTGCCCTGGCTGAGTGGTAGAGAAGGCCTTATGGCCTAACTCCGCCAGGTTAAATAAATAAATAAAAAAAAAAATAATAATAATAATAAAAAAATATCTGAAAACTGTAAAAACCGACTCTTGCGTTAAAACTCATGAAATCCCCTCTGTCATAACTCAAATATACTAAAGCTTCCTTCAGTGCTCAACATTCACGGCATAATCCCAATGGCGCGGACCCGTTCACGCGATATTCACATTTCCACGGACTGTGTGATTTTTTTTGTTTTTGAGCGAGGGAGTATGACCAACTGTTCTTCTTGTAGCAGATAATGACAGAAGACGATTTTATGCCGCACACTAGCCAAGCTCCGCTGTTTTGTTAGGTTAGGAACTTTTATGTTAGTTAAGGAGCAATAAGTTATACTGAATAGCACAAGATTTCTATCACAACCACCATTTCTTACGAGCAGCTAGTGGCTTGTACCATTTTAGGTTTGTCAGACTGTTCACCCACAATCATATCTCATTTAGCGATATGACGTCACACCTCCAACGTCCAATCATGAGGACGAGGACAGAAAAATGGCCGAGAACAAGGAAGTTTTCGCTAGATCGTGATATAAAAGAAAGTGTATCATTTAAGGCGGGTGGGTCGGACCAAATCATTCGCCAAGACAACATCTCCTCTCCACACATCTAGCCTATCTATACAGGGTTATTCAAAAAGATGGACCCAATTTCATTAATTTGTATTTAATGAAGTATAAATTGGAGATGAACAATCTACATACTAATATAAAGAGGAAGTTTCAAAGTTTCTTAACACAGGTTATAAATGTTCAATATGTCCTCCCTCTGCTGCACAGCAAACATCTAACCGGTAGCCAAACTCGTCCCACACGCGAAGCAGCATGTCTTGTGTTACTGAGTTCACCGCTGCAGTGACACGGATCCGCAGGTCAGCCAAAGTTGTTGGTAGAGGTGGGACATAAACAGCCTTCTTAACATATTCCCACAAGAAAAAGTCTCATGGCGTGAGATCAGGAGATCTCGGAGGCCAGAAGTGTAGAGCCAGGTCTTGATATCCCCTGCGACCTATCCATCGCTGAGGAAGGGATTGATTTAAAAATCTCCTATTCATCTGATGGCATCCTCTGACATACGCGGTCGGCCCGGAGTTTTTCCTTTGCAGAGATATCCAGTTTGTTTAAATTGCTTTAACCAACGGCTTATGCTTTTCCTAGTTGGTGGTTCAATGCCGGATTGCCGACGAAATTCCCGCTGCACTGTAACTGCCGATTCACTTCTTGCAAACTCAAGAACGCAGAAAACCTTATGCTGCATAGTAGTCATCTTACTCACAGCCAACAGTGACAAGAAATGCCTGCCTATTGGAGCAAGCAGCCATTTACACAACAATCACGTCACAATCACCGTCCAAGCGGTGGAAAACAAAACTTTGGAACTTTCTCTTTCATTCGGTATGTAGAATGTTAATATCCAATTTGTATTTCGTGAAATACAAATTAATTAAATTGGGTCCATCATTTTGAATAACCGTGTATAACAAAATTCATGTGATATATGGGTTTTATGAAGAGTATCTCGAGTTCTAAAAAACGGGTCCGCGCCTATGGGATTTTACCACCTATTTTGTTGCAAGGGTCGTTTTGTGAAATATTTTGTGGAGGTGCAAGGGTCTTTTTTTATTGTGAAATATTAGGTGACAGGTCAATTGCAATTATGCATTACCGACATTGAGCAGCGGCTACAGGCATGATGGCATGTGCTGCAGGAAAGCGGGGCAGGCGGCACGCGGGAAGCAGCCAGGCGAGTGGAAAGGGGACCCGGCTGGGGCGTAAAGTTCCAACTTGCCTTTATAATTGTGAAATGTTCTGTTGGTATATAGCCTATACGGCGTTTTTTATAATTGTAAAATATGTTCGGTGCAAGGGTTATTTTCTTATTGTGAAATATTACCGGCGCTGTGCAGCAGCCAGCGAGTGGCTAGGAGACATGCTAGGAGCGGCCGGTGGGATAGGGGAAGCGGCCAGGCGAGTATAGAGTGGAAGGGGCCTGTATTACCATTATGCCTATAGAACTGCTCTTATCGGTACAGGTGCCTCAAAATACCGAAAACTGCAGGTAAGTCCTATCTTTGTGCCCAGGATAGTTTCTAACCAGGTAAGTTGTTTGTAGGTAGGCCTACTCCGTCAAACAACCTACCTAGTTTCATCATTCCAAGCAACTACCTGATTAGCAGCCCGGGAAAATGTTCTATATTATCAGTAAAAGGTAAAGTTCAAAGCACATTTTAAATTAGGCAACAGTGCAGTACTCATTAAAATCCCTCACCTTGATTAATAAAGAGGACCATGTACGAGACGAATATTACAGCACTTAATCTGGTCGGAAACAATTCCGACCAGTTTATGTTTTCCAGCATGTTAAAAAAGTTCCAATCTTCTATCAGGCCTAAATGCGGTGTTTTTTTCTGATGTCAACATTCTAATTGTGCAATTATTGATCAGGTCTGTAACACATGAACCAGACGGTACGTTAAGTTGTTGACGTTAAACCGTTTTTCACATTCGTCGGAGAACATTATGACATGTTAAGTGCACGTATTCAAACAATTACAACACTTCCGTAAATTTGTAACACTAACACCTTTTAACATAACCTCCAGCTCCATCTGAATTCTGACGCCTGATTTTCTTCGTGAAACGCAATTCACACATCATATGGTATAAGCGAAATGCATTGTGGTAGCAAAGCTGCCAACAAAACGGCTGCCAATTCTCGAGACAGCTTAAAAAGTTCCCGATTTGAAATCTGTTGACCAACCACAATGCAATTGCTAGTTTTCATTAATAATTAAGTATTAATTAACTATTAATTATTAACTCGAAAAACGGAACGAACATTCCGTACTGCTAGGTGAATTTTATGAGGATAATCAGACGATAAATTAACAATAATAACACTTTCAGGAACAGGGTCACAATAACAATAACAATAATAATAATAATAATAATAATAATAATAATAATAATAATAATAATAATAATAATAATAATAATAATAATATTAATAATAATAATAATAATAATAATAATAATAATAATAATAATAATAATAATAATAATAATAATAATAATAATATGACATATGCATGGATTTTGGATTAGATAAATGTGCACATAGACATGTCAAAGGAAGGAAAGTAATAAAAACAGACGTAGAAAATTGTACTGAATTCCCATTAATGAAAGATAATGACATATATAAATATCTTGGAATTGATCAGAGTAGTGTAGTAGATCGTTCTTTCTTTCTTTCTTTTTATTGTTTTACCTCTCCCCTAGTAGCACAGATCGTTGGGCCAATGTTGGGAAATGATCGCCATGTTTCGTTGGCTAACGGTTAGGAATGTCCGTCGGGGTTCCGTTGGCAAAGTGCATTTTACCCAACCAATTGCCAACTGTAGCCAACCAATATCCAACAAAATCCCAACAGTTGGGAATGTTCGTTGGCGATCTGTTGGGCCATCATTGTAATGCCAACAGAATGCCAACTGTTGCCATCCGAATTCCAACATAATTCCATCCATAAGCCAACCAAAATCCAACGATTTCCCTACATTCCTCCATTGGGTTCTGCTTTTTGCCTTGGTTTCATGTTTATTTTGTCAAAATTAGGTAGTTGATAAAATATTTACCCCAGCAACTGCAATTTATGAATGACTTATAAATCCATGCAAATCTTTCGCACTTCACCCCTTTTGATAATAGTCCAAGAAAACCAAGTATTTAGCTAACTAATAAATTCACTCATACAGATTCACAAAACACAGTATACAGTTCATATGTTGCTCTTAATTCAACCGTATACTGTATTTTGTGAATGTATAAGAATGAATTTATTAGTTAGCTAAATGCCTAGTTTCCCTGGGCACCTATCAAAAGGGGTGAAGTGCGAAAGATTTGCATGGACTTGCTAATCATTCTTAAATTGCAGTTGCTGAGGAAAATATTTTATCAACTGCCTAATTATGATAAAATAAACATGAAACCAAGACAAAAAGCAGAACCTAATGGAGGAATATAGGGAAATCATTGGATTTGGATGGCTTATTGATGGTTATACAGTGCTTTCACTGTACGACTTGGTCGGCAATCGCAAGGGCCGCTCCACCGTCACAGATAAACCGCATGCGGGGCCAGGCGCATGACATATCACGGTACTCCCGGCGAATCGTATATATTTCCGTAATTGTAATCACAATAAAATATGAAAATATAAAATAAAAATACAAACTTACCTTATCACAGGACATGTCGGAAATGCCGTCCTTCTGCATCATTACATCTACGGCACCTTTTGAGGAAATTGCTATTCACACGCAGTAGTTCTAATGTATAATTATGTCGTGGCATTTTTAAAACACTTCAAGCAAAACTAAAAACTACTTTAACCATAAAAAAAACACAAACACTGCTGTAATAATTATTCACGTGTGAACGCAATCAGATCACATGCTAGACTTCAGCGGTGAGACGAGGCATCACTTGGGCGCTTGATGCATGAGTCACGGATAGTCGGCCCGTGCGATTGCCGGCCAAGTCGTACAGTGAAAGCACTGTAATACTAATGGTCGAGAACTTCATCCCATGAGGGGACAAGGCCTACTACCCATGTTGCATCTTCTTCCTCCATTCTTCTACATTGGCAGATGGTGGTCTTCATGACTGAAGCCGCTATTTCTTTATCAAGTGGCTCCTCGTCTCCATGAGGCTATGTGCACCCTGGTCCAGAATTCTATATCTCAGAAAAATGGTGATACATGGTATAACATAAGGAAAGAATCTTGGCTATAGGCTAAATAAAATTCAGAGAAATGAATAATGAATAGTTTATTGTTATTGCTGCTTTACAAGTTATGGATAAGTCAGATATATATATTATGAACTACATAACATATATTAATAAACTTCATTTTTATGTAATGTGAGAATAGTTGATTTATGTAAGTTGATCTTTCCACCTTATGCCCTCAATATAGTCTAGGAAATCCAAGAATGTTACCATTAACGTTTACAATATTATATGGTGTTAATCTTTATATTCTCATATAGGCCTAAGTAACAATGTGCAATCTTTTAGCCTACTGTGATTAGTTAATTTGTTATACAGCTGTCTTGTGACCAGTTATAGCATCACCATTATTAGGCCTATACGTTAGAAATATAATCAACTCTATCAAGTAACTTCCATTCTATTTGCCTGTATAATTTTAAAACATAGTTCATAACAGGGTTAAAAGGCGTATTTACATTATGTTTGAAAAACAGTCTAATCTGATTAGCTTAACCTGTAAGAGCTTTATTTCTAAAATGCTGTTCCATCTATTCCTATGCACTTAGATTAGCTTATTCATTATCAAATAATATTTAAAAGACTTCAATATAGGCTTAAAAAAGCTTTAAAAATTTGTGTAAAATCTCTTCAAAATTCATAATAATTCTATTTATTATATTCTTAATTTACATTCAATTACAATTTTGATTGTAAGATGCAGTTTGTAACATAATCTGAGTGTGTTCGAAAACAGGCTGCTTAGGAAAATATTTGGGCCTATGGGAGAGATGAAAATGGGGACTGGAGGAAACTGCATAACGACGAGCTTCATAATCTGTACTCGCCACCAGATATAGTAAGGGAAATTAAATCACAGGGAATGAAATGGGCTAAACATGTTGTGCGTATGGGGGGGAAAGACATCTAAAAAATGCTGAGTGGGAGACCCACTTGGAAGACTTAGACGTAGGTGGAAAGAAAATATTAGGATGTAGATTTAAGGGAAATAGGATTTGTGGGGGATAGTAGGATGGAATTAGTACAGAATTGGGTTGAATGCCAGGTGCAAGGGTATTTTATTTTGGGAAAAATATATATTGCGACTCACCCGAGTCCCCCACCACTACCGCGTGGAAAGTAGGGGTTTTGGGTGGGGAGAAAAATAATTTATTTTTCCTTTCTTCTCTTCTTCTCTTTCTTTCCTCTCTTCTTCTCTTTCTTTCCTCTCTTCCTCTCACCTCCTCGTCACCCTACCTATCTATCGGAACCCCTAGCGTTATAGCTAGGAGTCTTAACCCACTATGCCACGAATGACAGTTGAGCAATGAAGAAAGAAAGATTTCATATATAGGTACTAAGAGTGACTTCATGCACTCGCGAGTGTCACGCAAGAATAGCTTTTTCAAATTTTGAAATGTTTTGTTTGTTACGAAAAGAGTACTGTTGGTGCAAGGGAATTTTTCTGCATCAATTAAGCCATGTTTTATATCATAACACGGCGTTTTTAAAAATTGGGAAATATTATGTACATTTCGATTTTTTATATTATCAAATCGGTGTTTAAAGATCGTGAAATATGATGTTTGGTACAAGGGTTTTTTTTTAATTGTTCGACATTTTCTATAATTCGTGAAATTTTATTTTGTTTTTTATAATGGTAATTGCAATTATTAGAGCAAGCTGCGGGCTTAACACAGCAAGCGGCCGGCAAAGATGCGCGCGGGAAGATGCGCGGTAGGCGGTGAGGGGAAGCGGCCGATGGAAAGGGGAGCAGGGTGAGTCGGAAACTATATCCTTGCCTTTATTTTTATTGTGAAATATTAGGTGACATGCCAATCGCAAATACGCATTACCGGCGTTGAGCAGCGGCTACAGCCATGACGGCATGACCTGCAGGGAAGCGTGGCAGGTGGCATTCGGGAAGCAGCCAGGCGAGTGGAAAGGGGAACGCGTGGGGCACAAAGTTCCATTATTCCCATTTTATTCCATAATCTAGTAATATTTTACTTTTACAGACTGATGTTAAGATCATTTCATTTTAAATTGAATTCTACAAACTGTAGCCTATTGGGGTTATAACCAAAATTGTGACTGAATGTAGGCCTAAATTAAGAATAGAACAGATAGAAGAAATCTGAAGAGATTTTACATGATTTGGTAAAGATGTTTTAAATTACCTAATGTATTAAGTGCACATAAGCATTTTTTAACCCTGTCATGAACTATGTTTTTAAATTATAGAGGTTGAGTTGATTATATAACTAACGTAGGCTTACAGCTCTATCCACAATGTGCAGTTGGCAGTCTGTAGTTGATAGTCAAAGTAAAGTGTGGTGAGTAATGTACGCCATTCACAAAGTACAGTTGCATTCAGCAGTCGAGAAATTCATCTTCGACTACCGACTGCAAGTTACATATTACGAGATTGAAAATTATTTACTAGTGCAAAGAAATAGATTAGGTTACTATGAAATGCAAGATGTGTTTATTATAGCCTAGATATTGTGCGCTATAAATCGATTCCTTCCCATTATTTGTACTGTAAAATGTTTCCCTAACCTCAATGTTGGCTCAACTTACTGGCAACATTCCCTGGATTTCTTAGACTATATAATGAGGGCATAACGTGGAAAGACTTACATAAATTTATATAACATGCGTTTACATGAAATACTAAGGCCTACGGTAACATGCACGGTATCCCTAGTAGCACACTTCGTTGGCCCAATGTTGGGAAATGGTCGCCATGTTTCGTTGGTCAACGGTTAGGAATGTCCGTCGGGGTTCGGTTGGCAAAGTGCATTTTACCCAACCAATTGCCAACTGTAGCCAACCAATATCCAACAAAATCCCAACAGTTGGGAATGTTCGTTGGCGATCTGTTGGGCCATCATTGTAATGCCAACAGAATGCCAACTGTTGCCATCCGAATTCCATCCATAAGCCAACCAAAATCCAACGATTTCCCTACATTCCTCCATTGGGTTCTGCTTTTTGCCTTGGTTTCATGTTTATTTTGTCACAATTAGGTAGTTGATAAAATATTTACCCCAGCAACTGCAATTTAAGAATGACTTATAAATCCATGCAAATCTTTCGCACTTCACCCCTTTTGATAATAGTCCAAGAAAACCAAGTATTTAGCTAACTAATAAATTCACTCATACAGATTCACAAAACACAGTATACATTTCATATGTTGCTCTTAATTCAACCGTATACTGTATTTTGTGAATGTATAAGAATGAATTTATTAGTTAGCTAAATGCCAAGTTTTCCTGGGCACCTATCAAAAGGGGCGAAGTGCGAAAGATTTGCATGGACTTGCTAATCATTCTTAAATTGCAGTTGCTGAGGAAAATATTTTATCAACTACCTAATTATGATAAAATAAACATGAAACCAAGACAAAAAAGCAGAACCTAATGGAGAAATATAGGGAAATCATTGGATTTGGATGGCTTATTGATGGTTATACAGTGCTTTCACTGTACGACTAGGTTGGGAATCGCACGGGCTGCTCCACCGACACAGGTTAACCGCATGCGGGGCCAGATCACGGTACTCCAGGCGAATTGATATATTTCCGTAATTGTAATCACAATAAAATATTAAAATATAAAATAAAAATAAAAACTTACCTTATCACAGGAGATGTTGGAAATGCCGTCCTTCTGCATCATTACATCTACGTCACCTTTTGAGGAAATTGCTATTGACACGCAGTAGTTCTAATGTATAATTATGTTGTGGCATTTTTAAAACACTTCAAGCAAAACTAAAAACTACTTTAACCATAAGAAAACACAAACACTGCTGTAATAATTATTCATGTGTGAACACAATCAGATCACATGCTAGACTTCAGCGGTGAGACGAGGCATCACTCTGGAGCTTGATGCATGAGTCACGGAGTCGGCCCGCGCGATTGCTGGCCAAGTCGTACAGTGAAAGCACTGTAATACTAATGGTCGAGAACTTCATCCAATGAGGGGACAAGGCCTACTACCCATGTTGCAACTTCTTCCTCCATTCTTCTACATTGGCAGATGGTTCTCTTCATGGCTGAAACCGCTATTTCTTTATCAAGTGGCTCCTCGTCTTCATGAGGCTATGTGCACCTTGGTCCAGAATTCTATACCTCAGAAAAATGGTGATACATGGTATAACATAAGGAAAGAATCTTGGCTATAGGCTAAATAAAATTCAGAGAAATGAATAATGAATAGTTTATTGTTATTGCTGCTTTACAAGTTATGGATAAGTCAGATATATATATATATTATGAACTACATAACATGTATTAATAAACTTCATTTTTAAGCAATGTGAGAATAGTTGATTTATGTAAGTTGATCTTTCCACCTTATGCCCTCAATATAGTCTAGGAAATCCAAGAATGTTACCATTAACGTTTACAATATTATATGGTGTTAATCTTTATATTCTCATATAAGTAACAATGTGCAATCTTTTAGCCTACTGTGATTTCTTAATTTGTCTTGTGACCAGTTTTAATAATAAATTAGTATTGCGCACAATGTGCATTGTGAGTAAATCAGTCTTCGCAGCAGAAAGCGGTTAGGGATTCGTTTCGCCTCTTGCAGTTTAGTGCATGGTACCTGTCGCATGCTTCACCACATTTAGTGCACATGCATCCCGCTCGTGGGTCGTGATAATGTTTAGTGGCACACAAAACTTAAAATGGACATCGTGGACTGAGAATCTTGTCGCCGCATGCCTCAGCTTATATCCCCCCTGCATCCATTCACGGTTCACAAATGCATCCGTGTTGTAGAATGCCTCCCATATAGGCCTAGTTGCCTTCTTTGATTTCAAGGCCTCCAGGGCACCTACGTACGCCTTCGTCACAGGCAGTAACATTTTAACATGCAGCTCCTCAATAAAGAATGGTTCTCTTGCCAGTTCATAAATAAGACGTAATGGTGTATATTTCGACACGCAGAGCACTCTCTTTAGGTATCCCGCCTTCACTTTCTCCAAGAGTTCCAATTGTTTAGCTCGTAGGTGAGGCCATACATGTTCTATGCCATAGGTCGCCACTGGTTTGACTTTCAGGTTAAAGAGTTTTACTGCCGTTCCAATAGATAGTTTGCCGGGATGGTTGATGTCTGTGACCAGTTATAGCATCACCATTATTAGGCTTATACGTTAGAAATATAATCAACTTTATCAAGTAACTTCCATTCTATTTGCCTGTATAATTTATAAAACATAGTTCATAACAGGGTTAAAAGGCGTATTTACATTATGTTTGAAAAACAGTCTAATCTGATTAGCTTAACCTGTAAGAGCTTTATTTCTAAAATGCTGTTCCATCTATTCCTATAGACCTATGCACTTAGATTAGCTTATTCATTATCAAATAATATTTAAAAGACTTCAATATAGGCTTAAAAAAGCTTTAAAAATTTGTGTAAAATCTCTTCAAAATTCATAATAATTCTATTTATTATATTCTTAATTTACATTCAATTACAATTTTGACTGTAAGATGCAGTTTATAACATAATCTGAGTGTGTTCGAAAACAGGCTGCTTAGGAAAATATTTGGGCGTATGGGAGAGATGAAAATGGGGAC
Source organism: Ectobius pallidus (assembly GCA_964059195.1). Classification (NCBI taxonomy): domain Eukaryota; kingdom Metazoa; phylum Arthropoda; class Insecta; order Blattodea; family Ectobiidae; genus Ectobius; species Ectobius pallidus. The sequence goes on from CAXKWD010000009.1 coordinate 54,298,704, forward strand.
TGGAGGAAACTGCATAACGACGAGCTTCATAATCTGTACTCGCCACCAGATATAGTACGGGAAATTAAATCACAGGGAATGAAATGGGCTAAACATGTTGTGCGTATGGGGGGGAAAGACATCTAAAAAATGCTGAGTGGGAGACCCAAAGGGAAATTACCACTTGGAAGACTTAGACGTAGGTGGAAAGAAAATATTAGGATGTAGATTTAAGGGAAATAGGATTTGTGGGGGATAGTAGGATGGAATTAGTACAGAATTGGGTTGAATGCCAGGTGCAAGGATATTTTATTTTTATTGCGAAATATTAGGTGACATGCCAATCGCAATTACGCATTACCGGCGTTGAGCAGCGGCTACAGGCATGACCTGCGGGGAAGCGTGGCAGGTGGCATGCGGGAAGCAGCCAGGCGAGTGGAAAGGGGAACGCGTGGGGCACAAAGTTCCATTTTTCCCATTTTATTCCATAAACTAGTAATATTTTACTTTTGCAAAGACTGATGTTAAGATCATTAGCGAAATTGATTAGGCCTAAACACAACATTTTAGAGTTCATTTTAAATTGAATTCTACAAACTGTAGCCTATTGGGGTTATAACCAAAATTGTGACTGAATGTAAGCCTAAATTAAGAATAGAACAGATAGAATTCTTTAGAAATTTGTGAAGAGATTTTACATGATTTCGTAAAGATGTTTTAAATAACCTAATCTATTAAGTGCACATATAGGCCTATAGGGATTGATGAAACAATTTGATGGAAAAGAATTCTAGCAATCAAGTTAAGCTAATCAGATTTAGACGGTTATTCAAACATAATGTAAATGCAAGTTACTTGGTAGAGTTGATTATATAACTAACGTATTAGGCCTAAAGCTCTATCCACAATGTGCAGTTGGCAGCCTGTAGTTGGTAGTCAAAGTAAAACATGTGGTGAGTAATGTACGCCATTCACAAAGTACAGTTGCAGTCAGCAGTTGGTATTTGGCAGTCGAGAAATTCATATTAGACTACCAACTGCAAGTTACATATTACGAGATTGAAAATTATTTACTAGTGCAAAGAAATAGATTAGGTTACTATGAAAAGCAAGATGTGTTTATTATAGCCTACATATTGTGCACTATAAATCGATTCTTTCCCATTATTTGTACTGTAAAATGTTTCCCTAACCTCAATGTTAACTGCAGCTTTCAAGCGGCCAACTGCACATTGTGGATAGAGCTTAATAATGATGGCATAATTGGTCACAAGACAACTGGGTAACAAATTAATTAATCAAAGTACCGGCAATTAAAGGCTAAAAGTGCACATTATAACTTATATGAGAATATAAAGACATCATAATTAAATGTTACTGGCAACATTCCCTGAATCAAGAATCAATTTACTGGATTTCTTAGACTATATAATGAGGGCATAACGTGGAAAGACTTACATAAATTTATATAACATGCGTTTACATGAAATACTAAGGCCTACTGTAACATGCACGGTATAATAAATCGAAATACTTGATTGTGACACATAACTGCATGCTCCATATATGCAGGTTTGAAATCTTGAAAATCCCAATTGATCTTGAGAACTGTTCCAATTTAATTGGAATCTCGTTGCTTATGCTCCTCCTCTGCCTTGATTTCAGTAAATCATCTGGAACAAATAAAGGTGCCTCAACAATTATAATGTAAATTTCGTCACAGAAGAAATTCAATGTGAGACATAATAAACCTCGTGCTATTCACTATATTGCTCCTAAACTAACATAAACATTCCTAACCTAACAAATCAGCAGAGCTTGGCTGGGGTGCAGCATAAATCTATCTTTTGCCGAAAAGCTTGCCACATCTTTCAGTCTAATAAATAAGAATCGTTGTAGATATTTTGTTCAAGTTGTTCACGTATTCCCTAATCAGTGTGTTTGGAATGAGGCCTATATGTTGGTTGCTAATTCCTGGCTATGCTCCTGCGAAACTAAATGCATAGATCCCATGATTCGCTCATCTTCCAGTAGAGTTAAATGAAATTAACGTACCGGTAATATTCAGAGAATAAACAAACTTACCTTATCTTATCTGATCTTCAAACACATATTCTAGGCTTCTTCCACTCAACAGCTCAAGATGGCGAATGCACGCTAGCATCTCTTCAACGGCAATCCCCACAATGCACCGGTACGAGGCGCGCCGGAAATTGCCGAATATTCGTGTGATTATAACTTTTCGCATACAGGTAACACATAATGAGTTCGAATAATTAATGAACTAACACTATTTTATTTTATGAGAATTAAAAATTTCACGCTTATAATGTTATTTCAACACTTTTTAATTTTAACATAAATGCGATCACATTACAACGACATTTTTTGTTGGGCCAGCAATCATAACACCAACGGTAGGGCTTGCGTGCATTGGGCCACCGTCATAGACCCAACGGTAGGATTTAGCGCATGACGCAACGGAAGCGTACATTGGGCTAACCGAGGAAATTACAACGAACGTTTTCCCAACATATCCCAACCATGCCAACCAAATCCCTCTGTTAGGCCAACGAAGTGTGCTACTAGGGATAATAAATCGAAATACTTGATTCTGACACATAACTGCATGCTCCATATATGCAGGTTTGAAATCTTGAAAATCCCAATTGATCTTGCGAACTGTTCCAATTTAGTTGCTTATGCTCCTTCTCTGCTTTGATTTCCTTCTGCCTTGATTTCAGTAAATCATCTGAAACAAATACAGGTACCTCTTCAATTATAATGTAAATTTCGAATAGCCTATAAATGATAGGCCGACTTATTTATTTTTAGAGGCTGTATTTCATGCAACACTCATAATACAGTATTGTGTAAAAATGATAACGTTATATATTCAGAGAACAATCAAAGGGCTTACCTAATATTATGTATGAAATATGAATGAGAATCAAAACAGTTAACTTCTGTACATATCAAGATGGCGAATGAGGAATGACCGTTGACCGTTACGGCGCCTGTGCCGAGACCTACGAACACGCCCGGAAATTGCCGAAGACTGGTGAGAAGATAAATGCGATCATATTCCGACGTTGGCCCACAATCATAAGCCCAACGGTAGGGCGGTAGGTAACGCCAACCAAAAAATGAATGGGCCCAAAGGAGGAAATTACAACGAACCTTTTCCCAACATATCCCTACCATGCCAACCAAATCTCTCCATTGGGCCAACGAAGTGTGCTACTAGGGTCCCTTTTAGGATTTAAGCAACCCGAGCTGCCCGGGCCTTACAGGGCCATGACCTGTCAGGAGAGGGATTATCTTTGGATTACATACATACTTTTTTGACCAGACAAGGACATGGAGGGCCTCCCCGGATGAGTGATCAGCCCAATGCCGGGGCTGCCTCCGAGACAACACGAACACATAGAATAAGACACACCATTCACACACACACTCCAAACAAGGCAAGGATGGGATGAAGAAGATAATGACGGCCAGATGATATCTGGGGACCACAAGGGTCTTAAGTTACCTGACATTTGTCTCACAGGTGAGGGAAAACCCTGGAAAAACCTCCCCTAGGTAACTTGTCCCGACCAGGAATTGAACGCAGGCCCACTGCTTGAGAGGAGCGAACGCATCCCCTGAGCCATAGCGGTGGACATAATAGATCATACAGCTGCAGTGTATTGTGTAATGTAACACAATATTCAGGTTACTCTCATAGGAATCAGACATGTGTAACGGAACTCTCCCCTCAGTGTTCTGTTTTCCTTCTTTCGTTTTTTTCTCTCTTGAGATTGTTGCAAATAAAGATACGGCAGAAATAGTCGCGGTAGTTTGGGTATAACAAAAAAATACTAATAAATTTAATTATACAACTGTAGAAGTATTTTTTATAGTATTAATTACTTCAGTGGTGACCCCGATGGAAGAAATACAACAGACTACAGCTGGAACGGCTCATGAAAACCAAGAGTCTGTAGTGGCCCGTGTTTCTATCAAAGTCCCGCCGTTTTGGAAGCTTGATCTGAGGATATGGTTCATTCAACTCGAAGCACAGTTCCGTAACTCGAAGACCACCCAGGATCAAACTAAATATGACACTTTTTTTTTTGAACAGTATTTACCTCCTTATACCCTCTGTTATTAAAATGAACATACAACACACTGTGACATTGATATTTATGTATAGAACACTAAAAAGATCATTAAAAATATATGTACAGATTAAAAATTAATCACAATTTACACAGGTCTATGTTGTAAAATCACAAAAATGTGTGTAAAATGGATTTCCCTATTGTCGGGAGTCTTTGCACCATATATGACGGTGATGTCAAAATCTTCAGGATTGTAGAGTGTTCCTCTCTTGATTATTTTGTGAATTTCTTACAGAATTGGATGTCCAGTGTGTTTTAGTGTTGTTTAAATACTGAATATGCATTTCAGCACAATAGTTACGCCATCCTCAGTTCCTGTTAAAAATCAGAGTAAAAAACTAACGTAAGAAGTAAACTAGTCTTTATAAGTGTTTTTTAAATTATGTATGGACTATTACTAACCTTGTGTTGTGGAGCCGGAACTTGGGTGAATGACTATGAAGTAACTGATTGTGGCGCAAGGTACTGGTATTTATGGAGGGTGAGTGTGTTCATAAGTGATTTGGAATAGTGGGTTGTAATCGATTTGGTCTTCGTTTAGTATTATATCCTTGTGTTTATATATTTCGAGTTGTTCTAGAGTATTTAGTCTGTGTACTTTGTTTTGTTTGCGTAAAATTTCCATTGTATTGTAAAATCCATTTTATACACATTTTAGTGATTTTACTACATAGACCTGTGTAAACTGTGATTAATTTTTAATCTGTAGATATATTTTTAATGATCTTTTTAGTGTTCTATACATAAATATCAATGTCACAGTGTGTTGTATGTTTATTTTAATATCAGAGGGTATAAGGAGGTAAATACTGTTCAAAATAATCCTCCCTCTGCGGCAAATATGAAATTTATCAATAAATATGACACTGTTGTGAGTTCAATCAATTTAGAAATTCTGATGCAAGTGGCCGATATTCTCACGGACCCTCTCCGTCTTCCGGTAAATATGATGCAATCAAAAAGCTTCTTATTTCAACATTCGCAGATAGTGAAACGCAACGAACACAGCGACTATTGACAAACTTGGAACTCGAGGATCGTAAACCATTGCAATTACTTTGCGAAATGAGAAATTTTGCCTCAGACAAGGTAAGCGAGAATTTTCTTAAAACTTTATGGACAGCGGCTACTGAGGGAAATGCAAGCTATCCTGTCAGTGAGTAGTGACGATCTGGCGAAACTGTCGACCATGGCAACCAGATTTGGGAGCTAAAACCCACAAGCTCGTACCATGTTGCTCCTATTGCTGTTACGCAACCAATGATCAACTCAATAGAGGAACTGAGGGAGCAAGTGTCTGAGCTCTCAGTCCAAGTTGCAGAGTTCAGTAAGCATGTTTTCACCGGCCGCCGCCAACAGGGCAGAACAAAGTCTAGGTCCAGATCCAGAGGTAGGAATGCAGAAACAGGACAGTCAACAAAGGTAGAGAAATGTTACTACCACACTAAATTTGGCAAGGAGGCATACAGATGTCTACAGCCATGCATCATGTCTCTCCGAGCTAGACCTCACAATGGACCAGAAAACTAGTTCCCCAATTCTCCATGGCGATAGGGAGCCAGGGGTTAGAGCTGAGTCGCCTATTTATTAGCGACAAAGGGACAGCAACCTAGTTCTTAATTGATACCAGTGCAGATGTCTCTGTAGTGCCACAAACACACAGTGAAAAGAAATCACCAAATAAACTTGAACTTTTTGCAGTGAATGGTACTAGGATCCAGACGTATGGTCAACGACTTATGACACTTGACCTTGGTTTATGTCAAACATTCAATTGGTCATTCATAATAGCAGAAATAGGTAAACCTATTATAGGAGTCGATTTCCTGTTGCATTTCAATTTACTCATCGACAGTTCTCAACATCGCTTCATAGACGGGAACACACACTTGACTGCATATGGTACCCCTTCTCACAACTACAAACTTCAGGTTCAGCTAACGGAAATTAATCAATATCAGCGGATTATACATGAATTTCCTGACATTCTGTGACCTAACATTGTAAACACAAAAATCCCTAGCCATCACATTGAACACTTCATCAAAACGAAAGGCCCACCAGTGTTTGCCAAAACCAGAAGACTCTCGGCTGAAAAACTCATAGCAGCTCATAAGGAATTTGACTTCATGCTCCAGCAAGGGTTATGTAGACCTTCGAAATGTTGTTGGGCTAGTCCCCTACACTTAACCCAGAAGAAATCTGGTGATTGGAGGCCTTGCGGGGATTATAGGAAACTCAGTCATATCACAGAATCCGACAGATACCCTATGCCTTTCTTAACCGATTGCAACCACATCCTGCATGGAGGTTCCATCTTTTCATCCATTGATATTGTATGTGCGTACCAACAGATACCTGTGCACAAAGTGGACATACCGAAGACGGCCATCACAACACCTTTTGGACTATTTGAATTTCCATTCATGCCTTTCAGAGTAAAAAACGCAGCACAGACCTTTCAAAGATTTATGGACATAGTACTCTATAAATTTTGTTTTTTGTTACATAGACGAATCCTAGTTGTTTCTCCAGATGATATCTTCACCATATCCACATCCTCTATGAACGACTAAATGAATACGGCTTATGGATCAATGTTGCCAAATGCATTTATGCATTTTTGGTGTGCAGCGGATCAACTTCTTAGGGTACGAAATCAGCCCTCAAGGTCTGAAGCCTTTACCTGAGAAAGTTAGTGTCATTACAAATTTTCCAGAGCCACAGTCAGCCACTGGATTGCGCCGATTCTTGGGAATGGTAAATTTCTACCACAGATTCATCCCAGAATGTGCCAAGCTGCAACAGCCCCTCTCAAAATTACTCAGCAGGCACAAGAAGAACAGCACAAAACTGCTGGACTGGAACAAAGAAGCACAAGCCTTTTTTGCTGCAATGAAGGAAGCCCTCTGCAATTCAGCGGCCCTGGTACATCCTATTCCTGGTGCTCCACTCTCCTTGATAATAGATGCGTTGGACGTCGCAATAGGAGGAGTTCTTCAACAGGACACTGACGGTGCAGCTCGACCTCTCAGTTTCTTCTCACGAACTCTCACTAAAGCACAGTCCAGATACAGTGCTTATGATCGCGAACTATTAACAATATATAGCACCATTAAACATTTCAAGCATCTTTTAGAAGGCCAGTCTTTTGTAATTTTCACGGACCATAAACCCTTGGTGTATGCTTTTCAACAGGACTTGGACAAGGCATCACCCAGACAGGCTCGTCAATTACAATATATTGCACAGTTCACGACAACCATAAAATACGTTGCTGGTCAAGGCAACATCGTGGCTGACACATTGTCACGTTTCGCCACCATAGAATATCCCTCACCTCTAAATTATGATCATTTTGCAGATGTACAAGCCGATGAAGACCTCGAATCACTACAACAGAATCCGGGAATGAAAATAGTAAAACTCAGTTAATTTATTTATTTAATATACAATTTCTTTTAGCTCTATTTCACCATAAGGTACATTAGGGCTGTAGTTTTATGTCAATTACAATTTATAATGTACCTGTTATCTTGTATACTAGAGTAGCTTGTTTTGCTAAAGTTTAAATAAAATTATCGTAAACTCTTAAATATAGGACATATGAAATCGTGGAATTCTCTACAACAACAATCCTTGCTAAAAAATTTTAAGAGTGGTTTATCATACTTAACACCACAATAGTTTAAGTGTCCTGTTAACAAAAATCTTTTCCTTTCAAAGAGTGGGTAATCAAAAAGTAATCAAATACATAAATACATAAATAACCATTCTCCCTTATAATTTTGAACCTTTCAAAGTAAGAGCCAAAAATTCCATGACCTGACAAGAATTGAGTTAATACAAATTCAGGTTCAATTTTGCTTTGAAGTCGGATTTCAATACTTGGAAAAAATAATTCTTTTGTAACTGTTCCTTTAACACTAGATAGCTACTGGTTGTTCCACCTGTCTTAATGTGATCCCACATCTTTCTTCGTGCATAAGAATAAGAACAAAGAGAGTAGCTACAATTTAGATTAGAAACTACGGCGGATTTGGCAGCAGCATCGGCTCTCTCGTTACCGGCAACTCCATTATGGCCTCTCACCCATGTTAAGCTAATATGTTGTGTGTATGATAGTAAAACATTCCTAATTTCCACTGCCATCGGATTTAGATTATCTCTATTATTTATACACTTCAGTGCCGTCTGAGAATCACTATATAAACAGCAGCTAGAATCATAAAGTTTGGCCCATATTACAGCCTCTTTAATTGCAAATAATTCGGCTTGTACTATTGAGCATTCTGGTGAGAGTCGATTCATCTGTGAGTGGATTTCCTGCCCATTTAAGAAGGATATGAAGGCACATCCAACTTGATCCGGTTTTCCTTCTTTAGATATTTTAGATCCGTCAGTGAAGATTTGGAGCTCATGATGTCTAAAACTGTCGAAATTTACAAAGTCGGTGACTGTAGATGGGTGTCCAGTTGTCGTAAAATTTGCCGGTTTCTCAATTTGGAAACTCAGTTTGCCAGATAGTAGAAAGCAATTATACTGTGACATATACACAAAGCGTATACGCCCGTATATTCCACAAGACTTTCAACAAGCAGCCTTTTCATCTGTTCATCGCCTTTCTCACCCAGGAATGAGTGCAACAACCAAAATGATCACTGAATGATTTATCTGGCCCAATATGAAGAAAGACTGTCAACAGTGGACACGAGCATGTATTGACTGCCAAAGATAAAAAATTCATTGACACACCAGATCTCCAGTTGGACAATCCCTAGTTCCCAACGACAGATTCAAACACATAAATGTTGACATTGTTGGACCTCTACCTGTGTGCCAAGGATTCAGGTATCTCCTCACTGCTATAAACAGATACTCTAGATGGATGGAAGCTGTACCAATAGTAAACCAAACAGCTGACTCTGGTGCACAGGCACTAATAACCACTTGGTTTTCACGATTTGGTATTCCTGTAAGAATAACTACCGACCAAGGTCGACAGTTTGAAAGCCAATTGTTCAAATCCCTAAGCAAGAACCTAGGTTTTCAGAGCATCAGGACAACCGCATACCATCCACAAAGTAATGGTATAATCGAACGCCAACACTGCACCATGAAAGCAGCACTCAAATGCTATCTACTACAATCCTCGTCATGAATAGACTCATTACCTCTAGTTTTATTGGGCATGCAATCTGTAGTAAAAGAAGACTTAGGTCACTCGGCCTCCGGACTGGTCTATGGCACACCACTCCACCTTCCAGGAGAACTGTTCACCGACCAGCACACCGTATCACAGTCTGTGAGACATCTCCAGGAGACAGTAAGAGGACTTAAACCAAATCAGACATCAACCCATGGCAAAAGACCTGTTTTTGTGTCCAAACATCTCACCGACTGCTCTCATGTTTTCATACACCATGGACCTCCATTATCCTCACTCCAACCTACGTACAATGGCCCCTACCCAGTAAAGAGTTGAACTGATAAGTTCTTCGACATCAATATCAGAGGGTTGATAAAGCGTATCTGACCGCCGGCGTGGTCTTGTGGTTAGCGTCGCTGACTACAGATCCGTCGGCCCGGGTTCGATTCCCGGTACCTCCTCGGATTTTTCTGAGGTAGGGAGGTCTGGTAGGGGTGCACTCAGCCTCGTGATTCCAATTGAGTAGCTACTTGATAGAGAAGTAGCGGCTCCGGTCAAGAAAACCACCAATAACGGCCGTGGGTGTCGGCATGCTGACCACATGCCCCCCATTCCTGCCATCTGCCTACGGGAGATGATGCAGCGGTCGGGTGGTAGGCCAAGTCCCTCCAGGGATGTAGCGCCCCGGAGTTTAGTTTAGTTTAGTTTTAGATAAAGCGTATCTCAGTAAACCGCCTGAAACCAGCCTTCCTGTTGGAATCTGTTACTAACCCTCAACAAGAAACTCATACTGATGTGACTGGACATTTCACCAGATCAGGACCCAAGGTCTACTTCCCTGCATGTTTCTTGGACATCGGTGCTGTCACTAGGGGGGGAGTGTGTAGTGTATTGTGTAATGTAACATAATATTCAGGTTACTCCCAAAGGAAACAGAGATGTATAATGGAACTCACCCCTCAGTGTTCTGTTTTCCTTCTTTTGTTTTTTTCTCTCTTGAGATTGTTGCAAATAAAGATACGGCAGAAATAGTCGTGGTAGTTTGTGTGTAGCAAAAGAATACGAATAACTGTACAACTGTAGAAGTATTTCTTATAGTATTAATTACTTCACAGCTATAAAAAATAAGTTTAGATTAAAATACACGCAAAGATTAACAAAATTACTTAACACAAAATTGAATGGGAAAAACATGATTCAAGCCATTAATACATGGGTAATTTCTGTCATAACCTACCCATTTGGAATACTAAAATACTCAGATACAGAATTATATGAATTAGATACAGTAACAAGAAAACTCTTGTTTAAATTTGGGTATCACCATGTACATGCTGCAATACAATGTTTCTACCTCCCATGATCCCAAGGGGGACGTGTATTGATAAATATTTATGAACTGAATAAAAAATGGTAGGGAACATGAGAAAATATTTTTTCCAGAACCAGAATAAAATTACAAAATACGTACCGTAGTTCAACTTGACAGCAAATTTACACCACTAGACCTGGAAAGAGAGGACGTTAGTTTGCCAACAGAGTCTTCATTGGATAGTGAACAACAGTGGAAGATTAATGCACTTCATGGAAAATATCCAACAGCTTTAGATGATGGAAAAATTCACAAGAATCAATCCCTGGAATGGTTTCAAAAGAGCTCACTCTTCCAGAAACAGAAGGATTCAAGATAAAGTAATAAGAACTAGAAATTATGAAAAACATATAATGAAAGCAAATACAATATACAGATGTCGGAAATGCAATATACAAGGAGAAACCATAGAGCACATAACATCTGCTTGTCAAGCTCTAGCAGATAACTCATACCTAGTAGACATAACCAGGTAGCAAAAATTCTCCACATACAAATAGCTCCCCAATATAAACTCATCCAGAATCCACCACTGTATTACAAATACACTCCAGAACCCGTTCTTGATTCTGAAGGATCCCTGTTATATTGGGATAGAGTTATAACAACAGATAAAACAGTTGACTATAACCCAAGGCTGGTATATGTAAGGTTGCCTCGTTCCCGTAAGAGCTGTGGGGAGAGTCCTACACTGCTGTGTGACGTCACCCCCAGCCCGTGCGAGAATTAAGCAGCTACATACAATGGTAATGATGGGAAGAAATAACACGAAAACACCATCGTTTTACCAACAATAGGCCCCTAATACATGTTTCCGAGGTGAAGATAGAATGCATACGACCCTGCATATAAAGAGGATTTAACACAAATTAAAATAAATATTTAATACAGGTACAAATAAGAATAGTGCATGTAATTAACAAAGTTGTTGACTATTAAACACTGTTTAACACTGTTTAAACACTGTTTAAAGTGTTTAATAGTCAACAACTTTGTTAATTACATAACTTTGTTGCTTCACTGTATTAAGTTCCATTATCTCTTGAGTCCTCATAAGAATAGTGCAGCTTTACAAAGTTAGGAAAAAGTTTGTCTGACTCAGGAAAAAGTAGTCTAGTAGATACAGCTTAGATTATGCTGAATGATTTTTAATTTTACATTTCTAGGTATGTTTACTTATTTCAGGTAAATTATTCTAAATTATGGAAGGAGGCTTAAAAAGAATAGACTTTGGTATACTTTGCAATATTCGTCTTGACTTAGAAAAATAAATTTCTCAATGAGAAATTGTTTTCAAGGTGTTGTTTGTTATTCCGTCCGTACCAGGGGCAACGTTATTTTTTAGTGAGATTATCGTTTTATTGATTTCATCTTGGGTTACAGGTAGAAGAAATATTGACGAAAGCTGAGCAGGTTGTGGTATACATTTTTTATATTCAGGGGTGCTGTTTGGTGCTAACTTAATATTTGAAGTGATTCTTTTTCCTATTTCCGAAAAAAATGAGTTAAATTCATTTGCAATTTGGTCACTTCGCTTAATATTTTGTCCTTTTTCATTTATGATTTCTAAAATTGGAAAAATGAAAAAGGACAAAATATTAAGCGAAGTGACCAAATTGCAAATGAATTTAACTCATTTTTTTCGGAAATAGGAAAAAGAATCACTTCAAATATTAAGTTAGCACCAAACAGCACCCCTGAATATAAAAAATGTATACCACAACCTGCTCAGCTTTCGTCAATATTTCTTCTACCTGTAACCCAAGATGAAATCAATAAAACGATCTCACTAAAAAATAACGTTGCCCCTGGAACGGACGGACTAACAAACAACACCTTGAAAACAATTTCTAAATACATATCGAAGCCCCTCGAACATATTTTTAATCTTTGCTTATCACAAGGAACTTTCCCAGATGATCTTAAAAAAGCTGTGGTAGTACCTATATACAAATCCGGAGAAAAGCACAGTTTAAATAACTATAGACTTATATCCTTACTCCCTAGCCTATCTAAATTGTTAGAAAAATGTATAAAAAATAGACTGGTAGATTTCCTAAATAAAAATAATATATTAAATTCAAATCAATTTGGTTTTCGAAATAACTTGAGCACCGATGATGCCATAATTAATGTTACAGGAAAAGTTATCGAAGAATTAGATGCGGGAAATAAAAGTCTAGGTATTTTTTTGGATTTGCAAAAGGCTTTTCACACCGTAAACCACAAGATACTTATAGAAAAACTAGAGCAAATTGGAGTAAGAGGCACTGCACTAAATTTATTTCGGTCTTATTTACATAATAGAACGCAAATAACCAAAATTAAGGATCAGATTAGTGGTGTCAGAGAAGTGGATACTGGTGTGCCACAAGGAACAATTTTGGGCCCAATTCTTTTCATTATTTACATAAATGAGTTGCTGCATTTGAACTTAAGTAATTTCCATGGCCATCTTTATTCTTATGCCGATGATACCGTATTGCTATTTTCCGGTCCAACTTGGCAGGATACTTACAAATGGGCTAATAAGGGATTAAGAGTGGTTAAAAGTTGGCTTGACTGCAATAGGTTAGCATTAAATATAAATAAAACAAACTGTGTTCCATTCTCATTAACAACTGCTGGAACTCCACAATCAATTATGGATCAAAACTTGTGCGTAAGACTCCATGATATCAACTGTGAAGCTGACTCATGTACCTGCCAGGCTGTGAAGGAGACAAATCAGGTCAAATACCTTGGTATTATTATAGATCGTCATCTGAAATTCGACAAACATATCACATATTTATGCAACAGACTAAGAAAAACATTATACAAATTTGTCAGTCTAAAACAATGTTTACCGATTGAAGTCTTAAGGATAGTCTACTTAGCTCTAATACAATCTGTCCTCCAATACGGTATCATTGGCTGGGGAGGAAGTGGCACTTCTGTATTGACTCCTTTGATTCTAATACAGAAGAGAATTATAAAAATTTGTTTAAAAAAGCCTATAGAATATCCAACAGAATTGATATTTCCAGAATTTAAAGTTATGACTGTAGAACAAATTTATAAGCTCACACTTTTAAAATACTTTCACAAATACCGCAACGTACATGTATCGAATCCTCATAATTACAACACTAGAAGAAATAAAACATTGCCTTTAATAGAACCAAAATATTTCACATCTTCTGGCTCTAAACATAGCATTTATTCTGGTCCAAGACTCTATAACTCCATAATTAGATCACATCCAGAAATAGTACATATGAATAACAAAAAATTCAATAAGTTTATCAAAAATCTCATTTCATAGTTCAAAAGTTATTTCACCTTGTACTTAGTAGACAATTAAGGAACGATTTTATTTGTAATAACTCAGAGTTTCAATTTTGTTCTTACTACATTTCCTTTTTTCTTTTTACTTTGTCTGTTCTTTCTTCTTTATTATTACTTTTTTTAGGTATTGATTTAATTATATTTTCTTTATGTATTTGTAATTTGTTTTTTGTAATGTAAATAGCGGTCTTGTTTTGTATAAATATTTATTAAATAAATAAATAAATAAAAAAAATAAATAAAAAAAAATAATAAAAAAAAAAGATCTATGTGCAGTTGCGTAATTTCTGTATTTATTTTACATGAAATTAAGTTAAATTAAACCTCTATAAGATGGACGAAGTCACCTCTGATTGCAATGTCACAATTTAATTACAGAGCTTATAATCATAGATACTAAACAATTATTAAAACCAAAGAGGAATAGACAACATGGTACAGGGTCTTTATTATAAGTTGAGACCGGGCGACGGAAGGCTTGAAACCGGGCGACGGAAGGCGCGCGCAGCCGGTCTGACCTTGATGCAACAGCGGCACGTGCAGTTATTGTTAAAGTGTCAACATGGTGAGACCCATTTCGCTGCAGCATCGTATTTTTGTGTGTAAACATTATTTTAAGTACGAGTCTGCTAGACGTGTACGTGATGAATTTATTCGGACATTTCCTGCTGATGTGCCACCTTCAAGAGCACAAATTCACAGAATTGTTAATAAATTTGTAAATACTGGCTCAGTGCAAAACAAAAAGCATGTGCGCACACGAACAGTGTTAACAGAAGAAAAGCTAGACGAGATTGGCGCTTATCTTGAACATTCACCAAATAAATCACTCTCAAAATTAGCCCAACAAGTAGGGGTTTCAGTTTCTTCTGCACACAAAGCAAATTAGGGGCATTATAGTGGAAGAACTCACTCGTGTCAGCCAGAATGCGGTTTCCAGATACAATGCCTGTATAACACAGGAAGGACGACACTTCCAACATATGTTATAAGGTAAGATATGTAATACTTTATATAGCCTACACTTTAAGCAGGGAAGCTGCGTGCGCGTCACCGGCGGCTAATGCGGACTCCGTAGCGGAGAGTGAAAACACCGGTCGCCCGGTCTCAACTTATAATAAAGACCCTGTATAATGCTTTCCAGAGACAGAAAACTGGAAGACAAATAAAATCTGCGCATGGAATAACAATTATTATATTATAAACCAATCTGTATTCTGTTTGTAGAACACTTTGAAATAAACATTTACAAATGAATCAAAGTGATCATAAATATAACAGGTACCGTATATCTTTAAATGTATACCGACCGACAGCATTTAAATGGTCGAACACTCCAAGACTCAATTTAGTCATGTTTACATGTAAATATGGATTTTAAGACGCGCTTATAATAAAATAATGAGTCAATAACTCACCTTCAGTAGAAAGTGGCTTCTTTTGCAGTTAACAGATCCATTGTTGAATATTCTTCCCCCCACCCCAGTGGTTTATGTCAGGTTTATGGGTACATGTAGTTATTCAGTTTCTGACAGATGTTTTATTAGGGGAATCCATAAATAAAATGTTTAAGGATTTTTACTTTAATACTGGTATATACTGGAAAAGAGGATTCCTAATTCCTCGAAGCGTTATTAAAAGATTATACTGTACAGTACGCTAACATTGTAATTATTTAAGCGGCATTAAAGCAGTAATGGAATTCAATAGTGAGCCACTCTTTAAAAAAACACACACTCTGGTACACTGACACTTGAGGTGATAAAGTTATATATAGGCTATAAGAATTCCCCAACTATTAAATTCAGGCGATAATTATAGCACGTATATGACGTAACTAATCAGAACTTTGAATCAATATTAACACAGAACCTGTGCACGACACTTGAAACTAGAGCTGTCTGACTGTGAACTGATGTTTTAAAGATTTTTAAAAGGGTGTCTTGCTTCACAATGTACATTTTTTACATCTGAAGGGTAAAATCACATTTTCTAACCCTTAACCCATCTTTTTGAATAGAACTTTTTTTGGCAAATATAGTGTAGGTGGTCAGCTCAGCAAGGAAAATTTTCAATAGTCTGCTGCTGTCTATAAATAAAATGGACAGGCTCTTTAAGTTTCTGCTGGCAATGTGTATGAATAAAGAATTATTTACAAAAGGGCAAACTCCCCTCTGCATAAGACAAAAAAAAAGTCGTATAGGCTACTTCCCATTTTCTGAGTCATAACCAAAGAGTTGTAAAAGTACCCCAATAAATTTAAAGAGAAATGTAAGATGTTTGTGCGTGTTCTTTATTTTGACATCCACAGTATGTTTTATAGAAACCAGCAGCTTAAATATTTTGTTTCAAATGTCTCAATATATTTTGTTACAGCTTATTCATTTGAGGCCAGAGCACTCAGAAGTGGTCCCTCTATTAAGCCATACCCCCTGTAAGATCATATGTAGTCTATCTTTACAGATACATGCATTATTTTAGTTAAAAATAAGTTTTATTCCCATCATTGCCATTGTATGTAGGTGTTTAAATCCTCCTGCAGGGCTAGGGGCCACGTCACATCCCTCGTGCTCAGTACGCATGCGCGTCGAACGAGGCAACCTTTCATATACCAGCCTTGACTATAACCTACCAGACCTACTATTGATAGATAAAAAGAGCTCTAAGGCAATTATAATTAACGTCATTATCCCATCCAGTCATAATTTAAAGAAAACAGAAATGCAAAAAGTCAGTAAATAATAGAACCTGGCATTAGAGATCAAAAACATCTGGAAACTTCAAACTGTAAAAATTGTTCCAATAGTAATATCAGTGGAAGGTGTGGTCTCAAAATTTTTATCAAAGTACATTCAAGGCATCAGAATTCCAGTGAAGATAATGAGCAACACACAAGGATCAACATTACTCCAAACATGCCACATTGTAAGAAAGTTTATGAGCTGCGGAATAAGATGAAGTTCTTCTCAGTAGTATCAATACCAACAAAAGTTGTGAAACTGTGTTGAATAATAATAATAATAATAATAATAATAATAAAACCACAAAAATAACAATAACAATAACAATGATTATGATGATTATGATAATGATAATGATAATGATGATGATGATAATAATAATAATAATAATAATAATAATAATAACAACAACAATTTTTATTGATCCTATTAACCATGTATTGCAGTGTATTTAAAATATGATCAGGAACACCGTCAAGAATTTCATTAAAGGGGGAAAACTCTACATAATTCCACACACAACGATTCTTACTTATTCGGCTAAACTATACAGCAGTCTTCTTCTTCTTCTTCTTCTTCTTCTTCTTCTTCTTCTTCTTCTTCTTCTTCTTCTTCTTTTATGACCTCATTGGACCACTTCAGTCAATCATTTCTCGGTCTTCCTTTCCGATTTGCCCAGTAGTTTTTCATGCGTTCCGATCTTCTCTGTTGCTCTTCATCTGTAAATACCCTCTTTATTGTCTGGCGTCTGTCTATTTTTGGCTTAAATCTTATTTTAATATTTTTAAGTTTTCTTGAATTTCCTGTTTAGTTTTTCAAGTCATCCAAAGTTATTTCTAATTCTGTCATATCCTATCTAATTTCTGTAATCCATCCTACTTGTTGCTTCATATTCCAGAGTTTCTCTATAATTTTTCTTGTCAGTCGAGTTTCTGGTGTCCTCAAAATGTGACCAAAAAAAGAGATCCTTTTCTTCCGTATAGTATCTGTGATAGGTTCTAGTTCTCTGTACACCATTTCATTTGGTATTATCCGCCACTGTCCATCTTTTTGGTATTTTTTATTTATGCATGTTCTAGCTATTCTTCTCTCTACTTTCAGGATTTTGTCTATTCTATTTTTCTGGGTGGTTTTTAAAAAGAGTTTCGCTTCCATATGTCACCTCTGGTTGAACCACTGTCTTGTAATGTTTTAATTTTTTTTGGATTGATAGACTTTTTTATTGTATGTAGACCATGTTAATTTTTGAGGTTTTATCATTTTATTAGTCCTCGCTTGCCATGCAAGTTTCTCTTCCAAGTTATGTGTTATAATTTCTCCTAGGTATTTAAATTGCTCTACTATTTTATTTTCTTGTTATTTATTGTTATGTGATTGGTTACTAGTGGGTCTGTTACCATTATCTCGGTTTTTTCAAATGATATCTGAAGTCCTATTTTTTGTGATATATTTTGTAGGCTAGTTATTTGATTTCTGGCTTCATGAATGTTATTAGCTATTAATGCTAAGTCGTCTGCAAATCCCAAGCAATTTAAGTTTATTCCATCCTTTTTGGTTCCAAATTGTATGTTTTTAGGATTTTCTTTGTACCATTCCCTCATCACATACTCTAGAGCGCAGTTGAAAAGTAATGGTGATAGACCATCTCCTTGTCTTAGCCCTGTTTTTATCATAAATGGTTCCGATATTTCTCCTCTAAATTTTACTTTAGATTTGGTGTTCGTTAGAGTCAATTGTATCAATTTTATTAATTTGGGATGAAGTCCAAAATTCCTTAGTATCTTCAACATTGAAGACCTGCGAATACAATCGTAGGCTTTTTTGAAGTCTACAAAGGTTATAACTTGTTGTTTTTGTCTTCTTTTGTAGTACTCCATTACTAGTTTTAAGGTGATTATCTGTTCTGGGCAGCTTCTCCAGGGCCTAAATCCTCCTTGGTATTTTCCAATTTCCAGTTCAAGTTGATCTTTACAGCGACTGTACAGAATCCTTGATAAAACTTTATAATCAAACCAAATCAAATCTTTATTTGCATCAAACTCCTGAGTTCATCAGGAGCATTACAAATGTCCATACAGGTTATATATAGTATTATAAATGAAATATAAAACATTCCAACATACATCACCACTTCATCAGCTTAAGATTCGTCACTAATAAAATCATAAAATTCATTAACACTGTACATAGGATTATTTAATATAAACTTTTTAATGGCCAATTTGAAACTCTGGATTGGCAGCCTTCTCATATTGTTAGGTAGAGAATTGAACATCCTAATCGATACATTTTTGAAACTGTTTTGAGTTTTAACATAATTACAATGAGTTGTGACTATATTGTGTTTACCTCTTGTGTTATAGTTATGACACATACCATGTTCTAGATGAAAATTATAATTTTCTTTTATATACAATAAGCACTGAAAAACAAATAGCCCTGGCAGAGTCATAATTTGAATATTCCTAAAACTATTTCTACAGTGACCATTTAATGGTAAGCCACACATCAACCTAATTGCCCTTTTTTGCAATCTGAACAATTTTAAACTGTAAGTTTGATTCCCCCATAACAAAGTCCCATATGATAGGTGGCTGTGAACATGTACAAAATACACCAGTTACAAAACATCAAGACTAACGCAGGATCTTAATTTTCTCAGCATATAAATTCCTCTACTCACTTTGTTAGCTATATTATCCATATGACTATGCCAGTTCAACCTGGAGTCAACCTTAAAACCCAGAAAATTTACAACATTGTTGTTATGATTTTTAACATTTAAGGAGATCCTGAGCTCCTGAATTTTATCCATATTTAGACACAAGAGATTGGCACTACACCAATCTTCAACCATTAAAACTGTGTTACTCACATCTCTTTCTATTGGCTCACTGATACATATTGCGAAATCATCCGCGAATAAGTACCCCTTGGCTGATGGCCATAATATATCGAGGGCTTAGAGTCAGACAACGTTAACTCCAAAAATGACTTTTTCAGTTAAAGGCATTTTTATTATCACAAGTACCATTACTTTCTATCACCAGATTCTTATTTTGATATTTCCAATAGTTTAAAAGTTTTCGGGAGATAACGTTTTGGTTTTTAGTAACAGTTTGGAGTCAGAGAACTTCAACTAGACTTAACGTTCTCTGTCCCTAACTTTTCGCTCGTTTCAAAGGCTTCAACACGAGATAGCGTTCTCTGACTCTAACATTTTATTTTAAAATGCGGAGTTAACGCTGGATGTACATACTATTACTTATTCAATTTAATGATTCACCTTACCAACTGCTCTCAGTTTATTTATTTACGTTTATGTCCGGGATGACGGAAGCGATTGAAGTTTTTTTTCTTCTTTTTTCCACGCATGCTTTGATTTTCTGCCATAGTTAATTGTTGACAGCTTACTTCTTAACAACAGCTGCAGTAGTTGTAAGGCCGTGTATAAAAATTAATTGTATCATATTCACTTAGGATTGATTTGGCTGCAGTTCAGGTTTTGCGAGGTTTCTAAGCGTAATAAATTATTGCAGTAAGAGAGTATATTTTAATGAAAATAATATGTACAGCAGGGGAAAATTGTTAGTTTACTTAGCCCTACGAGAATCATCTGGAAGATCATATGCAGAACAAAATATTCTACAACAGCAGTCCTTGCCCATCACTAAATACAGGCCTTTCTAGCATCTTGGAAGACTGGACATGCCATGATGCATTACACGATGCTTCAAGCCCACTGGTAAGCTGTAGTTGTTACTACTATTATTATTATCATTATTATTATTATATCATTATTACTACTACACATTAATATTACCTATGTACTAAATTACACATTATATATAGCCTATATAATTGGCGTACAATGTTATAAATTATTATTGTATTAATTTATTATTAAAATTACACTCTTATTGTTCAATCGAGATAATGATGTCTTTTTTCTAGGGGCCTATTGCTGTTCCTATCACTGCTCACTTGCCGTCTGAGTCAGAAGAAAATCCAACATATGTGCCGGTAACAGATAAAGATATTTCTGCATCTATCAGAGAAAGTAATGGACAGACACAGAAAAAAAGAAAGAAAGAAAGAAAGAAAGAAAGAAAGAAAGAAAGAAAGAAAGAAAGAAAGAAATAAAGAAAGAAAGAAAGAAAGAAAACGTAATCCCTCAAATCCTACACAACATTGACTCCAGTAAGCCAGTCTGGTCCTTCTACAACAGTCCCTGTTCAGCATGACTTAGAATCTGTTGTGGTAACTAGTTTAAATAGATCAGCAGTCGATGGAGAAGTAAATATTGATCATCCTAATGAAAATCAAGGAAAGAGAGAGAAAAATGCTAATCCCGGCAACTAGGAAAAAAAATAAACGCAAGAAAAATACAGCTGCAGGCATGCCTCATGGATCAACTACTAGTGACAGGGAAACAAGAGTTAAGGGTTTTATTAAAAACGACTGTTCAAAATGTCCTAGAACATGTAATTTATTCTGAAGAAGTCAGACTTGAAATTCATATGAATTATTAGAATATTGAAAGTACTGACAATAAAAGACAGTATATCCGAGGACTAATACGAGTAGATGTACAAGAAAAAGCATGTATCAAAACAAAAAATAAATCCAAAAGAAAATGTTCTAGGTTTTACTACTTGGTAAAAGGTAATGAGAGAAGGCAGATACGTCAAGGGATCTTTTTAGCTACTTTTAATATTTCAAACAATGGTAGACAATGTTTTAAAAGAGAGCGATGATTAAAATTTTGTAAGTAAGGATCAGACAGCTGAGAACTTTATGTGGCATGAGGGGATAGCTGGCCGTGGAGCATCAGAGGTGGCATCATGTTTGTTGAATCGTTTGAAAATAATCCAAGACGGGAAGAATATTTGCTTCATGTCTCACAGTTGTCACGAATAAAATAAGAATGCTATCGATTCAAATGTTTGTTATATGCTGTCAATTTAGATAAAATATTTTTTGAAACAGGATATTCCCAAATGGAGTGTGACACTGTTCCCGCCCACACAGAAAATGCTAGCAAAGTGATAGATATATTCGATCCTTCGGGTTGGTATGCTGTGGTCAGAATGGCGACAAAGCAAAGCAAATGCCATGTTACAGAAGTGGAGCAGGAAGGCATTTTTGACTTCAATGACTTCCATAAATCTGTGATTAAAAAAAAAAAAATGATACCAATGGAAATAGCGTTAGACGGCTAAATATTGTATGCTTTTAGTATAGAAAGAAAGAAGAGAACATGTACTACAAATATGACTCCATTCAAGAAGAGTTCCACAAGTTTGCAATACAAAGAAGGCTATCTTGGAATTTCTCAATTGAACACATGCAACTGAAGAGAAAATATCATGGTTTGATAAAATTGCAAGCAGAAAATGGAAAGACCCGAAAGACCTACGTGGCAAAAGTATAATCCCGTGAACATACCATATTTTCTAAAAAAAAGTTTATTTGAAGGCGAGGAAGTGGTACAGGTGAAGAATCAAAGGCACAACGAAGGAATACCAAGACCGCTTGTGTAGTAGCCTATCTGGTATTAGTTATATACAATCGCAACTTTCATTGCAGTGTCCAGTCAATAAGCATAATTTATTTTTCCCTAATAAATTTTAATGAGCACTACTATCAGGATTATAAGATTATTTCTTATTAATAAAATTACAATATCAGTATAGTGTTACTGTTTCGTGCAACGTTAACTCCTGTCACCTGATGTTACAGTTTAGAGTCAGAAAACGTTATCTCCGAAAATTATTTATTTTAATTACAGCGAACAGTGGGATTACAATTAATCATACGTCATTATCTTCCGGCAGAATTATTCTATGTGTGGTAAAAGTTTTAAAGTGTTATCTTCATAAATAAGTAAGTTATCGGTAAATAAACAATGATAACAACCTTCTTTTCGTCCTCCTGAAAAGTTGCGTTTTTGGAGTTAACGTTGTCTGACTCTAACCCCTCGATATTGGGTAAATCATTAATGTAGATGATGAATAAAATAGGCCCCAGAATGGACCCTTGTGGTACTCCATTAAGAACATGTAAATAATCGGACTCTATGTCATTAACATTAACCTTCTGAAACCTCCCTGTTAAGTAAGAGCTTAAAAGTAAAACAGCACTTTTTTCCAGACCATAGAATTCTAATTTTTTTAACAGTATTTTATGGGATACAGTATCAAATGCTTTCGATAGGTCAAATAATTTAGCCCTTGTTATATTTTTAGACTCAAGTGAGTCCAGAAAGTTTGTATACAGGGACACAGCTGCTTTGATTGTCCCCTTTCCTAAACGATACCCATATTGGCAGTTGCTAAAAAGATTATTTTTCTCAAAATAATCAATTAATTGATCGTTTAACAATTTTTCAAACACTTTAGATATGATGGGAACTAAGGATATAGGCCTATAACTGTTGCAGTCTGATTTACTTCCCTTCTTATATATTGGAATTACCTTGACAAATTTTAAAGCATCAGGAAAAACTGATTCTATAATACAACTGTTTATTATATTGGTTAAGACTCCCATCAAAGATTCTTTACCTAATTTAATCATTAACGCGTTCAGACCATAAATATCAGTACATCTACTAGCTTTTAGATTTCTAATAACTTTTTCCACCTCACAATTACTTACTAATTTAAATTTTAATGAGCAACTTGGTTTTACTCTAGATTCTATGTACTCCAATGCAGTTTTGGTACAATTCTTAGAAGCTACTGCAAGAATAAGTTCATTTATTTTGTCTATGAAAAAGTTGTTGAATTGGTCTGGTGAGAGATTATTCTGAGTCTGTTCTTGCTTAAGTACAGTATTACATTGTTTTTTTATTACATCCCACATGGCCTTACTTTTATTATTTGATGAATTAATTAGGTTATCATTTTCTAAGCGCCTAATCTGTTTAATTAATGTTCTGAATTGTTTCTTATATCTGATGTATAATTTTTTTGCAGAGTCACTTCTTGTTGTTTGGTAAATATGATTAGACCAGTCACACAATTCCCTGATATAATCTATTTCCGGACTAACTACCTTATTCCTTCTAGGTAATGTAGTCTTGTTTTTAAGTCTAATGTAAGGAAAAGCTAAATTTATAATTGAATTCAGTGTTTCAACTAATATTTGGGTTTTTGAACACACAGTAGGTGAAATGTACAAACGGTGCCAATCTATATTACTTAAAATTTCTGAGAAGATTAAATAATGTTTCATTTTCATACTGCGTATTACCTTATTTTTAACAGATTGATTTGCTTTTGTCCTACTTTTAGATTTGTATGATAACATAAGAGCCCAGTGATCTGATACCCATGATTTTATAACACTACATTCAGTTGAGTTTACATCTAAATTGGTGATCATATTGTCAATACATGTACCTCCCTCATGAGTTGCATTTGGCCTAGTTATTGCATTATTACATGCTCCCATACCAAATGAAGTAAATAAATTATTTAGGTCTTTAACTCTCGCACTATCAGCCAGTTTAAAATCTATATTAAAATCACCACACACTAAGATTTTTGCCTGTTTTTTACTTAAAAACTCTAATATAGAACTAAGCCTAGAGAAAAATATGTCCCACTCCCCACATTCAGTGCCAGGTCTGTACAATGATACAACCATTATGTTATTTTCTATTAAGAGTACACCAGTCACTTCTATAATCATTTCTATAGACATATTGTTTATCACCTCTAAAGGTTTATAAAAAATACCACTTTTTACATATATGATACATCCTCCAGTCTTGTTTTCCTGCAGTAATAATTAACTTAGCGATTGTAAAGTTATTTATGGAATATAGATCTACTTCCCCACTCTCTAGCCACGTTTCTACCATGCATAAAATCCCTATTTTATTTCTATCAACAAAGTCTTCGATGGAGTCAAGTTTATTTCTTAGACATTGTACATTCCAATGCAGAATCTCAACGTTATTTGCAGCATCTTGCAAAGGCTCTGTGTTTTTTGAACTAAATTTTCCAATATTTGTTACTTCTCTTTCTTCTGGAAATGACTTTGGAATTGTGTATGAGTTTTGTGTTACTGGTATTTGTGTAGTATCTACATTTTTTGTAGGCCTATTTACTTTATCAGTTAGAGAGTAGGTAACTTGGAGTTGCGCTAGTTTTTTTGGCTCGTTTCTGGTTCCTGATTCTTTCTAGTAAGCTCTTGGTATACTTTATGAATAGTTTCCCCTAACCTTCTCTTCCCTTGCTTATTCAGATGTAGGCCGTGTTTTGTATGCATGCATCTGTCTGCTGTTGAGGCCCTGATTATTTCAACATGCTTGTGTTTTGAACAGACTTGAGAAATGTTTTTGTTTGCTACATATATACTGTCGTGTATTGGGGAGGATTTATTGTGATCATACCTTGTGGGAAGGTTCACTACTATGACATTTGTGTTTGTGAGGTTAGGTAATAGTTGTTCATAGCACTCACTGATGTTTTGTGGTCTTCTTTCTATATCGTTTGATGTGACATCCAAAAGGGAAATTCCTGTATAGTTGTCTGGATTTGATTTTTATCCTTTCTTGTGTAATGGATGTATTATAGCTGTAGTCCAATGTTCTGGCAGTTTTTCTGTGTTCCATATTTTCACTATGCATTGATGTAATGATATCTTTACTGGTTCTGCTGCATATTTCCAAAGTTCTGCAAATGTTTGGTCTTCTCCACTAGCCCAGTCAAATGTTACATCGGAACTTACATTAAATGGGGTATTAATGATTTTTGGAGGGGAGTTTCGAACCATTACTGGGATCACAAATCCAGATTTGCAACCCTCAGAAACCTGTGCTCGCTGAATGGCGGTCGAAATAAACCGGTTTTTTCGGACTTTTTTCGGTTTTTCGACAATATCTCCTAAACTATGCGTTTGTTGAAAATTATATTTATCAGCTTTTTAAAAGTAAATTAAATCTTCTAAAATATGAGGTCAAAATAGTTTTTGTAAGTTATATAATTACCGAGATACGTCTTTTCAAAGATTAGCCGTTTTTTCCAAAAAGTTAAAATTTTAAGTTTTCTTCGTGTTTCTAACTGAATACCGACAAAATGACACGTCCTACAGAAAAGTCAAAAGAACAAACGCTGTAGGCAATTTAATAAGCTTTAATATGAGCTATAGCTCGTTCTTGTGGCTTAGATAGTCTCGTCATAAATGACAAAAACCGAAAATATGAAAAAATGCTTTTTTGGGTGAAAGTTGAATAACATCGTTTCCTCCACCAACAACTTAATTTTTCTGTAACATGTTGGCGGATAATGTCTTATAACTGTGTATAGAAACTATTTGTGTGTATATGTGCCAATGGGAGATGGATTTTGCCGGAAAAAAATATTTAAGCGTAATATTTCATAAAAATGTATTTACTTTTAAACCAACAGGCATATTTAAACCATGTGTGAGGTTCCTGGTATGGGATGGTATGGGAAGTCGAGGATGGGGTGATATCTTCATCCTCACTTGAAGAACTGTCATTCTGGGGTGTGGGCACATTGCGGCAGAACTTTTCTCTTGCAGAAAGTGCACAAAACTGAGCATTTCCACCTAGTTTTGCGGCAGCTGCAGCTCCCAGCACAGCCCATTTTGCACTTGCACGAGATCTGTTCCCCGTTACTGACAAAATAGTTTCTATTAGCAGTGGGATTGTTGGAGGCTATGAAGTCAATTGTTAAATTGTCAAGGAACTGGGAACAGAAGGCCCAAACATTTGGGAAAGTTGGATTCAAACGTAAAGACAAAGTTGTTACCTTCGTTGCAAGTTGTTACCTTGGCAAGCGTCAATAATTCCATACAAGTCACTAATAAGAAGATTGAAATTGACACTCTCACAATATTTCAGCGAGTTAGCATTACCATAAAAATCAGATGAAGAGTTGAAAGCCCGCTGCTAATATGAAGTGCCCCCTTACCCATTGTCTCTTTTCAATGAAACTGGAGTGAGGAAGGGAACTAAGGCAGCTCTATATTCGTGTTTCACATCCCTCACTACCAACATCTCCCGAGACGCCAATATCCACATCATGCTCGATGGTGGCTACTTGCTCCACAAATGTGTGTGGCATCAAAAAGCATCAGTGAAGACCATCATTGACGGCTACATTCATTTTGTGAAAAAACCATTTTGGGACAGATGTAATCCACTGTCTTCGATGGATATCCGGAGAACGCCTCTCAAAAAAGTACCAAAAGTGCCGAAGGTCTCAGATGATACTCCGCCCTCAACTGCAGTGACATTGTCCTATCAGCTTCAACAACCATCAACATCACACAAGAGAAGTTCTTATCGAACGACACTAAGAAGCATAGGCTGATAGAGCTACTGAAAACTAGATTTGAGCAGCATGGTGTTGAGGTGACAGAAGACGACACTGACGCTGACATTCTTAGAGCTGCCATCACCAAAGCTGACTCTTCTGAGAAGGTTGTAATCATCGTGGAAGATGTGGACCTGCTTGTGTTATTAGTTGGTTTGAGTTCCAAAAAATACATCTACTTTCAGAAGAGGTGAGCCAGACGTCCAATATTCATCTACATCGTTCACCACCGGAAATTCTTATTACTCTCCCGGGCCCCTTTCAAGCAGGGGAAAACCAAATTTGTCAAACCTTCCTCAAGACCCCAGCACTATTCAAGCAAGCAGAAGTCTTCCTCCACCCAGATGTGAGTCACGATGAAATAGCTGCAGCTGAGGAGAAGTATCTCGTAGCAGTTTATGAAGGAGCGACTGACACCACCCTCAACGACCTGTCAGCCAAAGTCAACTTCGCCCGTTTGTCACAAACCACAGATGCTGCAAAATATCATGCTTATTGTATGTATCACCAGGTATGTCCATATACATTTCCTATCATTATGTTCTTAAATTTCGTTGTTCACTTATACACTTTTATTGACACCATGTGTAGGCTTTAAAATATTATAGAGTAACCAATTTTCATTCTACTTTTTCACAGGTACAAAAGTGGTTGGGGTGGAAAAAACTCACGGATTGGGGTGGAAGTTGGACGAGTTGGGCTTACTCCAATTGCAATGGAAGTTAAACCAGTCCCTCAAACCCTTCTGCAACTGATCTCGTGCAAGTGCAAGATGGGCTGCGCTGTGGGCTGCAGCTGCCGCAAAACTGAGCTGAAATGCAATGTGCCCACACCCCAGAATGACAGTTCTTCAAGTGAAGATGAAGATATCACCCCACCCTCGACTTCCCATACCATCCCATACCAGGAACCTCACACATGGTTTAAATATGCCTGTTGGTTTAAAGTAAATACATTTTTTATTAAATATTCTGCTTAAATATTTTTTTCTGGCAAAATCCATTTCCCATAGGCACATATACACACAAATAGTTTCTATACACAGTTTTAAGACATTATCCGCCAAAATGTTACAAAAAAATTAAGTTGTTGGTGGAGGAAACGATGTTATTCAACTTTCACCCAAAACAGCATTTTTTCATATTTTCGGTTTTTGTCATTTATGACGAGACTATCTGAGTCACAAGAACGAGCTATAGCTCACATTAAAGCTTATTAAATTGCCTACAACTTTTGTTCTCTTGACTTTTCTGTAGGACGTGTTATTTTGTCGGTATTCAGTTCGAAACACGAAGAAAACTTAAAATTTTAACTTTCTGGAAAAAAAGGCTAATCTTTGAAAAGCCATATATCGGTAACTATATAACTTACAAAAACGATTTTGATCTCATATTTTAGGAAATTTAATTTACTTTTAAAAAGATAAGAAATAATATTTTCAACAAACGCATAGTTTAGGAGATATTGTCGAAAACCCGAAAAAAGCCCGAAAAAACCGGTTTAATTCGACCGCCATTCAGCGAGCACAGGTTTCTGAGGGTTGCAAATTTGGATTTATGATCCCAGTAATGGTCCGAAACTCCCCTCCAAAAATCATTAATACCCCATTTAATGTAAGTTCACGCATTTTTTTGTAACATTTGACTGGGCTACACCTGCTTTATAGTTTTTAAGCTCTTTCAAGGCTTTGTAGACTTCATGGATTCTGGGTGGGTTTATGTTTTCTGCTGGTGTTTTAACATGGGTTTCAGTGTTTATTTCAAGAAGTTCTGAGGGGTCTTCACAGTTTAGTAATTTGTTAAATGTTTCTGCTAAAATTTCTGTATTTTTACTATTACTATGCGCCATCTCATTATTTTTATCTTTTAGCATTAAGGTTGGAGGTTCATATCTTTGTAGTTGTCTACTAAATATTTTGTAGTAATCTCTTGAGTTTGTTTTCTCACTATTTGTGTCTATCATTAGAAGTATATCCTTTTGATATCGGCGTTTGATCCTTCTTATTATTGTTTGGGTTATTTTCCTTTGTTTTGTGAGTTCAGAGTTTGATTCTTCTGTTCTTTGATTCTGATATCTTAACCAAGCTTGATGTCTATCCTCCACCGTTCTATCACATTCCTCGTTCCACCATAGGTGTTTTTTCCTTGGATTTATTGGGGCTACTTGTTCAGCTACTTGTTTCAATTGGGGAATTATTTCCTCTAGATCATCTGTTATTTTAATATTCCTACTTCGTTCTTCATATTCCTTATTATTTATCAGTTTATGAGGGTCGTAGGTTCTCTTATTTTTGGGTTGGGATTTCTTTTTTGTCCATGGGGTGAATTTAATTTTTATTTTTATCATGGAATGATCTGATCCAGCAGTTATTATATATTAATATTATAATATTAAGAATTAATTTACTATTGTGAACAATAATAGTGTTATTATGACAGTAAATTAAACAACTGTACTGTGAATTAATTTCTCAATGAGATTAATCCAAATTCAAGTGATAAGTTATGAGACAGGTATCAGTGTTTTATCAATTGAATACAAATTTCAGATAACTAAAGGCCATACATTAATATTCACATAGTTTCCTGATCCCTAGTTTTGAAACAGATTACATAGAATAATAGAATACAAGTTATACTATGTGATAAAATGAAACAATTTTATAAACAAATATAATGGAAGTGCACACATTCATCTTTGAAGTAGAAGCAATGACCAAGCAGGTATGTCTTCATTTCGGTTTTAAATAATGACATCTGACCAATTATGTCTACAGAGGCTGGTAATTTTATATACAATTCTACTCACATATACATTATTATTATTACTGAATTCCCCAAAATACAGAACCCTATTTTACCAGATGGCATATTAGGGTTATAGATTAAACATATATACAGAGTATACAGTAAACTACATATATATATATATATATATTACAATTTTGCAAAAACACTATTTATGAAACTTAAAACAACTTTATAACTTTGCTTATTTAAGAAGAGATGGTAGATTGGTGTAGTAAAGTCAAAATTTAGAAAATTTAAATATAATATTAACTGATAACGTTCATGCGTAAATAATGGACAATGAAATAAGAGGTGCCGAACAGATTGGCTTTCCTCTTTACATTTACAATTTGCAGAGGTAGAAATTTTAAATCTATGTAAGTATTCACTAAATTTCCCATGCCCTGTTAAGAATTGAGTCATAATATAATCCGGAATCAAAAGTGTACAAGTTATTTATACATTGCAGCATTTTGGAAAATTTTAGTTTTATGCCTCTCCAGATGTATAGCTTATCTGTTTTTGTCTTGTACTTTAGTAATAGTGTATTTCCATGTTACTTACAAAAGGTTTGTTGGTATCTGTTGGTATTCTTGGTGAATAATAAAAGCTCATAATGTAAATGAGGAGCGTCGATTCAAAACGTGTTTAGTCCACAAATAATGATTTTCAGGAATGACAAAAAACTGTTTGTGGCCAAACTATGAAACGAATTTGCAATATTCTTTTCTCATCATAATCAGTAATTAATATATAGTTAAATGTATTGGGTGTGTCAAATCATTCTTTTCATTTACATCTTTTACTGATAGTTAAAGTTTCGAAAGTAACGGACTTAACTCGTTTTGACCCAACACTATAATAATAATCATTTAAAAAGATAGAAGTTAGTATTTTATTTAAGAATTACAATCACATCTGATCGCTCTAATACAAAGCAAACTATTGCCAAAGTACCAAATTGTCAAAATTTAAACAATTTCTGTTTTTTAAGCATGTTAAATCATAGAAAATCCATACTCCTCTTCTTTTATTATTGACCGCTAATGACATCTGTTTCAGCGTCTGGTGAATGCCGCTTTCATTAGAAGAACACCTGCAACAATAGACGTCGTCAATTTCAACGCATCACCTGTTTCGCACGTGATTGCGTCTAAAATGTGGACTCAACGTAATTTGCACCGAACCAAGTTCTGAACGCGTTTTGCATCGAACCCCACATTTCAAGCTCAATTTTAACAGGGAAAGGTTGCGATTTGAAACAAAACCGTTATTTAGTATGATGCAGAACACCTCAAAGAATGTGAATCCGCAAAAAACTACATTACGATCGAAGGTGGACTTAACGTGTTTTGGACAGACACTCCTCAAATATATGGAAGGGGAAATATCTGTCTTAAATGTGGATCTCCACAGTAACTATTGTATCATTAAGAGGTATTCAATAATGACTCTGAAAATAAAATTTGCCAATGTAGCATTCTTGACATCAAGATACAGCCTTTTGTATTTCTTTAATGTAAATTTTCATTTTCTCTTGTTTTAAAGGTAAGAGGCGAATGGTACAAAATGAACTACATTACGATTGAAGGTGGACTTAACATGTTTTGAACTGACACCCCTCAAATACATGGAAGGGGAAATATCTGTAACAGTCTTAAATGTGGATCTCCACAGTAAATATTGTACTGTATTATTAAGAGGTATTCAATAATGAATCTGAAAATAAAATTTGCCAATGTAGCATTCTTGACATCAAGATACAGCCTTTTGTATTTCCTTAATGTAAAATTTTCATTTTCTCTTGTTTTAAAGGTAAGAGGTGAATGGTACAAAATGAACAGAACTGGCCATGCTTGTTTCTTTAAATTTAAATTCTTGAATAGGGAAAGAAACATGCAAAAGAACTGCATATTTTTAAAGATTTGTTCATTACGTCGTCGTTGTCATCATCGTCGTCGTCGTCATCGTCATCATTGTCGTCGTCGTCATCGTCGTCGTCGTCGTCATCGTCGTCGTTGTCATCGTCGTCGTCGTCGTCATCGTCGTCGTCATCGTCGTCATCGTTGTCATCATCGTCATCGTCATCATCATCATCATCGTCGTCGTCGTCATCATCATTGTCATCATCATCATCATCATCATCATCACCATCACCATCACCATCACCATCACCATCGTCAACATCATCATCATCATTATATTTACCACCACCAAAATTATTATTTATTAAGCTTTTGAATTACGTATGATACCTTGCATCTGGAAGAAATTCTAAAAAAGGAAAATTTAATACTTTTAGCTGTAATTGAAAGTTGTGTAACTAAACATTCTATAAACTATTACCTCTTGAATTAAAAAAAAAAAAATTACCTATTAAGATTCAAGATGGTCATTGGTTCATGTTGGTCTGAGTAGGGATCTGTTAAGAATATATTTAATTTCTGTCAGTCTTTAATAGTTTTATATAGCATTCCTGTCATGCTAGATTAATTGGAGGTAGGCTACAGGAGGAGCAGCTTGCTGCTTTGTATTTGGGTCAAAGTCAATTCTTGACAAGAGTCA
Source organism: Ectobius pallidus (assembly GCA_964059195.1). Lineage (NCBI taxonomy): Eukaryota > Metazoa > Arthropoda > Insecta > Blattodea > Ectobiidae > Ectobius > Ectobius pallidus. Next base: position 54,331,150 of record CAXKWD010000009.1, read on the forward strand.
TTCTGATATTTACAGCTAATCTCAATCTCAGGTAAAATCACATTGAATTCTACATTTTCATGGAGAATTCAATTTGATCTGAGTAGGCCTAACACTTACCGTACTGAAATTGTCATGAAAAGTGGAATTCAGGTCAATTTGGGTCTGAAAAAGTGTGTTAGGATTGAAAGCATATTCAATGCCACACCACCATATTCAATTTGATCTCAATCAGCTAATGCAGGCATTTCATTTTCTTGTCCTTGCATGTGTGACAGAAAAAAGTTTCATTGCTCATACTTAGTGCATTCTGTTGATTCTCTTGGAATCACTGTTTTCAATACCATATCGAAAATTGCAAAATTCTACTAGTATTAGAACGGGATCTAATTCAGATCAAATTGATTTCTGCATGAAAACACATTAACTAATGTTATTAAACCAAGTCAAAGTTATTCTACGGTTACTCATCCTACTAAAAACTGTAATTACTGCTTATTACAGTATTTCAATTTAAGCCCATACTTATGCTATAGGCAAACTCACCAAACCAACCAACAAACACTTTGCATCACATATTACCTCAACAGAATTTAAATTATTTGGAAAACTGCCTAGTCATCTATGGTGTATCTTCCACTTCATCCATTACCCATTTTAGGGCAGGAATAACAACTCCTGCATTTTCACTTATCTTGAGTTTCTGTAGGCAAGTTTATTTAAAGCCAGAGCAGTAGCGACTATTCAAGGGAAGATGGTGAAGAACACATTCACCTACCATTTGCGACTTATTTTATTCAAATTTAATTTATAATTATTCATATATTTATTAATATTATTTATTAGCATTATTATATTTTTACTGTAGTTTTTATAAGTTGAAATTCAGTAATATATCGTTTGAATGATCACGCAAGAGAAGATGCAAAAACAGCATTTCGGAGTTCCTCCAACAGTCACCAGAATGGCGATCACAGAACACCAATGGACTGGCAGAAGAACAAACTTTCCAGCATGTCTTGGTGTTCTTTGTTTACATCGGTTGTTATGACAAGGGGTAGAAAATTTCCCACGGTATTCCACCCTCTCACCAATATATCGTGATACTTGATGCAGAGAATTTTTGTTCTTCTGGCCTGCTTGGCGCTTGCTGTTTATACCTACCGAGCTAAGCCGATAGATTTATGACTACTTGTCTGTCCACCTAGGACCGTCTGAAAGATACTTCTTTCCTAAATTCTGTAGTCTTCGTACAAAGTAAAATAAATATAGCTCTGATTCTATTTTATATTCTTTTCTAAGTAGGATAAGGAGACATTTTCTTGGTTTCTCTTTCTGTTGGCTACATTTTTGCAGATTCTTAATTGAGAATCCGCTAATTGAGTAATTTTAATAGTACTGTATCATGGAAGCAACTGGAGAGAAAGTTTTATATTTTGAACATAGTCATTCTATTGTTATGCCTTATTCAGGGTAACATGCATTTCCCCCGGCCCCAGTATTATCAGTCTGTTATATGCCGTGTTATGTGCCAGGCGCTTATTTACCAGTTGTGATTGTTCTTAACGTATATTTAAGACAAATCCGTTCAACAACCCCGTGTGCACTTTAATACAAAATCTTTAGTCACTGGAGGGATGATGATAAGAGAGATCTATTCTTTCTAAGCAGACCTCAGCCAGTTTCAGACATTAATTTTAAAAAGTTAAATTCTCAGGCTGGCAAGGCATACAAAGTCAATTTCAAAACTTCATGATACAAACAGCACCATTTGTAACGTTGTTGGCCATGCCTTCTCCTTGGGCATGGAATGAAACTGGATTCAGTGTCTTTTTAAATGTTATTCGTACTCTGCAGCCTTGAAGGAGAGGAGGATCAACCTGATATACTGTACGAAAGATAAATAAGCAATAGGCCTATAATGTAATAACGTACATATATGTGCATTGATAGCACGGAGAAATAACGAAACCACCTTCTTCTCTTGAACACTATGGGATCTTATGGGAGAACATCGGGCTTATAAAGGGTGCGGCAGAGGAAACGGACGTTTTTCAAATAATCACAACTCAGAAGATTTTCAAGTTAAACAAAATTTAATTGCACAGAAATGTAGCTTGTATAATGCAGTTTCTGTTGACTATTTCATATTTACCTCCGAAAAATAACGTCCGTCAGGTGACGACCTTCTTTCTGTATACACTCTCGTAACCTCACTTCGAAATTCTGCATTCCTCTTCCCAACATTTCTTCCTCCACATTAGTGATGTCTACACGAATGAACTCTTTTAGTTCTTGGATGTTGCGGGGTTTGTTTAAGTAAACTTTTGATTTGAGGTTACCCCACAAATAATAGTCACATATGGACAAGTCAATGTCGCCAAAACGGGAGATCACATGTTGAGGAAACATTTCGCGAACCACTTGCATTGATGCTCTCGCAGTATGCGCTGTGGCACTATCTTATTGGAACCAAATTTGCTGCATGTTTACTCTTCGTCTGCGTAGTTCCGGAAGCAGGAACCTGTTGAGTATTACAATGTAGCGTGCTGAAGTCACTGTCACTGAGGTATTGTCCTCTTCAAAAAAATAAGGACCGATGATTCCAAATTTAGCAACACCACACCTCACTGTTACTGGATATACCCAGAAGAAGGCCATAACATGAGGGCCGAAACGTCGGTTTTAGACATGATGACACGGCGCCATCCGGACAGTCAAGGTTATTATTAATGAGGTTGCATGTTAGAAAATTCCATTGTTGCGTCACTTGACGGCATTTATTTTTCGGAGGTAAATCTGAAATAGTCAACAGAAACTGCATTATTCAAGCTTCATTTCTGTATAATTAAATTTTGTTTAACTTGAAAATCGTCTGAGTTATAGTTATTTGAAATACGTCCGTTTCCTCTGCCGCACCTTGTATTTATATCCTACTGTTGATGCATTTTACACGAACTTTGCAAACCTTCTAAAAGTATAATTCTAAAAGTATATTTATATTTCAACCATGTGCACTAGTAATGAAAGAAGAAATAATTCGACGTTGAGAAGGAATCAATAAGAAGAGTTAAGTAAATTGTCAAAATTACACTGTATTGAGTTAAAATATAAAAGAACTAGTATATAGGCCTACTATTCAAAGGTATGTACACAATATCTAGATTAAAAAACTAAAAGACAATCAGTATGTAATCTTAAAAGCTAGGAATCTGTTGAAGCATTACCATATTTTAAGAAAGTAGATTATGTTCATATATAAGCATAAATAGAGTATGTTCTTATACAAGCATAAGAAAACTTAAAAACAATCATAGAAGATACGTCAAAGTTTTTTAAAAACATATGTACAACTTCTTGCAGAATTAATCTTCTATAATGTAGTCACATTCAAGAATAGTTGTGTGCATCGAAGTCAGGTTAAAAAATTTTCACACAAATTTGTTATCGTAGTTTGTAAAACACATGTAGAAATTTATAAATTGGTGCAGTATGGTGTTGATTATATTGATTCCTTATCAATCTATTATTTCATTCTATACATTTTTTAGGATATGCATTTCGAAGCCATATGCTTCATCATCAGTCCCAATGGTACACTAGAAAAATAAAAGTAGAAAAATAAATATTATATGTGATATACGTAAAATCTTGTCGTGGTAGGAATAATGTATTAAGAATTATAAATGTGTATATGGTACTTACGTTTCTTCATGTACTTGTGGAAACCGGTGTACGTGAGTCATGAGCAGATGGACTACTGACTTGTTGGGATCTGTGTGTGTATTGTGTAAGTTTTAGGCACGTTTCGAAAAGTTTATTGTGTTCGACATTGTTTTCATTGACAATCTGTTGCTTATGTTTATAAATTTCATATTGTTCTAATGTGTTTAGTTTATGGCTCTTTTTATGTTTATGTAGGATTTCCAATGTGTTTTCGATTGTATTTGAGCTATGTGCATTATCGGCAAGGTGGTTTGCAAAGGCTGATTTTTTGCGATGGTATTTAAAGTCACTTATGTGTTCGGAAAATCTTTTTCTAAATGTTCTACCCGTTTGTCCGATATAAACGGCGTTACAGTCAGTACATTTTAATTTGTATACACCACTATTTTCGTATTGGTCTTTTTTTGTGTTTAGTGTGTTTTTTTAAATGTTTTTAAGATTGTTATTTGTTTTGTAAGTTATTTTATATTTGTCGGATTTTAGCGGTTTTACAATTTTATGTATATCTGAGTCTGTGTATGTAAAAGAGATGTATTTCAAGTTTTTATTATTATCGACAATTGGGGTAAGTTTTGAAATTGGATTCTTTTGTTTGTGTAACTGTTTCTTGCTTTTATTAAGTAATTTGTAAATGAGGGATTTTTTATAACCATTATTGGTGGCAATTTGAATGATGGTTTGTAATTCAGTGTTATAATCTTTTTTGTTTAGAGGGATTTGCAGTAATCTAGAAATCATACTTCTAAAAGTGGCTATTTTATGTGATTGGGGGTGGTTAGAGGAATTATTAATGAAGTTATCAGAGAAAGTCGGTTTTCTGTATATATTAAATTTTATTTGCTTTTTATTAAAAGTAATGTTCAGATCTAAGAAATTGATGGATCTATTATTTGCTTCTTCCAGAGTAAAAGTTATGTTATTTTGTAGTGTATTAAAATTCTGTAAAATATCTTGTATATTTCTGGATTCGCAAATTAAACAGAGCTCATCTACATATCTTCCATAAAATTTTAATTTTAATTTATCTATGATGTTAGATATTAGTTTCTCTTCAATATTTTGTAGAAAGGCTTCAGATAAGATACCAGATAAAGGGGAGCCCATAGTACTGACTGTAACGCCGTTTATATCGGACAAACGGGTAGAACATTTAGAAAAAGATTTTCCGAACACATAAGTGACTTCAAATACCATCGCAAAAAATCAGCCTTTGCAAACCACCTTGCCGATAATGCACATAGCTCAAATACAATCGAAAACACATTGGAAATCCTACATAAACATAAAAAGAGCCATAAACTAAATACATTAGAACAATATGAAATTTATAAACATAAGCAACAGATTGTCAATGAAAACAATGTCGAACACAATAAACTTTTCGAAACGTGCCTAAAACTTACACAATACACACACAGATCCCAACAAGTCAGTAGTCCATCTGCTCATGACTCACGTACACCGGTTTCCACAAGTACATGAAGAAACGTAAGTACCATATACACATTTTTAATTCTTAATACATTATTCCTACCACGACAAGATTTTACGTATATCACATATAATATTTATTTTTCTACTTTTATTTTTCTAGTGTACCATTGGGACTGATGATGAAGCATATGGCTTCGAAATGCATATCCTAAAAAATGTATAGAATGAAATAATAGATTGATAAGTAATCAATATAATCAATACAATCTACGATAACAAATTTGTGTGAAAATTTTTTAACCTGACTTCGATGCACACAACTATTCTTGAATGTGACTACATTATAGAAGATTAATTCTGCAAGATTGTTCTACAAGTTGTACATATGTTTTTAAAAAAACTTTGACGTATCTTCTATGATTGTTTTTAAGTTTTCTTATGCTTGTATAAGAACATACTCTATTTATGCTTATATATGAACATAATCTTTCTTAAAATATGGTAATGCTTCAACAGATTCCTAGCTTTTAAGATTACATACTGATTATCTTTTAGTTTTTTAATCTAGATATTGTGTACATACCTTTGAATAGTAGGCCTATATACTAGTTCTTTTATATTTTAACTCAATACAGTGTAATTTTGACAATTTACTTAACTCTTCTTATTGATTCCTTCTCAACGTCGAATTATTTCTTCTTTCAATACTAGTGCACATGGTTGAAATATAAATATACTTTTAGAATTACAATTAGCACTAGCGGCAAAATGAAATTTATTAATACTTTGCAAACCTTGATTTGTGCTTCACCTACATTGACGAGCACGAGCCGCTACTGAGTCAGAGGACTTTGAAAACTTCCTAAGAGTTTTTAACTCTAATACAAAAATACTAACTACTGAATCAATGTTTCTACTTACAAAACCATCCTGTTTTCTATGTAAGTAAGTAGGCCTAGGCTATGTATCTTGCCAATGGAAATTGACTGTAGAACAGCAACCAGACCAAATAGCATCACATAATATAATCCCTCTCTAACTAAAATTGTGAAATATCTTGATGGCAATCCTTTTCCATCACAGCCCGAAACAATTTATCAATTAACTACATTCACTCCACCAAGCAACCATAATTCTTTTTGCTTTGCCTCCTGAGAATTCCAACACTAATCACCCAGACTAGGTGGTAAACAATAACCATTCCAATACACACCAATCAACTTAGCAATTAGTACAAATGGCTAATCTCATCTTCTAATAGCACAATTATTAATGAGTCTTCTGATGGCAATCAGATTCATGAGTCTGATTCCAATAGGTGGTTAAAAGTACAATAGTCTTCATCTGATGACAGTGATGCCCCCAATGCCCGATGCCCCGAAACAACCAAGAAAGCCAATGGAAAAAAAAAGGTAAAGGCATAAGCAAAATCCCAATGCTTGTATGAAAACTTTTTACCTGTTAAACACATTATTGAGGATAATTCTGAAGAATATGTACTAATTTTTGCTTTCTATGAAAATGTCACGTGATCTAATGATGTTAAAGCAGCTGAAAGTTATACAAATAGCCCTACAGTTAATACTCTTCAGAATTTACACTCCCACTTATCAAATATGATTATGAGAAGCAGAACTACCCATATAGAGAAGAAATTACATGAAAGCCTGCAAGTTAAGCCCTTAGACATTTCTCAGCATTGCATAAATCAAGACATGGAATGCTGTGCACTTCAAACCGAGGGGATTGAAAATAATATTATTATAATTTGTATTTATAGGGCTCCCTGTGGAAAATTTAATATATTTATAAAACAACTAGAGAATATCCTAAAATCAATCTTCAAACCTGGAATAGAGCTTATAATTTGTGGAGATTTTAATGTAAATTATCTTGTCGAAAACAAGAGAAGAAACGATTTAAACTCCCTTTTGACAAGTTTCAACCTAATACCACTGATAAACTTCCCAAATAGAATACAGAATTCCAGCCAAACTACAATAGATAACATTTTTATTGACTCTAACAGACAAGATACATGTGAAGTTAAGCCTATTGTAAATGGTCTATCTGATCATGATGGACAGCATCTTGTTATCAATAACATATTTTTCAGCCATAGACCTATCAAACCTAAATTAAAATATAGAAAAATTAATGATGAAACTATAGCATTCTTTAAAACACAGATAAATGATGAAACATGGGAGGATGTATACAAACCAGGAGATATGGATACTAAGTTCAATATTTTTCATAATCTCTTCATAAAGTACTTTGAACATAGCTTTCCAAATATTTGTAAAACATACTACATAAAGAATTGATAAATTTCATTATGTACATCTGTACTCAAGCATTCCACACATCGGAAATTATTATCAGGACTGAAGATGATCAAGTGATTGAAATGCACATATCCGTATGAAACAGAAGCCAACAGCCCAATTGATGCAACGGAATACAATCACTAGTCGCCTCCAATCCAACTATTTTGACAATTAATATTTAACTACCAAGCACTCAAGTACAATTTTATTTTATCGACTTTTGCTGAGAAGACTTCGGCAAAAAAATTTTTACTGTGTTCATCAGATAGACAGTAGACTGTCTTATATTTAATCTACATGTATTCAAGCATAATTATATTTTTTTAATGACTATTGCTGAGAAATTCTTCGGCATAATTTTACGTATTTCAACAGATGACAACAGACTGTTTTTTTAAATTAATTTACAGTGCACAGCATCAGTGTATATATTTTTAACGGTTTAGGTTTTTACTTGAATACATATAGTATATTGCTATCTAAAATGTAAGTGTATATTATGTGACTACATAATTTTATATCTAAACATATTTTATGACAATAGTGAAACATCAGAACCAACAAGATATTGAACACTTTTTAAGAATATATAAAGGTATGCAAGGAGGGCATTATATAGGAGTGTATATGTGTATAAATCTAGTTAATATCACAATATTATAGGGCTTAGTGACGTTGCATCCATTGAACTTTTGGTCCATTGTGGTTTGTGGTTAGGTGGACGAATCTTTTCATAATAACAAATACTACATAAAGAAAACAAGTGGATTACTAAAGGTATTAAAATATCATGAACCAATAAAAGAGAATTATATACACTCAGTAGGAAATTAAACAATCCTGTTCTAAAAGAAAAATATAAAAAAATACTGTAAAGTATTAAACTCTGTAATAAAAGCAGCAAAACAACTATACTATAATAAACTGATAGATGAATCTGATAATAAAATAAAAACATCCTGGAATATCGTAAAAGAACATACAGGTAAATCAATGAAGCCTGATAAACTTTCAAATTTTCAAATAGGAAACAAGATAATAGAAGATCCGCAAACAATAGCCAACACTTTTAATGCTTATTTATTAAATGTAGTTTAAAATCTAAAATTACCTCTCTCCAACTTTAATCCACTGAATTTCATGGATAGACCATTCTCGACTGATACTCAAATTCTAACATTACCCACAACTGAGAAAGAAATTAAGATGGTTATAAAATTGCTTAAAAGTAAAAAATCATTTGGTTATGATGAAATTCTAACGATAATATTTAAATCCTGTACAGACTCAATTAGCAAACCGTTAAGCCATCTCTGCAATGTATCCCTGATCACAGGCATTTTCCCCAGGCGTCTTAAGTATGGTAATCCATGATTAAACCTTTTTTTAAAAAAGGAGATAAAAAAGATTTTTCTAACTACCGCCCAATATTTAAACTAACAGCTTTTTCTAAAATTTTTGAAAAGATCATGCTAATGCACTTAAGTAAATATTTAGAACAAAATAATATTCTAAGCCCTGAACAGTTTGGATTTAGGAAAGGCCTTTCAACAGTAAATGCACTGCATAATTTTACAAATGAAATCCTGGAAGCAATGAATAAGAAATTATACGTAGCAGGCCTCTTTTGTGATTGACAAAGGCTTTTGATTGTGTGAATCATAAAATATTGCTGAGAAAACTAGAGTATTATGGAATAAATGACATTACTTTAAATTGGATAAAGTCTTATTTGACTGATAGGAAACAAAGAGTATGTGTAAAATCAGCTGTTTTGAACCAAGATTATTTTTCTAATTGGGAGACAATTAATCATGGAGTCCCGCAAGTTTCAATTCTAGGACCTTTACTATTCATAGCATATGTAAACGATTTAGCCAGGGGTGCCCACGGGGGGGGGGGGGGGGGGTTAAGACGCAGACTGCGTCATTGAAATTTCTGGGGGGGGGGGCAAAATATTATCATTTTATGAATTTTCTGGGAGGGGGTTGAAACTTGTTGCAAAATTAGCGTTTTATAATTGAAACTTGAGATGGAGGTTTAACATACGTAACTTCACTTAATTCAAGCACTGACCTGTACATGTTTCGAGCAATCCTTCTAGACTCATCATCAGCTATACTCCATCTGTCTGTTGTGTATTGGCAGCAACTCCTGGTGGTTGTTTAATTAATTTGAGATCCATCTCATGAGAGATCCATCTCCGCGGGTATTTCGAAATTCATGAGTTGGTCCTGATTTTTGTAAATATAAATCTTTTCCCAAACTGTGAGCTGTTTGTATCCTTGGACACATTTTAGAAGTTTCGGTTCCACATTTATTTCATGGAGAAAGACCATGAAATAAATGTGGAACCGGGACTTCTAAAATGTGTCCAAGGACACAAACAGCTCACAGATTAGGAAAAGATTTATATTTACAAAAATCAGGACCAACTCATGAATTTCGAAATACCCGCAGAGATGGATCTCATCAGGAAATTTATTAAACAACCACCAGGAGTTGCTGCCAATACACAACAGACAGATGGAGTATAGCTGATGATGAGTCAAGAAGGATTGCTCGAAACATGTACAGGTCAGTGCTTGAATTAAGTGAAGTTACATATGTTAAACCTCCATCTCAAGTTTCAATTAATTATAACTTCACTATATAAACTTCCAACAAATTCTAGGATTAGCGTTTTATATGTTAAAAATAAAAACGGTCAAGTTCTATAACTTCAAAAGGTCTCTTCTAATTTTTTATAAAGATAAAGATGAAGAATTTCGACAGCCATGGGCGCCCATACCCGGGGGCGGGGGGGGGGGCGCAAGGAAAAAATGTATATTAATAATTATTATAGTCAGGTGTTTTTCTTTTAAGACAATTATTTGAAAGTCAGTTAAGACATAAAAAATTTGCAGAAGTTTTACCAAATCGACAACATGGAAGCAGAATCCACAGTGGATTAGGAAAGGGGGTCCAGGGGGTTTGGACCCCCAAAAGTCAAAACCTAAAATTCTATATTTGTATTTAAAAATAAAATATTTATTTAATTAAACAAGATTTGTTGGTGTGTCAAATATGACATGTCGTGACACCAGTTGTCGTAGTTGGCCTTGGCAAGAGGAATTTGGGGTCTTTCTTTAAAAGCACATTTTAACGGAATAAGATGAGTATTTCTCATAATATATGTTATAAAAGCTAGACATTGTTTTTAAGATCATGTGTGAATATTAGGAATGTGATCTTTACAATCTGTGCTTCACAACTGAAATTATAAAACTCCAACTAGTTGACTTTTAAAGTTGTTTATTTTGCATGGATACCATTTAAACACCCATATTTTATGCTGTGTTTACATATTGGATCCCAAATAAGTAGTAACTCAGAGTGATCAGTAATCTTTTATAGACAATAAATAACTATTTCCATTCACTATTTATGATTATGAAACCTGAACATAGTTATGGCCATTCTATCCACCAAGCAGAGTTGACTATTCAACCCTTCATATTTGACATCTAAACATGGATTCACAGTCATCTGTAGATACCAAATCTTGTCCGCATTGTGGAAAAGAGTTTAAATCTATAAATATACACATAAGTAAAGCCCATCCAGAAATATATCGCAAAAAATTAGTATCTAAATACGAAAAAAGGAATGGAAATTCACAACAAATCGGAAATTCCAATAATGAATCACAAGATACTAATGGTAGCAATGATTGTACTACAATTAATAGTAGCAAAGAGAGTATCAATAATAATGTGAAAAACGATACTTTAACAGCAGATAATGCTTTACCCAATGAAAATGACAAAGTAATCAAGCAATTTGAAAGTGCATTAGAAGAACTTGTAATAAATCCTAACCTTGAAGTGCTTCAAGATGTATGTGTGGAGATTTCAGAGTTCTTATCTCATGCTATTCATTCACTTCCAGGACCAAAGCATCCTGCAGTTCGTTATTATAAGATGAGAAAGAACAGGCAAGGCAATCACAGTAATTCATATTCCATAAGTAATAACCCAGCTAGGTTAACCAAAAGGAAAAGACAAGCCAATAGGCAAAAATACCAATATGAGGTTGCTCAATACTTGTATTATAATCAACGTCGGAAAGTTGTGAGACAAGTAATGAATAAACATAATTCTCCTCAGTGTAAAGTATCAACTTCCACAATTACTCAGTAGCCTACTATCAAAAGCTATTTGGAGAAGCTAATAATTTGACTAACATGCAAGAGGTTGATCCAATTTCTGAAGAGGATATAGAAATAACTCTCGATGAAATTAATTCTGCTATGAAAAGAATAAAAGTTGACACTTCACCTGGCCCAGACAATGTTCTTATTAGGGCATTAAAAGAGCTGCATACAAACAAAATGTTGTGTTTAATAGCCAATGCAATGCTACGCCTTAAGGAATGCCCAGAGATATTTAAAAGGGCTAGGACGATTCTAATATTTAAAGGCGGTGATGCTGAGCAATTATCCAATTGGAGACCGATTTCAATTTTTTCGGTGATACGACGTGTAATTGAAAAAGCAATTGACTTGAGATTACGATCATATTTAGAATTTTCAGCACATCAAAGAGGATTTATCTCCCTTCCTGGTACTCACTTAAATACATCTATCATTAATGGTTGCCTTAAGGATGCCAAAATAAATAAGAAAGATTGTAGTGTAATATTCCTTGATATTACAAAGGCCTATGACAATGTGGGACACGATCATATTAAAAGGTGTTTAATGCATATTAGCATGCCAAATAACTTAAGAGAGTTAATTGTTGATCTAATTCAAGGAAATCACATTCAAATAGAATGTAATAAAAACAAAACGTCGTACATTGAACTAAGAAAAGGAGTTGCACAAGGATCGCCTATTTCTCCCGCATTATTTAACTTAGCCATAGATGATACCATTAAAAATTTAACAGATCATGAAATTGAACAAAGCCACGGCTTCAAGATAAATCACTCTGCTAAAAATATATCTGCATTGGCATTTGCAGATGATATAGTTCTAGTTGCTAAGAATGAAACATCTGCCCAGTCACTACTGAATCTAGCAACAAGCCATTTGACTGAAATCGGATTCAGTCTTAATTCAACTAAATGTAAAATGATTAATATTAAAAATGGTAAACTTAGTCAAGATTCAACTGTTAAATTGGGAACTGCCAACCTAAATTGTTTAAAAAGTGATGAAACCGTAAAGTACCTAGGAGTTACATTTTATGATGAAATTGTTTTTGATCAGAATAAAATAATTAAAGATTTGGAAGATAATTTATCATATCTGTCAAATTCAAATCTTCTCAATCCAGACCAAAAAGCAAACATAATCAATCAGTATATTTGGCCATGTATTGTATACCCTATCCAAAGTACTCCATTAAATAAAATTCCAACCAAGTTCTTAGAAGATGTTGACAAACTCTTACGATCAACCATAAAAGAGATTATTAGCTTGCCAAATGATTGTCCAAATGACATGATTTATTCTCCGAGGAAATTCAGGGGACTGGGACTCATTAACGCCGAATGGGAAGCTCACATTCAACAATTCAACATCGCTCAATGCCTTAGTAAAATATATGATGAACACCTTCCCTTTTGTAGAGATTTAGATAAAGAAAAGGAGGACATACTGTCACATTTCAGCATTCAGTGTGACGAAACAACACTAACCAAGACAGGCCGATGGTTAAGAAATGAAATGAGAAAAAGATCTTTTGAAAAATGGTGTGGACTCCCTCACAAAGGTAAAGGCGTTTCAGTCTATAGTGAAAATCCCAATACCAACTCATGGATATCCAATAGAAAAGGTCTCTCTTGTTCACAGTGGACTAATGCAATCAAGATGTGTTGTAATATCTCTGCGGTGAGGTCTGTACCTGGAAGGAGTCAAACTACATCACTCTGCCGGCATACAGGTTGCAATAATCCAGAAACCTTGGGCCATGTATTGGGTAGTTGTAAAAAGGGTGAATTATTGAGAAATTCTCGCCACCACCGTGTCCGTTCAGCGATTGCCACAGCCCTTCGATGACAAAAAGACTGGGAAGAGTATGAAGAGGTGCATTGCATCGCGGAAGATGGCAGTAATCGAAGAGCCGACATAATAGCCATTAATAGAATTGTAAAACGAGGGTTAATTTTGGATCCTACAGTTCGCTTAGAAGAGGATAGAGAACAAGCTAAGCGTGTGAGTGCGGAAAAGGAGGCCATATACCAACCATGCATCCCTCACCTTAGTGAGAGCTATAACTTACCTGTCAATGCATGGGAGGTGAAGGGTCTTCTTTTTGGAGCACGCGGTGCAAGTTTCACCTTTGTTAATTCATTTCTTCAGTCTCTCAATATTTCTAAAGACACTGTTGTTAAAATATGTATTAGGGTTTTAGAAGATTCGCTATTTTTATTGCACAATCATTTATATGGTACTTAGAATTCTTATGTTCCGTTTCAATTCAGTTCATGTTACTATGTAATGTATGATTATTTTTCTTTGTTTGTTCTGGATCTGTATGGTCACCTGGATTGCCAGGCAGATGACTTGAATAAAGTATTTCTCTCTCCTTTTCATAACATAATGAGTAGGAATATTATGTCCACTGTTCCATATGTGTTATTCAACTTTTCTTATAAATAGTAATAAGTATTATAACTTAGGTAACAGTTTCTTGTTTAAGTTGCCATGTCTTAGAATATAGTAAAGAAATTTACTAACTAGTTTTTCAGTACTAAAATAGCATAAAATGTGATTTTCATTAGTTCAACATTTAAAAATTTCCCGGGGGTGGACACCAGACTTAGGTAACATTTTCTTGTTTATATTGCCAAGCCTTTAGAGCAGCGTTTCTCAACCTATGGTTCCCGGACCATAGGTTAAAAATAATTAAAAAATATCATAAAGCAAGTGGAAAGTAAAGAAGTAAAAATTTTTCACATAAAATGGACACTAGATTTCAAAGTTTTTAAAATCTTCGAAAATACACGTCCTATTGTAAGTTTCCTTACTTTTGCAGTTACTACGAACCACAGTTTGAAACCCCTGATGCACTGACGTCTATGGTCCCCTCTTTCATTGAATCCAATTCTAACTGTGTTACCGTCGAATTAAAAAAATGTATTTACATTTATTTCGTTATAATGACCTATTATTAATGCAACAAATATAAGAATATAGGCCTACATAAAATAGCCTATTTTTAAAAATGGGATGTAAAATTAGGGGTCCGTAAAAGATTTTAGACATTTTAGGGGTCCTCGTGTTCAAAAAGGTTGAGAAACGCTGGCTTAGAGTATGGTAAACAAATTACCTAACTAGTTGTTGAGTGCTAAAATAGCGTAAAATATGATTTTCATTAGTTCAATATTTAAAAATATTCTGGGGATGGGCCCTCGACCCCTTTTTGGCGGGTATTCCAAACCCCCCGGCACTTTCGACCCTCCCCGCAATTATTTTCTGGTTACGTCATTGTTGCACTTATTATATTATTAATAATATGTTACAAAGTGGCCCAAGAAGTTAAAGCGACAAAAAATAAATTAATTTAAAAAAATTGCCCCCCCTAGAAAATATCATATGGGCGCCCTTGTCGACAGCCAATTAGGTTGGGGGTGAGCAGTGAAGTTTGGGGGGTGAGTCATGATGTTTGGGGGGTGAGTCATGATGTTTGGGGGGTGAGTCATGAAGTTTGGGGGTGGGCACCCATGATTTAGCATCTTATGTAAAAACAATATCGAGACCAACACTTTTCGCGGATGATACAAGCATAATCGTTACTTCTGAAAATCCAGAAAATTTATATAAATGATATACTTAGGCATATGGATGTTTGGTTTGTTGCAAACAAAATTTGTCTAAATTTGAACAAAACAATACTTATAAATTTCAAAACTAAAAATTCCAGGGATATAAATTAGATGCTGTATGCAATAATATTCCTATAGCAAAGGAGAGCTCAACTAAGTTTCTGGGTTTGAAGATTGATGAAAATTTAAACTGGAAAAATCATATCGAATATATAGTACCAAAGCTGAGTAGTGCATGCTATGTTTTGAGATCCTAAAAAATCTAGGAAATATAAACATGTTGATAACTGTTTATTATGCCTATTTTCATTATATCATGAGCTATGGGATTATTTTCTGGGGATGTTCTACATATTGTAAAAAAGTTTTTTTTTTTTTTTTTTTTTTTTTTTTTTGCAAAAGAAGGCTTTACGTATTATAACTGGGACACAAAGAAGGCAGTCATGCAGAGCCATTTCCAGGCAGCTAAAAGTCCTACCTTTGGCTAGTGAATATCTTTGGCAAATATTAAACTTTGTAATAGACAACATAGATAATTTTGAAACTAACTCTGACCTACATAAAATCAACACTAGAAGGAAATCAGATTTACATATTCCCAGGCCAAATCTCAGCTGTTTTAGAAAGGTGTTTACTATTCTGGAATTAAATTCTTTAACAAACTTCCAAAAGAGATTACAAAATTTACTAACAAATCAAAAGAAATGAAATTATTCATTAAGAAATGTTTAAATGCACACAGCTTCTACTCTGTTGATGACTTTATGACAAATAATATGTTAATAGGTTAATAGTTTATAAATTTAATTCTCTTTAATATTTGACAAGTTCCACATCCTATAGTCATCAGACTTTTATGGGATCTATGGAATGCTTTCTTACTTTACTTTTTTTACTTTAAATTATTAGTCACTAAGCCCATGATCTCTGTAAAGGACACAAGTAATGCTGCTCTAATGTGAACTGCGAACCAACCACACTCAGTGGAATCTAAATGGATTATAAATCCAACTCCAGTGATGCCAACTTATGTAGGCCCGTGGGCGTCAATCCTATCCTATAATTTGCCATGGGTTATTATCATAATTATTTATTGCTGTTAATAAATATCGTGTTTTGTTATTGAATCACTACATAGCAAGAATCAGGCTATTATTTACATTCATAGTTTGATCTCCTCTTATTCCAATTCCCTCACAATCACTTGAAATTGTTTCTCAATTCATTACATTTTTACGTCTTATTCTGTAAATGCAATTTTCACAGCTACCGCCGAAAGATCTTTTTATGCTTTGAAAAGACTAAAGACAATTTTGAGTTCAGAAAAAACTTAATTAGGCTACATTGCTGTTCTAAATATACATAACGAGAACGCAGAAAATTTAGATCTAGAATTCAGATGATGTTTATGATTAAGGAAAATCACAGGAAGGACATTAATGGAGAAAGGAAGAAATTGTGATTTAAGACAAGACATTGGTGACTGGTTAAAAAGAACAAAGTCAGAGTGGAACAAATGTGTCAAAAGAATTAAAAAAGATTGGTTAAGTCAGCAACGGACAATAAACCAGAGGGAAGAAGGAGCTAGGGTCATTCACGAGAAAGATGGACAACAAGCTACTGGTCAAAGGAAAGAAGAAGAAGAAGAAGAAGATGACGATGATGATTATGATGATTATGTTTTTGACAAATTTACTGGGAGAACTCCAGCAGGAGAAACGTATTTTGCAACATGCTGTGCTATATAATGGTGCACTGGATGTGTCGCATATGGCATAGCTGAACTAGAACTATCGGTAGATATATAGAACGTCTTTGAGAACTATGGCTCAATGTGACCACCAACGTCATTGCACACATTGTGCCAACAAATCATGTTCCGGTAAACTTACTCCATCACACCTGATGTCCAGTCAGTCTCTTGGGCAAGGACCATAACTTGTGACAGCAGTTCTTCCTCTGTCTCAACAGGACCTTGTACAGCATACTCTTCATACGACACCAAAAGAAAATATAATCCTATGGAGTTAAATTCGGTGAACATGGGGGCCACACAGTTGGACCACCTTGCCTATCCATCTTTGCCCGAATCTTTGGTTCAAATGTCTTTGAACATCAGCATCCAAGACATTGTAATAGTTGTAACACTGAAACAGTATGTTTCCAGACGTGTAATCCTATTTAAAGTTTTGTCCACCCAGTCCCGTCTTAATAGTCCTAGAAGTTTGTAAGGTGAATTTCTGAGCTCCCTTTATACTTACCTAGTTATATAATATATTTTTAAGGTAGACTTAAAGAGCAAAAAAATGCTTATAGGATTGAATCATAGATTCATAATAAACTTACTGAAGTAGGCTTAAAGTGCATGAAAATGCAACTAACTAAAGTAATTCTAAAGGGCAATGAAATACATAAAAAATAACATACCAGTACGCATTGAATGCAAATTACATTTTAAGTAAGCCTAGAAGGCTATAAAACCGAATATTTAAATAGGGCCTAAGTGCATAAAATGCATATAAATTAAGAATGGCTACTCTTTGTACCCAATGGAATTCTTTGTATGTATGAATTTTACATCTTAAATTAAGGTATGACTTAAGTGCATAAAATGTTTATACTGAAATGCCTTAAAGTGCAAAATAGTTGCTTAAACTGCGTATGATTAAGTAGTCTAAATTACTTAAAAACGCATACAATGAGGTCGGATTAAAATGTCTAATAGTTACATCACTATTGACTATAACTAAAGTAAGTTATATTTAATAGGTCGGGCGTGATGGTGTAGAGGTAGCGTGTCCGTCTCTAGATCCGGCCGCGATCGATGGATTTTTCAGGACGTAAAAATCGTGGGCACGGTATCCTCCGGGAGAGACTTTAAGCTGGCCGGGGGGGGGGGTCGTGTCGTATATTTACGGCATAATAAAGAACTCCAAACCTAAATCAGAGCCTCTGGACTAAATTCCTCGGCCATTTCACGTAGTTTCTTGCGAGGGTTGTTAGGCGATGGGCTTATCACCTGTCCTTCTGCTGTATCTCCGAAAATAAGCGTAACCAAATAATTTAGGTACAGAAACCCACCCCGGGGGGGGGGGGGAGGAATTACAAGGATGTGCAAATACGAAGTCTAACTTAAAGCATAACTTATAGGCTGGACTAATGATGTACAGTACTAAGTTCATAAACTGTTTATAATAAAGATTGGTTTGACGCTGGCTCCAGTGCTATTTTTTCATTTTTGTTAACCTACCAATATAAATTACTACTTTGAACAGATAAGACACCAACAGAAAATTGAGTAAAGAAAAATACGCCATCTACATAATGAGATTAGCAAATTGGAGTACTGCACGAGATCTCGGTTCGTCATTCTCCCCTTAGATGCAATTTACCAAGCGGGATACAAGAAACAATTTCATCTTATTTCGTTTTATATTAAATTAAAATTTAACTTACATCTAGTTTGTGATAGTAAGTGAAGTTAATTCAATTTTGCAAACATCTCGCTGCCAGCGAGAAAAGTGAAATATGCCTGATATAAAGCATCATCTTTCTGTGACACCAACTCAACACAAAATAGCATAGCTTACAGCTGCACACTAAGTGAAGCTGTGACCTCTATTATAGACTACAAGAATTCACTTCTTTATTCTATACCTGACAAAAAAGTCCAATTTTGAAATACAGATGCTAGTGATGTTTTACGAAAGAAAATTATACCAATTGTTAAATTGCCAGAAAAAATGATAGAAGTTTTTCTTGTCAATAATTTTGAAATATCTCTTAGATACTACACCGAACATCAAAGTTTAAATTATTTAATAGAAATAAAATGAAAAAATATATTTTTAATAAAATATAAACTAATGTAATATATTTTAACATTCATACATACAATTAAAAATATATATAAATTACATGACCCTACAAATAAAGTAAAGCGATCCCTATATAGGACTATAACGCGTATTAGTGTCCCTGGTGGTTGAGTCTCCCATATTTGGAGATATTCGGGATGTAAAAATGATACTTGTTAGCTCGATGCACTCGTCGCCTTTGCCCCCAGGATTACTCCTTGTACTCATTTCTGTTAGAGACTGAGTGTATTCCAGGGCCATAGTGTGACCGAAAGAATTAGGCCCAATGAAAAATCCCAAAAATCAACGCGATCTTCCGGTTTGTAACGCAGTGCCTCAACCAAACGCGCTACGGCGTACTCCCTCACATATACAATAATGAATTTTAGCTTCTCCTTTCCCGCGAATGTACAACTCTAGGATATGAACTTCCGTCAATTGATATTGATATCAGTCCTTAATATTGATATACCGTACTAGTTATTTCGGTACCGGTCAACCGATTTGGTCCAAGTTTCATGAAAATCCGATGAAGCGTATTCGAGTTATCGCGCCTTTCTAATATATTACCATAAAAATAGACACTAAATTGGGCATTACTCCGGTACCGGTCAACCGATTTGGTCTAATATCAATAGGCTTCTTCCTATGGACGTTATAAACGCATATACCAAGTTTAATGAAAATATCGCACGTAGACACACGGACGGGCGGAAGGACGGACTGACGGACGGACAGACATTTTCCTATCCCCATACACAATCTCATAAAGTACCATACTGGCACTTAATAAAAATGTTACTTACGTGAAAAGAATCTGATGTGAATCTCACACGACTTCCTCTGCCCAAATAAAAGTTCGCCCCTTACTATAATACATTATTTATGACATTCTCTTCATGTAAATTGGTTGTAAAAAGGAAGAGAATACCAGATCATATCGCATCCCCGAAGACACACAACCCAAATGAAATCTGATTAATATACTCACGTAACTTTCTTTACGTTAAGCCTGGTCAACATTTTACTCACTTCACATTTTGATATAGAACAAGAGGCCATAATGCGAAGAGCGCGTATTCAGACTGGGTGGCTTATAACTACTCTTCAGAGAATTTTTTCGTAAAAATTTCCAAAAAAAAGTTTTAGCTCACAGTATAAACACCCCATGTATAAAATTTAAAGAAAATCGTTGGAACTGTTTTCGAGAAAATCGCGACAAATGAAATTTTGTTAATGTAAAGTCCCTTTAAAAAAAAAAAAAGATAAATTCTACCCCAATCTTCGTGTCACAACCCCGGAAGGTACCTGGCCCCCCAAATAGTACGATTTTCCGTTACAAGAGGCCGTAGTGCAAAGAGCACGTATTCAGAGTGGGTGGCTTTTAACTACCCTTCAGATAATTTTTTTAGAAAAAAAGTTACAAATAAAAGTTTTAGCTTTTGGCATAAGCACCATATGCAGAAAATTTGAAGAAAATCATCTAGAGCCGTTTTCGAGAAAGTCGCGAAAAACGAAATTTTCTTCACTAAAGTCTCCTTAAAATAAGAGAAAATCGTCGCCAATCTTCGTGTCACATCCTCAGAAAATACCTAACCCAAATACAAAATTTTGTTTTCATACGATTTTCCGTTCTGGAGCAAGCAGTTCACATACACACCCACAGATACACACACACTCATATTGTACATGTTTCTGAAAATGCTTTTTGATTCAGAGGACTTCAACACGTATATTTATGTTAAAAACTCAACTTCGAATTTGGGGGTTCCTCTCCCGATAGTGCCTATGGTACTTCCTCTACCTATAGTGCCTATGGTACGTGCAGAGGACGTAATAATTAATCAATTGGAACAGCTCTTATCATAATGTAAGAGTACCAATTTGATAGATAATAGAATATTTCAGTGCAGGCAGTACCATGCCAAGACCTACATTGCATGGCATCTAGAAGATCTGGTATGAAACTTAGCTGCCTGATGAATTATCGTTTAGTCAGCATTAAGGTAAGACAGACGATGTAAACTTAAACTAGCAAATATGACTACATCCATGTCTGCATTAATACATATATCAAAAGAAACATGCTTTGATATAAAGACGCACATGTGCAGTAAGTAGTGCTGTAAGTTATGAGTTATGTTACCAGCACTGGGTGTTGGAAGTTCGATTTTCCAACACGATAGCATCATTGGGAAATATGTGAAAAACATTATCTTAGAAAACGTAAACCATGATAGCTTAGGCTCAATAGGTCTAAGCTTATAAAAAATGCAAATATAAGAAGAAAACACATGCAATATACCTAAGTTATTCTGCCTACAGATTCTTACTGTGTAGTGAGGCGAATAATAAGATTTTGTGGAAGTCGTACAGTGAAGATAAACTTATCTGTGAGGAAAAACAAGACAAAAAATATAGAGTCCCCATTATCCTAATTTGCGTAATAATTAGCTGCTCAACTCAGTTCTCGCCCTGTCCGCAAGTGTCGCTAGCAGCAAGCAGCCTGTCTCTCATAGCAACTTCTTCACCCGACCCTAATGACACTCTCTATGAAGTTAGTTTCTAGTGTCAAGTGCAGTTGGTTTTGCCTGCTCAGGGAAAGCGGCGTGGGAGAATAACATTCAGTATCACACAATCTCTGGTTTGGAGTGGTGTTCTTATAACTCCATTAAATAACTAACAAACTCCTCAACACTGTAGCAAATTCTATATTCACACCCTGAATTAAATACTGTATTCTTTCCACTATGGCGTTGCGTAAAATAGTACTTCATATACTGCTTAAAGAAAATACATTTTATTTTATTTGATAATGCTCAAACAAGCTTACGCTCCCATTAAGGGGCAATGATTATTATGTGAAGAATGTTATTTAAACATATGAAATATAAACAAATATAAACAGTAAGTATAGCTTACGAAAGAAACAGAACAATATAAATATTCCCTTATCTTTAGAAACGAAGTCACCTACGGCTCACCCGACGAAAGAATCTGATGTCTCTTTGGTCGTTGTATTTGATAGATACGGCACATAATGGATCTTAATTTGGATGGGCTTACTTATTTTTTAAATTTCGTTTTTATTTCTGACTCTTCAATGAAAGATACCGTATGGATTTAAATGTATTCGTAAATTCTTATTTAGTGTACTTCAGAAACTAGAGTTTTTCTCATTTAACAGAGAAGTTATGTCATGTGCAGTGGAGTTAAGGCAATTTTTGTACAAACCAGAGATTTTTTCGAAAGAGAAAAATGTATCTACAATTTATCTTACAGATTAAGCAATTGAATGCCTTTTATCCGGGTCGATTTACATGAACTCTTACCAAATGGTCCGATCCAGATCCGATTTTCTGCAATCCCTACGGTAGGGCATAGGGCCTCTAAGTGGACTCCTTATTTTCCGTGAGATAACAGAGGGACAGGTGTAAGCCCTCTCAGGAAACCAAGGTTTTACTTGGAAATGAAAGAGTCGGGAAATTTTGTCCGAAGGCTCTCATTTATGTTTGGAGTTTTTTTTTACTTGCCGTAAATGTACGACATGGACCCTCCCAGCTTAAGTCCTCCGAGAGGACTCCGTGTCCAGGATTTTTAAGTCCTAAAAAACCCATCCACCGCGGCCGGGTTTGATCCCTTATCCAATGGTGATAAACAAATTATAATTATGCATAACATGATGTAACATTTTGTAGAACTGGAACCGCAGGTCAGGTTTATCAGGACATAGCACACTATCAGTGCCTGTTTGAATGACGTTATCATTTGGTATCGAATAATATAATCACTGTTAAGAGATAAATTCTGAAACTATGAAAATACCGTTCTATTTCAAAACCCTCTCATTCGAAATACACACTCCGGAATGCCAACAAGTAACATTAATTCTCATAATATGTAATACGATCAACAGAATAATCGTAGTGCTCAGGATAGTTCTTATTCTCAGCTTTCTTTATTTAAATGCCTGCTAGGACTAACTAACGGGTGTTTAACTCAACATCCTCTTATATTAGGGAAATTCTGGTAATTTTACCCTAGGAAGATTCAACATTACATGATACACACAAATAAGTTTACATAGAAAGGAACCAATTCGGAAGGAATAATATTGCACCTACTACTTCTAAAAGTCAGGATTTATTATGCCATAGAAAAATTATAGAATACAAGGTTGCGCTTCCTAAAAAAATCACATGCTCCAAAGCTTCCTATCCTATGAAGTGCATTTCCAATTATACTAGTCATATTATAGGCCTTTTTCAATTGTTTTCCTTAAAAGAAAGAGGCACATTGCTAAAACTAAATATCAGACAAACTGTTTAATCAACATTAGGCCTAAAACAATTAAGATTACTGACTTTTCCTCCTTTGACTATTATCAGAACAATACTCCATGTAAAAGCAGAAAAGAATAACGTGAGTCAGAAAATCATTATTACAATACAATAAATAAGAATGATTATAGCATAACAAGTTACCAGCTTACCATTAATTATGAAAAATCCAAATTACAAAAGAATTATGTTATACAATAATCTACCGAAAGACATAGAAACTTTAGACAACTTTGTAAATTCTGGTTGAAAAGTAGTTTTTATTCAATTGACTCATTTATTGTCCACCGCTGTGGCTCAGGGGATGCGTTCAATCCTCTCACGCAGCGGGCCCGGGTTCGATTCCTGGTCGGGACAAGTTACCTAGGTGGGGTTTTTCCTCACCTTTGAGACAAATGTCGGGTAACTTTAGGCCCTTGTGGTCCCCAGATATCATCTGGCCGTCATTATCATCTTCATCCCATCCTCGCCTTGTTTGGATTGAGTGTGTGTGTGAATGGTGTGTCTCGTCCTATGTGTTCGTGTTGTCTCGGAGGTGGCCCCGGCATTGGGCTGATCACTCATCCGGGGAGGCCCTCCATGTCCTTGTCTGGTCAAAAAAGTATGTATGTGATCCAAAGATAATCCCTCTCCCGACAGGTCGCGGCCCTGTAAGGCCCGGGCGGCTTGGGTTGCTTAAATCCTAAAAGGGAGAGGTGAAACTACGGTAAAGAAAGAAAGAAAGACTCATTTATTGTTATGTATTACGTACATGAATAATTATAATGAATATATTTGCATATTTGGCAATGTGTAATTGGTCAAGTAACCGTTGCAAGCAATTTAAAATTATTATTATTATTATTATTATTATTATTTGTTTTCTGTAGCAACCTAAACGGATATGGAATAAATCTGCAGGACGATACCGCAAAGGATCAAATAAATCGGAGCTCATCACGTTTTCACACGAATGAACTCGCTCCAGATGTTTTAAAATATCTTATTGTAACCCATTGGGACTTAAAAATAAGTGATAAAACTCTATTAGCTTAACAATCAGCGATAGAAATATACATCTATAAATAGACCTATGTTCATTAAACATGGAAAGGACGAGCAATGCTACGCTTAAATTACAGTTGTTTCGCTAAATTTCAATGGGGGACTTGTATAGTTAGTTAACTGAATGCTTATAAGTTAATGAATCCAAGCTTTCGGTCCAATTAGGGCAAATCTTCTCACACAGAATCGATGTTATTTCCGCTGGATTGCTTTACACATGCTACGCTAATTAATACAGGGAAATACAAATGAAATGGATTGTAGTGGTTTGCAAAAGTCTTAGGAGAATGTCCATGTCGATCCGCTGCTGCTTCATTTCACGGTAGTTGAATGCTCAATTGTCGGTGGAGGAGTACAGAGCTGCTAGAACTGAAGCGCCATTCGCAACAGAACGCCTGATGTGATTTGCTGCATTAGAAGTTAACAATAGAATATCGAACGATAAACCCAGGAAATAATAAACCATAAAGGAGAATTTGTGAATGAACACCTACAAGAAAAGAAGAGAAGACTTTTAAAATTTTAAATTAGATCTGTATGTGCTGTAATCCTACACTACTAAAACAATAGTGCCTCTATATTAATAACTTGAATTTGAATAGATTTTGACCACTGCTGTAGTAGTGAAAATAAGTACTACAATACTAAAACAATTTTATACTTGATAAGGACTTCTGTTTTTTCTAACAGGTTATATATATAAATTTTAACTAATACTACTATTAGTGATTATAGTGTACACCTACAAGATAAGCTGTATACATTTAGAAATATCACTCTAAAGATATTGTAAATAGGTTTTTTAACGATTATGTAAATATATGTGTTTTAGGCCCGGTTGCATAAAAGCTCCAGATATCTTCCAAACAGCTAATGGTTCTATACATCTTATATACTCGTTAAATACCTTCCCATTTCCAAAAGGGAATACGCTCGGTAAATAGCCATATGTGAGATAAATGAGTTGAGCACTTTGTCAATAGATAGAGACATGATGAATACTGTAATATCAAATTGGCCGTGATTGAGTAGCAACCAATGGGAGCGCTTCTAGCTATTGTATTCAAAATGGCTGAATTTTCTGTCTGTTGTTTCTCTGGTAAAATGAATGTAAAACGTGAGAGAAACTTCGGGACTTGTGCATTCGAGAAAATGTCACCCATCACAATCTGACAACGTAATGCCTAAAACGTAACACATTAATTAAGTTATAGCTGATTTACCACTGAGAAAGGAATCCTTCGATTTGTTCCCATTTCTAATGATGGGCTATTTAACGCTGAAAAAGGCATGCTTGCAGTTGTTCCTTATTCCATTATGATGGCTTATTTATCCATAGCTCATTGCTTTGATAGCCTGATTCTTTTCCGAAACTCAGTATCATCAAAGATCGAATTCTTTCAGGGAATATTTTTGCTTTACACACCTCTAGGCCTAATTATCGTCTCAGGATGAAGATGACGAGAAAGAAGATGATTATGTATTAATATTCGTGCT
Organism: Ectobius pallidus; assembly: GCA_964059195.1. Classification (NCBI taxonomy): domain Eukaryota; kingdom Metazoa; phylum Arthropoda; class Insecta; order Blattodea; family Ectobiidae; genus Ectobius; species Ectobius pallidus. Next base: position 54,357,172 of record CAXKWD010000009.1, read on the forward strand.
GTAAAAAGGCAATATTTTCTTCATAAAGTGTTGCACAATAAAATAAAATTAATATACTTAAGCTACATTTTTTCCCCGAATCTTAATATCATCGTACTTTTTGAAAGGATTGCTGTATTTCTTTCAGGGAATATTTACTTCTGTATAGACCTAGGCCTTATACGATCTGGCATTGAAGATGGCCAGCAAGAATATATGATGTGAATTAATATTCGCGATGTGTTCCTAAAAGTATTACAACAGAAAATGAAATTAATACAAATAAACGAATGATACATTAATAGCCTAGGCTATAACAAAGGTCATCTAGCAGATAATATAAAATTTTTCTAGTAATATGAATTATTTCACACAAAAATTAATAACCAATGCCAGCTTCATTACTACTTTTCACTATAATACCATTACAAGCTAGTAATACCATGTGGGATAAAATGCTAACATAATAACGAAACATACATCAACATAAATGTATCGCACGTCCGCCATATTGAATGTTTATCTGGAGTTTCTTGAGATATCTGGTGATCTGTCTACCGATAATTTATCGAGTGTTTCATTTAATGGATAACCGTCATCTGACGTTTCAGAAATACTTATCGATCAATTAATGCAATCTAATAGATATCTAACGTTTCAGAAACCCGGCATTAGTAATTTAATCATGTCAATAGATTTTTAAGATCAATTTTAAACAGTTTCGATGAATCGCAACTCAAAATACTTCTATTATATTATTAATAAATAATTGAGGCTATTGCTGATAAAATATTTCCTTGGTTTATCTTTTCGTTTTTCACTGTATAAGGCGAAAAACCACCCAATAGTCCTTAATTACTACCATCCCTAAAAGAACAAAAATGAAATTCATTAAAATAGAATATGTTAATTTAAATGAACAATTTCCCATTCAATAAAGTTATCTAAAATAATATTTGAAGTCGTGTTTCCGTGTTGTAATGTAATAATGTAGAACCAACGAAAAATGAAATATGAACAATAGAGTACTAAGATTATAAAGGTAATAGGCAAAAAGAGTTTGTTTCTCTATCAAAACATCAATGCAGTTTCGGTCCTTAAAATATTCACATAGGCCTATACTAGCAAACCCTTTCCATTGACTGAAATTTACATCTAAATTGTTAAAATACATGATGTGACATTACATTACAAAATCATTACATTAGCTTTTAAATTCTACTCACCAGTCGTATTTAGATACTTCATAATACTGTATGACGAATACACTTCCAATAGAATATAATTTTTTCAATTGGGTATTTTATTTTTTATGGGGTAATAATTTAAGTGTATGAAGTGAGCACGTATGGTCGAAACCGACCCGTGCGCCGATTAATGCCAATAATGTGGTTTATATGTAAGAATTTTTGTGAGCAATAAATACACATAAATACTTAATATACTTCCAGACGATCTCACTTCACAACAACAACTCATATTATATGATTATAACTTTAATAACCACTGAAATATGGATAGATACATCCTATAACGAGTTAAAGAGAAAATCGAATGGAAGTTACAGTACCTAGACAAATTTAGTTGCGCTTATTTCCTAGAAAGGACAGAGGGACAGGTGGTAAGCCCATCGCCTGATCAGCCCCTTAGATGTGAAAAGGCCTATAAATTTGGGCCAGAGGCTCTAATTAAGATGAGAGAGTTCTGTAACGTGTCGTAAATCTATCACACAGGTTCTCTCTCGGAGGTCTTCGTTCCCTGGATTTTTACGTCTGAAGAAAAATCTTTTCCACCACAGGAGGGTTTGAACCCGCGACCTTCAGATGCCGAGGTGGTCGCGATCCTCCACCACAGTAGCCAACCATTGAAATATGGAAAAACATTATGGGCGAGCCATGCATGAGAACTAAAGTCTGGCCATTCTAAGAAGGAAACAAAAATCAGTATGTCTGTCTCACTCTAGCATATTACTCGTACGTCATAAGAGAGAGACAGACATATTGGTTTTTGTTTACTTCAGGTTTCCTTCTTAGCTTGTCTCGGGTATAGTGTGAAACTTATAGAAATGGCAATATCTTTAAAATGGTGAATTCACCATTAGATTGTGAATTCACCATTACATTGTGACTGAGGAAGGATGGGTAGGCCTACGTTCGGTGGATTCTCATACCAGTGTTTTTTCGTAAATGAATTTAAAAAATGTAAATGGTGGGTTTACATTAGATAAACGCGTCGCTTGTGCATGTGAATGGAGCTTAAAGTTTCGTTCGCTGGCCGATGAGCGGCGCTAATGCATGTCCGTTCGCTTCAAGGGAATCGAGACGTGAAGCAATATGGTCGCAACTTCATTACACTCTGTTTTAGGCTTCGGTCCTGCTGAATGTGTAAAATCAATAAGATTTGTTTACACACATTGTCGAATGATTCTTTATCTCGCACAGCCATTCCCAAACTATGGTCCGCGGACCTTTGCGAGTATCATTCAGTCTCTACAAAACTCGTACCAAGAGCAATTCTTGGGTAAAGTTAACCGCCACGTACGACTGACCTCCAAGAGTAAACTATCTAAAAATCATGAACCCTCAATCACCAAGAACCAGGAATGTCTCCATACTCTTTATGGCCTTAGTAGTTAAAAATATTAAAACTGAATAAATAAATAGTATACTAGAAGATCTGCGATTCGATTAATACCTGTACATACTTTTCTAAACAGGCTAGGAAAATTCTTATTTACAGTAAGGAAAACATGGGAAGTAAAGGTAGTGGATTAAGACATAAAATTCATAAAAGAACATGGACGGTCCAACTATTTGGCATATATTTACCAAATAGGAAGAAAGAAATAACACAAATAAATACAAAAATATCATGAAATTAAACTTTCTTACTTTGTTTAAATGAAACTGTTTGTGTTATTGATGGGTGTGTTATTAATATAATTGACTTGGAGTTTGACATTCATTGGTTAGATATTGCAGGACATTTAAATGACTTAAATTTAAAATTACAAGAGGAAAGTTCAGTTTGTAATTTCATTACAGTATTAAGACTTTCAAATTGGAGCTCAGGCTTTGAGAAGGGAAACTGGTGACAGTTTATCAATTTTCCTAATAACCAGGATTTTCAGGATTCTCACATTGCTTCTGATTTCAGTCATTTATACTTCCAGCATAAAATAGTTAATGAATAATGAATGCAATCCTTAAAGTAGTAAGTAATTTTGTGTTGAAGTCCTATTATTCTGCTTATCCACATATTTTGTATGTTCTGCAGACCTATTTAAAATGTATTGATTGTGATATACATAGCATCAAATGGCAAGGTTGATATGTCATGTTTTATTCTGTGATGTGTTAAAATTTAAAAGACGGGTGGTTGCTTTTTACAAAATATAAAATCACGCTTAAATTTTATAAGAACAAAAGGTTACATTTTCCATGTAACCCTTTGACTTGCGGCCCTTGGACTTGTGGTCCTTGGACTTCAATTATTGAAATCGAGTTAGCCCTTAGTAAAAGCTTAGTTTGACATGTCTGATTTAGGGGAACGGCTGGGTTAACATTGCTACTTATGTCTGTTTATATTTTCTACCATTACTTATCAAGTAAATATTATATATGACATAATCCGTTTAATATGATTGTGAATTAATGCTTTATACTTATATTTCTTAATTGCAAGGTCGTGCATCACCAGAAACTAATTTTCACTAAGCTTCACTGAGATAGGATACAGAGCAGAGGAATATTTTGAATAGTCTGCTAAACAAATTATAAGATGTCTTATGTCGTGCCTAGGTCTCACAGACGGTTGCTTGCTAATTAAGTTCTGTGAATTAGGAACTATAAATACAGAACTGTTCGCAGAGAGGAACATTTCTCAAAGCTTTAACTGTCTTCTAAACGTGATGGATGGATTTCTGCTAATTGCTGCGAAGTACTTCTAACATTACCAAGCTTTGAATTAAACTCTGCATAATAAACTCCGTATAAGAAATTCATAACGCTTTCTAAGGCATACCACTATTAAATATCAGATTACGTAAACTTCAGAGTTGGCTGAGAGATTCTAAGTTTATGCATACTTAAGTTAAAAGCATCTTCCGTGGAGTCAATGCATTAGCACTGATCTTAATATGAAGAAAACTATACTCGAGTTAAAACTATGATTTATAGAGTTATAAAGTCTGGAACTGTATTGATTTTAACACTTTTCGTTTTAAAGTTTCTCTACTAATTATAATGAAAGGTTAAATTATAATCCGTTTCTCTATAGGATCAGAAATATCAGAAAGATGTGCATAAAATTATGGGCACGCAGCTCAAAGAGTAAAACAGTTGTGGATGTCTTAAGTCTGTAATCAAATCAGGCAAAACGATGTAACAAAGTGCCAAAATGCTTTTTTTGATCAGTGATAATTGCAATTATGATTTGCAGAAAATGAGTTATTTTTGTAATCGATTTCTGAGTTAAGCTCCAGATCGATTCATTAAGCAGGGCTTACGGAAGAACAAAGGTCTAGTTTGATAAGCATATGTAAAGGAATATATGGGTAGTGTTATTTGTCATAGCTAACTCTATTCCAACTTCCAAAGCCGTATATGAACACTCTAAAACAATATGTTGTCACGAGTACTAATTTGCATTGGATAAATTCTTTCTAATATATTAACATAAAATAGGTACTCAATTGGGTTTTACTCCGGTACCGGTCAACCGGTTTGGTCCAAAATAAATAGGCTTCTTGCCATGGACATTGTAAATGCGTGTTCTAAGTTTCATGATAATCCGATAAAGCGTATTTGAGTTATCGCGCGTAAAGACAGACAGATGGACGGACAGACACACGGGCAGACATTTTCCCGTCCTGCACACAATCTCATAAAGTACCATACTGGCCCTTAATGACAAGAACGTTTTCTGAAAAGGAATTATTTACTTGTAAAATTTAAAAACAAAAATGTTGTGTCTAAAATAAGTAATTCAAATATATTGGAAGCAATATCATTAGGTAAAACTTATTACGAATTCCTTGCCCGAGTCTTTCAGCTATATAACCATCATAAGGGTCAAGACAGAAAATACATTATTTTTTGCACTCCTTAGCTAGTAAGTGTTACTTACGAAAGTTGTTTACATGGATCGTAAGTTGACATTCCCACACAATCGTGTTGCTAAGGGCGTTGCGATGAGGTTAAATTACTTACGGTCCTTGCGCTACGTCATAATTCATTACGATACACTTCATAATACATGCCTTTATGAACAAGGCCCCAGGACAAATATTCGGTTCCCATAACAACAAACACATGCGAATCACTTTCTGAAATAAACATCTCTCTTCAAGAATGTATACACATAATATTTTCAGGTAATATCACAATTAATATAATTAAATTGATATAAGTAACCGTCGTGCAAAAAATAGCATGCAACACACGGGCCGTAAAAGCATTTGTATCGCAATATACTATTACAAATACCTTTTTTTGAAGGGTGCACAAAATTCTTCTTCTTATTATTATTATTACTATTATTATTAGGGCTACGGCATTGGTGAAATTATATACATTCTTCCCTTAACACAGAAATATACATGTTTTCGTATCTGCATGTTTTATGTTAAATGCAGTCTTTTTAGATAGCTTACTTGCTATAATTTTTGGCAATTTTGTCTCTTTAGAACACATTTAAAATTTATTTTGTAAATTTTAGCCCATTTTAATTCAATTTTGTGATCCACAGCAAATTTTCTGTCTAGAGAATATTCTCATTCTATGTAGGCGACAGCGATTTAGTGATCAGTGAAGCTGTGTTTTTTAAGTACGCCCCCATTTGTTCCAGTAGAGACAGAAAGGACATTTTCTATGTATAAAGCTCAATTGGTTTTTTGATGAGAATTGAGATTATATTTTCATTATTGTCTTTTATTCTCTTGACTTTCTACTTTAAAAGGATGCAGATACATAATTGTACTATAATTCTATCCATGCCATTTTTTTTTAAATATTTTTTCTGAGAAGCTCCAGACTATGGCGAAGGGATGTTTTTACTTTGAAGCTCATTTCAGCTAAGTTTACTTTTTTAAATACAAAATCCTAACTTACAAACGTGAAATTTCAGGATATGTTTATTCAGACGTCTTACGTACACTGAAAAAATATTTATTGAATTGGTTAATTTATGAAGTATTTACAGGCTATGAGGTACTTAAAAATGTAAGTCATAAAGAAGAAAAAATCATAAGATAGTACATAATTATATTTATGAAAAATCGTTTTTTCAAACTCACACAGGCGATATATCTAAAAGCTGTAAAACGATCAAATGCCTAGTTTCAGTTTTTTAGAAAATGTACATTAAATATGGTATAATTTAACATTGTAAAGATAGGTTATTCCGTTTTCCCTTAAGCGGTTACGAACAAACGCGTGGTTCGATTTACTTAGAAGTTGGCATAAATGTTCCTTGAAATCATTAAGAGGAATTATCTTTAAGAATTTTTATTTTTTTTATTCCGTTTCAAGATGATTGCGTTTTTAATGGTTCCGTTTCATGTAATGTACAGTTTCTTTAAACTATTCTAGCCAAACGGTTCGTGCAATAAATATCTGAAGATTACTTGTTGGGGTAAGTTTCTGACGTAATTCTAACGGTTTACCGATGTTTGATCTGTTTCTCTGTAAATTTGTTTGATAATATGTTGTTACTTAAGACTGATAAATGCTATAAAATGTGTATACGAAAATCCAGTCGGAGTAGTACGTATTGATGGGGAAACTTCGGGAGAATTTAGGATGGAAAAAGGAATAAAACAAGGAGACAGTCTAAGCCCACTACTATTTGTTGTTTTCATGGATGAAATAACTAAAATATGTAAAAGAAGAACAGAAAGGAACAAAATGGGAATGTGGAGAATGAGACCAGTATTCTTACAGACATTGCTGTATGCAGACGATGTTGTATTGATAGCAAATGCACCAAGCAGACTCCAACAGGCCGTAATGGAATGGAATGAAGAACTTAAAAGGAAAGGAATGGAAATTAATATAGAGAAAAGCAAGGTAATGTGGGTGTCAAAACAAGAGACACAGGATAAAGAATTAAAAATAGAATGTGAAGGGAGACTACTGGAGAAGGTAGACAATTTCGAGTACTTAGGAACAATAATAAGTAATGATGGGAGAATAGAACAAGAGGTATTGAATAGGGTTAAAAAAGCTACCTCAGCCTATTATGGAATAAACAACACAATAATAGGAAAAAAGGAAATAAACAATAAAACAAAACTGAAAATATATAAAGCAATCATAGAGCCAATAGCATTATATGGAACAGAAAGTTTGGCATTACAAGATAAACATTTAAGTAAGTTTACAGCAGTGGAAATGAAATGTCTGAGAAGAATAGCGAGGAAAACTAGAAGATATAGATTACGAAACGAAAGAATTAGGACAGAGGTAGGGCAGAAGAAAGCAATGGTTGATATAATAGAGAGACAACTAAAATGGTACGGACATGTAAGAAGAATGGGCGAGGAAAGAAAAATGAAACAGGTGTTTGAAATGCAAGTGGAAGGAAGGTCTGGCAGAGGGAGACCACGAACAACTTGGGAGGATAGGATAGAGAAAATTGGGCAGAAACATGGAAGGACATTGGTAGAGTTGAAAAAGTTAAGTGGGGATAGATTAGAATGGAGGAGATGAATTGAACGAGGCTACCCCGACGCCGAAAGGCAGTAAAGGGAACTGAAGAAGAAGAAGAATAAGAATATGTAGTTACGATCAAACGCATTGTTCGATATCCTTCCAATTTGGGATAAATTTTCTTTGAAGTTTTTAAAAGTGACGTAGCCTATGTGCAGGATGACAGAAAACTGTTTTGTGCACTGTCCGTGCGGTGCTTAGTTTTATTCCTCTAGATCAGGGGAAGTCAACTACGTCTTGTGATGACGTTTGTGGAGCAAGAGCATGCGGATCCCATGTGTGTGACGTCAGCAAGAGCGCACGGTAGTAGGGGTGTTTAGAGTACGCTAGATTTAGGTACTAGAGGACCTATTCACTTTAGCTCTGTGGGTAGAACAACTTCTGGTTGGAAATACGGAGCATTTTTCAAAGTTAATGCAAGATGCGATCCTGATAGTGTTCTCTCTGCAGAACATGTGTTAGTTCTGCAAAACATTCTTCTTCAGTTCGAATCGAGGTTTCAGGATGTGGAAAACCTTTCTCCAATATTTAAACTTTTTGCTACCCCATATTTAGTTAATGTCAAAGACGTTCCTTGCCCGTATCAGTTGGAACTGCTAAACTTACAATGCGACGATCTGTTAAAGGACAAATACGAACGTAAAGTGGTCTTGGGTAACTTTTACAGAAATTTCTCTGAAACCAGATTCCCGAAACTTGCCGCACGAATATTATGTAATTTTGGATCGACATATGTGGCCGAACAATTTTTTTCACTAATGAAATGTGCAAAGCTCAAATCAAGAAGTACATTGTCAAATCACAACCTAAATGTAGTCTTCGATTAAATATTGCTCAAACATTACGTCCCAACATTGATAAACTTGTTAAAGAAAAAAGAGACAGGAAAGTCAGAAAATTGTTACTGTAATCTTGTATCATCTAAGGTGCAGACGAGCTTGTATGGTAATTAATTCAGTTCATTTTTTTAATTATTTTTATAGTAGTGAATTATGTTAATTCAAATGATAGTATTGTCTATTTTTGTCAAAGAACATAGATTTTGTGGAAAGGCAATTGTTCTCACAGAATAGAAAAATAGAATCATTTATAATATGTTAAACTACTGTGCTGTAATTAACCGATAAACTATCAAGAAAATCGATTGATGTTTCATTAACTCGGAAACACGTATTACGTAAGTTCTAACCCCCTAAATTCCCCCTGCCCGCAATACTAATACCCCTCTCTTCCCCCCTGTTCACTGATGCCTACATTTCACATACTCCTCGCAAAGGTACAACGCGAGCAGTGAGAGCAGGAAGCAGTGACGTCACAGAGCAACCTTCTGTCTTCCTCTGCTCTAGATCATACCTGAGAAACTGAGGGGAAACGTTTTAATCCCCCATCCACTGCTGTGAGGCATGAAACCTGCGCTGTCTTCACATCACGTCGAAACTGCTTTATGCTGACGTCAAGGGCGACTGAAGTGGGAGACATTACCCCCTTACTCTAGATAGTGGAACTACGTGAAACAAGAATGTCAATTGTATACTAGCCTGAAGATACTCGATTGCAAGCTTAGAGATTCTTGAGATAATTTGTTACTGCCATGGATTAAGTTGACATCAGGCCGAAATTAATATTGTTTCTGTCAGTTCGTGGCATTATTGCCTGAAGCCGACTTGCGCCTGTCTCTGCCTACTACACCTTTGTTAATTTTCGCATGAGTGTAGTTTGTTTTTAATTTACATTGAAAGCCACTAAAAGGAAATGTGTATACAGTGATCTACATCTACATGCCCTGAAGACAGATTATGATTTTATAAGAGAAACTAAGGAAATGAAATTCATAAGCTCCTAAAGCAAAATCATGTTTACCTTACTTTGAGTAATTAAAAATCGTTTTTACCTTACTTTGATTAATTAATAACCATATTCGTATTGTAGGCCTATTGGTAAATAATATGCTGAAATAAAGAACACAGTGGTAAAGTTCGAATATTGTATTGTTCAGTAGGGCATTCCGTTATTTTTAGTCTGTATAAGGTTTTTTTTTTAAATTTTTGAATCCCCGTTTCAAGATGGTGGCCGTTTTAATTGAAAAAGAGCAGATCTTAGATTTCTTTTTTGAACGCAAAGTCTATTGTTCATAGAGCTACTAGTTACAGTTTTCTCAAACTGATACAGTCGTGAAATGAATAGCAGAACTAAGAGCAAAAGAGTTATTACAACTGTCTTAAGTCCCTGATAACATTTCTGATAAGGATATTTCGCTCGTGAAATAAAGGAAAAGGTACCGAGTAAGGAGCTACCTTGCTATGCATTGCATTAAGGTAAGATGGGAAATGCTTTGTTTTGAAATCTTGTTAGAGTGTGAAACACTGTTATGGTTTTGAGAGGGCGTCCGGGACGTACTTTACAAAACAAAGAAGCTGCGAAACTGGTGTGGTGTGGTATCGCTGCAATTAAATCTCCAGCTCGCTTCCACATATATGTTATCTAATGGAGGCCGATACTGCACAAATGTTCCACCAGGGGGTTGTTCCATCCTTAGTCTAAGTGCAGCAATAAGACTCCGTTATTTTAACAGCACTGGATAGAAGAAAACGGTTCTATGTCTCTCTGGCATCGATGCTACTTCTTTTTGATGATTACATGAACAGAATGTGCAGAAGTGTTTATATGTCATTGGCAACGGGAATAGTACGATCTAATACAGAAGATAAGAATAAAAGTTCGCTAAATTCTATAAACAACCCAACAAAACTAATATTTCCAGAATTTCATGTTATGGCAACAGAGACTTACAAGCTTTACACTCCTAAAATATTTTCAAAATACCGAAACTTCCACGTATCTGATCCACATAGCTACAATACAAGAAGAAATAAAACCTTCTCTTTAATTTAATCTAAATGTTTTACCTCTGCTGGCTCGAAGACTATAACTCCATAATTAGGTCACATCCATAACTAGCAAATATGCCACATTCAGAATCTGTCTTCTCTCACAAAATGAGAGAAATAGCTGTGAATGTTTTTTCACAATGCACTATACAATTTTTGATAAAATATTTAATCAGATTCTCTGTATAAGCCTTAGTTCTTTTTCTAAGAAAATATTGAATATAATCATAGGCCTACGTCAATTTAAAACAATTAAATCATTTCTATAATTAAATCTTTTTTAAGGAAAAAATACAAAACATAAAAAATCCATCAGAAAATATGTAAAGCAATCATTAAAGAATCGCACAATAAAAACAGGGTCGCAATTAAATATCTGTAGGAGGAAGTAGATTTAAATTTGTTATTCAAAATACATTTAATTAAATAATACCTCAAAAACAAATTGAAACATAAAATTAAATTTTAAACTCCAAATTCTTTGTGCAAAATTTCAAGTTTCTAGGTCAAATCGTTTAGAAAATCACTCTCAACACTGAGGTCACTCCACAAAAGAAACTTTTGAAAAACACAAGTTTTTATCGTAATGTAAAAATGAATGCCGGTAAAAAGATTTACCTTGTACTTTCATAATTTTTAATTTGTTTGCTTTTATTGACTACTAGCTGACCCATCAATGCTTCGCATTGTTAGATTGATGTATATATAGGTTAAGTGAACACAATTTAAAGTCGATTCGATGTACTTCTATAAATCATCAGCCGTCCAGCCAACACGGTGGACGTATTTATATTCCACATAACTTACTCCTTCACCCGTAGTTTACTCTGATTATGTCTTAAAAAATTTAATCTTTCTATTTCAATTTTGGCAAACATACAGTAAATAGTTGGGCGTAGGGGATGCGTTCGCTCGTCTCACGCAGCGGGCTCCGATTCGAATACTGGTCGGGACAAGTTACCTAGGTAGAGCTTTTCCCGGGATTTTTCCTCACCTGTGAGACAAATGTCTGGTAACTTTAGGCTCTGGTAACTTTAGGCCCTAGTGGTCTCCGGATATCATCTGGCAGCCATTATCATCCTCATCACATCCTCGCTTTGTTCAGAGTGAGTGTGTGAATGATGTATCTCGTCCTATATGTTTGTGTTGTCTCAGAGGTGGCCCCGGCATTTGGCTGATCACTCATCCGGGAGGCCCTCCATGTCCTTGTCTGGTCAAGAAAGTATGTATGTGAGCCATAGATAATCCCTATCCCGACAGGTCGCGGCCCTGTAAGGCCCGGGCAACATGGGTCGCTTAAATGACCCCAAAAGTTTGGATAAAAACTAAGGTAAAAGATAGATAGATGATATGGTAAATAGAAATTAATCAGGAAATTATATCTATTGATATTGTATGAACTACCTGGTGGTAAAGGCGGCCGGTGCGTACCGCTGACAACCTTACCAACTTCACGTCCTATTGTCTAAAAATCCGGGAGCCTCAACTTCTTGGTACCCTCTGGGCCCGCATGGCCTGTAATAGGGAACACTTTACTTACTATCTTTTGCAATGCAGTCCTAGGCTAGCTATAAGAAAAGAGTTCAACTCTTAAGAATAGAACCCAGGACCTTCTAAATTTACTTCGTGCCAAAAAATAGTTAATAATAATTTATAGGAATTCTATTGATAGCCTTTCTCAAAATTTTATATCCATTAGGTCTACATGAAATCCCAGTGTCATGCCAAGCCCCCTGTGTAGTTTAAAAAAATTATGTTGTCATGGGGATTGTATGCATGCAGTATGAATTCCTTTTGGTGAATTTCATAACTTTACAACCCTATTTTGGCCCTTATAGGCCCTTAGAGGCCAAAGATTTTGAAATCCTTTCTTAGTGCGCATCTAGAGCCTAGTAGCAATATGTGTACCAAGTTTCACGTTCCTAGGCTGTATAGTTTTTGAGAAACCGTGATCAGTCAGTGAGTGAGTGAGTGGGTTTTGGCTTTTATATATAGAGATTTAGAATACTTGATTTCTTTAGCTTGAAGCACGAGCTTTCCTTTGATTTTCACTCCTTTCGTGACAGTTTTGCCTAGGTAACAAATACAATGTCTCAAAGAAGTACATTCTAAGAACAACATAACTTTATACATTGGTAAAGATCGTCAAGTAGGCCTTTACCTGATAATTCCTGGTTTTTTATAGGCCTGCTATTAATATTCTATGGTCGTTAAGGTGAACACTAGATTGAGATTTCGTGTCCCCCACTTGTTGATAAGTTAAGCCTACATTCTGTAAAGAAAAATTGTTCTGGGCGGGAATCGAAGCAATATTTTCAGATCTTGATTCTTGGAATCTAGGAGGTAAATAAGTTGTTGATCTCCGTTTAATTAGAGGCTACAGAATGTAGATTGCTTTTACTATGTGTAAGTAGAGAAAACTAGTTTTATAATAATTTAATATTGAAAACACATTAGAAAGTTGTTAAGCTTTCTATAATAATTAAAGTTGAATTTAGTACTGATTGGATATTGATGGGCTGTGAAGCACAACAGCTGCATTCAATTACATCATTGTTAAAATAACGTATTTGGCAAATGTGTTGGATTTCAATTATTATATGCAACTGATACGTCCACATCACGTTTCAAGATTCTATTTTTAGCAGAATGCTGAAAATTAATCTACAATGGATTAACTCCGAAATTACTTCAATTTCCAATGAAGCGATAAACTCTTTAAAAATAAATTATTAGTCCTACTCAACTATTGCTCTGAAGTAGAAGCTCTGCTTCTTCGGGTGGTGTATCAACTTTTTTATGTATATTTTTCGTGTAATTTGGAACAATAAATTGTAAATTGTAATTGTTATCCGAAACACCTTTAACCGTAATACCTTTTAACCGAAACGACAAAAAAATGTTTATTATTTGTTATGATATACTGTGTAAGTAGGTTGTGTTTTAAACACTTGGGAAGGAATTCTTTGATAGGAGAGGGAAATCTCTCCATCCTTCTCGTCAACCTATTTGTATGAATAGAAAGTGAGAGAGGAAAGAAATTTCGCAAGGATGAGTAACGCAATGCTAGGGTCTGATCTCGGCAGCATCCATCATTTATCTATTGTAAAGGCACAAGCCAACTCTGTTTCCTTTATTTGTTCACATAGGTCGTGTGATAGTACTTGTCCGTGCGGTGGAGATCGAACATTTTTGTGAAGTGTTTTTATAGTTTTTATTGTACATCATGTCAACAAAGCGGAAACGGGTCGTGATAACGATAGAATAAAAGTTAGAAGTGGCTAAAAGAATTTAAAATGGTGGGATTACTTAAATATAATTGTTATAACTCATGAATTGTCTTTATTTATATTAACCTAAAATTTCAAAAAAGTTATTCTTAAGCATTAAACATAACATTTAATTTTTATCCGAAATTTTGGTTATCCTAAACCACCTTCCCGATCCCTTTGCCTCGGTTAAAGACGTTCTACTGTATTATTATTATTATTACTATTATTATTATTATTATTACTATTATTATTATTATTACTAGGCTATTATTTACTATCAAGTTTTAAATTTAGAGTTTAACTGTGTCAAGAGTCTTCGTTAACTCTTTCCAGATTGTGATAAAGAGTAGTACAATCTTCAAAATTATTACACAATAGTAAAATGTCATTAATTTGGCATATATTTACTTTAAAATTTTAAAGAGTACGATATAGGCCTAGTTTATTCTAGCTTCGCGACTTCAAAACTTAATTATGAACAAAAACAATAACTTCGCTTACCTTTGCAAATGAGGATGATAAAGATGATGATGATAATAATAATAATAATAATAATAATAATAATAATAATAATAATAATAATAATAATAATAATAATAAATTATAATGAAAACAGCAACAACTTAAGTGAGCAACTAAATGGAATCTATTTACATGCACTTACTGTCGGATTCATGCTTGTAATGTCATGCGAATATAGCATAATCGAAATTTCTTCATATCCGCAGGAACCTCAACTGATTTCCGACATAGCAAATTAGACCCATGCGCAAGGGGCATTGGCTTGGGTGGGTCTTGTAACGCAATACGGGAAATTAACTACTGTTATTAGATTACATTAGCAGACAACCTATTAGTGGTTACAGGATAAGATGAACTGCGTATAACATGAAACTGCAGATCAATGCAGCTATCTATAAATTATTAACTGTACTATCATGTAAGTCCCAGCTGGAACCCAAAAATCTGATAGTGATACACGTTTTTATCATAGGGCTGTATGAAATTCTTGCAATTTCTAGCTGGAATGTATATTGCACTCTCTCTTGCTCTCTCTATTTTCTTCTCATTTTCCTAACTTCTCTCTTTTCTTCCCTATCTCAATTCTGTTTTTCTCCCCCTCTTTTTTCTCTGGTCTCTCTTTTCTAGCTAATCTTCTGTTTCGCTCTTTTCCTCACTCTGTTTCGAGTCTTCTCTCTCTGTATTCTTTTTTACTCTCTTCTGTCTCTGCGTATTGTCAATCTATTCATTCCTTTTTATAGCCTACCTTATTATTCGCATATATTTTATAGTTTTTTCCTTCGCCCCCTATTTTCTGATTTTTCTCTGCCATCTCTTCTTTCTGAACTCTTATCTATATTCCATACTCCCTCTTGTCTTCTCTATTGTTATATACTTTTTCCCACTTTTTCCATAATATTTCAATATAAATTCTCTGAAGGGTACTTATAAGCTACTCCACCAATACACAAAAACAGGTTTTAACTCTTGCCTCGCATATAATACGACTTTCAGGCTTAGCCTAAATAACTGATTGTGAGTGAAGCTTACTGTACGTTGGAAAATGAAGGGAAGGGGAAATCTTGCTCGTGTTTCATATGTCATTTTTATATTTTAACTGCCGTTCACCGTATTGACGGAATTTATTTGGGAGGAAAGATAGAGGAGAACGTGAAATGTCATTTATAATATCTTTCCCCCAGTTTTCCTTCTCCCGTTGTAGTGATGTTTACGTGGCCCACGTCGCCCGGGTCTTACAGGACCGCGAGCTGTCAGTAGAGGATCACATTCAAGAACATGGAGGGCTCCCAAATGCCGGAGTCAATTCCGAGACGACACGGACACATAGGAAGACACACCAGTCGTGCACACACTCATGCCGAACAAGGCGCGGATGGGATGAAAGTGATATTGACGGCAAGATGATATCCGGGGACCACAAGGGCCTAAAGTTTCCCGATATTCGTCTCACAGGTGAGAGAAATCCCCGAAAAGAATCCCATCCAGGAAACTTGTTCCGACCGAGAGTAGGACCCGAGCACGTTGAGTGAAAAAGCGAA
The DNA here is from genome assembly GCA_964059195.1 of Ectobius pallidus. Taxonomy (NCBI): domain Eukaryota; kingdom Metazoa; phylum Arthropoda; class Insecta; order Blattodea; family Ectobiidae; genus Ectobius; species Ectobius pallidus. The sequence goes on from CAXKWD010000009.1 coordinate 54,373,080, forward strand.
CGGTGTTCGTTTATAATTTATGGCACAGCAAAAATTAATAATGATAGTAATAATAATAATAATAATAATAATAACAATAATAATAATAATAATAATAATAATAATAATATCTATATGTCGATCAATACAATATTAACCATTTGCAAAGCATTCCTTTGATGAACTCTGACCATCTGTTTTACTAATGCATTACTACTAATAGCTTGTAGAACTCTCTTTACTGATCCTATTCTTTTTATTTTATTGTCGAACGACCAACAAACCACCAGCTTTTTCAGACATAACCGCGGTGCTTCTATTATTGGCGTTTTTCTTTTTTAAGAGCAGAAAGAAGGATCTAACTCGAATTACTTAAATTGTTTTCGCCTCTTGAAATAGAAGTAGAAAGACTGTATGCGCTCTTATTTCCGGGGGTCAAGCTCCCGACATGCTCTACTCTGCTCCATCAATGTCATGTTCCGGAATATCCGGTCCCGGAAACTCTACCTCCCCGTATTGTAGGGACTGCTGGAACAAAAACCTGCCCCTTCAACTGCTGTGGTGGTAGGAAGGTTGTGATGAAGCAGATCATGTTCACTACATTATGTATACACAAAAAGCGGCCATTATGATAGTTTGGTCGATTAAATTAACTTCACAGCAGACTCGATGAGTAGTTCGCCTCTTGCGCTATCACCGGAAGCCGAGCACGTTCAACTAATTGCTACACTTAGCGCAAGAGTGAGTTATTGACTTGTTATAAAAAAAACTTGCACGCTAAGGAAATGTACGATTTCATACCAGTATGTAATTACAATGCATCATGATTGTAAAAAAATCTAAACTCCTTTATAGGACTTGGCCTACCATCCGACGGCTTTATCATCTACCATGGGCAGATTGGCAGGATTGAGGGCATATGGTCAGCATACCGAATCCAACGGTCGTTAATGATAGCTTTCATGATTTTTTTATCTTCTACTTCTTTATCGAGTAGCTCCTAAGTTGGTGTCGAGAAACTGACGGAAACATTTGAGTGGATAAAATTTAAAATTGCATTGTCTTTCAGTTTGACATTATGATAAAGTTATTATGAAAAACTTCCAAAAGTCTTATTAAAATACTAACGCAATTCCTAGTATATTTCTTCTTGTTATGTGTTCACAACGGCTAATAAAATAAAAAGTTTTAGTAACACTCGCCCTCACGGGCTCGTTCCGCAAACATACCTACTCGCAAAATAAAATCCTTTTTTTAGCCCTTGTATCATAAACAGCGATTAAAAGTATTATCATGTGATACCATAATTTATGGTTGAGGGTATAAGGTTGTTATAGGTCCAAAAATTTTGCACAATTTCAGTTGCACCCTATGTAAGTTCATACGGCTATTCAGCACATAGGCTAACTTCAGTGTTACATTATTTATTTTTGTAAAATAAAAGCAGGGGTCAATGGTTTAGATAAACTTACTTCCCCATCTAGAAAAGGTAGGTATACTCTTCATAAGTTTAATTTAATTTGCCTTGATAAACTACCGGCACGACCACTAATCTTGTCACATACAGAGCAAGTTCGGATATCGCTAAACCTATACAAGAGACGTTATAGGAGTAGGATTACTTCCACAAAGTCTCTGGCCTTGAAGACTAACCCGCCAGCGAGCTTCTCGTTACGTCTCGTTACCAAGATGCGCGGATTCGCTGCGCGTAAGATCAGTGAGCTACTGTTGAGCTCAGAGTAAAGATCATGCTGCACGTTTCCAGTGGTAGAAAATACTGTAATAGTTGAGTGGAGGGAAATGCCGCAGAGACAGAGACAGACAACACGTGGAGTGGGATAGCCAATCAGGGTGCAGCTACCTCCCCTAGGCAGGAACTCTACGGACGGTGAGACTCGCTCCTAAGGTATATACGTAAAAACCCAGAGACTTTGTGGAAGTAATCCTACTTTCTACCAGATGAGTTGTTTTCATTGTGTTCTTTAATATCTATGCCAGTGTCACATTTCTACGCTTGTATGTATAATGTTTATTATGTTATTTATTATGTTAAAGATACTCTTTGTCTATGTGGCAACCTGTCGTTGCAGCAGGAAGATGTTAAAATAAAAATGTGTTTTAAATAGCTTATAAGTTATTTACACAAATGATTCATAGGTTGGTCCTGAAACCCTGAAAGAGCTTGTGCTAGAGGGCAGTTACAGTGTTTCTTTTATATTTATGTTCAACCATACTGTAATACTGTATTACATGTGACGTATCGATATCATAATGACATTCATTTCGACACTGATTTTCATTTCGAAACTGGTGTGGTAACAACTATTATCGAACACTGAACTATCTTGAGACCTTGAAAGTGGCAGCTGAAATCTGCATAATGAATAAACTCAATTCTGTTCGTGTTAATTGTAATATAAGACTAAAATGAATTCATTTCATGCTGTAAAAATCCGTTGGTTTGAAGAAAACAGCAAAAGGAAGCTTCAATTTCACTGACGCCATAAGCTGCCATCTCTCGAAGAAGACATAAACTACGTCAACCATATTGATCCAAAGGTCACGGTGGGTTCGTTGACGTCTGTTTGGGTGAATCTAAAATCTCAAAATTTAAACATTCAGACTAATTATGGTCGAACAAAATCAGTAGTATGTAACTTGCCTATAATGGTAATTAAGATACTCATATGAAAATTATGAAACGAGCAACATAATGTTAATCTGTTTATATAACTAAGAAATAGACAAAATAATATCTTGAAAAGTACCTTGGGAGAAACGTAAAAGCTGAGAATAATGGCATGACTCAAGTGATAAAAGTAATAATAGTTATAATAAAAAAAAACAATAATTATCAAGACAATAATACCAGGAAAATAGAGCAGACCAAGTGGCAAAAACAAACTAATTTAAAAGGGATGACAATAACAGTTTATAATTTGAAGGCGTATTTTGCTTGAAATAACTGCTGATGAAGCAGCTCCAAATTTTCACAATAGAGACGAAGCATGGCGTGCGTACCATATAGAAATAATTATTTCACTGATAACTTTGGACACCAGAGAGAGATAATACGCACGTTGTCTTTAGATTTTGTCTTTCCATGGGTTGTGGGGATAAGATGGTGGGTCATGGTCCGCTTCTGCAGGGGGGGGGGGAGATTTAGCCTGCTATGAAAGACACAAAAGCTCTTTCTCCGTTATCTTAGAACGTGATACCATAGAGCATCCTATTTTTGCTCACACATCCTGCCACTTTATACTTCCAACTCTCCAAGGGCTGATTTTATGTTCTGTTCTCTAGGGTTTCCAGAAAAGTTTCTAAGATAATATTAATATGAATATTTTTGACATGGAAAATCACTTCCAGTTAAAGTTGTAATATTTACTCTCAATATTCGTGAAGACCGGAATGGATTTTTGTTCATTTTCAAGATGAAAGGAAAAGTACAAAAAGAGAAGGAAGAATATCCACGAATAAGGTGGAAGGAGGGTAATGGATCCGTCCGGGGAAGGGGTTGTCACAAACTGAGGCGCTCCAACGCTCATAAGAACAGGCCACTTCTCAGTTAATGCAATTCTCATGTTTGCAGACAAAGCCGTAGTTATACAGTACCTCAATATCACCATCCAGATACAAAATTAATTTTGATTGAAGTGAGCTAATCCTTAACGGACGGAAAATGTAATGAAACTGATATAGGTAACAAATAACTGCCCTTTCAAGTCAGAAGCAGCAGTTCAAAAAAATCTTATAATTGTACAGGATGTCTCAGACACATAGAGAGCAGTTAAAATGCAGTTAATTGGATGCCTTACCGGGCTGTTACAGGAAAAAGTCTCTATGTGGTAATTTATGTAATAACAGAGTAGCTATCATGAATATATGTTAGGGCATGACATTTAATGACCATAAAATAGTGCAAAAATGCAAAATACAAAATGCATTTATGACCTAAAAAGAGTGAAAAAATGACACAACATTCAAAAGAAAACCAATAAATTTCCATTATTACTTATAATTTTTTAAATAATGAAATGCTAATAGTAATTTAATGGATGACAGTGTGTTATATGACTTTACAGCATAAAACATGCTTGTTTTATTACTATTATACTTCTTGGACACCATTAGCCAAAAAAATAAAATCTTTTTGAACTGGCATACCCATCAAATTGCCCCTAGCAAATATAACTTATGTGCAATTTAAAAAGAAAGAAAAAATAATTATTTATTGCTGCAAGACAAACTGCTATGGTGGTTACAACAAACCTGAATTAAAATTAACTATGAACACTTGGCGGAGATTCTCAAATAAAAATGATTGCTTGTTGTCTGAAAGTAACGATTTGTACATCTGAAACATTACCTAAAATACCGAAAAAGACCTAAAATGCAGAAAATATACCTAAAATGCCGAAAATAGACCTAAAAATGCCGAAAATGACCTAATAATACAAAAAATGACCTAAAATTGCCAAAAAATGACCTAAAATTGCCAAAAAATGACCTATCTCTTGAAAATGACAAAAATTTCAAAACTAAGCTAAAAAAGGCAAAAAATCGCCCTTATTTAATCAATTATTTCATGATACACTTTTATATATATATCCGAACTATCTTTTAACCTTCATCTAAACAAGATGCAAAATCATCAAATGCATCGCCCTAGTTATTAATAAACGGAAGGATTTCCTTGGTTACTTGATGGACAACAGTGGTTATCCGACTCTGAAAGATATGTACATTACTTAAATTTAAATATATACGAGAAGTCATTAAACCTTCAGGATTAAATTGTGAAGGCAACAGAGAATCTCTGATAGTACAAAAAACCTAGAATCAGATGGAACAGATGTAATAAAAAATTAACATCCTAGAACTCAAAGCAAAGTTATAACAACACAGTAGTCAAACTTGAAGCAATGAAGAAAGATACCTCTATCATTGGAGACAGTCTTGTAATAATAAAACATAAACATAAAGAAACAAATTCTACATGCGGATTATTTTTGGCGTAATATCTATACATCTATGCAGATTCTAATCTCATTCGATAAACATGAAGAATCATAAAAAAAATCCCAGACCTTTTCTTCTAATTCGACAAACCTGGCAAATCTTTAGATCCACAGATAAGAGAGAATAACCAGAAGGATAGCTGTCCTTAGTCAAGGATTACCATGGTGATACAAGTTACGAATCTGTTCAAAAGGACAATAACTAAGCAATGGGAAAAGTGGTGCCCAGAAGATGTGATTGGTATAGGCCTAATGGGTTAATTTCTCATTGAAAATCAACATTAGTTTTTAGTACATAAATAGGCCTACGTTTATGCGGATGTATTTTCGACATATCCAAGGTGATTCTTTGATTAGGAAAGTGTGAACCGTTAAAACATTTAAACACAATTAAATAAAAATCACTGATGGAAGTATACATACATTCATATTTATAATTTAATTAAATCGTGTTTACGACAAGAAACATTGTTCTGGCTCGATCTTTAGGTTAAAATTAAATTAATAATTATTAATATAATTAATAATGTAAGTAAAATTTCAATTACTATAAGAACTATTCCTATGCCCTGATTGGCCTTGATTAGACTCGCTCTCAGTTCATGAAATCAGTACTAGCAGCTATACACAGTTACACAATATTAAATATGAGAGTATTGGCAGCGTAGATTTCATTGTTTACAGATAAGCTCTCGGGGTTTCAGAATTATTAACACTGATATCGCGAAATACCCTCGGGTTATATTTGAGCCACCAATTTGCCATACATTGCATTTTGTACTGTTTATGCTATATCTTTGGGGAATATGAAGGGCAACATCCGCTGATTTTACAACACACGCATTAATTATGATAGAGTGTGACATTTATGATGGTGGTGAATATTATGGTCTCTGACAGAGAGGGTCACAAAGCTTTCAATACTCTCTGGTTGATATAGTGTTTGCGTTCCAACTTAATTTTTGTCTCTCTTTATGCTATAACTGTGTAATTAGAAAACATTGCTGTTCGAAATATTATAGGGACGTCTAAATTTTGTAATTTACTGTATCTGCTGAATGAATATTTCACTAATCATTACCATGAATCTAACCCAACTGCATCATATTAAAAAAAACAGAGCTTATTTGACCTCATGTAGTGATAATTGCCTGATCACTACACTGAAGCCCATGCCGCCCGGGCCTTACAGGACCGCGACTTGTTGGGATAGGGAATACCTTCGGATCACGTACATACATACCGAAAGGGGCTCAAGACGAAATTTAGTAAACAATGTAGGTAGGCCATGTAGGCCATTTTCATGCCGGGGTAAAAAGAAAAAAGGATAGGAATCAACTACCGCGAGTAAAATATGGAGATTGCTTTCAAAAGCAATTTAGTTAGATTTTGAACATTTTCATTGTCTAACTATTACATCCCCTGTAGTGAGACTTAGGATAAAGGCAATACTCATGGGGATCAAAGTAAATCTAAGTCTTTAATTACAGTGCACGCCGCTTATTGTGATCACTTCGGGACGTAGCTGATCTGATAATATTAACCGGCTGATAACAGTAGCCGAAAGAATTAATTGAAGGATATTTATTCCTAGCCTACATCAGATTATACACTACAAAACAGAATTATAAGATATTTATTCATACATACAAGATAATACGTAATTTTGAATCATTTAACCGCTCATAATAGCCTGCAGACAACTATTTTCGCAATCAATAAAAAGGTTTATTTTTTCTGTTTTTCCTTTAGAGTAACTAATATTTTATACTCATAGTGTTCTTTGGAAGTTTACTGACCTTTGGTAAACACTGCTTAGCCAAACATCTAACGCCTCTCTGTTCAAGTTTTTCATTTTACATTAACAATCACTCCATATCATCACTATGACCTTCACAAATCAAAAGCAACAGCTCAACAGGAGGGGGGGGGGGTGAAACGTGTTATACTGCTTAAAAGCGAAATAAAGGGAATGCCACTCTCTCTAACAGGTCGTCCTATGAGTTGGGAACACTACGCTTACTTCTAATGCAACACATTGCAGTTGAGTTAGAAACAAAATCCTTAAAAACAAAGTTTTGAATTACTTACTGTGCTTGGAAGTAAAGCCGCAAAACGGAAAATATGATAACATAAACAGAATCTTTGATCACAATAAACAGCGTTTTTTCAATGTACCAGTATTAATCCCTACGGGACTTCATAAAAGTGATAACATTACCCGACTGATAACATTATCCGCGATTACATTAAGCGGCGTTCACTGTAAGTACATAGGACATGGGGGAGATTCCATGGAAATCCACTAACAGGTTTTCAATATTATCTCATTGAAGGGAACTGCATTAAATACTGTTCAGGAAACAAACCTGAATTTTTAGTGAGTAGGCTAATAACTATGTTACGGCTGAAACTGCAGTGTTAAATTTCATTGCTTTTGGGAGCGCAACTATATATATGAGATATTAAAAAATATCCGCTTAATACGGCTTAACTTATAAGTTTACTTGACAGACTTAAGATGAAATAAAGCTAGCATTCAATAATTCAACTATTTTTATTAAATCTTGCTATAAAGTACGTAAGTGAATGAAAAAGTGAAAAAAATAATTTCTTTCAGCTGTTGTCAATAAAATATATATTTAAACTATTTGTACATCACATTACACTAGTGTATTAAATCTTGCTATGAAGTACGTAAGTGAATGACAAAATGAAAAAAAAAGAAGAAAAAAAAAAACAAAAACAAACTTTTTTCAGCTGTTTTCAATGCAAGATATATTTAAACTATTTGTATATCACATTGTACACATTTCCACTGAAATGCGCCTATGCTTCACGGTTCTGAACACATCAGCGTTTGAATTAAATAATGCTATCGACATATAAAAGCAGTGTAAGGATAACCTGAGGTACAGTCTTTAAAGAAGCCCCAGAAATATAAACTAGTAAAATATAGATTAAAGGATCAAAGTTGAAGGCAATCAAGTTCTACAGTGAAATGCGTGCTGGCGGGTGAGGTATTCATGCAATATATAAGCTGACACAATAACTAACTGTGGTGTCCAGTAGATAAGTGCCTACACAAAGTCTACCAATTTCCGCCTTTCAGCTACAAAACTGTGCACTTGTTTTCTTTCTGTCCTCCAGATGGACAGCGACTCTGTAGCATTTCAAATTAATGACTAGGACACTGTTTCCTGCTTATCGCTCCAGTCGGGAGTAATGAACGTGTTTAATGTGATTTTATGCTTCGCTTTGTTGCGTGTGAAAGTATGGTCTAGATAAGTCGACGAATATAAGCTTCTGTAGTTAAATCAACGCACAAAATATGGCTAAAGCCATGAGATATTTGCAAGGATTGACGGGCCATTTTGAAAGAAAACATTTTTTACTTCATTGTAGTGGTCTTAATAATGAGAGGTTATTTACAATATTTCATTACTTTTTATTACATATCGTATAGCATATACATTTTTAATTATGCACAAGTCGCAACATTTACGTTTTTAGTGCATTTACCTTTAAGGACCACGGTGTCAGTTGACCCGATTTATATAACAGATTATAACATGATTGTGATTATTAAGTGCCATAATGTACTTTCTGAGATTGTGTGGGCAGGAAATGTCTGTCCGTGTATCTGTAAGCGCGATAACTCAAATATGCTTTATTTGATTTTCATGAAGCTTGGTATACGCATTTATAATTTCCATGAGACGAATCCTATTGATTTTGGACCAAATCGATTGACTGGTATCGGAGTGTTTATTTTATGGTAACAGAATAGACAGAAGAGACAGAATTTATCAAACGCAAATCAGTTCTCATGACAACATATTGTTTTACAGTATTCATATACGGCTTTGAAAATTGCAATAAAGTTAGGTTTGACAAATAACACTACCCACAAATTCTTTTACATATGCTTATCAAATTTTAGACCTTTGTTCGGAAGTAAGCCCTGCTTAATGAATCGATCTGGAGCTTAACTCGGAAATCGATAATAAAAATAACTTATTTTCTGCATATCATAATAGCAATTATCACTGATTAAACAAAAGCGTTCTGGCACTTTATAAAAATATTTATAGAAAGTCATGAACACGCCATTTAAAAAATGTATAATAGACACACTAGATTTACAACTAGACTTCACTGTAAGGCTTTGAAAACTCTAAGACACAATGCGGAAAGATCCCCTAGTATAGGAATAAGACAATTCTGGCCTAATAGATTTTTATTAATGCACTGACATCAAGAGTAATGCGAAGAGACTGTTAATTAAACTGCATGGAAAAGCTTTTAGCTCTCGATGTCCCCAACTCAAGTGGATTGGCAGACACGTTGAACGTCTTCAGGATCAAGTGGAGATATTAATTAGTATTGGAATCAGGCCGTTCCTTCTGCACGCCTATATCGAATTCTACAAAATTTAAAATTAAAACTAAATGATTTACTTATTATTTTAGTACTTTTACTCACTGAATAAATCTTTTTATTTTATTTATTAATTAACATTATTAACATCTAACATAACTGAAGTCTATGTAAAGGTTTGCGAATTTAGAATTAACAATACATTGGAAAATTATTTTTTGTGATGAAATTAAGCCCTTCAGGCCTCTTGACCCACTGAACAGAGGTACATATGTGACACATCAGTATTATTTGATTCAATACTAAGAACAGGGGACTGAGGCCTATTTACGTGTTTCTATCAAAATATGGAAACTGGACAGCGTTTAATAAAATGTAGGCTTTAACTAAATTAGTAATAGTCATAATAAAGTTGTATTTTTAAGCCGATTATCCTCTCCTCTCGAGAGGCTTATTAGTCAATATCGGTAAGCGGTGAAGTTGCGGCTCAATCTCAAATTTACATACGGACCGTACTAATTGAGGCCCAGCATATTGAGAGGGACGTTTGAGTTGCGGCCAGGTAATTACGGTAGGTGTTGACAGCCTATTAGCGTTACCCAGGAGCGTCCGTGGGGAGGTTGGCTGAGTAGTTTCCAAAAAATCTGTGCATGTAGTCAATTAAAAAAGTTATATAAGCTACAACACTATGGCTCTGTCCTAATGTAAAGTTTGCGGGAAAAAAAATAGTAAATTTAAATACAACATAATGTCATAATTGATAGAATTTATTTCAAATTGCCTATTTGTTTATTAATTATGTAGGCTACATGAAGACTATTAAATCAGGTTGTATTATTCGGTGTTAAGTTATTTATTAGACTTAACAGCAATAATATTCAAAATGTATTTAGTAGTTATGCATTTCGGTGGGATTCGCGGCATGTTAGAATCCGCGGTATGTACCCTAATTTGTACACTGAATCACAGCATTTTTATTAATTATATTTAATTTAATTTTAGTTTTATCAAATTTCGTAATTAAATCATTGTAACTTTATAAGATTTTTTGTTTTGTTTCTAACACGTTGATTAATTTCAAATTCTTTATAAAATGTTGCACTGTTTGAAATATGCTTAGATTTCCAACTGGCGTGGAAGAGAAGGCCTCATAACCTAAACTTCAAAAGCATAAATAAATAAATTTAAAAATGGGTAACCAGCTAGTCCTCATTAAAATATTTTATCTGTGCGGTTTGTGAGATAATTTTCGAACTAACGACATTATTGAAAATATAACAATTATGTTGTACTGCTTAGTAAAATAATTCGCTACTTTATACTTCAATAATATAAATAAGAGCTAGGCGAAATAGACACAGGAAAGGTATCATGGAAGTAAGAAAGAAGTAAAGTTTTAAAGCGCGTTTTCTGCAATTTGTTAACGGAAAAACACATAAAAACATTCAACTAACATACAACAGAGTTTCACATACAACTGTAGGGATCTGCGGTTCCAAACAATTGAACATCTTTAATGACATCACAGGTCTCCGATGCTAGGAAACTTCAGTCTCATCCCCATTCACGGCATCTCTCTCTCTCTCTCTCTCTCTCTCTCTCTCTCTCTCTCTCTCTATCCCTCTCTTTCTCTCTCATACATACACACACATACAAATACACGTGTATTTGTAGGAATTGTGTGAGAGTCGATTGCTTTAAAACTGTAGAACCAATAGATTCAAAGCGTGAGAAGCAGGGAGGGAGGGAGGGAGGGAGGGAGTGAGAGAGTGAATGAATTCAATTGAGTTAGTGTGTGAGAGAGAAAGAAAGATTTGGATGTAGGAGGCAAAGAGAATTACGATAATTGAATTTGTTTCTATTGCGATTGTGTTAAAAAGAGGTAAAGCTGCACATACACTAAAGCCCTTTCAGCTCATTCGCACAGTAGAGCTCCAAGGACGGACTTATGTTATCCACGCTTGCAATGTTGATTACTGGATTTAATCTACACTCCACAATAACGGCAAATTATCTAACCCATAATTCACTCACAATCCTTCCATCATGAATATGACGGCTATGACAACAGCAAAAACAACTGTTGGTTGAAATACTACAGTACAGTGTTGGTCAAAAGTTTGGGATCACATAAAACTTTTTTTGTTCGACCATGCTATACTACGCTTATTACGTGTGACGTAACGGTATTAAAATGACACCTGTTTCGATATTGTTGTCCATTTCGACAACTGTGTGGTATCGATTACTATCGAACACGGAACGATCTTGAGTCCTTGAGGGTAGCAGCTGAAATCTGCCTAATAAATAGCCTATTTAAAATGAAATAAATTCTTTTCATGTTAATTTTAATATAATACTAAAATGAATTAATTTCGCCGATATGAGCTCTCATCTGTCATAGAAGACAAGAACTACAACCAGCTGTTGCGAAGTTCATGGCGTGCTGAAGCATGACCGTCTGTTAGCGTGAACCTAAAATCTCAAAATTTAAACATTTAGACTAATTACGGTCGAACAAAAACAGTCTTAAGCAACTTGCCTATAATGGCAATTAAGGTATTCGTATAAAATTATGAAACTTGCGTTGCTCGTTTCATAAACATACTCGTATCTTAATAAATGCCATGAAAGGCTTGTTGGATAATGTACTCTTGATTTATCGCTCCACATATTTTAACGTACAAGTAAAACTGTAAGGGATATCAGAGGGATAAACAAATTTAATAAATTTAGTAAATTATTTTTCTAACAACATTGAAATATTAACAGATAGGCCTGTAACGTCATGCCAACATTTTTTGCTATGCAGGTTTATATTTTAATATCTGGAGCGAGTTAAATTCATGCTTACGTATTTAAAGCAGGGATTATTTTTCTGAAATAGCAAATTCGCAAAGGGTTGTTTTACATTAATTTTGTCTTATTTGGTTATGGCAATGGCTACTTTAGAAAGCTAATAATTCCGAAAATAAATAATATCGTAAGTTTTTGTAATTTTCGTGTCAGGCATTAATGGATGTATAAAAGATGCCTTTTATTGGGTTCGGACATTTATATTTGCGTCTCAATTTATTTTTTGCACACAAATAAAAATCTAAAAATTAACTTTTAAAAAAATATGCATATTTAAATTGAAAATTTTCTGAAACGGACAAAATAATAAAACAGCCAATAAAATTAATAAAAGGGTTAAAATCTAGATACATATCAACCTTATACCCTTAACTTAAAACTTATCTGGGTCCATTTCAAAACTTCAGCCATCATAAAGTAAAACACAACACATACGTACACATTAAAACAATGGTGTCACTGTATTAATAGTTATATTTATGAGGCTGAGTATTGATTCCAGTTCTTCTGTGTGGCTTCCAACTGTGTAAATCGTTTAGAAAATGCATTTCGGCGTATATGATGAGCCATCTTCAGTTCTGTTCTTCAGGATATATATATGGATGTATAGAAGATAACTTTTATTGGGTTTGGACATTTATATTTGCATCTTAATTTATTTTTTGCACACAAACAAAAATCTAAAAATTAACTTTTAAAACATTATGCATATTTAAATTGAAAATTTTCTGATACGGACAAAATAATAAAACAGTTAATAAACTTAATAAAGGGTTAAAATCTAGATAAAAATCATATATGCATATATGCATACATATATATATACCCTATATATATATATATATATATATATATATATCTATAGATGTGTGTGTGTGTCAGTATATCAGAAAACAGTAAGGATGTATGATAGACTATATGTGATGTATGTATTTCAGTATATCAGAAGTCATATATACTGTACATAATATATTCTTTCACTTATCACAAAAATGAAATTTGTTAATATTAATAAAATCAGGCAAACTGATGTAACCAAGTGCCAGAACGCATTTGTTTATTCATTGTTGTAATCGATTTCCGAGTTAACCTCCAGATCGGGAAAATGTCTGTCCCTCTGTTTGTTTGTCTGTCTGTCCGTCCGTGTGTCTGCACGCGCAATAACTCAAATACGCTTTATCGGGTTTTCATGAAACTTGGTATAGGCCTACGCTTTTAAAACGTCCATGGAAGAAGCCTATTGATATGGGACCATAGAGGTTAACCTGTACCGGAGTAGTGCCCAATTTAGTGCCTGTTTTATGGTAATATATTAGAAAGAATTTATCAAATGCAAATCAGTTCTCATGGCAGCATATTGTTTTACAGTGTTCATATACGGATTTGGAAGTTGCAATACAGGTAAGTTTGACAAATAACACTCTCCATACATTCCTTCACAAATGCTTATCAATCTTCAGACCTTTGTTTCTCCGTAAGCCCTGCTTAATGAATCAGTGTGGAGGTTAATTCGGAAATCGATTACAAAAATAACTTATTTTATGCATATTATAATTGCAATCATCACTGATTAAAGAAAACCATTCTGGCACATGCTTACATCAGTTTACTTGATTTTATTTTTCCCATCTTGGTTGCCGAATAATCCGAACTGCCGGGATATCGAGTGCCGAGTCTATTAATTTTCAATCCAAAGCATTACATCACCTAACTAGCGTTGTAAATGCATCTTAATTAATAACATTATTCTCGTCACACATGGTAGTGCATGCCCGTTTAACACCACTATTTTATACTTTGTAAGTTTATTTATAACTGCCTCTTACGTAATGTTCCATAGGGCACAGTAGGCCACGAACCGTATACAAATTAGTAGCAATAAAAGGGGTGACTTAATGTCTGAATACTCGGAATGTAGAGAGGGAATATTAAAATGGCGAAGATGCTAAGATGACAGTCAAATAACTGTTGTGATTGTAAAAATTAAGAATTGGGCCCTCTAAATGGTTTTGGTAGTATAAGCCAGTATTGGGTTCACAACGAGGAAATAGGAAAGTGTCGACGCAGAAGTTTACGCTAAAAAGAATTAACTTTGCTATTTTGCTGACTGAAATTCAAAGGTGATTGACTGGTAGAACTGTTGTGAAACAAGGAAGAATATGTTGTTAAAAGTAAAGAAATAGTATTGAACCGGGAAATTGCAATTAAGGTTTTTTTACGTCACGGATGCCAATCGGAGCAATGACTTGACCACGGAAGTTTATTTAAACAGGTGAAAACTGTTCACCTCGTCTTGTAAAAGATTCGTGGCTCTTGACTCGACATGGGACGATGTCAAGGCTGGGCGCCTCGGCGCAAGTATATCTTTATAGTGTAAAGACAACCAGAAGTGTAAAAAATGTAAGTAACCATGTAATTTCTTTTGTATGTTACTTAATTTTAATAATGTAATAAATTCTAGTCATTTTGGGTTTTTATAAACTGGCATTTATACTTTTAGTGCAACGCAATACTGTCCTTCTTTTCCTCACCGTGTGTTAATATTTTTATGTAATTAATCAATTCGGGCCATCCTGATAAAGTCGTAATCCCGGGGAAAATGGTGTCAGAATTAGTTAGGACCCCGGGATACGACAAATTGGTGTCAAGAAGTGGGCGAATTCAACGCGGGACGAAATTAGTGTAAAGAAGTGGGCGAACTCACCGCGATGTCAGAAGAAATAAATTACGTATTTTAAGTTTAAATTAATATTTTTTGAAAATTTGTAGAGTAATGTTGTAAATTTTTTTTAGAGTGATATTTGTAAAGAAAATAATTTGTGTTTGTGTAATTATTAATTGAAATGCCAATGTTAGGGTTAAAGGAAATAAAATTTTTTGTTTGTCATTTTAAGAATAGACCGGATTATAATAAGTTGAGGAATGTGCGGATTAAAGATTAAAAATATTTGTTTAATGTTAAAGGTTGTGATTAATTGAGATAAATTAATTTTTTTAAATTTTTGTTAAGTTAAGTAATATAATGTTACAGTAGCAATTTATTAAGTAGACCAGGGGTAATTAAATAAAATTAAAGAGTAATAATAATAATAATTTAATAGGAAAGGTTTAATTTATAAGAATGTTTAAATTGGAAATTGCAAAAGAAGATAAAGCTTTGAGAATTAAATAAATTAATATAGACAATGATAATGAGTTTGGTCAGAAATTAAAATTTGTAGAAGATATTTTGAAAATGGGAAATGAACGGGAAGGACTTGGAAGAAATAATAAGTTTTACGAGGGCATAACAGAAAGTTTAAGTAATAATAAAACGTAAAACCCCCAAAATTTTTAAGAGTAACGAGAGATAGGTTTAATTTTTTTTTTTAAAGAAAATATTGGTCAGATAATTTGTCAATTTGAAGAAGTTTTAAAAATTACAAGCAAGATAACATTCATTTAAATATTTAATGAAAGAGGAATGTTTACTGTAGATAATGTAAGTTAGTCAAGGGAACAGATATTTTGTTACATTACAGAAATCAGCAGTAGGAAAATGAGAATGCTGAGGTGACATGTTATAGCACAATGACTTGTATTGACATCGTAATAATAATTAATTTTTTCAGTGCATAGCAAATAACAGGAGATAAAATTGTTGAGAGGGATGAAACAGGAACATGGGTGCGAGAGAGGCGTACGGGGAGAGTAAATTTAAGGGTCAAAAGGTAAACAGTTGGGAAAAATACTAAAGTAATAGCGAAAAGGGGTAAAGGGAGCAGTCGAAAAAAAAACCGCAAGGAGAAAAAGGGAGAAAATACACTTAGTTTTGTTGTAATATGTCCGTTAGGAATTCACCAAGCGGGAATTCTGGGTTTAGATTATTTTTTTTGAGTAAACACAATTTGCCTATTATTAACAGGGTACATCGCATGTACTGGCGTACAGCGGGGAATTAAATCTCGGGAATCAACCGATGACGTGAAACTAGGAGGAAAAATTTCGGTCTGATCCGCCGAAATAGTCCGTGTTATTCTTCGGAAAACACAACCCAAGGACACCTCCGAAAATGTTTCAAGAACAAAGGTTGCCAGGGAGAGGTCCTACGGGAATCCACCCCTGCGAGTCAGTCAAAATGCAGGTAGGATGTCAAATGTTAATAGTAGAATTGTGAAGGTGCCTCCAGAGAAAAAATGTGAAATGATAATATGAGAAGTAAAAGTGAAAATGGGATGCGCGTCCACGAGAGAAACTTATTAGAGAGAATAAGAAGTTAATAGTGAATAAAGAAGTTACTGTGGAGGACAGGGAAACTTTGGAACCCAAAGGGGTTGGGCATATATGGAAGATATATTGCTAGGTAATTAAAAGAAAATGGACAATTAAAAGCGAAGGAGGACTCAAATAAAATGTGTAAAGTGTAAGACGGAAGAAATAGAAATCGTGAGAAAGAAAAAACGCATAGGACATATTACTGGGTAGTAACAGAAAGTGAGAACATTGGTGAAGCAGATAGAATAAAGTATTGCAGAAAGAAAAAATGAATTAAGGTACATTAGCGTAATCAAAGACCGGATTAAGACAGGCGAGGCACGTCCTGTAGAGAAAGAACCCTACCCCATACCATCATAAGATCATCAACTCCCGTAGACCGAGCCCATCGTATTAAATTTGAAAAAAAAGAGAGCCTGATGAAATAAATAAAATAAATGTGTCAGAATTTAATTTCATAATACAATACAAGTGAAATAAATTGAAAGGAAAAATTTGTAGTTGTGAGAATATTTAAGAATTTAAAAAGGCATTGCGTATAATTGAAGTTTAGGGTGACTTGAGGGAAGGACAGGTCAAAATTTGTTTTTTTTGTAAAAGTATAAATGAGCCAGGTAAGACTTTTTTTTAGTAAGATATTGCATGTTGTAACATTTTGGATAAGGATATGTATAATCAGTTGTGGGAATCTTATGGGTCAAATGCTAGAATTACAGAATATTAATATTAGATAGTACTGTGCAAGGGATATGTTGTTCATTTAGGTCAATAACAAGGGTGTCATTTTTTATATTTCAAATGTTTTATTGAGTGTAACCGTAAATATTAAGTTTTATGGAATAATGAGTTAAAACAGTTTTAGTGAGAAAACTGTGCAGATAAATGGTTATTATGTTGAGTATCATACATGTGGATAAAAAGGGAAGAAATGGATGTAAATGAATTTACAGAGTGTAAAGAATTATGATTGTATGAGAATTTTTTGTTGTTGTATCAAGTAACGAGTGTACACTTAAAATAAGAAATAGATTTTAATGGGAAGTTAAGAAAAGGAAAGAAATAAAATTTGTTGGGATAATATAATGTCAATGTCTAAATATGAGTTTTAATAAATATATAGGTGATGGAATAGTTTTGTCTATCGTGGAATTTTAAGCAACGATAGAGTTCATTAATCATATTTATTACTGAGGATTATAGGGGACAAGTGAAAAAAAACGAATGATAGGCATTTTCAGTGATTTAGATTAAGAGAATTTTGTATGTTTCAGGTAACCCATGGATATGCACATGATCAACAACACCGGCACTGGGAGTGAACGGCTAACAGCACCAAGAATTAATAAATAATTTTTTGCAGGAAATTGATTAATTAGTCTGTGTAAGGGTATATAAAAGTAACATTGGGAAAGTATAAAATTGTAAAAATTGAATATGTTTTGTAACAGAATAGGATTTCGCGTGTAGACGTAATTTTAATAGATGCCATAAAATATTGCAGAAAATTTTAGTAATTGTTATTGTTAAATGAATTGAGTTTTTTTGTAATTTTTTTTTGGAAGGTTAGTCATTGGATTGAGGGCATGTGCAAATGATATACAAAGTTCAGAATAGATGATCAGTGTTCTGTTCTTTGCGAAGTCAAGTGTGTGTCGCTTAACCAAGAAGTATACCGTATAGTGTTTGATTTAATTAGGAGAGAAAATGAAGAAAAGTTTTAAAAATGAATTGTTTAAAGGAAATATAAATTACGGGAAGTTTTTTTTTAAATTAAATGAGAATTTTAAATTATTTGAACCAACAGCCACTTGAAACATATCGTATCGGGACGTGCACACCCAAGCGATTTGCTTCAATTGTGTTTGGAGGAAAGCCGCAGAACGATGTAATTTTTGAATTTTGGTTCAGTTATTTAAATCAAGGGAAATATAGCATTATTGGAAGTAAACAAGAGTTAGGTGTTTTCCATTTAAGGGTAATTGATTGTTTTTATTTATGAGAGGATAATTAAATTTTTTTTATAATGTTACTGACAAATGTTCAAGTTGATTATGATTTTTTTTTCAAGGGAGAGTGGGAACCAGATGATTTCCAATTTTTTTAAAAAGAAAAGAAAAAAAAAATTATGTTTTAGTTTTGATTTAATTTTAACCGGTTGCAAATATTAAATATTGTTTGGAATAAGTAGATTTTGAGGGATAATATTATCTGTGTTACAGATTAAATCGCATTTTATTAATAACTGTTTTTCTCCATATGTTATAGTTGGTTGAACAAACGGGCAGAATATCACATAGCAGTTCCGACCAACACGAATGCAGAGGTAGCACATTCCATAACGTTGCATGCAGACAATATAGCAAGTCCAGCTGACGCGAAGAAATTAAACCCAAGGTCAAGAACAACTGAAGTATCATCTATATTACAGCAAGGGATTTTATCAGAATTTTTTTTTTTTTTAGACAACATTTAAGTAAATTAGGTTAAGCAATAGGGAAGTACCAGTATATTTAAAGGCATAGGATTTTTTTTAAACGATAGGAAGAAATCAAAGATTTTTTTTTAATTGAGACAGATTTTTAATTTATCAGGGTAATATATTAGGTTAACGTATTTAAGAATTAATTGAACATAAAGGAAAAAAAAAGAGAAAGTAAACAAAATATTGAAATTTTATGAAAGATAGTTAGTGTGTCAAGCCGTTACCTTTGGTATCCATGACATGTATAGGTAAATTATTAAGAATAACCGGAATTAAATTATAAAACTTTCAGTCACCTCGGAGTACAGGGCAAAAACGCAAACCAACAGAAAAAGAAGATTAAGCAAAGAAAAATAATACAAAGCAAAGACAACAAACTGTACGCATTACGACATGCGACGACGATGTCAACATTCAAGTATAACTAAGGATTTTATATCTGTATCAGTATAAGAGAACTATGAAAGACATACACAAACCCCGTCCGAACCCACCTACCGTGCGTTCGGGCTAGGGGGGGGGGTAATGTTGTGATTGTAAAAATTAAGAATTGGGCCCTCTAAATGGTTTTGGTAGTATAAGCCAGTATTGGGTTCACAACGAGGAAATAGGAAAGTGTCGACGCAGAAGTTTACGCTAAAAAGAATTAACTTTGCTATTTTGCTGACTGAAATTCAAAGGTGATTGACTGGTAGAACAGTTGTGAAACAAGGAAGAATATGTTGTTAAAAGTAAAGAAATAGTATTGAACCGGGAAATTGCAATTAAGGTTTTTTTACGTCACGGATGCCAATCGGAGCAATGACTTGACCACGGAAGTTTATTTAAACAGGTGAAAACTGTTCACCTCGTCTTGTAAAAGATTCGTGGCTCTTGACTCGACATGGGACGACGTCAAGGCTGGGCGCCTCGGCGCAAGTATATCTTTATAGTGTAAAGACAACCAGAAGTGTAAAAAATGTAAGTAACCATGTAATTTCTTTTGTATGTTACTTAATTTTAATAATGTAATAAATTCTAGTCATTTTGGGTTTTTATAAACTGGCATTTATACTTTTAGTGCAACGCAATACTGTCCTTCTTTTCCTCACCGTGTGTTAATATTTTTATGTAATTAATCAATTCGGGCCATCCTGATAAAGTCGTAATCCCGGGGAAAATGGTGTCAGAATTAGTTAGGACCCCGGGATACGACATAACTATACATTCGAGGTTATACTCAGAGGTTACCTAAAGACTGAGCTAATGAATTTATGTTCTGATAGCACTGTTCTGTACCTTGTTATAATTACTCCAATAAGTTTGCGTATATAGTAATACGAAATTATTCCATGAATATTACTATTCTAGGATATAGATAGAAATCAAAACTGGCAGAATAATTTAATATTGATGCGACATTGCTGTAAACGCTGATCAGCAGTTCTAGGATTTCTATGTAAATACATATTTGCTTTTTAGCCTACAAACATTCCTAGGATTCCTGATCAGCATTATATACTTTTACAGAGTTATTCTATCCGACGTTTTGAAGATGATTCTGTTCTGGAAGTGGATTGCAAAGGCAGAGCATCTTCCAAACGATAAAAAATTAAGCTTATATAGAGTAATATTATGGTTGAAAATTTTGAATTTTGCCGTAATTTAGGTGTCAACTACAAAGCTGTTTAAAAACGAAGCTAATTCATTACACTAAAATAAAAGAATCTACTTCTTTATTTTAAGGTGTACAATGTTGATAGAAACTCTACAAAAATTTGCAAACTCTTAGGTTAAGAGCCTTAGTTGTTGGAACCGTATATGAAAACTGAAGATTTGTCTAAATATAATTTTTCTTAAATTCTTATAACCACTCCATCCTGCTCTATCCTGAGCTGGTTTCACCTTCGCTGCTCTATCATGAGCTGCTATCTCCTCCGCTGCTCTATCATGAGCTGTTATCACCTCCGCTGCTCTATCATGAGCTGCTAACTCCTCCGCTGCTCTACCATGAGCTGCTAACTCCTCCGCTGCTCTATCATGAGCTGCTATCTCCTCCGCTGCCCTATTATGAGCTGCTATCAACTCCGCTGCTGTAGGATGAGCTGTTATCACCTCCGCTGCTCTATCATGAGCTGCTATCTCCACCGTTGCCCTATTATGAGCTGCTATCTCCTCCGCTGCTCTATCATGAGCTGCTATCTCCTCCGCTGCTGTAGGATGAGCTGTTATCACCTCCGCTGCTCTATCATGAGCTGCTATCTCCTCCGCTGCCCTATTATGAGCTGCTATCTCCTCCGCTGCTCTATCATGAGCTGTTATCACCTCCGCTGCTCTATCATGAGCTGCTATCTCCTCCGCTGCCCTATCATGAGCTGCTATCTCCTCCGCTGCCCTATTATGAGCTGCTATCAACTCCGCTGCGGTAGGATGAGCTGTTATCACCTCCGCTGCTCTATCATGAGCTGCTATCTCCTCCGCTGCCCTATTATGAGCTGCTATCTCCTCCGCTGATCTATCATGAGCTGCTATCTCCTCCGCTGCCCTATTATGAGCTGCTATCAACTCCGCTGCTGTAGGATGAGCTGTTATCACCTCCGCTGCTCTATCATGAGCTGCTATCTCCTCCGCTGCCATATTATGAGCTGCTATCTCCTCCGCTGCTCTATCATGAGCTGCTATCCCCTCCGCTGCTGTAGGATGAGCTGTTATCACCTCCGCTGCTCTATCATGAGCTGCAATCTCCTCCGCTGCCCTATTATGAGCTGCTATCAACTCCGCTGCTGTAGGATGAGCTGTTATCACCTCCGCTGCTCTATCATGAGCTGCTATCTCCTCCGCTGCCCTATTATGAGCTGCTATCTCCTCCGCTGCTGTAGGATGAGCTGTTATCACCTCCGCTGCTCAATCATGAGCTGCTATCTCCTCCGCTGCCCTATTATGAGCTGCTATCAACTCCGCTGCTGTAGGATGAGCTGTTATCACCTCCGCTGCTCTATCATGAGCTGTTATCACCTCCGCTGCTCTATCATGAGCTGCTATCTCCTCCGCTGCCCTATTATGAGCTGCTATCAACTCCGCTGCTGTAGGATGAGCTGTTATCACCTCCGCTGCTCTATCATGAGCTGCTATCTCCTCCGCTGCCCTATTATGAGCTGCTATCTCCTCCGCTGCTCTATCATGAGCTGCTATCCCCTCCGCTGCTGTAGGATGAGCTGTTATCACCACCGCTGCTCTATCATGAGCTGCTATCTCCTCCGCTGCCCTATTATGAGCTGCTATCACCTCCGCTGCTCTATCATGAGTTGCTATCTCCTCCGCTGCCCTATTATGAGCTGCTATCAACTCCGCTGCTGTATGATGAGCTGTTATCACCTCCGCTGCTCTATCATGAGCTGCTATCTCCTCCGCTGCCCTATTATGAGCTGCTATCAACTCCGCTGCTGTAGGATGAGCTGTTATCACCTCCGCTGCTCTATCATGAGCTGCTATCTCCTCCGCTGCCCTATTATGAGCTGCTATCTCCTCCGCTGCTCTATCATGAGCTGCTATCTCCTCCGCTGCCCTATTATGAGCTGCTATCTCCTCCGCTGCTTTATCATGAGCTGCTATCACCTCCGCTGCTCTATCATGAGCTGCTATCTCCTCCGCTGCCCTATTATGAGCTGCTATCAACTCCGCTGCTGTAGGATGAGCTGTTATCACCTCCGCTGCTATATCATGAGCTGCTATCTCCTCCGCTTCCCTATCATGAGCTGCTATCTCCTCCGCTGCCCTATTATGAGCTGCTATCAACTCCGCTGCGGTAGGATGAGCTGTTATCACCTCCGCTGCTCTATCATGAGCTGCTATCTCCTCCGCTGCCCTATTATGCGCTGCTGTCTCCTCCGCTGATCTATCATGAGCTGCTATCTCCTCCGCTGCCCTATTATGAGCTGCTATCAACTCCGCTGCTGTAGGATGAGCTGTTATCACCTCCGCTGCTCTATCATGAGCTGCTATCTCCTCCGCTGCCCTATTATGAGCTGCTATCTCCTCCGCTGCTCTATCATGAGCTGCTATCCCCTCCGCTGCTGTAGGATGAGCTGTTATCACCTCCGCTGCTCTATCATGAGCTGCTATCTCCTCCGCTGCCCTATTATGAGCTGCTATCACCTCCGCTGCTCTATCATGAGCTGCTATCTCCTCCGCTGCCCTATTATGAGCTGCTATCAACTCCGCTGCTGTAGGATGAGCTGTTATCACCTCCGCTGCTCTATCATGAGCTGCTATCTCCTCCGCTGCCCTATTATGAGCTGCTATCTCCTCCGCTGCTGTAGGATGAGCTGTTATCACCTCCGCTGCTCTATCATGAGCTGCTATCTCCTCCGCTGCCCTATTATGAGCTGCTACTGCTGTAGGAAGAGCTGTTATCACCTCCGCTGCTCTATCATGAGCTGCTATCTCCTCCGCTGCCCTATTATGAGCTGCTATCTCTTCCGCTGCTCTATCATGAGCTGCTACCTCCTCCGCTGCTCTATTATGAGCTGCTACTGCTGTAGGATGAGCTGTTATCACCTCCGCTGCTCTATCATGAGCTGCTATCTCCTCCGCTGCCCTATTATGAGCTGCTATCTCTTCCGCTGCTCTATCATGAGCTGCTACCTCCTCCGCTGCCCTATTATGAGCTGCTATCTCCTCCGCTGCTCTATCATGAGCTGCTATCTTCTCCGCTGCCCTATTATGAGCTGCTATCTCCTCCGCTGCTCTATCATGAGCTGTTATCACCTCCGCTGCTCTATCATGAGCTGCTATCTCCTCCGCTGCTCTACCATGAGCTGCTAACTCCTCCGCTGCTCTATCATGAGCTGCTATCTCCTCTGCTGCCATATTATGAGCTGCTATCTCCTCCGCTGCTCTATCATGAGCTGTTATCACCTCCGCTGCTCTATCATGAGCTGCTATCTCCTCCGCTGCTCTACCATGAGCTGCTAACTCCTCCGCTGCCTTATTATGAGCTGCTATCTCCTCCGCTGCTCTATCATGAGCTGTTAGCACCTCCGCTGCTCTATCATGAGCTGCTATCTCCTCCGCTGCCCTATTATGAGCTGCTATCTCCTCCGCTGCTCTATCATGAGCTGCTATCTCCTCCGCTGCTCTATCATGAGCTGCTATCTCCTCCGCTGCTGTAGGATGAGCTGTTATCACCTCCGCTGCTCTACCATGAGCTGCTATCTGCTCCGCTGTTCCATCCAAAGAAGCTCCATCCAGAGCTCATAAAGCCTCTCTAGCTCTTACGGATCTGAAATTTGGGTTATGTAAAACAATCATATTATGAGTAGTGCTCTGTAGATGCGAAACTAGATTCTGTTTTCGACAATTCAGAACAAAACACTCAGAATATTCGAGAACAAAGTAGACCTACAGAGAAAATTTTTCAGACAATAACGAGATGAATGAAAAGGGAATGAAGGACACATTTAGTGATGAAATTCAACTTCTATATAACCTAACACCTAATAATCATGTAGACATGGTTGGGCAGAACTCGTAGCTCGAAGAACACAGTTTCGTGCAAGTTATTGAGGACCTAGACACAGAGGTGAGAATTACCTAATATATTCAAAAGACCCGCCCCAGGGAGATCGGAAAGAGACAAGTAGCTTAAGCAGAGGAAACTAGGACGATGAATATATTTTTGTTGAAAGTTTTTTATTGTTCTACCGAAGGAATAAGGTGTAAAAATGTACATCCCATGTTTTTGGCTAAAGCCATGCTTTGCATACTCGATACATAAATAGCTATTCACCTCTTCTTAGAATTCTTGAAAGTCTGTAAAAGGGCCTATATAATATTTATAATTGAGTAATATGGTATCATATTTGTCAATATTAGCAAATAATGTGCTAGCAATAAATCTGTGATATGTGACTTAGTTTCAGGTGAGTGAAATTGATGGTGGAATATGTCGTTGAGATTAACCCGAATAAACAGTTCTTAAATGTATTAAAACGAACTCTTCTTAAAGTACTCATATCAAGTATTGAGAAATGTCTCCAGGGTATTGAGTCCCAGAAATATATACTTCCTTAGTTTAAATCAATGATAACTGAAGATATAAAGATATCTCTGCAATATGAAGGAAAGTCAATTTACCTTGGTTATGTTGCGCGCCTAAATAAAATCAATGCCTATACACTTACCTTGAACACTCATATATTGTATAGCCAATTGCGTAAAGCCAAATTTGTGCCTGCATCTAGAGGTTTCTGTAGTATCATTAATATAAGTCGTGAACAAAGTTTCAAATGTTTTTTACTTACCTTGTTATGGCATAGTGCTTCAAAAATAAGTTCTAAAACGATTAAGTTACTTATGCATAAAAAATAACACAAATAAAAACAATTAACAACATTAAATGTTAAAGAAATTATTCTTCTATCTTATAAGAATTTCTAGTAAAGCAGTTAATTTCATCACTGTCATTCCGTGAACACTAGCCTCGATAAGAAAACATATTTTGGTAATCCTTGGTCGCTGAAAAGCGTTGTCCACTCCATCCCATAATATGTTGGGAGCCATGCACCAGAAAATCAAAGCCTTGCTGCACAAGTGCATACTAGGTGGCAGGACAGCTGGAAGTTCCCAATATCGCTGCACGGCACGCAATAAAATTTGTATTTCACAAATATTAACGTCTGTCTAAAACATATTGTATGTTACACATGGTAAAATGGTTTTAGTTTGCTCGTAGGATTGCTACACACGCTCTTACGGGCTCGTTTCGCGAACATAGAAAATTTCGTTTTCGCCACTTGTTTCATAAATAACTATTGTTAACTCATTTTTTCATTATCTGTAACCCTAATATGCCTTCGGGCGAAATAGGGTTTAATCCAATTTTGGATATTCAATGAAAATACGGTACATGGTCTAATCTAATTTCATTAAAGCTAATTATTTGCTGATCACCATATAGACCGCCATCAAGTTTCAGCCCTTGCCTGCACCACGTGACCCAACGATTCCCTCCCCCTGAGCAGTCGGTTCTGTGAACACACATTATTTCATTGCGCCATTTTAGGTTAATTTTGTGTGAACTTCTTAGCGATGTTATTTATATTTACAATACTCCAAGAAACAGATGTAATAACATGGATTCTCCAAACATTCTCATAGTCTCAAACGCAGATATCTTTGTGCTCAGACTCTGATTTTCAATATATTTGTTTGCAAGGATGTTATAAACCGAACAAGGCTTCCTTTGTTGAACTTATTCCTTCTGGATAGCATCAGTTTACAAATAAGTGAGTCAGTATCGTGCTGGCTTTCTGCAAGATTGAGAGTTCGATCCCGGACCAGGTCTACTACATTTATGTATGCAGGTTGATGTTATCTTTGTTCGCTCGTATCAACATTTTCTCTACGCTAAGGACCTGATCAAACTCTTCCGCGGCCGGCGGGTTAGGCCTATACGAGGAACTATGTGTACCTCTGCTGTAGACTATCAATAAATGACTTGTATCTACAGTATCTACAGTACAACATGAGACGCGCTGCTAGGCCTATAACTTCATAAAAAACGTTGTTCTAAAATTACATAAGCACTAATTCCATTAGGCAACATTCCAAAATACGGTTTGAAATAACGTTATAGGCTATAAAAGTCAGAAGTTCTTAAACCATTATCTCCTACATGGATATAATGGGGTCATTCCATATTAAATCAACAAATTTTAAGAAAATTTCTTGCCGCACCATTTTTTATTTTGATGAAATTTGGTAGGTGATGTGTACCAGTCTTCTGAACCCCAAAACAAATCTTGTTATAGCTCTAAAAAATTTTACTCCTGAGATATAGGCATTTGTTTGGAACACGAACAAGCAAAAAATGTAATTTCAGACCTATTTTCTGAAAGCCGTAGAATTTCTATTTGAATCAGTAGGATGATCAAATAGGGCTCATTGGAAAGCTTAAAGAATGGACTTTCATTTGTGCATACTAAATTGGATTTAAGTTAAGTCTAAACAGACGTTTCTAGGGCTCTAATCTTCGTTCGTGAACTGTCGTTTTGCGTACCTTTAGGCATTAAAAAAACAATGAAGGACTTGGAGTAACAGGCCAATTGTTTTTCTTGTTACACTTATATATGAGGAGTATGTGTAGGAAAAAAACTGAGCTGTTACTGGTGGTCCTTCATCCTGAAAAATTTGCTTAAACTTCGAAAAAAATGTAAATCGGGCTTTTTCTCGGTCCCAAAAAGTAATGTGGGACAGGTGATAAAAATCTGAAAATGCCAAGATGAGAAGCCCTTATAGTGTACTTTAAAATAAAAACAAAATCATTTTGTGACTGGAAGGGATAGAGGAGCTACAAGCCTTTGAAGTATCAAGAAAACAACACTTGACCGCTACTGAAAATAGGCTAAGCAGATAGGATAATTACCACAAAATTTAATTTAAATTTACATAAAATATAAAACATTTATTTACAAATGAGAATTTTCCTCAGTCATACAAATTTCTGATTTTTTGTAATTTTTCTAGCAATTTTTCACATTTAACTTCTTTTTAAGCTACATTGATGGCAATTTCAAGTACTGTATTTAGAAACCATTCTTATCCTGGTTTATTAGGTGTAGGTACTGCATTAAACTCTACTCTTCTATACAGTAAGTTATATTGAATTATATGTTAACTGTTATAATAGGATAAGTTTTGGACACGCACTGTTCATTGGAGTCTGGTTGCTGACCAAGTCACGTTTGAACATGCATAGCTTCATATGATCCAGCCCCTCTGTTCAATGCTGTCCACTATCCACTTACTGAGCTGACTCACAGCAAGTAGGTTGTGTTTGTGCTTCATTATCTTTTGATTAGTTTATTTATTTTTTTTAATTATTACTATTGTTATTTTGTGCTGAATACGTGCTATTGAAATTGTTACCAGTATATTACTATGATTGAGTGTTCTTGTTCTGTTGGCATCTTCAAAGGAGAGGTATGTCATAAATTATCTTACTCTAGGTCTTCAGTACTCAATACTATTTCCGAGTTCACTGAAGAACAAAAAACATTATTTTCAATTAGATCTGGTTGCGATGATATAAAATGTTTCACAAGGCTGAATTCTTGGACAGATACTTCCAAATTTTATGTACGGTCTTGCTCTGACCCCTACAGTGTTCACTCAAAACCTATTAAAAATCTCTTTCAGATAAATATCAATGACACTCTCCATGTGCAATCCTGAGCTGAAATTAATCCCAGGGAAGGTATTGTGCACAAATGTTTAAAAAAAATTAAAAATCCAAAACAAGGAACAGAGACCGGTAATGACAGTGAAGATGAATTCCCAGACATTTATAAACCTGAAACCATTTTGTTGAAACAGTTAATGATGCTTGGTCAGTCCTTGGTATTTCTCCTGTTAAGGTGCAGAAGCAGTCAGTTGAAGCTAGACCCTCAGTGTTAACAAATAAAGTTATTAAGATAGTCAAATCTATAACAGGAAAGTAAAGTAAGTCTTTTGATTTGAACATTTCAACTGATAATGAGGAATTTTCAATGAACATGCAGCCTGCCAGTTTAGCGAATGAGTACAAGCAACTAATTCACAAGCTTAAAGAAGAAAATGAGAGTTGCATCAACTACTAAAGAACATTGTAAGTTTAGCTCCTAGTAGTTGGAGTATTAGTATAGTTCAGAGTGAGTTTAATGTCAGCCAATACTTAGCCCGCCAGTCAAGAAATTTAGTGAAAAAGAACGGAATTTTGCCACAGAATAAGGATAACAGGACTAGGAATAAACTTCAGTTTCAGTCAAAACTGTACAAGACTTCTACGAAAATGATGAGTACAGCAGATAGATGCCAAGGAAAAGGGACTGTGTATCTGATAGATGACCTAATGGACAAAAAGGTTAACATACAGAAAAGGTTAATTTGATGTAACCTTAAATAGCTTTATGCAGCTTTTAGTGTTTAATGCATTACCTACATCCAAAAAACCAGGATAAGAATGGTTTCTAAATACAATAGTTGAAAATACAGTAGGCTACTTGAAATTGCCATCAATGTATCTTAAAAAGAAGTTAAATGTGAAAAATTGCTAGAAAAATTACAAAAAATCAGAAATTTGTATGACTGAGGAAAATTCTCATTTGTAAATAAATGTTTTATATTTTATGTAAATTTCAATTAAATGTTGTGGTAATTATCCTATCTGCTTAGCCTATTTTCAGTAGCGGTCAAGTGTTGTTTTCTTGATACTTCAAAGGCTTGTAGCTCCTCTATCCCTTCCAGTCACAAAATGATTTTGTTTTTATTTTAAAGTACACTATAAGGGCTTCTCATCTTGGCATTTTCAGATTTTTATCACCTGTCCCACATTACTTTTTGGGACCGAGAAAAAGCCTGATTTACATTTTTTCTAAGTTTAAGAAACTTTTTCAGGGTGAAGGACCACCAGTAACAGCTTAGTTTTTTTCCTACACATACTCCTCATACATAAGTGTAACAGGAAAAAAAATTGGCCTGTTACTCCAAGTCCTTCATTGTTTTTTTAATGCCTAAAGTTACGCAAAACGACAGTTCACAAACGAATATTAGAGCCCTAAAAACGTCTGTTTAGACTTAACTTAAATCTAATTTAGTATGCACAAATGAAAGTCCATTCTTTAAGCTTTCCAATGAGCCCTATTTGATCATCCTACTGATTCAAATAGAAATTCTATGGCTTTCAGAAAATAGGTCTGAAATTACATTTTTTGCTTGTTCGTGTTCCAAACAAATGCCTATATCTCAGGAGTAAAATTTTTTTGAGGTATAACAAGATTTGTTTTGGGGTTCAGAAGACTGGTACACATCACCTACCAAATTTCATCAAAATCAAAAATGTTGCGGCAACGCCCATTTGTTGATTTAATATGGAATGACCCAATGGGCTCTTTAATATTAAATGAAGCAATAATATTTATTAAAATTATACGCTTTATCTTCTAATTTGGGTGTTTCAAGCAAGAAATACGCTTCCAAGATTACAAATAAAATTATTTAAATACCCACATCAACACAGGTGCAAACCCACACAAGAATACAGTACTCATGCCGAAGTTATAAAAGAAACCAGGACAAAAACCACAGGCTATAAATACCTGAATTCTTAGCCTAGTGAGTGAGGTTTCGGAAGTTGAAGTCTTCGGAGATTCCATTTTATATGCTTT
This sequence comes from Ectobius pallidus, assembly GCA_964059195.1. Lineage (NCBI taxonomy): Eukaryota > Metazoa > Arthropoda > Insecta > Blattodea > Ectobiidae > Ectobius > Ectobius pallidus. The sequence goes on from CAXKWD010000009.1 coordinate 54,403,235, forward strand.
TGAGAAACAGAAATGTTTCTCAAATCACTACTAATTTTGATCCACGCCGAAAATGAAGAACGATCTCTTAGCAACAAAATTCTTTGATGGCGTACAAGAATTTAGTAATATCTTGGCAAGATGTACATAACTTATTTTTAAAAATGTATTTCTCTATGTGGGAAAAAATTACTAAGTGCTATTGACCGGCTTGAATCTGGAAATAAAATCAGGTCAACTGATGTAACAAAGTGCCAGTATGTTTTTTTTTAATCAGTTATGACTGCAATTATGATATGCAGAATGTGTTTTTTTTTAAATTGATTTCCAAGTTAAGCTCCAGATTTATTCATTAAGCAGGGCTTACGGAAGAAGAAAGGTCTACCATCTCGGCCACCTGGGTCATTTTAACGGTCTAGTTGGATAAGCGCATGTAAATCAATATGTTTTTTTGTCATTGCTACCTGTATTTTAATTTCCAAGGCCTTATACGATCACAGTAAAACAATAGGCTATGTTGTCAAGATAACTGATTTTCATTTTTTTTATAAATTCTTTCGAATACGTATATTACCATAAAATAGACACTAAATTGAGCATTACTCCGAAACAGGTCAAACCGATTTTATCCATTATGAATAGACGTCTTCCCATGGACATTATAAATGTGTATACCAAGTTTCATAAAAATCCGGTAAAGCGTATTTGAGTTACCGCGTTTTTAAAATATACACTAAATTGGGTTTTACTCCGGTACCGGTCAACAGATTAGGTCCAAATTCAATAAGGCACTTCTTATGGACGTCATAAATGGGTATACCAAGTTTCATGGAAATCCGATACAGCGTATTTGATGGCGCCTTTCTATTAGAAAGGCGCCATAATCTATTAAAATAGGCACTAAATTGGGCATTACTCCGGTACCGGTGAACCGATTTGGTTCAATATCAATAGGGTTCTTCCCATGGACATTATAAATGTGTTTTCCAAGTTTCATGAAAATCCGAAAAAGCGTATTTGAGTTATGGTGCGTACAGACACACGGACAGACGGACAGCCAGACGGACAGACATTTTTTCGTCCACCACACAATCTCATAAAGTACCATACTGGCACTTAATAACGGGTATATAAACTTTGGCTCTATTACTGCTCTCATTTTCGATATGCTAACAAACAAACTGAAAACTAGTCGGTATGAAGTGCGGGTTGATTAGAAAGTAACTTGGATAAATTTAAGCCTCAACTGACCAATAATTATGTAATCTGCGACCTCGCAAATTCAATGCCGTGCCATTATATTCTTGGTTCAGACGTCCCCCCCCCCGGTTATATTCCTTTCGGGCAACAACGGCATTTAAATATCTAATAGTCTAATAAATCATCTTCGAAGCAACTAACTTATTTGGCCATGTCGTGTGCTGGTGTCCAGTGCGTTTTTAAGAAATCTATCGCGATAGTGCGCAGCCTCTTGCAAATCTGCCGAACTTTTTTTTAGGACTGTCTATTATGTTACATTCTAAACGAGGTATTCACTCCTAGAGAATAACCTTCTGGGCTAGTATCGCCTCAATCCAATGTGTAGAACAACACTGATCTAGAGAAATACTTGGTTAACTATTTTCGGCTTGACTTGCAACTCATTCGTAGCAGCAATTCAATTAGTCAACCCCCTGGACATCGAGGAGCTTAAAATGACTTCTGCATTATACTGAATAGCCAGCACATGCCAGACACCGAGGACAGGTATTTGAGATATTAGCAATGTAATAATCATTTGGTGACGTCATACAATGATGGCCGCATACCTCAGAGGTGATAATATGTCAGAGCATCCATCACATTTCATGATGGCGTCTATAGATTCCACCACACCATTCAAACTGAAAACAATCACCCTGACGCAATTTTGAAATTTCAATCCTATTATATGGTTCTGTTAGCTGAGGAATTCAAGAGACTATGTTTTATTACGATTCAAATAACTTCTTATGTGTGCTCAGATCAAGTTTATTAATTTCGTTGTTGAATTATTTTGCCCCTGCAGAGCTTTTGTCCATTCTTCGTCAACAAAATATTCCCACATTGGGAATTATGCATACGTCTTTGCCTATACGATTAGAATTGTAAGCAACTGCATATTTCTATTCCTAGTCCCTTTTATAATTACATTCTCGCACTTATCTGAAGGCTAATGTAATTTCAAGGAATCATCAAGTGAGAGTTTTAAGGTATATAGAGTGTAAGTGAAATACCTGCGCAGGTTTTCAGGGCGAATTGGTCATGTGTGTAACAAATGTCTAATGCCATTTTGTAAAAAGTTTATAGTTTTTGAAAATGAATATAGTTTCATGAACATTTTAAATAATAGTTTACGTAGTTAATGCTAAATATGTGTAAGCCGTATATAGTTGTTACAATTTAATGCATATAGAAATATATTGATTAAGTATTTCAAAATATAAGCTACAAAGACCAAATACGGATGTCATAAATTATCCAATGGAATTATATAAAATATTGTTCATGTAAGTACATGTGTTAAGTACGGTCAGGCGGAATAAACAGAAAAACTCTGGTTTTTGTTAGAATGTTACATTACTTGCATGTGTCCGCAGTTTCACCCGCGATTATTTACTCAACTACGAGATGTGTAATTATACAGGGCTAGGATTTATATGTAATTACATATTTCTTAATTTCACATATAGACACATTTTTTCACTTATCTCCATCTATTATGTTGTCCTCTATTCAAATTAAACAAATTTATTTTACATATCTTTCCATATTTCTGACATTAGTACATATTTATATGTAAAATAAATATTTGTCTATATTTAGTGATTTTAATGCAATATTCGTACATATTTCATTCTTAAGAGTAAAACTACATAAAATTGTCGTTTTCAGTGTCGTTATGGCGGCACAAGATAAGTTTACAGTTATGTACAGAAATGAATGTGTGAAAAATGATTTGTGTTACATTCAATAACTAAAATAATTCAGAAACTACAAAATAATAATTCAAAATGACATTATCTGGAAATATTGACATTGTGAAAAACATGATTCATGAACTCGAATGTATACGTGGACATTTAGCCGATCTTATCAAATGTAAAGTGGACAATGTGTTTTCAAGAAATCCAGGCTTTGAAGAAATGTGTAAAATCAGTGCAATCTTAAGTAGCTCGTCAAATGTAAAACTAGAATCAGTGAATTTTAAACACGCACCAATCACTTCATGTGCAGTAGAACGAAGCTTCAGCCAATACAAATCACTTTTGAAAATTTAAAACAACATTTTGTGGCATACTGTTATGGTAGCAGAAATAATCAATGAATGAATACAAATAAAGTAAGTGATCTGAAAAAAATTGAATAATTTAATTTATGAATCCAGTATTTGTAATGGGGTACGCCGTAGCGTAGTGGTTGAGGCGCTGCGCTACAAACCGGAGGGTCGCGGGTTCGATTCCCGATGAGGTCATTGGAGTTTTTCAATTGGCCTAATCCTTCAGGTGGCACTATGGCCCTGGGGTCGACTCAGCCTCCAACAGAAATGAGTACCAGGAGCAATCCTGGGGGTAAAGGCGGCCGGTGCGTAAGGCTGACAACCTTACCACCTTCATGTGCCGACTGTCTAAAAATACGGGAGCCTCAACCTCCTGGAACCCTCTGGGCCTCCATGGTCTGTAATAGGGAACACTTTACCTTTAGTATTTGTAATGCATTTTTATAGGTTCTAAAAGTAACAAAATGTAGTGTCTAGTGGTTAAATTTGTTTTGATATCCATATTTTACAAAATATATTTGCATATATATATATATATGTACGTATTTTGACATTTTTAGTATATATATATGTACATATTTTGACATTTTTAAGTACATATATATGTACATATTTTGGCATTTTTTAGTACATATAAATCCTAGCCCTGGTAATTAACTCATTTATTTAACAATAACATTTAAACATTATATTAATTTTATTAACACTGACATCGTTTTTACATAAATTTCATGCATTGTCTAATTACATTGTTTTACGTAGTAAATAAAAAAAAATTAAACGAGTAAAACGAATCTTGTTCTGCCATATGGTCATACAGATTCGAAATGAAACGTTTTAAATGAGCTAAAGATTCATGAACATTATCCAAATCATTCATACACAATTAAAACGATTAACAAGTAAATAGCTAAATACCCGGTTTCGTGGTGCATTTCCGATTAAATTGCGCCGCCCGGGGAAAAATTACCTCAGATTCGAGTTCTCTTGCACCACCCCCCTAAAAAGAAAACCCACATAGTGAGTTTCCTCCAAATCGTGCATGTTTTCCCATTTGGGCCTGATTTCATGATCCCCTTCTCTTCACCTATGGTACGAAAATCACATAATATTACATAATATTGTAAACAAATGAATCAAGCGGGTTAACAAAGCGAGTTTACAAAGCGGGTTAACAAATGAGCGGGTTAACAAAATCGAAGCGATCGAAATTTATGTGCTATACAGTATTACAAAAAATCAATTTCAGCGATGCTCTTTTTTCTCGGTTGCTATGGCAAACGTCAGCTCAAATATTATATTAGATAACTGGCTTCCCTTAATTTGTCTATGTCTCCGTTGATGCACGACTTTTCATTGTTGTGCTGTAATTACATCTTCTTGAGTAGACATTGAATCTGGTGCGAGTGGAATAGTCATGAATTGCTGAGCATGTGAAGATATGTAAGTTGCGTTTAACGTACAGCGCTATATTGTGAGATCGAATTATTTATCTTAGCATTTTCAATTATAATTTTAATTCAATTAACTCGTTCACACGATAAAAGTTGCTATATAAACTGAAGTGTTTTTTAAAATGTAGCAGTAAAATACCAGTAGAGCTTGAATCTCTACAGCACTGACCTAGGAAAAATGTCCAGCGAAGTGGAAATCTCTGATCAGACATTTAGAATAGCAGACACTGACAGTGAACTCGTGGGAAAACATCACAACTTGTGACGGTGTAAAAATTTCAACCGAAGGGAGGAACAGCAGCAAACATTCCAGGAAACGAAGTTACTTCAGAATAAAGTTAATCAATTCGGTAATTGGGTTCAAAGTTGATCACTGGGTCGAAACGTAAGAGAGAAGCGAGTGAGTTTGTAATCTGGGCGCGCGCCCCTTCTCTTTCCCCAGCCTCTGTAACAAGAACAACAGAATTGACCGGAACGAGTTGAAACACAGGCGAGAGTAACCAACCGGAAGAAAGACTTTTCGTTCGTTCGTTTTGTACGAGGAGGTCGGGAACGTTTCAAAGAATAGCCTGCTCTCCACTCGACATGCCAAACACAGTCTGAACTCTCTTCACACACTCAGAATTCTGCCGCTTCTGTTATCCCCGTGTTAGCAAGGAAACTTCCACTGATTGGCATTCAGACACTTTCAGCGATTGAAATTCGATATTATTACATAATGTAGTTAGCAAAAATGTTAAGTAGTCCACATTACAGAGATCATGGAGTCCGTGGGGGATGAGGATCCAGGATTTTTTAATAAGAAATCAGCATAAAGTGGTATCCTTACGTCTTTATCCCAAAAATTATTTTTGATGCTCATTACAATTGGTTAGAATCCCAGGAATATGGGAATTGAACCAACTGTAGCAATTCCAATCACACCACCGGGGATCGAGCCAGCGACCTCCCGGTGTGTAGCGCAGTGAGCCAGACAACTGCCCTAAAGGCGTTTCCCACATATTACGGGAAGCTTGCCAATTTTGTAGGTCTACTTTTTTCTAAAGGCCTGAAAGACCCATATTCTGAGAATTTCCTGAAGAAAGAAAATGATAGGGCAAGCTAACTTCACTATACTGAAGCGTCATGTTTGGAAACAGTTATACGACATTTTATTCCCATTCTCCAGAAGGAACCTGTATTATAGGTTGGCCTATTGGATGTTTTTATTTTAAATAAAATACGTAAATACTAAAGTATTATTATGAAATATTGACAGAATCATAATATCACTTATATTTATAGGCCTAAATTCTGAGCACACTAAGTATTGTAATCTGAGAGGCGTGGAGTTTTACTTTTCACATTTATATGAGGAATAACGTTTATTAGACAATTGCTTAAGATATTCGGGTAATGACCAAAATTGGTAATATATCCAACATTAGGACAAAAGAAAATTGAATCATGTAAGCATTTTTAATAATTCTAGTTTTTTTTTCTTTCTTATTTCTTCTTTCTTCAATTTCAGAGTTTTCCAGATTACCAAGTAAATTTTAGGCTGATTACAGATTTTTCTAGGTCTGTAGATACTCCGCAATAAGCTTTGAACCCACACTATCCGAGGAACAAGAAAAGTTAACTTCATTTACATTTTTTAGAAATTAAATTTTGTCTGTGTTACAATTATTATTGGGCAAAGATATGTCTGAAACTCGCAGGTCTACAAGGAAGCGAGGAGGACTTTATATTCCATAGCCTTCTGAAACGGCACTTAAATGCAGTCCTCGGGAGATTGTGAGAAACGTTTCCATTCCCCCGAAATAAGACACTCCTGACGTGATGGAGGAAACGCCTCTCTTGGGGTGCCTCTTGTAACACTGCCTTCATCATGGGAGGGATTTAACAGGCTACTCTCTGAATTTAGATGCGGAGTGCAAATTCATGTCGGCGAGCGAGAAACTTTGCATTGTATTAAAGAATAAAGCAAATAAAACATAGCACAGGTCTTGTTAACACTGTGAGCAAACAAGCAAACTCTATGCAAAGAAACTATTAAAACTCATGATGTGTTATAACAAAACTGTGCGATATCTGTTGTAAAGGACGTTATCTTCCAAGAAAAGTTCCTACGTAATCTCATATTGCTTTTTAACACTAGGCCGATGGTAATTTAGGGGAAGACCGAAATATTGATAGTGATTTTCTAAACTATTTGTGCTATAAACTTGAAATTTGACACACTTAACTGAAAATTTATCACAATTTTTATTTGATATTAAAATTTGTTCTGAAATATTAATTACTTAAATTAATTTTTTAATAAAAATTGAAACATATTTCCTCTTACAAATATTAAAATACGATCCTGAATTTTTGGGTAAAACTCTGTGATACTTACTTTATAAATTTACTGGTTGATTTTTAAAATTATTTCCTTTTTGAAACAAATATTTTACATAGGAAAGTAAATAATTTGAAGAAAATGATTACCATAGGATGACACTATATTAAAAAATACTAAGGCCTACAAAAATTGTGGTTGATAAATAATTTTGTTGAACACATTGTAAAAAAAATTCAAAGCAGTGTCTATTTTTGTGGGAGAAGAAAGATTATTTTGTTGACTAAATAACATGAAAGTTGGTACTGAGGAAAAGAGCACTTAAAGTTTGCATTCACTGGCAATTTAAAGCGCACGGCACTTTAAATGTGGCGTCAGCAACACCTTTCCATGCGCCAAGCAACATACAATTTTGCAGAGTTACAATTCAGGGTATGCTGGATTTTTTACATTAAAATAAAATAAAAATGAATTTTTTAAACCTAACACTTAAACCAACACACCTATCATCCCTTAAGGTACATTGCATCGAAACTGGATTTTATTTAAGGAAGCAGCTGTGATTCAAGTGAATAAATATTATCCTTTTAACATCATCATCTTCATGAGTTAGGCCGTATGACCTGCTGTAGCTCAATTGACATTTTCCTACACTTAGATAAGATGGATTGGCCAAATTGTCGCAATCAATACATTACTTTGACGGTTGGCCTCGAAGGAAACTTAAATTCTGTATCAAAATTAGTTTAGTACTTAAAACACCTCAAAAAGTTACCAGTTGAAAATAAGTGATAATATAAAGTAATGAATAAAATATTCTGTGCTATGGAAAGATTTCAAGCAACCTGAAATTGATTCTCACAAAACTATATTATTTTTGTTAGGCCTAATCTACGCTATTATATTTATTACTAGCAGCGTTTATTAATTCAATCGCTAGATGTGTTTTAAATTACTTACAACATATCTACAATCGCTTTAAGTTTAAAAATTCATCAAGGGAATTCAAGGGATTTCTTACTACCATTTTTTAAAGTGTGTCTGAAAACCTCTGTTCGTCGTAGTTTTTATTTTATCAGGTAACATGTTATAACATATTGGACCTTATATGAATATTGTGTTTTGTTTATCTTAAATTTTGGAAAGTTAATGCAAGAATTTCTTATAGTGTTGTGCTCATGTAAACTGCATATTTCCGTAGATTATGGTAATTAATGTTGTAAAAGATCTAAAGGGGTGCAGTCAAAGGTGTTCGATACAGTTATTAAACAAAACAGTTCTAACTACAAGGAAATAACTCGACCGTTCGGCATTTCTTTCTTCTGTATGTAAATTTATTTGTTACTCAGCCACCACGAAACGAGTTGTTCGATTTTCTCCAAGTTTTGCATAAATATTCCTTGAAATAATTAGAAACGACGTATGTGTAAGGGTTTTTATTTTTTAATCAGTTTCGAGATGGTGGCCGTTTTAACCGTAGAAGACCAGAACTTAGTTTTTTTTTGTACCCGAGGTCTATTGTTCACAGAACTACTAATATATCATACAATGACCTATTCTACACACTGTACGATATAGATGCATCTTGAGCCGGGTTTGAGCCAAATAATTTTGGTCCTAATAGCAGGCAAGATAACCACTAGAATATTTACGACGTCCTCGGTATTATATGCAAAGAAACTCTAGTTCTGTAGAGAGAAAATAAAAAAAGATATTTAAAAGACGAGAGAAAGGTGTAAACTTTAACCATGTTCAGTGATATTTATAAGTCTTCAGCACCATAGTGTTTCGCTCGACGCATTGTACACAATATATTTTACAGCTTGTACGAGTTATACCGAATTTGTTTTTAAATTCGCGCTGTGATTTATTTCAACAGAGGTTACACCACACTCTTTCAAATAGCTAAGCCCTGGAGCTCTATATATTTGTCGAATGTCCACACAGTGTCTGCATATAAAATAAATTCCACAGTTAGATCGCTGACATTCTGGGTCTGAGCCAGTCTCTGATCTGCACCCCTGATTGTGACAGCTATGTGACCCGCCCTACTCACAGTGGGCAGATGTAACGAATGACTCCGCCCTGGATCACGCAACCCACAGTACAGCTAATTCGGAACCGTCCCTGGTTGGTACTCTTGTCATGTTTGTATATACCTTGTTCTGAATAATTTTATGATTGCTTATGAATGCAAATTATTTCCTGTGTTTCGAATAGACTTGAACCAAGAACTACGAACATTTACCTTGTAACCTGTAACTTTAATAATAATTTTCTCTCCATAGGCTATATCTTGAATCGAACACAAATTAAAATTACTTTAACAATAAGAATCAGTCATTTTTTACTCAATTGGGCGAAACGGTAATTTATGCCGCGCACAGGTTTTCCTTCCACTGAATAATAAAAGTCCCTTGCACCAAACATAATATGTCACAACTATAAACAACAAAATAATATTTCATAATATAAAAAAGACCCTTGCATCAAAAATCATATTTCAGAATTATAGGAGTGGGAGTAGAAAATTCGTGCGCGGGATAAAATACCTTTTTTCCCCTCAATTGGTTTCATTTCGTTTTTGGTTTGTATCATAACGGTATTGCTTTCGACGTTACTAGCAAGTGCCCTCGGCTTTGCCCGCGATTATTCACTCAACTCCTAGATGTTTTATTTAAATAATTTAACATAAAAATAATTAGAACATTACATGTATTAACAATAACATGGTCTTTATATCAATTGAATGAATTACATAATTTTATTTTTAATTATATTGTTTGATGTAATAAATATAAATATTTAAAACAAATAAAATGAGCCGCCATATGGGATTACAAATTCGAAATTAAATAATTAAAACGAACCTCAGATTCATAAACCTTACCCTTACATGCAAATTATACTACAACAATTAAAACTATTGATAAATAAAAATCTAAAAGTCCGGGTTTAAGGTTAATTTTACCATTAAAGTGCGCTTCCCGGAAAAGAAAAACTACCTCAGATTCGATTGCCCTAGAGAAAAAGAACACATAGTGAGCTTCGTCTAAATCTAATAGGTTTTCCCATTGATGTCAACTTTCACGACCACCTTCCGTCCACCTATCTAACTAAGAGTTTACTATGGCAAGGTGACCGAGTAAGACCACCGCCAATTAATTTCACAATTGAACACAACCTGCACTGAAATATCAGTTCAAATATAAGGGCGGCTAGTCATAGGAGAGAGATTCTATCTGGCGCTGTGATTTGAATTCTGGCGTAGCTCAGTTGATGAGAGCATTGGCACGGATAGCCAAAGGTCCTGTGTTCAAGTCCCAGTGTCAGAGGAATTTTTCTCCTAAAATATTATCATTATATTAGGCCTAGATGCAATTTTATTTTCATTCTTCTTGCTTATAAACTTGAATGGGTCCCAGACAGATTAAGCTGGTATAATAGCCTGTAAGTATTTGGCATTCGTGTCTCCTTTGGCAAGCTTTCTCCTACTTATAAGATTTTTAGGCACATTTTGAAGAAAGGCTACCTTTGCAATTGTAACATGACATGACTTCCGGAAAATGCCTACGTAGTTTTACGTCTCCTGGTCTGTAGACACCAATACCTAACATAAACTCAAAAGTTTGATATATATATATATAAATATTATGGGGACGAAAACTGCCGTAATTTTGTACAACTCAATTCAAGACTGATACATAACACATGGAGATAGACAATCTCTGTCGAGTTCGATAATGGCAAAATAGGACCAAGGAGATAGAAATTGGGAAGGAAGAAATGAAATATCACTATAACTCCCTTAATATGAAAAAAAAAAACATTGCATCCTTTTAAAGTTATTATACTTCCAAATATTTGTACCAAACACTTTGATGAGAGTTTTTTTATAACTCCGACCATTACCTCAAGGGATAGAAAAATAAGGGTTGAAGGACAAAATATCTTAACTCCCCCAGTAAACACACCAACAAATTCATTCAAAGTTATTTTAAGCCTATACCTTCTAAATATTATCTAATTTTTTTTGTCTAAAACAATTTTTATACGACCAATCCTTGCCACAAGGGGTGACCAAGATGAGGTCATAGAACATAAAATTCAATTCTCCCCTAGTAGATACAATATCAATTTACAATTTATTGCAGTAAATCTTCTAATACTATCAAGCTATTTTGTCTGAAACTTTTTTGATTTGCAACACGTAGCTCAAGGAGCAAATAAGTGTGTTTAATGCTTTACTCATGGGTGTAAATGGTCTCCAAAAAGGGACAAATCGTAACCTAACAAAGGACTCAAACCCGAACAAAAATCAGCCGATAAAATAAACATTGACATTTATATAGGTAATTGGTTCAGTTTGAATGTAGATATTCCAAGTAACTTCTTTCCCTTACCAACAGCTCAGATGATACTGTGGCCTAGTTCTTATCCAGTCTCCTAAATTTTCTTAAGAAGTATGAAGGTATCAATGAAAATAACGTACAGAAATTTGAATTTTTATATCGTCAGAAGAAACCTCCGCTTGAGAAGAAAACAGGTAGAAATACACTGTTTGTGAAAAACTGGTAAAACAGAAGGAAAACAGTTAGAATTTAATTTAATTTCATTTCGCGGTAAGCTCTTTAACTGGAATATAGAAAAAAACCATTTAGACACATCTGTGCCTGATCAAAGCTAAAATGCGTTGATTAATTTGTTATATTTTGTTGCTGACATCTGCGTTTTGATAAATATTTATTCATCAGTAATAATACGTTGATGTATACAAGAACAAACACACAATGCGGTCACGATCAATTCAAATGAGTTAAAACATTGCCGCCTGCACGCACATGTTTGGGTCACCAGCATACTGGTGCCTTTGGCATGCACGCTGGATATGTATTTTACTACTGTTTTAAATAAATCGATCAAAAATATGTTATTGGTGGGTCCTTCGTCGACAGTCTCACCCACAATCAGAAAGTGAAACAATGAAGTTTCAACACTTGCACTTCTTTTATATCCGAATTTTGAATTAGCAGATGTATTAAATTTATAAATAATTCAGAAAAATACACCCGCAGATTTTAAAAAGTTAAAATTTGAGAATGCATTCACCCTTTTGGGATACCTTTTCAAAAGTATTTATCGAAAGATAGCCAGATCATTAACACGTGAAAAATAAACTTCTTGGCGAAGAAAATAATTATTTTTGGCAATATTTACTTTGCTGTTTTTTTATCATGTCATACCCGTACAACGCTAGAAAATGAAAGGGTTAATAAATTCATACCAAGCTTAATTTAGTCAAGAGCACTGAAAATAATAACGTAATGAGCATGAAAACATGTTTCAAAACTTTAAAGGAGTACATTCATTGGGTTCTCTGAACTCTTCCTTTAAATTTATTAGCAAGAAAAGCTCATGTGACGTGTTAAGTAGCAATTTTTTGCAAACTAAAGTTGTAGGTCGTAAAGTATGCTTAATAGGGGCGCCACATTTAGGAGAAATTGTAAGTTAACTGTGCCTATAAAACAAGGCTGTAGTTTTATTTTACAACCACAGGTATTGTGGATAAGGGGAGGAGGCGCACGCAACCGCTTGACTCGTCGCTTCTTCCTAGTTCAGGGGTAGTGAAATTTTCCACTCGCTAAGAAATGCACTCTGAAGAAGAGTTTCTATTATAATTTCAGGCATTCCGGATGCAGAGATATCTCCACTTAGGGATATATCCATGGACGTCCGCAGAAATTTTATCAAGGGGGGGCCAAATGAACAAATTACCGCTGCCACCACGATCACTATATTACTATTACAACCACATTATTATTATTATTATTATTATTATTATTATTATTATTGATATAATTATTACTATTTTTACTACTTGGCCTATTATTATTATTATTATTATCCACAAAAATGATTTACCGTAGCCGTACTTATGACTATGGATATAAAGAAAAAAATTTATTTAGTACACTCATATTAAATTTTCTACCCCCTTACAATTTCACAGGTACTATTCATATAAAATGCGATACTTTCATTTCCTTATCTTCATTACAATACAATGTTTGGCTAGAAATGATTTCAAGTTTAGTGGAAGTAATATTATGCCTACATACTCAAACCTAAGTTGGTTACAACTCATTTTTGTATAAACAACTCCAAGCACAGTATGTGGAAACCTAAGCCTCATTTCGCATTAGTTGCTTATAGTAATTTAGTTAAGAGATTTATGTGTAAACAAAATTTCCTACCCTGCCCCCCCTTCCGGACGGCCATGGATATATCCCGCAATTCCATTGACGAATAGTCCGATCTAGTACCCTACTTAACGTCTAGCATCAAAGACATGAGTGCAAGCCCTCCAGCTGTTTACAAACAACGCTGGTCGGAAGCATGAAGTGTCCCGTTTTAACCAATCACATGATGCCTTCATACAAAGAATACCTATGTGTACATATGTCCTATACAATGCTGTAGATGAAAAATGCATACTAAACAATAACCTGATAATACGTGAATTTACTTTTTCATTTCACTTTGATTTCTCTAAGCTCGCTATTTGAAGATAGTAGGCTATTTATTTTTGAATAACACTGTACTACACAATAAAAATTATATAATTATATGCCTGCAGCATGTTGACACTGAAACTGAGTTCCTTCGTATTTACGACTAGTTTCGAGTACTCTATGAAGCACCAACTTGCAAGCAATGTTGTTTGGCTAAACTTCCGGGCCTATTATTACTATGTGCTTTTAAGCAAACAATTTTAATGGAACAACAGTTATGTAACACAATTTTATTTCTTCCATAGGCTATAATAATGAGCACATCAGAATACCAAAACTATAATGATTAAGGCCCGAAAGTTATTATTATTATATTGGTGCCCTTAAGGCGGGGTGGCGGGGTGGCGGGGTGGCGGAGTGGGAACGACCCCAAGCACCGCAGCCGCAAGGGATTATTGTACGTACCTCCGGGTTGGGATGAGTTGCGTGCGCACAGGCCACCCCGGAACCGCAGAGTCCCCCGCGGGCCCCCACGGAGTTCCCCTACATCCAACAAGACTATTACCATGCCACGTGTGCACCACCCCCTGCGGTACCTCCAACCGGTAGCCCCTACAGGTTCGCGACCCACACCACCAACAATCTCTTGACCACAAGCAGTGGGGAGAACGAGAGAGGCCCCCAAAAGGGCTCTGACTTCCGAAGCAGACCCGATACCAGAAGTGGAAACGGGATGAGGATGAAAGGGGGAAAGTTGGGATGAAGTGGAGAGTGTTGGTGGAATTAAAGGGGGAAATGGGAGAACCCCGAGAAAAACTCCCCAAGGCACGGCTTCGTCCACCACGAATGACACGAAGGCCCGAAAGTTAATGCTCTATCAGAAGACGGAGTAGACATGCAAATATGCTCTAAAATTTGTAAAATATGCTCTTGATGGAAATAAGTATGTTCTATCATTGAAGTATTTTAATACTGTAAGTTCCATTGTTAGCAGAATTAATTGTAAATAAAATAAAATAAAATAGTACAGTTGTATAAATTACTTTACATCATGAAACTTTTAACATATAAGGTCAATGCAACACATTTTAGTAAAATGAAAAGTAATGGAGCGAAACGACGCTTTAATACTAGGCCTATACACTCAGTTCCGAAAACAGGCTATGTACTGTCAATAATAAATAATTACAATAATTATTGTATAGTCATTTCTCAAAACATTAATGCAGTGAAATATGCTGGAAATGTTTAACAGAATATGTACAATATTTAAAATCTGTCAAAAATGCCGTTAAAAATGTAATAAGCGAATACAATATTTTAATATAAAAATATTATGCAATATCGCAAAACTAACAAAATATGCAAAAATGTGCAAAACGATCCATAAATTTTCTGTTATTTCTTTCATGTCTTGTGATGTAATAATGATATCGGAAGAAAGGGAAGAGACAGATGAGGCGAATTTGGGATCATAACTATTCATTACGTTTTGTGAACCCAGCCTTACAAACAAGAAGAAGAGAACATCCCGACATGTGGACAACAATCTCGTGTAAATTGATCACCGTGTTTCAAGTTGTGAACCGATGCGACGCTACCGTCTGTACAGCATTACGACGACATGTGTTAAGTCGAGTCTATACCGTCTCCACTTGTAGAGCCAGATGCTGAGTTCCCTCACCACAAAAACATGTTCCAAACTCTCATGCTCTGCGTGATAACGATTTTCAATGATACAGCAGACTGTCCCTGTGTGCGAGTGTATGTATTTCCCAACACTATTCAGACCCTTAAATGTCGCATGGGGATATGAGCCAGAAAAGTTTAAAGTTCATAATATTTATAACTTAATAATAAACAATAAAAATAATAAAAATAATAACAATAATAATAATAATAATAAAGAAAAATGTTTTAAGTTGTTTAATATTGAACAAGTTGCAAAAGGTTTTTTCTGCACAAAACATGAGCAATGAAATTCGGTATTTTTTACGTTTGTTCCGAAACGTATTAGAAGCCTGTTTATAAATTTTATGCAAGAGTTGATTAGATTATAACTCAGCTTCAAATATCTTTTACAAAAAAACTTCCAAATAAATATTTTTGGTCTTTTAAAAAGCGGTTAATGTGTATCACTTATGAAACATTTTGTAGTAAATACATTTTTTTGTTTTTGAGCTATGCTTTTGTCCACCGCTGTGGCTCAGGGGATGCGTCCAATCCTCTCACGCAGCGGGCCCGGGTTCGATTCCTGGTCGGGACAAGTTACCTAGGTGAGGTTTTTTTCCGGGGTTTTCCCTCGCCAATGAGACAAACAGGTAACTTTAGGCCCTTGTGGTCCCCGGATATCATCTGGCCGTCATTATCATCTTCATCCTCATCCTCGCCTTGTTCTGAGTGAGTGTGTGTGTGAATGGTGTGTATCGTCCTATGTGTTCGTGTTGTCTCGGAGGTGGCCCCGGCATTGGGCTGATCACTCATCCGGGGAGGCCCTCCATGTCCTTGTCTGGTCAAAAAGTATGTATGTGATCCAAAGGTAATTCCTCTCCCGACAGGTCGCGGCCCTGTAAGGCCCGGGCGGCTTGGGTCGCTTAAATCCTAAAAAGGGAGAGGTAAAACTACGAAAAAGAAAGAAAGAAAGAGCTATGCTTTTTATTTTATTTGTCTACTAGCTTAAAAGGCCCGGCGTCTCCCGGGTTTTAATTTGGAATTTGAAATTAACTAATGAAGGACTTTCGATTTTCAAACTCTAGGGCCTTGTATAATATGTAGCCCTACATTGAACTTGAAATGAGGAAGAACGCGACTTATCACACTCAAACTATTCCCTCAGAAAACGCTAGATACAGCTATTTATGGCTTACAGTGGATGTCGAATGTTGCAATCCGTTGTTTCTACACACCATACCTGGGAGGGGTTGAAATAAGAAGAAACATATATTCCGCTTACATAAGATTGTATTGTCTTTATGTAAATTTTTATTTCTCACTCTCATGTTACCATACAACCGTTTCGGAGCTGAAATTAAAAAAAAATCATTATCACTTTCATACATTCCTCCCCCAAAACCTGGGACTTAATACACTTCGGGCATAGGACTGAAAATGTTCCAACCTATTTTGTCTTCTTGTAGATGTTTAGGGCCTATGATAAACATCCCTATACAAAGCCTACAGCTATGAGTGACGTATCAGTGGACAGGATTTTTTACCGACTTCTGATATAGCCTACTCACTGGCACACACTTAAGCTAACCCTGCAATACAACCGGTTAAGTGCCAGTATGGTACTTTATGAGATTGTGTGGGGGACGAAAAAATTTCTGTCCTTCTGTCTGTCTGTCTGTCTGTCTATCCGTCCGTCTGTCCGTGCGTCTGTACGCACCATAACTCAAGTACGCTTTTTCGCATTTTCATGAAACTTGGTATAAACATTCATAATGTCGATGGGAAGAACCCTATTGTTATTGAACAAAATCGGTTCACCGGTACCGGAGTAATGCCCAATTTAGTGCCTATTTTAATAGTATTATATTAGAAAGGCACCATAACTGAAATACGCTGTATCGGATTTCCATGAAACTTGGTATACTCATTTATGACGTTCATGAGAAGTGCCCTATTAAATTTGAACCTAATCTGTTGACCGGTACCGGAGTAAACCCCAATTTAGTGTCTACTTTAAAGGCGCAATAACTCAAATACGCTTTATCGTATATTTATGAAACTTCGTATATGCATTTATAATGTCCATGGGAAGACGTCTATTTATAATGGATAAAATCGGTTGACCTGTTTCGGAGTAATGCTCAATTTAGTGCCTTTTTAAAGGTAATATACGTATTCGAAAGAATTTATTAAAAAAATGAAAATCAGTTATCTTGACAACACTGCCTATTGTTTTACTGTGGTCCTATAAGGCCTTGGAAATTAAAATACAGGTAGCTATGACAAAAAACACTATTGATTTACATGCGCTTATCCAACTTGACCGTTATAATGACCCCGGTGGCCGAGATGGTAACGCTTTGACCTCACATTCTGGAGTCCATGGTTCAAAACCTGAAACCGGCCAATTTGAATTTTTTTGGTATTTCTATGTGAGTGTGCGATTGTCATGATATCACAAATCTGTACAGTTCAGTTAATGCTGGAAGATTTTAATCTAATTAAAAAAAATAGACCTTTGTTCTTCCGTAATCCCTGTTTAATGAATAAATCTGGAGCTTGACTTGGAAATCAATTTTAAAAAAATCATATTCTGCATATCATAATTCAGTCATAACTGATTAAACAAAAACATACTGGCACTTTGTTACATCAGTTTACCTGATTTTTATTCTACATCAAATGTGAAGTGAGAAAATGATATTTTCCATGTCTAGGGTAGAGAAAGTTATGTGATTGCATCACATTGTGCTTTATTTTCTTGGATTTCATTCTTCAAGAATTATTTTCACAAATATATTAATTAAATCGATAGCATTAGAATTTGTTAAACCCCAGTATTTATGTATTTCCCATACCCTATGTGAACATTGTAAACAATACACTGTTGTCATTTCATTTTTCAGTATAATATCTTCAGAAATTATATAAATTTTTAAGGGAATGCGTGGTTTGTTTGAATTTTAGTGTTCACCACGTTACTTCCCGGGCTTAATTGGATATGTGTGCAAAATTTCTTGCAAATTGGCAAGAAATGTAGAGTTGTATACGGAACATACATAGCCTACTTGGTTGGCTTGGTTGCAAGACTCACACTTCTTTGTTGTTGTTGTTGTTGTTTTGTTTTATTATGTAAACATGTGAAAGCGGAACTCTCAAACTGTGAATATGTCACACTTCTTTTGTCACGCTTCAATTTTTTAAATCTTTTTTTATGTAAACAATTGACAGAAGACTCTCTAACTATGCCTCATTTCAAATTTCCGACTTTTCCCGTGGATTTTCCAAAAATTTTCTATCATACAAACCTTGTCCTGACAATTACGAACACAACAAAAAAGAAATCAGCCAAATAGGTCGAGCCGTTCTCAAGTGATGCGGCAACAACCCTTTTGTAAATTCATTTTTATTAATATAGAAGATTATTGTAACAGTTCTTTTACATACCTTTCACATTTGTCATTAACCTGGGTCGGGATTGAACCCATGATCTTGAGACAGAAAGCCAGTGTCATAAAGAGTGCGCCATCCAGGCCAACTAGGGTAAAAAGTTTCATCCACAGGTTAAATATATTGTTTTTAGGCTTGGTACCAATATTGGCGCGGTATGTTGAATATCAAAATTATTCTGTCTGAAGAAAGTTGATGGGACTTCTAAAGAAGCGTCTATAAGATAACAGAATGCGATTGCGGTTACGGATAAACAATACTGTACTGTACTATTATACTGTAGCTTAAAAGACCCAGCGTCGCCCAGGTTTTGTATATTGCTTGTAATTGGAAATTAACTTATGGGGGATTTTCAATTTTCAAACCCACTCAAACTATACCCTCAAAAAGCGCTAGATAGGCTATAGCTTTTCAATGATCACAGAGGACTTCCAATTATTTGCAACCCATTGTTTCTACCCAACAACAGAAGAAACAGAAGGTCCTGAAACTTAAAATTGTAATACCTTTACGGAATATTTTATTTCCCACTCTCGTGTTACCATAAAACCGTTTTGGGACTGAATTTAAAAAGAAATTTAATGTCACACTAACACTTCCTTCCCCAAAATCTCCCCAAGTGTATAGGATTAAAAGTGTTCCATTCTATTTTGTCTCCTTTTACATGATGGCTCACAATAAACACCCCTATTTCTCAACTAATATAAAGCCTACAGCGATGAATGACGTATCAGTGGATACGATATTTGCAAACTTTTGACATAACATACTCGCTACCCATCACTGACACAAACTCAGACTGAGATAACTGAACGCGCTCTCTCAGCAGTACGACCTCCTATTCAGTATCAAAATGTGAAGGGATAAAAATGACATTTTCCATACTCAGGGTAGAGAAAGTTATGCGATGCATCACATCCGATATTTATTTATGTGGATTTCATTCTCCATTATTGAATTACGGAAATGATTTCTATCATTAGCCTCTCTAATTATTTGTCAAAGCCCAGTACCATGCAACTTCTAAAGACCTGTATGAACATTGCAAACAATGGTGTTGTCATGAAAACTGAACATGCAGTGTGATCTG
The DNA here is from genome assembly GCA_964059195.1 of Ectobius pallidus. Classification (NCBI taxonomy): domain Eukaryota; kingdom Metazoa; phylum Arthropoda; class Insecta; order Blattodea; family Ectobiidae; genus Ectobius; species Ectobius pallidus. The sequence goes on from CAXKWD010000009.1 coordinate 54,423,012, forward strand.
CATTTGGTGAATTCAATGTAACATTTTAAGAAATGACAAAATTTTACAAAGGAAGGGGAGTCTGTTTGAATTTTAATGTTGCCTACGTTCCTTTCCTAGTTGAGGAGGGTACGTGTGCAACATTTCGTGCAAATTGCTTTATATATTAGAATATATTATATTGCTTTATACTATATTATATTATATATTTAGGTATGTTGGTATGTACGCGGATGTAGGTTGAGCACATTAAGAATTTATACAATCATAAAAGCAATCGTCAGGTGGTATCATAAATGGGGTATAAGTTTAAATTCAATTAGAAATATTTCAGTACAGTTTTCCACATAGCAATACCCTATAAATATTATATTTCTGGTATTATACAGTTTTTGAAGTGACGAATTTCTACGTCAGTAACAGTGCCCAAACAAAACGGCCATCCTGGAAGTTCTTATTGCCTTATAAATTGGGGTAGGGTTACATAGCAAAGGGATTGAGCAGTGATCGAACTTTCGCCCCCTATTTAAGTAAAATTGATGGCGGTGTAAAATACTATTATAAGAATATAATGTTTACCAAGCTTCTCCCTTAGGTCAGGGCAAGGTTCAGAAGCTAAACGAAGAGAAGAAAAGTGATGACAGGAGAATGTATGGTCCGCACGTGACTTCCCTCCTGAAGATGATGTATGCGGCACATCCCGTAATGTAAATTCGTACATGTCACGAATATATGTACTGCATACACCAGTCTTCTCTACGATTTATATACGTGTTTCATTATGGAAAAATGTCACGATACAAAGTGCGATTCAAACAAAAAAGATTCGCGAATGTAAATAGCCTATACCGTGATATACCAAAGCTTAAGTTAAAAAACACAATACATTATTCCTAAGGCTCTCATATTTTTACTCCATCTACTTTTAACCTATGTACTGTGTTGTGTTCCACCCTAAAATTTGGTTTTGAATTCAAAATTTGGTTTTGAATTTTCACGATTAAGGTTGCTTTCAGAAATGTGTATCTGTTTACGGAGTTTACGAATTGCGCGCAGAAGGGGGAAAATTTTTGAATCGCATGCCAAAGCTATCAAGGGGCTGTCTGAGTTGCGTGCCAAGAAGTTATCCAAAACATTTAAAATTTTACTTTACATTTTTAAGACTATTCTATACCATAACGCACTGTTCATTAATCTTAAACCTCAACAATGCACGTGGGGTCTGTGTGATCGCATTAAAACAAAAACCGCTGCTATTTTCTGGATATCGCCTTCATAGGTGGGTTATTGACACTGTCTGTACATCTATCTGTGAGATCTCACGTCCATGATTACCAGGGCCCGGATTCTAATGACATGTCATCTTTTTATTGATGCTGCATAGACATTGCCAACTTGTGGATAAATCCTTATCATGGCCTCCAGATTATAGAAATGCATTTTTACTAGGTCATTTTTTGTCATTTAATGCAATTTTATATTTTTAGGGCATTTATTTCAATTTTAGGTCATTATTTTGTCATTTTCATGTTATTTGCTTCCTTATTTAGTCATTTTCATGTATTTAAATTGTGTGTATTAACTTTTTTCGTTGCTAGCGGTGCTGTATTTGAAGTGTTGTTTGTTTAATGCAAGAAGGGAAAATTCGGCGTTAAAGTGTTGACATGTCTCAGTCGGAAGTCAGAATCAAAGAAACGACAAAATTTTGTATTATATTACTATTGTTATTAGATTGACTTGGCACCAGAGTCTGCCACCTGCTTGGATTTGAGAGTGAAAACTACTGTTTACCCTCAATAAACAACGATATAATCCGGCAGACCACAAAAGAATGTGCCGAATTTTGACTCACCAGTGCCTCAGTGCCAGTATAAATTTCCGTGAGAAAAGAACATTCACAACATTACAGTTATTTACAGTTTTTACAATGTAGACTACAAATTAGTCTATCACTTTGTGTGTACAATAATAATTTTTTTATAAATAAAATACAAGTTTTTAGGTCATATTTATAATTATTAAGTAATTTTCTTTAAAATTCAGGGTCATTTTTCAAACAATTTTAGGTCATCAGAATCCGGGCCCTGATGATTACGTACGTATTTTTCAGTTTACTATTTTGTGAATAACAATGCGTGAACGGCCAGACCATAAAAAAGAATTGTAAGGCTATGTGATGTCAGTTAAGCTGAAATTATATCGGTGAAAATTTTTAGTGGATATTTTGAGAAAACGACTGTATGACGTCTCATTTCTAAATAAAAATGATAAACTATTGCAATTTTGAACACAATCACTTATTATGGTAAACTGTGATTCATATAGGGATGATTATGTGGAGAAGTAGTGTAAGGTGTAAGACAATGAATGATAATAAAAGATTTGGAAAATAATGTTCTGTTATTTAAAAAAATTAACGATACTTACTTTAAAAACACGCCTCGTACATACATAGGCCTACGAGGAAAACAGAAAGACAGAGTCACTTAGATGACCAGTACACCGATAAAAATGAAATATTGACAGAAGTATTGTATAGATAAATATACATCTTTTTGTATGGAGATTCTTCCTATCAAATCTGAACCCAGACATGGAAGAAAAATATTCTAATTCAGCTTAAATATCTTTATATATTTTTTCAATATACGTAGGCTTCACAGACTGAAGTATGAGTTATCTTGGAGCCGTACAAAGAAGATATTTGAAAAAGAACAAGATATTATTGTTGGGTACAGAATTCAAGAGCTATGTATAGCATTATAATTTTAATAATGGCCCTAACGTTAGAAATTTTTCCGTATATAGGGTATTCATGCAGTTTCCAGGAAGCGCTGTGTACTTGGATTCATCACAGAAAAGGGTCTCGGTTTCCAACTGACGACGCAACGGTTAGGCAAACACATTGATCCTCCCACTGTGCTCTTCGTTACGAACCATGAGTAGAACATCTCCCATTGTTTGGTTCTGTACTTCAGCATCCTTTGCTCTTGCTGTGGTGATGTGCAGAATGGCAGCTGTACAGAGACAAGATAACATCCTTCATCCCAGTATAATATTTCTAATACGGCGTTAAGTTCTGTTCAAATCTGAACTTCCACGTAAACTTATATTCATCTACTATATCCCCTAAACACGAGCGTTGCTCATATAGGGGCATGTTTGGTTTTATTTGTTTTTACTTGTATTAAATATCTAATAATGATAATAATGTAATGTAAGTAAGTAATCTTAATACATGTTAGGGTGTCTGAAAAAAATGTACTAACACTTTGAATGAGTATAAAAACATGATTTATGAACATAGAGACACGTTTAAAGGCTTGAATTACAGAAGAGACATGTAATTAAAGAATCATGTTCGCAAATGTTCAAATTGATGACCATCATTATCCAGAAAAAGCTGATAACGCGATCCAATGGATTCGCAAACGTCATGACCCTTCATTTTGAATTTCGCGACACTGTCTTTCATTTTCCAATTTCATTGTTCTTGGTTTTGTGCGATAAACTCTGTCCTTGAGGTATCCCCATAAAAAGAAGTCCATTTGCGTGAGGTTTGGGAACGCGCAGGTATTCAATGCTACCCCTTCGTCCAATCCATGTGTTTGGATAAGCTGCATGGAGGTGAGCTCTTACATATCGATGGTAGTGTAAGCTGTAATCTGTACAACTGTAATTCAAGCCTTTAAACTTGTCTCTATGTTCATAAATAATGTTTTTATACTCATCCAAAGTGTTAGTACATTTTTTTGAGACACCCTATAAGATAATAAGAAATAGGCTATATAAATACTGTTAACACTCCGTGCACATGAATATTTCTCCTGTGTATGAACAAAACCTAATATTACTTGTCTTGTAAGCCTTTAAGCAATGTTCATGGAGCGAACCGACTTTCCTTAAATTATGTTTCGTGACCCCTCGTACTTCAACATTATTAACATGAGGTTTAATACCCCAATCACGACGAAGCTTTATAATAATCAGGGTTAGGACTTGATGCATAGCAAAACGACGTGTAAAGCACGCGTGAAAAAGTAATTAAAATAATAAGCTTAAAATATGTATTCAAAATTCTTATTACTTTCAGATTTCTTCTATTTAAAAATGTTTACCTACAGTTCGAGAACTGGAATTAGAACCTGCTTGTACCCAACAGTTACCTATAGTTACCTATCAAGCCTTGCTATTCAATAAAATATTAAGTCCCACTCAGATTTTATTCACAATAATATAATACATAATGCAAAATCCCATATCTAAATTTAAACAAAGCTTTTAAGCTGACATTTCATTTCCCGCCTTATCTCACCCCATATTCCATGCGAAGTCTTCATATAGAAGAGAGAAATGAATACGTGAATTTAAGTGATGGAAAATCGCTACGTATCGAGCAGCTTGTTAAATATTTATGCATCGAGTAACCAAGAAAGCATTCCATCTCAGGGGAGACAACTTATAAATTCAATCTTAGGGCAAGCCAGTTATAAATCATTGCTCAAAACGAGAAAATAGTCAGCGGATGACCTATTTCCAAAATTATTTATTCCACATTCATTTATGCTCTAATAGATATAAGTCATTATTATTCTGCACATTGAAAAATCATTTATTAAATACTGGTATGTATTTAATAAGACGAAGTGTTGTTCGTAGTGTGTGTGCGATACCCAGGCACATCTACGGCACGGAGATACATTTGACAATTCTAGCATTGGTGCACAGAGGGGGTCCGAATGCCGGATTATTAATTTTCCTTTTCGTTAAAGAGTTACGGCCGAAAAACTGTTTTAAAACGTGATTTTCTTTTGGCAACAGAACACGTCAAATTGTCAAGCGCTTAAATTTTGTTAGCTCTACTTGATTCATTTGCTTATAACGATCTCTATATCAACGAAAGGAAGTTTTTGTCTGTGTGTGCGCGCCATGCCCAAACAAATGTACAGGAGTATTAATAAATTTCATTTTTTCTTTCTTTGAGGGTTGAAGTATTAAGGAAATTAGTGATCAGTCTAAAATGATAAAACCCAAGAAGCAGCAAGCCGAATTTCTAATCAACGATTCTTATATAGAACTCTCTATAATTTAAACTCAGAAGAATATCACACTACTAGAGCAACAATTTTTATTGTTTATAAATCAACCAGGTATTTGTTTTAACATTGACTACTGCAATTAGCAGCTAAATAGACATTTTTACATTCTATAATAATCTGCTTTCAACAGATTAACATTCTATGACTACATACTACTTTTAATTGAAGCGCATAATAAGTATATGTTTTTAAATATAAATAGATTTTAATGAATTTGTAAATACTTACTGTGATAATGTAAATAGTATTTTAATTGACTGTGTAAATTTTAAGTTTATTAAGTTTTAAGTTTATTACAAATTAAAAAATACAAATTGATACAAAATTATTACAAATACAAATAATATACACACAATTTGTACAATTTGAAAAGAGTATTAGGCCTATTTGCCCCGCATGAGCATAGCTCGTGTTCTGGGTCATATATGTATTTTTTTCTTTTTAGCATGTGTATTTTTTTTAGCATAACTCATAACTCAAAACAGATTATATAATTCTAATAATAAATATCTGAAGCTAACTGCGGCTTTTTGGTTTTATCATTATTTGAGTGTATAAGGCGAAACATTAATAACTAATTTCCTTAACAAATGTACAGGAAGCAGAGATTTGAAATTTTTAACACAGCTGGGTGGAAGGAGGATCATGTTTATATGACTAAATGGAAAAACATTGATCGATTTGGACGTAACTCACAACGCGTGATTTTGGGGGGGGGGGGGCAGGGACTATGATCTGAGGTTCTTTTTCTCGGAAGCCGTACTCTAATCGTGAAATGCACCCCGAAGACAAATTTTTAGCTTTTTTATTAGTAATAGTTTCAAATATTTATGAATGATTAGATCTTTAATTTGTTTAATCCTTTCGTTTCGAATCTGTTTATGACAGCACACGGTTCTTTTAATAGTTTTAATTACCGGCATTTATTTACTACATCTTACAATATAATTAAAAATACAATTATATAATTCATGCCATATATTTAAAAGTGATTATAGTGTTAATTGCTTTGATGTTAAATAAATGGTTTTTAAAACATCTAGAGGTAGAAATAAATAACGCGGGCGAAGTCACGGGTACCTGTTAGTATGAGATACATGTATTTCCATCTGAAAACTGACAGAACAAGAACTTTTTATTTTTTTGCGCAAATGAACAACTACTGTGATAGCTATAATGAAATATGTCCAAGAACTATAATTGTAAAAAATAATAAAGCTACGAGGTAACAGACTTCAACGTATATTGACTATTTTATTTTACTAAAATTAGGAAGGTCTTTAATTAAAGCATATATGAAGAGGAAATATGAAATTTATCTCAAGAACTGAAAAACGTTATCCTTTAAACTAATCCATTTCTATTTTTAATTCAGTGTATCTTTAGAAAATATTGATTAAATATTCAATTGAAACTTCATTACTATTTTTTTAAGAATCATTGACTATATTCAAGAGAGGAACTTGTATTTTAGAAAACAATAATAATATTTTAGATTTGCAAATTCACCTCAAGTTACATCAATGAAATGTTTTCATATTACTTCACATTACCACTTCACAAAATTCAATATTATTTCAATTGAGTAAATTGTACAGTTAAAAATATTGAGAATATTTCCCATAAGTAAATTGTGCTTCAGAAAACCCAATTGTGTGTGTTTATTTTTCTTTCTTTCTTTCTTCTTCTTCTTCTTTTTTTTTTTTTTTCTAAGTGGTGTTTCATAAATCTCAAATCTCAGATTAGTGAACAGAACTAAAGAGACATAAATTATAACAATTTCTATATTAGTAGCATGCACTTCAAAAAATCAATTATATTCCATATTAGAACCTTATACTCCAGAAAACTCAATTATATTTCAGAATGGTAAGTTGTACTTCAGAGAACTCAATTAAATTTCAGATTAGTAAGTAATACTTCATAAAGAAATTATATTTGAGATGATTGGATTCTAGTCCTGGATAATAGAGTGAGGTAGAAATCAGTAGAGATTGATTGATGTTTCCATTCTTTCCGTAACATATTTAGTTTTGTTTTTATTTGTTATCTATTCATTATCAACTCTGTTTTGAGGAACTTCAAACTGTCATTTTTAAATAGCACTCTCCCTTTTAGTCAATAATCTATAATTGCTTAAATTGGTCACCTTAGCATTTGCTTTCATATCTACTGCTTGAAACATGCAAAACAATGCTATGTTTAACAAAAACCAATAATTTTCCACATATTTTCATAAAAATTACAAATTTCTTCTTTTGCATAACCCTCGCTTATAGTATGCGTTGCCGTATAAAAATATATATAATACCGTTTGCACAGAACTTTCCTCAACCTTAACATTGCGTCTTCCTGGCCAGATGACGCCTGAAACTTACGACTAGAAAACCCGCATAGCATATTTGTAACAGTAGAGCAATAGGTGAATTAATCATGCATGCCTGCAACTTACTTAAATGTAAATTTATTTCTATCAAGTTAATGTATTATGTGTAATTTAAAATCTTTACGTGGTATGAAAAAAACGAAAGGCATATCTATAATCTACATGAAAAGTTGCGCTAGAAAAGTATAACTTTATCTCTGCAGATTAAAATTTGTTTTATTTTGTAAACAGTGTTAGTTGCATGGACTTCAGAAAACTTTAATTATATTTCACATTAGTAGATCAGAAAGTTGATCATATTTCAGAATCGTAGTAACTCAGTTTTCGCATTAGTAAGTAATACTTCAGAATCCAATAATACTCCAGAGTAATGGATTATGCTTCAGAATATCAGTCATTTCAGAAAACTCAATTATATTTCAGATTAGTAATTTGTGCTTCATAAAACATGAATTACATTTCGAATCAGCAATGCTGTACTTCAAAAGTATGAACTTAGGCACCCAGTACAATAGATAGATTTTGAGATTTTAGTATTTTTGTATGGTCCTGACATTTTGTGGATCATGTGGCAAACCATTATCGTTATGCTTTAGTCTCAAGTGTGTACAATACACAAAAAGTTTATCCCAGTTTAGCTTACCTCTTTTCACTTTCATATGGGCTCAAAGTACTGAATGAGTTTTCAGGTGTTATGTATTTGAGTATGAACTATCATTTAAAAAACCCATAAAATTATGTAAAAACTTTGTTTCTATGATTTCTTTGGGTCTTTCTGGATTTTTGCACCTCGATTATATTTCGGTTGTACTTCAAAAAAACATTAATTATATTTAAGTCTAGTATTTTATTTTATAATACCATTTATCTTTTAAACTATTAACTTTTATATCAGAAAAAAATTGTTACATTTCAGAAAACGCACATTTGATTTTGGTTTAATGTATTTTTACGCACTGCAGGTACACTAATTGTGCGAACTGGATACAAACCTAATTTGTTCGTGCATTAAACAGGGGTTCATTTTTGACACACAAACAATGATTTCTTATTTACAAGATACATACTTAAATTAAATTGACTATTTAGCTCATGAATCGGTGACTAATCCAGTATAAGAATTTTTGGAATTTCAACCAATCGCAAGTGTCTATCGTTATAATTTTATCGTTTTATTTTTATAATTTTCCTTTTATCGCACCTACATGCAATTGTTTTGATGTAAATTCACAAGGACTGAACACTGACACATCTTCATACGAGTAGCTTCTTTCATAAAAAAAAATAATCATAAGCTGCATATGAACAAACGAAGATATGAAACAAATATTTAATATTATATTTATTTATTTATTTATTTAATACTTTAATACTTATTGGCCCTTGTCCTGGATTCAGATCAGAGGCCTCTAAATGCGCTACGCAATTTGCAACTTACTAATTTATAATTGAATAGGCTATCTAAATTGTTTATAACTTAATCTAAAGAAAGAGATAAAAAAGTTTAACATTTGAAGAAAAACAAAACATTGATAACGACAAAACATTGATAACACTTTAAAATTATATGTGTGGTGAAGTACTTTACATCTCGTAAATTAATAAAAACAATACTAATAAGATGATATTATTAGTTATAACAAGGAGGTTCGTCGCTGATGAAAATTCGTACCAAGCGCGACTATCGTCGATGGCTTAAAGATATAAACTATCTCGCTTACATTGAAATAAATAGCGATGTGTTCTATTAATTTTTCTTGCTTAAATAATATTCATTACCTACTTAATTCTGTGGGCATTCGTTAAATAGAGACAATAAATATAACTCAAGGTTCGGATTCGCTAAAGATAAATTCTTTTAACAATAAAATCTGGTCCTTTCGTTACATTGCAAATGACAAATCCAATATAATACATACACATATGCATTCCGCACCACAAGAATGTTCTCTATTCTTGCACAGACCTTTATTAGTGCATGTCAAAATACATTATTGCACACTGTGTAAAAATAAGATTCCTTCATAAGCGATAATTATCTAATGAACTAGGGTACCGGTACGTCACTGTTTGTTACTGTTTCCGCCTTTATTTTCGATCCATTCTTTTTATTAGAAGATTATATCGCTTAAACCTTAATGATCACCGTTCCACCATATTGGATAACATACATAATTCTCTATAGAGGTGATTGCTGATCATGGTTTTCATAAAACATCTCTCGTTTATTTACAAGCAAGATAATTCTACTAATATTCTTATACGGTTTTCCCAACTAATTAAAAGGCTCATCCATTCAACGTTCCTCTATATTCTATTCGCATTCTTATAGCATAATCTTCTCCCAACAGAGAATGACCAAAGGTTTATGTTATACTTATTTACGATGAAAGACCGTTATAAAGAACTTAACAGGTAAGCACGAAGTTAACAAAACGAGCGCTAGGGAGCCTGTTAAGTTCTTACAATGATCGAATATCGCACGGCATTTTATGTTGTTTTGAATCGTATATTTTAAAAGTAAAATAATTTTTGTTCGCTTGTGCTTAGAATAGGCCTAGTAATAAAAACCTCTTTTGTACTTTCGTGTGTAGCGGAATTCAGGCTCTTTTGGTTGGCAACAATTAGTTTGGAAACAAATGAAAATAGCTTCTATATTTGCTGAAAATACTAAATGGTGACATATTCCTAAAGAACATTATATCTCTCTTGTAGGCTAGTTACAAAATAGGAAAATAACAAACTAATCTCAATAAATCCCTTGCCATAACAGGGAATTGCAGACTTTTAATGAATGGGGAGATTTTATTGTACTCGTAATAAGTCATTGCATAGAATAGAGGGTTATAAGATGGAAAGTATAACATTTACATTTGGTTTCATAATTAACATAAGGTAAAGGTAAAGTTATCCCTATTCAGGCCATGGAGGCCCAGAGGGTTCCAGGAGGTTGAGGCTCCCAGATTTTGGGCATTCGGCACGTGAAGGTGGTAAGGTTGTCTGCCTTACGCACCGGCCGCCTTTACCCCAGGAATGCTCCTGGTACTCATTTCTGTTAGAGGCTAAGTCGACCCCAGGGCCATAGTGCCACCAGAAGGATTAGGCCAATTGAAAAACTCCAACGACCTCATCGGGAATCGAACCCGCGACCTTCCGGTTGGTAGCGCAGCGCCTCAACCACTACGCTACGGCGTACCCCTTCATAATTAACATGGCGTTACGAAACACTAATCAAACGAATCGAAGGGTGCATTAAGCAGAATACTAAACTCCCTGGCGCTACATCTCGAAGGGACTAGGCCTACCATCCGACTGCTACGTCACCTACCATAGACAGATGGCAGGATTGGGGGAATGTGGTCACCATGCATTACGTGGAATGGGGCAAGTATAACTTTACTCTTACTACAAACAATTGTAGATGGTTTCATATTAGACAATTTTTAGATTTTGGTTGTTCCACAAATAAGAAACAAATAATTTTCGCAGAACTTTAAGAACTTTTAGATTTATGTTTTGACGCAGATAACTCAATTTGGTTTAAAAAGTGACTCAGCACCTTTTTACATAATATAACTTCTAGTGTCTTCTCTTCAGCTGGCTGAAGTCAAAATTCTCATTCAACCTAAAAGCAGGAATGAGTAATGCACATTCCTTGTTTAAAGAGTCCCATAAAGAATAGGATTGCATCTCTGGAGATTTGCCGGTGCTGTCATCACGCGTTAGTTCTCCCAAGCTTCAGTGAAAATATATTTTACGTGAATATCGAAGAGAAGAGAATATTTTCGTATCAATAGTATCCGTTCGCTGTTTTCAGAAGAAATCTGAGAACCATACCATTCTTGTCTGAAGAATTGAATGTGTCATGGAAATTATTTTAACATATGCAGTGACATTCCTGTGATTCCTTGCATCTGAGAGGCAATTCCCATTTCGATAGGCTAGATTCAGAATTTGTGATTTCAGAAGAAGACTTGAACATTTATTTACAATGCAAGTTTTAAAAGGGAGGTTTATTTTGTGATAAGGAAGCTTGCGAAACAAACCTGAAGAACAAGAAATCTTACAATTAAAATAAATTAAATGTAAAAAACTTCGGTTAGGCTATAATAAATTTATCAATGAAGAAATCTACAATATTTTGGTATAGGGAAATTTGTCCTGGACAGTAATCAAACTCTAGCTTCCATGGAAATGAGAATGTTCAATGGGAATTTATTGTCTTGGACCCAGTGAACTAAGTAGAAAATCCACGCCAAATATAAAATTGTCTAAAAAAAAATATAATAAAACCATTTCACTCAGGGTATACACTGGCGATGGAGATCACCTTTGAAGATGAAGGCAGTGTGATCCTCTGAAACATCGAGAAAAATATTCACCTTTATACCTAGCTGACTACTCCAGAGACATTCACTCATCAAAATATAGTTACTAAAAAATTCAAAGAAGTAGAGAATTGGAATAGTACCCAAGCAAGTTAAAGAAAACACAACGCACACAATGTTTAAAATGTCAGGAAGATTATAGCAGATAAAGAAATCGACTGATGGAAGTTTTTAAAGAAGATGGGTTTACAGAACTTGTGAAGAAATTAAAGGTAAAGTAACCTCTATACAGGCCATGGAGACCCAGAGGGTTCCAGGAGGATGAGGCTCCCAGATTTTGGACATTCGGCATGTGAAGGTAGTAAGGTTGTCAGCCTTACGCACCGGCCGCTTTTACCCCTAGGATTGCTCCAGGTACTCATTTCTGTTGGAGGCTGAGTCGACCACCAGAGGGATTAGGCCAATTGAAAAATCTCAACGACCTCATCGGGGATCGAACCCGCGACCTTCCGGTTTGTAGCGCAGCGCATCAACCACTGCGCTACGGCGTACCCCGAAGAAATTAATAACACTAAAATTAATTAGTTTATAATTTTACAAGGAGTATTAGTGTATAATTGAGTTTAAAATGTTTTACCAACATGTAGTATCATGTACTACTAACGACTGCGTGTTCATAGACCTACGTATCCTGAGTAAAGCGGTCAGCAGGAAGTAGACAAAAATTGTACGTTGTTTCTACTATCGAAAGTGCGCTTATGACACTTAAGGACTAAGATCTTATGCACATTTAACTGAAAAAGGTGTAATGTGCGCTTTTAACGACTAGACTTTTCATCATTTACAAAAGATAATTAATGTCAGATTTATCCGCACAAATAATTCAATAGGGGAGAAAACATTTTTCTCACAAGTTTCCATATTTATAACAACTGAAATTAGTTTATTGCTTTTTGGTACCTTTACTACCACCTCGGCCATTAACCGATTTTATAATAATGATAGTCCTTTCACACACCCCTGAATACCTCTCTGCCAGTAATTAACATTTCATCGTAATCACATTAGGGCCTAATGGTAATTATGAAATATTGATTGGACTCAATCAAACTATCCGCAGATTATACTAAGCTTGTGATTGATCCTGCTAGGTTTCAAGATCATTGAAGTGGACGATATGAAATCACAATTTAGGTATTATTATTATATTATCAGCACACATACCTTCTAGCTGCTTGTTTAAAATTAATTCCCATATATACCTGTTAGTACAAAAATATAATAATTACAAAAACCGTGTTTCGATTTGCAGAAATATTTTTAATACATCGTAAGGAAGTCGGGCTTATTAATATAAAACAAAATAATAGTGAATAAATTCAATTTTTAAACTTATTTTTGTAAAATATACTTACCAATTTTGTAGTTATGTCTTACTAGTTTAGGCTCGGACCGGAGACTCGGGTTCGCTCCCTCCTCGGATTTTTTTTTTGAGTTAGGGAGGTGTGAAAGGGGGTGCACTCAGCCTCGTGATACACACCGAGGAGCTACTTGATTGAGAAGTAGCGGCTCCGGTCACGGAAACCATCATTAACGGCCGTGGGTGTCGGCACGCTGACCGTATGCCCCCAAAGCTGCCATCTGCCTACGGTAGATGACACAGTGGTCGGATTGTAGGCCTAGTCCCTTCAGGAACGTAGCGCCATGGAGTTTAATTTTTTTAAAGTTTTAGTTCAGACTCGATCAACGCGTAACATTCGTATTTTTTATTCACAGTAAGGCAAGGTGATTGCTTAAAATAAGTTTTAAATACAAATACAATATAATTAATTGCTGTATTCCAGGTTTCAGAAAAAAAAAACAAATTCATATTTTGGCTGTTTTCGTTTGTATCAGAATCTTAAACAAAAATAATGAATATTAGCGTACCATCATAATTTATATCAGAATAAAACCAGAGGAATTATTATTTTTTTAAAAAAATAGTTCAACAAATAATATTTTTAAATTAAATCTAATTTATGTGAAAGTGGAACTCAAGTCGACTCGTTTATAAAAGACATTTCAGGATATCCATACTGTGCCAGAAAATTAAAGATTTCAAGTTCATTATTTCACTACCAAATTTTAAGTTGGGAAGTAATTGGGCTGTTTTTTGTGCCCGTAGAGTGATCACTAAATTTACTTATCTACGCGGCTTTTTATAGACTACAATCCAACGTCTAAATACTCTTATGAAGAGAAATACACTATTTTAAAAATTGCCATATTTAAAAGTATGCTATTTGAACACTTTATCATCAGGAAACACAGCTTATATGCAGTGTCCCCGGCACAAAATTCTTTTATAGTACACGCTCTCTAAAACAGCTGCTTATCGGACTGGTAACACGCCGAAAAATTGCATTTTAGCAACCAAGGTCGCTAAAATTGCATAAAAGTGCATTCAAAATGCACTTTTATCGGCCTTGTCCTTTAAAGTCGTCATGGCAAGCTATAAACAAAACCAAGATGGCATTGACCAGTCACACCAACTTTAACATGGATTTACGCATATAACTGGTCATAAAACAACAAATTTAAGCCAACACGTTTCTTTATGATAATCAGAAACTTTACCAGGATTTTTCGCAAAACACGGTATCCCACTTCATCATATGACAACAAATATAAGCCAACAACTTTTCACATTTTGGTTCACATGAAAAACATTCCTTACCATGGAAGCAACAGCATTTAAATGCCGTAATATATCCCTTCTCATAGTCTACTTCTGCCGTGAAGTTGCTGGCAGCAGCTCCAATTCAATGTTTCTGGCTTGGATTGAAATTTCCTCGGTATTCTCATTTATATTTTCACAAGCTTTTCATAAATACTAGTTGGTATGCAATATTGTTTACAAACAAGGGACTCATATATTATGCATCTATACTATTATACCACATTTGGTATTGGTACGTACGGTCATTGTTGTTTTATGATCTAGACGGCCATGAGAGAACTTTAACAAATGGCTGACTGACTTTCATTATAATTAATTATACGGTATTTTTGTTTTATTTCATATAATTTATAGAACTTTTACTAAAAAATATTGTATGCACCACGTACGCAAAAACTTTAGCGGACTCATACAGTATTTCTATACTAGATTCGTCCGCTAAAGCGTTATTTTGCATTATTGATACATAAGTAGCTATTAGATTCATTCTCTGCATTCAAACTGCATTCAAAATGCAGTTTTATCGACCTTGTACTTTAAAGTCGTCATGGCAATCTATAAACAAAATCCAGATGGCATTGATCAGTCACACCAACTTTAACATGGATTTAATCATATAATTGGTCACAAAACAACATATTTAAGCCAACATGTTTCTGTATGATAATCAGAAACTTTACCAGGGTTTTTCGCAAAACAGGGTAGCCTATTTCATCACATAACAACAAATATAAGCCAAAATTTTTTCACATCTTCGTTCACATTGCTTACCATGGCGGATGCACCAACATTTAATTGCAATATATTCCTTCTCATAATCTATTGCTGACGTGATGTTGCTGGCACCAGCTTCAATTCAATGTAACTGGCTTGGATTGAAACTTACTCTGGATCATCTCTATGTATATAAAAGGCTTTGTCCTGACTGACTGACTGATAGGAATCAACGTAGAGCCTAAACTATAATAGGTAGATACTTGGAATTTTGACAGTACCTTCATTTCATAATGTAGGTGCTCACTAAGAAATGATTTTGAAAAATTTTGATTTTAAATGCCAAAAATCAAATGTTTTTGAGAATACTTAATCCCTTTTTACACAGAATAATCAAATCCAAATCACAGAAAACAGGATTGTTGCAAGTGGTATCAGATGGGTTTGGAATTAAATGAAATGGAAGCTTGACAAATTAGAGAAGATATTAATATAGTTCATGTTATAAATAAATATTAAAGAATGAAATACACGAAAATAATGCAGTCACATAACTTTCTCTAAACTGAACCTAGAGAAAACAATACGAGGTAAGGTAATATGAGAAGTATGAAAGTGATATTGCATTTCTGTTTAATTTCATTCCCAAAACGGTTTTATGGTAACATGAGAGTAGGAAATAAAAATTCTCTGCCACGATAATACAATTTTATGTTACCGGAATATCTGTTTCTTCTTATTTGAACTCCTACCAGGCTTGCTGTGTACTGTACAAGCGATGGGATGCAGTAGCGGCTCGTGGCTCAAAACGAGAGTGTGCTGCAAATACCATTTCATACAGCAAACTTAAAATATCGAGCTACTTGATAGAGAAGTAGCGGCTCCGGTCATGGAAACCACCATTAACGGCCGTGGGTGTCGGCATGCTGACCACATGCCCCCAATCCTGCCATCTGTCTATAGGTAGATGGCGCAGTGGTCGGGTGGTAGGCCTTGTCCCCTCGGGGATGTCGCGCCACGGAGTTTAGTTTAGGCTTACTTAAATAATTACTGTCTCAGAGTTAAGTCCATGGGACGTTCCTTCTTACTACAGAAGTTATCGATGACTTTCGTGTTGAATCCATCCATGTTTGCAACCATCTTTTTCGCTATGGAAAGCATTGCAAGAGCTGTAAGACGTTCTTGTGATGGTATTCCCTAGGAGTGTCTTTATCCTTTTCAGGGTAGAAAAGCATCTTTCTGGTTCTGCTGTGGTAATAGGAGTGGTGACTATAATCCTGAGAAGCTTTGTTATTTCGGAGAATGTTCCTACCAAATTGTTTTTAATCATAGTAGTGGAACAGCTCCATCAATTTTCCTGTAATCATTTCTTTCATACAAAACACTCAGTTCGGTTTTCAATCTGTTCTAGTGGCTGAAACCAGAACTACAGTTTCAACTATATTCCAATAGATGTCGCGTCAAGTGTCGTTTTGTGTCTATATCTGTGGCGAGATCACAGCGCTCCGGTGTTAAAATCTCGTGAACGCAATTCAGCGGCAGCCCGTTCTGTACGTTGAAACCAGTTTACACGCCAATGGCAAGCTTAAGCATCCCTACAAGAGAAGAGCTGTTTTCAACATGCATTCACGAAGCGGGAAAGATAATATTCACATTACCGACTTCCATTCTCCAACGTCAGCTAAGGAATTCTCGCGTGGACGCGCCAAGTTCAAAATCTAAGTAAAAGAAAGTATAGTATTGCGTTTGAAAATAACATTATACGACGAGCAGAAAAGAAGCTATGTGCTGTAGCACTGCAGCACTATAGGAGAAACCGCCACTGATGGGATGCAAAATTCTACATCCTCTATGAGGCATAAAAAGCTATATCAAACGTTTTCTGAGGGAATAGTTTGAGTGTGATAAGTAGTTCTTCGTATTTCAAATTCTAAATACCTATATAATGACCTGGAATTTAAAAATCGAATGTCCTTCATAAGATAATTTCCAATTAGAAAATAAAAAACCCGGGCGACGCCGGGTCTTTTAAGCTAGAGCTTAAAGTAAAAACAAAACGTTGTTGGAGAAAACAATCGACTATTTCCAGGGAAACATAAAGCTACGCCAAAAAATTCAAAGGATTGAGGAGATATAATTAATTTATGAAACAAATTTAAATAAGTCTAAACAGATATATAGATTCAGAAATTACCAAAAGAGAATAAATGCTTATGCCCCAACGTTGGAAATAACTTCTTCGAGAAACTCATTGACCATACACCGAAAATGCTGTGAGTACAGAAGTAAAGACGTAAAGAAATGACATCATCCTGATCATGCCTAACATAGGAATCAAGCCCATTATGGAGGTCTGCAGGACAGTACACCTACACAGGAAATGCTGTGAGTAGCGATATTTCGTGAGCAAGCGAGAGTAAATGTAAAATATCCTTCCTTATTTATTGTAGGACTAGTCCTACATGTGAATTCTATTTAACTATTATTAATCCTAAGCGAACGTTAAATTTAAAATAATGAGCAATAAAATTAATCAACATCTTCCGTGCTTCTTTTACCTGCAGGTCCCCTTACGGGAACACCAGGGGTCGCTCGCGAACCTGAGGAATACCTTGTAAATTGATGTGAACTTTCTTCAGGACGATCGATGGGAATGGGATCAACAAAGTATGGTCTAGGACTTCACATAGAAAATAATGAGAAGTACTCCGGAAACACTCAACGCTTCATCAGTGGACATTAATCCAAAGTATGGAAGAGGAAGTGTCTGCGAATTTTAATTTATCTGTAATTTTAATTGAGAAATAATAATTAAAACTTATAATAGGACCAAAGACCACCTCTTAGACGACGATATCGAAGATGCTTTCTATCTTGTATTACCGAAGGTACTATTGTTTCGGCTCATGTTCATCATGGCAATTCCTTCTTCTACCTTTCAGGGTCAAAATTTAATTAAATCATCCGATATTTGATAAAAATAAAATTATAATTAGGTTTAAATCGATGTCTAAGAGTATAAGTCTTTGGTGAATCGCTTCTCTGTTCAAACAGAGAAGCGATAACGGAGCCTAATGTCTGTTATTCCTTTACAATCTGATATTTCGTGAAATATGTCCGTTATTTTTTAACCGTCATAGTAAATTGTAAAGGAATATCAGAAAATCCTATCCTTCACGTCCCCGTTCGTAGGCTCTGGAAATGCAGTGGAATCACATTTCGAATTTGACTGCAGCCAAGAAGGAAGGGTGCATTCACACTGATAACTTATTAAATTTATTTTCAGCTAGGGAAATGTTAGAGATAAATACAGGCCGGGCTAATGCAAAAACTATATTTTATTCAAGTAGGGCCAATGCGTCATTACAATACGGACACTCTATTGATTCGAAACTTGTATCTGTGGGAGTTAAGATATCTCTTACAGTTATCACTAAACAATATATTCTTTCCTACGATTTTTATGGAATGTAGTTCATTATCAAGAATACCTTGTTGAGATAAAAGTAATATTCAAGTTATTTTGAGTATCTGTTTCATCAGGTCGGTGGATAATTTATATACTTCTTGAACAGTAATGCTGAAAGAGCCCTCCCCGGGTTCAGGACTGGGTAGGTTAAGTCTTAGGTTAGATAATGCACATTGTGCGCGATTCCTTAATTATTAATCTTGAAGTACTTGTAAACTAGATCGGGAATCGGCATGGAGAAGAAAGCATTCACCGTGTTTTTCTTCTCGATACGTGCACTTTCTCGATGGCTTTTAATTCCCAGGATCAGGCAGAACTAACAGAAGGTAGTGTGTAAAACATTGTAAGATCTGGATGGATCATGGCACATACACAGCCACGTTCAGTTCGAGATCCATCCGTGTATACATGAGTATAGGCCGAATACTGATCCCATTGTTCTGCATAGTAAGCTGATATGTGAAAAAAATATGACTGAGCTGTTTAGACTAACAGCTGAGGTTCATATTAATTTCAGGTTACTCTGTCCTCCATGGCGGAAAGGTATACTTTGGTTGTGTGTAGAGACAGCAGGTCTGGGTGAAGCTGCGACTTTCATGGCATATGAAATTATAAAGTAAAGTGAAGTAAAGTGATCCCTATACAAGCCATGGAGGCCCAGAGGGTTTCAGGAGGTTGAGGCTACCAGATATTGGACATTCGGAACGTGAAGGTGGTAAGGTTGTTAGCCTTACGCATCGACCGCCTTTACCCCCAGGATTACTCCTGGTATTCATTTCTGTTAGAGGCTGAGTCGACCCGAGGGCCATTGTGCCAATAGAAGGATTAGGCCAATTGAAAAAACTCCAACGACCTCATCGGGAATCGAAACCGCGACCTTCTAGTCATTTATATTCTCACAAGCTTTTCATAAATACTAGTTGGTATGCAATATTGTTTACAATCAAGTGACTCATATTAGGTATTATGCATCTATACCACATTTGGTATTGGTACGTACGCAGTCCTGGATTTGTCAATAGGCCATATAGGCCGCGGCCTAGGGACGGCAGATTTAAGAAGGCGCTCACTTATTTAAATTTTACGACTAATTAATTCGTTTATTTCATTTTTCAGTACCTACGTAACCTATGTTTAAATACTTAAAATTGTTTATTGCCTCATAAAGACCTACAAATGAGTGATTATGATAAGTGGGTACTTCTAGGAAGGAGGAAGGGGCGGTGAATATAAAGTGGCCTATTCTTATGAAAAGTATAAATCCGACACTGTACGTACGGTCATTGCTGTTTTATGATCCAGAAGGCTGTGAGAATAAGACTTTAACAAATGACTGACTATCTTCCATTATAATTAATTACACGGTATTTTTGTTTCCTTTCATATAATTTAGAGAGCTTTTACTAAAACATATTGTATGCACCACGTACGCAAAAACTTTAGCGGACTCATCCAGTATTTCAGCCTCGGCTTTCGCCTAGGCCGCTATACTAGATCCGTCCGCTAAAGCGTTATTTTGCGTACTTGATACATAAACAGATCTTTTAAGCACCCAACATAACATGAAGGAGACCCTTTACAAGGTAGGAGAGGCAAGAAGAAATGATCGATGATAGTCGAAACCATATCTTTGTTGGTTTTACTTCACTGAGACTTTGTGGCTTATTCACAAACGCTATTTCCGATATGACAGCAATTCAAGGATGAGTAGGGTTACAACTGGAAATGAAGTACAAATAATAGAAAAATAAAATAAAATAAAAATTAACTGTCGACTAAAATCAAGAAATGCTTGTTTTTATGCAATTCAGAAACTTTTACCTTCTCGTCTTCTGTCCAGAAATCTAAAAATAAAAATGTTCTGTTTATAAGACAACTTCTGCTGTTGTGTTATAGGGAAGTGAGACATGGTCCCTTACTCTTCAGGAACAACTTAATCTGAGAGTGTTCGAAAACAGGGTGCTTAGGAAAATATAAGAGAGATGAAAACGGGGACTTGAGAATACTGCATAATGACGAGCTTCATGACCTGTACTCTTCAGCTACTATAATAAGGGGAATTAAATCACAGAGGATGAAATGGGTTGGACATGTTGCGCGCATGGGGGGAAGACTTCTTAAAATTATTGACGGGGAGACCAAAAGGGAAAATACCACTTGGAAGACCTAGACGTAGATGAGAGGACAATATTAGAATAGATTAAAGGGAAGTAGGGTTTGTGATGGATAACTGGATGCAGTTAGCACAGAATAGGGTTGAATGGTGGTATGGCAATGAACCTCCGGGTTCCAGAGGCAAACAAAATGCGAAGTCCTGTGTTACCGGGCTTTTATTTGGCTGATTTCGTTTCAGCTAACAGAAAAAGTTCTTGTATAAAATTCTTTTAATTATATTTCTGAGAAAAAGTTGTTCCAATTGGTGGTGTATGGAGTTCGGTAAATCAATAAAATGGCCATTTCAAGCTGCGCTGAGTAACAGTGATACATTAGCTTGGGAAAAGGAGGATATCCTGAGGATAAATCACGAAGTAATTGTAGTTCTGTCGCAGAGAGGAGGAACAAATTGTTTCAGAGTAGAAACATCGGTAGTAAGGAGAGCAGATAAGTCTTTAAGTGCCCTTATACAGAGATAGCCTATCATTTCCTTGCTCCGAAGAATTTGATTTATGTGATCTGAACAGCAAAGAGGCGCTTTCCAGTTTTATTTAAGAAATTGGACAGATTACTTGCTGAACAGTGCATTAACTGACAGGCATGACTAATATTTAGTCTATAGGCCTATGGCTCCAAAGTGAGATAAACCAAATGTTATACGCGTTGAATTTTCTAATACCTTAGGGGGGGGGCTATTCTTCTTTATTTGGTACAAACTGTGAAAACGTAAAATTTTAAATTCGTCATTGCCTCTAATGCTTTGGTATTATACATTTTCCTGGTGATTACACAAGACTTCTGTATCACTAATAGGCCTAATGGTTTTAAATACAAATTTTTTTAATTATCAATTATTATACATACATCATTTCTTAGGATCCTGCCCCTATAGTGAGACTTTACGTATACATAGGAACAATATCCTAAGATCGAAATTAGCCATTGCTCTCAGAAAGAGGAATTACACAATGCATGAATTAGTCCACGGAATCTCAGCCGATGGGAGTAACAGGCTAATTGGGATCGTTGCTTTTAAAGATCCTCCCTGTTCGGAATGATATTATTCGTTGATCTCACAATACGTAGGCTATGGAAGATCACCATGACCAAGCAGAAGAAGTCTATGAAAAAAAGATAAACATTTTATACACCTACAGTGCCTTATTACATTGAGAAATACAAATTAAAATCGCAGTACCGGTACATCGATTGATGTTTGGGGCACGGGGTTCTAATCTCCATTTTACGGCCTCATTCTGCAAACGCCTGGGCTCAGCAATGAGGAGATAACGGAGTTGTCTATCAGCACCCTTAAAGACTCTATTAAAATCTTAAACTTCGCTTCTATGGAGCGTAATACTGAAACATTCTATTAATCTAATTTATTGTCTTATTGTATTTTATATGTACGATTTCTGTTTTTCTTGTTTGTTAAGCTTTGTCTTTCGCAACGTCTGAAGGGGGAATAGCAATTCTAAATAAATAAAAAATAAAAAATGGCGTGTGCAAAACTAATGCAAAGAAAATCTGCTTTGTTCATAGCTCATACAATTTCTTCTTCTTCTTTCCTTAGGCCAGTAGCACGTTCTTCCCTAACCTCATCTTTTTCTTGGACGACCCGGAATCCTTCGTCCCTCTGGTTGATTCTCTCGCTGAATTAGCCGACCATTCTGAATTAATTCTTTCTACATGTCGTTTATCTTAGTGTTTCCTCTTTCTAACTAGTCTTCAATCTGTTGTACTCCCCATTATTTTCTTTTACCTCTATTTCTTGCCTTGTCCATTAATTCCTGTGATGTTCCTTAATACCATACTTTCATCTGGGCTACCTGCATAATTTTCTCCGTCTTTGTTGTCTCTACTCTGGTTTCGGTTGCATATGTCATTAAAGGTCCGAAAGTGGCTTCATGGAGTGATAGAAGCAAAATACAATTTTCATTATTTTAAAATGACGTTAGCTTTATTTTATTCAAAGCCCTCACATATGAAAATGAAATCTTTCAGATTTTAGTCATGATGTATAAGTTGTACTATTATTAACGAATTTCATATTAGTAATTCTCCCAGGATTTGGGATAATTTCCCACATAATTTATCATGTAAGTGGGGAACAAAAGGATTTGGAAATTTAAGAATAATCTTTGCCACACTAGCAATTGGTTTACTGAGATTCGTCGAATGAGACACGCATTTTTAAATTTTAGGACTTTTCATTCTTAAACCGAACTTATGTAGAATTATTTACAAATATAATAAATGAATTTATATAGCCTATTATAAATACTACATGAATCTAATATGCTATGAGAGCTTAAGAAACAGTAGAATGTTTTTGGCTTTTCTGAAAAAAGTAATAGTTTGTAGCACTAAGCCCTAGATAGCATATTATGTTATATAATTACAGCATATAATGTATAACAGGTGTTATTTTATTCATTTAATTTCTATAAACCATGTACATATATAAGTGTATGTATATGTGTTGTATGTATGTACATGTATATTTGTAGATATATTATATATATTATGTTGCATTAGCTGGTACTGATTGTAAATTGTATAATTGTGTTCTCTTTATTACAGGGTTTAACTTTGTGACAAAGTCAAGCGATTTCAACTAACATAAAATCAATTCGTAAAGCTAAGATTTGTAATATGTATCCTGATAATGAAAATGTTACTATCAAACATTCACAAGAAGCACGAAATTAAATGATTTCATACCGCATTAAGAACACGCTTACACATTGCTTACTTTATTGATAGCCGAATAACCTATTCCATTCTCTACAGGAAAAAGAGAGATGGGTAGAGAAAATCTGCAATACGGTTCTGTAATGTCTACAATATGACAAGTTATGACCTTTCAACTCCGCCTTGCGGGATGGGAATTCCGGTTTCCGGCAGCTAGCTGGGTAGGAGGCAGAGGCAACTGGAGGCGATTCAATATTGGAGCCCTATCCGGTCCCCTTCTCTAGCTCTCGCTTCTCTCCCTTCTGAACCCTGAACTCCAATATCTGGTGCTCATAATCCAATAATCGTAATGTAAGAAATGGACAAGGTCATAAAGTAAGGGAATTTTATTGCAAGGGAGACTGGATTCTACTTTTGAAGATTGTACGCAGGATAAGCTGAAGGATTCAGCTAGAATATTAGTTTTGATGGTAAAATAGATTTGCTTCTTCATCTATCTTAACTTAATGAAATAAATATCTTGAGAAGGCATCATCGCAGCAACGTTCATTCTAGATTTTTTTCCTTTTCCTGGTTTTTTCTTTCCAAAAATTTCGCTTTAATAACAAATACCAGGCTCTAAAAACAAAAATACAGCCAAATTCAGCGGTTTAGTAATATGCTATCTTATGTATGCAGGCGATGACAAAAAGGGGAAGTAAGTGTAGTATCTCAATTATTTTCATTTTCCTACTGAGCTATACAATTTGTTTATAAACAATTTCCACCTGTGCTCAGTATATAAAACCTTAAAAAATTGATTAGCTTACTTGAAAAAACATAACTTATTTTAACACATTCAACAGATATAAGTAGCGTAAGCTACTAGTCTAGAGGTATAAAAACTTGTGAAATATACATTAAATTAGTCAAAAGTATTGCTTAAAATTCTTAAAACTGTAAAAAATGTATTTCAAGTCCATAAAATAAAAGTCTTGTATTAAAATGCAGATACTGTCCTCTTCCTACTACGCGTTTCGATGTTAATACATCATCTTCAGGTGATTTTCTTCATGATTTGTGGAAATTATGTTGTGGGCTGGATGTGCAGCCTTCTGTCAATAGATGTGTAAGTGTAGTATTCTGTAGCTAGAGCTTAAAACTTTCAGGCGGTTAATCCTTCTTGCAGCCGGCTGTACCCTTATGCTAAGTAGCATATAGCAACAACTTTATTGCTCAATGGTGAATAAATGATTATTATTTTATTATTTAGTTTGGGCCGGCCCTGATTATGAATCTGGGGCTTGATGATCAATACAACAATCTGTTTCACCCATCTGATCGGAGTTCTAGTGTGCAGACTGATTGTCATATTGTGTCTTGTTAGGTGGTAAGCAGATGTTTAGCAGTAGATTGCATTATTCAGATGCGAGACTCGCTGAATAGCAAACTTGACTTTACATATAAATTCTTCTTCTCGAAACTTGCGTCGAAGCCTCCGGCATTTGTGTGAAAGGGTGAAAATACACGGCTGTTTGTATTGTTCTTAGACATTGATAGACGTCTTTACTTAGGGTTCGGCTTTGTGAAGCTGGCATGCGACAACAGGGAATGTCAATACGAGATGGATGGTGTGGGAGACAATGGTTACCAATCTAACACTTCCCTGTGCCCCGTGCGTGTGAATCGAGATGTGAACAATCGATTGCACACCCAGCATTGTAATGACAAGAAGTCGATGGAAGACTATCATGACGTGAACAATAGGCTTTTATTAATTAACATAGAAGAGAATTCTACGACTACTCTTAATAAAGATACCAGAGAAAGAAGTAATACAACAAAAAAATACGAACGGAAAGTTTAATAAAGAAATTACTTTCTTAGTATGAATTAACTTTCAATTAAATTATATGTAAGTAGATCTCGTCACTGAGCACAGATGAAAATTGTGTTTATTAGGATATGACAAAGCTCGCTTATGTGAATTTATACTCGTATATTCTTCATATTGATCAGGAATTATACAAAATTCATACAAAAAAGAAGTCTCGACAATTCGAGGTAGACGGATCGAAACTACCTCGAACTATTAAAACTTGGACTAACGGAATTAAAAGAAAAAGCATATGTAAAAAATACTACGAAATACTGAATTACGAAACAATCCTTATGTTAAACTAACTTAAAAGGCCCGGCGTCGCCCGAATTATTTATTTTGTAATTGGAAATTAACTTATGAAGGACTTTCGATTTTTAAATTCTAGGTCTTTATATAGGTATTTATAATTTGAAATAGGAAGAACGACTTATCACACTCAAACTATTCCCTCAGAAAAGGCTTGATATAACTTTTTATGACTCATAGAGGATGTAGAATTTTGCATCCCATCGCTTGTACAGTACACAGCAAGCCTGGTAGGGGATCAAATAAGAAGAAACAGAAATTCCGGTAACATAAAATTGTATTGCCTTTGTGGGATATTTATTTCTCACTCTCATGTTGCCATAAAACCGCTTTGGGGATGCAATTAAACAGAAATGCAATATCACTTTCATAGTTCTCTTCCCAAAACATATTACCATACCTCGTATTGTTTTCTGTATGTCCAGGGTAGAGAAAGTTATGTGACTGCATTATTGTCGTGGATTTCATTCTTTAATATTAATTTATAATATGAATTATATTGATAGCTTCTCTAATTTATCAAAGTCCCGTTTCATTTATTTCCAAACCCATCTGAGACTAGTGGCAACAATATGTTGTCATGTGAACTGTGATTTGGATTTGATAGTTCTGTGTAGAAAGGGATTAAGTATTCTCAAACACATTTGATTTTTTACATTTAAAATAAAAATTTTGAAAAATCCTTTCTTAGTGATCACTTACATTACGAAACGAAGGTACTGTCAAAATTCCAAGTCTCTACCTATTATAGTTTAGGCTGTACGTTGATTCTCTGTCATTAAGTCAGTCAGTCAGTCAGGACAAAGCCTTTTATAGGGCCTATATAGAGAGATAATATAACACAATAGGCTAGTTCAGAAAAAAAATACAGATTGCCTTACACTTATAATGAGAACATAAGCACACATTTAATTACGTTTTATAGAAATTGTTAAGTTTCTTCTTTTTTAAAGAACTGCACCGTTCTCGAGCAGCAATGTCACGCCACTGTCTAAACAGCATGTTGTCCGTCAAGGTCACTTGTGGCTTATCTAAAAAATGGCAACTTTCCAGGAGACAAAAATAAAGTAGTAGGCCTATATTATAGGATATCAATAATATTATAATGATGAATCTGTATTCTCACTGAAGTCAAAATGCAGTTAGCTCTTTCTCGCGTAAAACATCTGGAACAGTAATCGTTACTTTATTGGAGAATTTGCGATTTCTGAATTCACATTACAATCGAATGGAGCCAAAATAGATCGTTGTTTGCATACAAGACTTCACCAGAAACAGAGTTGTTTTTTGATGCATGTTTCACAAATATAGCTTAAATTGACTAATTTCGGTGATTCGAGGTCTCTCTTCTTAATCCTGTCATATCGTCGTCAGTGTTGAGACCAGAAGCTCACTAAAAACTGACGACGACTTAATTGATTGATTTATAGCTAATTCAAATTTTTCAGCTCAGATTTATGATATTACGAACTATAGAGATTCAAAATACCGAGACTCTACTGTATATACATGAAGTATAACGAATTAGTCACCTTTACCCTTAGTTGCGTGCGGGAGTCTGAGCAACGGTTATGAGCGGTAGATTTTTCGGAGCTAAATATATTCATTCCAGGTCCTCAGATAGGGACTATAAAGCATAAATTTGGAAAATGGTATTTCAATATTTCAATCCCTTTAGTAAAATCATCTTTATATTGCAACCTCTGAGAAAAAAAATGTAATACTTCAATTTGATTCGAGGTCACTCACGTGATGACCGGGCTGACCCTTGCACACTGTCCTCAGTCTATGAAATGTATAGCTAATATTCAATATTGAATGGGGTCGACAGATTGTAATGGAAAGATGGGTACAAATAAAAAATTGAATTTCTTCACGAGCTAAATAGATGTTACTTCAGTCAAAATACTCTTTGATGTCTATTTAAACTACTCTCAGACGAAAATCGCATGACCATGTAGGCGGCAAATGAAGAACGAAAATTTCCTAAACCTTTCCCAAAGGCAAAGCGAAACCGCTAGAATCTATGCCAGGAGGGCCATAAACTATAGTCACCTTAGTCACCATGCCATTAGAATAATAAGATATTAAATACAGAACTTTCCAATTAAACATATTCTCGTCCTAGCAAAAGCATTCAAATGTCACGCAGAAGGCCACAAACCTTCGCATGTACAATCACAAAAGCTCGAGAATCGAGAGCTTGGAAATTCAGCTTCTTACCTCGTCATGAATAAGGATGCCGTTTGAAATTAGGAGGGGGATTTTCTGTCCCTTTGGAAATCGAGGTTGTATGTGATTTTATTCTTAAGCTTATCGATTCAGACTGAATATGCCTTCCTTGTTCTCTCCATGCCTCTTGTGGTTCAACGAAAGTCCCTGTCTCAATTTTCTTGAAGTATCATCCAAAGCTTTCTGAGAACCGTGTATCAAAGCACATATTACAAAGGGGAAGCAGCAAAGTATAAAGATATTGCTTCGGAGAATGAAGAATGTAGCCTGGTATGATTTTAAAAAAGGAATTAGCTTGTCATTCGCAAAGAGTAGGAAGATTAAATTTAAGTATCACAGTTCTTTCTTTTAATGAAATTCGTTTGTGCATCACAGCGCAAAATGTTCTTTAAATACCTTTATATTACATTTCTACGTAACTGTAAAGGTTTTTCCTAAGGTATCAAAACTACAAATTTGTAAATACCTTTGAATATACATTGTATTCTAGTTTTGGTTGAAAATTATTTTTCAATTACTTACCCATTAACAGGCAAATTATGATGCCTTCAATAAGTTCTGTCAGATTCAGGGTGGGCGCAGAACCTTACGAAAGAAAACATAAAAAAGATTAGTTATTAAAAGCAGAATGGAAGATAAAGGATACCAGAGATAACAGAGGAAAATGCAAAGAAAGAAAAGAAAGTATAAAAGAACGAAGGAAAGAGGTTTAAGGAAAATTAAAGAGAGATGAGACAGAAATAGAGAACAAATGAGCAAAGATTGATAAAATGAATATAAGTAGAAAACTGAGGAGTAAAGGAGTTCATCTAAACTAGGAAATTTGGGGAAAAGATTATAGGACAGAAATATGAAAAAGGGATCAATATAAAAGAACTCAATACTAAAGACAGAAAAAAAGTGCAAAGGAAGAATTAAGGGAAGGAACAAGATGGTAATTTTCAAAGAAAATTGCATCGGGTAAAATGTTGTCATGTAATAGGCCTAATGAGAATTAATGTTTTTTTATTACAAGGCCATCTGGTGAAAAGATATAAACTTATAGGGCTAACGGTTGGTTTACTTCAACATTTTTGTCAGAAGTAAGAATTTCACTGTTGCTCTTGTAAATAAGCTGATATATTTTAAAATAAATTGGAGTCTTCAAGAATATGTGGATAGTTGAATACATTTTCAGCAATTTAATGTAGTATTCAGATCAGAATTGTTTATATTTTCTTTATACGTGAACTGGATGATGATATGTTGGTGATTATTATTATAAGCTTATTCTGATAACTTATTTGTACTTTAAACTCAATAGTCCTGTGTTTGTAGATAATTATATTAGTGCAGTAGGAACACTAGTCTTTCTAGTTAAAGAAATGTTCGATACTATTTTTAACTTCGAAATCGGCACGACTAACTGTCATCGTATTCTTTGCCATATCCCCGGACAAATCGGGAGAATTTGCCAATGTATTGTTTCTTAAAATGCTGGGATGTTAGTTCTTAAATTAATTTTTTCTTTATAAGAGAAATTTTTATGCAAATGTTTTCTTTCAAGAGTCTAATTTTACGATTTTTACACAAATTATCTTCAAAATTTTCAAAGTTATAGAGTTTTAAAAAATTACGGCCATCTATCTCTTGTTCCTTCAGTACAAAATATTCAAATACCATTTTTGTCCCAAGTGATTACTTTTATCACAAAAGAATTGTCCCTCAATTTGAACCGTGCTTTACTTCATAAAGTATTATCCATACTGTTCTACTTTTTCCTGTCTCAACATTGGAAAAATAAGGAATAAATCGTCGCTTAACTGCCATAAGGTCGTATGTGCATTTCTGCCAGGAGGTTGAATTCCGTGTTATATCCGTACGCTTTCCCTGACTTGTAATGATCAACGAAGCAATTTACGGAGCACAATAAACTTCCCAGTACTTAAGAAACTTTTAATTCCTTTTATGCTAACAAACTTTTCTAAGAGGAATACGAGTAAATTTAAGCATACAATACACGTCTAAGTTATGAGAAAATATTGCAAACAAATTGGTAACCTGACATAATCACAAGAGAAGGAAAAACCTTGTAGATAAATTTATAACAGTTAGAGCCATAAAGTATGGTTAAAAGTCAACTTCGTTAGGGTTTACAAGGTCTGCTTAAGATAAAACAGAAGTTAATAAAAGATTCTGGAAGAAGGCATGCTTTTCTTGTAGCTAGTAAGTTAAGGGCGAGAAACTTTTCTCGAAGAGAGAAAAAAAAGTTTGCGATTCTGCACGAAGTTAGTCGAATAACTTTGTTGAGAAAGGAAATGCTGAAGGCGAGTCTATAGAGCTAAGCATAAAATACGATTATATGACAACAGAAAAACACGAACATGGTTTAGATGCGGAGCCCATGAATTCTGTTCTTAAGACACAATTGCACACTTGGAGCACAAAACGCAGTATCTTATGTAATAGTAGAACAGCTATTGGTTATGAATTGAATAATAAGCCCTTGACTTCGAAACTGTGTTGGGAAAATGTATTTTGTGAAATTTATAGCCAAATGGATTACTTAACACGAGACTTAATTAATGTTGAAATTGATTTAATTGATTAATTGATAAAAGTTGCAGCTAGTTGCTAACGTACAACGAAACCATGCTGCTCATTCCCCAACATAATTATATCATTCTATTCGTCATCTTGTCGGAGGCGGTGGTCTAGAGGTACTGTCTGACTGTGAGCTGAAGGCCGAGCTGGTGGCATAGTGGGGGAAAGACATAGACAGTAAATGCAAGCTCATGGTTAAGTAGTGGGGGAACGCTAGCTCGGCCTTCAGCTTGCAGTCAGACAGTAGCTTGCCTGCCTCTAGATCCGAAGGTCGCGCGATCAAACCCGGCCGCGGTCGATGGGTTTTTCAGGAAGTAAAAATCCTGGGAACGGAGTCCTCCGGGAGGGACTTTAAGCTGAGGGCCCCTGTCGTAGATTTACGTAACGTAAAATAACTCCAAGCCTAAATTAGAGCCTCTAGACAAAATTTATCGGCCCTTTCACGTCCAAGTAATACTTTGGTTTCCGGAGGGGGGTTTAGAGGCGATGGCTTACCACCTGTCCCTCTGCCCACTCTCGGAAAATAAGCGCAACAAAATTCGCATAGGAACCAGAAACCTCCACTAGGAGGTCCTCCGCCCCAACATAGGGGATATAGGATTCCAGATCCAGACGATATTCGTCATCTCTTAGTGCCTCTAACCCTCGTGTTTGGAATTCTTTGCCCCGTCATATCGGAGACTGACTAAACATTCCAGAATTGATATAATATTAATATTATTAGTCATTAATTAGAATAAAGTACAAAATGTGTTCAGTATTACTGTATGATTTGAAGAAATATGTAAGCTCCATTGTAAGTCATTTTCAACGTTTAGATTGAGCCCTCTGTAAAAAGCAAAGAAAGAAAAAACTGGATGGTTTTATAACCTCTGCATTTATATCCCCTTTATGCCCCACAAACATGAGTTCCGCATTCCCAACCGGCCATCGTTAAGTTGAATGGTACTCGATATTCATGGAATGTTCAACAGATTTTCATGTTTACTGATAGGACATAGCATGAAAGAACTTTTGATGTTAGCACAGAACACATTCTTTGAACTGCATTCTTTTCAATAGTTCAACTCTTATAGCTTCTCAAAGATGGCATAATACTGCAGAAACAATTTTAAAATTTCACTTGAGTACACAATTGAGGGGCTAATGAGAGAGGGAGCTACGCCACAAAACTTTGAAATTTGAGCATGTGTCATTTTCAGCCTACTGCTGCACTTTTCCATTTATTCAGTTAACTACAGTGTGATACAAATAAAACTGAATACTTTTAAACACTTATAATTTTCCTTGGAGAATATTGGTATTAATGTACCCATACCATCCATCAGTGTTGCCTTACGACAACCGATTAGTTTCCAGTAGGCCTATTAGGTTTTGCGGTGACAAACGAAAATGTAGTTCTCAATTCGACCAACATATTTGGTCAGACAAATTCATATATTGAAACACAACGGGCATTTTAAAGACAATTCAATGTGCGCTATGTTCCAACAAGGGCAACAATGTTATCCATGGCACAAAATCTGGATACATTTTTTTTTTTTTGCCCACCCTTACCCCCGGAGTGCCAAGCAATTAAGCCTAAACCTCCGGTCAGACCAAATGTGATGTGTGTATACCTATTGTGCCCTTATGTACATCCGTAGGAGATGTTGATGGTGTGACGTGTTTGGGCTGAGTACTTGTGTCTTTGTACTTTGGCGCAGGATAGACCTAAGTGCGGATAGGTCTTATGTTCAATATCTCCCCGAGTGTGTGTTTTTTTTAGAGACATGTAGTTATGTATTCTAGAGATTTGTAGTGCGTGTATCTGTTTGAGGGGATTATTGACCAGTCCGGCATTCGCCTAAGAACGAGGGAAACCCCTCAAAAACCTCGTTCGGACTGGAGCAGTGGCCAAATGACCGTCTACTTTGGTGTGTTAATTTACTATAGACTTTTCGAGAAGTGCTGTTTTTGCAAAGGTTTTAAGTGCTGGGAGGGTGTTTGTACGCGTCCAGAACGTGAGGTCCGGTGCCCAGGCCTCCTCTTCTGCCCTAGCGGTTTCGTGGAGGAGTAGTCGAGCTTCTCGATATCGAGGACAAGTATACAGCATATGATACATGGTGTCTGGTTCGCTGTCCTCACAAGCGCATAGATCGTCGTCTGTGAGATTGAAACGGATTAAGTTAGCGGCAAAGTTGCCGTGGCCAGTTAATACCTGTGTGACGAAGTGGTCCAATTTAATCCATGGCATTTTAAGTCTATTTCTGATATTTGGGAAAAAGTCACGAGTGATTCTACCATTTTGGGCAACTACCCATTTTTGCTGCCAAATATCTATTAACTGTGAGTGAATGCGTTCATAAAGATGTGATCGATCTAAGCTCTCAAATTCCCTTGGTCCGATTTGAAGGGCACCTAATTGAAAATTAATTTGCTTCCGCACTTTGTACCTGGCTATCCGTTCCTCAAGCCGGAGATCAACAGGAAGAACACCAGCTATGACTGGTAGAGCATCATTCGAAACAGTGGTGTAGGCTTTAGTTATTCGCAAGAGAGAATGTCGCTGGGCAGATTGGAGTTTACCGATGTGATGTGTGTTAAGTTTAGTGGCCCAAGCGTTTGCAGCATACGAGACAATAGCCTCAAAAATAGCAGAGTAAAGTATAGGGTAGTTAGTGAATTTGTATCCCCACTGCTGTCCAGAAAGCCTGGCTAGGGCCTGAAATAGGTTGTTAGCTGTAGCACTGATTCTTTGAATATGAGCGGTGAATTTATTACCTTCTTGTAAGGTTATACCCAAATACTTTGTTTCTCGAACATATGGGATCCGGTCTTGTCCTATCCTGATGATTGGAGGGTGATTTCCTATTTTCCCCTTGAGGAGCATTGAATTTGTTTTAGTTTTAGAAATCTTTAGCTTTGCTTTGTGGGACCAAGTTTCCAAAATTGTTAGTGCCCTATTAGCTTTGCGTTCGAGATCTGTTCTGGACTCACTCGATAATAATTACAGCGTCGTCGGCATAGGCTATGACGTCAGCGCCTTGAGTCTGTTCAAGTTGTCTGAGGGCTTCATCAAACACCAGGTTCCAGACCTTGGGTCCCAATACTGAGCCTTGGGGACACCCTTTGGACGCGGCCTTTGTGAATGAATGAAGGTTATCCCTTAGCGTTATTCGTCTGGACCGAAAGTAGTCACTGAGGACGGCATACATGTTCTGTGGACAGTTTATATTACGAAATCTCTCCAGGGCGTGTGGCCACCAGACGTTGTCAAATGCGCCTTCTATATCTACAAAGATGGTAAGCACGTATTTAGAATTAGATGTGGTTACTATTTGCTGGAGCAGTGAAGCTGCATCCTCAGTACATCTTCCAGGGCGGAATCCAAATTGCCTGGGCGAGTATGATTCTTCTAGAGAAGTGTCTATTTTGGAAGCTATGAGATGTTCAAAGATCTTTCCCATGACAGGGAGAAGACAGATTGGTCTGTACGACTTGGCCAAAGATGGATCTTTGGTGTCGTTTTTCAGAATAATTTTGAGTAGTCCCATTTTCCAGGCGTTGGGAAATATACCAAGAGACAACTGACTCTCTCCTGGGGAAAAAAAAAAACCTGTAATGAGTCAAGAACGTGTTGATGTGAACTCACCAAAGAAATCATTGCGCTGGTTGAACTAGGAGACAGGCCACTCATATGACACTGGTCAGAGAGCTGCAAAGAAAGCAAGCAGTCTTATGAGCAAGCAGAATGCATGTAGTGCATGGATTTAAAGAACATATATACTGAGGAATGTCTCGAAGGACTCTATAATTCAGCACAGTTGCATATGTCTGAAGTTATAAGTCTTTAAAAATGTTCAGTTTTATATGGATTACACTATAGACATTGTTAACTAGAAGCATGTGGCACAGCATTCACTATGTCCACAGCAGTTTTTATGTGTTCTTGAATACATCCTCTGCAACATATTAAATTTATTTAAAAAATTCAACTTATTTCATTTTCTTATCGCAATGGCACAACTCACTCTCTTACTAGAGTCTAGAGTAGTGACTTTCAACCTTGTTTTTAAAGTAAAGGCCATATTCTTTTAGGAAAAAGACTAGCGGGCCAAATTGATTTATTGATTATTAATAACATATTAGTTATGTAACACAAATATATCAATTATATTACAATTTCTATAGGGTTCACTTAACATTATAGATGTGTGTGTTTTAAATTTGGTCTTCCACTTTGCAATGGTAATGAATAACACAAAGCACAGTAACATTTGTTAATGTGCGATCTCACATTATTTCTTTGTCAATCATTTGTCAATATTGGCATGTAGTTAAAATTAGTATTTGTTTGCGGGCCGCTAAGAATTAAGCCACGGGCCCCGGGTTGAAAACTACTGGTCTAGACCAAAATAATTCTTTCTCTTCGAAATACAAAGAAAAAATTACCAGAGCGTTTCTTGTGATAAATTATTGCAATAAGTAATTAAAAATGTAAAATCAGTTTTCCAGTTCAGTATTTGCGATCGAACGTTATAAGTTCGTTTCTATGGGCAGGGTAGGGTCGCTGTCCCCCACTGGAAATTTTTTTGACACGTAAATCTTGGGTACGTACAAGATGCAAGGTGGTAAAAGCAGGTAGTCAGATTCAGATTCTCGGCGCCGACTATCTGACTCCGAGCGGCAGATAGGATGTGGCCATTACGCAAGCAGTTGTCAGCGCAGAGCTGCCACCAAGACAGATCAGTGTATAATAGCATGAAACTTACAAGAGAACAGGCTGCACCTAACTACAGTGAGTCCCACGCAAGAGTTGGCCAACGACGCGGGTTCCTGCGGCGCGGCGGGCACAGCTCCAACTCCCGAGCGATCGGGTGAAATATCTACGCTAATAAAGCCGCGATCGGTGTAAAGATTCAGGTTCTCACATTTACAGTTAAAATTACAATGAAAATAAACACGTACCTCATTACAAGAGATGTTGGAAATGTTCTCCCCTTGCATCCACACAATACTGGCACCTTTTTAGGAAATTTTCTTTCACGCGCATAAGTTCAGCTTCCGAGATAAAGTTAATTTCTCTTGCGATATTGTCTTTAAGTTCTTCTAATGTATGGGAAATTGACCTATACACTTTGTTTTTCAAGTTTCCCCATAATTAATATTCACATACTGTTAGAAGAACTTAAAGACAATATCACATAGGCCTATCACAAGAGAAATGAACTCTGTCTCGGAAGCGAACTTATGCGCGTGAAAGAAGGTTTCCTAAAAAGGTCCAGTATTGTGTGGATGCAAGAGGAGAACACATCCAACATCTCTTGTGATGAGGTACGTGTTTATTTTAATTGTAATTTTAACTGTAAATGTGATAACCTGAATCATGACACCGATCGCGGCTTTATTAGCGTAGATATTTCACCCGATCGCTCGGGAGTTGGAGCTGTGCCCGCCGCGCCGCAGGAACCCGCGTCATTGGCCAACTCTTGCGTGGGACTCACTGTATAATCCTTGCACCTAGGGACACATATTAACGTTGTTCCGTTTAGTAAAATTTAAAACTGTATGGTTAAGGATATAAGGCCGGATCGCAAATTTCCATTGCAGTTACCATCAAGTTTCATTTCTAAATAAATCTCTCTCCAACAGGCATCCAAAACCTATCCCATATCGGAGGATTAAGTTGAACTTTACGATATCCATCGTAACAGAATGAAAAACACTCAGCAAATAACGAAAATCAGCAGTCCGAGCGGCAGGTTGTCTGAAACCAGAATGAAGAAAGCATTCCGGTAAAAATCGGAGTCAGATTGCCAGTACGCAGAAAGTCTGCGCGCAGGTGCATTATGGCCAGTCCCGTTTAGCAACAAAGGAATTTACGCACGCCGACTCAGCGCCGACTGTCTGACTCAGAAAACCAGCGTGCATCTTGGACGTACCTTTACACTAAATGACTTTAAGCAACCAATTTGAAGTAGCGGACTGTATTTAGCGTTATTTAGACAAAAAGTCAGTTGTAACAGCTGACTGCCTTAGTTGTGAGGATGTAGGAATAATTACTAACACTAACACTAGCCAACAATTCTAGAGTGATAGGGAAAAAGCGAATAAGTCAAGAAACCAAAGTTTCAGATATTTAAAAAGAGTATATTATACTATGTAAAATATATGGGTGGGCTGAAGTAAATATTGTTACAATGCTGTGGAAATAAATGATTTTTCTTCTCTCCTGGAACTTTGGTTTTTTTGCTTATTCGCTTTTTCCCTATCACTCTAGAATTGACTGTAATGAAGATAAGGCAATGGGAGTACAGCATTTTGTATGAATAGTACATGAGGGTTGTAAAGCGGTTGAAAAAGTCATGTGAGTGTACTATATCAGATTTTTTCTATGTATCCATAGAAATAGATCCAGCTTCAGTAAATCAAGGATGTGGATTAAAATAATAGTAGTTATAATAACAACAATAATAAAGTGGTTGTAGTAATAGTAGCATAGTGATGGTGGTAGTCGCAGGAAATTGTTCATTTGTCCCTATTTCACAGAATTTCTGCGGAAGTCCATGCTAGTTTCTTGTGCTTTAATCGAGTAGGCCTAATCAGTAAAAACGACTCTTGAATAAAATCGAACTAGAGCAGTATGACTGACTGATTTCAAACAAGTTCTTTCACACTATTTGTGCAGGTAGCGAGATTGACGTATGAAAGAAATAATCGTAAGTAATACAACGAGAGGTCCGGATTTTATCGATTAATTTACAAGCAAAAAAGTTGCCCGTGAACTTATCGTTTCGTTGCTTCGGAAATTTATCTTGTGAGTAGCCAGACTTCGAGTTAGATTTATTGTGACTATTCCTTTCATGCGCTGCGTGTTTTATATTGACCAATAACGTTTAGCAAATTCCTCGGATATAGACCAATCACAATCGGTTTATCTTATAATATACTTCTCAAGGGCCGCAAGCATGCATTTTTATCTGATAAAACGTCAACTAATTACTGGGGACGTAAGGCATTAACGTGTGGTTAATAATACGACACATTCTGCCAGTGAACAGACTAAAAACACATTATTCTATAGGCCTACAACATAACTTGTTTAGAAACTGAAATGTGATTCGATTGCATTGGGAACTCGAACCGATTATTCGAATCGATGCATGGATTGTTCATTCGTTTAGTATGCCATAATCTCATAGCGGCCAGAATATTACCAACAAAATAAGAAAATAATTATTATTTATAAAATCCATTACATTTTATTCGTGGAATAGTCTTAATAAATCCTACTCGAGGTTACGAATTTTAACAGATAAATTCCGGGGTGCGCGGGCAAAGAGAGTTAAGTCCACCATCCTAAAAAAATGAGATATGTCCATAGAGTTATAGATAAAAATGTTCTCTACAATTGTGTTAAGTCCAGTAGGCCTAAGTCATATTCAAAATTGTACGGTTGTTATGGATGTGTGACTCATGGGTTTATCCATCTCTAAAGCTATGCTGGGCTGGTATAGTGTGTTAAGTCACTCTAATTCTCAGTAACAAGACAGTGAACTTAACTCTCTTTGTCTGCGCACCCCGGAATTATTGCTCGAACTCTTTATCGCAAATATACCGAAAAACTCATAATCTCTCATGGGATTACGTACGTCTATCTAGCAAATACTTAAAGCAATCTCTCATGGTATTACGTACGTCTATCTAGCGAATACTTAAAGCATCACTCATATAATGCATAATTAAAACTACAAAAATAAGTAAATCACATCGCTATTTGTGTTATCGTAAACTAGATTGCGCGATCCGATGGCAAGATAATTTATATATTATCGATGGTCACGCTGCGTGCGATTATGACCAACATCTTTCGTCATTGAAATCATCTGATTTACATAAAAAATGCACGAGTGCGATAAAATGAAAGTGATAAACGTAAAATGATAAATGTATGACGATAAACGCTTATGTGTGATTGGTTGAATTTCCACTTAATTTTACGTGGATTGGTCACTGATTCATGCGATAAATGGCTTGAATAATATCTATGTTTTTTAATGATTGAAGGTGTAAGTTTATATATATATATATATATATATATAATCTTATGTGGCCTGAATAACATTATCGTCAATTATAGTATCGGTATTATGACTAAGGTTGACACTATTAATACCGGGTACTTAATTAATACAAAAGAACGGTCGGCAGAACATGTCGTGGAGAATTAGCTTGAAGCAGAACACGCTGGACATCTAATTTCAATCAAACGCCTCGGGATCATTTCTCGATAAGGGCAGGGAACTTTAATTGCCCCCCTATAGGGGTGTTTGTATTGCCTGCCGATTGATGTCCTGGAGGCGTATTGTGGACGATGAATACCGAAGTGCGCGGAAATCGATGCTCAATTCATGATTCTACCGAACAGACATTCCATAGGCCTACGTGTTAAGGACATAGTTTATTCACTTCATCAGTACTCCAGACGTATAAATTCGTCACCACAAAAAATTGCATCAGAAAAAAATTATAAGATTCATCGAGTAATGATATATGCAAAAAAAAGAATAGTTTTATTCTTGTAATATGGTTATCATTAATGGAAACCAGCTATTTAACTGAAATTCTTCGTATTGATTTCAAACTTATAACCCGCATATGTTTTCACTTTACTACCTATATTAATATAATGTAATGGATTATATTAATATGTGAATGCAGCTCCGAGAGGGTTAAAGGCATTAAAATTGTAAAATCTCTGTTTGCATTTCAAAGATTGCAACAAAGACATTGTAAGGTTTTTGCATAGATAAGTAACATTCACCTTATGGAAGTCATGCAGTATTTCGAGGTTGAATGTTAATGACAAATCTACTGAAAATGTGACATATCTTGGCAGAAAACGCCTATTGATAAATAAGGAGACAAAATACTTATTTAAATAGGTTTATAGAAAAGTGTTAACTCGGATTGTAAAAAAAAAACATGAAAGCTAGACACTATGCAGATCAATTTAATAAAAACATGAACAATCCCAGAAAATTTTGGAAACTTATCAATGAAGCTATTGATACGGAATCAAATAATAATGCAGTCATAAAAGAAATTATAAGTGATGAAGGTGTAATAATAAATTGTAAACAAAAAATCGCAGAGGAACTGAATATTTATTTCTCAAAGGTAGGACATGTAATTGCCTCTCAAATAAAGAGGACGTCGAACTTTAATAATTTTATACCAAATAATGTATCAACATCCATGTTTTTGTATCCTGTCAGCGAAAATGAGATAATTAATATTGTTAAGAAATATAAACTTAGTGATGCTCCTGCATGGATGGTATTACGAACAAAACTCTACAGAAAATGGTTGACTACGTAACTAAACCGCTGACTCATATTTTTAATCTATGTTTTTCGCAAGGTATATTTCCGGGTCGTACCCTTTTCCGTCCCAAAGCGAGTGGTCGCTTCATCAAAACAACCCTCGTGCGTCCGGTGCAACTTGACGTAAACAACCCTCGTGCGTCCCGTCTTGAACATGATCTATACATCTATCTGACGAAGCCTTGAACAATATACATCAGAAACATATATTCACACACGCTCAACAACCGTTGTCATTGCCAAGAAAAATGAAAAAGAGGCCTTCTTGGTAGAAAAAATGGTTGAATATAGAACTGAAGCTCTCGGCAGACTGGAATATTTGCGAACAGTATCATTTAAGTTCCTATCAACCACAAGAAAGGAAATCGGTAGCCAAAAGACAAAGAGTAACTTCATTCTCCGCTTCAGTTTTATTTAATACTGACAGTAATGCAAGGATTAAAATTTTGGGAGTGTGTAGCAATTCGCATCCTCGCGGTGCAACCTGGGGAATGCTAAACGAACTGCATGGTACCAGTTATTAATTTTACCTGTATCCATGGGACGCATTTTGGTCATTGCTCTAGAGAGACCCGGGACGCAAACGGGTCATTGGATCTGAGGTTCTATGGACGCAAAAGTCCTAGTTTAGTGGTTTCGGGACGCAAAAGTCCAGAGCCCATATTCCCAACAGATTTTAATAATGCTATAATCGTATCAATTCATAAGACAGGAGATAAAATCCAATTAAATAATTGTAGGCCAATTTCTCTTTTGCCAAGCATCTAAACATTTTTATAAACTTGCATAAAGGGTAGGCTAACTTGTCTACAGATGATGCAATATTTACGGTCACCACGAAAATCATAAGTGGATTAGATTATGGAAAGAAGTGTTTAGGTATATTTTTAGATTTACAAAAAGAATTTGACACTGTAGGTGTAGACCATAATATTTTCTGGCAAAATTATACGCCCTAAGCATTAGAGGAAATGTTTTAAATTTATTTCGGTCATACTTAAATAATAGAACATAGTCTACAAAAATAGATGACCTCAGTGATCTTCGGAAAATAAATATCGGTGTACCTCAGGGTACAGTATTGGGTCCCATCTTGTTTTTAATATACCGTACATAAATGGACTCCTTAAAATTATTTTGAATGTATTTAATGGCTCCATTTACTCATATGCTGATGACACTGTTGTGATATTTAGTGGTTCTTGTAGGAGTGAAACTTATGAAAATACCAACAAAGGTATCAATCTCGTAAAATCGTGGTTAGATTTTAATCTACTTTCCTTAAACATTAAGAAAACCACTCTAATTTCTTTCTCTTTAACAATCACCGGTATGAAACAATTAAAATCATGTCACAATTTAATCTTAAAAATGCATAATTCAGGTTGATGTATTAATAGCTGCACTTGTCCCTCCTTTTAGGGCCGTTTTCTCCAAGTCAGTTTAAACCTGGATTTACTTCAAACTTGTTTAATCCTGAGTTTAAAGTAAAAATGATTTTCCCCACACTAGTTTAAGCCTTGCATCAAGTTTAAACATGGGATCTAGCTAAACCCTCAATGTTGAGGGTTTAAACTGCTGCTCTGTGGTTTAAATAGATATTTTGTTGGAAATTCCTTGACAATATCTCATAATATTATCAATTTTTATAGCAATTATATTTAAATTAACCTTCTATTACTGTTCAATTCAAATTTTACAATTGGAAATCACAAGTGGTGAAACAGAATGATAGATATGTTGAAATCTTTGATGAGATAGATGATGATTATACCCCAATGGACGTAAATGAGGTTAGGGCGACCAAGACCAAGAACAGTAAGCCTACAAGGGCAGATCACTATTAAAATTGGGAACAGCTTCTTCATAATTCACAAATAGGTTATACAGCAAATATAACTGCTCCAGCCAAATGGATGTAAAAAAAAAATTACTGTGAATGTCAAACTGAGGATTCCCATAAGAAATAATTTGGGCTAGAGCTTGCAAACCCCCAATATAGAATAATTAGAATTTGATGACCAACAATTATTACTGTATAAACCCCCAATCTAGTACAACTTAAAAAACAATAAACCCAAATAAAACCACTACAACCAGTTTCCTTACCTAGGTATCATTTGTAGGCCTAATTCTCCTAAATATTCACAATTTCACTGACAAAACTGGTACCTAAAATAGCTCTACTAACTTGATAAAATATTAATGATTTTACATTTAATTACCCTTGTGTTACAGTAGTACTGTTGCTTAAATTTTGGACTTAATGCAATGAGAAATTACATACCGGTAACTTATGTGGTCTCACAGAATGGAAGAATTGTTGATATTTATCACCGAGTAGCTACAGAGGGTCTTATAATTAATTAAATAATTACCAAACACAAGACATAGAAGAAATTGGATTTATAAAGTTTTTAGGATTGCAAACTGACCAAAATCTAGGCTGGAAGAGACACAATGAAATAATTTCAAAGCTTAGTTCAGCATACTTTGCTTTAAGGTTTGAATATCCTATATTACAAGATGCCTTATGTATGGTATATTTTTCATGTTTTACTCTGTGATGAAGTATTGAGTCATAATCTGGGGCAACTCTTCCCATAGGGGGAAATAATATTTAAATTACAAAAAGGAGCATTGAGAATAATGTAGAAAGAAAAAAAGAGAATCTTGTAAACTGCTTTTTGAAAATTTAAAAGTATATAAGTTACAGGTGTATATATATAATCTGTTATATGATAGAGATAATGTCAATAAATGTCAGATTAAAAACTAATTACAGTGTTCATGGACAAACAACCAGAAGCATGAACGATTTACATCTAGACCAGTTATTTCACTGTAACTCTTCCAGAAGGGTAGGCCTACATACTACCACACTTTTGATTAAAATTTAACCTCGAAAATTTGTAGAGAGGTAGTTTTCATGTATATTAAGAGAAATACTAACTTTTACTGAAATACAACTAAGGTATAACACATAGGCCTAATAGTTCTAATGAAACTTGTTTTTTTTTTTCAAATTTCAAAGTGAAAATTTTGAATTTAAAAAAATTGCATCTTCAAAAATGTTCAATAAATTCTAGGAAATAGATTAGGCTATATACTAATGTCAAATTATGTACCAAATTTGAAGAAGGTATGGGAATGGTTTCATAGTTAAAATTTTTTAAACATAATCCCTTGTCAAAAAAATCAAGCCATATTAATTATATGCCCCAATGGAAAGTACAATAAAATAATTTCAGTAAATAAATTGAAATACCGTAAGGGAAATAACATCACCTGCTTGACATCTTGTTGTTTATTGGAAATACTTGTCTATCATATAAATCTTCCAGGTCGGTGTCAGAGTTTTTAATTTTTATTTTTTATCCAAAATGGCATCAATTCATTTCATGACTGACCACAGGGTTCCTGAATACGGGTACTGTATGCCTCAGTATTACAATATTAACAATATATGAGTAAATAACATAAGTATACAATTAGGATAGAGTAAAAAAAGAACTCTATCAATTAGAGAGTACAGTGAAAATTAAAATATCATTTTAATGCTCTTTCGAGCGCCCCTTATGTATTTATTTAATTAGGATTTACTGATTTAAGCGGCTTAACTCAGCTGGAGGAGTATTAATAACCTACTATTTAAGTGGAATACAGGTGCCTGTGTAGGATACAAAGTGAGTCCTTTATTAACCCCACAAGTAGGCCTATAGTACGCACAAGTTCCATGATATTCCTAAGGAGAGAAGATAATTCCATGTGAATTTCGGTAAAGTGCCTCTACAACCAAACAAAAGACCAGTCACTGACCAATGACTCAACTCGATACCATAACATTGAGCGTTACATATTACATCTGTGAGAGGTGTCCATAATAGGCCTACATCAGGCTTTCATGGTGGTGATGGTCCAGCTGGAAGAGTGTTAATTTCATTTCAATTGGAAATTGGCATATTAACACTAGGCCTACTACCACCACTATATGTAATCAGAGCATCCACAAATAAAATGTGCCAATTCCTTCCTTTAAATTAATTCTAATAATTTGAATTGGCACAACTTGCAAAATACAAATGCTAATTTTATTCACAAGCTCTAGTCAATATCAGTGCCAACACTGGTACTTTAAAAGGCAAGTTTATACTTTACGACTCACCCTGCTCCCCTTTCGTATAATCCACATCAATATCATTCCAGGGTAAACAGGTTTTTATTTTGTAGGTAAAATGAAAAGATTCAATTTAAATGTTGTTTTCTTGAAATCCACGGTAAGACTTTCAGGGAGGAACAGATTCGAGGAATTTCGGCGAAACGGTACTTCATGCCGCACACAATTTTTACTTCCACTGAATAATAAGTCCCTTGCACCAAACATAATATATCACAACTATAAACAACAAAATAATATTTCATAATAAAAAAAGACCCTTGCACCAAAAATCATATTAAACAATATTATATAAGTTAAGTGGGAGTGGAAAACTCGTGCGCGGCATAAAATACCTTTTCCCCAAACATTGTTATATTAAAACATTTGGCATATTATAGGCTGTTATATAGAAACATATTAAATAG
The DNA here is from genome assembly GCA_964059195.1 of Ectobius pallidus. NCBI lineage: Eukaryota > Metazoa > Arthropoda > Insecta > Blattodea > Ectobiidae > Ectobius > Ectobius pallidus. The sequence continues at coordinate 54,467,491 of CAXKWD010000009.1, forward strand.
TATATTTGACATAATGTAAACATTACAAGACCCGGTACCTTATATACGATTTAATTTCAATTTAATATGGATTCGCGACAAATCAGAAGCTGTTCGGAATAACGAAAGTCGAAAGCTTCCCAAAAGAATTCAAGAAAACAATTGAGGAAATTACTCTACACAACACTTCAGATGTTGAATTATATTTTATTATTATTACGCTATAATTACACTACAATTTTCACTAGGGAGCACATTTAACACACACAGTTCTCTTTAACAAAATAAAAACACAATCTCCTTCTTCACAAACGGCAGACATATTGGAAACAGACCAAACATCAGTGTCCTTGGTCCCTGATTGGCCAGATACACTCAAGATACACTGTCAAGATGGTCCAACTCCTCTTACATCGTTTGAGCCCGCGAGCATTTCGTTTAAACAAAACGTCCGCCAAAATCGTTTGGAGAAAATGAAAGTCTGTTTAAACCCAATACCCAAATTGACCGGGTTTGACTTATACCAAGTTTAATCGGATTTGGAGAAAACGGCTCTAAGTGAATCATATCAAGTTAAATATCCAGGCATCATAATTGATCGACATTTAAGATGGTACATGTACATCTATATTTATGTGATAGGTTACGTAGAGTCATTTATAAATTTATTCTCCGTTCATGCTTGCCAGCTCATGTATTATGTACAGTTTATTTAGCTCTAATTCATTCTATTATTCAATATGGCATAATTGGATGGGAAGGAGTTGCAAAAATGATCTTCAGCCCTTCGCTTTGTCTTAAAAAACGCATTATAAAAATTTGTTTGTCAAAGCCTTCAGACTATTCTTCCAAATTATTATTTTATGAATTTAACGTATTCAACATACGCCAAATTTATAAGTACATCCTATTAGATTATTTTTCATAAACATCGTGACAATTATATGTTAGAAGGTCATGAATATAACACGCCAAGGAATCAATTAAATTTACTAACTGAACCAAACAAATTTACAACGGCTGGAGATAAGCATTGTTCAAGTTTCGAATCCAAGACTATTCAATTAATTTATTAGCAACCGTCCTGAATTAACTGACTTAAACAACAAACAATTTAAGTCTAAAATTAGAAATTTTATATAATTAAATTACTTTCATTTCTTCACTTCTGTCATTACTACAACATTTTCAATATTAAACTTTAAAATATAAATATAATTGCTTTCTCTTATCCTAAAATTGTGGTAAATATAATATGTTCTGTCCTTACTGTAAATAATATTAACTAATACTTTTCTAAGTTTTGTAAATCAATTTTTTTTAATTAGTGTAAATGATTATTTTAGTTTAAGTTGCTTTATTGTATTGAACCGCCCCCGAGCACAAGCTTTGCTTCTTCGGGTGGCATTCGAAAGCACATTGGTATACTGTATACTGTAATCCATCTTTGCCTACACACGGCCAGTGTGAAAGAGTTATCATTATACTGTATTGTAATTTGTAGGAATTTAATTAAATTTTTAAAAAATGCTCATTTATCTATGCTACTAGTGCTCAACTTGGGCCGGCAAAGTAAAGATCAGCTTTTTCATCGCCCCGGCATAAACGTAGGGAGGATAAAAGTACATATGAAATCGGCATATGTTTTGGCAACACTTAAAAAAAATCCCTTTAGGCAAGCCTACAGGCTGAGGTAGATTTCGAAGTGCTTTTGGTTAAATTTATTGTCGCTGCGTAGCACTCTTCTTCTTTAGCCTTGGCATGACAAACCCGCAATAATAACTGCAAAAAAGAGGAAAGAGCACTTTTTCAAACATTCAAATCTCGCCTTATATGAGAACTATCAAGAAACTAGTTATTGATTTGTAAAGTACTCATCAAGAGCTTTTCAACGATACTCCACAAGACGTAGTTTAAAAAATTTCGAATTTCCATCCCCCTCACACCTACCCCCACAACCCCCGAATCGTTGGTGTCACTGTGAACTCCATAGGGAGTACTCTAATTTATTCAAACAAAGTTTCCCTCTATACTTCATAGGGGCCGAGATATAAATGTTTTAAAATATCAACCCCCTCCCCCGACCACCCCCTTGCGCCAATTTTGCTCTTTAACGAACGTGTCCGAACTATTGGGCCTAGAAATAACATAATAAAATTTGGTTCAAATATCTTTAAAATTACGGCCACTAGCGTGTAAAGATATAAATATATATATCGATACCTCAGTACAAAAGTGTTACAACTCAAAAAACTTCGATTTTGAGTTATGACCACTACTAAATGAGGAGCTATTTGTTCTATGCACTGTTAGAATGTTACACCTTAAAATTGAACCCTTAATTTTTTAATTGGGATAATTCAGTTTGACACTGACAATATCTTGAGTACCTGCTCCGTGCAACACTGTATCATTTTAAGTTGTGACACTTACGCTCTGTATGATGTTAAATGGAACTGTTATATTTTGAGTTGCAACAGTATTCAATGAGAATCTCGGTTGTGAGGTGTTAGTAAAACTGTAATATTTTATTTCAATATGCCTTTTTTCTGCGTTGTCAGAGTTCTTGTGTATACATTATTATGTGAGTGTTACGGCGATTGTATAAGCAATCTATTGTGAATCATAATACAGTAATGTCCAAAAGGTCTAAACGTATTGTAGAGTTATGTCTTATGAAAGATGAAGAAGACACTTCCTTAATCTCAGCTGAAAGTAGATTGGTAAGGACATTGTTTTGTATTTTATACTTGCAATATTTAATTTAATAATATTTTGCTGATACTTTGATAAAACTGTAAGGTGTTCTCTTTGCGTTGTAGTCTGCTTCAAGTATCTTTAAAGAAAATCAAAATTTACTGGAAAATTCTGATGCCTCAGTCAAAACCCCCAATTGAGATTATTCTTCCCCGTCTGATGATGGTGATGATGATGATGGTGATGATAATGATAATGGACATGGACAACACAAGCAATACACAACCCTGCTACCTATGATTCCATTTGATGAGGAAAAGGAAGTACCCGTTTAAGTAATTTAATCTATTATTTCTATGTTAATGAAGTAATGATTCGAGTTTACAAAACGATGTTCTTAGCAGCACTTAGTGTTAATAGTCGTCATGTGAGTACAACATGGGACAAAATTACTAATGAAGGGACAATAGTTGAAAACAGACGAGGGAAACACAAGAAGAACCCTAAAATACCTCAGCATAATATGACAGATGACATTATTGCTCTTATGGGTTCTTTCCCCAGGGTAGAATCACTTTACTGTAGGTCTAGGTTTAAGAAAGAGTGCTTAGAAGGTGATCTAAATATAACTAAACTGTACCAAATGTACAATGAGAAATGCATAGCTGAAGGAAAGAATGCTGCAAAGTTTCGCTTCCTCTTTCTCGGCTCTACAGCCCTTGATGTGCTTTGGCCTCCTTCAAAATCTTCTTCCATGCATCTCTTTCCTGAACCTGTCTTTTCCAATTCTTTACACCCGTCTTTTTATTCACATATTTTCAATTTCAATTTGAATTTGAATTTTTTCTTTCCAAAAAAAAGATCAATGCAATTTTTGTTCAAATTACAAACAAAGAACTTCTGAAGAAAGAAGAGAGATTCAAGATAAGTACAAAAGACACACATTAGAAAAAGAAAAATGTAGAGAAGAGAAAACTTCAGATATAAGGCATGTAAAAGAAGTGATGGAAAAAGTGGTGTTTTTGCATTTGACTTACAAGCAGTTCTTCCAACACCATGCAGTAAAGTGTCTGCTTTGTATTATAAACAGAAACTCTCCTGTTATAATTTCACAGTCTTCGACTTAGTAAGCACTGAAGTCACACATTTCTTCTGGCACGAAGGGATAGCTAAACGGGGAGCCAATGAAATTGCCTGTTTCCTTCTAAAATTTTTAGAAAAACTGAGAGATGCTGGATTTGCCAATAATTGTATCAGTCAGACATCTAACATCCCTCTTTTCTATATGCAGTCAGATTGATAGAAGGCACCAACACTATCACTGTGAAATATTTTGTCATTGGGCATTCACAGAACGAAAACGACTCCGTGCATGCTTCAATTTCCAGAGAAAAAGAGAGTATTGAAAGCAAACAGAGAAACAGATACACCAATTGCACATCCTCACCATTGGATTACGCTTATCAGAATGGCAAAGAAAAATGTAAAGCCATAGCCTGTCATTGAGATGGACACCAAAGACATACACAACCTCAAAGCACTGTCAGAATGTATGGGGCGAAATTATAAAAAAGATGAGGAAGGGCAGACTGTAGTTTGGACGAACATAAAAGTTCTCCATTTTCTAAGAATCAACCATTCACATTTTTGTACAAAAACAGTTATTCACAGGCACTTCATATAAGAATTAGACAGCGAGGAAACCCGATTCTCTCTCTTGTACCAGCATATTTTGAATTTCCACAAATCGACGCCAACAAGAAAGTAGATTTATTGTGCCTTTGCTATGACTACGTCATTCCTAGTGTAAACTGGGACTTCTACAATAATATGAAGTTGTTCCTCTGGCGATGAATGATGTCTGAATGATATTAAATCAAGAAAGTATCTATTGAAGTTTAAATTTAGCAAATACAATGTCTTCTTAGACATTTTATTATTTATATAAATTTCACTTATTTAAGAATATATTATTAATAACTTACAAGCATTGTAGAATAATCGAGGAACAAGTATTTATTTCTTGCAATTCCTATCACTTCCCATGGAATAAATGGAGAAAGACTAAAAATATGAGTAGTTAAATAGTTACAAGTCAGAATAGGAAAGCTTCTATTTGACATTAAAGTGTTACAACTCTGAAAAAACCGTCACAACTAGAAGTTTTTTACCTTTGATTCAGTGAAACACTGTTACAACTCAGAAATTTGTTAATTTTTTCTAACCAATCAAGTTCTGGATTTTATGTCTTAGCGTTATTGAAAGAGGCCTATGAGATGCAATAAATCCCAAGATAACAAGTTCATAGCAGCTCCTTGTGACTAAGGAGAAGATGTTAAAGAAACAAGGATTTTGTTTTTTCTCTCTCCTGAATATTTACTGATTTTGAGTTGTAACAGTCTAATTCTGAGGTATCGATATCTGTATCACAATTTTTTTTGAACAGGCGGTGGTTTCGTACTTACTAAGGCATGAAACGTAAAGGTATGAAAGAATTTTTTCGAAAGTAATGACATGGTATCGATTGCAATAGGTAGATTTTTCTTCGAAATCTACCTAAAAATGAAGAACCATTATTAGGGTCATGATCACCTGTTCTTGTCTCAACAGTTGAATTGCGTGTGCCGTTGCCGTAGATTCAATGGGTACGTGACGAAGTTGGTTGCATTGGTTGTTGTTGTTGTAATGTAATTTCTAGCCAATATAATTCTTTTGAAAACTTATTTTGACTATAGTGTTTAGCATCATAAAATGAAAAATAAATAAATACCTGAACATAAACGTATGGGTTTCCAACTCCAACACTGTACATAATTCCAAAGAGCAAAACTCACACTAATTGTAACATAATATATACATTAGCTCCAGCTTTATCCATTCAGAACAATAGTCTTGATCACTTTAACACGTATGTAAAATACTGGGCTAAGGATAGATCATAGAATTCGAATGATAATATAATTATTAAATTTTTTAGTCTTCAAGGTAAAATAACTCAGACACTATTGAACATAATTGAATGAAATTTAAGGTAATCGTTTTAACTAAAAACAAAACTGCAATTTTTAATTATTTTTTAAATTTGCCGAATTATATCAAAATTGTAACTGGTAGAATTTTTCAACGCGTTTTTAAGCTGTTATTGAAACTCAAGTACTAGTCTCTATGCAAAATATTATTGAAGTTATTTCTTTCCCTCAGCACCTATTTCTCTACTATTTCCTTAATGTGGGTAACTAACAGGTGGTCCTGAAATTAAAATCAGTGTATTAATTCTGATTCTAAGCTACTTGCATATTATCATGTATTAAAATGTCTCCTAGACACAAAAAGAAAGAAAATACGGGTAGTTGCAGGAAAATTATTTCATGAACTAGAAGTAGCTAAAAAAAAGAGCGATTAAAATTATGTTCAATATTTCCTTCGAAACTAATGATACATTCAAAATTTCTGGATTCGAACCTCTTTCTGTCTCTGCATATACAGTCAATCATTTACATTCTATGAAACATATACTTATTAAATCCAACACCACCTTAATTACACCCGAAGATGTTCATCTCCATAACTCAAGACAAAACAGTCATCTTTTTGTAACTCATAGCGAATCCACTATGTATGGCCTAAAAGGAATATTACCACTTGCTACAAATTGGGTATCAGGTTCTGTTAAAAATTTTAAGGCAAAAGCATTATACTTTTTAGATGCTTAGGCCCACTTTAATTAAAAGGATATATTTAATATATTTCTGTAAATTCATCGAAAATTTATCTGTACATTTGAATATGTTTTTTCTAGTATACATTTAATGTTTGTTACAGGTAGTAATTTTTTGTTAAAGGCTGAAGATAAATTGTATGCATCTTTTTAACCATTGTAAGTATGTCACTCTTAGCATGGGCTTTGCTCTTTGGGGTTGTATATGTATTATATGAAATAAAATGAAATTATATGCCCCCTTAACTGAAAGAAAAATATCAGAAATTAAATCCGGTTAATATTTGATTCACTCTAGTATTACGGACTATCTTGTTCAATGCTTTCGACTCCAATACTTGGGATAGGGGAATTTTACGGAAGCGGGAAGTCGATAATTATTATGAAACGAGAAGATAACGATTGTTGTGTTTATGGAAAGGAAATTATAAACCGGGAGGCGGTGGTTGCTACGGAGATGGAAGTGAAGAGATTTAAAACGTCTTCTTCCCCAAGTTTCTAATTAAATCTTTTCATTGAGGATAGCAATAACTTATACCTACAAATACTAAGTTTCCTGTACTTCAAAGATTAATTTAGTTAAGACATATTCATCCCTTTGCTGGTAATCTGTCGCACAACTCTTCTATGGAGATCCATCCAATTAAAGTTTAGGGCATACTTAGGGGCTCGTTAATATTTCCTCGGCGTTAATAGAAGCGAATATGTATAAGGTTCACTCACGCATTGATCATTCATAAACTTTGTTATTTTTATAATAAAATTTTGTTCAAAGTAGTTTAGGAGGTCGTGTTTCGGTGCTTTATGATGTTTAGAGATGCTCAAACCTGCAGCTTGTAATACTTATAGCTTGCTTGATGATCAGCAGGTTCACGGAGAAAGAGATACATGCATAGCAGCAAGTATGATTTCTCGTTAATGGCAGTACAGAAAAAATGTCTCCACGGTAAAACCGACCAGTACATTTTGAAAACGGGCTACAAAATATGTATGAAGGAAATCAGGATCTCCGCTTCCATTATAATTATACATATGTATATATATATATATAACGGTATATATATATATATATATATATATACATTATATATATATATATATATATACATTATATATATACATTACGGTATATAGATTTTCTGAATTCCGACGGCAAAAGTGTTGATTGTGCCGAAAGTTAATATTATAATCTCCGATCACTATACTTTTGATTATTAATCTCTTAATATAGTTTTTCTTATGTATAAGATAAGTTGATCGCTCTACCTATTGCGTTCTTTCGTAATTAATGATCGGCATTACTAATTTTGTTGTTATTGTTGTTGTGGTACGCAGGTAATTGAAATGAAATGAATAAATAAGTAATAGAGTATAGAGTAAGAACTAAAACTTTTGTTTCCTGGATGGTAGTTATAAGATAACTATCTCATCCATAAATAGAAGTTTTCCTCACAAATATGACTTTTAATGAGGTTTAGAGAACTGAATTCAAATTTCTAACTCCTGAACTGTAATAATATTATTTCATTACCTATCTATTTTATTTTTTATGTCCCTCTCATATAACTTATATATAATACTTTGAGCCTCGTTTGAAATTAACTAGAGGTGAATAAATAACATGAAATAGCAGTAATATTAATTATTATTAAATATATACCGGTAAATATGTAGTGAGTAGCAACCTACGGTAACTTACATATAAGCTAGAACTAGATTGTAACAGTACTACGAAACTAGATAGTAATAGAAATTCCCAATTGCCAAGAATCTCCAATTATTTTCTTGTATGTCTAAAAAACACTTTGGCTTTAAGAAATGTTATTAAATTTTTACAACGATTATATAATCGTAATCATTAATTCAAGTTTTATTTGACGTAAAAGTGCGATTTGAAAGGGTTAAGATGATGTAGTTTCCACATTTTCTCACATCTTTTAACGTTGCCTTTTAAAATACTTTCTATAAGTCATACTATACTATTTAGTTTTGTTTATATCTTTCCATATCTCTAATTTGATGTAGATCTATACTCGTGAAAAAGTTGTAACTCTTTTTGGATGCCAGCGCATTTGCATGGATTAGACCATGCAGAAAGAAAGAAAAATACAATTTAGAGGAAAACAGAGGTGAAAAGAGCGAGAAACCAAAAGGAAGAGGAAGTTGAGGGACTTTTAATTAGTAAAATATAACAAAGTTTTTCCATAACTCTTTCACGTTGACGTGTTCATAAGTAATGCACGTATAACGCCTGTCAGAACTTCTGGTCCTGTATCTTCATTCGTAATACTAATCTTATTTTTTCTATAATCTGAATGGAAAAGTAATCAGTTTTTTTTTTCTTTTCTTGTTTTCTCAACCACTAAACTTGTTTGCTTTGAGTAAGGTGCTCAAAAAGAAAGAGTAGAAATTGTGCAGTTAATGAAAGGCTATTATGGAGCAGTGTGTAGCATAATCTGTACTAGTATCCAATATTTAGTTTCTAAACTTCTAGCCTAGTCAGGGTTAGAGCCGGATATTCAAGCACTATAAATGTGTATTTTATTCGCCAGAAAGAGAGCTTATAGGAAAAAATCCCTTTGGGCACGGTCTACGAGCGCAGGTCAATTTCAAAGTTCATATTTTTGTACGTTGGAACAAAGAGGACCAAAGACCAGATTTTGGTAATATTTAGATGTACAACAATTTAGAATGGGGTTGATATTGTGTCCACTGAGGGAGTAAAGATTGTTTTTGTTCTGTAACCTCATTTTGGTCATCCCTTTTAGTAATGCTTGGTCGTATCAAAAATCGTTTCAGAGAAAAGTTTTAGACAATATTTAGAAGGTTTACAGTGACTTTAAATGGATTTGATTCTGTACCTGTAATGGAGTTATGTCTTAGTAAGTCAGCTATATTTTTCTCACTCTTGTTATCGTATACAAAACTTTTTGGTACTACTCTTAGGAGGTATACTAATCTTAAAAGGATTCAGCATTCTTCATATTAAGGGAGTTGTAGTAATTTTTCAGTTTTTTTTTCTATTTTGCCTATTAACGAATTCTGTTTCAGTCTAGAATTAATTCCTGCAAAAAATTTTACCAGTACAAACGCTACGTAAAATACAGTTACGAAAAAAAAAACACTTTCGGTTCGGCCTACAGGCGTATTTAGAACTGTTTCACATTATTCTTTATTTATGTATGAAACAAAGAAGGGAAAAATTCATGTTAACCATACCTACCGGTACCCATTCATACGATAAGCGAATCATTAATCAAATTGGCCTTTTGCGCTTTGTACTTCAGTTATAAAAAAATTCAGACAAAAGATTTTGGTAATATTTAGAAGATTTACAAATGGACTCGATATTGTGTCTACTAAAGAAGTAATAATTTTTTTCTTCTGTGACCTTATTTTGGTCACCCCTTGCAGAATGGTGGTCGTGGCAAGTATACTGCCAGGGTGTAAATAAAAAATTCTTAATACATCCGTCAGATGGTGAAATGCCTTCTTCCACCAGTTCTTACTTGGTTCAGATATGAGCTTTAACAACTTATTAGACTCATTAGAAACTTATTCGAGATTCTTTCTAGGTCATTGATAAACTTCATTACTAGTATATTCATACTAGTATATAGGCGGAAATGCTTCTTATGATTTGAATTTTTTCTACGTGTTATAGACTATTCATTGATACACCCGTCTTAGGATTCTATGGGTCGAGCGGTTGGGGCTGCTTCCTCGAAAATCACTTTCGGCTAAGTTACGCGGGAAACAAATAAAGAATTACGTCAAAACATATTTAACTGGGAAGCTAAATTAGATTTTAAATTAGAAGGTTCGAGATAGTCTACTTCTTTCAAAATTCCATCATACCAATAATACAATGCAAATTTTGAGTGAAAGGAAGAAAAACAGGAAAGAATATTCTGTTTACCAAACAAACTTCTAGAGGAGTTCTGAGTTCAACCCATAACTAAGTTAGGAGCCGTCTCTCATACGTCGCAAACAAGCGTATTGGTTTTCCTATAACCGAACTTAGACGTAACACAACTTTTTATTTTGGTGTAAGAACAATGAAATTAAGGCAGAAAACTTATTTCATACCAGTGCATGTCCATTTCAATCTGTGATAAGAATATTATTACCAGCTTTGATGGAACAGTCAGGAAGGAACTTTATTCTGTTCATAAGTTCAAGGATTCCATCCCGGTCCAGGTCAGTGAATTTTAATGTACGCGTATATACTTCAGTAGAGAATACAAGCATTTAAAATCACCTGTGGGACAAATATTCCAGCACACCGACGAAGGTTAAAACCCTAAGTAGTAATAAATACACAACAGTCGTGAAACAGCCATAGGCCCACCAATAAAGAAAATGGAATTTTTACACTCCAATGAACATTGAAGGAAGAGGCTTGCGACTGTGTGATTTCTATTGCTTGGAGTTTCATTGATTTATTTAAAAAATACAGTCCTTAAAACTAAAATAGACCCAGTGGTGGTGCCGCATCCCTTGAGGGGCAGGATCTACCATCCAAACGATGCGTCATCTACTTTCATCCTTAAGACTTCATGGCAAAGTCTCAATGTCGTGAGCCCGTTCTCGCGATATGCAGGTTTACACGGACGATGCGATTTTTTTCACCAAAGCAGGCTGGACAACTAAGCTTTCTTGCATCGTGTATTACGGAATCAGTAAAATTTTGATTTTATCCTATATTAGTGGCACTTAGGTTAGAAATAATGATATTAGTGAAAGTTCTGTTAGGTTAGGGACATGAAATTAGTTTACCAGGGTCGTTTTGAATTGCTCTTGTTTCATAATGTGCCATACTCACCTCTGCATCAAGGGAAGTAGTGGCAGCTAGATTCTATTTTTAGTGGTAGTTAAGTTAGGAACAGTGATATTAGTGACGGGTTCTGTTAAGTTAGGATAAGTGATATTAGTTTAGTTGGGCATATTGAATTTCCCGTTTCGTAAATATGCCATATTATAATCTTCTGCATGCTTCCTTGTATTTGTCAACCTGTTTACCCAGCAATCTAACTGTTCTGGCGATGTGACTACTAATGTCCAATCACAAGCTTCTTCACGATTCGACGAAGTAAATACGGCGGAAATTTCTCTACTATTCGCTAAATCATGGTATAGAAAAACGTGTATCATTTAGGGCGGATGAGGTGGATCAAATTATTCTTCAAGACAATATTTCCTCTCTACAAAATACCTGAAACTAAATAATGTGGATGAATTAAACTAGGTTTGTTATAATGACTTAAATTTAGAGAACAATTTTACTTACGACTTAGCATCTTTCTATGCCAATGAAAACACTGTTACGTTCCACTTGCTTTATCCTCTGTACTATCTAAGCTAACATGGCTAATTAAAAGTAATATTAATGAAATGCTAATACAAAGAAAACAAATGTTTTCCTTTCAAATCAACAACTTGAACTTGATTAACAACAAAAGGCAAAATTACCAAGTTTTAATTCAAATTACAGCACATTTCATTCATCCGTGTTTTTTTAATTGTTCTCATAGAAATCGGTTGAGTTTTTAATCCTTTGACTTGCTTAATATTTTGTAGATGAAGCCAACTGTAAAAGAACATTATCTCCGCTAAAGTGTTAAGTATAACCACTTTCAAACTTAAAATTCATTTAAAGAGAGAGAAAAACTCCTACATAGAAGTATTTTAAATTTATTATTCCTTTTTTCACTCAAGGAGTTTTTGCGAAAGTTTACAGATGAGGAACTTTGAAAATGGTTTAGAGATGGAAGAATGGGGGTGGGTGGTAGCTGTGAGTAGAAAGTGAAGAAGAAAATGGCAGGGAGCTGCTCAAGACAGTCACCAGAATATTTATGAATTATGACGTTGTGCATTCAAATTAGCACCGGGTTCCAAACTTGACCACTTCTTTTCTTCGTACCTTCATTTCCAATTCACCAAGCATCCTGCACGAAATTTAAGGAGAGAGCGTGCTCATATTTGAATCTGATCATTTTCATAGTGACGAAGTCGAGTTGCATTTGTTGACTATTTAACGAACAACATGTAATAAATAATTAATAAAATGCAGTAAAATTGAATTATTTGAATAGCATTATTGATTGAGATAGCTGCACTCTTAAAAGACATTCATGACGTAAATCAATGTGGCTATTGTGTGAACAAAACACGATGAATTAATGAATATTCACTTATTAAAGCATTGTTTGCTGAAATTTGATATTGAAGATATTTTGTATAAAATAAAACTATATTATTGTTATAGTTCCTAGCAATTCATACTGGTAAGTAGATGTTCCTTGAAAGATATTACGCACATAGGAATAAAAGATGCCCAGCTGCCTGGACAAGTCTATTATTGAAAGGGAAGGGAATAATAGATTATCTTTCTGAATTCATCTCCCCCCTCTCAACAGCATTTTCTTCCCTTGTATTTACCAGTATACATTAATGCTGTTGACGTTATGTTTTTATAATGTTATAATGCCAATTATTAAATGGCAACGTTGCTGAACTATGGAATGCGTTCCCGTAAAATATTATAATACTGTGTCCTGAAAAGATGTAAGCATAATATTCACTTATTTCTACAATAAACCTTAATGTGCCGCGACACTGTTACGCATAAGTCACTGTCTAGAGAGTCACCGACCTGATTAGACTAAAAAGAAAAGAGGACATGCAATTATCACTTTCGCAGACGCGATAAAACAAATTCGACGTAGACTGAGTGAATCAAGTCTACGATTGACTGATTTCAGACTCATTTTTACATGTTATTGGTCCAAACAGACAGACGTATGAGCTAAATAATCACTGTAATAATTCCAAGTTTTAACCGTTAAGTGTTTCGCATATTAATATATCAACATCTGTATTAGCCATCATTAGAAAAATATAATAACATTCATTTATCCTATGCCATCATTAGCTTATCCGTTCTTGAACCTAGGCCTATGTTATTTTCAATTTATATAAATTACTTGTCAGTTAATATGCCATGTAAATCTTTGTTATATGCTGACGACACATGTTTTCTAAACAGTAGTAAATGCCCTAATGAATTAGACAATTTAGTTGAAGCCACATTGACTCAACCAAAGAAATGGTTTGATGTTTTAAATGCTGGGAAAATTTCGACTATTACTTTTAATGTAAAAGGCAACAATGGAAATAATGTAAAATTACTTGGAATATATCTTGATTCCAGGTTAAATTGGGAAAATCATATAGACTATTTAAGTATTGTACTTAGAAGAGTACTATATCTACTCATAAGCTTAAGAACTCAACTACCTGCACATAGTATTAAATTGTCTTACTATGCATACTTTCAGACCATAATTAAATATGGCATTATCCTTTGGGGAAATTGTTCAAACATTGATAATATTTTGAAGATTCAAAAAAGAGCTGTGCGAATCTAACTGGTGCTAAATGTACTGCCCACTGTAAACAACAATTTAAGGAATTACGGATTATGACAGTTATTAGTCTTTACATTTTTGAATAACTTCTGCACATGAAACTAAATTATAATTCTGAGGTCATCAGATCATCTATTCACTCATACCCAACTAGAAATGCTTATCTGCTGGATCTCCTTATACACAGACTGTCCAAGTCTGCTACAAGTTTCAATTATGTGGGTATTAGACTCATCAATGCTCTTTCTGAAATAATTATAAATGCATCTTTTAATTATTTTAGGACAAAATTGAAAAATATGCTCATTTGCAATCTTCTGTACAATTTTAAAGTTTTTTTTTACTTTAGACTTTAGCACTATTTGAGTTTTATGTATTGTAACTAATTATTTATTTTATATTATGACCTGGCCAATTGTACTGTACTTACGGCTCAATAAACATGATTATGATTATGATTATACGAACTTTCTTTAGAAGGAACACAATTTATTGGTTATTTCATTCAGAGCAAAAATAACAATATATTGACAACAGGCCACTGGTTCACTTACTTTTTTTAAAATTTTAATTTTAATATTTTTTATCAGATTCCTGCCTCCCTATCGTAGGCCTACATATTAGGCCTAAGATTTCTGACGTTCATACCCAAGTGTTTCTTTTTTCAGCGAAGATGCCAGTTTTGCTTTTTTGATAATATCAACAACCTCTTATATTGTATTGAGTGTTTATTTCCACGCGATAATGTATAGGAATCAATAAAGCAGTTTCATTACGTCACGAAAAGCCTTCAATTCCTAACAATGACGTCTAATTAATATTATACAGTACATTAAAATGTAAAATAATTTTAGTAATTCCTAAGATAAGATAAAAAAATGTTGTACACAGCATACCACAGATGGGCAACAATTAGCCTCATGGGTAACTAGACCATTCGCGTTTAATGCCTGAATAATTTAAGAATAAATAAAATCAGGTAAACTGATGTAACAAAGTGCCAGAATGCTTTTGTTTAATCAGTGACAAATGCAATTATGATATGTAGAAAATAAGTTATTTTTGTAATAGATTTCCGAGTTAAGCTCCAGATAGATTAATTAAGAAGGTCTTACGGAAGAACAAAGGTCTAGTTTGATAAGCATATGTGAAGGAATATGTGGGTAATTATTTGCCAAAGCTGTCTGTATTGCAACTTCCAAAGCCGTATATGAACACTGTAAAACAATTATGTCATGAAAACTAATGTGCATTTAATAAATTCTTTCTAATATATATTACCATAAAATAGGCATTAAATTGGGCATTACTCCGGTACCGGTCAACATATCTGGTCCTATATCAATAGGCTTCTTCCCATAAACCATACCTGAGCAACTGAGGGGAAACGTTTTAGTACCCCACCCATGCTGTGACGTATGAAGCCTGCTCTTCATGTTCAGTGTCACGTCGAAATTGCTTTATTCTGACGTCAAGGGCGACTGTAGTGGGAGACATTACCCCACCGCACAGTGGCACAATGTGAACCAGTTGCGCACCCGTGCCATAAACTTTATAAATGCGTATACCAAATCTGATAAAGCGTATTTGAGTTATCGTGTGAGTACAGACACACGGACAGAGAGACAGACAGACGGACTGACACTTACCTGTCCCCCACACAATCCCATAAAGTACCATTCTGGCACTTAATAATGTTTGTACAATTATTTACGTGATTTAGATTAGATTAGATTAGATAGCGGGGGGCTACGTGATTTAAGTTTAGTAGTGAAATCTCTTTCTTTCTTTCTTTCTTTCTTTCTTTCTTTCTTTCTTTCTTTCTTTTTCGTAGTTTTACCTCTCCCTTTTAGGATTTAAGCGACCCAAGCCGCCCGGGCCTTACAGGGCCGCGACTTATCGGGAGACGGATTACCTTTGGATCACATACATACTTTTTTGACCAGACAAGGACATGGAGGGCCTCCCCGGATGAGTGATCAGCCCAATGCCGGGACCACAGTAGTGAAATCTCTATACGCATAAATACAGTTTCCCTAATTAAATGTCCGATTTAAGTGACTGTAAGAAGCGAACAAAGCCAGAATATGATTATTCCGTACAAGATGTGTAGGCCTACTAGCCATTTAACATGCTCAAGGGGTTTAAGTTTAAAATTAGCAAATTAATGCTACGGCCCGTATAGTAGTGTCACACGTGAAAAATTAGCGCGCGTGTTGTAAAACAAAAGAGCGCGATAATATCAGGCAGGCCATGGGTGCGCGCGCATATTCCCTCGATTTATATTCCCTGCAACATTACCCGGAGAGTCCAGTTCATTAGATCGGGGCTTTGGCTCTAGCAACATACACGTTAACATTTCAAGCCTATGCTATTAAGATAATGTATCCTCTCGCGAAGCCATGAATTATTTTGTTCAAAGGCACCTCTGCCGAGCACTATCAAAAGCTCTCTGTTAATGAAGCATATTTTTTCGTTTTATTCTTTGAGAGTTCAAATAAATCATGTCTTACGACATGTTTATATGCTTATTAAGTTAATGTACCTCATAGTCCACTGAGAAAACGTGTGACTACAACATGTTTATTAAATAAGAGAAATCTTTTTTAAAGGAACTTCGATTAGCAACAGATGAAGTTCATATTTTTATTTCACTACTGCTGTTCCAAATGTAGTTATTCAGTTGACACTTTTACTTTCTCGCATATAGGTAGTATAGAGAAGTTTTGTGATCGTGACAAAAAATCGAAATCGAGGTAACACTGGCATAGGCGTAACGAGGGGGGGGGTTGGGGGTTTGAACCCGCCCCATTGATTAAAAAAAGGAAAATTGTATAATTTTTTTAAGTCTGCCCACAAATTACTTAATACAAGTATAAATTAGTGTGGGAAGCTTAAAACTCGTTATGGGCATCTTAATTTTTAAAATTTTCCGGGGGAAGACCCCCGGACCCCCCTCTCCCTGGGAGGTATTCCATACCCCCCAGACCCCGCGGATGTTATAAGCCCCCCATATGGTCGGCCTGGTTACGCCTATGAACACTGGGGATACATGTTTCACGATATCTAGAAATCGAAAAAAGAGTGTTTTAAGAATGAAGACGTCATCGAACAATAGAAACAGATGCACACGGGTGAACAATTACAAGTGCCTACTGGTAAACCTAAACACGTGATATGACCCTTATATTTAGTTTATATTAATTTTTGAATGGTACATACTGGTTGTTTCCTACATGTAAAAACCTCAGTAATTCAAATCTTAATTATAAATATTTGAGAAAGTTTGTGCAACATATTTTGCATCATTATTTCCGTGGCAAACGTTTGACTTTATTCTTGTAAAGGCTAGTACATTTCTATAGCAACATCTTATATCGTGTGTTTTTCCACACTTTATTTATATTTGGACTCGTGTATCCGAGCACATCAAACGCCACCTGTTAACAAGACAGTATTCAGATGTGAAATTAACTTAAGATGGCTTCGCTCGGTTGCTATCTTGATTAATATGTTTTTTTGCACGACTTAACTAATTAGTGGTACTTACGAATGTTGTTGCCGTGGATCGTAAGTTGACATTCCCACACGCAATCTTGTTGCTATGTGCGGTAAGTCTTTCCGTGCGGATATGAATTCACTTACGGCACATCATAATACAAGCCTTTAAGGGCAAGGCCCCCCATGACAAATATTCGGTTCGCATTACAACAAACAGATGTGAATCACTTTCTGAAATAAACTATCTATCTTCAAGAATGTATATATAAAATATTTTCAGGTAATATCAAAATTAATATAATTAAATTGATATAAATAATCATCGTGCAAACAATAGCATGCAATACTCGTGCCGTAAGCGCATAACAGATCTCGGAAATTGAAAAAAACTCGGCGCAAGCGCCTCGTTTTTTCAAACGCTTTCCTCGATCCGTATGCATCGCTTACGGCACTTGTATCGCAATATACTATTGCACGACGTAACTAATTAGTGGTAGGCTACTTACGAATATTGTTGCCGTGGATCGTAACTTGACATTCCCGCACGCAATCTGGTTGCTATGAAAACAAAAGAAATATCCGTGCGGTAAAAATTACAAAAAGCACAAGTGCCGTAAGTAAAACCAATATAATACAAGCCTTTATGGAAGACCGTAACCAAGGTCCCCCATTTTGTGGCGACTTTAACAGGACAATAATTCGGTTCCCATAACAACCAACATATGCGAATCACTTTCTGAAATATAACATCCATCGTTTTTTCAAACTTTTTCCTCGATCCGTATGCACCGCTTACGGCACTTGTATCGCAATATAGTCTACAGTACTATTTCGACTCGCAGAGATCTGATTTTTTTTTTTTTACGTAGGTGGACAGAAGGGGGTCATGAATGCATGTCAGAATGGGAAACCACTAAATGATTTGGACGAAACTGACTATGCGGACTTTATGATTTTTTTATTTATTTTTACCAGGGAACTCGAATCTGAGGTCGTCATTTCCCCAAACGACGCATTAATCGTGAAATGCACCTCGAAGCTGGATTTTCAGCTTTTTAATTATCAATCGTTTTAATTTTTTATGCACGGTTTGGGTAAGGCTCATGAATCTGTGGTACGTACTAATAGTTTCATTTCAAATCTATATGCCCATATGGCATTTATATTTTATACATAAAAAAAATTAATTAAGACTAAAATTATGTACTTTAAATAAACTATCTGCTCAGTACGTAATCGCGAAGCCGTGGATACCTACTGGGTACAAAACAATTAAATCACAAGAGAGTGCAGCATTTCAATGTAGAATTATGTTAAAACTAATACGAAGATGTTTTGATACGGAATACTTCCACAAAGGAGAACGCTTTGAAACTGTAACTACAAAGAAAATACTTCCCGTAGGCCTACTACTCTTGAACGTTCAGTGTTGCTTTATGGTTTACAGTTATATTGTAGAGCTAATTTTGATTTTCACTGAATTCTACTCTTCGTCTATAGAGCTCGGAGAAATGAGATAACAGATAATTGAATATGCTGCATTCGCCATTAGAATGCCCGGAGTGTTAAACTTAATTATTATCAGAACTAACACGTGGTGTATGTTGTTGATAATAGTTAGTTGGGCACTTGCGGAAGTTTTGATGTTGATATAAACTTAATCTAAGACTGCGGTTGTCATATCTTGAGACATAATTAGAGAATTGGTTGCCGTGAGCGAGTTAATCTGCAATTTGATATTTGCCACCGGCGCGTCAGATTCCTGACGTCGGTTGTCAGAGCGGCTGAAGCAAAGTCTTGAAATTCACGAAAAGCAAAGTTTACTGTGTTATCAGTATACAAATCACGCTACCTGAAGATAAAGAATATGGGTCTCTAATAAAGAATTTCGTGATTATCTAGAACACATCCATGAATAGAGACTTCCTTCGACGGATTAAACTTATAAGAACATGAATTGATAAACTTCATTGTTTTCAAAGAGGGTAGAGTTAGATGGATAATATTTCTCCTTATACCCTCTGATATATGGTAAAATTTGTTACCAAATTAACCGGTAACAACACACTGTTTCCTAAGGAGCTGACCTAAATTATTAATTGTAACAGCTTCCATACGAGGTGACAATTAAAATAGCAAATGAATTGATTTAAAAATTGAATCCTAGACCTACAAAAAGCAGTTAGCAGTGATGTAACTGTAACTGCAGTGCTGTATAATGAGAAGCCAATGAACACTGTTCAAGTAATTGAAACCAACATATGTACAAAATAAAGACAATAAAGTGAAACAGACTATTATATAGGCCTATGTTGTCAAATAGCTAGCAGCTAAAATTAAGATAAAGTAGTTAGGCTTTTTAGGCTTACCAAACTTGAAGAGTGGAGTGTCTTACAAAATATATAATAAGATATCCCAGAATATATATATTGGATTTCCAGAACCCTGCTGTTATAAATTAGGTCTATTAACTATAGCCTTCTATATTGCTCCTTTAAGAAAATAGTGTATTACTCTGAATATCTATTTCGTTATGTTAAATACTAACTTATAAATCATTTGTCGTGAGCTTGAGAAATTTAGGGAATACTCAGATCACGAAATGTCTGTGGTGTAGAAGAGTCCAATCTGGTTCACTAATATAAAAGTAGACAAAGAAGAAGAACTACTTGTGAAGATGAATTTCTTGATCTACAGCAGTTAACATACGAGGGGTATTCCGAAAGTAAGTTTCGTCAATGTATGGCAGGAGCGGCGTGTTCACCAGGGGAACCAAACAAACGCCAGACGAATCCTCACCCGTGGCTGGTTCCACGACGGAAGTGGCGTCAGCGGAGGAGGCATGACGCAGGCGCACTGCGCCGTAGAAGAGCGAGTCGCAGCAGACTGGCGTGCCCGCGGGTATTAGTGTACCGCTCACGATGGCACGAGAGATTTGGCGCCACTGCCATGTACCGCTATCTCCCCTCTTTCAAACGAGCCATTGCTGCAGCCGCTGAACCTTTTATTGTCCGAGATAGAGCTGTTTGAACTTGATCTCTCGATTTCCGTCCCCGCAAAGTGCGGCCTCCACGAACCCATCTCGCACAAACCTTATGGAACATCAATTTATCACTCAAAATGGTCTGTATGGAACCTTTAGTAATGTCAGGAAGCTGAGGTGGAGCAGGCTGTGCGCTAATTCCTTGCATCGCAGGGCACCGAGTTTTTACCACAGTGGGTTCTTCAAACTGATCGCACGCTACGACAAATGTCTCAATGTCGCTGGCGACTATGTCGAAAAATAGTGCACTGTGTATAGTTCATGCTGCCATGCTGTATTGCTTTTGGGTCAATAAAGTGTCCGTGTGACAAACTGACGAAACTTACTTTCGGAATACCCCTCGTAGAATAGTGGGCTGGCCTTATGAAGTTTCCATCAGTGCATACAACACACTGGATGCCATTCTAGGAAGCTGTAACCCACTGAAGTAATCTTCATAAGGCGAGCTCTTGGTATAAGCATACCACGTACAACATTTAAAGCAAATTCTAACAACTATTTTCGAGAAAATCGCGAAAAACATAATTTTCTTTATGTAAAGTCCGCTTAAGAATAAGAGAAAATTTTGTTCTCGTGACGCATTTATACTGTGAAAAGATTAAAGACTATATTAGCAAGTAAGTTTTTGTCAGAATTACGAGGATTTAGGTTGTCTATTATACATAAATTATACTATTAAAACTAATTCAGACTTATGGACTTCGCATCCACAATGATCGAATATTTAGAATCCTTGTAATCATGCCCAAGAAGTTCGGAAGAGAAGAAGATATTTAAAAAAGAACCTTATTTGTACACGCCCTCTAAAAAAGCTGCTTGTCGGACTGGTAACACTGGTAACACAAGCGACCTAGGCCGCTAAAATTGCATAAAATTGCATTTAAAATGCAGTTTTATCAGCCTAGAATGCTGATGTCGTCATGGAAATCTATAAACAAAATCTAGATGGCACTCACCAGTCCACAGATATATAGAGATAGATCGGCAATGGTGTATGCTGTACTATTGGCGGCAGTGAAGCCACGTTGATGCGCGGACCGCCATATTACTACACTGTAGCAGCTGATCGAGTACAAGCCACAAGAGCGTTACAGCGATGTGAATTTTAGCATTTTAGCTAATAATGTAATTGGACTGAGGAGTATAAATACTTTGTCTAAAATGGTGAATATATGTGTGGTATTCGGGTGTAATTTTTCATACTACGACAGAAAGAAACAAGGAAAGGAACATGTTTCAATACATTCGTAAGTAGGCCTTTCATTATTATTGTTAGCCATTTCATGCATTATACATGCTTTAGTTTCTATGAATGTATTATATGGTTGTAAATAACCATAACCTAATATTTTTAACTATTTCATACACTGTAAATAGTCATATATTACTTTAGCATTTAGAAATTGCAAATAAACAACCTCAATTTATGCGTATTTTTTGCATTGTTAATACTATTATGCTTTAGTTACTAGGAATGTTATATATTTTTATAAATAACTATAAGCATACATTGATAGCTATTTCTTGTATTATTCATATTTCCTTAAGAATTTAAGAATGTGTTATAATATTTGTAAGTAACTATTAACATATAAGCCATCTTATGCACTATAATATTAATATTCATATGTTATGCTTTAATTTATGTTTGTAAATAACTATAACCTTAATATACCTCTTGGTACAGTAAGGTTAAACTTTTGGATAGTAAATTTTAAATTTTGTATTTTTTATTTTGGATCTCTGAATTTTTTATTTTTTATATTTTTTAAATTGTGGATTTTAGGATTTTTTAATTTTTTAAATTTTAGATTTTTTATTTTTTAAATGTTGGATATTTGGATTATTTCACTTTGGATTATTTTTTAAAATTTGGATTTTCTAAATGTTGGGTCTTTGGATTTTTTTATTTTGGAATTTTGGATTTTTTAATTTTATATTTCTGATTTATTTTTATTTTTAATTTCGGATTATTAGGTTTAAAATTTTGGATTTTGGATTTTTTAATTTGAATTTTTTGATTTTTTTAAATTTTGGAATTTTCGATTTTTTAAATTTTGGATAAGCCTAATTATTGAGTTGATTGTTTTCTGTGCAGTCCGTTCAGTCACACCAAACTAATTTCGTGACGATTTTGTCCGTAACGCAAGCTCTCGATTTAATCCTACCGCGGCTAAAGAAGTTTCACATAAAAAACCTAATTTTTAGCAAGTAATAGGAACCAATACTTGAGAAAAATTGCAAGAGGACGTGCTTTTTCAATGTGGTTTCAGTGTGTTCACTAGTGGATACAAAACTTCAATAGAAAATTGTGAAAATTTCCCATTGAATTACGTGTAGTTCAATGAGTGTCTTCAGGTGAGGCAAGATGGCGGCATAGCGCAAGGCTAGGCTTCACCGCCGTGACCCAGATTGCCGGGCTGTGGACCAGTCACGCCACTTTTAACCTGGATTTACGCATATAAAAACAACAAATTTAAGCCAACATGTTTCTTTATAATCTGAAACTTTACCAGGTTTTTTTTTCGCAAAACACGGTAGCCTACTTCATCATATAACAACAAATATAAGCCAACAACTTTTCACATCTTGGTTCACAAGAGAAACATTGCTTACCATGGATGCACCAGCATTTAATTGCAATAATATATTCATTCCCATAGTCTACTGCTGCCGAGATTTTACTGGCAGCAGCTCCAATTCTGCCTTAGATTGAAATTTCCTCGGGATTATAACTCATATTTTCAAACGCTTTTCATAAATACTAGTTCGTATGCAATATTGTTTACAAACAAGCCATTCATATTATTATGCATCTATACCGCATTTCGTATTGGAACGATTCATTGCTGTTGTGCGATTCAGGCGGCTGTGAGAATATGACGTTAACACATGGCTGACTGTACCTTTCATTATAATTGATGATACGGTATTTTTATTTTATTTCATATAATTTAGAGAGCTTTTACTAAAAAGGTATTGTAAGCACCACGTACGCAAAAACTTCATCGGACTCACCCAGTATTTCCATAGCTACTAGATTCTTGCGCTAAAGCGTTCTTTTTCGTACTTGATAAATAAATAGCTATTAAAGTCAGGCACCCAATCCATGTCGCAAATCACTCGGAGTGTACTCCTTGGAAAATTGACTGGTCATTTCACATACAGCCTGTCCCATTATTTAAATGATGTATTGGTATCTATGTCCCTTGAATGAATTAAAGGTTGCAGAATCACTCTGGTTCAAAAATTCTCAGATTAGATCTGCGAGAAATGGCGTAGGATGGAAGTCTGTCGCTAATGCATGCACTGCAAACATAATAGAACTTTTTGTTTGTGAATGCATTTTGATAACGTATCAGAATTGAAGTTAGAAAGATCTGAATATGATTCATAATTTAAAAATTAAACTGACCTCCCCTTTATTTATTGTAATGCTATCTCCCGATTACGTTATCACCGCGTGAAAATGGTTGGCATTACTGCTAACTGGTACAGACTTTTGCAGATTTGTATCCCTTTTTCATTCATACACATGGTTATTAAGGTAATATTTATAGAGAATTCAAATATGCAAACATATATGCTAAATATTCAAAACAGGTGATTAAAATAAACATAATTGTTTGTTTCTGTCATTATAAATAATGGGATTCAATTTACGGTGGAAAAGCAAGCAGATCAATGTAAATATTGAACAGATAAACACATTATTATTGCAACATGCTGCAATTATGGCTATCTCCCTGCAAGGAGAGTACAGTCTGGTTCTATACCTGATCATCTGGGATGTACAGTCAATGTCAGAAATCTGGGGCGATTTAAGTTACTTGAATTTCAAAAGTACACAGATAAACATATGAATGCAGCACAACGTTGATTATCTGATGTTAGTAACTTCATCCCATTAAAAACGAGAATTTTATGTTCAATTCAATAGTTAAAATAGGGAAACTATTCAAAATTTTATAATACTCAGAACTGGTTTAGTTTAAACAAATACCTCAGATCTCCTATGAAAAACTCCGTGTTAATACAGAAATAAAGCAGTATTCATTTTACGGAATCGTAAATTTATATGAAAGCGAACCTCTATGTCTCAAAAGAAATTCTGTGAACGGTAAAGTGTTACACTATTTACGTTTAGAACGACTTAGGCAACGTTTTAGTGTCCTCAGAGAAAGTGAAATTCGCATATATTCTGAAGAAGGTGCAAGTTTACAGAAGATGTACGAAATGGATTTTAATACATTATACCCTGTACGTATTAAAGAAAAATATTAAGATCAGATCCTCGGTTTTAAAGTAGTTTTCAGTAAGCAACAGACATTGAAATTAAATGACAAGTTATAATTATCAATTTTTTTCATAGTACAAGATATTTTGTTTTGTGCCTTTGCCTCCAGCGTCACATAAACAAATGAGGCCATTATGATTACTCCATTGTAAGCGCCATTGATCATTTATTTATTTCTGTGTGTCAAACAATTGATTATATTTAAGCATATTTATTTTATTTTATTTTATTTATTTATTTATTTATACTGGCGAAGTTAAGGCCATAAGGCCTTTTCTTCCACTGCACCAGTAAACCTATCGTAAATATTACTTACTACAAACAATATAAGAATTGATAAATTATAAATTAAAACTAAACATGCTACAGACAATAAAATTACAAGGATTTAATTACAAGTTTGATAAACTAAACTAAAAGAAAATTAATGACTAATAAAATGGATATTCAACTTATTTCTTAGCATACGTACTTAGGAAGAGACGTTGATAGAGATAGGCTAATACTGTTCGCGCTTCTACCGTAGATGATTATTAGTTAAGAGAGGAGTTAGTTATAACACAACACGAGGATAATATTAAGAGGTTTAGTGTTCTATATTAAAGCTGTGCAATGAACGACATGCAAGATACAAAAAGTTGCACTACTTATGTTGTTGATGACTATGTGCATTTAGCGAAAGGTTTCAAGTTCCACTTGATTGGTTCCATATAACTATTAACTATAGTAGGCCTACTATACTAAGGGTGGCGTGCACCATCCAGGAGTAAACAAAACTAAAGTAGTAAATTTAAGACGGAGACCTGGAGTATACAAGAACCAGTACATCTGTCTCACTCTTTAAGTCATACGAGTAATGTGCTAGAGTGAGTCAGACAAACCGGTTTTTGTTGCGTCAGGTTCCCGTCTTAGATTTACTACTTTAGTGCTTCTCTTTTAGTAACTTACTCTTTTAGTTGGCGTTGGAGAGCTCAATTGATAGTTACTTCTTTAGTTGTAACTAAAGTAGTAAACGATTATTACTAAAGAAGTAGTCAAATTCTGCGCAGAACAGAGCAGAAACGTTAGTGCAGCGCAGAAGAACACATGCATTTCAATTGCCAGTATTATTCAAGTGCCAGATTATGAAAAGGAAAGGTTCGCTGAAACAATGAATATGAATTTGGGTTGTTCCAAATATTACTAATGACAATCTTCATGTTTTAAAATAGGTCTAATAGTAATGTTTTATTCATTACTAATTTTAATTCCTTCAATTGAATATTTTCAGTTTAGTAGCCTACGTTAGGGTACTGTGATTACAATTTTTGTGCAAACTATTTCTGTATTATAATGCAAACAATTGGAATTTCCAGTTGATTTTCATAATTGATTCATTGTCAATATTATAATTATTTCTCTCATAATAATAATAATAAAGTTCTAAAATTTATTAAAATATTTATACTTCCTAAAGTTACATATTCTTCCCCAAAAACGATAAATCAACTATTCTACAGTTGTTTATCATAAATCTCACTATAATGAATTATTAATACTTATTGACTGTTTAACAATGTTAATAAGAAGTGTTACACAAAATCACGAAAAAGAGGGGGATAAAAAGGATAACAAAACTAATAAGGGGCATTATGTTTCTGTCCTTTTTCAAATGCACAGAACATTTACTTAAAAAATATTACCTTATAAAAATAATAATATTACAACTGAGAAATGTAATATTCAAACAAAAAATGGCGGTACAATATTTCGGAATCTATGAACTCCAATAATAATTATGTAGATGGTTGTGTGTTTAAAAATAATTTCAGTGACTACTTCTCTAGATCCTGTGCAGCTTCAACCTCCGGGCCCCTCCTTAAAATTTTCTTTCGGCACTCATGTTGGCATTTTTTTCTATATAGTTTATAATGCTTCTCACTTTCCTGTCCACAGGGTTAATTAAAATAGTTTGCAGCATACTATAGACCTGCAGCATCTGCTATAGTTTATTCCCAAACATGAAAGTCTCGTCTCACTCCACCATTCGAGACTTGGGGAGTCTTTAAGGAATGGTTTTACTATGTGTCCCCTTCTCAATGTACGCTAATCCCAGAGTCAGTCAAATTTTCTTCCGATGTGGCCTGTTTGGACATTTTTACACCTGGGTCAGAAAAAAGGACATATTATTCATTAACACTGCGGGTGCAACTATTGAACTCTTAGCTCTTATAATTATTATTATAATTCTGGCATTCGCAATATTGTGCTTTAAGTTAAGCTATAGAAGTGTAATGTAATAAAATTAATTTACAATAATTACATTAAATCGTTTAAGAATGAGAATCACCTATTGTTCAGTAATCTCTATGGTTAAGTAGCAGGGGGAAGTGTTTTCTGGGTAGCTCCAAGAACGGAGGCTTTCATTTATTGAAATATACTATACCTCGCCGATATCTGTATCCATAGGATTAGCTTGAAATACATCGTCGTTTTCTAACCCAAAGTTAGGGAGAACTGCAGCATCTAAAGGCCGATCCAGCTAGGAAGATATTTGAGAGCACATGCGCTCCTTGTACCGTGCAATGCAAACGTCCCTTCCACTCACTCTCCCCCTCACCTTTGGTGGACGTCTTCCTAGTTGGATCGCTCTCCGCAATGATATTTCCACATTTGACTGGCTGAAATCACATGGATGTAGTGAGAATCTGACATGGTTTCTTCCAAACGCCAAAATTTCATGTAAGGATTTATGAGCTTAATTATTTACGTTATTAAATGCCCTACTAGGTGTGGTTCGCTTAATATTTATTAAATCACCTGCCACAACTCTCATTTTTGGTATACCACCTTCTTCATCTTAATAACTTATCCTCAGTTTGAACTATGTAATCCATTTAATGTGATATGTAACTCATAACTCACGCAAATGCCACAGAACACACTTACTCCACAACTTTACTCCACCCCCTGAGTAGGAGTAAATATTGGCCTTATTTACTCCACAACTTACTACATTAGTAACGTACTCCGTGTTGGTGCTCTCCACCACTTGTGGAGTAAGTTCATTTACTCTGGGAGTGAATAAAATTTTTACTTCTTTAGTACATTCCTCTATGTTGAAAGCCGCCGAGTTTAGTTTACTCCTGGTTGGTGCACGCCGTCCTTACTAAAAGAGTACGGTTACTAAAATGGTAGCTTACTAAAGTAGTTAGAACTAAAGAAGTAAGGTTTACTAAAAGAGTAAATGGCATGAGTTTGGTGCACGCCACCCTAAGGCTTAGGTTTCTGAAAGGTAAACAAATGGGGAGATTAAAGAAACAAATACACTGTCCTCTAATAACAAATGTACTCCGTAAACCTAACCTAGTAGCCTCAGTGGATAAATTCCTTCCTTATTCTTCCCAAGCTTGTGACTTGTCATTGAGATTGGTAGGTGAGGTGTTGAATTTTGAGCTCTACAGTAGCAATAAAGTTTATAACAATAATAATATAACTAATAATAATAATTATTATAATTATTATTATTATTATTATTATTATTATTATTATTATTATTAGGCGATCTTCAGAAATAACAAAAATTTCAAAGCAGATGAAGGACTTGTCGCATATCGTGATATGCACGAAATCTTTCGTTATTACGGAATGAAAATTCTTTTTAAGAAACTTGAATAAAAATTTCATGAATTATAAATGAAAATAGTAGAAACATAGTAAAATGCAGAATCAAAAGAAAGGGAAAGAAAGTTAAACTAAATACAATTCCTGGAGCAAATTAAGCATTTTCATTTGAAGTTATGTTATCGAAAAATGTATCCACTGAATGATTTACTCCATTCACAAGGCTTGGTGTTCTTTTTGAGGAATGAATTAGGCCCTACTATAAGAATGAGTTTTTGTTTTTGGGTGAAGTACGGAGAATCAAGGAATTACAAATTAGTATCGTGATCGCTAATTTGGATCTAATTAACACGAAACGTCTGTCGGAACTAGCTCGTCTTGGGTAGGTCTATAGACTCTCATACAGGGACCACCTTACCGTACATTAAATGCAGAAAACAATAAAATAGTACGGTACAGTACAGACTGTATAGTTCTCCACGAAGAAACACTGAAATGTTACTGACGCTTTATTTATGTCCACAATAAAATTTCAGTCGTGATGTAAATTTCGTAAAGCAATTTCATACATTAAGATGTGCGGCATAGCTGAATTAATACAACCCCAGTCGTGAAGTGGTGTGTTGTGAGAGTTGAAATGAGTTTAGACTGAATGTCGGGCATGTATGAAACTGGAATGTACATTATTTTATTGCACGCTCTCTCACACATCCATCTTGGTGAGTAATGGAGCTCCAGTACGTATTTCTTTATCATGGAACCCAGCAGCGTAAACATGGTATTTTTAAACACATGAAATATTCACACATTCCTTGTATTATTTCTGTGGTATCCATGAAATTAAATGAACTGGTTACACACATTAGTGCGATTATTATTATTATTATTATTATTATTATTATTATTTTTTACTTCGGCTGTGTTTATACTCCTCTTAGCTACGAGGGCATATCAGGAGTTCGGGATCTGTGTCTAAGTTATATAGTAGGGTAGGCCTGGAACTATTGATTGTCAATTATTTCTATTATTGATGTATTTTTATTGAGTAAAGTTGTTCAACTGATATTAATTTAAATGGATATGATTATAGGATGAAATGGCGAGGATGATTCATGGTAGGCCTATGTCAATATCCAATTCGTCGGCCGCGGTGGTCTAGAGGTAGCGTGCCCGCCTCTAGATCCGCAAGGCGCGGGATCAAACCCGGCCGCGGTCGATGGATTTTTCAGGACGTAAAAATCCTGGGCACGGAGTCCTCCGGGAGGGATTTTAAGCTGGGGGTCCCGTATCGTAGATTTACGGCACGTAAAAGAACTCCAAGCCTAAATTAGAGCCTCTGGACAACATTTCTCGGCCCTTTCACGTCCAAGAAATACTTAGTTTCCAGAGGGGGGTTGCGAGGCGATGGGCTTACCACCTGTTCCTCTACCCTCTCTCGGAAAATAAGCATATCAAAATTAGTTTAGGTAATGAAACCTCCACTTGGAGGCCCCTTCGCCCCACCTGGGGATCATAGGGTACCAGACAGACAGACAATATCCAATTCGGCATATGCCTTTACGACTGGGGAAACCACGGGATTTGAACCTGGGACCTCTCGAATGCGAGCCTAAGACGTTACCATCTCGGCCATCTCACTCGGTAAAAACTTCCTTGAGATGGTCTATAAGTTATAACAGGGCGCGAAATTTCGGTCGCCAAGAACGCCTTTTATGATCAGAATTCTGTGGGGAGCGAAAGAGATACAATTCTGAAAAACTGCTATTTTATTTACATTTATGAATTTAGTTTCTTATTTATGAATTTAGATACTGTCAAAGGAGGTTACTGAACGACAGAATCAAGATGATTCGTATTTACTCTAAACTGTTCGGAAATATCTGGAAGTTATCGATATAATTTGAATTTACCATGTGACTTTAATGGGTTTTAGTTCCTGTGTTTGCTCTATTCCAATGTGTAACAAGCAATGTAGTTTGATTTTGGCCGTTGTTTGTTACAGGCTGTAGGCCTACAGCTTATCATCAGTTTAAACACTTACAAAATATTTAATTATTTAAAAAATTCGTTACAGATTAGTTGATGACATGCAAACAATTAAAAACTGATATTAAGTAATATTTCGATAGTTCAGTTAGTGCAGTCTTTTTTTTATTTATTAAAATAATTTCGCATATTTAAGGAGGTATTAAGCTATAATATTTTATGTTATGTAGGCCTACAAAGTTATAGGAGGGGCCGTTCTTTTTAATTCCCGAAAGGCTGTAATGCCAAATGTAACATTAATGACGACTGAAATTCTTGGTTTGGCTACTGCCGTCAAACTTAAAATTTCTTTTCCTAAGTATTTTGGTGCTTGTTCATGTAAAGTAACTAATTTTCGAAACGCTGGAACCTTGCCAAACGTATTGGAAGATTTTCCAGTCAATTTTAGATTAATTGAAAAGGAGATGTTCCAGTGAAATAATTATTTCAAAAATTTTCCAACTAAAATATTCATGGCTTCAAGACAGGGTCATATATAATATAATATATAATAACCTAGTTCAGTTGATGGCGGAAGGAATTCTAAGTAAGACGCGCAATTATTTAATGGTATTCGAGAATATTAGAAAATTATATATATATATATATATATATATATATATAAATAAACAAATAATATAACATTCTGTATTTGCAGGTACTGCCATTAGAAACAAGGTAAATTAAAAAAATACTATATGACATTATCAGTTTAAATTTGAACGGAAGTAGAAGAATATTTTTTAAATACTGTACATATGATTCCGTAGAATTCTGTGTGCACATAGCGTTAAGTTCCCCACAATTTTACTGTGTTTGAAAGAATTAGGAGCTCTGACATTTATAGGAAACAGCTGACTTCAGTGGAAGCTTAGTTCTAAAAATCTATTTTGAAACCAATTTTACTACAACAAACGGAAAAGTGAAATTTTATTTTCCTGTTCCATGTATATAAAAGAGTTTTATGAAGGGAAATTTATTTTTGAGAGGTTTTTATTGTTCCGCTTGTGAATGTTACCCGCACAGTTATGGCTTGTATTCACTTAGTTCTGGTGCAAGCCTGTCGCACTTTCGTATTCATTCCCAATGTTTTCATTCGGCTCTTGTTTATCTGCGGACTATGCAATACGTACATGCCACATCCATTTTTTTATATTTAAATGAGAGGCAGGGGATATGCTTTAGTGTAAAATATACATGTTTAAATTGTTTAAAAACATTTGCATTTAAAGTTCATGTCTTTCAAATGGGAACACTTCCGGCAAAACCTTGGAAATTTTTCATTTCTACTTATCGCCATAATAATACAAGTTGAATTATAAAAGGTAGGCTTTCCATCTTCAAGGGCGTAGTAAGGCCACATTATCCTTCGAGTCCTCTAATTTCAATCTCTCTCTCTCTCTCTCTCTCTCTCTCTCTCTCTCTCTCTCTCTCTCTCTCTCTCTCTCTCTCTCTCTCTCTCTGTTGAAATCTTTCATCCCCATGCAAAGAATTCAAGATCGCACCAATAGATTTACTTCAAGCACACTCCAAATAACTAGACACCGCACCACTAGATTTAATAAATCTTTCATATGCACGGCCTCTCGATTATACAATGAACTCCATCTGTATCATTATCAAAGTAATTCTCTTGCTACGACAAAAAAAAAAAAAACTCTTAGTTAATCACCTCATAACCGCTTATGAATCCTAATTTCTCATTATCTTGTACGAAATTTTACTCTTATCATATAATATATTTTGGCTACTACTTCATGAAATTCGGTTAAGGTTTATGTTTTATGTTCAATATTTGTATTAACAAAGTGTCTGTATTATTATATTTGTAATTTATTTGTAATTTATTCTACCATTGTGATCGGATTGTATGCCTAAATTGAATTTTTAAGTTCTAAACTTACAATCCTTAAAATAAAATCAATTCAATTCAAATTCTCTCTCTTTCTCTAATCTAACAATAATTTATACAATACAATAATTTTTCTCAAATTTATAATAATACTATGTAAAAGAAACTTAAAGAAAATCTAAATTTCATGCAAAATTACTGAATGAGGTACAAGAAATAAACTATGGGCCTAAACATTATGTTAAGCGTTTCCTTTGCAGTCCGGCATGGACCGTACATTTAAAGGTTAACCTCTTCCGTTGTAGGGACTTTTATGGGGCCCACGCGGCCCGGACTTGACAGGACCGCGACTTGTCGGGAGAGGTATTATCTTTGGAACACAGACACACTTTTTTGACCTGACAAAGACATATAGGGCGTTTCCAGATGGATGATCAGCCTAATGCCGGGGCCACCTCCGAGACAACCTGAACACATAGGATGAGACACACCAGTCTCACATGTACTCTCATGCCGAACAAGAACGGATACGATGAAAACGAAAAGACGGCCAGATGATGTCCGGGGACCTTCACCTAGGTAACCTGTCATGACCGAGAAACGAATCCGGGCCCACTGCATGAGGAGAACGAACGCATCCTCTGCGCCATAGCGGTGGACCAGGAAAATCTCGAATTCCATAAACTGACACTTTACACGTTTGCATTTCAGTTTTTAGGTATATTGCTTGAATTGTATGAAACAGAATTTTTGGTACAAATACGACATAAACTACATGCTAAGAAAATTACATAATGAGAATAGAAATTGGGGCTTATAAGTAAACTTATTTAAAACTGAATGCATGATTGCTGGAGGTGTAGGAAGTGACATAGTGTTGGAAGACGGATCAATTATCAAGTGCTGTAAAACGTATAAGTATCTAGAAACAATGATGTCAGACCAAGGAAGTAGTGAGATGAAAATTAGACACAGACTACAAAAAGGAAGTGTTGGCATAAGACAATTACATTCTATAGTTTGGAACAACACCATACATACGGATATAAAGAGAAGAATCTATAGAACAATGTTGAAAGCACTGTGTTGTATGGCGCAGAGTTATGGGATGTTTCAAAGAGGAATGAAAGTAAATTAAAAGCTATGGAAATGAACTTTTGGAGAAGTTGCTATCTCTAAACTTCAAATGAGAAATGGAACTATACGAGAGCGACAACTGACAGCAGAAAATATCTTCTTCTTTCCTTTCTTTCTTTCTCGTAGTTTTACCTCTCCCTTGTAGGATTTAAGCGACCCAAGCCGCCCGGGCCTTACAGGACCGCGACCTGTCGGGAGAGGGATTATCTTTGGATCACATACATACTTTTTTGACCAGACAAGGACATGGAGGGCCTCCCCGGATGAGTGATCAGCCCAATGCCGGGGCCACCTCCGAGACAACACGAACACATAGGACGATACACATCATTCACACACACACTCACGCAGAAAATATCAATTGAAATAATATGTCTAAGCTGGTAAGGTCATCTAAGAAGAATGTCACCTGAGAGGTGGTAATTAAAACTATATAATTGGCAGCTTCCTTGGCGAAAGAAAAGAGGAAGACCACGTCTAGTGTGGCGTGATTGTGTGAGACTGTTCATGGAAGATAAGCAAATGACGGATAAAGACTGGAGTGATAGAAGAAGATGGAAACGTGGATGCGACAGATACCGTATGGTGTAGATAAACTCGCAGCCTATATATGGTGTTAAATAGTAAGCTTAAGGTTCATTGATACGAATCGAATTTAAAAGCAACATCATTAAGAAAAGTAATTTTCTGGATACTTAACTATAACTAGGCCATTAGTATTTGCATTTGATCGAATTGATGTAAACATTGTACTCAGATCATTATTATTGGAGCTGATAGAAGCTGCTAATTAAATGCAAATTATCACTAGGATAATATAGCGAGAGATATGCATTGATTAATTAAGCGATTATATTCCCCACAAGTGATTGCGGTTTATAATCATGTTAAAGCTATTAATCTTCGAGTGTTACTTAATAATATTTTATAATTTAACTTTAAGTACAGAAACACTGAATCCTGAAATGCTTGTGAAGCTTGTAGTGAAATATAACATACTCATTCGAAGGATTAGTTTTGTGAAATCAATGTTTACTGTAATTCGCAATTTTAAGAAACATGACCTCATAATCCACATAAATAACGACATAATATTATCATTTTAGGCATTATTATATGGACATTGTTTTATATAATGACCCTTTAGCTATTAATATGTAATATATTTTCGCTCTTTCATAGTTTTACCTCTACCTTATAGGGACCCTTATGCGGCCCGCACCTTACCGGGCCGCGACCTGTCAGGAGAGGAATGAACTACGGATCACAACACATACCTTTTTGACCAGACCATGACGTGGAGGGCCTCCCCGGATGAGTGATCAGCCCAACATGAACACATAGGACGAGACTCACCATTCACACACACACACTCCAAACAAGGCGAGGATGGGATGAAGATGATAATGACGGCCAGATGATATCCGGGGTCCACAAGGGCCTAAAGTTACCTGACGTTTGTCTCACAGGTGAGGGAAAAACCCGGAAAAAACCTCACCTAAGTAACTTGTCCCGACCAGGAATCGAACCCGGGCCCATCCCCTGAGCCATGGCGGTGGACTAATATGTAATATATAATTAATAAAAATATATTGAAATTGAATTAGTGAATTTGAAAAACAATTTTAGATTGGGGCAGTCTATTTAAAGACATTTATGACATGTAGGCCTAATCAATGTGGTTGTTATCTTTAAACAAACCACGATCGTAGACTGGGTGGAAATCCAACAGATAATAAAAATACATTTTTTCAAGTACTGTTCGCTGAAATATTGAAGATATTTTGCGTAAAACATGTTTATACTTTTTGTTATAGTTCCTAGCAGTATAAAAGCTGTTTCTTGAAAGATATTACGTACATAAGAACATATGTATTTCATTCATGCTGTGAAAGCTTAACTTATGGAATACATTTCCTGTAAAATATTATAATGCTGATTCCTGAAAAGACGTAAGCTTAATGCCCTTCATTTCCAGAATAAATCTTAACGAACCGAGACAGTGAATCAGGTCTGTGATTGACTGATTTCAGACTCTTTCTTATATGTTATTGGTCCAAATCTAAAGAAAGACGTAATTTACACACTAAGCTGCAGTCGTCGGAAAAATCGTTAACACTAATGGAATAGTGAGTAATGAATGCCCTTCATGTACTGCGTCACTTGGAAAAGGAGTTCCTGCTCAGGAAAGTTAACAAATTTACAAGATTCCCTTAAGAGCGAATATTTTTTATCTTTTCATGTAACGCCGCGAAGTGAGAAAATAGTTAAATTTTCGGACGTCACCTTCTCCTACTACCCGGGTATCGGACGGCGATATCTCGTGGATTAATTCTAGATTGATAGGGAAAAAGCGAATAAGACAAAAAACCAAAGTTTCAGGATAGACAACAACAATTTATTTCCACAGGATTGTTACGATAGCCTATTTAGTTCAACACACCCAGATATTTTTACATAGTATAAGATAGTATGTAAAAATATCTGGATGGGTTCAACTAAATATTGTAATAATGCTGTGGAAACAATTTTTTTCTCTCTCCTGGAACTTTGTTTTTTGACTTATTCACTTTTTCCCTATCACTCTAGAATTATTGAGTAATATTCATGCTCCTGCTTTTCGTTTATTTGCCTATTATGTCAAAATGCTTGCAGTTATTGAATTGGCTGTATGGAAACCTGCGATACTTCAACACAAAAGAATGTACATTTTAATTTTAGCCATGCAATATGAAAAGAGAATAAATTATTTAAAGAATGCCTTGCAAATTACTTGAATGATCATTATTGAATCGTTCTATTTTTCCATTTATAATTAACATTCACGTTAGGAGTTGAAAAGTGCTGGCTGCAGTGCAGATAGGAATCATTAATTGAAAAGTAGCTGCTAATGGCCCTTCTCCCTACTGTGTGTTGCAATATGCTTTGATCTATGCATGCGTTATATCCACGTGGAAATTAGGTTAGTTATTACAGCGGATAAGCTCGCCTGAAACATTCCAAGCTCCCGGGAAAATGAAAGCCCTTCTATTAGCGATAGTACTCTCAGCATGGAGTTTCCACCTTCTAGAGAGTAGATTCACGCTTTCATTATTGGTATTCACTGTTAAGCTCACTACGTTACAGTCTAGAATTAAATAGACGGAATTTCAAATACAAAAACAATACATTACCCATTGCAATTAACAGTATAGACTTCTTTATGACCCAACAGGCAAATTCTTCAAAGAAAAATACCACCTAAGACCAAAGTCATAGGTTTAATGGTTGGAGCTCGTGGAAATATTCTTTGTTTCCTGGTAGAATTCAGCAGAAAGTTCGATCTACCCAAAAAGGTGCTGGGAATCATTGCTCTTTCAGCATTGAAGAGCTCCATAACAATATTAGGAATCATTAAACCCTTGGCAAACAGGGATGACGTGTGTGGCCAAGTAGGTTCCTTCACCCGCAAGCACCCACACATTTACAAGCACAGGGAATTAGGACCGACCGTATTTTCCGCCCCATGAGTCACCTAGTCTACTTCAACCAATCTTAATTTTTTAAATATATTATTTTATCTTAAAATGTTTGTTATATTTCAATTCTACACAATTACAAGAAAAATGACACCAAACAATATATAATTTACTTTAATAGGAACATTTCTAAGAAATGATGAAGTAGGTGACTAAGACGACTCGTAAACAGAGTAGACTTCTATTTAGAAAATCTATGAAACCGAAGCTTGCAGTAAAGATAACAAAAGGTTAAAACTTTCGTTTGTTATAACTTCAGAAGGTACTATTTATTTCGAGTACACAATGTAGTATTAAAACATTTTGAGCTACGCTGTTCAAATAAACAAACATGAACACACAAACTTTATCTTAAAATGGGTGTTTTTTTCCCCTAAAATCCTTTTGTGGTGAGAAGTTTTCATAGAACTTTATGATCTAATAAAAAGATCCAAATACGAATAATAGACTACCAATGTCACGTGTATAGAAAACAAAAATTCGTTTCAAACATTTCTCGGAAATATCACCAAATAATTTTTTTTAAACTTGTAGCCCATATAACTGCTTGTATTCATATCTGCGACAATTACGAGTACGCCAAATATTTTTATTATCATTACATGAAGGATATGAAGAAGCCAATCACGACCAATAGACTAGTTAAAAAGTTCGACCTATACAAGCAACTCTACAGTACGGGCGTTGCCCATGGGGTGCGCTCAAGAAACGATGTTTCACTATCAAGATTCAAGAATTTCTGTAAGACTGGTCATTTACAGTATATTGCGCATGAGTGAGAGTAACAATAGCAGTGTAGGATCAGTGAATTGTACCACACCAGCGCGTAGAGAACTTTCATTGGCATATAACTACCACCTTTTCTTTTGGTGAGATTGCTGGATTATCTAATGGGCACGAGTATTCGAGTGCGATAAAAATTGTTAAGCAGAAACGTAAACAGAAAAAAATAATTAAAGAAAACCTAGCTATTGACAGGTAAAATTTGTAATACGAGTATAAAATAGAGAGGTACATGATACAACCAATAAAGTTCTTATACGTGATTTAATTACGAAATCTTCTAAGAAATTAAAATAAAATAAAATTACACTAGTTGTGGTGGTTTCGTTTATGAAACGACAATTTTCTCATACCGATAACCAATTGATGGAATTACAGCGTTTAATTAAAAAATAATAAATTATTAATAATACGAAAATATTACAATAATCCTGGACACATATTATGCTGATTAACTACTAATAAAATGAGCATTCAATTTGTATCTAAATTGTGGTACATTTCGACCATGTCCCTGATATGACGGGGCAACGAATTCCAAAGGAAACGAATAGATAAACTAAAAGATGAAGAATAGAATAATGTTGTATCAGAATGTCTCGCATATTGGTTCACTTTTATTAACGCCCTCTGCTAATACTGGTTTTAAAAATCGGACAGACTATGTGCATTATAGGTTATGTTGGTGTTATTACGTTGGAAGCGCTACTCATAAAGCTTAACAAAGGAGGTCTCCTTTTCGTAAAACCTTTAACATACACCATCTTCCATAGCTTTGCTTTTTATCACCTGACATGAAATTCCGAGTTCATAAAGAAGACCACTCCCAATTAGGAGGATTAAGTACCTCCATAAGACACGTAATGGAGATATCTCATGGAGTAGAAAACAGGAACAAGACAAAAGAACCTAAAATAACATGCCAAGATCTCATAAAAGGTAGAATACAATGTTTCCCTCGATGTGAAAGCTATACTTTTTGTTGCAATGTAATAAATGTGAGTGCTTTTACCGAATGAAGTCTGGGAACGACTGGCATTTTAACTTAGGACATAAAATTGCTGAGTTCAAACAAGTAAGAAAAGTAATGATAGAGTACTGTGAAGTTTCAACTAGATTTCCACCTATAAAACCTTTCCACTATTCACAGTAGCATTTCTGCAGAATAATAATGGAGAGAATTTTAAACTCAAGTGATTGCTATCGTATGCAACACGGAATATTGCACAAAAAGTAAGAAACGGCCTTCTAAGGTTAAGGAAACTATAGGAAACCCTCAAAAGTATTGCAGCTTAACTTTAAAATTATCTTGATATGCTTTTTTTTTTTGTTAAAACGCATATTAAATGTGCCGTAATGGTATCAGAATGATACTTTCAGAAACTTTGAGAGCAGCAAAGGAAACTGCATATAAACAATCGGAATTTAAAATGAAATCAATTCTGTTCGTGTTAATTTTAATACTATACTAAATTAAGTTCATTTCGTGTGTTTTAATGTGCGTCGTTTGACGTTAAAGCTCAAGAGAAGCCCTGCGGCTCGCATGCCTTGCTGCCTGCCATCTATCGAAAAAGACGATAACTACTAAAAGCTATTATCCGAGAGTCGTTTGTGTAATCAATTAAGATATATTAAAAAAAAAAATTAAACATTTCATTATGGTCGTAAGAAAACTATGAAACTCGCTTTGCTCGTGCTATCCGTGAGATGGACGGACAATACAACACTGAGTTCTGAATGTAGGAACTAAATCTTCTGGTACTGAGACATCGCCGTCGTCTTGTTGAATAATTCTGAAGTAAGATAATTTTAAACTAATTATTATATAACTGTAGGAAAAACTTGCAAGCAAGCATTTTCAGTTTTCACATAGGCAGAAAAAATACCCAAATTGCTACATATGGATGAAAAAAATAGTCCTGATTTAATAATTTCATAAATAATAAAATATGGATGTCACCATTTATTGTTCACTTAAGATTTTGAAAGATTTTACTCTATCAGGAGACGAGATATTCATGAAAATATGCTCTGAAATTTGTAAAATATGCACCGTAACCAATTAAATATGCTATCATAATTTTACGTAATTTTAAAACTTTGCATTCTCTTGCTAGCTGAATTACATTAAAAGTGGCAAAAAATGAAGTTGTATAAATTGAATTACAAAATTTAGAAAGGAAACAAGGTCAATGCAATAAATTTTAGTAAGTTGAAAATTAATGACGTGAAACCTCGCTTTAATATAATGCAATCAATTCCAAAGCAATAGGCTATGTACTGCCAATTATGGTACAGGGGATTCTAAAAACATTCCCTTAGCCAAACATACTACAAATGTTAGAATTAACGAAGGTATGGAAACAAAATTAAAATATTTAAAAAAAAATATGCCGTTAAAATGTGAAAAATTAACAAAATATTCACAAATACTTTAATATCAAGCATATCTGACGCAAAACTAATAAAATGTGCAAGGAATTTTCTGTTATTTCTATCATGTCTTTTACACATTTTAACACGTCTAGTAAGTAATAGAGATCATTATTAAAATTACTATTTATATATGAAGTACGCAAATAACGCCTCAGCGGACGGCTTACCCTCGGCCGAAATATTGGATGAGCTGCATACAATATTTTTTAGTAAAAGATCTGTAAATTATATTAAATGAATAAAAATAGCGTACGCGTATAATCAATTATAAACGGCATAGTCAGCCATTTGTTGACGCCATATTCTCGCAGTCGGCTGAATCCTATTCTATCAACTAGTAAGAAATGCGGATGTGGATGTCAGTGCAGGTTTCTTACGAATAACATAGCTATGTTGGCTTATACCTATATTTGTTCTTATATTATAAATTTTTTGTAAAAATGTCCGGTCAAATTTCTAATTAACGTAAAGAAACAATGTTTCCTTATATTTGTTGTTTTATGGTCAAGTATTTTGTTTCAAAGCATGTTGCGGTTGGTACGACTGGTCACTACCATCTGGATTTTCCAGTTGCCATGACGACTTTAATGGCCTAGGCTGGTAAAATTACTTTAGTGGGTTAGGCTTGTCAAGTGCTTCTTTTCGGCGTGTTAACATTCCGACAAGCAGCCGTTTTACAGAGCGTGTACTAAAAATATGATTTTTCATAAACTTCTGGGCTCTACTTATGACACCGGCAACATTATTTTGAAACAGGTAAGATTTTAGATCAATATAGTTGCGATAAATCTTCTGGGATGAGATTTGGATTAATCTATTAAGCCTATATGGAACTGTGAAAGTGATATATTTTCTGAATAGATGTAGAGTAATATGTGATGGAATTACAATATTGCGACAGCGCTCAGTTTTATAATGAATAAGAAGAAGGATATTGAAAGTAAGGCCTTTATTACAGGATGAAAGGCAATATTCTATGACGGAGTTCAAAGAGCTCTCTGTCACTCACTTAACTGTTTTGTTTGTGCTCGTGACATTTGCTTCAAAACGAACTGTCAATCTAAATCAACTTCAATTACTTTCAACTTTCTTTAGATTTCACTCCTTATTTCTCTGCAGACGTCCAAGGACACGTATCTTGGACAATTTAAAAAAATAAAAGGAAAAGTCTCTACTCATATTTTAAAAAATCTGAAGTAAAACACATAACATCCTATGCCCAAATACAAGTTTCGCCTCAAGTTTTATGAAATTCCCTTCAAGTAAATTGGTAGTAAAAATGAAGAGAATGTCATTACCACATCGAACCGAACCCCCGAAAGATACATATCCAAAATAAAATCTGATTAATGCGCTCACATAACTTTGTTTACTCTAAGCATGGCCTATATATCTTTCTCACTTCACATTTTGACATAGAATAAGAGGCCGTAATGCAAAGAACGCGTATTAAGTTGTTTCAACCTTATGCAAAGCTTTTTACTTTCTCGCATATACGTAGTATAGAGTGATCGTGACAAAAAATCGTAATGGAGATAACACCGAGAAAACATTTTTCACGATACGTAGATACCGAAAGAAACAAAGGTTTTCGGAATGACGTCTGTCCATCTGTCTGTGGACAAGCACAGCGGGTAAACGGTTAGTTGTATTAATTTATTTTTTGAATCATGGACTTTTTAGGAATTTCATAGAATCGCCCTGAATTTAGTTTTTATAACTGAAAATTTCTGGGGACTTTTCATGAAAACGTTTGTCAAAATTTTTATTTTTGAAAAAATGGTTCTAACGATTTTAATAAAAATGTAAAATATGAAACTTTTATATACGAATAATGAAATGGCTATATCTGTTTTTCTGTAAAAATGACTTAGGGGGTACTTGACTCGTATCCATTTTCAGTTTTTCTAGGCTATCACCATTACATTAGACGATACATGGAAACTTAGCACAGTCAAGTTGTAGAGAGAATTAAAAATAGCATTTTTGTTAAATAAATTTCTTTATAAAATTAATAGGTATCAAGATATAAACGAAATAACATGACTTAAATGCGAATTTCAGAACATACATTTTTATTAAAATACGAATGATATTCTTCTGTTGCCCACAGTATTAAGAAAACTATAATCTACTTACTATTGTGAAATGTAGTTAGTTTACCACAGTCGTAATGAACACACACCAAAATCAATTAGAATGTGATGGTATAGGGTAATAAGGAAGAGGTCCTGGGTTCAAATCAAACCTCGTGGCCACCCAAATTTAGCAGTAGGCTATTGTAATGACTCATTCGTGCAGCATTTGCTTCTATTGTTCGGCGATATCTCAATGTATCCTGCATTTTTGCCTTTGAGATTGAGGAAACCATGCAAACCCCAATAATATTATTATTATTATTATTATTATTATTATTATTATTATTTCACAGTAGAAGCATTGAACATAAAGATCAACCCTGATGCTTTCCGTTCTAGAAACTTGTTAGTTTTATGAAAACGTATTAAATCAAATTTAATTGTCTCTATAATTTACTTTTTTCTGTGCTAGCCTTTAACAAGTATATGCGAGAAAGTATGTGCAACATATTTTGCACTATTTATTTGTTTACCAGGCAAGATTGAGTGTGTGCAAATAATGGGTAGCTTATAACTACCCTTCAAATATATTCTTAAAATGTTCAAATGAAAGTTTTAGCTCTTAGTATAGGCACCTCATGTTCAAAATTTAGGCCTAATCAAAATCGTTAAAGCCTTTTCGAGAAAAAAAAGCGAAAAATATTTTTTTTCCCGTAAAGTCCCCTTAAAAATAAGAGAAAGACATATCTCGTTTTCGAGTCACATCCTCAGAAGGTATATAACCAAAATATAAGATTTTGATTTCATGTGATTTTCCGTTCTGTTTACAGACACACCAACAGAGACACACACAGGGAGACATACAGACATGTTTCTGAAAATAGTATTTTTAGCTTCAAGGGACCTCAATACGTCTATTTATGTTAGAGACTCAACTTCGAATTTGGGGGTCGAACACAATACTACCTCCACCTATAGTACCGATGGTAGGCCTACGGTTAGAGGAAGTAAAAATATTTACGCTACCTGAATCACAAGGGTTGACTATCTCGATATCCCGAAATAGGTGTAGTATCAATAATCATCAAACCCTTTCATGTAGTCCACATATTTATATTATTAATAATAATAATGAATAATATTCTCTATGTTTGACCATTCTATAATACGCAAATTGCATGATATGTTATGATATGAACTTTATTTGCCAAGACACCATTACAATGTATAACAACGTCAAAATAATAACAATAAGTTTTAAAATTTAAAAATTCTGAATTACCATACAAGTTCAGAATTTGTCAAATTGAAATATTCAATTTAAAAAATTCTCAAGGCTAGAAACAGGGTTAGGCTTCAATTTTGATTTGTCTGTTCTTTCAAAAAACCTCTACCGATAGGTTTTTTAATTCAACTGGGAGGCTATTGTATAATTTTAAAGCTACTGTTACAAAACTATTTGTGTTTTACTGTACTTACATCTATCTACATAAATATTTGAACATGCTCGTGTAGGGTAGTTATGAATTGCTGTACAGAGTTTAAAACTATTAATATTTCTTTTAACATAAGTCAGGCAGTCTAAGATGAACATTGATGTCAAGGTTA
This sequence comes from Ectobius pallidus, assembly GCA_964059195.1. Taxonomy (NCBI): domain Eukaryota; kingdom Metazoa; phylum Arthropoda; class Insecta; order Blattodea; family Ectobiidae; genus Ectobius; species Ectobius pallidus. Next base: position 54,511,196 of record CAXKWD010000009.1, read on the forward strand.
AAATACTAAGTTTAAAAACGAAAGGTTTACAATGGGTTCTTGGAAGAACCCCACACATAATTCTGATAGTCCTCTTTTGTGGCATGAGAAGTTTATGGGTCCACAGTTGGGTTCCATAACCAAGATGGCTGTGTACATATCCATGTGACGTAAAGGTCTCACAATAATATCCAACGGTACTATAATATCCATTTCAAAACAGATTTTCATTATAATACAGCTGTGGTATCGATTATTATGGAACACTGAAGAATCCTGAAACCTTGAGAGCAGCAAATGAAACTGCGTAATATGCAACCGATATTTAAAATAAAATCAATTCTGTTCGCGTTGGTTTTAATATTGTACTAAACTGAGTTCATTTTGTCTTGTAAAAGTCCGTTCGTTTCAAGAAAACGACCAAGAACAAGCTGCGGCTTGACCCTACGCCATCAGCAGCCATCTATCGCAGAATACAAAACTACGAGAACTCTCTAATAGTTGATTGCTATGGTCAGTCGATTAATTAATTTTTTTAAAGAATCTAAAGTCTCAAAATGTAAACATTTAATTCTGGTCAAACAAAAACCGTCATATGTAACTTGCCTATAATGATAATTAAGATACTTGTATAAAATTATGGAATTCGCTTTGTTCGTTTCTTACAAATATACTCGATCCTAAATGGTATTATAAGATCGTTACATAATGTACTATTTCTCTTATTATAATTTTGGGTTTATTGTGGTGCATTTGGTTGAGGCACCGAAACAACCAGCAACGTGGTTTCCATTCTCCGATGAGGTTGGCCTAATCATTCTGCTGGCAACAACGCCCTGCCATCGAATCAGTATATATATATATATATATATATATATATATACATATATATATATATATATATATATATATATATATATATATATATATATATATAGCAGTCTGAGAGTGCTTAAGGGTGACAATATCTCCATCTTCATATGCTAATTAAATAAAATACGGAGCCCTACAATTCAGTAAATTCAATACAGTTCCTGGCTCTTGAACTTATGCAAGAAAAGGAAAATAAAGTACCAGTTTTGAAATATAACTTGTAATTATTTCTGTAACGGCTCTGGGCATTGAAGCCTGTATTACACCGAAAAAATAAATTAAATGTTAAAATAAAGCCGATGTTGTAATGTAATATTGTAGCTATTAAATAGCGGTTGTATTGAAATGCAATTAGTGGACCATGTATTTCGGTATCGAGAAGAATAGCATGTCCTGCATTGTAGGTATTGATTTCCATTCATTTTTATTTCTAAAAAAATCCATTATTATATCAGTCCATGTCAGTTTTAAAACCATTACATGTTGAAATTAATTTTACGTTGATATGTCATTTGTCATCAACGGAAGCTGTCAATCAGAAATATATAGATATAATTATAGAGTCGGCCAAGTGGGTTTACATGTACGAAATGCATCACCGTTATAAAAAAGACATGACAGAACTAACTAGTGTTAAATCAATGACACATACATGTTCTTTTCAGTGATATCGTGACACTACGAAACCCAGTGTGTGATGTGAAACCATGCATTTTATATCCTAACATAGGGTGAACATAATAATTTGAGTTGAAAACGGGACAACCGAAATAAGTCGGCTTAAACTCCTCTAAAATGTATTCCAGAGCGTTATTATTATTATGATTATTATTATGATTATTATTATACTATTGTTATTATTAATTAAGAAACTAACATATATAAGAATAGGAGATTATTATAAGGTTATATATTGTACTGTCTCTAAAAGAAGGCTCAAAAGAAGGAAATGAATAAGAAAACTTCTGAAATAATAAATTCGAGGCTAGTTCATAATGTAAGTTTCCCTAGGGCCATTTATAGAAACAAAACAAAATTTCATGGAAATATTTCTTGCAACAGATATAGCAAGTGTTCAGCTATTTTTCAGCATATTCGCCACAAGAATTGAGACATTTGTCATACCGTGAGACCAACTTTTGAACACTTCTGTCGTAGAAGTCTGCCACCTGGGATTTGAACCTCCGTGTAATAACCTTCTCCGTTTTTCTGTCAGTCTCTACCATTCTCTGTCATTCACTGTCAGTTCTTGAGGTAAGAAAAGATGACAATTTCTGGGTGCGCGGTCCGAGCTGTACGGTGGAGACTTTAACACATCCCTGCAATTCTCCTGCAAAAGTTAGGCTGGGATGTGTTTCAACATCCACCCTACAGCCCGGACCTAGCTCCCAGTGAATTCCATCTTTTTCTACACCTCAATAAATGACAGAGAATGACAGAGAAGAAGAGATGGTTGTCAAACAGTGGTTCAAATTCCAGGCGGCAGATTTCTACGACACAAGTGTTCAAAAGTTGGTCCCACGGTATGACAAATTTGGCGAATACGTTGAAAAATAGCTGAACACTTGCTATATCTGTTGCAATAAATAATCCCATCAAATTTTGTGTTGTTTCTGTAAACGGCCCTAGGGAAACTTACTTTATGGGCGCCTCGTAGGATTAGGCCTTCATTAAAAATCTCAGATGAGTGATACGATAACTCATATAGTATTTCAGTCCTCTTCTGATCCATCCTTCATGTTGAAGTTGTGAACTAACACATAGGACTTAAAATTAGTTTGACATACTACGTTTCATTCCAAAATGCTAACAGACTATTGCCTATTCAGCTATTTCCATAGGTATTCTCATTGCCGTATTTATTGCCCAAAATACTTCTGTGGCAGTATCGAAGGCAATGAGTGTTCCTGTCGGGTAAATGAATTGTTTGCAGCTGGGCTCCATATCCTTTGACTCGCGCACAAAAAGCCGTCTTCGAAAGGAGCACAGGGCAGAGGCAGGAGCAATAGCAGCAGTTACACGAGTAAAATGTTTACATACTCGCCTGTTCATTGTCTTGCCTAATATCCTGTCCTGTCCTGTTCTGTCCGGGGTATATAAGTTAATATTAGTCGAAAAAATTATCGCAGCTGTTGATTGCACTCTTATGCCGAAGATCGCAATAAAAAAACATACAAATAGACCAGGCCGTATTGGCGCACGGACGCATAACCTTTCGTTTCTTTGTTTAATTTTTAAATATGACACCTTACGGTATGTAGAACTGCAGGGCTTATCTTGAGCCGCCATTAAAGATGGTGGATAAGCCACGTCATGTTGACGCCATTATCTCCGTGATCTCTGGTCCAATCTGTTTGATTTGTTGTTGACATTAAAGGCAATTAAAAATACTAAAGAAAGTGTATTGGGACTTTTCTTCATATATTTCACCCTTTTCACTTAAAATCGCAATGTATGAAAATAAAATCTAATAAAACTTTATATTTATGCATTTTCGTAGCACTTAATCGATTTGAAATTTTGTACTAAGAAGGTATTGCAAACCTTCTTCTAACCGACAGAACTAATTAACTTGAAAAAGGTTGTAACGTGTCCAATGCACTGGCGCTATGTGAATGTAGCCCTCCGCCTAACATCAACAAGATGCATGCGCACCAGCATGGAAGAGTTTGATTAGGAGCCTGTCAGAAAAAGACATATTTACAGAAAAAGTCGAAATACAATGTAAATTGTGTTTTTAAGCTTGAAGAGCATGGCGAATTCTTAGACATATTATGCTTTAGAACAACAAAAAAAGTGCCTTCGATCATATGAAATGGTCAAGCTTCCGGAATTTAAACCACGTTCCTAACCAGAAAGGCATAAACTGCCAAAAATAAACAATTCATCAATAAATCAAAATAATCTCTTGACGTCCACAAGACTGTAATGTTATAGATTCAACGTGAATATATACTGTATATTGCTGAAGTATATTGCTAGTTATGAACTGGCGGAATATCCTCATGCTATGACTGATGTGCATGGGTTCATGAAAAAAAAAACTGATAAGCACTTTTTTATGAATGCTATTGACAATGAAGGTAATTGTTCTTTTCGTCAGATCATTCATTGTATGATCCATATATTTGACGGGATGGCTCTTGTGTTCATCATTCATTTACATAAATGCACAACGTTTGGGGACTTCGCATAAGCTTTCAACAAGTAGGCTACATATCATCTTTCTAATCCAGACCTAACACACGAAGAATTGACATCGTTTTTGATAGAAACGATGACATTTCTATGAAGAATATGGAAACGAAAGGGCGTGCAAAAGGTATCACTCCTGTAGAACGGAAAATCTTACGACCATCTACTCATAAACCTAAAAATTAAAAGAATTGTATTTGTTCTTCTTCAAATAAAAAATAACTTTTGAGATTCCTATACAAAAGTTCAAATCACCACGTTAAACTGAATAAAAATGAAGATGTAGGGATATATGGAGGATTTGTTGACGAAACTAAGCCATGACTTCAGAGGTTTTCGAACCAAGATCAAATCATACTGGAGCAGACACCAGATTATACGTGCATGCTTTTCATGCTGTACAACCTGGATCAGAGCTACTTCAGATACTGCAGTTTATTTGGTCATTCATTTCAGGCCAAAATTGAAAAATCATAATTCCTCGAGTCTATGGACGGAAGTTACATCTGAAAAATCAAGTGTCTGACTCTCTGGAAGAAGAAAAATGACTAATGTCCTACCAGCACTAAAAGCTTTCACTGGATGCGATACAACTAGGAAAATATCTTCAAAGAAAAAAGCCTACAATGAAATTAAACAATCTTACGCACAAAACCTCCTTACGCCGCTGAGAAATGGACTACTTCTCACTCACTCACACTCGACAGCTCTGGAACAACTACGAGGATAAGTCAATAAGTATCCGCACTTTTTGTATAATCTTTTGTATGTTGTGCTCGCACACGTCGACATGTTGTTCATTTATCTCCGCTTGTGGAATATTTGACCGTTATGACACCACCGGGTGTTGCGCTGTTGCACATGGCTGCACCGCTCAGCGTTTGCACCAAAGAAGAACAGCGTGCAGTGATCCGTTTTTTTTCCGTCTGAAGGTGTACCAGGAGCAGATATCCATCGAAGACTTTCCGCACAATATGAGGGCAATATTTCACCACGGCGAAGCGAGTACGAATGGATTGAAAAGCTCAATCGTCGAGGTCTATTGTCGAAAGGAGTTATGTTGCTTGATAATGCGCCCACATACTGCCACCTATACTACTCCAACTATTGCGAAACTGGGTTTTGAGGTTAGAGCATCCTGCATACAGTCCCGATCTCGCCACGTTAGATTTCTATCTTTTTGGACCACAGAACTAAAGGAAGCGGTGCATACGTGACTTGCTACTAAGCAGAAAAACTTTTTTCTGATGGCATCAGGAAGCTTCTGCAACGATGAATCAAGTGCATTGAGAAGCAAGGCAATTGAAAAATGAGGTAATTGAAAGTCTTGTATTGTTGTTGCAATGAATTTAAAAAAGAGAGTGCGGATACTTATTGACTTACCCTCATTTAATTAAAGCTAAGAAATAAACCAGGACTAACAGCAGACGAAGCACGTTATATTTCCATATCTCGAACTGTGGGAATTGGTTTGTCTTTAGAATACCAAGCACTTTAGATGCTTTACATCAAAATGCTTTACGTGCATTATCCCAAACGTACATAAATGGAAGAACGCTTTCAACTCCCTGTACGAGCCACTAGACTTCACGGAATTTGGTTATGAAAACATAGCAATGGACTTCTACCAAAGCATGTTAGAAAGAAAGGAAGGGGACTATGTTGAAAAATGGCACGAGGATATTCCGCTAGTTCATAACTTCAGGTCATATTCACGTTTAATCGATAACATTACAGTCTGTGGACGCCATGATATTATTTTGATTTCTGAAGTACCTTATTTAAGTATTTTTGGCAGTTTGTGCCTTTCTGATTAGGAACGTAGTTTAAATTCCGAAAGCTTGCCCTTTTCATATGATCGAAGACACTTTTCTTTCTTTTTTCTAAAGCATAATACGAGGGTCGCCCAGAAAGTAATGCACCACGTTTTTTCTCAGCCTACAGTAATGGTACGAATGCGAAACTTTAGATATACATTATTTGAATTTTCAGAAGTACGCGTGCAAATTTTGCGTTTCTTCAGAGAGATAGCGTAGCTGCAGCAGTGTTTCGAAATGGCGTCTGTATGTGATGTACGTTACAAGCAGCGTGTCGTCATTAAATTTCTCAATGCGGAGAAAGAAACTGTTGGGAACATTCATAAACGTTTGTGTGCAGTTTATGGACAATCTGCAGTCGACAGAAGTACGGTTAGTCGCTGGGCACAGAGAGTGAGGCCATTAGAAGGCCTCCAAGATTTGCAGCGTTTGGGGCGGCCATGTGGATGTCACACCTGACAAGACGCAGCTTGCTGATGTGCTCATTCGCGAGGACCGATGCACAACGACTCGGCAGTTGGCGCTGAAGCTGTCAATCAGCAAACGAAGTGTGGATACAATCATCCATGCTCTTGATTACTCAAAAGTGTGTGCAAGATGGGTTCCGCGCTGTCTCTCAGGAGAAAAAAAAATTCTTCTGAGTTGCTGAAACGTTTTGAAGCATTGTGACAGGTGATGAAACCTGGGTTCACCATATTGAGCCAAAAACAAAACGACAGTCGATGGAATGGCGTCATCTTCAATCTCCACAGAAGAAAAATTCAAAACAACTGCTTCCGCCGGTAAGGTCATGATCACTGTGTTTTGGGACTGTGAGGGTGTCATACCCATTGATGTGTTGCCAGGAGTCAGCAAATAATAATTCTGAAGCTTGTGTGAAGACATTAACCTAACTCGAGAAGCGTTTCCAGAGACTTCGGCGCCATGACAACCCAGGTGAATGTTTGATTCACCATGATAACGCTCGACCTCACACAAGTTTGAGGACTTCGGAACACATCACTGAACAGGGTTGGATAGTGTTACCCAATCCACCCTACAACCCTGACCTAGCTCCCTCAGACTTCCACTTGTTTGAGCCATTAAAGGATGTCATTCGCGGAAGACATTTTGAGGATGACGAAGAGGTGATTCACACAGTGCAGAAATGGCTTCGTGACCAGAACAAGGAGTAGTACACGCCCTTGTGTCTCGCTGGAGGAAGGCCATAGAACGGGACGGAGATTACGTGGAAAAATAGGTAGTATAGAAGAAACATCATTCTTTCTTGTGTGTAAGTTTCATTGTGTTCAATAAATAATTGCAGAAGGAAAAAATGTGGTGCATTACTTTCTGGGCGACCCTCGTATGTCAAAGAATTCGCCATGTTCTTCAAGCTTCAAAACACAAGACGATGCACTTTCTTCTACCAATTTACCATTATGTACATTGCATTTCATCTTTTTCTGTAAATATGTATTTTTCTGACAGGCTCCTAATCAAACTCTTCCGTGCTGGTGCGCATGCATCGTGTTGATGTTAGGCGGACCGCGGAGGCCTACATTCACATAGCGCCAGTGCAGTGGCCACGTCACAAACTTTTCAAGTTAATCAGTTCTGTCGGTTAGAAGAAGGTTTGAATTAACTTCTTAGTTCAACATTTCTAACCAATTAAGTAAGGGTTATGAAAATGCATAATATATAATTTTATTAGTTTTATTTTCATACTTTGCACTTTTATTTAAAAGGGTGAAAGATATCAAGAAAAGTGTACATATACGTTTTTTTTAGTATTTTTAATTGCCATTCATTTAAAAAAAGAATCAAACAGAATTAACCAGGAATCACGGAGATAATGGCGTCATCTTAACGAGGCTCATCCACCATCTTTAATGGCGGCTCAAGATTAGCCCGACCACAATATTTGGTGGCAACATGCATTTCTACATACTGTAAGGTGTCATAATTATGAGATAAAAAAGAAACCGCGTTCGAAAGGTTTTACATACTCGTGAGCCAATACGGTCTGGTCTAAAAGGTTATACGGCTGAACTGGCTAACAATCGGCTCTTTTCAAAATAAGCTATTTTAAAAAAGCACGACTAAGTGTTCTACATGCACAAAAGGCGTATGTAAACAAACATTCACTTCCTTGGCACGGCTTCTATAATCAAACTCGAACCATTTTCGCCCTAAAAATCCACGCTACAATAAAAATTATGTACTCATCAACAAATTTCAGGCATTAAAAGTACAGTACCGATATCTAATAAGGTTCTACAAATATAAATGTAAGTATAAGTTCTGTTCCCGAGCTTATTCCTAACATTTTTATAAAAACGGGACTATAGGTATTTCAATCATTTTCATTTTCCAGCTATTGTCAATATTCCACCAGCGCTCAATTAATACAATAAAGATACGAACTATTCTAAAGGTTTCATACAAATTATTCTAAAACCGTCATGGTATAAAATCCTTGTAAAAAATTATAATGTACATTAATTGTCTAAAAACATTAACTTAATATAACATAAATTACTAGTCTGAAATAATATGAATGATTATTAGTCCGAATAAATAATTAAAATGTCTTCAAAATGCTAAAATACAACCATATCTTCATAAAAATATATATTCTGTGATAAATTGCAGCGCTGTTGTTTTCAAGACGCGTTTTGACGTTAAATCATCATCTGTGCATAGTCAATTTGCGTAGTTAACCCTAAAAAGATTCTCAACAACGGCGATGTACAAATTACAAGTGGTGTTGGCACATTATACAATTAATGCATTGTGTTTTTAAAGGCGGATGGAAGCTAAATACCGATGACAATGTTAAAGAAATAACGTGTAAGACAAAATGTATAAAGTAAATATTTACATATTAAAATAAGATTTTCTGTAACTTTAGAAAAAAAAAAAACTTGGATTTTAGTGTCTCTTATCTGGCTATTATCAGACAACATTATATTCCGTACAATCATAAGCGCCAAAATTGTAATTCTACACAAAGGAGCGAAACAAAGAATGAAGTAAAATTGAAAAGAATTGTTCGATGGGTATTTCTTATTATTAAGTTATTTGAAAAAAAAAAAAAAAAAATACAATCATTCATTAAGATTTTCGTGATTATAATCATTATATTTTTACTTTACAAATTCATCGAACTTTCGGGTATCATTTTTTGACAATCCTCTAAGGAGAACTGAATTCTATATATTCTCAATAAAAATTATATACTGAGAATTAGTGACCTACTGTCAGCAATAGGCCTTTTCCAAACATTGTACACATATTTCATAAAAACAACGTAAGTAAAGCATTTTCCTCTACAACCCTGAAAATTCCGCCTCCCTGTTGTTAAGACATTAAATAGCAAACAGAACTTTAAAATAAAGTCATTTAATATATTCTTTAAAATATTATTTTTCTTCGGTTGGACTCTAATAAGAATGGAATATTAGACCAAGAAAGTAGTAAACTTTTGGCAGTTATGCTATGAGTATATCTCTCTTTTCCTTTATTGTTACACTCGAAGTAAGACAGGAAGAAATTAGCCTCGCATAATACTAAGAACTAAACGAATGCATGCTTTAACATCTCTCTCTTGGTTATTATCTCTTAATTTTACAGCTTGACTTAATTGGCACACTGTTCTGTGTTTCTCCCAATTTAATCTCGTAACAAGCACGAGATGTAATTTTTCAGCTGACGTCACCACTCATTACTCGATCCCGAGCTGTACAGTGTCAGCTCAGGTTGAGGCCAGCCCGCCAGACAGATTGATCGCTTCGGCTATGAAATTACCAGCATCTCTCTACTCCTACATTTCTTTACATGTAAACGATATAGATAAGTGAAATTCAGGAATGCCTTATAAGTAGGGACCGGATTCTTAGGTTTTTACCTATTTGTTTCCTTGCTTCCAAAACAAAAAGCGCTCAAACACTTTTTCGAATCATGTCCATAGGATTCACCCACATTAATTCTGTGGCACCTAAAAATACCTAAATGGGGTATAAAAACCTAAATATACCTAAACGGGATATAAAACCTAAAATATCTATTTTAGGCTACTTTTTTGTCTTTTTTGTTTGTCGGTTGAGAAATCGATATTTTGCGGAGAGACAACAATTTTTGTCTGGTTGAAATTAATACCACCAGCGTTTCGTTCAACCCATTGTCGTCTAGGATGGACAGTATCAAGAGAGGAAGTGTAAGAGTACCGGCGTATTCCTTACTGTAACCAGGAAATATGAGGCAATCTTATTTCCACTGCTTCTTTTGATTGTTTATGCTTTCTTTCTTCAATTGTATAATATTGTCCTAAAGCAAGTTTACACAAATTTAAGTCAATTTTTTTAAGTTAAACTTTAAAAGTATTATGTATTGAATCCTATGTAGCACATTTAAATTCATTAAACCAATTATTCTGCTCGAAAACGATATTTTGGAGAAAAAACCTAAAAAAAACTATTTCACCTAATGGAAAACCTAAAACAGTGTTTTTAAAAACCTAAATATCCGGTCCCTACTTATAAGTAAGAAGTTAATATAAAAATGGAGCATATAAATTATAATAGCCAATGCCACGGTTACTTTTAAATTACCTATTTTGCATTGCACGGATATTTATCTGCGAAAGTTCGAAAACAGGGTGCTTAGGAAAATATTCGGACCCAAGAGGGTTGAAAACGGATACAAGAGTAAACTGCATAATAACTAGCTTCATAACTGTACTCTTCACCGAATAATATAATAAGGATAATTAAATCATGGAAGATGAACATGTTGAGCGCATGGGGAAGGTAAGACACATCAAATAAATAGACCCGAAGGAAAGAGAAGAATCCACTTGGAAGACCAAGACGTAGGTGGGAGGAAAATATTAGAATAGATTTAAGAGAAGTAGGATTTGTGGGAATGCTTGTATGAAGTTATATAAGAATAGGTTTGACTGGCAGGCTCAGGTAAGCGCGGCAATGAACCTCCGGGTTCCATAAAATAGTCTTTTGCCATTAAGTAAGTAAGTGTAAAGTAAAGTGTTCCCTATTACAGGCCATGGAGACCCAGAGGGTTCCAGAAGGTTGAGGCTCCCAGATTTTTAGACATCGACACATGAAGGTGGTAAGGTTGTCAGCCTTACGCACCGACCGAAGTAAGTAAGTAAGTAAGTAAATAAGTAAGTAAGAAGGTAAGTAAGCAAGTCCACAAACTTTCACAGTCTTTGGGAAAAGGTCAACATTAGGACATATCTCACAAAAAAATATTATACAACATAATTACCAATTAAGAATATTAAAAAATCAGCTGATGTAACAAAGTGCCAGAATGCCTTTGTTTAATCAGTACTAATTGCAATTATATGCAGAAAATAAGTTATTTTTGTAATCGATTTCCGATTTAAGCTCCAGATCGATTCATTAAGCAGGGCTTACGGAAGGACAAGGGTCTAGTTCAGTGTCCGGCAGATGCTGCAGTTGTGACGTAAGAGCCGATCATCTCGCAAGAGCTTGAGAGAGCGAGCAGTTGAGTTGCATTCCTGTTAATACGCACTAGCGCAGTGGCGTTCAGTGCAGCAGTAGGGGGGTTAAGGTGAGCCGTAATGGTACATTGAATTGCGTGCATTAACCATGGCAAGGGTGCAGAGGTCAGTTAATCAGTGAAATGTATGGTAAATTTAGTGCATTCAGATTAATACTAGACTTACGGAAACATCAGGTCACCCTCGGAGACACGCCACATTTTCCAAAGTTGTCTACAGTATGTCATCCAATTACAGACATTAATAATTATGTACAAATATTAGAAGAACTGGATCAGGATATTTTATTACAGATTTCAAGATTTTGCAAAACTCCAATCCGATGTTTGCATATTTGCGACACCATTTTCTGTGGATGTTGACAGTGTTCCAACGTCATTGCAACTAGAAGTCATTGATTTGCAAAAGAATATTAAAATGAAAGACCGCTTTCAAAACAAAAAGGATCTATCTATATTTTATAGAAGATTTCCCCAGGCAACTACATAATATATTTGCTGCTAGAATGTTGAGTATATTTGTATCGACGTATGTATGTGAATAGTTCTTTTCTTGTATGAAGATCTGCAAACCACAACATGGAAACCGCCTATCTGATCAGAACATGAAAAATGTTCTCGTTTGTGTGTTAGCCAGACTATGTCTCCTAATATTGCAAAATTAGTGCGCGAGAAAAGAGGGAAAAAATTTCGACAATGCCTTGAGCTTGGGCACGATAGTGACACAAAGTAAGGGTGTGTATCAAAAGTCTGAATAGGCCTATACTTGGCATAGTGCTCACAAAGGTGTATAGTTTAATTTGTATATTTTGTATACTTCAACATTTTTCAGTTTCCGAGTAGACAAAGTTTTGCAGTACTGCTTAAAGTATTCTTATGTTTTATGTATTTGTATGTTTATAGTAGTTTCGGAGCCTCATTTAAATAACCTGACGCTTAAGCACCTGGATGCATTTCAGATTAGTGTAAGTAGGGCCTATATTAAATTTCATTACAAACAAAACTGTTCTGTTACATTGATTTATCACAGTTGTACTATTTTGTTTCCGTACAAATGCATTGTAATTGTGCTATTCCCATTCTATCTACGAAGATCGGAGCGCACTCTGTCAATGCATAGGCGTCGTTCCGCCACTGGCCAGTTGAACCCTTCCTCCACGCTCAGTACGGAGATATTGCCGAGCAAAGAGCGTCGCTGCTCTGTAGTATGACGTCACAGAGCACGGAACATGCCGGTCACTGGTCTAGTTTAATAAGCATATGTGAAGGAATATATGTGTTATTTGTCACAGCTAACTGTATTGCAACTTCCAAAGCCGTATATGAACACTAAAACAGAATAGGGAATTCATCCAGTTCAAAATGTCTAATTTCAGAACATCATAGTCAATGAAATGCTGTGTTAATTATAGGCCTATTGATACGTATCTAGATATTTAAGTGTTATGTTATGTGGTGGTAATTATTACATTATGTTTGGTAATCCTAGAATTTTCTTTTCTTAAATAATAAATTAGCTATAGGAAAATAATACCAAAAGACTCGCGAACGAAATTCTCCGAATTATTGTATAAATGAATTAGTCGTTATACTATTGCTATACTAAAATTCATAATTGACCGTTCGGTTATTTGTTGTTACTTTTCCGCAATACTAAAATTATACTTCAAGTAAGATCCTGACAGTTTTCCGAAATAGGCCTATCTAATGCAAAGGATGAATACCGACCATAAAATCAGGTAAACTGATGTAAGAAAGTGCCAGTATGTTTTTGTTTAGTCAGTTATGATTGCAATTATGATATATGCAGAATACAAAAAAAAAGTCACCTTGCCCGGCTTCGGGATTTGAACCATGGAACTCCAGAATGTGAGGCCAAAACGTTACCATCTCAGCCACCTGGGTCAGTTTAAGGGTTTACTTGGATAACCGCATGTAAATCAATAGTGTTATTTGTCATAGCTAACTGTATTTTAATTTAATTTAATTTAATTTTTAATTTAATTTTAATTTCCAAAGCCTTATAAGAACACAGTAAAACAATAGACTATGTTGTCATAACTGATTTGGATTTCATAAATTCTTTCGAATACGTATATTACCATAAAACATGCACTAAATTGAGCATTACTCCGAAACAGGACAACCGATTTCATCCTATATCAATAGACGTCTTCCCATGGACATTATAAATGTGTATACCAAGTTTCATAAAAATCCGGTAAAGCGTATTTGAGTTACAGAGTCTTTAAAATATACACTAAATTGGGTTTTACTCCGGTACCGGGCTACCGGTTTGGTCCAATATCAGTAGACGTCTTTCCATGTACATTATAAATGTGTATACACAGTTTCAGGAAAATCCAATAAAGCAAATTTGAGTTATCGCGACTTCTTATATATTAACATAAAAAGCACTAAATTGGGCATTATTCCGGTACTGGCAAACCGATTTCGTCGAGTATGAATAGACGTCTTCCCATGGACATTATAAATGCGTAACGAAGTTTCATAACAATCCAATAAAGCGTATTTGAGTTATTGCGCCTTTAAAATATACACTAAATTGGTACTCCGGTACCGGTCAACAGATTAGGTTCAAATTCAATATGGTACTTCTCATGGTCGTCATAAATGCGTATACCAAGTTTCTTGTAAATCCGATAAAGCGTATTTGAGTTATGGTGCCTTTCTAATATAATACTATTAAAATAGGCACTATTTGGAGGGTATAAGACTAAAAACCTCTTTGATACATCTACTAAATTGGGCATTACTCCGGTACCGGTGAACCGATTTGGTTCAATATCAATAGGGTTCTTCCCATGGACATTATAAATGTGTTTTCCAAGTTTCATGAAAATCCGAAAGAGTATTTGAGTTATGGCGCGTACAGGGACACGGACACGGACGGACGGACAGATGGACAGACATTTTTCGTCCCCACACACAATCTCATAAAGTACCATACTGGCACTTAATAAAATCAGGTAAACTGATGTAAAAAAGTGACAGAATGCTTTATTTAATCAGTGATAATTACAATTATGATATCCAGAAAAGAAATTATTTTTGTAATCTATCTCCGAGTTAAGCTCCAGATCGATTCATTAAGCAGAGCTTGCGGAAGAACAAAGTCTAGTTTGATAAGTATATGTGAAGGAATATGTGGGTAGTGTCATTTGTGAAAGCTACCTATATTGCAACTTCCAAAGCCGTATATGAACACTGGATAAGAATATGTTGAGAAACGATTTACATTTGATATACACTAATATATTACCATAACCCGGCCGCGGTCGATGGATTTTTCAGGACGTAAAAATCCTGGGCACGGAGTCCTCCGGGAGGGACTTTAATCTGGGGGTCCCGTGTGTAGATTTACGGTACGTAAAAGAACTCCAAGCCTAAATTAGAGCCTCTGGACAAAATTTCTCGGCCCTTTCACGTCCAAGAAATACTTAGTTTCCAGAGGGGGGTTGCGAGGCGATGGGCTTACCACCTGTCCCTCTACCCTCTCTCGGAAAATAAGCATATCAAAATTAGTATAGGTAATGAAACCTCCACTTGGAGGCCCCTTCGCCCCACCTGGGGATCATAGGGTACCAGATACAGATACAGAATATATTACCATAAAATAGGCACTAAATTGGGCATTACTCCGGTACCGGTCAACCGATTTGGTCCAATATCAATAGGCTTCCTCCCATCGACGTTATGAAAGCGTATACCAAGTTTCATCAAAATCCGATAAAGCGTATTTGAGTTATATCGCGCGTAGAGACACACGCACGGACAGATACACAGACGGACGGACAGACACACACATACGGACGGACATACATTATCCCCCCCACAAATCTCATGCAAAGGTACTTCAATTCTCCTGCTATTACTAATATTACATGTGTGTACACACGAGTGCACGGAATCTTTCCGTTATGATGTTCATTGTTTTACGTTGATAAGGGAATTATAAACCGGGTCCGCCATGCTCAATCCCCACCCCTGCTCTTCCACATTTTTCGCGTTGGCAGATACGACAAGAACCTCTAGATTCGTTAAGAGAACATAATGATTTCAGAATTAATCTTAAATCTTGTTCGGTAAGGGAAATAACTTCCTGTTTGCTGTCCATGCCCTTTATTCACTTCAAATGACTGTATGTATAATATAGAAGACACTGTTCGCAAGGCAATTTCATCCAACCCTCCACTTAATGTGTGTATTATTCCTGAATCTGAAACTGACCTGTATTCACAGGTTAATGTTTGACTGCCAAACTTATGTCTTAAAACCAATAACAGTCGGACTCATCCAGAGCTGGTCAACACTTCCGAAGTGAAGGACTCCTTACAGTCACTCAAATCAAACTCCGCCCCTTTTCACCGCTCACGTACACCTGAGCGTTGTTCATAGGCTATAATGCATGTGGTCGGGATTTAACTTACTCCAATTAAAGATTGCCTCAGCAACACAAATGATAAGGAGATTCAATGCCAACTTTAAATAGAGAAAAACACTAGAAGAAACTAGAAGCATCGGAAAGTTTCCGTACACTGAAGTACGTTTTGTGTAAACTATGACCTGACAAGTATAAAGCGAGACATGGCAAATATACAAGTTGATTACTATAGATACATTAACTTGATAATGAATGGAGAGCACTAAGTAAAGGTATATTAGCTTTTAAAAGCTTTTACATCTTATTTTGAGCCTCTTAAAATTAAAAGAGCATACTCCCTCATTGGCCTACTAATATATTCTCCTCTCTACAGTAATATTTTATGCGTAGTTTTTTTCTAGTTTGTTGAACTGTAGTTTCGTAGCTATATAAGCACCCGTTCACAACATTTAATAATGCCAGTCTGTACTTCTTGTTTAATTCCGTCAAATAATTCAGAATCACTCTGTACATTTCAGGTTAAGGAGAAATAATTTCACAGCAAAGATCGTACAGCTATTGTTTGCAGGTTAAATTGATTGTTTGTACGTTGGGCGAGCTTTTGTGTAGGAAAACGGCTCAAGCCTGATTACGTTCGCTAAGTACATAGGAAAGAAAAGATAATGAGATGACCCCG
Source organism: Ectobius pallidus (assembly GCA_964059195.1). NCBI lineage: Eukaryota > Metazoa > Arthropoda > Insecta > Blattodea > Ectobiidae > Ectobius > Ectobius pallidus. The sequence continues at coordinate 54,527,667 of CAXKWD010000009.1, forward strand.
AGCTATTGTTCGCTTTCGGTATTAAGCCACACAGCGTCAGTTTCCGCTCCAGTACTTCCGCTCTTATCGGCGTTACAAACTACTGGACATCACTGATTAATCCTGTCTAATCCTCCAACCTCCCAGATTCAAGTAGGCCTATGTGGACTAGAATTCCATTATTAAAGTAAATTGCTGCCTACTATGCTCAATAAATTAAAGCAACTAGTACGCTATTGGTCAACTGTTTCATAATACTACATAATCTCCTTCACGTATATCTTCTTCTTATCCTTGATTACCATTTTATTTGTTGACCTCTGCGGTAACATATTGTTCTCAATGTTGGGCTTGTTTTCATTCTGTTCCACAAATTTGCAAGAAGACTCAAATGTATACTATAAACAGCAGTAGGCCTATGCGATACTGAAGTCATTGGTTTAATGATAGGAGACAGAGGAACAATAACTGTACTGTTCAAGAGCTTCAGCTTGCCATCCTTATCTGCAAGACATGTGGCCCTTCTTGGAGTTCAAATTAAAGAATAGCTCTACTCACAAACCACTTGAGGTGATACACCATTGTACTACTTTTACCCCTAAGGCAAAAAGACAATATTCATTTTGAGTAGTGTACATCATATAATTGTTTATTTATTTTCTTTTGTTAGTGTTATAGTTTCTATGTTTTTGTATACTTTGTCCTATGGGAAACCCCTAATTAAAGGAAGTATCATCAAATAAAGATAATGATATAGGGTACGATATGGCTAAACAAATCAGGAGATAGGTTTTGTACATAAACCAATACTTTTCAATAAAATTCCATTAATTTTTTTTGTAAATGCGAGATCTCATTGGTAGTAAAAATTTGAGAACTAATGAGTGTCATTATTTTAAATAATATATCATTGATCATATTAAAATCATATATTGTACTGAAAATTCGTGCGAAACTTTCTTTTGGAAATGTGAAAATTTTTAATATTAATTTTTTAATAACTCAAAAACTAATAAACTGAAGAGATTGAAATTATGGAAAAGATTTCGTATTAAGGCTTAATACTTAATAATTAAGCCGTAAACCAAATTTAACAAAAATGTAGAATTTAGTTTTGAAACTGTGGAGAGTAGAAGTTTCACCCTCTATCACCCCTTAACCCTGAATCTATTCAATTAAAATCGAGCATTGATTGCACATTGGCCATGTAGGCTACAATCAAGTGGTCTCTGAAGTTGTAGCAAAGGAGAGTAGGATGCAATGGATTCTCACGGTCAACTTCCCTTCAAAACTCTACCCAGATAACTGCTTAATCACCTAAGTTAAGGACTAAAACATGAATAACCCCTGCTATTAAAATATCACGCACAAAAAAATAAAAAAATAAAATAAAAATATTTTAAATGTAGAACCATTAACAACCAAACTTTTTTTACAAAAAGTATTGCACCATGCTGAAGAAAGTAAATAAGGAAAAGAAAAGTAGGCATATTCTCTCCCTTTCTTTTTTCCTAGTTATCCACTCCTGTTGTTGGGATGTTTATATCTTACAGGACCGCAACCTGTCGGGAGAGGGATTACCTTTGTATCACACACACATTTCTTTGATCAGACAAGTTCGTGGAGGGACTCCCTGGATGGGCAATCAGCTCAATGCCGGGGCCATCTCCGAGACAACAGAGTAAAAAAAAAATTAAAAATTAAAAAATAAAACACATAAGACTAGACACACGAGTCGCAAACACATTCATACCAAACAAGCCGCGGATAGGATGAAAATTACAATGACGTTAGATGATATCCGGGGACATTCGTCTCACGGGTGTGAGAAAACCCCGTAAAAAACCCACCCGACCAGGAATTGAATCCGTCCCGCTGCGTGACTGGCGCGAAAACATTCGTTGCGCCACAGCGATGGAGAATAAAATTTCCCATGTAATATTAAGAAATAAATCAATAAAATTAAGACTACGTGGAATATAATTAATTTAAAAAAGGAAGAACAAACGAAAACAGCCATTGTATGTCATTAATTCACCAAGATAGAAAACTAGACAATTAATCAGATATTAATAATGACTTTATAAATATTGCGGAAAATTTATTCCTACAAATAAAACTAGTGTTAAATTAAGGCAATAGACCTACTGATAAAATTCTAAAATTTTTTGGCCACATATTAAACAAAAATAAGTAGGTTTTTGGAATATTCTGTGACTTATCCAATGTGTTCTATTGTATAGGTAATTGATTGATTGATTGATTTATTTATTATTGTCATGAGCAACAATATGTTGCTATGGACAGTGTCAGATTACATTGTATTAAAACGTGATACAAGCACATGGATTATAAAAAGATAAAAGTTCAAGATACATAAATACAAAGCTTAAAATATGCTTATGTCTACAACTCTATCAAAATATTCCCTTATATCATAAAAAGGGTTGTCAATTAGCCACTTATGCACACTTTTCTTAAAAACACTAAAGTTAGTTTCCTGGACATTTAAAGGAAGCTTATTGAACATAGAGACAGCCATGCACTCAAACCATTTCATGGATTTGGTCAGCCTGACCCGGGGTTCGATAATGTGATGACTAATTCTTGTTGGGTAACTATGAAGTTCTGATCTAGTTTGGTAACTGATTACGTTCTTCTTAATGTGCAGTAGACATTGATATATATAAATGTTTATGACTGTCAATATTTTCTGATCCATGAAGAGGGGTCTACAATGAGCATTATAACAGGATCCTGATAATATCCTAATAGCCTTCTTTTGCAGTCCTAGAATATTGGCTATGCCTACTCCATTGCCCCATAAGCATATACCATAAACCAGTATGCTATTGAAAAAGGCGTAATATGCATTTTTTAAGTAATCATATGGTATAATACGTTTTAGTCGTCTTAATAAATAGATCACCCGAGACAATCTAACACAGATATTATCAATATGAGGAGCCCATGTCAGTCTACTATCCAATGTAATGCCTAAGAGTCTGACCTCTTTTTGATCATCGATACCTTGAACACCAGGCAGAGAGAAGCACATATGTTGTGTTTTATTCATATTTAAACAGAAACCATTTTTCTGGAACCAGATTTTGCTCTCTTCCATTGAAGTAGAAATAATTTGGTTTAATATATCGCTTTCACTATTTGTGTGATGCAGAGTGGTATCATCAGCAAATAGCACAGAATCGCAGCTAATATTGGTAGGAAGATCATTCACCATGACCAGAAACAAAAGAGGGCCTAAGACAGACCCTTAACTTTCACTTAAAAGATGTGTACAGCGTGGGTGGATAATTTAACAAAAAAGTGGTGTCTGATAGAACTCAAAACATAATGATAAATGGAAATAAACCTAACTTAAGGATTGTTATAAATGAGTATCTCAGGGATCGAAACATCTCTATATATTATATATAAGTATATAGTATATAGTATATACTAGTATATACTATAGTATAGTATATAGTATATATACTATATACTATATAGTATATAGTATAGTATATACTATAGTATATATAGTATATAAAAGGCTTTGTCCTGACTGACTTAATGACTGAATGATAGGAATCAACGTACAGCCTAAACTATAACAGGTAGAGACTTGGAATTTTGATAGTACCTTCGTTTCCTAATGTAGATGCTCACTAAGAAAGGATTTTGAAAAATTCTGATTCTAAATGCCAAAAATGAGTGAAAAACGGGCAGAAAACGTGCATTTTTTGGGTTTTCGAAGCGTAATTTATTTCAATGTCAAATCAATTACAGCTGGCTTTGGCTATTTTTGTCAAACCTTGGAAAGGAAACTTTCGCGATCGCTCGAATGTTGTAGCTCACGCTGGTCGATTCATTTGTTTTTAATGTCAAGGCACGCATACATATGAAATTTTCAACCTAATCCCGAAGAGGTTTATTCTTATTATTATTATTATTATTATTATTATTATTATTATTATTATTATTATTATTATTATTATTATTATTATAATTATAAGTGGGATAATCAATATAGGCCTAAATATGGTCAAACGTTGTTCGATTTGGACGAAACTCATTATACAGAGGTTTCCTGGGCCAAGAAACTCGAATCTGAGGACGCTTTTACCAGACGATACTATCTAATCGTGGTATGTAGTCCACGTGATTTAGGAGTTAATAAATATAATGATATAACTATTATGCTCTTGATTTTTAATTTTTGAAATAATTATCGCGGGCGAAGCCGCGGGCACATGCTATCTCTCTCTATATAAAAGGCTTTGTCCTGACTGACTGACAGGAATCAACGTAGAGCCTAAACTATAACAGGTAGAGACTTGGAATTTTGACAGTACCTTCGTTTCACAATGTAGGTGCTCACTAAGAAAGGATTTTGAAAAATTCTGATTCTAAATGCCAAAAATAAAATGTTTTTGAGAATACTTAATCCCTTTTTACAGAGAATTATCAAATCCGAATCACATTTGACATTAAAGCATATTGTTGGGGTTTCAGATGGGTTTGGAATTAAATTAAATGGAAGTTTGACAATTACAGTTTGCTTTGTCTATTTTTGTCATACCTTCGAAATTAAACTTTCGCTATCGCTTGAATGTTGTAAGCCCTAATATGGTCAAACATTGTTTATTTGGACGAAACTCACTATACAGGGATTTTCTGGACCAAGGAACTCGAATCTGAGGTCGCTTTTACCAGGCGATGCTATCTAATCGTGGTATGTAGTCCACGCGAATTAGGTGTTAATAAATATAATGATTTAACTAACTATATTATGCTCTTAATTTTTAATTTTTGAAATAATTATCGCGGGCGAAGCCGCGGGCACATGCTAGTAACGTATAAATATAACAGGAAAATCACAAGAACATTTATCATAAGTGACTAGAAAAATGAGCAATGAGAACAATATGTGGAAAGGAAGAAACAGGAACAATGTAAATAGCTTTCTTATAAACTAAGTTCTTACTTTCACAGGGAATATAATTATATACTGTAGGTTTATGAGATATTTCAGACTATTTGGAGTGTTCAAGGACGTACTACTATAGTAATTAATTTATTTATATAGAGCAGTAAATTCATTAAAACTCTATCAGAAGTGGTCTAATACTCTGCAATACAGATATACAACAATCTTCAAAAATCATTAAATTGTTTTGTATTCAAAACAAATGCAAATCTTTCAAAACATCTCTCAAGGAATTTTAATAGCTCACACCTTCTACAATATGGATGAATATTTTCAGCTTGAATACCTTTAGCAGTTTATAGTATATTATATTATATTATATCATGCTTTTATATTTTGATCTGACGTGTTCTATATCCTTCAACTTCGCTCAACTCAGGATCTACAGAACGAGATATCTATGTTTACATCTAACGAGGAAACATTTGTCATAGATTCACAGTCAATTCTACTATAGCTTGTAATGAGTACTAACCACAATGTCCTTATGGTCAGCTGTGTGAGAAGTCACTGAGGTCACAAAATAAATTCTTACCCCGTATATTATTATGTTGAAAGAAACAAGTTATAAAAGAGCGTATTATGACCTAGATCACCACACTAGTCTTTAAAATGCAGAGAATGTAGTCTGATACAACATTACGGAATTTATAGAAGACTAGAGCATTGTAAGTGAATTTAATCAAAGTCATTCACGCATAACTGCACAGTTCCGCGTGGAATTCCTTTTAGTTGAATTTGAAGCGGTAGATTAATGATAATTTAAAGTACACATCCCGACGCGTTATTTGTCTTCAGTCGAGGGGCTGTATTATGTTTTTAGAGCTGGCTCCATCTCTCTCAGTCTCCGTGTATTGGATGCGGGCGTCAGAAAGTTTTTGTTGTCGCGACGCAGAAGCGTTCCGGCGCCATAACGTCCCGTTTTGTTGTCCCGCGAGAAACCCACATGTCTTGTTACAGAATCGAGCACTTAAAACAATGAACAAAACACTTCTTCATATTCCAAAAATATAAACTTTCTAAACTTCCTCCTGCAATTCTATGCTCGAGAGACAGAGAAGTTTGACGTTTGTTTTGTTCGTCATATTTAGTTAAGACTGCATGTCAAATCGCGCGTACGCCTATATGATTTAATCCCAATGGGCTTAAAATACTAGAAAATTATTAAAAAAATCATATTTCACCGTAACTCAGTAACAATAATGAACTCGGGATTTTATGAAAGAGAAACATATTTGTTTTATTTATTTCATAATTACATAAATACTGTACGTAAGTAACAAATAGATTAGTCCTGAAACCCCAAAAGAGCAGGAGCTCATGCTCTGGGGCAGTTGTAGTGTTATCAATATAGGCCTACGTTTTACAATATTCAAGTGTAATGTTAACTTAACTTATCTTAAAACTAAAAAGTAGACAAAATATAATAAAAAAATAATAGGGTAAAAAGGAAAAAAAACTGAGAGCAATGGCATTACTCAAATGATAAGGGTAATATTAATTAAAATAATAATGAAAAGTAAACAATACTTATCACGATGATAATACCAGAAGACGGAGCCTACAAAGTGGCAAACAAAAACAAAAAATCAAAAGGGATGAAAATTAATAGTTTGTATGTTTTTTTTTTTTAATTCTAGATATAAAGACTCCATAATTACATGCGGGTAAACTGGATATAATTTTATTTTAGAATTATACAGACGAGGATGGAAACTAGAGCTATGTGACAGACCAACAAGAGTGAAACATTTGGGTTCTACTAAGTAACTTACTAGTTTTCTTACGTCTTGTACCGTGTTCATATGGAACATCTAGGAATTTACAACTCTACGATATTCCAACAATATTGTATGTAAGAAGCTTCTACAATTTCAACCTTTTTTCAATTCTAGAAGCTTGCCTTATTTTTACACAATACTTCTGCGTCGTTAATATGATTTTTAAATGTAAAATACTTTTATTATTGAAGGTATATATACTAAAAAACGGCGGGGAAATTAGTTTTGTTCATAGATCACACAATTTCGAGTATTTTAAAATTATTTTTGCTTAATTTTATTAATGAAAAATTACTATTATCACTAACCTCCGCTAATGATAATTCTTTTCAGACTTTTTGTCAAGAACTGTAAATCTTGAAATTTATATTGATAACATCCTTCAATTTGGATGTATGAAACGTCAATGTACTGTTCAAAAACATTGTTAACATACCTCTAAAGTAGTATTAATTAAACAATAATAAACTATTTTGTTTTCATTTTTACGTATTTTACAGTTTTTAGGGGAATTTATTAATATCTTATATCTTTTTATATCCAGAATCTTATATCTGGCACATATTGTTCCGGCAGTTGTACCCAGTGACTAGGAACATGCACCAGAGCCTTGTTACTTTGCCAAGTTAATAGACACTTATGCTCAGATACATATCCCAATGACAAAATCACATTGTGAACGTATCGTAAAAGTTACTGGGACCGAGCATTTTTATCAGAATGATATTAGATATATAACAGCAATAAAAGATAACAGAAAGATACAGCTAAACTATTACAGGTTTCAGCCTGACTGGATAAATATTTTCAGATATTTTTAAATATTACAGATGTTTCAATATATTATTCTATTTTCAAATATTATCGGAGTTATAACTGTTTAATTACAAATTGTAATTGTAAATTTACAATAAAATTAAAATATTTCAGTACATCAACGTGTGATGACTCATCTTCATAATTTTATTTCATAGTACCGGTATCTATTTTGATCAATGAAGATGAATTTGAAGTAAAATGTCATTTAGCTTATTATAATAATTTTAAAATATTGGTGAAACTAATATTTTGAGTTTTCATAAGCATAACATACTCCCTTCTAGAAGAACAACCGAGGGTAAGATAAAAAGCTGTTGAAGACTGCATGTGGCCTACAAAGGACCACATAGAATTAAGGTCTCGGGGGCACAATTTAAATCAGGTTAACACACTAAAACTTATTAAATCTTTCCGGTAGGTATGTAAGACGTTTGCAGTCCATTTATTTGGGACGTGGAATAAAACTGTAGACTAAATACTTGCGGAGTAAGATCCTAAATTTAATACTTCTGCTCGCTGGATATTTCAATCCTTGCTAATAAAAGTTACTTATGGAATGGGGAGGTGACGATTGTTTAGCTGATCACCGTGCAAATTCTACATGAACCGTGTCCAAATTCTTCAGCAATAACCTGCATGTAACTGGTAAAATTGCACTCCTTTACGTGTAAGACGTTACCGATATCTCATTGGTAATTATATCCAGGAAGAAGTTTGTCGTCCACGGCGTAGAAGGAAGTCATGTGACTGCACTCTGTCAGTGCCCTGACTGCCACATATCATTCGATCAGTACTGTTGAAAAATATTCAAGTTTCAGTATTACATTAAATTGATTTCAGAAATCTTATTTGGGTAAAATTAAACAGAATACCCCCAAAGCAAGGAACAATAGCCTATTGTTAATGATATTGCAAATGCAGATATCCTCAATGATGATTCTTAACAATTTCCTTAAAACGGGTCCAAAACCTCAATGGAAAACATCTTCCAAGTGATCGCCTGCTAAAGAAAATTGGCCATCCTTATTATTTACACATTGCCTTACTAATAAAAGTTGTTTAAATTTGCATTGAACGATTGTTTGATTGATCACTGCGCAAGTTCTACGTAAGACGTGTCACTAATAATCCCTGCATAATAGGTAAGATTTAGGCTATACTGGGTTTGAATGTGAAACTTCATCAAACACGTCATTCTGGAATGAAGTTTCTCGCCCGCGGAAATTCCGCCAATGTCGTCATCTATCCGTGCAGTTAACAAACAGCAGTATGCCGTCTTTAGTGAGAAAATCAAGTTTCAGTATTTCATTAAATTGATTTCAGAAAGCTGTAATCATGGGTAAAATTAAGAAAATATGACTCACAAACAAGGAACAATGTTAATGATTCAACAAAAGCATCTGAGAATGTTTAATAACTTAACTTAAGAATGGTGCATAACCTCAAAATTTAATCTCAACATCTACTAAACGACCAGTTGTTACAGATATACAGTAGGTCACATTTATAATTTACGTCAGGGTGGCCAACTTCTTTACTTACGAGAGCCAATATAAGATGATTGTATGTTGACGTCATGGGCCACACATTTTTTAATGAAGTAAAATTATCATTAAAAATTAAAATAATTATTTATTGAAATGTAGTTTCCGTTAATGAAAGCACTTTTTTGGGTGAAGTAAAATTATTATTTTAAAACATTCAGAACACATTAATGAGAGCACTGTGGATTCCCGTGGGAAGTAACAAGTTCACCAAAGTCATTTCCAAAAATGTTGATTTTTAAAAAGTCCTTAAGATGGACATTGGTAAGTATGTTTCATTGCGAAGATTTAACTGCCTTCATAATTGAAGCTGTGGATTCACACAAGTACTTGCATCCAAATTTGGAAGCAATTCTTCTGCTAATCGCACCCAATTCAGGATATTTTTCTCGTGCTACAAATTTCCAAAACTCAATGAGAGTCTCCTGCCTAACGTGAAGAAATGATCACATAGCTCCAATAGGAAATGATCTTGCTGCCCTGAAATGTCAACACTGTAACGGATTATTAAATAACTTCAGCTATGGCCGCATATCCTTTAGAGTCAGTTAACCGCTCACTGAATAGAATACAGAATCATCAGGTATCTCCGCCAAAACCATCAACAATAATATAACATTATAAATAAAACTATAAGTATTTTAAATTTCATTAATTAGCTTTGTCGCGGGCCGCACAGAATGAGGCCGAGGGCCGCCTGTTGGCCATCCCTAATTTATGTCATTTTTATGCAAGAGGCTTTATAAGTGTTGCACACATTCAATCTTTTATACAGGGGTTAGTAGTAAACTTTTCACTTCGGCTGTGTATAATTCCTGGTATGTTTCACAGGCCTATTAGTAAGACTGTAAAAGTTTAAACTAAGCTATCTTTAGTCGTTTATAAAGGAATTATTAGTAACCTTTTCCTCGGCTGTGTGATTTCCTGGTATAAACGTTAGACATTACACATATAATACTGTAACGCTTTCAGTTCCTGAAATCTGCACTAGAGATCAATATAACAAATTTCAAGCACATTGACACGTGAGATACAAGTCACACTGCCCAAAGGGCCACTTCACAGCTCAAGTCTAGAGAGCTACGAGTGTAGGAGTGTTGAAAAAAAAAGAATAGAAAGATGAAAAGGCTTCGAGTGAACAAGAGACTACAAAAAAGAGATAAAGAGATAAGGCTTAAGAAAGGCTCTCGTGCTATATTACATGAGCCATCCCCACTTCTTTCTTCTCTCGATCTGACTTGGTAATTGCTGAAAGCACTCAGAAGCACGTAATGAAAGAAATGGCGCTCCAGGAATTTGCATCAGGGGAGAAGGGCCTCACATAAACTTTTTGAACATAAAAAGAAAAAGAAAAAGAAATCTCTCGTAACCATGTGACGAATTATGAGGCATTGAATTTCATGAGGATATTTCCGATCATCCTCTCACCTCTCTTGAACAAACATGTGTCTTCGTAACACCAATCCATGAGGTGGAACGCATAGCATGTGCAAGTTACGATTGCATAATTACATCACATCACCAGAAGGGCCAAATACCAGTGAACGGACTATAACTGTGGCTGTTATTAAAATGTATCGTCACGCGATCCTTTACTAACAATTGCTTGACTTGGTGGAAAAGTTGAGTCAGACTGAAAAATTCAATACCATAGCTGGGACTTGAACCAGGATCTTCGTTTCTCCGTGCCCCTGCTCTACCGTTGAGATACCATGGAAACGTGCCTGTACAACATTAAATTCTCCAACTGACTCACAGATTCCGGTGTACCACGTTCTTAACTTGTTTATAAATAGAGGGAGGCTCCTTCTAAGCAATATCAAATTAAAACATTTTTTGTTCGACCATACTGGAATAATCTTATTACATGTGACGTAACGGTAACATGATATCCATTGCGATACAGATTTTCATTATAACACAGACGGGGTATCGATTATAATCGAAGACTGAACGATCTTTAAACCTTGAGAGCAACAAATGAAACTGAGTTATAAACAACCCATATTTAAAATAAAATAGACTCTGTCGTAAGAGTTTTAATATTACACTAAATTGAGTTCATTTCATGTGCTTTTAATGTGCTTTATTTGACGTTAAGCTCAAGAGAAGCCCTGCGGCCTGCGCGCCTTGTAGCCTACCATATGAGCCCCTTAAAGCCCAAGTGGTGTAACTCCAGTTTTTTTATTTTTTTTTAGTTATAATCAGGATCCTATTCAGAAAGTGTTCTTCTATTAATAGCGCAAATGTTGTAAGTCATAACTTGCATAGCAACCCTGTAGGTAGGAGCACAATTTTATGCTGTCAATAAAGCCATCTATTTGGTGACAGCTAAAACCTTAAATATCTCAGTACAGCAGTAATGTGAGTTACACCACTTGGGCTTTAAGGGGCTCATATATCGTAAAAGTTGAGAACTACTAACAGCTATTGTCCGAGAATCGTTTGCATAATCAATTAAGAGGTATTCTAAATACACAAAATCTAAACTTTAACTATGGTCTAACAAAAACAGTTGTATGCAACTTTCCTATAATGGTAATTAAGGCACTCGTGTGAAAATTATGAAATGAGTAAAGCTAGTTTAATAAATGGTATCTTAATAAATGTCATTATAAGCTCGTTGCATAATGTGCTATATTGTGCACTACAATTTTTTTCAAATCCCTTGCCAATGATATGGCAATGGTGTCTAAGGTCTACTTATGTCACTCGCCAAAAATTCGTATTTTTACTTGAAAAGTATTATCCCAAAGAGACGTACAGATAGGAAATTAAAAATTGAAAATAAATAGGCCTAATATTTAAAAGGATATTATTTTGACTGTTAACGTGATGCATATATACCACTAACAGCGGTGGGATAAATAATTTTGAACTTGTGAATGTTTTTACACGTTACCGAAGGCGAAATGTTACACAAAAGATATACTTATGTATACCACCATATTCAGTCGCTATTCATGTTCTATTGAATCCTGGTTCACTCAACTGTAATGAATTTCAAGTAACATGAGAGTGATAACGACAGATAAGAAAGAAAGCAATGTAGCTTCACAGCTTCCTGGGCTGTATAGATGGAGTTTTTGCTCTACTACTTTTTGTTAAGCGAGCTATATCTACCGGTGTGTATGTGTGTGTGCCTTATACAAATGAACATTTCAGTTGATATTTTCAAGTTCATTGGTTCAAGCTATAATGATAATGGCGTAATAGAACAAAACATATACAATATCTCGAACATATACAATATCAGTTTGTAAACTCAATTACGAATACAGCTCTACTGGGACATTCGTATAGCCTATCATTCAAAGAGATTGGACTATGTATTAATTAATTATTATTTCAGCGAACTGCTATTTCACATATCGCGTTCGAAATATTCCAGCATGTTTATGAGAATCATTATCTACTGTGAGTAGTGTTTCTAATTATGTTGCAAGACATTATTATGCCATAGAATTTCACTGTACAAATGGCATCATAGTAATTAAAATAAACTTATATGAAGTTTATTCATTTGTGGAACTTATAAAAACAATTCGAAAGTTCTATAAAAGAGAAAAACAAAATAATGTTTAATGGCATAAAAATAATTTACTTTTGCAAAGGAGGTAAATGCCAGTGCCTAATTATTTAACCATTACTGTGATGAAAATACAACATATTTTATTTTTGTCACCGGCTTTGCCTCCATTTTCGAAGGCTTACACTCCACTGACTGAAGGGAAGGTGGTTAGATACCAGCTCGATGTAGGGACTCCTCCTAGGAAAACTCATACGATGGGAAAGGAATTCTTGAAGCTGATGGAAAGTAAATTCCAATTCAGCGTTCAACTTTTCGGGAAACCCCAAAAACCCACACTTGGGTAGGTTGATTAAAAGTAAAAGTAAAGTGTTCCCTTCACAGGCCCTTAGTGTTCCAAGATGTTGAGGCTCCCAGATTTTAGACATTCAGCACTTGAAGATGGTGAGGTTGGTCGGTATGGTTTGGAGTTATGCTTTATGCACCGGCCGCCTTTACCCCCCCCCCCCAGGATTGCTCCTCTTACTCATTTCTGTTGGAGGCTGAGTCGACACCACCATAGTACCACCAGAAGGATTAAGTTGATTGGAAAATCCCAACGACTTCATCGGGGATCAAACCCGAGACCTGTAGTGCAGTGCTTCAACCACTAAGCCACGGCGTACCTCCAGATAGGTCGGTTAGAGGAATGAAACCCGCGACATATCGTATTTGAGCCACCTATCGCAGACGTAAGTTATGGTATAAAAGAAAAAATCTTCAATGTATGAGTTAGAGGACGACTTCTTGAAATAAAAGGGCGTGTCGAAATCAATATTTCGAATACCTTGAATAACATAGTCATTGTAAACTATTAAAACGTGGGAAACTAAGGTGAATACTTCAAAAAAGGCCTAAGCTCTAATGCCATCAATACACGAAGTTCAATTAGGCGTACAGAGAAAATGATGCTTGAACTTAAAATCTGAATGCTTGATCCCATGTTCCTCTGTAATTACATTGAATGTGATGTTGGAAAGAAAAAAAAAACGTACGAAATAGTTACACCAGCAATGAAAGAAAAACATTAAGAGAGGAGTACTGCTACCAGCTCATTTCAGTTCATTAAAGCTCATGGGATATTAAAGAAATGGAGCTGCAGTTTTCTCAGCAAATACTGCTCTTTCATATTCTCTGTTCGTTCTTAATAGTCAGGGAATAGCTTTGAATGACCGTTTGGGATTAATGTTCACTGTATTTTATTCTACCATTCTGTGCGTTTTAGGATAATGAGATGTGGAAGAATAATTTTTATTATTCTACAGTTTGTAAGCTGTTTTATTTTGTACGTTCGTCCAACGAGCATCCAGGGTATGATAAATATTGTTCCGATAAAACTACCCTTACTTCTGGAAGATAAATATTTAATACAAGTCGAAATCAAGGGTTAATGTTTTGTGAAATTACAAACCAATGCACTCTATTATTAATGTTTTCATTCGAAATAATTTCCTGAGAAATAATATTATCCCTTTGATATTCGCGATATTATTTTATCCGCAACGCATTCAGCGAAGTGAAGGCAGTTTTTAAAATAACTTCTTGCTTTACAGCTCATAGAAAACGACCTTCCATAATATGAAAAACGAAGCGCAATATTTTAAAAAGCATTTTAATTTACAGCATATCTTATAATAGGCCTATGATCATTCAAACTGTTGAAATGCAAAGTATTTGCAAATAATTACATACTGTACTTGTTACTTAACTAAATGAAATCGAACATCTCGAATGGGATTAATGAATGTTTAAAAATAATTGGATACAACAGATCATCGTTTGGAAATTATGTAAGACTGACATTTGTTTCAGAAAAAATGAGACATTTATATTTACTTAATTTTGTTAATTTTAAAAAATAAAAATGTTATGAAGTCACAATTTTTTAAAAATTAACATTAATTTAGAAAGCTTTATTCACTGACATGTCTATGGGATTTATGAGTTATTATTAGAATTTTCTAAAAAAGGAACAATTTGAATACTGGTAGTGAAATATGCGGGGTGAAATGTCGATACACAATTTCTGCTTTAAAAACTCCTTTGGAGCGTTCAGACAACAAATAATACAGATTGGTTCCTAAAATTTGAATACTTTTGTCATTAAACCCATTAAAAATTACACAACTTATTTTTTTCTCAAGATTTAATATATTTACAGCCCTGAAAGATTTAGGGTTTATTGTGTTAAATGCTCCCAGAGTCAGGTAAAAAGTGAAGAAAACTGTATGAAAAATGTAGAATTTCTAAATTTCCAGCTCCAGAATCTTTGTATGCGAACGGATGGGTGTATTTCAGAGGGAAAGAGATCATATTCCTTAGTAATAACTAATATGCTTGTAACTGCACACGAAAAAATAAATACGAGGAGACTAAGTTTTGTAAATTTCTAATAATGTTGAACCAAACTGTAATTACACAGTTGACAATGCAGTAAGTACAGATGTCAATGACGTCAAACATCACTGCTGTCAGATGTGTTTATTTTTGGGGTAGCTGCAGTAGCAGTAGCCATGGTAACCGCAGAGATTTCACATGGCGTGACAGGAACGGTCTACATGTCTGTAAAGAGGATGAGGTACTATTCCTGACCACCCTCATAATTATTAATTCACCGAATACTACACCCGAGTAATCCCCATACGGCATCATCATATATTCATATTACTTTCACTTGTGAATGCATATACACATGTTGATAAATAATGCAGTCTCTTTATATGTTCACTTTAAAGTTTACAGATAGGCCACATCAACATTAAGAATAACTACAGTGGTATGATAATGCTGTATTATGTATCTATATATTTTAATACGAACTATTTTGCATTTTCATAAAAAAAATAGGGACCACTAGGAAAAAGCCTGATTTCTTCAACATCATCGTCTTCTTCAACTTTCATGGTTTAGGTATTTTTCCTGTCTCAAATCTGATGAATCAATATTTTGCTTGTTCATCCAGCCAATCTTCGTCTGCAATTGGTCTTCAATTTAGAACTTGTCTAGGTATAATATTCATTCTTCTGGCATAACGGTTTAAATGTTTAACCAATTCTTCTCAATAGTTTTCTATCTGTTTTAGAGTGTTTGTACTTGCAATTCTCCTGTAGTTATCTAATTTCTTATATGACCTTCTCTAGTACATCCATTCACTGAAGTAAAAACAGTAATATTTCATCTGTCTGTATTTTCCTTTTCTAGTTTTTAACGTAATTATAATGGTATAGGCCTACCGACAATTTGTCCGTTTCTCTGTAAGCAGTTGTTAAGCAGTCACAACCAAATGCGTTGTCAAATTTTATTTTAATGTTGTCATTAAAAAGGACGTATGTTTAAGGATTTTGATTTACTATTCCCTTCAAAATTGTGGCCATTTTAGCAGATCTAAGATTTTTTGGACACGAGGTATACGTTTACAGTACTACTAGTAATTTTATACTTCTTTAATGAAGTATAAAATTATATCTTGTCTTGAATATGCTACCATAATTTTTATAATAAATCTTACAGAAGCAAGAAAAAATGTTTAAAGCTTTCCAAAATACAATTTACGAGGGCTATTTTCTTTAACCTCCGATGGGACATAAAATTAACCAAAGTGAAAATCAAAACTGTTTTATTTGGAACTATTTTAGGTACACCTACTAGCTACTTTTCTGCATAGTCGTGCTCCAGTTGAAACATTTGTCGTTGCGTGGTACCCTCTTCATAGAAGCTTGCCGCCACCGTATTGAGAAGGGTCTTCCCTGCATTTTGAGGTGTTTTGAAATTCTTCGTTGGTGTGGAAGCTAGATCTTGAGTTTGTTTGGGAAATTTGTGTGCATCCATTTTGTGGATTGTTCTTTTGATTCTGGATTGTCGTAACGAATTCACGTTTCATCTCCTGTCACTACGGATTTCAGAAACTCGTTCCCGTACCGAGTGACTTTCGTCTTTTTTGGCAGCTGAAGAAAGATCTGGAAGGACAGCGCTTCCACACCAACGAATAACACTTCAAAATGCCGTGAAGACCCTTCTCAATACGCTGTTGACAAGCTTCTATGAAGAGGGTATGGGAAAGTTGGTACCACGCAACGAAAAAGGTCTCAATCGACCTATGTAGAGAAGTAGCTAGAAGGTGTACCTAAATGTTCCAAATAAAACCGTTGTAATTTTCACTGTGGTTATATTTTATGTCCCATCGGAGGTTAAAAAATAGCCCTCGTTTATTGTTATAATCTTAGGAACTTTCCTTAACGTAAATATGCCAGTTATCTTGCCTATCTATACCTGATCTTGCCTATAGACCACCCTGTAAAACGTGAAACTATTAAAAAATATATTAGCATGCTAAAATTTAAAAAAAATCGAAGAAAATCTACCTGAAGATAAAGAAAAGCGTTGAGTATATGTACATCGTGCCAGTTGAAAGGAAAATATATTTGACACTTTGTGAGTAGATGTTCAACTCTTACGTTTAAACACAGTTAACCTTTTCACGAATCAAATTTACTCAATCTCTTTTGAAGAGAACAATCTCTTTGTGGTGTGTTTCTCTGAAAACGTAATTTAAAAATTCCAGTATCGGGGTAGGGATGCTCGAATTACCGGCGAGAACTTCAACAGTTTCTGACACAGGCTGAAACCGCTAGAAAAAGGAGAGGAGAGGATGGAGCTTGGGGAAAAAAGTACAGATCACGTTACGAACCTGCTGAAAAACAGAATGCGAATATGAAAGTAAGAGATTTTCAATAGTACGTATTGGCTTGACGGAGTTTTTTCTTAGTTTATGGAATACTTTCTAATAAAAAGGTTAGTTGAATACTTATCACAATGCTTATCATAAGACGCAAGGGTCTTGGATTCATTCACGGCCCATGTCTTTAGGTATAAAATAACATAATTCTTTCTTTCGTATGGACCCGGGAAGAAAATTAGGAAGAGAAGCAGAAGTGGATAGAGAGAAGCAGAAAAGGAGAATAAGATGGAGATACAGACCACCACTTAAATAACGTATTATACAACTCAGCTAGCTGTCAAGGTAGGGATACAGTTTAGACGAGTTCAATTTTCTAATTTTCAAACCTTAGCATTGCGTCTTCCAGCCCAGATGACGCCTGAAAATTGCGACCAAAAACCCACATAGCATATTTGTAGGGGTAATAAAAGCAATAGGTAAAATCATGCATGGCATGGGGAATCGAGAACGCCTGCAACTTAGGCTAAATGTAAATTTATTTCTAACAAGTTAATTTATTATGTATAATTTAAAATCTGTACGTGGTATAAAAAAAACCAAAGACATCCATAACCTACGAGAAAATTTGTCTAGGAGAGAATAATTTTAACTCTGGCGATTATAATTAGTTTTATTTTGTAGATGAGTGTTATGTAAGTCAAAATGCATACCTAGAAACATAATAAGATACCCAGAAGCTTTCCAAAGAGAACACAAGTACTAAGAGCGACGGAACCACATCAATAGACAACACACCAAGAGAAGAATCCAAACAACAAGTAGTGACCTACTTAATAGGTAATAAACAAAGTGAGAAACTAAGAAAATTATTGAAATATTCAATTACTAAAATATTGAAACTAATCAAACTTTTAAGTTTATAATAGTAATTTGGAAATATATTTATTTAGACTGGTGTGCCCTAAGTGTAATTTTTAACCTGCTGTAATATAAAAGAACGACAAGAAGGACAAATTCATTCACTTAATAATAATAATAATCATGCTTTAATTGAATACAATTGATTATAGAAGTTTGTATATTTTAGGCATATTAAAATGTAATACAAGCAACACATCCTAAATAGACATACAGGTGAATTATTTACTAGCATTTATATTAACGAGGCGTATTTCTAAAGTAAGAACCGATAATTAAAAAATAAAAACATTATCTTCCGAATACCTTATTACCTTACACCTTACACTACTTCCACGCATAATCACCGCCGTTATTCAGGCAGTTGTCGTAACGAGAAACATTTTTTTTTTGGTATGCCTTCGTGAAATAATCATGCCGCCTGTGATGAAAGCCAAGTCTGCACTTCTTGTTTCATAACGTAATCGTCGTTGAAATGGTTCCTACCAAGGAAATACAACACAGAACAAAAGGCATGGAATGCTTTCACGTGGAATCCGTTTGGTTCATGACAATGCTAAGCCACACACAGCTAAACACACTCAAGATCTGATCACTTCATTTGGTTGGGAACAATTCAACCACCCTCCCTGCAGTCCGGATTTATCACCAAGCTATTTTCATTTGTTTCTTTATCTGAAGAAATTCCTTGGTGGAAAACATTTAAATGACGATGATGTTGTGAAACAAGAAGTGCAGTATTGGCATCATTCTTTGTCGAAAGCACACAAAAACTGGTTTCCCGTTACAAGTGCCTGAATAACGGTGGTGACTATGTGGAGAAGTAGTGTAATGTAATGAATGATAACAGAGTATTTGGAAAATAATGTTCTGTTGTTTTTTAATTATAGGTACTTACTTTACAAAACGTATCGTAGTTGTTTCATGATCTCTACCCAGGACGTGGAAGTTCTGTCGGCGTCCATCCACGCGTTAATGCGACATATAGGCACGGGTCTAAATTCACGTATAAGACAAGTCTATAAAATCGACAGAACTTCCATTACAGCCTCTGAATTATTCTTCCAAAAAAGTTGTTCAGTATATTTATTCCACAAAATAATAATTTGGATTTTAATAAATTTATCTCCACCGCTGTGGCTCAGGGGATGCGTCCAATCCTCTCACGCAGTGGGCCCGGGTTCGATTCCTGGTCGGGACAAGTTACCTAGGTGAGGTTTTTTCCGGGGTTTTCCCTCACCTATGAGACAAATGTCAGGCAACTTTAGGCCCTTGTGGTCCCCGGATATCATCTGGCCGTCATTATCATCTTCATCCTCATCCTCGCCTTGTTCTGAGTGAGTGTGTGTGTGAATGGTGTGTATCGTCCTATGTGTTTGTGTTGTCTCGGAGGTGGCCCCGGCATTGAGCTGATCACTCATCCGGGGAGGCCCTCCATGTCCTTGTTTGGTCAAAAAAGTGTGTATGTGATCCAAAGGTAATCCCTCTCCCGACAGGTCGTGGCCCTGTAAGGCCCGGGCGTCTTGGGTCGCTTAAATCCTAAAAGGGAGAGGTAAAACTACGAGAAAGAAAGAAATAAATAAATTTATGCACCGTGGCACATTTGGCTAAGGCACTGCGAGACAACGCCTACACATACCCAATTTAATAACTTAGTTTCATTGAATTTGATCAGTTTACTAAGTGGATTAAATATAATACTTCGAGAATCACTCGTTATAATTTTCTATTACAAGAAATACAGAACAAGGATGCAGTGTACTTTATTTCTGTAATAGTCTACTCAGTCAAAAAAGAAAATATAAATATTTGCTATCTTCTTCGACTATATATGGCAATATTCGAGTAAGAATCTCTTTTTATCATTTTTTGTACCAACATATCACGTCTCTCTGAAATGAAACCGCAATTGTAGAATACTGGCAGAAACTATAATCGTAGACATTGCAACAAGAGAAGAAATGGAGACTGAAGACTGAAGGATGAAATGGAAAAAAGAAAAAATGTTCTGATCACGTTTCGAGCCTTTAGAAAAGTAGATGCGCGAGAACAGCGAAGGGCTTCCTTGCTATTATTGGCTACACCAGCAGAGTCCTTGGGTTCGTTTGTTATTTTCTACCAGAGAACAAACAAGAGAATTTTCTTATAGTGGAAAAAAAGGACAGAAGACATTTGAGGGATTACGTCTATGAAGGGGAAGGTGTGCTTGTATCTGTAGACTGAGGCTCCTACAAGATTAAACTTCTTTTTAGCTGGAACTGACGCTCTGCTGGAAGAACAAATTCCATCCAGACAGAGAAAGCAGAAACCCATAGCCAAAGAGTAACAAAGACAGAGACAACAAAAGACGAAAATGATTAAAATACTTCGTTTCTTAGTTTCTAAAAACACGCAGCAAAGAATGGGGAACCGGAAAATACGCTAGGACAGTTAATGGCTAAAAAACAAAGGCGAACGAAAATCGTATACTGTATTTTAGTGTATCCTTCTGGAGCTATTATCCTTAAAATATACGCTTTCAGAGTTGACTCAGTTGATACAGAATATTTTTTGCTTTGTATCAAGAAGATATAACGAACTGATAAATGGAGTAAACCTGGTATTCCTTCTATAATGGGACATCCATTTTTCCTGCTACTTGACTTCGCGTTGATCTCAGATTATATTAATTGAGTATTTAGCTAAAAAAAGAATAAAATAATACTCATTTTCGAGGCCATTAACATCTAGGCCTACCATCAGAAATATAAATTTATTTTATGAAAATTTAATATTCTGCTCTAACAGATATGAAAAAAAAAAATCTTGAAGATAACATTGATCTATCAAAAAACAATCCAGGTCGACTTTTAGACAGTTGTTTTATCATATTACAGCGAACGGTAGCATTGGGTAAGAAGAAGAAGAGCTCATTCACTTGTAATATGTAAGCACTTGAAAATGTTAGAATAGTAAAATGTATTGTAATTTACAACCTTACACCCTGTACCTTCTATGTTTACATTAGATTTTTATACTCATAGAGTAGGATTACCTCCACAACGTTTCTGGGTTTTTACGTATATACCTTAGGAGCGAGTCTCACCGCTCGTAGAGTTCCTAGCTAGGGGAGGTAGCTGCACCCTGATTGGCTTTCCCACTCCACGTGTTGTCTGTCTCTGTCTATGCGGCATTATCCCTCCACTCAACTATTACAGTATTTTCTACCACTGGCAACGTGGACCATGATCTTTACTCTCTGCCTAGCAGTAGGTCACTGATCTTACGCGCAGCGAATCCGCGCATCTTGGTAACGAGACGTAACGAGAAGCTTGCTGGCTGGGTTAGTCTTCAAGGCCAGAGACGTTGTGGGAGTAATCCTACTCTACCCAGTGAGAGTAGTAAGAGGACGTGTTCTGTGGCTCCTGCTACGATTGAGGTTATGTTGGATGAAGACTCTAGTTCGATAAATTAAAATAATAGTAATATTTATCTTCTAGTCTTAAGTCTGACATGGGTATGTAATTTATCTATATTTTATTATTATCTGACTCAGTCTATATTGCATCAATGTAAATGCTCAACGACAATAATAAAAATTATTATTCTTATTATACATTGTATAGAGTCAATAGTTTAAAATGTTGTACTCAGGATACTAAGTCAATATAGGCTCTCAGAATTTAAATTAAATTATTTCATTTAAGAAACATAAAATGAAGCCACAATAAACGAATTTTATAGACTTAAAAGTACGCTGATCCTTCTTTGCAGGGCCAGAAGTATATAATAAAAATAATAATAATAATAATAATAATAATAATAATAATGTTTCATGTTACATGGCAGAGTTAAGGTCGTGAGGCCAATCGTCCACTTAATCAGCAGAAAAACAATACAACCACCTTACAGAATAACTGATTATACAATAGGTAATCTTATCAGCAATATTACACAAAAATAAATAAAAGAAGTTTTAAGATACATTAATGATTGTTTACAGAAATAGACAACTTAGTAGTAATTGAAAGCTATGTCTTCTTACAATGTAATTAAGAATAAAATTATACGTACATTAAAGAAATGGGAAAAATAAAACACTAGCATATTGAGATTTTTTTAACAAGGATGTAAGGATATACAAATTGACTGTAAAGTGAAGTAAAATAATTAAAAAAAAAAATAAAGCTAAGAATCATTAGTCAAATTCAAGACCCATTCCAGGTCATTTTTCCCTTCAAAATAATAAATTTAGGCCTATATGAATGAAAACATTTACATTTTCGTTACTATGACCCATACGTTTATATGGTAAGATGTCCTAGTAGACTGGGTGTAACAGGAAGACACTGACTTTCTGTTCGAAGTTCGCTGCTGTGATCCTGGCGCAGTTAATTGGAATTTAGATATGCATCAATGACATAATACATGTTTGCATTTAAGGGCTTGTAAATTAACTACTAGAGAATAAAATTCCGTTCATCGGCGACAGTTTTAGGCAATACAGAAATACAAATCATACTTCTAAAACAAACAAGCAAGCTTGTTCATATTTCAGTATCGTCGATTAAGGTGAACATTATAAACATTTTCCACTAAGGCAATGTATAGGCCAGGGGTCTCGAAATTACTGGAACATGAGGACCTCATTTGAAGCGTAAAGTTTCAATGGGAGTCGGATGAAAACATTATTACTAGAAGTACAAAATAAACTATTTATATATGTAATGTATTATTATGATTATGATGATGATTATTACTATTAGACTATTATTATTAACACTATAAACTTTGCAGTTTAATACACTAGTACACTTTAATAAGAGGTATGACACTTGTTTTTTTAAATCCAGAATGTTGTCTAATTGTTGATCAAATTTGCTCTGTTGAATAAGTAAAATGTTGGTCACACTTATGTAGCCCCAAATACAGTTAAGAAACTGCGAGCGAAGTCTTTCAGCTTGAGACAGCTTTCTTCTGGAAAGAAGGTTTTCTTCTTTGAACTTATAATTAATGAAATCATTCAATTGGAGATTAACGATTTCGGTTGAACATCTTCAATTTCGAAAGGAAAAAGATTCTGGAATATTCTAATAACCTTGGAATGTGCATCTAAATCTGTGAATATGGCGGAGAACTGTTTCTTCAGATCACTGAGAATGTTCAACGCAAACAGATGAGGAAACTCTGAATCATTTTCACCTTCCAGTGACTGGAATGTGCAACATTTTTCTGGGAAATGATCCGTTCAAAAAGTACCAGCTTCTGCCTAAAACTCTATACACGAGTGTAAAGGTCACAGATAATAGCCTAATGCCCTCACCTTGAAGTTTTTTATTCAAGTAAGTTAAATGGATTGTGACGTCAGACAAGAAGGCCACTCTGTTATTTACGAACACGAGAAGGCTGCTAGTTAGGAGTGTAAGAATTATGCGCCACACGGCCCGCGGGTCGTATTTTGGAAACCCCTGGTATAAACAATGAAATTAGAAATGAACTCTATTCAAAAGTATCCTTTGACCATGAACTATAGAATAATGCAAAGTTTTTGGGGGTTGTCGAACAAACCATGATCAAGGTTTACTTTTCTAGTATAACTTTATTTTATGGGTATAGGCCTACGTTAGATCAAAATAACAAAACAGGAGACTTGAAGACGGAAGAAGAAAATTCTTGATTACATTACTGGAAGCGGGAAGCTGAGAAGAGATGCTGAGGAAATCCCAGCCTCGAAGATAATGTATGTTTACACATTATGGAGCTTTGCTTCAAGACGGGGACTATGCAAATCTCACTGGTGCATTATCTTAAGTGATTAAACTCCTTCAAAAACGTAAGACATCTCATATTTTAGAGGTAAGATGAGAAATGATGTTTGATCAAAAATGTATATCGTGTACAGGCAAACCTCTTAAAATGCCCATATTTCATGTTGTGTACTTTAGGTGGGATAACATCAAGTCTCAAGCTCATCCGCAATAAGAAGATTCTTCAGTACGCGCTTTGAATTTATTATAAGATATTGTGGTGTACTGGATCTTTAAAATTTCAGTAGCCTATGTATTTTATATTAACAAATGGACACAAGTTTTCATTGAATGACTTTAAATTCTTTATGCCTAATGCGACCTTGCAGTCCAGTTAAACTAATCTAGATATACAGAGACTTGCTTGCTTGCTTGCTTCCTTACTCAATGGCAATAGACAATTCCTAATCAACCTAAAGGAATAATTTTTATATTTAATGGAACCCGGAGGTTCACTGCCGCGCCTATCTGTGCTCTTCATTCAATACTCTTCTGTGCTAACTCCATCCAACCATCCCTCGCAAATCCTACTTCCCTTAAATCTATCCAATACCACACTGTCCTCCCAACCATGTCTAGGTCTTCCAAGTAGTCTTTTACCTTCGGGTCTACCAGTCAATATTTTTGAGATATGTCTTTCCTCCCCCATGCGCGCAACATGTTCAGTCCATTTCATCCGTGATTTAATTACCCTTATTATATCCGGTGACGAGGAGGCCTACAGGTTATGAAGCTCATCGTTATGCAGTTTTCTCCAGTTCCCATTTTCATCTCTCTTAGGCCCAAATATTCTATTTTCCTAAGCACCCTGTTTTCGAACACTCTCAGATTATGTTCTTCCCACATCCATGTAATACAACCGTCTTATAAATTGTTATTTTTTAGATTTCTGGACAGAAGACGTGAACATAAGAGTTTCTGAACTGCATAAAAACAAGCACTTCCTCATTTGAGTCTACACTTAACTTCTACCTTAATATTAGGCCTATTTGTTCTGAAATTATTGCTCCCAGATATTTGAATTTCTCCACTTGTTCGTACGATTTACCGGCTATTCAAATATTTTGTAGCGCATTATTTTGACGTTTCTTGACCATACATTTAGTGCTTTTCATATAAAGAGACTATCTGGTGAATGATGAGATAAAATGACAAAAACCAGCAAAGAACTTCCTGACATTTTGTTTAATGAATCATGCGTTTTTTATATTAAGAAAGTATAAGGGTTCTTGTCCGCGATTTTTAAAACACGATACTACCATATTACCTTTGTTGCACTGATACCACTGCGGTCATACAGTCCCAGGTAATTTACATGGCATGTATCGGTTGAATTACAATTTGTTATAATTAACTGATTACCACAATAAAGAAACCAAGTAATTTACAAGAAATTTGTTAGTAGTAATGGAATTGTTTTAATGAAATGGCGTAGTAACATAAATTTTTACCTTGAAAACAGGACAAGTATGTATATAAGCATTTTCAAATGGTGTTAAATTCAAAGAAAAATAACCAATTCTGAATGGGGTCATATTGACCCCAATGGTACTCAGTGCAAAAATAGTACATTTTAAGGTGTTGAAAACATTGAAATTAGTAAAACGTCATTGGATACAGTTGTCTCAGAGGATTAAAGTCATGAATTTTAAAAATTATAGTTTTAAAACAAGCGGAGGTATTTATTTCAAAAGTGCTTTTCAGGTCATATTGACCAAAAAGGTACCAGGAAGGATAAACGAATCTAAATAAATAAATTATTCAGTGAAAATGGGACAAAATGACAAACAACAACAAAGAATGTTGTTTTAGATTAAGAACTTCTGATATTTTCTTTCATGAGACATGCCTAGGTTTTCAAACACGATACTGCTGTAGGTCTATGTCAGCGTTTCTCAACCTTTTTGATCCCGAGGACCTCTAAAATGTCTAAAAAAAGTTTACGGACCTCTAATTTTACATCCCATTTTTAAAATCAGACTACATGTAGGCCTATATTCTTAATATTGGGGTATTAATTATAGGTCATTATAACGAAATAAATCTAAATACATTTGTTCAATTCAGTGGAAACACAGATATTGAATTGGAAGTAAACTATTGAAAGTTTAATATATATTACCAATTTGATATTATAATTAGGAATTATGTTATTAGTAATAACATTAGCCTACTTTTAATGAGACGGTTGAGTTTGTCGCCTCTTGCAGAGTACCTGGATATCTGCCTCAATACTAGTCAAATTTAGTCGAAGATCAGCAGATACATTAAGTCATCTTAATTATGTCTAAAAACCATCTGCACCTTCCTCGCGGACCATAGGTTGAGAAACGCTGGCTATGTAGTCTAATTTAATGCGTTAAACTAAACTAAACTCAACTCAACTCGGCTATATCCCATGACCGGATAGGGCCTTCTTCCGATGGTAGGATTGAGGAACATAGGGTCAGCACACACATGGTCGTTACTGATGGTCTTCTTGACCAGAGCTGGTAGTTTCTAACACCACCTCCTCCACCTCCTCACGAGGCTGAGTGTATCCCGATATAGACCTCCCTACCTCAGAAAAGTCCGAGGTGGTACCGGGGACTGTACTCGGGCCCATGACGCTAGCTACCAAATCACGCGCGTGGCCCAAAAATGTTTAAAAATAATTTTTGATGTTCTATTTACTCCTTAAAAAAAATCTTGCAACACATATTCTTTATAGTGTCTGAAGATATTTACTGTGTTTTCTAAAAATATGTAAGAAGTTTATTTTTTGTATTCACAGTAGAAATTTGATATGTCCATCTTGACACCTCTTGTGCAAGAACATTTTAGATTAATTTTAGTTACTTGTTTATAAAAATAGAAAAATAGATCAATTCAACACATAGCTTTCAAACTGTATACATGCCGGCAATATAAAACATAATGGTAACAGTGTGCAAAGTATGAGCTTAAAAAATACAAAATTGTACATTTCTAGTATTTTTACGATATATATATTTTTATTTTTTTATTATTTTATTATTTTTTTGCAAATTTTGATCGATAATAAGAATTCGTGTGAAAGTTGTATTTTACACCGTGAACGTACTACCAATAAAGCAGATAATGAGAAGTAATATTTTTTTAGTTAGTAACTTAGAACGTAACTAACAGTATTTGAGTGAGTAATAACAAACTACACATCTTGGAAACTCTATAAACACGAATTCCAAAAGAATTTACAGGCATCATGAGGAATAGAGACTGCTTGCTGCTAGGATCTTGCTGACCCATCCCGTCACTCTTCTGAGACAGAAACATTGAGCAGTGATTAAAAATACTTCAGTGACAGAAAACCTGGACGCAGTAAAAAAAAAGTCTATGTCTTTTTGGGTTCACTGGACGGAAACGTTTTCCCTTTAGCCTGAACAAAAGCTAGTTATTACTAACGATAGTAAGCCTCTAGCAGCGGTAACTCTTGACATGTTGACACAATTTCATATTTCATTTCACATGCATAAGTGCATTAGTGCTCATCATAGCCTACAATACGATTTAAATAATAATACTCGTATATAAGTTAAACAACTTATTTTGATATTTTATTTACGAGAGCTATGATTCGGGGGTCGTCCAGAAAGTAAAGAACGATTTGGTATAACTACAAAATAACGAAAGATATCAACATCAAACTTTATTTACAAATATAGGTACAGTAACGTACTCTATTTCTCAACGTAATCACCATTGCATTTATTGTAACGTGGTACCAGTTTTCAATGCCAACGTTATACTCTTTTACCGCCAAAGACCTGAGCCTGTAGTTTCTGCCAAGAAGACAAAGAATAAACGCAGAAGCCTATTGTGCAACTCTTCAACGACTACGACGCGCTATCCAAAACAAGAGACGTGGAAAGTTGTCTGAAAATGTGTTTTTGATTCACGATAACGCTTGGCCTCATTCGGCTGCTCAAACAGTCACAACTTCAACGTTTTAAGTGGGACATTTTTGGACATCCTTCTTACAGACCTGACTTGGCACCCATAGATTTTCACTTGTTTCCGAAAATAAAGGACTTTTTGGGTGGAAAAGAGTTTCCAACCGATGAAGACCTCAAAGTGGCAGTGGCATCCTGGTTCAGTTCTTTGGTGCCATTGATAAACTGGTACCATGTTACAATAAATGCTTTGACAGCAACGGCGATTAGGTTGAGAGGCAGAGTAAGGAACTGTATCTTTGTAAATAAAGTTTTGTGTTAATATATTTCGTTAATATTTATTTATGCCAAATCGTTGTTTTCTTTCTGGACGACGATAGTAAATTGTTGACAAATTCCCATAAAGAGTTATTTTTAATCTGAACCACAGATAAAGCTTCAGTTCTTCCTAATCCATAAAATAGTATCAACTTTTTCTGATGATTTTTGAAGCCACTGGGAAGTTTAATATTATCTGCTGGTCCATGTCATATATTATTGTATTGTTCTTTGCGAAAGAGTAGGACTACCAGCAACTTTCCGAGTATGACGCAGTAACTAAAATAAATTATACTCCACTTGGTTATGACACGTGTTTCTTAATTATTTACTTTTTACAACGGTCGAGTAATTCTGCGCCGTCAATGTTTTGCTGGTATTATGTCTACCACAGCTCATTACATGCTTAGACACTTAAAGATACAGCATTGTCCCATTTACGTATACAGGGTGGAAGGGCTATAACTTTGCATATTCAAGAGGTTACCGCTTTTTCAAATACGGGAGTCATATTTTATCAGTGTACGTGTAACTTGTAACTGTAGGTAATATTTTAAACTTGAACATAAAATTCCATCACACTTATTACCGAGAAATTTTCATATATTTTACCCATTGGTTCTGATACCCGAACATACGTATGCATTAAGTGATAATTTCATTTTCAATCACTCTAAATGTAAAGCAAATTTTTAAACGTTCTATTTGAATTGAGCTATAACAATCATTGCGATTAAGAAAGAACGCGTACGCTATAACTTAACGTACTATGGTTTTTCTAAGATTTTAATTTTTTGTTCACAAGCCTATTCCTTAACACTGCAAGGAATCCAAGTAGACATTATAGAAAATTAATTAGGAATTAATTATTAATTCACGGCTTTTCATTCATGTAGAAGTTTATGTGTAATACCGCTGACTTGGGTTCTTAAAATTAAGTACGATTAAATTTGACTGAAAAGTTTTCGTGATCACAAGTCAACCGCTACCTAAAAATCAATAGTGTGAAAGTAAAAATGGTATCAAAATAAAGAAACCATTATGCTAAGCAGAGGGAAGATAAACATTTGGCAGCAATAAACATCTATTGAACTTTCATTTAATTTTTCTTGATGACTTGTAAAAATCATGTAGAACGATAGTTAAATTAATTACTGTATTCACTTACCAATAATGATATTCCATAACCCATAGCACAGCTGCGCAGTGACTCACCCCTAAAAAAGAAAAAAAACCAAGTTATACAAATATGCACACCTATGTGGTCTATATGGTTCAACAGTAAACAGTGCTATAGTAAGTTGATGGAATTTTGCATTTAAATTATTATTATTATTATTTTGTTCGTGAATGCCATCTGTAACATTTCAGGAGAAATGTTAACCTATTCACATTGTGCATTTTCTTTTCTATACATTTGTTTTTGAACATACTTCTTAAACACTAGTAACCAAACATTCAATGAGTCGATCGATGTCTCTATCGATATCTCGAAAGCTTAGCAATGTTTTGAAATGTTTACAGACACTCATAAACATTAATTATAAAACAATTTGCGAAATAGTTTTTCTTGGTTTTACAGATCTTTTGAAATATGAAGATATTGTACATACGCCGTATTTCAAGATAGAAGTCTCGAGAAGCTTCTACGCTACTTCGATCGAGAAACTGAAAGCGCTCGAATGTAATTTTAGAGGGGGTACGTAGGCTAACCTGTTTGACTCATTTTCATTCTTCATCGAACTTCACTAAGGCAAGCACCTTAGCCTTAATCCCAGTACCGACACTTGGGTACCGAGACTTCATGGTACTACTCTACACAACGCAGAAGATGTAGTCTACCAGAACTTCTAGACCTGGACTTCTAAGGCAAAGAAGCCTTTTACCCACAGCCTCCAGCAGCAACTTCAGCATTCTACATAACCTCACCGATGGGATCTTAGGCATTTATTAATTCTTTCAAACGAGTCCAGGACAACCTACATACTCTCTACAAATCAAAAGTTAAGTACTCATAATGTAAAACATTAAGGTTAAATACAATAACCTGACCACAACTTGGCAGCTTGTATAATGACCGAATCATTTGGCACTTTGTGCAGGATTCGCATTTCCCATTGTAATAGCTCGAATGTGAAGAGCTCTCAACTTTGAAAGAATTATTATAATTTCTCCATTTATAATTTTCCGAAGTCTTGGACATATTTCTTGGTCCTAACCAAACCTGGACCAATACAGTAACTATATTGTATTCAACTTGGATTTATATACAAATAAATTGTTAACTCTGTTGTTTGAATTATTATACTATTATTTCGTATCAACCACTGCTCAACCAGCTACCAGAAGTAATATTTTTAGTAGGAGAAATTTATTTAATTATATGTTAGGGATCCTAGACTCCTACCTAGCCCAACTCCCTTCACCATCCGAAATCGATCCGAGGATAAGTTATGGCAATACTCATAAGTTGGATGATTAAATTTATGATTACAACGGTTTTATTAGTTTTAATTTTTATTTATATCTTAAATACTTGATGTAGGATTTTATTATCGTACAGCTTAATGTGCAGCGAAATAATTTCTGTAAAATGATTTATTGGTTTTATTTAACTTACTTGAACTTGGCCATATTGTTTCGAGTGAATATTTACTGATACAAGTTACATACCTGTGCCTTATACAATTCCATGCTGTAAGAGATTGGCGGAAACAGTGCTTATTAACACGTTAAATATGCCACGACTGTGTACTAAAATTATAACAGACCTATTTTTAAACGAAATGAAAATCAAGAAAAATAACTCTTGTACATTAAACCGAAATTCAGGTCCTATGTTTCGTGATAAAAGGCATCTTCCTCAAATCCGGGAATACTTTATTTTATATTGTTTTATTTTAATCTATGAACATCACAGACAAAAATTAGTCACATTAAAATGCTTATTTCTAATACACCTATAATAATTACAGACGCATATATATATATATATATATATATATATATCAAATAACATAAAAGCTAAATCAAAGCTAGAATATGGTATAAAAAATGTATATCCATTAATTAATTACTTGATACATTTTAGTGACAATTCACTTTATAATTTGTTACATGCAATAATTCTAAACTGGTTTTCTATCATACTAAATATGTCATTAGGAAGAGGAGGTAATTTATCATATGTAATCCCACGAGAGTTTACGAGTGTACCGGTAGATTCGCGAATGCGCAGCAGAAGTGAGTTGTAATCTAGAGTTGAATTTATCAAGACTATTCCTTGAACAAAATGTAAATAATGTGTTTTTATTCTGTTCACTGGCAGAATGTGACGTATTAATCACTGAAAATTAAAACCTACATTTCCAGTAGCTAGCAGGCGTTTTATCATATCATAAGATAAACGATCTTGATTGGTCTATATCCGAGGAATTCCTAAACGTTATTGCTCAATATCAAACATGCGGCACATGAATGGAATAATCACATAAATTTAATGCTTTATAAAGTGGAGAGATTTCCTGTGAATTTGAGTTAACACGTGAAAAATCGGTACAGTTGGCAACCCTATTCTCCAAAGTATGTAATGAAGGAAATAGTATATTGCGATACTCCTGTGTGAAGTAACAGAATTGACGAAAAGTTAAAAAAGGAGAAAAATTCAACTTTTTCTTCTATTTCCGAGATTTTGTTATAACTTCACACACATGACTCGCATATTTTTCTGCAATAGAGAAAAGAAGCAAAAATACGTGCAAAATACGGCATTTAATAATAAAGAGCTCTTCGCTATACCAGCCTTATAAAACGAATATTTTAATCTGGGTGGCGATCGATAATACGATTACTTCAGCGCATGCGCGCAGTTGCCGATGTCATGTAACATTTTACCTAGCTGCCTGATGAATTAGCGTTACGTAAATATTAAAAAGTGGAAAAGAAGGGAAGACAGGTAAGATTTAAATAATTATAAGCACCAATTAGCAAATATGATTATATTCCATGTCTGCAATAATATATATTATCAATAAGTCTCTCCGCAACTCTGAATATGTTCGCCACTCATACGAAGGTTGGTATTTCTCCCTACCATCCCTTCAGACTCGTAGCAGATTCGTACACCAGGCTAGATAGACCATGTAAACTATTGTTGGGTATCTGTTTTTTATTTATGATGACTCAAAACTAAAACTGTAATTACATTACATCTTTAATTAAAATTTTCGAAAATTAATTCAAGCACGTGAATTTCTAACTTCAAGAAAACGTTTGACATTTACATCTTCTTTAAAACAAGTAAGTTTTTAGTTAATTTTATTTCTTACTTCATAAATGATCTTCGCAGAACATTATAACCATACGCCAGGGCTGCCAACTGAATTACGTTTCTTAGCGGATTCTCGCCTGCACGAGAGCTGCGGAGCGACTTCTTGATAGTACTGTAGGCCTATAAAAAGAAATAAGCTTTATACGTATAATGTCGTACCTGTGTTGTAATCAGTGCAGTAATTGATGCGGTAAATTAGAGTACTTTCACTGAATGAGAAAATTGTAGTACCATGAATGAGTGAGAAATGGACGAAATACACTTTAGTAGAAAAAGTATCAATGAGAGACCTATAGATATTTACTTCTTTACGGCGGGTCGTCTTTCTTTGGAATGCTCACACACAGAGCCTACTCTTATCTCACTCATCCCTCTCATTTTCTCTCTTTCACTCTAGCACGCAGCCAGCTAACTAATCAGCCCGCTAGGTAGCAGCATTTTTCAAATGCTCTGCTCTTGCTTGCACACTAGTTACTTGTTACTTGTGTGTACAAGCCAGCGTCTATTATTAATGTCTTTTCATCTCGTTAATATTTAATATTCAATTATCCATGTTTCCTTGTTTTTTTGTTTTTGCGCACCTATACATCTCTTTTTTTTTTCAACTTCTCTCATGTTAACAGGTAGCTTTCATCACTCTCACCTTACACATTTCTCACAGTTGGTATGGCATGCCATAAATATGCGCTTTTTGACTAAAACTTTCGTAGACTTGCGAAAAACTGCAGTTCAGTGGCGTAACTTCTGTACCTGGACTCCCAGCAAAAATATTCTGGGCGCCCAATTACTTTTTTATTCCACACAGAAAAACATTCTTATTCAATACGTCTTTCTAAAAGTAGGTTTGTTTCAAAAAGCGGATAATTATGTACCAGAACTTTTTTTACTGCATTTAATTTTTTCTCTAACTCATAACCAAGACCTGCAAAACAACAAAATTTAATTTAAATTATAGGTATTTCCTTTAGGAAAACTTGCTAACAGGAATATCCCGTAACTTTTCAACACAGACATGTGACTTAATCGAAAGAAAATATCAGCAAAATTATAGCTCATCCTCCTATAATTGCTCCGCATGTAAATGATCAAGCTATTGAGGTAAAATAAACACATTTTATAAATGGAATTTTACACAGAGATGTACTATTTGTATATAAAGTAGAATATACAATGGATTATACTTCATTTATGTACCGTCACATGTTTTTGTTTTCATATTTCATGATTAATTTTGTTTAAATTGTGTATTCAATATTCGTGCACCAAAATTATCTATATCATGCGTTTGGTTACTGTCCACCCTTTAATTGCTTATGCAAACCTTAATACCTTCCTAGTACCATTTTATCTTTGTTATGTTAAGTATCAGTGGAGACATAAAGATCCCAAGTAATTTACACGGGATATAACAGTAATATTGCATTGTTTTAATAAAGTAGTGTGAAAATTACATTTTATCTTGAAAACAAAGATTTTTACACTGAATCTTTCTACTGTCAAATTACCTTTGTTACAATGAGTAACGCTGTGGTCATAAAGATCCTAAGTAATTACAGGGGATTAGAATTGTTTTAATGAAATGACGTAAAAACGTACAGTCAAGTTTACCTTAAAAACAGGACAACTATGTATGTAAAAATTGTTACCTTATGTTATCTTCAAAAGAAAAAAGCCAGTTATTTTGAATGGAGTCATATAGACCCCAATGATACTCAATATAAATGCACTTTCTGTTGAAAATATACAAATTAATAAAACCTAATTGAACCAAGTTGACACACAGGGGAAATGTCATAAATTCATAAATTTTGAAAATTATAGTATTCAAGACAGCGGAAATTTAAATGCTCTTTTGGGATCATATTACCCCATTAGTACCAGGAAGATTAGGTATAAAGTAATACACCGCTACCACCCTTGAGGTACCCGAGCCTTTGCTTACTACATAATATTTAAGTTGTAATAACGCAATTCCTTTCTTTTGTCGCTCGTTTTTATACGGGAAAAAGTTTTTTGATTGCTGTGTTGGTATATTGTACGACCTGCAAACAGCAAGGGGTTAGTAAGCGGATATTCTACCGGGTCATCAAACTGCCCAAGTACTCCCTCATCGGTCAAACGGAAACTGGTTATAAACTCTGTTCTCCATATTTCTGAATACAACCCAACAGACATACACGCTCATACACACACAAACGCGTTCAGAAAGCATTATTAGCGAGTGGACAAAAAAACTACCCGACTTCAGGGACACATCAGGCGTCCAGTGCAAACCTCGAGATTTCCACTTTTCATCTAACTTTAATTACGAAAATTCAATGCAAACAACGACATTTATCCTATCTTCATGCAGCCAATAGCGAATCAGGCTAATGTCCTGATTTGACCAACAGGCATCACTGTGTCAAGAGATTTCGCGCTAGTAGTAAGAAACTTAGATGCTTTGGTGGTGTTACCTAATTCCCTCGTTTCTTTATGTGTGAACATAAGATGTGTATTCAGAGTAAATATGGAGGTCAATATTGTAATAATAACATAATAAATAGAATGTTTTGCATGAATGGTAGCACAATGCATTAAAAGAAAGCATATTGATACTGTATGATTTAGAATTTAGAAGCAAACACAGACAGTTCCAAATTTAAGCTTATTAAGTGGCAGAATGGTACTTTAAGAGATAGTATAGTGGACGGGAAAATGTCTGTCCGTCTCTCCGTGCGCCTGTATGCGCGATAACTCAAATGCGCTTTATCGGATTTTCATGAAACTTGTTATACGCATTTATATTGTCCATGGCAAAAAGCCTATTGATATTGTACCAAATCTGTTGGCCGGTACCGGAGTAATTCCCAATTTATTGCCTATTTTATGGTAATGTATTATAAATAAATTATCAAATGCAAATCAGTTCTCATAGCAACATATTGTTTTACAGTGTTCATATACGGCTTTGAAAGTTGCAATACAGTTAGCCACGTATTCCTTCACATATGCTTATCAAACTAGAACTTTGTTCTTCCAAAAGCCCTGCTTAATAAATCGATCTGGACCTTAACTCGGAAATCCATAACAAAAATAACTTATTTTCTGCATAGGCTATCATAATTGCAATTATCACTGATTAAACAGAAGCATTCTGGCATTTTGTTACATCAGTTTACCTAATTTTATTATTTTAAGTAATTTACATTGATTATTGACAGTGGCAGGTGTACATGGGCATTCTGTTACAATTTCAAGGCACCTGCAATATCTCAAGAGATTTATAAGTTATTAGTTTCCTCACAGTTTCCTTGTTTCTGTAAAATTTAGTGAAATGGAAACGTCGGAGTTTGCACCTAGTCGCCTCATGTAGCCTAATTAGTGTTTAGTCACCAAAATCTCAAATTCTCGTTTTTTTTCAACAACGTACGAGAAAGAAAAAAGTACACATTCATTAGAAACTGTTGTGTTTTATGCGAGTTTTCATTAAACTACAAGAGAAGTGAGTAAAAATTCAAGTTTTTGTTCACTCATGGATATTTGAATGCCACATGATGAATATTCCCCTGCAATATTCAACAGGAATAACCGTCTGAAGTTACCATTCGATGCACATTTACAAAATAAAAAAATAAAAAATCAAGCAAACCCTTCAATTACAAAGAGAATACGTTTCCCGGTTCCGTGGGGGTAATAGGTGAACCAACTATCCAGAAGTCATTTCATGTGGAGAGAGATAAAAAAAAAAGTCTCCATATACAATAAAAGAGCAGCGTACATTTGACCGGTGGGCAGGGGAAAGGGGAGGAATATGTCCTCCAGGGGACGATGTGCTAATGAAGTAGGAACTGAAATTCAGAGTTTTGGTAGATCGTTAGCTGGGGGCAAATTACAGCCCATCCTCTTTCCTCTATGCAACATTACGCCTCATAGAATAGTTGTATGTTTCCAGGCTATGTTTTTATTTTTCCGGCTCTCCCTCTCTCCCTGTCTGTCTCTCTCTCTCTCTCCTTTATCGTCCCTCGCATTCAATGCATACAAATCGATTTAAATCAATGGAAACAAGTTTTACCCATGTAAAATGTACTGCCTGCGATTTTACTGTAATTTAAAAGTAATTTTGAAGTTTTGAGAGCCTGAATTGATATCGTTTCATGCTTGAATTCCACACGAATTCGTTTTAGCTATCGAATTTATCATTTATACTGTACTCACATATTTTTCTTTTTTCATTCTATTGAATGTATAGCTTTCATGAAATGGAATACATGTACATTATTCGAATATATTCCATTTTGTAATTGGTTCGGTTTAAAAGTATTTAAAGTTGCAGCAGTTATCATTTAATAAAGAGGGTATTTTTAATTTGATTCTGTGCTGTATCATATGCTGTAAGTGCTTATATCCTCTAGCGTTATGGATTTAAAGTGTTCGACATTGTGAATGCGGGAGGCTTTAGAGCGGGATTATGTTTAGGAGATATTTTCAAAATCGTTAACATTTAACTTCAACAGAGAAACGTTTGTCATTCATTTTCACAGCAATAAAATTATATTTGTGATCAACTGGTTTAATATGCTAAACGTGTTCTAAAATGATAAACGGTGGGGGATAAAGCTCTGAGAGAATAATATTTCGTTCTCAAACAAAGCTTGACTGTATTAGACACACCCACTAATATGCTACAGCATGATCCTATAAAAATAGCTGATTCCACCAACAAGAACTTGATAAGAGCCCTGAATTACGCTTATGAAGGTAAACAAACAGTACCGGTACACAAACATATTGACGTGATTATCTGTGATAACGTTGTGAAAATAATAGCCCTTGTGTTTTGCACTCTATACGCCTACTTTAGTTTTATTTATTTGCTTATTTAGTTACTGATTTATTTATTTATTGTTATCTTGTTGAGCCCTAGAGCCATAAGACTGGTCAACATTTAAGTTACTAGGTTCCAGCAGTTCCATTAATATTGTTAGGCCACATTTCTAACAACCCTTTTCACATTTCTTTTAAAAATGTGCATATCTGCAATTGCTTTAAAATCCTTTACTAAAGAAATATATATTTAAACAAAACACAAAGGGACTTTCGTTGTAGTTAGCGAAATTATGGCTTGGTATATTGAATTATCTTTATTTCTAGCTTTATAGGATACAATTACTTTATACATATTTATCTTTATTCAGGTGGATTAGCTCTAACAATTTAAGATACATAATCCTATGTCGATTTTAAAAACTTTGGATTTATTGATGCAATTGCTAATACCTGCTACACATCGCAGAACGCGTTTCTAATCAATGAAAAACATCCTGCAACAAGGAACACGACTCCAAAACAAGGTCTTCAAAATTAATTCACAATAAATTCATTTTAAAATGTGGTAAAATATGTAGTTTCTTTTTAAATTATTTCTTACAATAGACTACGTAGGTTTAAAACAATAGCCTAATTATATACACCATTTGGCTTGCCCTCATAATGCGAAAAGAGTTGCTGGCAATTGAAATTGCAGCTGCTGACGCAGGCTACACCAAGATCCAGCTGCTTAAGCAAATTTTAAGGTTCGTAATAATACTGCATGATATGCTCCCTACAACATTTATAATATCAGTGTATTAAATAAAACGTACAATACTTAGTATTCCGAATTTGATGGAGGGATTTGACACCCGTGTAAAATGACGCCATATATTACATAATTACATGCATTTACAAGTAATAATTAAATGCATTTCACATATCTTCCGTATAAGGGCAAACATTATTACACACTCAGATCAGAGAAAAATGAAAACACTTCTATGGCTTTATGTGCGTTCAAAATGGAAGAATTTTAGAAATATTGCACGCCAGAAAACTGTACTGACTTAACAAAGGTGCTTGTGAACTTCCTTTCTTCTGCATCTAAATAGTTTTCATTGCAGTATTTTCAGCCTGGATTGTCTCATAACGGTATGGCAAAGTATCAGGTACCATCTAATGATATATTATTCGAAAATAAAGTGGGTGTAGCGTCTCCCCTGCTGTCGCAAAGAACCTATCTCATACAAAAGATTTGAATTACATATTTCACTTATTTACTAAGAATATCTTATTTTAAGAAAAAGATAAGAACTATAAACATTTTATAGTTTGATAATGAATTTTCAAAATTCGATTTTTATAGACCTAGATATCTTAAGAGGAGAATTAATGTTAGGATGTTTAGTCATTGATATTGTTAATTTGGAACTTCCCTTATGACAACGGTTTTGACAACTTTTGGGAAAAGTAACTCACTGCATCTTTTTAAAAAAGATAGGTTAAAGGCTTATGTTTGTATGTACTATGTTAAATTACACTATTCATTGAATATGTCAGCTCAGTTAATTACTAACTATAAATAGATTTCACTTTCAAATGCCCATTGAATGCATTCAATTTCCACGATGAAGCGAAACTTCCACACAAAACTGAAAGGAAGGTTGGGATATGGAATAGCCTTCAAACGTAGACCTTACTCATTCTTGGAACTAAACTCCAGATTGCCTATTGAATTCTAGAAAAGAATTTTAAAATTAAATCCCACGGTTCCCAACTGCAAGGAAGGTTATGGACACAGCGTTAGTCCGCTTCACATTATCAATTTGTCAACGTCACTTGCAGGTCGGAAATTAATAATAACTCTGAACTCTGAAAAAGAGAAGTTGTTTGGAATTCGAAAGCTCTCGTGAGTGAAGTATTGTTCTTCAGATGTGAGTAAAACATGGATAAAACTTCCGAGACTTTTGGTGTCACTTCATAGTTCTTTAAAAAACAATTGGAAAGTAATTACTAATTTATCTCGAATACTATTAAAATCCACATTGAGCAATCCACGGTCTGGGTGGCACAGTATGCTAGGCACTCACTTTTTACACTACCGAAGCTTGTGGTTCGATCCCGGCCCAAGCCGATGGGAAATAATATACCGTTTGAAGTAAGAATTTGCATAACTTATACTGTAGGTGTCTGTTTGTTGCAGGAGTGCAGTAACATTTTTGTTAGACCTGACACTGCTCAGATAGATGATCGGTAGCTTGGTGTTCATCTGAGCGGCAGAGGATCATCTTGTTAACCCCCTCAAAAAAATTGAAGATGGCATGTCTTCTGTGCCGAAATGCATCTAACACATGACACATTTGAGAACCAGGAAGATGAAAGAATGAACAGACGGCAACGTCGTGGAAGTATCCTTTAAAGATTGTGACAACCATTGTTTTAATGTGTTTGTGTGTTTTTTATGAATGCTAAACGTTTGTGATCTGGACCTAGGTCAGTTTTTAGTAGGGGTATTAGGCTGTGTATATATTTTTTATAAGGTTTTAATATATTGCTGTCCGCCGCCATGGGTGTATAGGTAGCATACTTGCCTTCCACCCAGGTTCGATTCCCGGCCGGGTAGTGGGTTTTTCAGTAACGAAAAATCCCCGGGTTCAGGACTGGACATCACCCAGGAAAATTATAGGCTATATTAAAAAGCCTTAAATTAAAAGTGGTGAGTGCTAGAGTAGGTAGAGAGCATTCACAATAGTTCTATTAAGGTCGCAGTGTTGAGAAGTCGAAGTGCATAAACTACCCATCATTAATCTAATCTAATCTAATATATTGCTTATTAAAACATCCCGCAGAGATTTCCAAAACCTCCTTCATTCTGACCGTAATTTAACGTATCTTACACTTACAATGTAATACAGAAATGCTACTGTACTCCCACCCACTTAAGATCTGTTACGAAATCAGATAAGATTTAGAAAGAGAGTCTTTACCAAAAATAAAGTAAACGATCGGGCAAGCACGCGAAGTTATAAATACCTGGTCACACAACTTACACCCTCAGATGAAACTGAGCTCTATTTGTGGATATCACGGCTGCTTCACAGGGTATTTTTACGTCATCGCTTTCCAAACTGGACACGCGATAAAGATTCGTTACATTCAAGGACATTTCTCTGTATATTATCTGAAAACAATTTATGAAAAACGTTTAACCTTACTAATCAAGATACAAATCTTACACACTTTAAACCTAAACTAAATTCCGTTGCACTACATTCCACGAAGAAACAGGGCCTGCCATTTGACCATTGCATCATAAAGTTTCGACTTCCAAAACCATCTTTAGGGTCTCAACTAGTAAGTTATATAATATACAAACTTGAAAGTGTGTATGTATAGGCTATATGTTTGTTCTTTATACAGATCTACATGATTCAACCAATTTGCATGAAATTGCCTAGGAAATTTGCATGATATGGCCTATGCAACCAGGAAAGTTACAAAGGCAGCATTAAAATTCAAACAAACCACCCCTTTCCTTGTACTCGTACATATCTAATAATTTCTTATCCCTTCAAAGATTTTGTGTTTTATTTCTATACCGCTACATTAGTGGCAATGTGAGCATGTTTTTATTTCGGGGGTTTTCTTCATTCCTAAAGGGGAGTGTTGGAGTAAAATTTATTAAAAACCTTTCCAGAAAGTTCCCCGCCTTTTGCCTTAAGTTTTTATTCTTCTTACAGGAGCTTGAACACACACTTCGGTAGTAACTCCGTGTCCTGTCTAAATGTTTGTGAACCTTGATCTCCTTGGCATTGGTTTGTAAGTCCCACGAAAAGGGGGGGGGGGTTAAGAAGAGGGAGGGAGGGGGAGAGAGAGAATAAGTGTGAAAAGGGTTAAATAACAAGAAAGAGAAAGAAAGAAAGAAAGAGAGAGAGAGTGAGTGAGTGAAAGAACATAATCTTTCAGTGTTCAGTGTTTGATATTACAACTGTTAACATTCTAGTTTTAACTTCTTATAAAAAGAGTATAATCGCAAAATAACTAAAAATTCTGTTATTAGTGCCGAATTGTGTAACAATTAGAATATATTGTAAAAATTAACGTTATGAAAAGTTCATTGCTTAGATTTTTTATTATACTTAAATGACGCGACAGTTAACGAAGTCTATCTCATTAGTGAGATTCATCTTGCATTTCTCTTACTTGTTTGGTAAATGAATATGCCAAAGAAGTAACATGAAAGGTTGTCTTTAGTTGAATAAACTACATAGCCTAATGATTCTCGAAAATGCTGTTGCGCAAAGCAAAGAATGTAAATATATACAAAATGAAATGTGCTCAAAACTTCATGTTGGTTCAATTTGTTACTCATTCTCTTTTACGTAATACAATAGTTTTATAATGAGTTTAAATGACACCCTAGGGATACGAATTAATTAAAGTTATATTAACGATGTTTGACCAAAACGGAAAAATCGTTCTATAATATTGAAACTAAGTGAATCCTTATTCATTAGTCATTTACATAAAAGCATACTGACTGATAATGAACTATAAGGTATAGTAATATAACATTGCTTTTATACGAATTTTACGGTAAATCGCTAATGAATTTTGAAAGTAGTTCGCATTATTTTCTCTAACAAAGAGACTACAAATTAAACCTTCCAATTATATCCAAGAACTTTAAACTACGAATGAAAATACAAACAATCTAATTTTTATAGAGACTCTCGGTACCTTATCTCTGTGTTGGTTTTATATTTGGTAAATTACCGGGAATGTTTGAAATTCAGGCAATATATAAAATACCTAGGGATTTTTTAAAATGGTGGGAACTTTTGGCAAAGTATAAAATTAACTACCTTCTTAAAATGAATTTTACACTTTTTTTTGAATTGTACATATTACCTAGGCATTATATACAATGTAAAACTCTGTCATGTGATTTATCTAAATGCAAACAGAAATCTTATTTTAACGAAGAACTTAATGATTCATACAACATTTTAAAAGACTGGTTAAAAGATACAATAACTAGATATGCAGACATAAAAAAATGAAATTTTTCAAACATTGTTTTAAATTTATTAATAGGCTACTTGAGTCCTGTTTGTTGCACCAAAGGATAGATGAGTCGCGCTTAGAATTTAAAAAGTCTGAAATTTTTCACATACTGTTCTACAAATACGAATACTTGACTGTGCAAAATATACTTTTAAACAAGTGAAAATAATAAAATATTAAATAACTAAAACGAAATATTATAAAATAATATTTTGTCTGCTTCGGTTTTGTGATTTTATAAAATTGTAAATGTGTAAAATAATTTATATCTCATACTTTACCTATTCATTTTTGGAAATGCAAATAATGCTCAGTCATTTCAGATAATGCTTTATTTAAAAACATTGCCGGTAACATATATATATATATATATATATATATATATATATATATATATATATATATATGTTACCGGCAATGTTTTTATATATACATATATATATAATATTATATATATACATATATATATAATATTATATGTGTGTATATATATACACATATATAATATGTGTATATATAAGATAATGGGTTCAATCTTCAACATATCCCAATTACATTTACTATCCCAGAAAATTCTGTACAGGCTAAAACATTTTGAAAAAAGCTACAGAAATGTTCTTTTTTAAACTGTTGCTTTTTAAAACAAAGGCTAACTGTAGAGATTGGACCCTCTCATAGTAGTACCTCACCGTCGAACAACCATCCAACTAAATATTTGTAAAGAACCATATCGATCAACAATCTGCGAGTGGTGAGAAAAACAATTATTATTTCTGTTCTGTATCTTTCAGAAATTCTTGCTTGAAGGATACCGCATTGATTCACT
Source organism: Ectobius pallidus (assembly GCA_964059195.1). NCBI lineage: Eukaryota > Metazoa > Arthropoda > Insecta > Blattodea > Ectobiidae > Ectobius > Ectobius pallidus. Next base: position 54,570,976 of record CAXKWD010000009.1, read on the forward strand.
TCTTGCAGAAGATATAAACGCTTGTATTTATGACAGCTTTAATGAGTTGATCACTCGCTTCTAAGTGTTGAGATAGTTCGAGAAACAATTTGGTGGAGAATTCAGAGCATCTCGAGCGAAGTTTTGCGGGTCGATATCTCTTTGTGGACCATTTCCTTAACAACTTTAGGAGTGAGGCAGGGAGGGACAAGTATCTGCGATTGGATTCGGTTAACTCGGAACAGGGAGGCTTCCAAATTTCATTACGTTACGAGACGCGGATGCGATCAGCGAGACACTCTGCCAACAAGTCTGGTGGCAGTGTGAGGAGGAAAATAATATGGTATAGCTTCCAGCTCAATACCAGCTTCTCTGTCACATTCCTGAAATACTATCGATTATCTATAGGAAAAGTTATTTATTTATTTCATTTCATACAATTCCCAGTTGTATTGCTGTTTCACCACAGAGACAACTGATATACAGAAGTACTTAAAATTTAACTAAACTCCTAAAAACAAACACACAACAAGAAACGCTACTACTAAATTGTTGAATGTGCTTATTAAAGCGCCTACCTCGGATTATTGCATTCTTACGTTTAGGCTAGTTATTTTGGGGGGTGAGAGGTGATATATTGACCATTTTTGGTCAAAAGTTGCATTCTTTGTCTTTTGAATTAAAAAAAAAATATTATTACTTTAAAGAAGCGTTTCTCAACCTATGGTCCGCGAATATGGTGCAGATAGTCCGCAGACATAATTAAAAATATCATAAAGCAAGGGGAAAGTAAAGAAGTAGATTTTTTCACATATTTCGTTATAATGACCTATAATTAATACCCGAAATATTAAAAATATAGGTCTTCTTTTAAAAATGGGATGTAAAATTTGGGGTCCGTAATTTTTTTAAACATTTTAGTGGTCCTCGGGTTCAAAAAGGTTGAGAAACGCTGCTTTAAAGCATACGTTGGCTTAGTTTCAATCCCTTCAAGCATTTTTAAGTCTCCCTAATTACGCGATATTATAAAGGTTAAACTCGTTGAATATTTATATCTTAGTAATGAAACTAAATATTTTGTTTTATAAAACTAAACTGCGTGCGCATTAACACAATACTGTTATATAGTATATTGCGATACTATTATAGTAAGCGCATCACCGATCTCGGAAATTGAAAAAACTCGGCCCAAGCGCCTCGTTTTTTCAAACTCTTTCCTCGATCCGTATGCACCGCTTACGGATTTTTGCACGATGATTATTTATATCAATTTAATTATATTAATTGAGATAGGCCTATTAGCTGAAAATATTATGTTATATACTTGTACATTATTGCAGATAGATGTTATATTCCAGAAAGTGATTCGCAATGTGTTGGTTGTTATGGGGACTGAATATTTGTCCTGTTAAAACTGCCACAAACTGGGGGGGGGGGCGTTGGTTCTGGTCTTCGATTAAAGCTTGTATTATGATGGTTTTACTTACGGCACGTGTGCTTTTTGTAATTTTTACAGCAATGAGTTTTCTTTTTTCATAGCAACTAGATTGCGTGTGGGAATGTCAAGTTACGATCCACGGCAACAATATTCGTACGTACCACTAATTAGTTACGTCGTGCAAAAAAATCTTTATGCCACTCCATTGTTACCAACTTCGGTTTTTGTCACATGGAAAATACGCTTTTCGTTAAGAACATTATTTTGCTTATGATTATTAAATGTACTCTGATAAAAATTTAAGATACGCATATTTAAATGACTATTCAACTTATATGCCGCGTGTTTGATATTGACCAATAACGTTTAACAATTCCTCGGATAGGCCTATAGACCGATCACGGCCGTTTATCTTCCAATATTCTTGCAGGAATCCCTAGGATGGTATATTATCGTGATAAAACCCTCTGCTCGTTACTGGAGACGCGAATATCAGTGTGCAGTGACTAATAGTCAGATGTTGCCACTAAGCGCACGAAAACAGATTATTTTATACAACATAACTTGTTTGGAAATTGAACTAATAGAAATGTACATTGATTAAGAACGCAATTTCGATTCGGTGCAAGCCAGTTCTGCTGTTAGCTTACCTGAATGATGTTAACTATGTTTATATGGACCATTGGTAGCACTGATTTATACATGGTAGCTCGAATCGATTAATGGATGGTTGATTCACAGTATGCCGTGATTTCACAACTGTTAGTTTTGTTTTTATACAACAAAGAACGAAAGTAATCGAGGAGCGTTTTTTCAAAAGCCGATATCTACATGGATATCTCAGTGCAAGAGGTGACTAAGTGCCATCAAGAAAAGTGCTAATATTTGTGTGTATTGACCAGCAAAGATCGTATTTTATCTACGCCAAACATGACTAGCAGCCATTACTGTGTCTGTAACTGGGCTGTTTGTCATGTTTGGCTTAGATAGAATACGATCTTTGCTGGTCAATACACACAAATATTAGGACTTTTCTTGATGGCACTTAGTCACCTCTTGCACTGAGATATCCATGTAGATATCGGCTTTTGAAAAAAACGCTCTTCAATTATTATTTATATAATCCGTTACATATTGTTCATGGAATAGTCTTAATAAATCCAACTCGAGTTGACGAGTTGCATCAGAATCTATCGATACCTATGATAAATTTCTCACTGTGGACGCGAAAGTCGTCATACTTAATGGCTGGAAAATCTTGTCGACTTCAACATGCCTACTCGCAAAATAAAATTTCTCTTAGCACAAAAAAATCCATCGAAAGCGCAAACAAACCTGGATATCAAAGAAAATAGCAAAACGTTGGTCGGAGAGAATTTCAACGCTATTCAAATATTCACCTTCAGTAAACAAATTCGCAAGCGAGATATATCCTCATCCCGAGACAATGTATAACAAGCTAATGACATTACGATGTCGACGTTCACCAAGATTTAGATTAGTGAGCTGGCGAAATTTCTCATTAACTAAACGATGATTAGCGCAATACAATGTAGGGGGCCATAAAAGCGGTGAGGCGGTTAATGTAGTGTGTCTACTAAATGCCTGATGTTATGGTGACGCTATAAAGTAGCCTGTGAAACTATCTGAAGTCAAACCTCAAACACCCTCTACTTCTGCAAACTTGGCTCAAGATTCTGCTAACAAAACAGGGGACTACAAAGTAGTTCCGATATTATGTTGTTCAAAAAAAGGAATTGTTTAAGGGAGGCTTGATTAATGAGAAATAGGTGAAATTCATTATTTTTTCTCAGGACTAATTACTCTAAAACCTCGTAATGTTACACGCTCTTTATTGACTACTTTTATAATTGCATACTATTTTCAAAATTAATCAAACTATTACTATTACAGGTAATTACCGTTACCAAATGGCTGCCATGTCTCGTGCACTGAAGTGTTTTTTCTATGATAATTTCCACAAATATATACATTTCTGAGTGATTATTTGTTATATTTATTTCTTAATATCCTATGAACAACACTATCTACAATCACTGATTTAACTATAATAGTTTGTTTTTAAAACAATGTTTTAATACAAAAGAAAATTTAAAAAATAATGGATTTAAAAAAATAATTTTACTGTAGATAGTCCTAAGATTGTAGAAGATGTTCATTCGATATATTGATAAATAGACAGAAAAAGAAATACTAAAAATATAGACACTTGTGTAAATTATCACGGAAACGGCATTTCAGTGCATGAAACATGGCTGTCATTTAGCGAAGATAATTACCCATGACTATAATAGCCTACGTTAACTAGTTATAAAAATAGCATGTAATTGTATAAGTAGACAATAAAGAGCATGTTACATTACAAAGTAACAGAATAATTCATTGCTGAGAAAAATAACGAAATTCACCTATTTCTCAGTTCCCAAAAATGTATGACCCCCACTTAGGAAAAGAATTATTGAAGCTTAAGAAATCTGATTATTACAGTAATAGCAGAAACGCATATGTGTCCCTACTGCATGTTTTTCACTGTTGAACCAAAGACCAAACACCGGAATTATTTAGTTTTGGATAGAATGCCTTTATTACAAAATACCCATACCCATGTATAGGCCTAACCGTAATTGTGGAAACCGTTGTTATTACTGGTAAATTACACTTAACCGGTATAAGATGAAAGAACATCATAAGTAGGGTCCGGAAGGTAATGAAAAATCATATTTTTAATAATGCACTTACTCACGTGCTAGTGTTATAATGTGTTTAATGCATGAAAGAAATAACAGAAAATTGATGGTTTTATTTTGCATATTGTTGCAACTTTTGTTACTTTTTGTATAATGTATAATGTTTTCTTGATATTAAAATATTTTTGCATATTTTATTAATTTTGTCATATTTTTAACGGAATATTTCTGAGAGATTTTAAATACCTTGCATATCTCTGTTAATTTAAACAGGTGCAGCATATTAAGTGAATGTTTTGAGAACCGACTGTACAGTAATTGACGGTAATAGACTAATGTTCTCTGAACTGATTTTATAATATTAAAACCACATTTCACTTCAATAATTTACTTTTTACAAAAATTTGTTGCATTAACACTGTTTTAAAAATGTTTTATAATACAATTTATACATCTCCTATTTTTTAAATTTATAATGTGATTCAGCTAACAAGAGAACAAAGTATTAAAATTACATCAGAACGAAAAACGAATTGATTCTGGGGCATTTTCTGAAAATGTTAGAACATATTTGCATGCATATTTCTTCTTCTGGTAGGGCATTAACTACCGAGTCTTTATTATTATTATCATTATCGTCGTCGTCGTCGTCCTGACTACTGTTCATTTTGAATAAAGAATGGTTATTATTCTACCGTGGAAGTTGCAGAGATGAAGAATCTGTACAAAGTGAAAGTAAAGAAAATAATAGAGAATTTTCGCAAGGTGAAGGAGTTAGAGAATGAAGAAATAATGGCGTAGGTGGAAATAATTTCACAAGGTGTAAGAAGTTGTGTAATCATAGTTAACAGATAACTGAATCGAAATTGATGAAATAATAATAATAACAATAATAATAATAATAATAATAATAATAATAATAATAATAATAATAATAATAATAATAATAACGCTACAGGCGAAGCAAGACTGACGTTAAGGCATGACCGAAGTGTTGAGAGTGGTTTTCTAAACTACTTTTCTAAAGTACAAGTAGTTTAGGTACAGATGCATTTAGCTATAGATACAGATGCATTTTTACCTTAATTAATATATTAAATTACAACTGACATTCGATGAAAGGAATAGTAAATTTTATTTACATTTTAAGCAATCAAACAAAGTCAACTCTAATGTTTATCTCAAACAATGATCATTGTTTATGCACAGAAAGCCACCAGATAGGGCTTAGGCCTATACATTACATTATGTAATATTAAAGGCCTTGAATAAGGGCACAAACGTTTTTCTCAAAACGATATGTAGACAGCGCTTTTCCTCGTATACAAAATTTCATCAAGATTGGAATAAAACTGTAGACTTGTATGAAAGACAAACACATACAACTCTACTTTATTCATAAAGTGATATCACCGGGATTATAAGTTTTCAATCAATGCAGACAAAATAAATGGAATAGCTTGTTTTTATGAATGACATAATGCGCATAAAATTCCTCTATTGTACCCTAAAGCATTACTGTATACTTTATATCTCTGATTCTATGCAATTTTTTCATTGACGCATACATATGTCAGTAGCAGTGAAAAGGTTAAAGCACCATGTCGCTTTGTCTTGAAATTATTTGCTATAGGCCTACGAATCTAGCATAAGGAGCTTCTTTGAACTGAGCACGTCCATTCATGTGGAACAGACTGGCCCATTCATGTGATCATTCAAGAAACAAAATAAATAATAATAATAATAATAATAGTAATAATAATAATAATAATAATAATAATAATAATAATAAGGAAATGTTATGATTTGTAAAAATCTAAGAATACCTAAAAATCTGATGTGACTCATGTGACTTTCTCTATTCTTAGCTTGGACTTCATATTAGTTAGCTTCTCATTCTGCAACAGAGTAAATTACTGTATTCCAGGAGTGCTCATTCAGTCTCATTAAGTCCTGTTGTTCGCGACTCCGCAATTTAAACCTACGTTGTAGGGGGAATTGCTACCGAGTAACTTCATAGAATTTCTACGTAAAAATATTTCAAACAACGTTTTATGTTTTAGCAACAACAATTAGTGTATCAAATGAAAAACAAAATCGTTATAGGTTTTTTTTAGGTAGATTTCGAAGAAAAATCGACCTATTGCAATCGATACCATGTCAGGACTTTCGAAAAATTCTTTCACATCTTTACGTTTCATGCCTCCCTGAGTACGAAACCACCGCCAGTCCAAAAAAAATTGTGATATATATATATATATATATATATATATATATATATATATATATATATATATCTTTACACGCTAGCGGCCGTAATTTTGAAGATATTTGAACCAAATTTTATTATGTTATTTCTAGGCCCAATAGTTCGGACAAGTTCGTTAATGAGCAAAATTGGCCCAGGGGGGTGGTCGGAGGAGGGGGTTGAAATTTTAAAACATTTATGTCTCGGCCCCTATGAAGTATAGAGGGAAACTTTGTTTAAATAAATTAGAGTACTCCCTATGGAGTTCACAGTGACACCAACGATTCGGGGGTTTTTGGGGTACGAGTGGGGGTGGGGATGGAAATTCGAAATTTTTGAAACTACGTCTTGTGGGGTATCGTTGAAAACCTCTTGATGAGTACTCTACAAATCAATAACTAGTTTCTTGATAGTTCTCATATAAGGCGAGATTTGAAAGTTTAAAAAAGTGCTCTTTCCTCTTTTTTGCAGTTATTATTGCGGGTTTGTCATGCCAAGGCTAAAGAAGAAGAGTGCTACGCAGCGACAGTAAATTAAACCAAAAGCACTTCGAAATCTACCTCAGCCTGTAGGCTTGCCTAAAGGGATTTTTTATTGCTAAAGACGAAATTTAAGAAAATTATTGTATTAAGAAAACTCCAAATGCGTCGTATCACATCCTCCAAGGATGTATAAATTCCAATACAGATTGTTTTGGATCAGAGTTTTTATTCATAAATTTATACAGGCATATTTTTGGACTCCTTTGGGTCTTTAAAACATTTGTGTTAATGCATGCTGCTGGTTCTATATTGGATTACAGAGTTGAATAGGGTATTTCCATCTAAAACATATACGGAATGGGTAGATAAATAGTGAAATGAGGTGATCCCTATACAGGTAGTGAAGGTTCTTAGGGTTCCAGAAGGTTAAGGCTCCAGGTCTTTTAGACACTCGCAAGAATGCCCCTGGTACTCATTTCTGTTAGAGACTGAGTCGATCCCAGGGCCATAGTGCCACCAGAAGGATTAGGTAATTGAATAATCCCAACGATTTCATCAGTGAATCGAACCCGTGACCCCCCGGTATATACCGCAGTGCCTCAACTAACAGCGCCAAGGCGTAGATGGTAAATAATATACTCCGTAAATGAGCTTTGTTCAAACAAATATGCTACAATTGTACTCATAAGCCTCATAAATGGCACACTCGGTTGAATTGCAATTTTATTTATCACAGTTACAACAAACCGTGTTTTGAATAATGTGAAGGAACACATATGCAATCATCAATACGTGAAAATATGGTAATGCCAAACATGTTATAGATATAATTTAAAATAGAAAATTGGTAACTCAGTATATGTTATATGTATTATCATGCGGGAAATACATACCTACAGATTTCATCATTTGAATTTTGGATATGTGGCTCCTTTCTAATATAATGGGAACCATAATGTGGGTTCAGTACAAAGCCGGATTCAGGTTTGAGGATTAATAGCTATAGAAACCAAGCAAATGTTTATGTCCCTTTAAATAATGCATTTACGTAAATACATACGTATGTGATAAACAAATTTCCAGTTTGCCAGTATGCATTTGTAAAGACATAAATATAATCATATTGCACAGTTTCAATGGTAAATCAAATCCCCAATATAGTGCTTCTATACTGTAAATCTTTATAAATGGGTTAGGTTTCAATTCGGAATTGAAGTGGACGGGATCGAGGGTGACAATATATTTCAACTTGCGATTGAATCACATTCCTAGTTTTGTTTCGTAGCAATGACGTCATCGTAAGCGGATTCCATTTTCAGTAAATGTGAACGTAACCTCCAATGGATGAAGTGATTAAATTTCCTTGTGTTAATTAGGAACTAAAGCTGACAGTTAATTATTTATATTAATTAAAACTGATTAAACACACACCACCATAGTATGTTATATTAGTATTGCCTAAGGCTATCCTAACAAAGCACACACAACAATGAACCAGTTACTGTGATTTTCAGACAAAGCTCTATATTTCTAGATACGGGATAAGGTTGGTAGCCTTAACCAACTCGTTCCTGTCAGAGGCTGAGACGACTCCAGAGACTTAAGAGTCCCCAGAAGGAAAATGGCCATTCAAAATTCCCAGTGAAATGAGAGAGGTTTCAACAAGCGATATTGCTTGTAAAATCTTTTAAAAATTATAACCAATTTCCTGAAAATAAGTAAAATGTTTTCACAATAGGCTATGTGTTTTACTTATGACGGATATGATGTAGAAGTGCGTATTATTCCGTAGTTTGATGGTGTTATAAAGCAATTTTAAAGACGTTGACTGGGATTAGTTAGGTCTCTTCCATACCATTTTATGATAACCTTTCCCGCTTGCGTCAGGCTATTAAGTAATAATCTAGTAACAATTTTACAGCGTTATTAATCTCAGGAATGGCACTTAATGGCACTCATCCCACGAGGTAATTGAAAACGTAATTTGGTTTCCAGACTCACGTGACACGGGATAAAACCTTCGAGAACTCGCGCGTTCAATACTGCAGATGTCTGGTGACTACACTTCGTTTAATCTCCTCCGGAAAGTTTGTTACTCATTTACTGATTCTACAAACCGAATACTTGATTTAAAACTAATTTACAATCTCGTTTTCATCTCTATTCGACCTCACGAACGAATAACCAAAATAAAATGCTTATTCTCCGACATTCAACATCATTCATTCTTCATCTTTAGTGTGTCCATCACTCGTGTTCAGAATTCGTTGGTCCGTGATATCAGAAGCTGTCGAAATGTAAAATTCAGAAACAAACTGAATATTCATTTCATTAATCATTAATAGGCTCCGAATGTTATACAAGGAACGGTTAGGTTTACTAAGCAAGTCCTATAAGAAGAGATGGGGGAGTGAATCACACGATCTCAACAAGCGAAGACACGTTCCATATTGTTTTTATAACGAAGGGAAGATCAAATATATATTATCTCCGATGTATATTAAACACATAAATGGTGACCAGTGATGTTTATGAATGTAAATAAATTGTCCTTTTATCAATTCCGTGTAGACTGCAGTAGATGGACTTGAGGCGCGCACTGCTTATGCTGTGGAGTGACTGTTCACATAATAGTAAAGCCATACTGGGGACATGTTACACTAAACTTGATCTTAAATTCCAGTATAAATGTTCGAAGCCTCGTCATTAATTGGCATAAAAAGAGTCTATTTATTGCATTATTTTGGTATTATTAATAATTTACTTTTATTTCTTTAATGAAATAATGAATTCCAGCAGGTTATATGAAAAATTGCAGTTTCACAAACAAAACTGCTACGACTAGTGTGACTTAATTTTATTTTAAATTTTTATCAAATTCCTTAATTAGTTCACACATGGCTTTTTAATATTTGTATCATGTATATTTTTTTAATGATTAGTCCTTTATCAAATGTTTGTATTTATTGTAATAGGCTATGTAGGCCTATAGTTTTACGGTACCTGTGAAATAGTAGTAGTAGTAATAGTAGTAGCATATGTGTATTTATTGCTCACAAAAATTCTTACATGTAAACAATATTATTAGCATTAACCGGCGCACGGATCGGTGTCGACCATACGTGCTCACTTCATACACTTAAATTATTACCCCATAAAAAAAATTATAATGTTTACATAACTACGAGTATCCACAGACGTAACCCCCCACCCCAAGCAGTAAATAATATCCTAGAAACACATAGACCTTATTAAAAAAAAAAAAAAACTTAGATTTTCTTAATTCTCCAAATCCAGCTTTCCCTTACACATCTAACTTTCTGCAGAAATTTACATATCCCATGCCTATTGTGCTCATCCAGTAATAGTTTTAGACATGCCTCCCTACTTCTTGGCAAGTTTAAAAAATTGTCGGGTAGCATCATAACTCTCCAGCGCTCTGCAACTCTACATCCCGACAAGATATGAACCCAGGTATCATTTTCTCTGCACATTGGGCAGATTCTCACCCCTCTCTCATCCGAAATTCTCTTAGATTTCCATCTTCCCAGGCGTATCCAGGCCATTGCTGCTGTATCTTCTGCGCCCAATCTTTCTATATATGATTCCCTTCCCCAAGTAGCCTTTAATTCTGCTTGTAACTCTAATGACACTTTACCATTACAGCCAGCCTCGATGTTCTGCCCCTCGATATCAATTAGTCTCCCTTTTATCTTCTTCCAAATAGTTTTTCTATTCTCATTCCCTTTCTCCCACACCCATCTCATCCCTATACCCTCCAAACCCCTTTTTATGGTGGACGCCCAGTTTTTAGTTTCTAGATTCTCAAGTTGTTCATTGTAACAAATACATTTTAAAGATGTGTCTTCAGCCTTCCAAAAATTTAACCAGTATTTTATTGTCATAATTTTGCAGAATGTTGTGTCGCATGTAATTCCATACTATTTTCTCACCCCGAAATTTGCCGCCCCTCTGTCTACCCTCAAGATTCTTTTCAGGAAAGTATTCTGTATTTGAGCTAAACTCCCTAATTTCTCCCACCCCCAAAGTTCGGCCACATACACCATTGTTGCTCTCGTCGTAGCATAATATGTTTGCAATAAATAAATAAAACAAGTAATAAAAGAAGCAGAAAATATATCATTACACAGCCTACGCCTATATAGGCCTATATCCGAATGATTGAGGATCATCATTTAAAAAATATAAAAAACATCAACTTAAGTTCGTATTAAAGTTAAACATTTTATAAAGAAGAGAAGGCGAAGCATAACGAACGGCTTCTATTACTCGAATGTGTTTTCCTGTAACCTTGAAGATTTAGTTTTTAGTTTGAATAATTATAGATAATAACTTCTATTCCAAACATTTTCTTAAGAACAGTATAAGCGTGGAGGTTTTTTGCTCTTAAATGTCCATAATAGGGCTCGTCGTATTAATAAAATATTTCTTTGTTTATGTGTCATTAAGGTGTTCTTCAGGGCAATTCGCAAGTTCTAATTTATCATAATAAATAAACTGTTTTCTTTTTGTATATGAATGAACTAGGGGTGGTTTTCCTTATCCATTTTCGATCTGTCTTATAGAACACTAAAGAAAATACGAGAAAATATATACAGTAATGACGTAGAGAGTATTAAAATGAATATGTTTTTTTCATAATTCCAATTTAAAATCAACAATTATCAATACAGAAGATCAAAAGTAATGATATCGTAACATACATTATCGGAATATATCTCATTAAATTCTGGTTAACACTAAGTACTGAGCAATACATTTTACTGTATTATAAAAAAAAAGAGCATTTTTGTCAATGTAGTTTTGTTGTTAAAATGTTATATATTATTAAGACTGAGGGATCATTAATAATATCACTGAAGGGAAAACAGAATGGCCTGTCTTTAATGTTAAATAAAATGTATCTTTTCTAACAACAAAAAACTACTAAAGCTAGGCACTTGATTTTTTTACAGTTTTTAGAAACATAGACTGTGTCAGTACTGAAAAAAGGATTTTTCATGAAAATACTTATGTACTGAAATATGGTTTATAAATAAAATATTTATCAACTTTTTAAGTAGGTTAAGTAGAACAAGAGAAAATGTACCTTTTATACATAAAAAGCAAACTTGCGGGACACGAGCTTCAAAATTAAAACATCCCTGCGCCATAATCAAGGTCGTCTCCGAAAAATAATAAAAAATAGCATGGACAGAATCAGAGCACAATTATGTATAGTACATTTTAAAGAGAAAAATTTCAGAGAATAAAAAGAACAATAAAATCACAATTTTCATACAAACAACAATTCTATTTCCCCTAGAAGCATGCTTTTTTATATTTATATTTATAGTTATATTAACACTGGGCCATAAGCCTAAACGTTTTACTGTAAAATTACTCCCTGAAGTCGTTAACTTGGCAAACGGGATGAATATCACCTTCTAACTACGAATGTTTTATAAGCAGTCATAAGAATTTAAACGGTATGTTAAAGGTTGTTGGCAGTTCCACTGGGTCGCGAACGATTCCTGCTGATCCTGAAAGGGATATTCTCAGCAGATGCGCCAGTCCCCTACCCAACAGTTAAATCTAAGAACGACACACACACTCAGTCCTGAACCCGGGAAGAGGATTTTTCAGTGGTGAAATTCGAAATCGAACCGGACCGCCGCGCCGGAGTGGAAGGCAGGTACGACTCAACCACGGCGCCGGACATGTAAATGGTACTCGCACCCAAAATCCTTAAGGACCCTGAAAAACAATCCTTATATCTTTTCCAAATCTGTCCCCTGAATGGGACTGAAAACATCCTAAAAATGCTTAACCTTTAATATAACCCATTTTTTGTTTTGTTTGGAAAAATATTTTTGTGGAAGGGTTGAAAATCAAACAGCGGCATAAATTGCGCCGCATAATACCAATTAAAGTGAAATGTTAAATATTACAGGAATACATTTACAGAAAATTGTGAACGACAGAAAGTTAAATATTTACTTTTCAACTAGCAGGTGCACGCGGCTTCGTTCGTGATTATTTATTCAACCGCTATATTTTAAAAATAATTTATTTAACAATAATTAAAAGTTATATTTATTAGCAATCGTTTTGACATTGAAAATAACAGTATAATGAATTAATTCATGCAATTTATGAATTACTTATATTGTTACTTTCAATGTTTAGCATACTGGGTTGGTGGTGGTACAAATTACAGTAAAATAATACAAAAGACTCGGTATTGTGCAAAAAGAAACTGTTTTCTTACAGAGCTTCCGGATAAACTATATTATGTGTCCTTTCGTTTTTAGCTAAGATGCAGTTCGTTTTACTGTGCTGAGAAATTTCTGAATTTTTACTCCAGATGGTTACTTTTTGTGTTTTTTTATTAGTAGTATCTTCCATGTGAGAGCAGAAGTTACAATAACTGATTCCTCCCAGCATATTTTGGCCGATACAGTTCGTTTATCTTTACTCCATACCTTATTGCACTGTTTATAAGGCGTCAGCCGAGAACATTAATAAATTGTGCATGTTATTCCATCATAACAGACTTTTGAAAAGCTTCTATGTATATAGGATTTTTTCATTGTTTTGCAGAGTCCATTAAATTGAGTAAGGAGAAGAAGAAGAAGAAAAGAGGAAGAAGGGAAGAAGAAGGAAAGAAAGATTGCCCTCAAACTTTGACGTATCTTTTACAGCAATCTTCTTCTTTCTTAGTTTGATATGGCAATCAGATCAAGGCCATCTACAAATAATTTCACGATCGTTGATGCATTAGCGAAATCCAGTCCTAAAAATCACATTTTCTACCAGTTATTTGCTCAAAACTCGCGAACGAAAGCAAGAATTAAAAATCTGGCTTTGAAGTGCATTTGGCCACCCTTCAGTCCAGCTATGTTACAAGTTTCAGATCTCTGCGTGCAGTAGATTTGACTGGGCATCGCACACAGACAGAGACAAAAAGATAGAAAGACAAACACTTGCTCTTATTATATAGACTACTAGCAGGTGTCCGCAGCTACGCCCGCGATAATAATTCAGAAACCAAAAATTAAGAGCAACATAATTAAAACATTATATTTATTAACACTTATGCGCAAGTCATTCATAAACTAAACGATTAATATGAGAATATTATAGGAGAAAAATTCCTCCGACACTGGGACTTGAACCCAGGACCTTTGGCTATTCGCGCCAATGCTCTACCAACTGAGCTAAGCCGGAGTTCAATTCACAGCGCCGGATGGAACCTCTCTCCTATGACTGATTGCCCTAATGGTCTACCTCACAGACAGACAAGTCATGTCATATGCAGTACTGTGAGGCACACTAATTAGTGATTTTTGTGACCGGGCTCCCACTGTTATTGTACAGTTGACATTCAAGATAGATATATAAGCTTTCATGAACCACAGATTATTGTCTCTGTTGGACATTACATGAGAATATAACAATAGAGAGACAATAATCTGTGGTTGATTATTGTCTCTGTTGGACATTACATGAGAATATAACAATAGAGAGACAATAATCTGTGGTTCATGAAAGCTTATATATCTATCTTGAATGTCAACTGTACAATAACAGTGGGAGCCCGGTCACAAAAATCAATAATTAGTGTGCCTCACAGTACTGCATATGACATGACTTGTCTGTCTGTGAGGTAGACCATTAGGGCAATCAGTCATAGGAGAGAGGTTCCATCCGGCGCTGTGAATTGAACTCCGGCTTAGCTCAGTTGGTAGAGCATTGGCGCGAATAGCCAAAGGTCCTGGGTTCAAGTCCCAGTGTCGGAGGAATTTTTCTCCTATAATATTCTCATGTAATGTCCAACAGAGACAATAATCTGTGGTTCATGAAAGCTTATATATCTATCTTAAACGATTAATAATTATAATGAAACAACTAAAAATCCGGTTTTGAAGTTTAATCCAAGATTAGAAAGCGCCGCTTGGTAAAAACAATCTCAGATTCGAGTTCTCTGGCCCCGAAAACCCTGCATAGTGAGTTCCGTCAAAATCGAAAAATGTTTGCCCATTTAGGCCTATTTTCATTATCCCTCTTCCGTCTAGGTTGAAAATTTTAGATGTCAGCGTTCCTTGACATTATAAACAAACTATTTGACCAGGGTGAGCTCACAGAGTCGAAGCTATCGATAATACCGTGCAATATATTGAAAACATCGCGATACTTTTATTTCCAACTTATGACAAAAGAAGTCAAAGCCATCTGCATTTGATCTGACAATTGAAATTTATTACAGAAAACTGATGCTTCGATAGCGAAAAAATCACGTTTTCTGCCGGTTTTTCATTCATAACTCGCGAATGAAATCGAAAATGAAAACATCCGGCTTCGAGGTGCATTCGGCCACCCTTCAGCCCATCTATGTTTAAAATTCCAGATCTCTGCGTTCAGTAGATTTCCTGGGAATCGCGTACAGACAGATAGACAGACAGACAGAAAGATAAACGCTTCCTCTTATAGAATATATTCATACGCCAATAACATTTAGCAATTCCTCGGATATAGCCTATCATGATCATTTATCTTGTAATATGCTAGGTGTGAACACAAGGATGCAATTTTTTATTTGGTGAAATATCTCATTATTTGACTCGTAAGGCATCAAACGTGCAGTAATTAATACGTCACATACTGCCAAAACAAAATGAAAACACATTATTTTGTACAGAATAACTTGTTTAGAAATTTAAATAATGTATACGTGCGTAGATTAAAAACACACATCGGTGCAAGCTAGTTTGTGTGCTCTTATTATGTTCTAATGATAGCAATGTACGACGACGCTCTCCATCTTGTGGTATGCATTACTGGTAGCATTGGGAACGTGGATCGATTCGTCGAATGGACTCATGGACTGTTCATTCATTTAGTATGCCGTGATCTTATGGCTGACAGAATATTGTCAACAAAGTAAGAAAATAATTACTATTTACAAAATAGTCTTAGGCTAATAAATCCTACCCGAGATTACCTAATAAATTTATTGACTAATAACTTATTGTTACATGTAGCCACGTTTTAGAGTTAACACTACATTTTTATGGAATTGCCGTGATGGGGCGGCATTTTCTCCAGCAAGGAAGTACTGCGTGCATCCAGACAGCTGGGTGGCAGGCGCTTCAAAGAAAAGATTTTCATCGTGGGCTACTTTCTATCTTCTTATTGTTACATTCTGCTTACAAGGGACCCGAAGAGAGAGACGACGATAATGAGTGTGAGCTGTAAAGTGGTGTGAACAAATGGGCAGAAGTAATTGGCTCGGAGTTGGCGGAGAATCATCAGTGTCCTGGCACCGTAGCTTAATGGCAGTGCAAGGCCCCACAATCAATGTTTGTCTCTTCTCTATTGTTCGGCATCCACCAGCAGATATGCCCATATTTCATGCTCTTCATTCCACAGTCTCTAATAGATGTCACTTTTTCACCAGATTTAAAAGTGTCATCATTTTAAATTATTCTGGAAGTGAGAGAAGACCTGAATAATACAGGAAAAGTAGTAAAGCCATTACTAATGGCACACATAAGGAAATTAATTGTATGGTAGATGGGTTCACTCCACAACTATATAGAGCACTCTGGCATACTCTACATGTATTTTATGTTTAGTATGGGTTGAGTGGAAAGTTAATCTCAATCCAGTATTGGATTCTGCGAATTTATACGATTTTGAAAAAGAAACCGTACTTAAATTTTTCAGCAGCTGATGTGATTGTCTCGACCAAACCACTCTGATAACACGTACCTGATCTCATCTGAAGAGTGTGTGATAAAATGAAGTTGAAATATGAAAATGAAGTTAAAACAGTATAATGGTCTTTAAAACGAATGATTAAATGGTAAGAAGAAAAATAGTGATACGACAAGATGAAAGACTAAATGAAAAGGGTAAAGGATAAAGTAGACGCTGAAGATGGAAAGATGAAGAAAAAATATGAAGATAAAGATGTCGATGACCATGAAGGAAAACTGGTGAACATTACGCTGAAGATGAACACGACAATGACGATAGGGATGAGAATGACGGTTTACATAAACATTAAAATGAACATGAAAATTTGATCGGTACTGGAGATCAAAAAGATGAAGATGAAGGTGAAGATGAATTTGAAAATGAAGCGAAAAAAAGGTTATGAAAATGAAATTGGTGAACATTAAGATGCTGAAGATGAACAGCAAGATAAATATGATGATGGCAACATGATGAAGAAAAAAAAAAATGGCTGTGAAGATTAAGTTAAACGAGAAGACAAAATTAACATGAAGATTATAAAGATAGCTTGAAAGGAGTTGTGAAATTGAAGATAAACACACAATTATAATTATTATAAAAATATTAAGGTTATGAAGGTGGATATTAAGATGGAAATAAAGATGAACATAAAGATTAAGAAGATGAGATACAACGTGGCGATAACGATGGCTATCGATAATGATGAATAAGACAATGCCTTTTACGCGAATGTCCTGAAACCTGTAAAGAGAACACTGTGAGAACGCGTTCGGTCTTGACCAGCAGGGTAGTGCAAGATTAATGACGTCACTGTGACAGGAGTCATCTCATTGCCACGGCTTTAGCCTGGTTAACATGTGTATTTTTAGTTCGCAGTAATGATGTGATTTCACATCAGCTCAGTTGAAGCTAATGACCTCGTGACTCAGACCCTTTCTTCTCTGAGCAATTCTACACAAGCTCTCTAGGATAGCCTATTCCTGCCAACACACGAAATACAATCTATCCGTTATTATTAAGAACATTATATTTACAAATTGGTTTTAGCAAATTTATCTAAATGCAAGTAAACTTACTTTGTTCCCTTTCAGTTTCATAATGGAAGGATTGTGATTTTGCAATTCGAGTTTCCAAACCTTCACATTTCCTGGAATTTTATAGAATTGAATATTATATATATGCAATTTTTACTTTCTATTAGTCCTAATTATTATAGATAAATTATGTTTAACAAGCTGATAATTTATCTGTAATAATTAGGACTAATAGAAAGTAAAAATTGGAAATTATCTCTTGACGTAACATACACTTTCCGGTCTCTACCAGATGAGATATATAAATCCTGGAAATTGCTGCTTTAACGGGTACAAATAGTGTAGAAGTAACAATTTCATTTCTTAAGAGCCTCTAATCCTTTGGTGTTAAACGTTTGCCTGGTAGTTGCACAATACAGTACTTCTGCATCACGTACAAGATTTTAAATTAAAAATATTCTTATCATACTTTAATACTGGCTAATGTTATCCTTTGTAGACAAAAACAGTTTGTTCATTATAGCTGACACAATTTTCAATATTTTAAATTATTTTTTTTTACTTTTATTTTATAAAAAACAATTATATTAAAAATGACCGCTATCATTCGCATTACGATAATCATTTTTTAGATCTATTGGCAAGAAATGTACATTTTCTAATTTGTTCTTCTAAAAAAATATTATAATGAAATTAAAACAAACTATTATGGTAATAGTTCTTCTTCAACATGAAAACAAATCTTCCAAAATGTCATTCATTCAACTTAAAAATGCTGTTCAAATTATCAGAAAATAATAATGAATATGTGAAATTATGGGATACTAGCATGTGCCCGCGGCTTCGCCCGCGATAATTATTTCAAAAATTAAAAATTAAGAGCATAATAGTTAAATCATTATATTTATTAACACCTAAATCACGTGGACTACATACCACGATTAGATAGCGTCGCCTGGTAAAAGCGACCTCAGATTCGATTTCCTTGGCCCAGAATACCCCTGTACTGTGAGTTTCGTCCAAATCGAACAATGTTTGACCATATTTAGGTCTATGTTGATTATCCCTCTTCCGTGTAGGTTGAAAATTTCATATGTCTACGGGCCTTGACATTCTAAACAAATGAATCGACCAGCGTGGGCTTACAACAATCTAGCGATCGCGATGCTTTTATTATCACGGTATGACAAAAATAGCCAAAGCCAACTGCAAATGATTTGACATTGAAATGTATTACTGAAATCTGATGCTTCGACAGCGCTAAAATCACGTTTTCTGCCAGTTTTTCACTCATAACTCGCGAACGAAAGATACAATTAAAAATTCGGCTTCGAGGTGCATTCGCCCACCTTTCAGTCCATCTATCTTTAAATTTTCAGATGTTTGCGTTCAGTAGATTTCGATGGGCATCGTGGACAGAAAGACAAACAGCATGTGCCCGCATGTGCCCGCGGCTTCCCCCGCGATAATTATTTCAAATTATAATTATTAACACCTAAATCACGTGGAGTGCATTCCACGATTAGGTAGCGTCCCCTGGTAAAAGCGACCTCAGATTCGAGTTCCTTGGCCCAGAAAACCCCTGTATAGTGAGTTTCGTTCAAATCGAACAATGTTTGACCATATTTAGGGTTGAATATCCTTCTTCCGTGTAGGTTGAAAATGTCATATGTCTGTGGGCCTTGACACTCTAAACAAATGAATCGTCTAGGATGGACTAACAAAATCAAGCGATCGCGTTGCTTTTATTTTCAAGGTAGGCTATGAGGTATGTTGACAAAAATAGCCAAAGCCATCTGTAAGTGATTTGATATTGAAATTTATTACTGAAACTGATGCTTCTAAAACGCAAAAAAATGCACGTTTTCTGCCAGTTTTTCACTCATAACTCACGAACGGAGGCGAAAATTAAAATTCCGGCTTCGAGGTGCACATTCCGACCCTTTAGTCCCCCTACTTATAACATTTCAGATCTCTGTGTTGAGTAGATTTCGCTGGGCATCGCGGACAGACAGACGGAGGACAGACAGACGGAGGACAGACACTTCCTTTTATTAATATAGATAACATGTGCCCGCGGCTTCCCCCGCGATAATTATTTCTAAACTTAAGTGCATAATAGTTAAATCATTATATTTATTAACACCTAAATCACGTGGAGTGTATTCCACGATTAGGTAGCGTCCCCTGGTGGAAAAAGCGACCTCAGGTTCCAGTTCCTTGGCCCAGAAAACCCCTGTAAGTTATAGTGAGTTTCGTTCAAATCGAACAATGTTTGACCATAATAATTAAGCCTATGTTTATATCCTTCTTACGTGTAGGTTGAAAATTTCATATATCTGCGGGCCTTGACACTCTAAACAAATGAATCGTCCACGATGGACTTACAAAATCAAGCGATCGCGATGCTTTTATTTCCAAGGTAGGCTATGAGGTATGATGACAAAAATAGCCAAAGCCAGCTGTAATTGATTTAACATTGAAATATATTACTGAAACTGATGCTTCGAAATCGCAAAAAAATACACGTTTTCTGCCCGTTTTTCACTCATAACTCACGAACTAAAGCGAAAATTAAAATTCCGGCTTCGAGGTGCACATTCCGACCCTTTAGTCCGCCTATGTATAAAATTTCAGATCTCTGCGTTGAGTAGATTTCGCTGGGCATCGCGGACAGACAGACGGAAGACAGACAGACGGAAGACAGACAGACGGAGGACAGACACTTCCTTTTATTAATATAGATTAGCGACAAATTTACAAAAGAAGAGGTTACAGGAGTTAATATAATGGTCCAATTAAATCGACACATATTCAAAGTTTTCATCTTAAGTCGTAAGTATTGAGAATAATGTATTATTTCCACTAAATTAAAAAGGATAAAAATAAAATATAATTACCCTCAAAGATTATTACTTCTTGATTTGTATTAAAAAAATCATCCAATATCAGAGTTTCTTCTAAAAGGGAAGTACTCTAAGGGTAAACAAACATTTTTCTTACAGTGGTGAACGAGATGAACGTAGAGAGCGCTATCTAGCAAGATCACGATGAAGGATAAAGCTGACACATGGTGACGTGTAGGGATGCATAATAGGAGTCAAGGGGTTTTTATGGACCACATTACTTTTCTTTCTGAGAGAAGCCTCCGAGCTTACAATAAAAATTGGAAGGCGGCTCAGAAATCGCTTCCTCTGACATGGAATGAAAGTTCTATAAGCCTAATTTGTGTTCTTATCTTGGTGAAAATCACGGAATTACTCGCTTGTCTCCAAGATAGATTGCAGTGTTTATTCTTTGGTGGTTACAATAAATTATTATTCAAAGAAACTTCAACAAAGAGCAGGACATTATTTTAACTGTACTTACCATATTTGGAACAATATCGATGATATAAAGAAAAATAATTAAGAAATTCGAGATAATTCAATTTTCAGGACATTAAATGAAAGTTTAGACAGCTATAATTTACTCAATTTCAGCGAAGAAAATTCCAGTAGTCACAGTTGCATATTTTTACCTTAGCATTATATTACATTATAATATATTATAATAGCCTTATATTATATTATATTACATTTTATTATTCATTATTATATTATATTATATTACATTTCATTACCTATTAATATATTATATTATATTTAAAAAATAATATTAGAACATTAGAAAATACAAGCTATTACGCCTGTAACTTTTGTTCATAACATTCACATTTCCTGTTTCAAGATGATCTTACCTCTGAAGCAGGTACCCGCTGCGTTTATAGGGCTCGGAAAGGAATCACTGAGCGAGCAACGTTCATTATGTATACATAGCCACCCTCTCTACTAATATTATCATGTTTGTTGATACAGCTTACGGCCACGAGTTGGTAAAATCAGCTCGTTATAACATACATACCTATTCCCCGCGTTATATTTGATCCGTAAGCAATTGTTAAATTCGGTAGATAATTGGCTGCCTTTTTTACAATGCAGATTAGCCGGTGTTAAACTGTCCGTGTCCATGAGGGATGTAAAGCCAGAGGTTGGAGGTTTTTATTCTTGTTTCACTCGTTTAGCTTCCCTTGGGATTAATTAGTGAGTTTGGTTTGAGAGGAATGGGCCAAATTGTTCATGTGGTGCAGGATGTAAATGTAGTAGGAAACCATGAAGAACTATGGAGGTAAAAAGATTGGCTATTGTAGTAAAATGCTCCTTTTAATAAACTTATAGTCCACGGACTTCTCATCATTACGTTACGGCGTGGAGTTAATCTTCCTTCTAAATGTCAGAGGAGCTTCACGCCAAGTGTAATGTGCTGAAGGTGGTCTAATTTGTATGAAAAATTGATTAAGTCGGTAGTAAATGTCAAATTCTGAAGAAAAACAGCATCGTTTTTATGGTTCTATAAGAAACTTCACATACAGTGCAAAATTATAGGGTTACGTGTAAAATCTGTAGTCTGCCTAATATCAACATAATTTATCATAAGAATTACTTGAATTTTTCGGTGAAGTATTGATGATTTCTTCATTGATTGATAGGCGAGTTGAAGTTTTTCATATCATTTCTATTTTATGAACCTTCACAGTTCATGCAAATTTTACAATATTTCTAATTAATGGCAGGCTTTTAGGCTTATCCGACTCGAGAAATATAATATACTCTAGAAAGAAAAATCTGTCCGGGGAGGGAATCTATAGGCTACCGCTAGGTGCAGCATGAAATCAAAATATAAATAACAAATAAATAAATATGTAAATAAATTATAGGTAAAAAATAAGTAATAGAATGATACAGAAAATAAAACCGTTCAGAAAAATTAACATAAAATTGTATCTAATGAATAGGTGGTCACATTTTATATTAAATTCACCTTAATATTGAAAACGTAGGCATTAAAACGACCGACAAAATATATCTAACGAAGCTTTCAGTGAACACGGTAGAACTTACAGATTTCTGTATAATACGTATTTGTTCATAAAATAATGCGTTTGATATTAATAAAACACTTCATTTTTCATAATTTATTCCAAAATCATCAGGAAAACTTATGTTTTATAAGATTAGGTCGATTACTATAACAACATGTGGATTTGTTTCAAACATGTCCATTTCTTCCTTTTTCCTGCATGTACGAGACAATAAGAGGAAAAAAGGCTATTGATTTTCCTAGAACGAGAAAATGATCAAGTTCCACTGAAACCAGCACCGACAGTGCCTCACAACAGGTTGGTTGGAAATCCGATGTGAATCAGCGAGAGTAACGCAGGTGTGAAAAGACCACAAAGGCTCTTCTCGAAACTGCGCAGTGAAAGTTCTGACAAACTAATCATCAACGCTCACATCCGATAGCATTATTACTTACCCGTAATACATGAAGACTGTTTTCAACTTGAACTCTCTGCACAACTATTTAATCTATAGAATGCATAGCTACGTAATACTGAGAAGGAAAATACAATATATTCATACTTGTGACGACAAAACAATCGGTGGAAATAATTATTGCAATAGGAAGAACAGCGTGAAATCTGTCAAGAAAAAATTGTGCTCCAACAATTCACCAATTTGAAGTCAAATTCCAGCATAGGCTAGCTATTAAACCTATTATTGCACGATCTGGTGCTTCTGTAAGACTTTCACGTTTTTGCCAAGTATCATGAAAGTTCCACTGAGAATTGCTGTTGATGACTGATGAGTACCCATCCGAGATAAAATATTTACTGCAGGTCTATTCCGTGTTACACCTATACCCTATCTTCGTATTATACGAATTAAAGGCTTGCAGTTTTCTTTCTTATTCTTTTTTCTTTTTATTCCAGTGTTGACAAGGTGTTAAAAAAACGTCAACAAGTTCAAAGATTTAATCATTATAATTATACCATAAGGGAAGGGTCAGAAAGTATTTTCGATGCCTGCAGGAATGTTGAATTGGAAATTAATACAGAAAAACTTAGTATATGGTCATGAAACGTCAAATTAATGCGTTGCAAAATATTAGAATCGTTCGAACAAGACGTGGAGAAATTCAAATATCTGGGAGCAATAATTACAGACACAAACAATATTAAGGTAGAAGTTAAGTGTAGACTCAAATTAGGACTTTTTTTGCAGTTGAGAAACTCTTACCTTCTCGTCTTCTATCCAGAAATCTAAAAATAAAGATTTATAAGACTATTATCCTGTCGGTTGTATTATATGGATGTGAGACATGGAAGAACATAATCTGAGAGTGTTCGAAAACAGGATGCTTAGGAAAATATCTGGTGCTAAGAGAGATGAAAATGGGAACTGGAGAAAACTGCATAACGACGAGCTACATAACCTGTACACTTCACCGGATATAGTAAGGGTAATTAAATCACGGAGGAAGAAATGGGCTGGACATGTTGCGCGCATGGGAGGAAAGAAATATCTCAAAAGTATTGACTTGGAGACCCCAAGGGTAAAGACCACTTGAAAGACCTAGAAGTAGGTGGAAGTACAATATTAGGATAGATTTAAGAGAAGTAGGATTTGCGAGGGATGGTTGGATGGAGTTAGCACAGAATAGGTAAGCGCGGCAATGAACCTTCGGGTTCCATAAAATAGATAATATTCCTTTAGGTTTCTTAGGATATGTCTATTGCCATTGAATAAGTAAGTAAGTGCCATAGGGTTAGGGTTAGTGGTATTCTCCTTCAACCTGAGGAAAGAGTGACCTCATATCTCCACTAGGACACCTACTAGATGGGCTATGTTTTACCCCCATGAGAAGAGATGTACGTATTCCCACATTTTTGTTTTATTAATAATATTCAAAGTCGGCTGCGCTGCCCTGCTAGGCAAAAATGCCTTAACTCCACTTTTTGCCGAAAATGAGTTACATGCATATCCATGATGTACATGTTGTTCTGCATCTGCTGAAATAATAAAATCCCAATTTTTACTTCCCTAAGCCCTTTTTTTAGGCCTATTAAAAATACCTTATCTCCAAAATGAGCTACGTTAAGAAGGAAATCAGCCTTATGTCCATTATAAGAGAGGAAAATACCTTATCTCCTTCTCAAATTGGATTTAAGGTTAATTTCCTTCCTATGAGTAACAAGTAGAAAATCCACATCAGAAACAAAATTACCTTAAGTATCGAGAAGCTTTGAGTTAAGGTAAAATTTCTTCTTTATATAGGCTAAAAACTACCTTATATGAGAATATAGTTAACATTGTAATGTAAATTGCATTTAGAATTTTTAAACTTGAAAACAGATGAAAGCAATAAATGTGCTATTTTTTTATTGGATGTTGGCAACTTATAATTTTGCAAGATCGGATGGATGCAATCAGTGATATTATCTTCGTTGGTCAAATGTAATTTTAACCCTTTAAGCCGGACATTTAAATGCCGCAGAGCCGCCTCAGGAATTACCCTCCGAGGATATTTAAATGCTACGCCCCCCTATAGCACAAATTTTGCCTTGTAACTTGTAACTTAGTGCTGATGAGTATATAAATTTTCAATTGTGTGAACTGGCATGGAAGCAGGTATCAATATAAAATCCTTCGTCGCAGTCAGGACAGCAATATGCATCCAACCTTTTTTCATTCTCGAAGGTTTTTTGTGTTTCTCTTTTCTATGGGTGGTATTTTTTCTGGAAAATGTCTCTCTCTGACTATTTTGGGTAAGATATATTGCAGGCTGTCCTTGAATGAGTGTGTTTATGTCTCTCCAGTATATATATTGAAAAGAAAATCAATTAGTAGGAGTTTGAGCAAATGGTTTCCCAAGAATTTCTTCTGTATTGCTAGATGTTTAAACCCATCTTATTTAAGCTAATGTAACAAAAAATACTTCCGCTCGTGGAGTGTGGTCTACATTCATCTTTGTGGAAACAGTTCAAAATTCTGTCAATGGATAGATAGATAGATAGAGTTCTTATGCTGGAGACATTCACAGAATGTATAGCAACGTCAGAAAACAAAACATTATGGGCTACCAATTGATACTGAAAAATTCGTCAAGGTCATAGATTGGGTTGGCCACCAATTTAGTCTTCAGTGCCCTCTTGAAGGCTTGTAGGGTTGACTTCTTAATGCCATCAGGTAAACTATTGAATAATTTGATAGAGACTGTGTCAAAACTTTTTTGAGTGATGCTGAATTTGTTTTTATTCGGATAAACGTTATCTCTATTTCGAGTTAAATAATTATGAGTATAAAGATTAGCAGTGGAAGTGCAAACATTATTTTTCATATACAGCAGGCAGCTCAAGACATACATTGATGGCAAACTCAAGATCCCTAATTTAGAGAACAAAGGTTTACAATGAGATCCTAAGGGAGCTCCGCTGATAATTCTCACAGCTTTCTTCTGCAAAATAAATAATTTCTTAGCAGTAGAATGATTGCCCCATAACAGAATTCCGTAACTTAGGTGGCTGTGAACAAAAGCATAGTAAACAGTTAATAAGGAAGCAGGACCTAGGCTGTGGCTTAGTAGCCTTAAGATAAATAAACTTTTACTAATTTTGCTAGCAACGTAGTTTGTATGAGATGTCCAGCCCAAGCCAGGTTCAATGTGAATGCCTAAGAATCTAAAGTATTTGTCTCGATCATACTCTTGAGGTCTAATATTAAATTTCATATCAACTGTTTTAGCATCATTTAATTTGAGCTTATTAGCATTACACCATTCAAGAACCTTAGTAGACATTTGATCGACCGTGTTAGTTAAAAAGTCAGAATTCTTATGGACTGCATTGAGTGCCAAGTCGTCAGCAAATAGATAAGTTTCCAGACATTCATTTTGAACATTTACAGACAGATCGTTTATGTATATAATAAATAGAACAGGCCCAAGAACGGAGCCCTGAGGGACACCATTCATAATTTGCTTAAATTCAGAGGTTTTACCATTGAAACACACGGATTGGTATCTTCCATTTAAATAAGATGATAATAGCTCAACACTTGCATTACCAAAACCATAGAAAGCAAGCTTTTGGAGAAGAAAACTGTGGCACACGGTGTCGAAAGCCTTTGTTAAATCAAAGAATTTACTGTGAACAAAGTTACCAGTTTCTAGTCCTTCAAAGCATCGTTTAACAAAAGCAATAACAGCATCTATAGTACTACGTCCAGCTCTAAATCCGTATTGGGTTGGAGTGAAAAGGGTATTACTTTCAAAGTATTGTACAATCTGTTTGTTCAATAGAATCTCAAAGACTTTAGAAACAATTGGAACAATGCTAATAGGCCTGTAATTGTTATAATCATGTTTGCATCCCTTTTTATAAATAGGAATTACCTTGACGAATTTCAGCATGTCGGGGAAAATACATCTATCAATGCAACAGTTAAAAATATGCACCAGAGGTTCACAAATTAATTCTGAAGCTATTTTAAGAATCTTTGCGTTCATACCATATACATCTAGAGAGGAGCTGTTACTGAGTTTGAGAATGACATCATACATGGCTTCGACAGAAGTATGCTTGAATGTAAATGTGCTGTTAGGTTTGTCTAATAGTGGAAGGAAATCCATAGCGGTACTGTCATTAGGTATATTAGATACAATGCTTTCAGAAACGTTAACGAAGAAAGAATTAAAACCATTAGCATTCAAAACAGAAGAAGATGTGTTACATTTGGAATTATCATTCAAAAGGTCAGAGACGACAGACCAAGTAGATTTGCATTTATTCTTAGAATTACCAATAACATTAGAATAATAATTGATTTTAGTTGACCGAAGCTTTGATTTGTAAATTTTTTGTAGTGCAGCATATTTACATTTAGCAGAAGTCACTCCATAATAAGTAAACAACTTATAATAGAATAGACATTTATCTCTTAAAACATCCAACTCCCTAGTGTACCACTTATTTTTACTACCTTTCATACTGATACCTGACTTGACGAACTTTAAAGGAAAAGCCTTATCTGCAATGTGTTGCAATATATTAAAAAAATTATTAAGTTTATCATTAATATCATGTACACTATATATACCAAACCAATTCACCTGTTTTAGTAAATATATAAAATAAACAATAGTCATTTCATTAAAGGGCCTTATGGAATTGTATGAGGAAAATACACCAGCAGATCTTTTGCTGGGCAAAGCAGTCTGAAATATTAAAGCGTCATGGTCCGAAAAAACAGTTGGGAGGAGATTGACGGAACATTTCTCTACATGAATATTTGTAATAATGTTATCAATGGCAGTACCATGGTTGCCATCCCGACCTGGACGAGTTGGTTGGTCATTAGTAGCACGTAAGCCGAAGCTCTCAAATAAATTCAACAAGTCTTTTGTGTGACTGCCAGTTCCACAAAAATCAACGTTAAAGTCTGCTGTTAATACAATATTAGTATTAAAAGAGGATTTGTACAAAATACTAAAAAGTTCATTTAATTTAGATAGAAAAACCTCAAAGACACAATTACTATTGTCAGGTGTTCTATAAAGACATAAGCAGAAACCATTAACGCTCTCAATAAATATTCCACTTATTTCAAATATATTATCAGTAGATAGATCGGTAAAATCAACTGTCTTTTTAGATAAAATACCTTCTTTAACGAATATAGCTGAACCGCCATGTTTGCCTTTAGTTGACCTACAATAGGAATCACTTAAATAAAATCCTTATGACACATAAAATGACACATATACACTGGTATGCTTAAAGCCTTCGTCAAACTGGTCCACAGAAAGTACTCATGCGCTTCGTTCTTAGTGAATCAAATCAGCTCTAAGGGTTAATTTAAAATATTTTAAAATTATTTGTTGTTGTGAAATGAACTTAAGTAAGATTATTATCAAGCTAGTTGACTTCATTTGAAATAAGATAAATAATGTAAAATGGCTGATGAAAAAGGAAGAATGTGTAGTGCAAGATCTTCAAAAATTATGTCCATGTTAATGGAAGGATTAGAAACTAACTGTGAAACAGATCTGTTGGATATAGCACAACCTGTTAATGGACAAGATGACAACATTGCAGGGATGGTATACACTGAGCTAACACCAGTTAAGTTGCCGCAGCCAGGAAGTACTTCTGCAGCTAACTGCTTTGATGTTCTACGAATTATTTCAACTGTCTTAAGACGATAAATTTTACAATGTCAGCTATAAGATCGTAGCCTCAACATTAGGGGAAACAACTCCACCATCGTCAGCAGCAATTGAATCTGAAATCCAGTTTACAAAACTAGGGCATCCTAGGAAACGACGTAAATTTGACATATCACTCGGAGAACGATATTGATTACATTAATTAAGGTAAAACTATCCTACTTTGAGTGAAAGAAAATGTAATAAAAACTAGTTTCCTACAAAAATAGTTACACATATAATCCGAATAGGAAGGAATTATGCCTTAAGTACATCGACTTAAGGCAATTTTGCTTCCGTTTGGCAACTTAAGGTATTTTTCCTTCAAATGATGTAAGCAAATGGTAAGGAAATATGCCTTAACTCCACATATTTCCATAACTATGACCCTTTTGAATGTTTTAAGGCTCTCATATAAATTTTACTTTATCTTAACTCATTTATCATATTAGAATTTATAAAACACATTTTAAAAGTTGTGGCCTAGGTCAAAATGCAAAAAGGCGATTTACTCAAAACTGTGACAGATGGAGTTAAGGTTTTCTGGCGTAGCAGGGCAGTGCGGTGGTCTAGAGGTAGCGTGCCCGCCTCTAGATCCGAAGGTCGCGGGATCAAACCCGGCCGCAGTCGATGGGTTTTTCAGGATGTAAAAATCCTGAGCACGGAGTCCTCCAGGAGGGACTTTAAGCTGGGGGCCCGTGTCGTACATTTACGGCACGTAAAAGAACTCCAAGCTTATATTATAGCCTCTGTACAAAATTTATCTGCCCTTTCACGTCCAAGTAATACCTTAATTTCCGGAGGAAAATAAGCGTAACAAAACTCACATAGGTAGAGAAACCTCCACTTGGAGGCCCTTCGCCCCAACATGGAGGCATATGATTAGAGAGAGAGATAATAATAATAATCAAGAGCTGGAAATCATTACTCTATTATAAGATGAAATATAAATTAAAATAAGCTCTAAAGTTTGTGAATTATGCTCCAGGACCCAATGAAGTATGCTCTATCATTGTAGAAGATTTAATGGTCTTACTTTCTCTAATTAGCTGAACTGTTTTATAAATAACACAAAGTAGTAGAAGCTGTATAAATTACATTACATTATTTTTAAAAAAAGAAGATCTGTGCAACAAATTTTAATAAAATGAAAATTACTGAAGTGAATCGTCTCTTTAAAATTATACAATCAGTTTCCAAGACATTAAGCTATGTGCTATGACAATTATTGTACAGTCGGTTCTCAAAACATTCACTTAGCTAATCATGGGGTAAATATTTGAATTAACAGATACGTATGCATAAATTTTAAAATTTGTTAGAATTATTCCGTTAGAAATATGATAAATTAGCAAAATATAAACAAATATTTTAATATAATGAAAATATGATGGTTATAAAAAATAAGCCAATGCAATAACACTAAAAATAAACCACCAATTTTCTGTTATTTCTTTCTTATCTTGTAGGCTACATACGAATTTTAGAAAGCATGTTATTAAAAAGCATGATTTTTCATAAACTTTCGGACCGTAATAATAATAATAATAAAAATAATAATAATAATAATAATAATAATAATCTTACTGCCTAAGTGTAGCAAAGGTAGAATATGTATTACTTTCAGTATATTTCGATGACAGAATCGAGAAAGAGAAAAAAAAAGACGAGGATTTTGTTCCCTATATTCTGTTATGCACTTCATATACACACATATATCGCATACAATGTTTTCTAAGATAGAGAAAATAAGTGAAAATACATAAACAAATTCTGTAATAAATTAGCTGATCTCTAACAAGCTTAGTTAAGATAGACTATAGAACCTTATAAAAATAAATGTGGAGGTGAGTGATAAAACGATTACTTGAGCGTATGCGCAAGTAACAGGGAGGGGAGAGAGGCACTTGCCGATACCAACCTAACACAACCCAGCTTCCTGACGAATATTAGGAAATAAAATGGAAGTCAAGACAGGTAAGGACATATATATAAAACTTGGGAGCATGTTCAAAGATTTAATAATTAATTATACCATAAGGTTAGGGCCAGAAAGTCTTTTCGATGCCTGCAGGATTTTGAGGGATGTGGATAAGTCACGGCAACTTGAAAAAATTGAAATGTGGGATCATTTTGAAATATTGAAATATACAACATACAATGTTTATAAAATAAAGCCTTATTGGATAGTTTGAATTTAAAATACGGTTACTCTGTCTTGTAAATAAAAAATGTAAAATGTTAAATTCAAATTTATTTCAACCAATTTGTGATTTTCTTCAGCGATACAACCTTTAAGTAAAAATTACAATACAGCTACGTCGAACCAATATATTTATTATATGGTTATGTAGCTATGCTGGCTGTCTCTGAATTAAAGTTAGACTACAGCTGTCGCATCTTGCCACATCCATCCTGCACGTCGAGTAAGAATGGATGTGACAAGAATAGCATTTACATTTTACGTCAGAATAGTCTTTTCTTAGAGCGAGAAGCCAGAGAATGTACAATGACCTGGTAGAAGCTTTGGGAATAAGGACCTTCTGTACCGAATTTCGTGGAATTTATAGGCTGGGCTATGCGTGCTTTCATGCTTCCTGAAATAAAATAGAGTGGCACGATGCCTTCGTGTATACATGACTCCCTACTCTATCCCCATCTAGAACCCATAGTCTGCATCATACACCATACATTCCATTCCCTGCCCTTTCACTTATATATTTCAACATTTCAAAAGTTCCAACATTCCCCCAAAATAAAAAATAAAATGTTGTCATGGCCTATGCCTCATATTTCGTACATGAAAAATTGCAGACTTAGATATAGTGATGCACCTCTGCTAAGTAGTGCGCTAAGTTATGTTACTGGCACTGAGTATGGGAAACTCGATTTCTACCATGCTGGCATGAACGTTAAATGGATGAAAATACTTTATTGTAGAGAAAAAAATATCATTCCTATCACTCGTATTTAAACTCATGAGCCAAGCTTCATTGAAATATAATAAATAATGTTACACCTTCCACGGGTATTTAAGTGGTTTGATTTAGATATATAAGCTTTCATGAACCACAGATTATTGTCTCTGTTGGACATTACATGAGAATATTATAGGAAAAAATTCCTACAACACTGGGACTTTAACCCAGGACCTTTGGCTATTCGCGTCAATGCTCTACCAACTGAGCTAAGCCGGAGTTCAACTCACAGCGCCGGATGGAACCTCTCTCCTATGACCGATTGCCCCAATGGTCCACCTCACAGACAGACAAGTTATGTCATATGCAGTACTGTGAGGCACACTAATTAGTGATTTTTGTGACCGGGCTCCCACTGTTATTGTACAGTTGACATTCAAGATAGATATATAAGCTTTTATGAACCACAGATTATTGTCTCTGTTGGACATTACATGAGAATATTATAGGAGAAAAATTCCTCCGACACTGGGACTTGAACCCAGGTAGCTCAGTTGGTAGAGCATTGGCGCGAATAGCCAAAGGTCCTGGGTTCAAGTCCCAGTGTCGGAGGAATTTTTCTCCTATAATATTCTCATGGTTTGATTTAGTCTCTTGTTCTCTACACATTACAATCCAATAAATCGTGTTTCATCTTAATGAAAATAAACATCTTAACCAAGGTTCGATATTGCTTTGAAACGTCTGTAGTAAACTAGTTTTCCTGAATTGTATGAGACACTCTGATAATGTAATTAGCCTACTTGGATTGATGGTATAATTGAATCTTGTTAAAAGAGGTACAGGATTCAAGAAACAAATATGGTTATGAGGATACAGTGCAAGTTTGAGTTAATTTAATAATGTTCTTAATGAATAGCTTGTCTGCAAATTAGTATAACGGATCCACACTGTGTGTTAGAAATTACATTTTCTCAACGTTAGCAACTAAGATGAACTAGACTTCAGAGCCTATAACCCACAAACAAGGTCTGCGATGCCTCATTTGTTGAACATGGACGGAGAAACGATATGAAATTTCAGATTCTGAATTTATCAACTATCCTTTTTCTGTTTTGTTCTAGGTGCTGAGCAGCGAATAAGCTCGTAGGAAACCATGTATTTGAGAAACAACACATACATACAGGGCCTTTAGGATTCCACATTACTCTTATATAAAAAATAATTTGTATAAAAGTAATAAACATAATTACAAATGATCTGATAAAGTCACTGAATAACAAACCACAAAATATTAAGCCTGCATGCAGAAGGCAGTTTTTACACTTTTCTCAAAACAGGTATAGTTACTCAAATAAACGATTTAAAAATTTTCTGAGTTGTCCTAAAACATGCGAAGACAGAAGGTTGCTCTATGACGTCAATGTAGTCGGCTCGTGCTTCACGTGGTAAGATTTCTGCGAGGAGTTTGAGAAATGTAGGCGCCTTCGAAGAGGGGGAGAGAGGAGCATTAGTATTGCGGCAGGGGAGCTCTCTTGCCTGGCGTTACATACAGTGACTTGCCGTGCGTTTCCTGCACAAGCGTCATCAAGGGAATAAGTTGACTTCCACTGCCCTAAAATCATACTTTTAGTTTTGCATATTACTTATCATTACAAAGTATCTAGAAGGAATAACTGAAATTAGAAAACTTTGTTTGCATTGTTATTAGAGATGTAATAATGACTGGGCTAGATACGTCATAGATTTACGCCACGAAAAGAAACAGCCCTAACACCGAACAGCCGGGTCTGAGTTTTCTTGTTTTTAATTTATACGCATTAGGAAAAGTGGTTCTTTCATTCTTCTTTGGTTCTCGGGACTAAATTTTTCGTCCTACGCGGTAGTCGACATGCCGTCTCTTCGGTGGAGTGTCTCCGGATGGCCGAGGTCTTTTTCGGTTTCTTTCTCTTCGGTCATCGCGCACTCACCGGATATTCAGAAATCGTCTGGAATTATATTTTGTTTGTTTTATATAATTATTCCCTATTCAAGAAGGTATTCTAGGTATGTCCTAGATCTATTTATGTAATTCTGATATATGTTAAACTTGCACTTTAAAGAGACAATGTTAAAGTAGTGGTCTGTTCTAGGATCGGTAAATCCAAAGGTTACTTTATTGTTAGCTATTCTGGACTGAAGGTATGGGAATAATAATTACATATAAATATAATTATTCCCATTAGTTATTTTAATGAAAAAGAAAAATTAACTTGTTCCTAATAGTAATTGATTTCTGTCAAGAAATTTAAGTTGTGAAAGTTAAGTTATACTAGAATATTACTTTTGTTCTCAAAATCAAGGCAGTTGAAATACGTAAGATGAAGTAATACAGTAATTATTTGATAAATTTTTACATGGTTAATTTTAAACGATCGTCTCTTTACAATTATCTGCTATACTTGAGATTTTCAGGTAAGTCCTGTGAAACGCAAATTCAAGTCTCTTGGGATGCAATGGTGCAGGCCTTACATTTGTTATTGTCTGGATTCTCTCCCAGATTGTGATTACGTTTTCGAGCGGCTCTGAGTCTTTCTGTGGAGTCGTTTCTTCGTATATACCATAGAGGCAGCCGTGACAGTTACCGTCGTAAGGAGAGTTTCTGATTAAATGTGAAATTCACCTAATGACAGCAGCGGAGTGGGTAACCGAAAACTTGGTGCAGTACCTTGCATGTACGTTAATATTTTATTTAAAACTGAAGGCTCTGGTGAAACTTTAGTGAGCATTCTCGCCGAAGTAGCATAGCATGCGAATCGCACTACCTGGATGCAGGCTACACATCAAGTTGCATGGTTCATAGTTTTGCATTCATACTGAAGTAGCGAATGCGATCTGCAGTTTAACGTAAATTATACATTTTCACTTGAACTATTGAGAAACCCATTTAAAATAATGTAATTTACCTAAAGAGGATACAGTTTCAGCAATTTTAATCCAG
This sequence comes from Ectobius pallidus, assembly GCA_964059195.1. Lineage (NCBI taxonomy): Eukaryota > Metazoa > Arthropoda > Insecta > Blattodea > Ectobiidae > Ectobius > Ectobius pallidus. Next base: position 54,605,610 of record CAXKWD010000009.1, read on the forward strand.
GCTTTTTCCCTACTAGTTTCGTTTTCCATATCGTATAGTCTAGGCATGTACAAATTGTATGTTAAATAGCTTTCTTTCCAGAAATTTTCAAGACATCTTTGCTATAATCTACCGCTACACAAGCGAATATCTGTTGAATTTTCTTAAACAATCAGAAAGCAGCTGAAAAGGCAACTGTACACATACGTCATCCCGAGTAGCGTCGCATGAAATAAGTCCAGATCTATCTGAATAAATGAATGTCGGACTCTGCGAGTTTCATTGTTGCTACGCTATTTCGGTGAGAAGACTTGAACTTGTTTATTTGGGATTTAAAATAAGTAGCGCACAACCTGCATCCAAGTATTGCGACTCGCATGCTATGCTACTTCGGTGTGAATGCTGCCTGGAAAATATTTTGCATATTCTGCTTATGAATAAATTAACCAATTTTAGATCTTCTGATGTCATCTTTTCTGACTAGCCTGCCGTACCTAGTTTTCGTATCTTCCTCTCGTTACCTACGTTAATCTAATTTTTTATTTTTTTGCTCCAACTCGATATTTACTATCTATTCTTAGGATATAAATGCACAGAGATATGTAATTCCAATATAATACTTCCTCTCTAGAGGTAGGCACGTTCCTGTCGGCATCATAATACTATAATATGGTAAGCGTTGACAGAATAGCGAGCGGCAGTCGTTATTTCAGCAAATAAGCTGGGTGCAGATAAATGCTATGGCGGCATAACGCTAATACCACGTTTTAATTACTATATTTTCCGCTCGGCCGGTCGCTAGCAGCAGCCGATATGCCTTAGCCGGCTTTCAAAAGCTTTTCATCATCGTATCGCCTGGCACTGCCTGATTGAAATGCTCAGTTGGTCAACTATAACACACCGAGCCACGAACAAAGGCTTTTCCAATGCTCTGCCGACACTAAGCCCTTCTCTCTCACCCCTATTGTTTTTAAAAGATAGGCTGGATGCGCCAGAAATTGCTGACCAGCCCACCCCCGTCCCTGCGAAATTTTAATAACTAGGATACTCCTATACACAATGTTTCAAAACGTCGGTCACAGCAGATGAGAAATGCTACAGGATATATTAAAAACTTGATAAAAGCACAAAATCTTACATCCTTGACTAAATAAATGGTGCAAAATGTTGCATAAGCTTTATCACATTACACGTATTTTTAATTATTAAATAAATTGGCCGGCCACAGGACTTCTTACCTCGGCCACCTTGCTCTGTGTTGTGTGTACATTACGACTGAGGTATAATGCATATATGACAACAATAAGTTAAATATACGAGGGTGGACTTAAAAGTAACGCACAATAATTTTTTTACAAAAAGTTTAATAGGTACAACTAAAAACAAATGCACACATGAAGGGAAATGTTTTGTTTATTTTTCTATACAGACGCCAAGTTTCTCACCACATTTCTTCCATCGTGACACCAGTTTCAAAATACCCTGTTCGCTTAAAGAATAGCCATCTGCGGATTGCTGTTTTCACTTTCCATTTTGATACACGAATTTCTTCAGCGAAGTATATTGCGATTTTTATGGGCTAAAGGGCATAACCGAGTGAAATCCATAGGGACATGCTTGGCGTGTATGGTGACGACTGTATGGACCGTAGCAATGTCTCCAGGTGGTGTGCAGTCTTCGAATGTGGTCGTGGTAACCTTTCATTTGTTTGGCCGGTAAACTCTTTGCGTCAGATGCAGAAGTGAAAACACCAGTCCGCAGATGGCTACACTCCAACCGAACGGACTTCTAAGAACCGGGTATTTTGAAACTGGTATCACGATGAGAAACCTGGCAAAAATAAAAATAGACAAAAGATGTCCCTTCATGTGTGCATTTGTTTGTAATTACATCCATTAAACTTTTTGTAAAAATAAAATAAATAAATAAAATATTGTGCTTTACTTTTCGATCCATCCTCGTAGTTTTCTTGTTACTATGGGACAGTTGGTCAGACCTCAACTACCCTTTCAATTTAATGATGATTTTTGGTTGTTGATACCAAAATTGTCCGACGCCAGGAAAGAAATTATGCTACACTCATATAAATCTTTGATATAATCATAATATGTATTCTAACCATGAATTAGCTTAACTGTATTTTTTTCAAGCTGTTTCATTTTTCACGATCTATATTTCTTAATCTCTAGATGAGCTTTCGGAGAGCATTCTATCAAATTGCGAGGGTGGGAGGACCAACTGTGTTTAACTTTTTAACCCAATGTCGCAAAATGCAACACGTCTTCCTTCTTTCAATGTTCTATTCATGGGGTAGAATAAGGTTACACAATGAAGTGTCTTTATCATTCAAGGCCGTTTCTTATGCTGAAGACTTTGAGGGATTTGAAATAAAAGAGAATACTGGTCCGAGTACTGTATCTAAATTTTATTGACCTTAACAATTAAAACAAATTTAATCCACTTCAGAGGATTTAAACGAAAAAAAATTAAACGGAAATTGTACGTATGTTATACTTGTAATAAATACTCAAAGGGAGTATATTTATGCAGCTATTTTTTTATTTGCCAAAAAGGAATAAATGTAACCTTTCCGGTAATATATTTCGAGTCACATTCTGGAACAACAAAAATATAAAGTTTTAAGTTCCGTGTGACTTATCGTCCTGACTTGCATGCATATCCTATAATTATATATTGTGATTAATATAAAAGTTATCACTTTTAAATACTTATAACTTCTAAGTTAATAATAGCAGACATGTGCAACTGTGCACAATTACAGAGTACTTTTGGGAGATTCCTCAGTATGTAGCCTATGTTATTTTAATTTATGCACTACTTGCACACTGTATACTCGGAAGTCTGCTTTCTTTGCAGCTCTCTGATATGTACCATATGAGTAGCCTGTCTCTTGGTTCAACGGGCACAATGATTTCTTTGGTGAGTTCACATCATCAACACGATCTTGACTCATTGCAAATCTTTTTTTCCCAGTCTCGCTGAGGAGAGAGCCAGTTGTCTCCAGCTTTCTTACCATGGATACCATGTTGGAACATAGCGCAATAGAAATTTCTTTGAAAAGTACGTTGTATTTCAATAAGTGAATTTGTCTGTCAATAATTTCCAGGAGAAATACAAGCTGCCGAAATGAGAACTGCATTTTCGTTTTTGACTGCAAAAATAGATGCTGGAAACTAATAAATTGTCGTAAGGCAATACTGATGAATGGTAGGGGTACCAACATCAATATCAATATCGATTCTCCCAAAGCCACTGAGATCATAAAACCAAAGTTCAATTTTTTATTGCTTTCCAGACGGAAATTTTTGTCTGTAAAAGTGTTCACTTGTATATGGATCACACTGTATAGGTCCTAGATGATTCTTTATTCATATCATCTCAAGTTTCTCGGTGAAAACCTAAGAACGGATTTTAAACTTAAACCTTTTTTATAGATACATCCTTTTAATTGCGATTAACTGCATTATTCAACCTTGAAATTTTAATTGTTTTGCGGCTTATCAGACTACTTGTCTTTGTAAACATTGGACATGATACGGTGTTATATTTTTCTATTCCCATGACAAAACGGTGTTTGTATGAATACAAAATTTAATAAAGGACCAGGCAGAAACTGTGTTTGTGTGCATGTAACATGTGTTGCTTTTGATGTTGAATTATTTCACAAATTAAGGTACGCGCAGAATTATGCAAGAGCAGCTACCCTAGTGTCTGTTTTCATCGTGTTTGTAACTCAGTAAAAATACAGAAATAAAAAATAACAGTTGATTCTGTTGGATAAATGTTCATTGATTCGTTCAGTTACCCATGTTCCCCTCCAGTAGAGTTTTCACATTGTGACATTTTCTAATCACAACACCTTGTAGTTACAGGATAATTATTCATCTTTCTTTATTGCGCTTTCACGTAAATGTTTTATCCAAATTTGTTAGTTAAACCACAATACTTACTTCGTCGCCTGAAACAACATGAAATTTTTTTTTTATTGTAGAAATTTCAATTTCAATTAAAGTTGCATACACTTTTTCAATTCTCATTGTACACCAACTTATTGACGAAAAAATTAAATTTACAATACCGGTATGCTTTTGTAACTTATAGTTTCAACAATAGCAATACCAATGTATTTTTGTTGTGTACTTCAGTAAGGCTCACAAATATTTTTTAAAAACTGCCTAGTTTACTTTGTACTGTTCTTATAGCCTTTAAATATTCACTTAACTTTTTAGGGTTTCAAGTCAATAGTGCTGTATGGTATATAACTGTTTAAAATAATGGATTTTTGTGAAAAAGTATAATAATAACTACCACGAAACAATCACGTAGTAACTGGTATACCATCATCGATAAGAAAATATATAGCAAAAAATCTAAAATCGAATTTAAAATGCATTTTCAATGTAAATCAAAAAATAATGTTCAGTTTCTTAAATTACTGACAGTAATATTTAGTCGTTATTTATTATGTTACTGTAAATATTTTAAAGCTGTTACCGTATTTCGTGATCAGGATTGTTATTAACAATTATTATTATTATTTTCATTCTTGTAAACCACGTTTTAAAAGTGTACAGAAGTTAGAAGTTAATATCTTCAGAAAGCCCCCTAGGAATTGCTAGGGCAAATTCACTTTTAAAAAGAATTTAATTCACTCTTGCATGCAATATTTCAACGTTCACTACACACTAATTCATTTTAATTTAAAAAAAAAGTAAATTTACTATAAATGTAAATGTAGTTTGTTTTCTGCTTCAGCTATCAATTATATGAAGGCCTATCTAAATAATCTTAGCCAAATTACGTTATAGAAGTAGGGTACAATTTTATAATTATTTCAAATAATTCTACTTGCACCCTCGTCAAGGTCATCTCTAAAGGTCAAGTCACTTTTAGAAGAAGAATTTGCGGTTTCATCAAATATTATTTATTTTCCAAACTGCCTCCCACGTATGGCCACTATGGACTAAGTATACACAGAATGAATGCTAGGAAATGTTAAAGAACTACAATTATTAAAATACACGAAGAAAATAAAAGTGGAATAACAATACAGTATTAATTAATCTGTAGATGGCTATGAGGTAAGCGGCAAGATTTTTTTAGCATGGTGGTGACTATATATCATCCCTTAAGGTGAAATGAAGGCCATACATTTTTTCCAAAATTTTCGAAAAAATGTTGGTGATAGAAACAATAATGGTAGCATGCCTTCAGGTCTCATTAATACTCTTCTTGTAGAGCTAATTAGCATGGTGGTGACTGTATATCATCCCTTAAGGTGGAATGAAGGCCATACATTTTTTTTCCAAAATTTTCGAAAAATTTTTGATGATAGGAACAATAATGGTAGCATGCCTTCCGGTCTCATTAATACTATTCTTGTAGAGCTACTTAGCATGGTGGTGACTGTATATCATCCCTTAAGGTGGAATGAAGGCCATACATTTTTTTTCAAAAATCTTCGAAAAATTGTTGATGATAGGAACAATAATGGTAGAATGCCTTCAGGTCTCATTAATACCCTTCTTGTAGAGCTACTTAGCATGGTGGTGACTGTATATCATCCCTTAAGGTGGAATGAAGGCCATACATTTTTTTCCAAAATTTTCGAAAATATTTTGATGATAGGAACAATAATGGTAGCATGCCTTCAGGTCTCATTAATACTCTTCTTGTAGAGCTACTTAGCATGGTGGTGACTGTATATCATCCCTTAAGGTGGAATGAAGGCCATACATTTTTTTCCAAAATTTTCGAAAAATTATTGATGATAGGAACAATAATGATAGAATGCCTTCAGGTCTCGTTAATACTCTTCTTGTAGAGCTATTTGTAGCAATACTTATCTTTGTGAATGTTGAATGCGATTGTCACTTTTCCTTGTCTTGTTGCAAAACAATTTTTGCGCACTTAAGTAACGTAAAACTACCTCGAACTGTGTGTTTTTTTAATGTAACGAATTGTGTTTGATATTTAACAATTTCACAAATTGAGGTACGCATGGAATTATGCAAGAGCAGCAAACAGCCAGTGTCTAGTTTCATCATGTTGTGTAATTCAGTAAAGCTACAGAATTCAAAAGAATCAATTGTTACATTACATATAAAGAGGAAGGGAGCTTCGAGTCGTTGTGTGGAGCAATCCTAACGGAAAACGACACGTCTAACTTGCAGATTTACATTGTCCGCTCCACATATTGAAACTCCCACTAATAGAGCTCATTCCGAACAACATCCACGTTGCCTTTCGTTCCAATGCCCACGATAGGAAACACCACTGAAGTTAAAGTCCATGGTTGGTTTGTCCTCAATTTCGCTATCCCTCTCTTTAAAAAAAAAAAAAAAGCATCCGGTTTGTCCCATGTAAAACAGAATGTAATCCTGTTACATTATTCAAGTGCCTCAGTGCTTAATTTGGTGGTTCTACCTTCATAGAAATAGTGTTCTGTCCTCACAATGGGCATTCACAATGAGAATTAATTGTATCTGATATTTTAAAAAGCATCTGAGAGCGTAAAATTCATGACGGACACACACTTGATGAAAGAGATATTATTCTTTTATCAGAATCTAGTATTTTGCATGGTTGTTACCCATTTTTACATAAGGAAGGTGTGTCACTAAGTGCCAAGGATCACAAAGGAAGATTGAAATATTTCTTGCAAGCAATTTGAAAGGTATTCCCGTAATAAACATTTCTACGTTATGCAGGCGTTTACTGGTGCCTGTCTTAAAAATATCAATGTTAGGTATTTTTAGACAGTCGAAGGTAAAATAATCGGTTTTAACGGAGATTATATTAATTAAAAGCAGAAAATTATGCCACTGAGTGGTATAAAATTATAACACCCATGAATATCAACTTTAGTAACTGCCACATGGAAAATACTCTTTTAGTTCAAAATATTTACAAATGATTATTATATAAACTCAGTTCAAAAATTTTTAAATACTAAAATTCATTATCCCTTTTTAATTGTTAGACTTCTCACGGTGGTCGCAAACATTAAGGGGAATAGTTGGTTGGTATATGGTTATTTAACGACGTAGATGTACTGTAACTTAGGCTGATGACCGTCGCCGGTGTGCCGGAATGTTGTCCCGCAGGAGTTCTTTTACATGCCATTAAATCTACTGAATAGGCCTGTCACATTTATGCACTCATAAATTCTATCGATCTGGCCCGGGATCGAACCCGCACAGAAAGCCACCGTTGTACTAACTGGGCCACCCAAGCCGACTCAAGGAAGTAGTCCTATTTGTAGACAATTGCAGTAATTGTACCATCAACATAACCAAAATACACAAATAAAACACATGTATCAATTTGACTTGGGTATTTCAAGTCGATGTTCATTAAAAATATATCAGTTCAAACTAACATACGTCATAAAGACATCAGCAATATATCATGGCCTACTGATATGCACATATAACTTGACTCCATGAACAAACGACATCAATAAAGCTGAATTAAATACTAATAAGCTTATATCATATTTTTATTATTATTATTTCACAAATATTAACAGCTGTCTAGAAAATAGTGTATAATATAAATGGTAAAATCATTTTACCACTTGTATAATAATTGCATTATGCAACAAGCTTCAAAAGGCATTTATTAAGACACAAGTATGTTTATGAAACGAGCAACGCGAATTTGCATACGACTGTTAGTCTGAAAGTTTAAATTTTGATAATTTAGATTCACCTACACAGACTGCAACGAACCCGCCATGACCTTCCCATCAAGATGGTTGACGTAGTTCATGTCTATACCTTTTCAACTTCAAGTTGAGACTAAACAATTTCAAATTGAGAATAATGATTTTTAAGCAAATAATAAACTAAATTGAAGTTAGGAGCACTTTATTGGATCTGAACTTACATAATGAAGTTTACTTCTATCATACTGTTTACATTTTAAAATATTGCAATAAGAAGAAAAGTTAACAAACAAGTTTATTATCTCTTACATAGGTATATCGTTCAAGTTTAAGGCATTAGGAATGAATCTAAGTATGTGAGCTAGATATCTTGCGCAACTGATAACATTTATGGTACCTAAGGCTTCTGCCATAATGTTTTCTAGCCGACGAAGACGATACTCAGTTTGAGATAAATTTCCCCTGTCTTCATCAACTAAAATCTGTGGCAATTGCACAGACAAACTTCGTTTAACAGCAGCTTTAAAACTGGACCACGCAAGCTCAATTGGGTTCAACATTGCACTGTAAGGACTCAACCTCAACAAGCTATGGTTTCTAAATTCTTCATCTGCGAAAACTGCTTCAACATTGCGATGACAAGGGGCATTGTCCATTACCAGCACTACACTTGAGTGATACATGTTTTGAGCTGCTCGCAGGCATTGACGTACGAATTCATTACATTCTGCCATTTTGAAAGAGCCTCTTCTGAATTCAGAGTAAATTAGTCCCAAATTACCAATGCAGCCTATAACGTGGACGTTATTCCCACGGGTGCCTGCTGATATGTACCTGCAACGTGTTCCTTTTTTAGAACGTCCTTGCCGTCGTGAAATAAATAAATTGAAATTTGTTTCATCCATATATATTATGGGAATGTTCTGTGATTGATAATCCAAGAGCTGCCGCACATACTCACATCGTTTTGTTTTAGTTTCCTCGCTATTGGTTCTTTCTGGCTCTCTGCGAATATCTTTCAATGTGAACATCAAACCATCCAAATGTTGCCGTCAACATTCGGTAGAGACACTAACATGATGGTCCTCTTCAAATTTTCTTTTAAGTTCTTTCAATGTCATTCTTGGATTTTCCTCTATATACCGCGTCATGACGGCACGATGATCTTCCATAATTTTCTCTCTTCTTTTACCACCATGTTGTCGTTGAACTTGATTTTGATTTTTCACCCATCGATATGCAGTTGCTTTCTTCACCCCGAGTGCATTGGCCAGACCTCTCCAATCGCCATTATTGTTGTACACTGCACAAATTTGCTTTTTGATACTTTCAGATTCCCTTTTCTTCATATAAGGCATGATAACGGAGCGGAATTTGATATGATACAATTAAAGCTTGTTCCTGTTTTAAATCACTGTTATCAAGCAAAACAATTGCCAGTTTCCTTTTGGATCTGTACCGATTGTCTTTTGGATCAGTTAGCATTGTTGTTCTGGTTCTATTGCTTCTTGACAGATGTCACTATGATACTGAATAGTATGAGAACAAAAATGTAATAGCTTGAATGTGATCATTTTCAACTTGAAATTGTTTAGTCTCAATTTGAAATTGTTTAGTCTCAATTTGAAATTGTTTAGTCTCAATTTGAAATTGTTTATTCTCAATTTGAAATTGTTTAGTCTCAATTTGAAATTGTTTATTCTCAATTTGAAATTTTTTAGTCTCAATTTGAAATTGTTTAGTCTCAACTGGAAGTTGAAAAGGTATAGTACAAGAGATAGCAGCTTACGGCGTCAATGAAATCGAAGCTTCCTTTTGCTGTTTTACTCAAAACAACGGATCTCTACTGCAGGAAAGAATTCATTTTTGCATTATATTAAAATTAACACGAACGGAATTGATTTTATTTTAAATACAGGCTGTTCATTAGGCCTATGCATATTTCAGCTGCTACTCTCAAGGTCTCAAGATGGTTCTGTGTTCGACAATAATCGATACCACATCAGCGTCGAAATGAGAAACAGTGTCGAAATGAGAGTCATTATGATACCGTTAAGTCACACGTAATAAGCGTATTATAGTATGGTCGATCAAAAATAGCTAATATGATATAAGTAATATAAGTTTTTGATGGTAAAAAATAATAAAATTATTTCTGATTAAAATAATAACATTCAACGAAAACAAGACTTCTAATATTACTGGTGAACAAAAATCGTCGCGTTTACGAATCCTACATCGCACAATACAAATTAAATTACAGAAGTATTGAACACATGACCACGAAGGTTAAATGTGTCATCATCAAGAATAAAGATATAACGAAGTGCCAGATGGAATTAATAGGCCATATTTCAGCAACTATCTAGTTTTAGACCATGGTTTCTTGAGAAATATTGATAAATATATGTGAAGGAATACGTGAGTAGTGTTAGTTGCTAAAGCCCAATGTATTGCAACTTCCAAAGCCGTGTATGAACACTGAAAACAATATTGTTGTCATGAGAACTGAATTACATTTGATGAATTCAGTGTAATATTTTAAAAAATTAGGCCCTAATTGAGCGTTATCTAATAAAGCGTACTCAAGTTATCGCGCATACACGCACACAAATATGCAAGTGTCTGATAGTTCATATTTTATGGAGTGAAAAAAAGAAGAAAATTTAGCGTTTAAAAGGAAGGTTATTACAACAGAAATCAAAACCATACCTTAAAGTTACTACAGCACATTAAATATTCAAGTATTGATATTCGAATAATGTAAACTAGACATTTTGTGAGATTCATGAAAAATTACGTATTTGATTTGTAATATTTTGTATTTTTGAGTCAAATTTAGCTATATATTTTTGAGGTAATATTGTTTTATAAGGTCATAAACACCTGAACCCTAATAATAATCCTCATCATCATCATCATTATCATTATTTCCCTACTCGTATAAAATTAAAAATCCACCATCAAAAGGCTAAGCAAGCTAATACCACAAGAAAACCCTTCTAGATCATAATTCAAAGAAGCCAATTTCTGCAAGGAGGGAACTCTTTCCTATCCGATATGCTAAAGCTATTGATCTATCTTATTTGAAATCCTTGAGATGAACAACCTTACATAGACTTAAAAAAGTTGACTCAACGCTTGGCTAGGATCATACGAGCTATACATTTCTAATACCGCATAAGGGAAGCACCACCATACATCACAGCGGATTTCCAATATCTTGCCGATGTGCAAGTAAGATTGCAAATGATAGCGAATACCCTGACAGGCAGATTGGGGTTGAGGCTGGAAAAAGAGCAGCCTCCAATATTGGAATATACGTACAGGCTTTTCACATTTCCCCCAAATATTGACACACTAAGTGGCCGGGAATACAAACGTCCACTAATTGGAAAATTTAATTAAACCAGAGCTCTGTTCGCCATACACAGAGGAGGTGGTGTGTTTTAGTTATAGGGGTCGGCTCTGTTTTTGTAACCAGCCCAGTATGCCTAATTAGCCGAATATATGCCCACCTTTACCTTAATCTCTTTGTCGGCTCTGCCTCTGATTTTTTGGTTCGCTTTTTTCTTTCTTTCTCTATGTATTGTGATTCATTATCAATACTGACACAAACAACAAACACGTTCGGGTTATCATTAAAATTAGCATGTTATCTTCTGTTCAAATTACCCTTCAGTGCTTTCAATTATGCAGCCTCATACGCTGTCCAATAAAATCTGACATTATTATATTACAGATGTAAATCAAAAGGCATTAGCTTCATTAGCTGATATGCACTTCTCATATGAGCGATGTAAGCAAATGTACATTATTTAAGTTCAATTTATTAATGAAAGAGGTCCAATTTCCCCGTGAGTACAAAATTAGTTTTCATGGAATACATCTAAATTACGAACTTCCAAGTATAATTTCAAAAATGTAAAATTTTTTGTGCACTTTAGTTAAAGTTTAAACCATGTTGTTGACTTCCAACATGTGAGATAAATAGTAAATTTCATGCATGTATATTAATTATTATTTGCAATGTTTTTTAATTTTATATATTATTCTACGGCAATAGGCCTAATTAAAAAAAACACGTAGAAGATAATATTTGTAGCGTACGTTCATTTTTAGGATTAATCACTGCTGTTGTGATTAAAAATATCATTTCTATAAAGTGGCATAAGGCCTATAGTACTTGTCCAGTCATATTGATGCTAAACTTGAATATATAATTTTCATGCTTGAGTTCTTATTGTACTATTTTAAAATTAATAGCTTGGCATTTAAAAAGTATATCACTCTATATGACCCTGCCAGGGAACCGCGACCATATGTCGGAAAATTATTATTTTTTATTTGAAAGTGTTCAACTTTAGCATAAAATTCTGAGCATTCTAAAGAAAAACTATATCTCTATCTAAAAAAATGTTGTTTTTGAAACTTAATTGTTCAAAAATATGATTTATGGCTATAGATCTTTTTCATGTTTTAAACATCAGTTTCACAAAACTGTAATACCATTCCCAAAGTTTGTCAACCACTAACATAATGTCCAACTACATTTATTACTACAGCATAGAAAGTGTTTGTGTTGTTCGAATTCCATGTTTTTTTTTCACTAAAGGTAATACGAAAACATGCTAAAATTACATTGAGACTTATGGATGGGTCTCTCAAGTTTTCAAACTGAAAATACTATCGTTGGCAATGCTTTCCTTATGTTTGTTGTGATCAGAGAATGTAGTACAAGAAGGAAACCAAAGATGGCGTTTAAATAAAACAAATCGATATTTTACACCATCCCTGGTGTTTTTTACTGCTAAGCGGGAACGTGTTTACCGAATTTTGTTCAAGATTCCGTGGCACGATAATGGTTTTACTTCGATTTTGATATAAGTAGATACATATACAATCATTATCAGAAAAATGTTTCTCGTGGAAGATTATGTTTCGATTTTGATAAAAGTAGATTCATATGCTACTATTAATCTTCCATGAGAAACATTTTTAGGTTTAAAAAAATTTAAGCAGAAAATTAATCGTTAAAGTTAACGCCTGGAAGCAAAAAACACGATGCACTGTGTTTTTACTGGTTGGTTATTTAACGATTGGGTGTACGGCTACTTAGACCAGTGACCGCCAGTTTGAATGAATTATGACCCGCAGAAGTTTTCTTACATGGCTACAAATCAAAAGGCATAAGATTTAATGGAGAAAGTATCATTATTAAAGATCTTATGACCTAGCGTGGGTTTGAAATCAGGCTGCATAGAATAGTAAATGAGAGCTCGCACTCGACATAAACATAATAAAGCGGGAAAGATGGAATGACATGAAACACATAGGTAGATTTTCTAGACCGTGCAATGTTTAACTTTCATTAACGAGTGTTTCTCGGCACGGATGCAGATGTCAGCTGTAATTAGAAAACAAAACTTAGAACGTGTAAACAATGAATAAACAAACATGCAAACAAACACACGAGCAGGAAATAAGCAGGACTGTAGTGAGCACTGGAGCACTGTGTATACATAAGCATAGGTTATGTTTGTCAGGTGGAATGTTGAAGTCAGTGTGGTTTTTAGCAGAAAATTCAAACATGTTTATAATACGGCAAGTATGGGAAAATCATATTGTTTTGTGCGTTGACATAAATGTTCAATATTGAACTTTGAAACTTGAAAACTAATAGGACTAAGTGCTCTATGATCATGATTCAGATAAACACATGGGATTCCTAGGTTTTCTCTGTGTCAAGGACTCACAAGAGGCTGTGTCAACTAACCCACTACATGAACTGAATACAAGTGAGAAAAATTAACATTTCATTATTTTACTATTAATTTTTACCCTTAACCATGGATGTCATTATTCTGTCACATTAACATGGATGTGAGGTCTGATTGACCGCCCAGACCAGAGGCTTTTTTAACTACCTAAAAACTTACAAAAAGTGAATTTTAATTATTATTCAAGGAAATTGATTTCTAATTGTTTAATTAACGAAGCATTATTCTTACATCATCACAACTGAGTCACTGTACCACAAATGCAATGAAATGTCAAGTTGGGAAGAAACGTTAATAATTTTCAAAAGAATACCTAATATACACAAAAGATTGTATAATGTCGTAACTCAGATTACTCTCCCTGATGAAAAGCTTTATCATGCAAGACTTGAGTTTCTATAACAATGGGTGGCTTATATCTACCCTTCAGAGAATTTTTGCGAAAAAATCAAATGAGATTATTAATAAACTTCATTATGAAGCTTAAAAATATAAGAATTTCAACTAGTATAGCATAAATCAATTTTATGGTAAGGTTCCAAATTCGTTAGAGCCGTTTTCGAGAAAATCGCGAAAAACAAGGTTCATTTCATGTATAGTGGCATTAAAAGTAAGAAAAGTCGTCCAATCTTCGTGTCACATCCTCAGAAGGTATCTAACCTAAATATAAATTGTGTTTTATACGACTTTTCGTTCTCGAGCTAGGCTGTTCGCAGGTACACACATAACTTAGACATATTTCTGAAACTATTACATTTGGATTCAGGGTACCTCAAAACGTATATTTATGTTAAAAACTCAACTACGAATTTCGGAGTCGAGCACAATACTTCCTCTACCAATAGTACTTATAATACGAGCATAGGAAGTAATAAAATATGTATGATTGTCCTGGTATCTAGGTTACCAAACGAGGACGTCATTTGCTGCGATTTTATTTGCTGAGTTTTTTTTTTCTCGGAATACAATATTACATTTAATTACAAATGCTCTACTAAAGACTTCGAAAATATTGTCTCATCGATTTGCATAAGACATTTCGGCTTGATTAGCAAGGAGACGAATAAAGAGACAATCAGGCAAATACGCAAGGAAATCTTAATAGTGAAAACTAAATTTTACTAAAAGATAAGAATAAGATTTAATTTCTATAGATTGTTCGATTTTAAGATGAATTAGGCTATTGGAGGTTCACTCCAAACATCCTGTAGGATGTGAATTTTCATAACAACCACACATTGCCCTTTAATTTTGAATTGCCAGGTCGTTGTATATTTTCACACGTAGTTAATTGTTAGCCTTAGGGGTAATGATTACAGGTCTTTGTTCATGTACATGTAACAGGGGCCTCTTCTGAAGCTACTCTCTCTCCCATAGTGTCCATTACTGTACAATAATATTGACATAGCACCTGGGTAAAGCGCTCGTGTCCTGGTCAAACAAAGCCATCACACACAAAATGTAAACTTCCTCCCGGCCATGGGTGTTAATGATTTACCTCATTGGGGGAACCACAAAGATAAGTTTAAACCTCTAAAACACATGACCTCCCCTCGAAGCGATGAACAAACTTTAATCAAGTCACTTTACAATGTAGATAGTGAATACATCCTAAACAATGCCTAGCGAGTAGGTCTACAGAAGATATTGAATGTTTTACTACAATATTATCGATACTATACATAAACTTATCTTCTTTAGTGAGTGCTTTCCGAATTCTACTAAGGTTATGGAAGAACAGATGGATGGAATATCTCGATTCAAATAAAGTTTCTCATAGAATGGCACATATATTTTGTGTTACATTGAAGTGTACTCTTATTGGTCGATCTCAGAGAAAGCCCTGATTTATAAATGGGCCGATTGGGCATTTGCCCAGGGCGGAAAACCCAGAAAGAGCGGAAATTTTTTTTAGAGAGATATTTTGTAAAATAAACTTTATGCCAATTGAATTTAAAAGAATTAAACTTGAAACAATAAGGAACATTGAAATTTAGTTTTAAATTATCATTGTAAAGTAGAAATAATGTAATAGAATATGTTTTTTAATCTACAAATATTGGTTTTAATATAGGCCTACATGTAGCATAATATATTATTTTATGAAACATATTTAAATATAACTTAGCGTATGTTTTAAAAGGACTAAACATATTAAAATATTTTGTAAAATTTCATAGATTGATTATTTTACAGTTTATAAATATTTTTATAGTTTTTAGGCAATTCTTTGTAAATGAAATTGTAATAGCAATCATCCATTTTTTGCCAAAATGTAAAATACTTTTATTTATAAATAACTATAGACTAGGTTGAAATTGGATTACTCGCAATAATAAAATGCTATCAAAATACAAAAAACTCAAACTTAACACTAAAACGATAACTTTGGGGTGAATTAGTGGGGGTAAAAGTAAAAAAATAAAAGGCGTTTAAACAAAGCTTTGCCCAGGGTGAAAAGTACCTTAAATCGGGACCTGCCTCAGAAGGGGGAGAGACTGTATTATATGCTCTGATTTTATAACTAGTGTACATATCTTAAATGTCGGCCAAGGTGGTCTAGAGGTAGCGTGTCCGCCTCTAGATCCGAAGGTCGTGGGATCAAACCCGAATTTTTCATGTCGTAAAAATCCTGGGTACGGAGTCCTCTGGGAGGGACTTTAAGCTGGGGAGCCCGTGGCATAGATTTATGCCTAAATTAGAGCCTCTAGACAAAATTTCTCGGCCCTCTCACGTCCAAGTAATACCTTAGTTTCCAGTGGAGGATTGAGAGGCGATGGGCTTACCACCTGTCACTCTGCCCTCTCTCGGGAAATAAGCGTAACCAAATTCGCATTTGGAGGCACTAAGCCCCAACACTAGGGGATGTAGGAAACCAGAGTACATATCTTAAATGAATCGAATAGAAGGCAACCAGAATCACAAAAGATGTGAGAACAGATGGTGACAATTTCATGGTGATGCAAGACTAAGACGACTTTGCACGAATAATCAGACTGTATACACAACAAATCTGAATCAGAGAATCATAAATTTTTATTACTTAAGAGGTTCTATAGACGACCCTTCAATACCCTTTAGTTAGAAAAATGTACAATTATACATCTTGAATTACATATTATTAATATCAGTATACAGTATGAATTAGCATTCATTTCATGTTGTATTATTATGGGCAGTATTTTACACTAAAGTAACCATATATAGGCCTAATAGTAACCTCCCATCTCTATATGTGAGAACAGATGGTGACAATTTCAAAAAACTTTGCTCCTGGTTCAGCAAGGGACAAAAGCTTGCTGCATGACAAAAGTGCTCAACACGTGGTTTTGCATGCTATTAGTACGTTGTTATAACAAGCAGGGCACATAATTGGTTTCAAGAAAAACACATTTTGAAATGTAAAATAAGTTTTGCGTCTAATAGTCCATGCCCTTTCAATTTGTTGACAATGCATCAACGAATATACGTTCACTATCGACAACTATAGTGTGTTCTGTACATAGATTCAAGCAAAGTAAAATTATCCACTATCTTCCGCACAGTAGCAAATTGGTTATTCGAATTTCTCGGAGATCTAGAAAACTTTCTCTGTACCATACTGGTATCCTGTACCATGCCATTGTGTTCAAACGTAAATTCGGTATTTCTTTTTCGGTCTGTAACTTTTAATAGCCTAAGCCGAACATTAATAAACAATCTAAAGGAAAGGGCCGGTAACGGAGTTTTGTTTAAAAGAATATGACTCTATGGGAGTTGAGTCTCCTAACCTGTTGATTCTGGAAATTGTGTTTTCTGCCGCCTGCAGCGCGTCGCTACTGAGTTGTATGATTTCCCCTGGCGTCCATTGCTACGTCAACTTGTGAGATGTGTGGTCTCGCAACTTTGATACTTTTGCATAACTTTCTAGTCCCTCATGACGTCAGGCATGGATTGACGGCTTAAACTCGCACTAATCTCCCAATATGACACCTTAATATCCTACCATAACCTCTACAAATATCAACTTTCATAATCAAAGCGTCACATTTCTCATACGTAGGTACTAAAAACCTGCTCTGAATAGAGAATGACATTTTCCATTACATATAAGTAGGGCCAAGAAGTCTATGAAAAATCATAATTTTTATAAAGCACTCTATTACATGTAAAAATGTGTACAAGTCATGAAAGAAACAACACAAAATTGATGGTTCCATGTTGCATAATTTTGCATATTTTGTTAGTTTTGCGATAATGCACGTAAGCACGTATTAACTTAAGAGAGGAAGCCAAAGAAGCAGGCGAAGTACGGCCACCAGAACTTACGTTTGGACAACAAAGGAAGGTAATACTGATTTCAAAACAATCACATGCCACGTGATAGAAAGCAGGAAAGAACAAGAACAAGATGATGCCTAAGACACACCGAATTTGAGATGAATCCGCCTTAGGGGAATGCTCAGGTCCCACAGGGCCCTACCGAGCAAGACAGATTGCCCAAGACTTGCCTCGGAAGCTGCGTGATAGCTTCGCAGCAACCGATCTGTAAAAGGTTTTCGCGGGGTTTCCCTCACTCTACCAGAATACCAGATCGAAGACACGCCTCCCCCCACGACAAAAGACAAAAGACAGATAAATAAGAATAAAACTTAACTGAATAAAATACCAAAATATATTTACTAAATATTTTTCCTGTGTTCTGTGATCAAGAGAAAGTGACGCGACGATCTTGGAGGAAACTATTTGCAATTGACTGTTGCACCGGAGAAATAGCCTATGGCTCAGGTAATCCGGGGCTGGAAGGCGGGGCCAAAGAAAGTAATTATGGGGTTATCACGAAAACAGAGTAGGCCTATATGATATAGTAGTGTATAGCAGCAGGAAATAGACAATATTTAGAAAAATCGCAAATGAGACTTACCAAGTGAGAGGCACCCTATGAGAATGCTCTGGTTCCTGAAGAGAATCGAGCATCAAATGGGCAATTGCACAAGTTCCCGAGCCGCTACGGGTGAACCCTCTTAGTACCCGATCCAACTGAAGTCTTCTCGGGGTTTCCCTCACTCTACACAGGTGAATACCGGATCGGAGACACGACCCCAGCGAGACAGATGACTGAACTTAGAGAAATTTATAGCTAAATTTATACGCTGAAAAGTTGTTGGGACCGGCCTATGGCCTATGGTCGAGGGCTCTGGGGGATGGTAGAGACAAACAATGAAAAATCGTAGTGTATAGTACCAAGAGAGTGTAAGATGAATTCCATATAAGAATACCGGAGGCAGATGAGATATAAAAATCATACCATTTACATCCCATAAATCTTTGCTTTTGTCGAACCTTTCTCTTCAGAATCATGCCACCAAGAAATCTAAAGCAATTTAGTAGTTTTCCCCAACCATAAATCTTATAAACCTTTCTGGTGGTCAAAATTCCATTGTCGACGGTTTGATTTAAACATACTGGTATATTATTATTTTATCACTAATTTCGTACAGGCCTCGATTCACATTGGCAGTTACTGTTAAGTAAAGCAGACGTAATGAGTTTGCTCGACTACACATCTCTCGTGATGACGTAGCAATTGACACCTGGGGAAATCACACAACTCGGTAGTGATGAGCGCTGCTGCAGGCTGGAGAGTAACACATTTCCAGAATCAACAGGTTACGAGACTAATCCCACCAAGAAATTCTTTTAAACTAAAATTTCCCTTATAAGCTGGAATTACTTCTCTTTAGAGATATATTGGTGAAATAAGTTCGAAGTCAGTTTCGCAAAATAATGACAAATACGTTAATGTTATTCACAGAGTAAAAATGTTATTGATACAGATCTCCTCCCACTGCAATTCTTCTTCTTTTCCTAATAGCTCCATTTAATTTTAGTAGTAACGTTTTTTCTTCTTTTTTATATTTCTCTACTTCACTTATTAAATGCTTAAAGCCAGTTCAAATTCATTTCTTTATAGCAGACTAGCTTAAAAAGGCCCGGCGTCGCTCAGGTTGTGTATTTTGTAAATTCGAAAATAACTTATAGGTCCTTGTATAGGTATTTAGAATTTAAAATGAGGAAGAACGACTTATCACACTGAAACTGTTCCCTCAGAAAACGATAAATAGGCTATAGCTTTTTATGGCTTATAGCAGATCCCTGCGGCTTCGCCCACGATAATTAATCAAAAGATTAACAATTAAGAGCAAAATAATTAAAATGTTATATTTTATTAACACTTTGCACGCGAAACATTCATAGGTCTAAACTAAACGATTAATGAAAAAGCTATAAATCCGTCTTTGAAGTGAATTCCACGATTAGAAAGCGCAGCATGGGGAAATATAACCTCAGATTCCAGTTCCCTGGACCAGAAAAACCCTGCATGGTGAGTGTCGTCTACGTCGAACAATGTTTATGCATTGAGAACCGATGCTTCGAAAGCGCCAAAAATGCACGTTTCCTTCCCGTTTTTCGCTCATAACTCGCGAACGAAAACTAAAATTAAAAATGTACTATGCCAGAAACCTTCGCGGGAGTGTACTCAACAATTTTTCAAACTTTCATGGCGATCGGATGAGTGGTGTAGTAATGCATAAAGGACAGGCACACATACATTCGTTTATATATAAATAGATTATGACAGTTCCATGAATTCTTATAAGATTGGTGGCCAATCTTACTGAAGAGGAGATACTCCTATTATGGGAAGTTTTTTTAAACCTTTGGCTAAAGCACACAGAACATTTAGCTTTAGCAGAATGGTCTTTTCTTATGCTTTACTCCATAGAGAATGTCAGCAATTGATTGGTTTTATGGTTATTTAACGATGGAGATGAACTGTAACTTAGGCTTGAGCCGGATAATTGTTCCGTAGTAGTTCTCTTACATGCCTGTAAATCTACAGACATGGGCCTGCCACATTTATGACATCGACCTAAGCCGGGATCGAGCAATCTTCGGCACAGAAAGCTAGCGCGGTAATCACTGCGCCACCCATTCCTTCTCTTAGACTCAGCCGATGAGAGAATAAAAAAATATTTAAAAAAATCACTTATAGTTCTACAAATAATAAGTATTCAATGAATCCAGTTAGTTAAGCTTACATTCAATTAACTAAATATCGTTTACCGAAAATGTATATCGCAATGATATAAACAAGATACTGAACGAAGTAATGTGCTATAATACTACAATACATTAATTTAGCCAAAACTATGTGTTGAAGGCCCTGGCGCTGGAGGGTGAAGGTTCCAGAACCTGAACTAAATTTTAGTGAAAATATCACACAAATTATTCCACAATAAATATCCAAAACCCCTTTTAGAATTCCTTAGCCTTAGAAGAAAAAAATAGGCTCATTCTTTCATCGCAAACAGGATTTCTCTCTCCTCTCCCTCTCGCCTAACCCTCTGGGTGTAAGGGGCCAAGTAACTAAATTCACAGTAAATAATTCCCTTTGTTTCTTGTTTGACTTAAATTAAATCATGAAGTGAAAGTAATTGTTCAGAAAATAACAAGAAATTAAAATATTGCGAACATACAATAATCATTATAGTTTAGATAATTATTATTGCTTATTCATAGTTATTTTGCTTTATTTCGAAGTTGGATAATCAGATTTTGATGTATATTTTATTTTATAGTGTGTCCTATTGTTATAATTAGATCAAGATAATTAATTACTATAGTATCATGAAAAGAGTCACGTATGAGAAGGATAATTCGCACAACTATTAAGTGTGGAATGCAGGTGGGGATAGACGTGTCTGTGGCGGATGACATGGAGCCATGGGATGAGCCGGAGATTGAGCTGTCACACTCAGGCACGACCTTGCTCTCCCGACACTTTCTCCCCATACTCCATCCAGCTGAAAAGCACCCCAGCAACTTGCATCTTACAATACCCAAACAAACCCCATTACTTCCATCTACTCTGATTATGAAATAAAGACATACGAATCCTTCATCAGGAACGCTGCTGAAATATATTTACTACCAAGCCGTGAATTGACATGATGAGTTCCCGAATTAAATAACTTTTAAATCTGGGAACTTGATATGAACTAATTTTTGCAAAGTTCCTATAGCTGGGCATAAACCGCTCATGTGGAATCTAGCCCATAGTGAGTATTATTATTATTATTATTATTATTATTATTATTATTATTATTATTATTATTATTATTAATTCATTCCACTGCTTTTACAGATATTAAAACGATGTCATCGGCTTTTAGCAAGATGATACCATTATTATTATTATTATTATTATTATTATTATTATTATTATTATTATTAATTCATTCCACTGCTTTTACAGATATTAAAACGATGTCATCGGCTTTTAGCAAGATGACACCATTATTATTATTATTATTATTATTATTATTATTATTATTATTATTATTATTATTATTATTACTATTTAGTGAACACTTACAGATTGTAGCATGTAACAAATAGTTAAAACCACAAAAATGGATAAAACACACAGTTATTTGTGGCATCGTAAGCGAGAAAGCGAGATCCATTGGCCAGTTAATGGATATAAGAGATAATAGGGCTGCTTGCGGTTACCAACAGTTTTCGTCAAATAATTCAGCTAGTTTATATAAAATAATTGCATGTAGATGCGATAAAATGACAGCGATCAAAATAGAATGGTAAAATTACGATAGACACTAGCGACTGGTTGAAGTTCCATATATTCTTATACTGGATTGGTCATTGATTCGTGAGCTAAGTAGTCACAATAAAACTGTTTAGTTACTGAAGAAAATCAGTTATGTCGAATAGTCATGTTTGAATATTTGTCTTTAAATTAATTTAATTATATCCTGAGACTATTATTAGAATATTTTAAAATTTAGCTGTATTTATATTCCTTAGCAGGAATTCATGTTCTGTATGTGTACCAGTAGGTCATGGAGCCATTTTCTATTTCTGGTTTGTTTTTATTTCAACTGATATTAATTTAAATGAATATAATAATGGTTGAAATAGCGAGGATGAGTCAAGCTAAGTAAATATCCAATTCGGTATTTGCATTTACGACTGGGGAATCCATTAAAAAAAACCCATGTCAAATTGTCGGCCACGGGATTTGAACCTGGGATCTCCCGAGTATTACAGGTTTTGTATTGTGCTTCTGTTAGCAGAAATTCAATTGGATACTTGAAGGATGTGTAATGCATTATTCAATTTAGTTCTGCAAAAGAGAAATATGTATTTGCTTATGGGAAGACCCCACAGCACAGAAGTGAAACAAGAAGTTTGCAGCACAACTTTAGATTACCCATCCGTATGAAACCGATTCCTCCAAGCAGTGTAAGTAAAATATATACAAATTATATTATTCACAGATATGAATATAAGTAAAGGCAATGCGTTTCACGCTCGGAATCACATCAAGCTGTGTTGTTTAATTTTTTTCCCGCTACCGCAGGCTATAAAACTTTTTTAAAAAATCAGCTGAAGTTTACAGTTGGTACGGATAACTGGATTTTGTGTGAATATAATTCAACTTTTAAATATCAGAGCAAACTGCCATCCTCAGGAAAAGTAGACAGACAATATTAAAACTAGAATAGATGTATTAGTGATGCAGGTTACCAACGCACCTGAAACTCCACTTTTTTTTTTTTTTAGTTAAACGATGACCGAAGAGTTGAGAATGACTTTCTATACTATTTGTACAATAAATCGTGAAATATTAGAAGCTTAACTAAAGCCTAAACTGAAAGTACAGATTCAAGTTTAATATCTCAATAAGTTTTCGAGATAATTAATTTTTTTTTTTATTACCAATTTGATAATGTATTTTTTTTGGTGAAAGACCAATTGATTTATATTCTAAAGGTACACAAAATTAAATTAAGATCTTAAATTGTTACATAGATTTATATAAATGTTCTTGTGACGTCTCCCAAAAACAACTATCTTCTTGTGTTCAAGTAATAGGAGAAGTCAAAGGAAATACACTTCCTCCAGGCCAGAAGAATTTAATTAATTTTTACATAGGAATAGGAATCTATCTCCTCCGGAAAATATTAAAATATGAACCTGCATGTTTTATGTAACATTCTTTGATGATTGCTTCACACAGTTCTTGATGGATTTTTAATGCTGTTTATAGTTCTTGTTAATAGTTATTTACGGTGTAAGACCGTTATACAGAACTTAACAGGCAAGCACGAAATTAACAAAACGAGCGCTAGCTAGCTCCACTTAATATTTGTCTTCTTCCCCTCACTCCTTGCTCATGAACTTGAAACTGTTCTGTCTTCTTGGGTGATTGTTTGAATGCCAAACGTTTGACATCAAACCAATACGTGTCGGACTCATTCAGGAGCTGGTCCGGACATTCGTTGTGATTTGCGACTTCTAGCCAAGCAAATGAATTGTTTCCATATTCCAGCCCCTTTCACCGGTCCCCTAGGCATGAGCGTTATTCATAGGCTGATGCATGTGGTTTCACTTGAATTCAAACTAATAAGAGATTGACTCAAACAGATAGGTATGGAACACAGATGATAAGCAAATTCAATGCCAAGTTTAAATAAAGAAAAATAATAGAAGAAACCAGAAGCAACCGTGCATTTGACTGTACGTTTTTGAAGCTTCCTAAGTACTCTGTTTGGAATGATCGACACGATGTGATTTGAAGGGTCTATGTTAACCCACACAAACCTAATTTTACATGTAGCATTTTTAAAGTTTGATCAAATCTGAAAATCTTATTTTTTGTACATATTATGTTACTAACAAGAGTTATTGACAAAATTAGTCTATGCTCAGAAATATTTTAATAAATGGTGACTAAGAAAAAACATAAATAGTGCAACAATCTCAACTTTTACAAAAGGAGGGTGAGCACTATCTTCCCCCGACCCTTCATTTGCCTTATATGACGAATAACCCAAGATAGGTACCCTGCCAGTATAAACTTTTTTGATACAACATAAATATCACTTCTTCTTCTTCTTTTCTTAAAAAATTGTAAATTGTAAATTATAAATTTAATAAATGATCAAAACTGAACCTCCACTTACACCTCACATTCAATGCAATTAGCACCTTCACGATCACATGTCCATAATAAAATTATTCCTTCCTTCTACAGTTCAAGCACGAGAAAAAGGATTATGAGCCAATCTGGTGGTTCGATAGAATAAAATAACTTGTATACCTACAACGCAAATTTTTGCAAATTTCATAGGGATAATAAACCTAATTTTTTTTTTATATTACAAAATTTGCAGTAAACTTCGAAAATCAACAATAACGACCGCAAGTGTTGTAATTCTGACCTCATGCTCCAATTCTTATATCTACCGCTGAAATCAAAAGTTGATTGTAGATGACGCACCGGTCGGGCGATAGGTGTTATCGCTTCTAGGATCTAGTCCCATGGAGTTTATTTTAGTGACTGCGAAACTAACTCAGCCTACAGAAGACGTGCATAACATAAGATAAAAGAAGGTTTATTTTAAAATAATATTCTTATAAATTTATATATTTATCACCAACTAAAGTAGGTTTTTTGAAGTGAAACTTCTTTAGCCGCGGTAGGGGTAAATCCAGAGCTTGTGTCACGCTCAAAAATCGTCACGAAATTAATGAGATGTGACGGAACGGACTGCACAGAAAACAATCAACACGATGATTAGGCTTATCCAAAATCTAAAAAATAAAAAATAAAAAAAATTAAAAATCCAAAGTATAAAAAAATTTAAAAATCCAAAATTAAAAAATCCAAAATCAAATAATTAAAAATCAAAGATCTAAAATTTAAAAAATACAAAATTTCAAAATTAAAAAATTAAAAGATCAAAAATTAGAAACCAAAACTAAAAAAGTCCAAAAACTTAGGCCTAATATTAAAAATTCCAACAATCCAAAATTGAAATATCAATAATCCAAAATTGAAAACATCCAAAAATTGAAACAAGTTTCACTTCTGTCGCGTGGCGTTCAACGCCCACTTTTTAGGTAGATTTTCGAAGAAAAATCTACCTATTGCAATGGATACCACTTTATGATTTTCGAAAAATTCTTTCATATCTTTACGTTTCATGCTCCCCTAAGTACGAAACCACCGCCCGTTCAAAAAAAATTTTTGTGATATTTATATATATATATATTTATATATATCTTTACACGATAGCGGCCGTAATTTTGAAGATATTTGAACCAAATTTTATTATGTTATTTCTAGGCCCAATAGTTCGGACAAGTTCGTTAATGGGCAAAATTGGCCCAAGGGGGTGGTCGGGGGAGGGGGTTGAAATTTTAAAAAATGTATATCTCGGCCCCTATGAAGTATAGAGGGAAACTTTGTTTGAATAAATTAGAGTACTCCCTATGGAGTTCACAGTGACACCAACGATTCGGGGGTTCGAGTGAGGGGGGGTGGAGGTGGGGGTGGGGGATGAAAATTTGAAACTTTTGAAACCACGTCTTGTGGGGTATCGTTGAAAAGCTCTTGATGAGTACTCTGCAAATCAATAAATAGTTTCTTGATAGCTCTCATATTACGCGAGATTTTAATGTTTGAAAATAATAACACTTAAAAGAATTATTATAATATCATAATTTTGTCTTGTTTAGCGGCTTTGCTAATTTTATTCATTGCTGATCTTGCGCACGGCCTCCCAGAATATTATATCCTATTCTTGTTGTCAAAACAAATGATTGTAGGCTCTTCCTCTTGACCGAATTCAGTTCTTATTACTGCAGGTTTACCATGCCAAGGCTAAAGAAGAAGAGTGCTATGCAGCGACAATAAATTAAACCAAAAGCACTTCGAAATCTACCTCCGCCTGTAGGCCTGCCTAAAGGGATTTTTTTTTATTGAGAGGCTTTTGGAAGAATAACAACATTATTTCTAGCAGACTGTTCTAATGTTTATCTGAACCTCAATAATTTTCGGGTGCAGTTTTTAATAATTCAATACATGATAAATACTAATGTATTCAAGTGTCAATTTAAATAATCAGTCATTTTCAGGTCAATACACACTATTGTTATGTTATCACTTATAACTAGCTCGTACATCATTTCATAATAAATCACACTTCAGTTTAATACAATAAAACATAATTATGGCAAACACTCAATGTTCATAGACCTCTACGTTCAATGAAATATTCATGATTTATTTTTAACGAATAGATGCACTGTGAATTGAGTGACAGGTCAATCAGTGCCGTCCTACCTTTTATTTTCTTAATCGAATTTAGACTGTCATTCCAATTTATTGACAACTCTGCGAAGTGTTTCATAATTATTCGTACTCACATTTAATGCAATTGACCACAGTAATGTTACAGTAATTACTAGGTGTTATTACTCTACTGAATAATGAATTAAATATAATTTCGTCCATTAATTATATGTGTTAGCTCTAGCTTTGGTTCCAGGTTATAAATTTTATTAAATTTTTAAAAATAACCCTGAATTAATTATTCTGAAGAATTACAAATTTAAGATAATAGTTAATTATATTAATATAAAAATTATTATTTTTCATGTTTGCTTTAAAACTGTCCTTCCTATAATTCCTGCAGTTATTTTACTGTATTATTGTATTTTTATGTAGTGTATTTATATCTATTTCTGAACTACGACTATGTGCTCATTCGGGTGGCGCGTAGTGAAAAAATAATAATTTGGCAAATTGTAAACGAATAAAACTGGAATTGAATTGATCTCATTATACAAAACTTAATGTCGGTTTAGTGTAGAACTAACTCGTTATTTCTATTATGAATGAATTTCGGATTCACTCAAAAATCCATAGACATCAGACGCGAGTGTATAAATATATTTTCTGAAGACCTAACCACAAAAAAATACGAAGTCTAAATGCTGATTATTCTGAAGTAAAAAAATAAAATACCATAAACTAAAAATAATTTTGAAATAATGATGAACGAGAATACTCTAATCCTTTCGCTAATATACTATTAAGAGAAAATGCCTCCATTGTAATAGTTTAATATGCTATACAGGATTCGAGGAATTTGGTTAAAAATATAGGCTATATAAGGTATAATCTGGATTAACAAAGCTTGTATAACTACAGCTGATGGAGCACAGGTATACCTCCGTGAAGTTCTTTCATGTGGAAATAGATTTTCAGGTTATTCAAAATTCACACAAAATACGATGCAATCCGTTGAGAGGTATGGTTATTGTATCGCTATTTTGGAAATCAATGATCATTTTAGAGAAAAGCAGATTATCCACGCATGGACATGTTTGCATTTCTGTGAAGATAGAAGAACTCCAATTTCACCTACAATGCACTGCATCACTCCAATATCAATACATCCAAACAATACATCCATAGTTTATAGTTACATTTCATTAATGAAAATATTTTTGTAGAAATGCCGCTCGCGACCACAAAGAGGAGGGGCCAGTACAATAGATCCAGATGTATGCATCACTGCCAGTTCATTTCAAGGGAATAACTATTTTTAAACACACAATACACAATTCCACGAAGTTTCCCAAATTTTTCAATACACTAAATAATAATAAGTTAGTATAATATTAAAAAACCCTAAGGTGATTGTAAAACAGGATTCCTGTATTACACTTTTTCAAAATTGGTCGAGCTTAAAAAATGCAATTAAATTTATAAATTTTTCCCATTTGATTGGAAGCTAGTTCTATTAGATTTTTTCTTTGATTAGAAAAGTTCTTACATTCAGTGGAACTCAATAAAAATACCGTTACACGTCTCCATTTGGGTCCACACGCAGTTGTTGTACCAGATATTCACTTTCAAATTTTTTACTTTTTAAAATTATTGAAACTATGTACGCCACTGCTTATATTTTACACAGATATCGAAGTATGCTGGAGCGGAATGCAACTGATCTCTCAATGGGCCAGTTCTGCAGTCCTGAACTAAATATTCACAACATAAATAATGCTGACGAATAAGAACGCTTTGTCATCTACGTTTTTGTGTCTAAGGCGATATATTCTCAATTTCATTTTAATACTTATGGAAACGTTAAATGCAGTCAGGCTATGCAGTATCAGGGTGTTAGCTTTGTTTGGTTTTCGTTATAGGGTTCTGCTCGATACATACCATTGGGAATCCTGACGATACATTCCCGATCTCCCCGAGGTCAAACTTCTTGATTGAGTTTTTTATGGCTTCCTCTTCCGATGCAGCTCTTCCCCCTTTTTTCATCTCGGAACTTATTTCATCAACTTGATCATCTCCTGGTCAACATGTCTGCGTGCCTATATGTGAATAGAGAGGCTGCCAGCAACATCTTGCTGGCAGCAGTATATAAAGAAGAATTCCCAATGGCCCAAATTACATCAACGAAATTAAACCGATCCTTCTGATAAATTTGTTCTAAAATCCCAATAGAATTACAGTTTTTTATCTCAATATTTTCCTAATATATTTGTATGCATTCAAAACAGTTTCATTACAGATGTTGTCTTCAGATGTGTTATCCTTCTGAGATGCATGTAATAATAGCTTTGGGCAATTATTTTATTTCTTTGCTAGAAGAACATAATAACCAATCTATTTTGCATTACTGGAAGTTTTCAGACTATTCTTTCACGGCGTGTGCCATCCTCCGTAACGACATCCATTAGGGTTAACAGTCTTGAGCTTCCCAACAACATCCATTTATTCCGATATTTTTTAACAATTCTGGATATATCTAACAATTTAAAATCTCGTTTTCCAACATTCATTTTATCCTAATTCATAATCCAGAAGAATTTAGAATTAAATACCCTTACATCTATGTTAAATGGCCTCATCATTCCAGTCTCCGGAGTTATATTCTAACAATACGTCTACAGAAGATTGATTGTAAACTTTCCCCTTGGTTACCACCATTTAAGTGCACTTAACAGCATGAGTACTGTTTTCATACTAACGTGAAAGAAACTATGTAGAATTCCTGTGTATTTTTTCTATTTAATGCTGCAAACATAACAATCCTAAATAAGAAGACCATAATGACGATCTGCTTCATTACAGAGTACAGCAATGAGTCTGTGCGTAACTCTAGAGCACAAAATAAAGGTTTTCCGTTGAAACATTTTTTCCTATATTTCATGTTCAGAGCCGTAATTATCTAATTCTGTCATCAAAAGGTCATGGAATTTTACACTTTTCTGTCGGCATTGATGAGTAAAATCTTGTAACTATTTCCTTTCATTTGGAGTAAAGAAAGTAGTTAATGAGCTCGTGTTTTAAACTCAGGATTAAACTTTGACTAGGATAAAGAAATAACTATTTTATGGGTAATCGATGTTCATTAGAATGGCTATAAAACAGAACATGGAATGTGGACTGGTAGCACGCAAACTCTAGACTACATTTCCAACAGTGCACTAACTAGACCAAGTTTCTGAATGTCCTGGGACATGTTTATGGTTCCATGGCACTCAATAAAAATATCACAACATGCTCGTCTAGGTTCGTAGCTAAGAAGTTGGAGTAATCGAGTTATTTCACAACCAAATAAATCACCAATCCCCAAGAGAAGACAAAGCATTGCACTAACAATATTGTGCATGCACGTATACCCTGGGTGGGACGTGCTTTTCCCATTATACCGTGTCTGCTTAATTCTGTACAGCCACGGATTCCCTAAAACTTCAAGTTGATCCTTAGGAACTCTGAGTGTCTACAATAACTAGGCTACATTTAATTACAAGTATGTACTTTGTTCCTCAATTATAAATTAACATGTCTAAGCTAACCTTCTGGTTATTAATAGTTATCACAATTTCGTCAATATTAAAATTCAATATATACATATTATAATTTATCTATAATAATTTATAATAATATATTTACAGAGTACACTACCTGTGATTATACAAGTCGGATGTAGCTTACCGTCAAACCAAAAGACTGAAGATGGCATTTTAAAAGTAGAAATGCATTTCAAACTAAATAGAAGAATGGTCTAACCAACCATAAGACTTCACAATTTTAACGTGTTTTCACAAAGAACTTGAAATTGAAGAAACTTCTCATGTGTGCGTGCCTGGTATGGGTTATATTCAGCCTTTAATAAGTTGTAAATAGGCCTATTTAAAATTATAATTCTGTACACATTTAAAAAATAATTTATCTTCACGCATAGGCTATATCTATAGACATATTAAGATCTTTAACAGCTGTAAATATTACAATTTAGGCCTACTATTAATATAAGTTTAATTTTAATTCTGAGAATATACTAGAGATATTAATAACTAGCAGTCTAGATTAAGTTTCTTAATTTGTAATTGAGGGAACAAGGTGGCCTACATGTAAATATCATGTGTACATCTAAATTGTGTACCTCTTAAAGCTAATGAAAGAAAAGTATTACACGAATCCAAAAGTCTATATTGGAAATGTGACGTGCTAACTATGAAGTTGAAAAACTTAAATCCAAATTTCCAGGTTATAGTTCGTTTAAAGTAGGAGTACCACTTTCACTTATGAATGCCGTTTATTCTGCTGACTTTTGGCCGTCTGGTACTTTCATCAGTAAATTCAGATTTCCGAGGAGTTCTTTAAACTCCCTTCCAACGAAAGAGAAAAAAATAACCTAGAATATTTGCATCCTAAAAGCATTAATTTAGATTTTCATGCTGTAAAACAATTTGACTTTAAAATTCTGTACTGGAATGTTCAGTCTCTCTTAAACAAAATTGATTACATTATGCAACTTCTCAATGATTTAAATATTGATATACTGTGTGTGACCAGCTGTTGGGTAGATTTGAAAGGAAGGTACTAAGAAGAATATTTGGACCTATTAGGGAGAACATGCAATGGAGGATCAGATACAATACCGAACTATACGAACAGTATAAGGACATAGACCTGGTAACGCATATTAAACTGAGAAGGTTGGAATGGGCAGGCCATATCAGCAGAATGGAAGAAGGAAGAGTACCGAAACTGGTAATGGAAGGAAAGATATATGGAAGGAGACCGGCTGGAAGACCCAGGGATACATGGATGGATGCTGTGACTGCAGATGCAAGGCGTTTTTTGGGAACTGGTGCTTGGAGGAGAATGGCAAGAGATAGAGAAGAATGGAGGAAGACAATAGAGGAGGCTAGGGCCCGACCTTGGGGTGTGACGCCATAGTAGTAGTAGTAGTGTGTGACTGAACATTGGTTAACCTTATTCGAGTTGACCACAGTAAAAATTGAAGGATTTTATTTAAGTGATTCCTATTGTAGGTCAAGTAAAGGCAAACATGGCGGTTCAACTATATTCGTCAAACAAGGTATTTTATCTAAGAAGACAGTTGATTTTACCGATCTATCTACTGATAATATATTTGAAGTAAGTGGAATATTTATTGAGAGCCTTAATGGTTTCTGCTTATGTCTTTATAGAACACCTGATAATAGTAATTGTATCTTTGAGGTATTTCTATCTAAATTAAATGAACTTTTTATTATTTTGTATAAATCCTCTTTTAATACTAATATTGTATTAACAGCAGATTTTAACGTTGATTTTTGTGGAACTAGCAGTCACACTAAAGACTTGTTGAATTTATTTGAGAGCTTCGGCTTACGTGCTACTAATGACCAACCAACTCGTCCAGGTCGGGATGGCAACCATGGTACAGCCATTGATAACATTATTACAAATATTCATGTAGAGAAATGTTCCGTCAATCTCCTCCCAACTGTTTTTTCGGACCATGATGCTTTAATATTTCAGACTGCTTTACCCAGCAAAAGATCTGCTGGTGTATTTTCCTCATACAATTCCATAAGGCCTTTTAATGAAATGACTATTGTTTATTTTATATATTTATTGAAACAGGTGAATTGGTTTGGTATATATAGTGTACATGATATTAATGATAAACTTGATAATTTATTCTATATATTGCAACACATTGTAGATAAGACTTTTCCTTTAAAGTTCGTCAAGTCAGGTATTAGTATGAAAGGTAGTAAAAATAAGTGGTACACTAGGGAGTTGAATGTTTTAAGAGATAAATGTCTATTCTATTACAAGTTGTTTACTTATTATGGAGTGACTTCTGCTAAATGTAAATATGCTGCACTAAAAAAAATTTACAAATCAAAGCTTCGGTCAACCAAAATCAATTATTATTCTAATGTTATTGGTAATTCTAAGAATAAATGCAAATCTACTTGGTCTGTCGTCTCTGACCTTTTTAATGATAATTCCAAATCTAACACATCTTCTTCTGTTTTGAATGCTGATGGTTTTAATTCTTTCTTCGTTAATATTTCTGAAAGCATTGTATCTAATATACCTAATGACAGTACCGCTATGGATTTCCTTCCACTATTAGACAAACCTAACAGCACATTTACATTCAAGCATACTTCTGTTGAAGCCATGTATGATGTCATTCTCAAACTCAGTAACAGCTCCTCTCTAGAAGTATATGGTATGAACGCAAAAATTCTTAAAATAGCTTCAGAATTAATTTGTGAACCTCTGGTGCATATTTTTAACCGTTGCATTGATAGATGTATTTTCCCTGACATGTTGAAATTCGTCAAGGTAATTCCCATTTATAAAAAGGGATGCAAACATGATTAGCCTATAACAATTACAGGCCTATTAGCATTGTTCCAATTGTTTCTAAAGTCTTTGAGCTTCTATTGAACAAACAGATTGTACAATACTTTAAAAGTAATACTACTTATACTGTGGTAATACTCTTTTCACTCCAACCCAATACGGATTTAGAGCTGGACGTAGTACTATAGATGCTGTTATTGCTTTTGCTAAACGATGCTTTGAAGGACTAGAAACTGGTAACTTTGTTCACAGTAGAATCTTTGATTTAACAAAGGCTTTCGACACCGTGTGCCACAGTTTTCTTCTCCAAAAGCTTGCTTTCTATGGTTTTGATAATGCTAGTGTTGAGTTATTATCATCCTATTTAAATGGAAGACACCAATCCGTGTGTTTCAATGGTAAAACCTCTGAATTTAAGCAAATTATGAATGGTGTCCCTCAGGGCTCCGTTCTTGGGCCTGTTCTATTTATTATATACATAAACGATCTGTCTGTAAATGTTCAAAATGAATGTCTGGAAACTTATTTATTTGCTGACGACTTGGCACTCAATGTAGTCCATAAGAATTCTGACTTTTTAACTAACACAGTCGATCAAATGTCTACTAAGGTTCTTGAATGGTGTAATGCTAATAAGCTCAAATTAAATGATGCTAAAACAGTTGATTTGAAATTTAATATTAGACCTCAAGAGTATGATCGAGACAAATACTTTAGATTCTTAGGCATTCACATTGAACCTGGCTTGGGCTGGACATCTCATACAAACTATGTTGCTAGCAAAATTAGTAGAAGTTTATTTATCTTAAGGCTACTAAGTCACAGCCTAGGTCCTGCTTCCTTATTAACTGTTTACTATGCTTTTGTTCACAGCCACCTAAGTTACGGAATTCTGTTATGGGGCAATCATTCTACTGCTAAGAAAATATTTATTTTGCAGAAGAAAGCTGTGAGGATTATCAGCGGAGCTCCCTTAGGATCTCATTGTAAACCTTTGTTCTCTAAATTAGGGATCTTGAGTTTGCCATCAATGTATGTCTTGAGCTGCCTACTGTATATGAAAAATAATGTTTGCACTTCCTCTGCTAATCTTTATACTCATAATTATTTAACTCGAAATAGAGATAACGTTTATCCTAATAAAAACAAATTCAGCATCACTCAAAGAAGTTTTGACACAGTCTCTATCAAATTATTCAATAGTTTACCTGATGGCATTAAGAAGTCAACCCTACAAGCCTTCAAGAGGGCACTCAAGACTAAATTGGTGGCCAACCCAATCTATGACCTTGACGAATTTTTCAGTATCAATTGGTAGTAGCCCATAATGTTTAGTTTTCTGACGTTGCTATACATTCTGTGAATGTCTCCAGCATAAGAACGCTGTCTATCTATCTATCTATCTATCCCCTAAATGAAAACTGAAATCCATGGATACATTTAATTAGAATTTGATGTATCACAAAACATTAAACCACTATTATGATCTTTTTTTATTGTTGTTAATAGATTTGAACTTATCTGATAAAATTCGTAACCTCGAATAGGAATTTCCTATCGTTCCGATTAATCGAAAATCTATCAAACTGGTACAGGTTAGAGCTGAAATTTTACATGAACATCGTTTTTACACCTGGAAAGCACGTGGGACTCTGGTTGTTGAATTATCTTCGCTGTTTCACCTAATATCATCACTAAAATTTAACAGGGGTTAACATGAACACAAGCAGTATAAACACATGCACGAATCAGTATTTTACGGCCTATTGCTAAAGACAAAGATCCTAAAAAGTTAACATAGGAAAGCATTTTACACAGCTATTGTATCAAGGAGTTTCACTTAATATTAATTATTAATTATTATTGGTATATGGCCTGTCACCCATCGTAGTTTGTACCCAGCTAACTGCCAAAAGTTTTAGGGGTATACTCGTATAATTCATTTTCGGGACTTTTAACGGAACATTGGCCTACACAGAAGCGGTTAATATGAAACATTTATTAATGAAATTATTTAATTTTCACAATAGATTTAGCAAAATCTTTCGCTGATTTCAAAGTGAGGCAATAAAAATTTATTTATACCTATAGTCCGGATTAAAATAGGCATACTATTACCACAGGCAAGCCGTTTTATGATCCGCAAGTACATATTTGTGCACAAGGACTATAGTAAAACTTAAGACTGAAGCCCGCAGTAATCTGACTCGACAGGAAATGTTCAAGACTTCGTTCCTGCTGTCTAATAAAAATTCCCTTACAGTATCTACTTTCTTTTTTGTGCCACCAGAAATTTTTGTACAGTACATACTTTCGAGTGGACTCTCAAATCAACGACATAATGACCAAATATGTAAATATAAAAGTAAACAAGAAAATAAATATGTAAATATGAAACTGGATAAATATAAAATAAAAAATAGTTAATAAATAGAAAAATACCGTAAATTATTAAAGTCATAATAATAATAATAATATTATTTTTTTATTATCTGTTTGCCGTACATACAGTACAGAGAGAATCATCAAATAAAAAACGTAAAAAAATAACAAAATGCAATACAATACAATTAAAAACTAAAAAATTCATTTAAATCATAAAACGAATTCTTACATAAAACAGAAGGTATAAACTTTAAAGCTAATAAGTAAATTTAAGCAGAGAATAAATTATGTATACCTGCATATTATACCCTCGACTAAAGCACTGCCGATGAGAGCATGGATATTGTTAAATTAATAGTCTCCAGGAATCCTATGTAACTCATGTAAGTATATACAAACAATGTTAGGCTTACTGACGGTTATGATTATAATTTTGATACTCCAAACTGAAACCTGCATTTTCTAGAGGTAACTTGAAATTTAAGTAAAATATTCAAATATAAACTGGACAAGAGGGGGTTAGGGAATTAAGAGTGGAGTTGCAGTCAGTAAATTAATACAGGGAATGAAAAGCAGAAATAAGCTGAATTCTCCTTTAGCAGAAAGCAATGTGTTAGGTGGCTTTCGGGTCAGGCATGAACCCACAGCACATTACATATGGGCCTCAGAGGAGAAATAACGCTGGCCTCAGAGTTAGGTTTATAGTTGAAAGCCAGTGTTTAAGGGCTGGAGGAGGGTGAAACATAGAGTACAGGCCAGACGTCTTGTCATGATATATGTGAGTGTTCCGGTGTTTGTGTTTGTATTAATATCCCTCCGCGACCCAAATGAACAGATCTGTCTTCAGCTCAACGCCAGTTTCTATTTACTCAGAAACCTAT
This sequence comes from Ectobius pallidus, assembly GCA_964059195.1. Lineage (NCBI taxonomy): Eukaryota > Metazoa > Arthropoda > Insecta > Blattodea > Ectobiidae > Ectobius > Ectobius pallidus. The sequence continues at coordinate 54,641,880 of CAXKWD010000009.1, forward strand.
GCTGTTCTAGAACTAGGACCCAATTGCATGATCGTGAGAGCTTAATTAAGATTAATATAACCTTAAATGAATCATACTCTTCTAAATATTCTTAAGGGACATGTGCATAAATCCTGCGCAGCTGTTTCCTTATTCTTCGAAGAGAAACTACTCAAATCCGCGACATCGTTATGGGAAACTTTTGTGAAAGGACCACAAGTAAAAATTTTGCTTGTAAAACATTTTGGGGGCATTCACGATTCTCCTTTAATAGTATGTTAATTTTATAAGAAATACTTATTTTAAGCTTTTAAAATTGGGAACTCCTTTGTAGTCCCCAAAATATCAAGCGGACGTCATCACTTTAAGTTCAACCGCTCCTTGTTCGGCATGAATTGGTGTGTCTCGCCCTATGTGTTGCCTCGGAGGTGGCCCGGGCATTGGGCTGATCAGCCATCAGGGGATGCCCTCCATGTCCTTGTCTGCTCAAAAAGTATGTATGTAATCCAATGGCAATACCTCTCTCGGCAGGTTGCGGTCTTGTAAGGCCCGGGCGGCGTAGACCGCATAAACGTAACCACAAAGGGAGAGTTAAATTAAGAAAAAGAGAAAGAACTTATAACAGATAAAATGTAATGCATCATATGGTGGTAAAAAAAATAGCGAGTTAACAATGTACCAATCACCCCAGCCTGTACAAAAATGGCAATTATATCGCTTGTAACGGTATCGAGTATTGGATGCGATCGTTCCTAAACAAATTTCATAAGCTCAGCTCAATAAGTAAATAAAATAAATAATAACGTGTGGTAGAATATTGTCGCTGCTCCAATATGTTTTGGACGTCAGTTGTAGATGTATATGTACTTACATCAGTTACCAGTACTGGTCTGGACGTAGGTGATGAGAGCACCAGATTACCTGTTGTATTAGAATTTATAAATCCAACTTCCCAGCTCTCAGTTGGTTTATGAGCAGTTGATTCCCCCTCAGGGCGACAAATGTAGAATGCAAAGGAGGGCTAAGTTTATTGAATAAAAATCTAGAAGTTCCACTTGAACCTGGTGATGTTTTATTTGAAATGTTGAAATAAACTACACAACTTTCCATCGTAAAACTAGACACAGTCCTGTCAGTCGTTTTATAATAATTGCAGAATGAAATCGTAGTGGTAAAGCATTGGTTTTACTTGTCCAAAAAGTAATGAATTTTAACGTGTGTGATCTCTTAACAATTCTAGTCACTTCTCAAAGTGTTTGTGGTTTTATCTTACAATTTTGATAATTTGTCCCTAAATGATAGTTTTTCCCATCATGTTACTTTATACTTTCGAACCAGTTCAATTTAGACTCTTTTCTCATTGCAAGTACCCGTATGGAACTTACTGTACTTGGCCATGTAGCTCACCTCCACTGAGGTGTTATCTTTACAAAAACTATTGACTGTCTATTATTAAGTCTGATGACGTTCTCAGCACTACGAACCACCCTCATCGAAGTGCGAAGATAAAATCTTGAAGTTAAAGAACGTTCACATTGATGAACGGTCCCGTACGGGAATTCCGAAAGTATGCAATTGTAGAACTAGTCAATATAGAGCATTTCAGAAGGCTACAGATCAATTCATTGCTGAGAAAAAACATGAAACTTCACTTATTTTCCAGCATAGAAATCTGTATGACCTCCCTTAATTTATTCTGGAGTTTCTCTCTGTAATAATAAAAAATTGTACCATGAATAATTAATAATCAATCCTAATTATTGTCTACCTCATAATTTTCGTAATAAACGTATATCATTTTAGCACTATAGTGTTAACAAAATCGATCCAAACCGGTACAAGTAACCAGCAGAACTTAGCTTTAACTTTTATGAAAAGACATGATATTATTCCTATTGCAACAGTCCACCCATCACTTTACAGTGTATTTCAGCTTTCCTTACATAGTAACAAAACAGTTAATATATATTTAATGGGGAATGAAACATGATAGAATTGTAAATGTTCAATCATGAAACAAATCAAATATTCCATTAATTTCATTTATAGGAAGCTTTCATTAAACGCTACAATAACAAAACGATGTTATATGTTTGTATAGTTACAATTCACGCTTCCATTGCCTCTCTATAATGGAATTTTAAATTACCACTTGTAAAAAACAAGGAGGAAATTGACAGCTGCTCTCGATTAGGAAAATTAAAGCTTGAATTTCTTCAAATATGCATGCCAAAGTGTTAATTGGAATCGCATTTTATGTCAATTAAAATAAAATTTTCCACAGTTTGTCACTAACTCTTAATGCTACGTCATTTCTTTGGGTACAGGGTGTAACAAACAGTGTTCCCGATATTGTTCGAACTGCAAAATAATATGATTCTCTTGAAATACTGTTATCGTATCTTGGATTTACTAAAGCTCATAGCTCATTGGCTACCAAAAAACTTCTGTCTCATTGATCCTTTATGTACAGGCTGGAAAATTTCTTTATTCTTGCACCAATGATAACGTCTGTTGCTGGCTATGTGGTATAAGACCCATTTTCCCCGTGCAAATTATATTCACAGATTCTAGGTAGGCTAAGTGGCAATTAGTGAGATTAGTAGAGCTAGGTTGGTGGCAGTTATGTTAGGAATAGTGATATTAGTCTTGAACGCCATCAAGTTTACAGCCCTTTTTTTCTGGATCACATGACCCAATGACTGCATCCCCTCCCACAGCTGAGTAGACAATTCTCGTGAATACGCGTCACTTCATGGGTTAATTGTGTGTAAACCTCTTAGCGATTTTACTTATATTTAGAATATTCGTAATGGATTCTATTGGTTTTGAAGAACAAGATAATGTGAAATTTGTCCGTTTATCATAAACAAAAGAAGAAAAATGGCCAGATATGAACTATAAACCCCATTTCTTCTTCCAATTACTATCACAATAAATAATTTGTTGAAACATAATGGAACTCTGGGTCAATACCATACGCCCCTTACAAAATTGAAAGCAATTTTTACATATATACTGAAGAAAAGATACTGCGCTTGCACATTTTTCTTTATTTTCCCATTTATTATACCCAGGTTCCTGGGCCAGTGGCCCCTAGTCATACATTTAAGTTTACATTACAGAAGACCCAGGAGTACCAACAGAAAATAAATATCAACACCGAGGGTCACCGAGACGGACTTAGTTGCTTGTTTTATCAATTTATTAAAAGACATTTTAAAAACTCAAAACCTGACATTTAGTTATGGTAGCTCGTTTCCTAAACATGCTCTTTTCTTAATGAATGTGATTTTAGGATCGTTGCATAATACAATATTACAGTAATTACAATAATTTTTAAAGCAGAACCACAACGTTACCCAGGAATTGATCTTGAAATACAAACAATATTTTTCACTTCCGTCAATGTATCTAAGAAAAATTTTAATCTTCACTAGCTTTATTTTTGTTAATTAAATAAAATACTGAAAGATTTATAAGTTTAGGTAATGCAACCATTGATACGTAACACCTATTTAAAGGGATTATGTGTACTTAGTTGTAATGAAACGTCAGTGCCAAAACAGCTTCATATGAATTCAGCAGTTGGCGAAAAATACGCCGGATGAGGTCAGAAAGGAACGACGTTGTACATTTCCTTTCTTTGCCTTTCATCCTTAGTTCTTGTACAAATTCTTAAGACTCTGTGAGAATGTTTTCATTCACTCTTTCAAGAAACAGCTGGTCGGATTAGTTACATAAGCCCGAACTTCAGCCCCGAACTACCAAGAGCAAATCCCACACAATTCAAAGTGCATTCGCCAGATAGTATCTCTCAGACTTTACGTTCTCCTTTTCCCATTTTCTGAATGAACTTTATTACTGTCAGAAATCCCTTCGATGACAGCGTAAATAAAGTAAGGGTTTTTAATGGTATTTCCACCCGAACTATTCCTTCTAAAACGGAACTCGTAAGATCTCTTATGCATTGATACATAACACCTATTTAAAGGGATCTCAATATTGATATCCTCCATCTGAATATTTCGTTTTATAATAAAACTAAAATTTCCCCATTTACCTTTTTCATAAGATAACATACAGACTTCTTTACGAACTGATACAAGTAATGGAAATACTTTTGGTTTCTATGGTACCGTAAGTCAAGTTTAGCACCATAGACTACTCCCTTAGATTTTAATAATTCATATTAAGCAAACATTTGGTTGTAAAATGTGTAATGTAAATTTTATTATTTAAGATTTGGGATCTGTGTGACTACATTTATAATGGCAGCTGATACTGTTTCCTTTCTTTAACTCCTTGACAACCAACAACAAAACCTTATTGGAACATAGCTTTGCAAGGGGTGTTTTAAGCACAGCTTCGAAGTACCTTCCGGAGCATGGCACTGTTTTAGGAATGACTAAAATTTGCCGAACAGGGATACAGATGTATCAGTATCTCATTGACTACAGTGACTATGGTAACATTTTGTTAAAGGATTTGTACCAAGTAGACTATTTTAGTGAATATGTGGTAGGCATTGACTACAGCTATTATAATAAGACAATTTTTTCAAACCTAACGGGCATACATTCCTACATTCTGGCAAAAACTAAAAATCGTCATTCCTAATTTCACAGATGAATATAGCAATTATACCCATAAATATTTTTAATATAGCAGCTCGATTTATCATTGGAACGTTGACCATCCAAAATAGAAGAAGTTTTGCGTTAAAAGTTATAAATTTTCTTTGGATTGAAAGGAACGCAGACGATGTCATATTTGTTGTTCCGAATATGAATTCTAGTGGAGAAATAAAACTTGAAGTGTATGGATGGATAATGCAACAAAAGACAAGCCGTTGTTTCGAGAAATTAGATAAAGTTGCTTTGCTAGCCACTTAGGAAACATCTAAAATAGTATTCAGATCAAAGACAAACTCTTTTCCAATGAAAGGATTTACATTGAACATTTGAACATACACATTTGAACATATAAATTTGATTTGTTTGAACATACAAACAAGATGTTGAGTTACCAAAGCTTGAAATGTTATGTTATGGTGCCCAGGTCCCAACATTCTCTCACAGATTTTTCCCAAGTACAGTACGCGCGGCATTATGTCGCCATTGGATTAGAGGGTCGTCAATATTCCCAACAAAGCATGGGTCGGAATAGTCCAACCGCTAAGGCGGGTCCACTCCTGTAAGTGCATAAGAAGGTTCTAAAACTCTCTGAAGAATTAACGTTTCAGAGGAGTATGATAGAGCCCCATAGTATGTTATTTCCGGAAATTCCACACCACCTTTTACATACGACAAAATACAAGGAAATATACTTAGTTGTATAGGATAACAATATTTTGTGTGTAGGTTTGTTATACCTGTAATATAGTTTCGTGTTCTGAATTACCTGTGGGTTTACATGGACGCACTAGCAATTTCGTTCTAATGAGAGAATAACAATTCGGAAAATTATATTTTAAGTGTTGCTGGAAATATTTGAAAATAAAAAATGAAGAAAATACTTATTTAAAAAATCTACAATAAGTTGGGCTAGAGAGGATTAATCGCTTTTCATAAATGATCAAAAATGGGGAAAATTACAAATAAATACATAATTATATGAGTTGTCAAGAAATAAAACTTATGTTAATGATCGACTTTGTTTAAATGAAACTTTTTGTGTTATTGATTGGTTTTGTTTATGAATATGTAAACTTGTGGTTCCTGCGTTATTGATTGGTTTTGTTATTTATGTTATTGAATAATTTTTTATTGATTTATAGATTGGTATGTTGTCTCTCTGAAAACCAGAGATATAACAGGGGAGTTTCCTTTATGTATATAATTATATTGCTGTATGAAATAAAGGATCAAGAAAACACGCACTTGGAACTATCCATTTTTACTTATACAAACATTTTTAGGAAACGATTAAAGAAATTACATTAGTACCTTCTGTGTAGTACACATTGTATTAATGAAGATACTGTTGAATCATGGAACTATTAAATATAGCCTATTCATGCATATTAGCCTATGTCTTCTAGTGGCGTATCTATTTCCGTTTTTAACGAGCGTAACATTTGTATGAACCAAACTGCTGTCTACACTCCTCAATTTGAAAGCGCAACAATTTACTTGACAGAAGAGCTGAGTGTGCCTATATCTCCGCAGTGAATAGGCTGTCCCGGAGTCCTTTAGGAACTATTGAAGCGTCATCCCGTGGGAGAACTACGAAAGAGAACAAGTTATGTCTAGAACGTAAGCTTTTACATACGGCTGGGTTTCTGTATGGCTACAATACTGCTGGTCTCTTAGATACCATTCACTGCTTCAAGATAGGCATTACTCTGAAAGTAAGCTGCTTATGTGAATGGACTCTAGTGGGGATTTTTAAAACAGCTTTGCACGTAGCAGTTTGAAACCAACTCAGATTTGTATGCAAATTCTTCGTGCAATAAACATTTTATTACTCTTTCTCTAAACGAAAATTCGGCATTAAAACATCGGTACAGAAACTGCTTAAACCTTATGTCTTGGGTGGTGGCGCAATTTTTAAAAGCATTGGGTGGGCTCAATGACTGACTAGAATAAACATCTTTTCTTTTTAATATCTTACTCTCAATCCCTTGGGAAATGGCGTTAACTTACTGTATTATCATTGATATGACTAAGAATGAATTTAGAAATGTACTACTATATTAATTAATGAGACAAAAAAATTACACCACGGTTCACACATACTAAAATTATCTTTATCTGACTTTTGGCCGAAGATCTAAGAAGAGTGTTCTTTGAACATTTACTTCTCATGCTGCCAGTTGAACACAATAAAAACACATTTTATATAACATAAATGTTTCGAAATTGAAATATTATAAATCTACATTGATTAGAACACAATTTTAATTCGGTGCAAGCTAGTTCGTGTATTTTTATTCTGTTCTGCTGTTAGCTTACCTGAATTAGGATAACTACGAGTATGTCTTATATGCAGCATTGGTAGTAGTGGTTACATCATGGTAACTCAAATCGATTCATGGATGGTTGATTCATAGTATGCCGTGATCTCGCAGCTGTCAGTTTTGTTTTTATATAAGTAAGAAAGTAATTTGTATTTGTATACTCCGTTACAGTAAAAACTAGTTTTGAGTACACATCCTTAGAGTTATTCAACAGTCTTCCATTACAAGTTAGGGATCTTTCCTTCGAAACATTTAGGAGGACGGTCAGAACTGCACTGACATGTACCCTCTGTACAGAGTACATGAATTTTATAATTTTAATAGTTGGTAAGAAAGCTATTGTGTAATTTCTTATGTGACGTGGCTATACATTATAAATGTTTACAGCAATAAAAATCTATCTATCTATCTACATTTTTATTAATGGAATAGTCTTAATAAATCCAACTCGAGTTTACGAGTTTCATCTGATATATTCGCTCCTGTTGCGCAGTCGCGAATCTATCGATAAACTCGTAAACCCTCGTGTGATTACCAATGATACAGAAGAACCACGTTTTGATAATTCGATCACTAATGTAAAAGGCCCCTATATTATAAAAATAACAATAATTACAATAATGAAAATAAATTTAAAATAAAAAGAGTTTAATAACCAACGTAAACAATCTGAAGAAAACTGCAACTAATCCCAAAAAATGATAAATAACATTTGTCAGCTCATTACTGAACTGTTACTAACGTAACTCTTTTCTTTTATTTTGGAACTCTTTGGGTATGCATCATATGCATGTACTGCGAAACCAATTTTCCACATCTAAATATAGTAACATCTTTTGTACGATCTCACGTTAAATGTGAGTTTATTCACTGCTTCTAGTTTCTTCCTTGTATTCCCAAAATTTACCTTGATGGACTCCAATACACAGGTAGCAAATTGTCATCAGTATTTTTAATTAATATTATGAATATTTTAATCCTAATACTAATAATTAATAATAATCATTAGTAGCACTAATATTATTATAAATAACATTATTCTTAATATGAATAATTACATTCAAATCATTAGTACTCGTATTATTATTATTATTATTTGACTTATTACTTTCTTTACTTTTTATACTATACTATATGTAAATGGAGTACGGTGTTGGATCCTGAAAATTTAAATTTAGTTTTCAGGATTATTACACGAATCCAAAACTGTTATTTTCAAAGAAGCCTCTGAACACCAAGGCTAAACAGTATAAAAATCACATATTATATTCAAACTGGGTATGTTCCGGGAATGTTACAGGAAGCTTATCGATAAAATTAGTCTTATTGCCTTCTACTTTACTAGGAGAAAATTCCCTTCCTCGAATAAAGATTAACGATTATGATTCAAATATGGGGTTTAACAGGAAGAATGAGAAAGAGAGAAAGAAAGAAAGAAAGAAAGAAAGAAAGAAAGAAAGAAAGAAAGAAAGACAGAAAGAAAACGGAAAAACGGCAATAAATCATGGTCAGTTCCACCGACATTATTTAAATATCCCCAGACGAAAACTTTAGTAACGCGACATTACTGTATAAAGCCCGCGTTAAGACGATACTGTTTCACCAACATTTCTGCCGTTAAAATAAAAACCCATTTTCAAATGCGCGTTAGAAGGTAGGCAATCTTGGTACACAATTTTTTCATAGAATCACTGTAGTTATTGCAAACTTACAACAATGAACCTGAGAGCCTACACTGCGCACGTCAAGTGGATTTTCATAATCTATCATTCAAAATTATAAACATGATGAAAGAGCAATTTTTAAAATCATTTATCGAGGTACAAAAATCTGATGTTATATTGTTTTTATGTCCGATTCCTTCGCCGCTGAAAGTCATTTTTTAATTGGCAATGTTGGCTACTATGGCTACTTACAAAATAAACACGAGCAGGGGAACGCAATTACTAATAATATTAAAATTAGTAATGCAGTATATTATACAATTTATGTCGCACTCTAACTATTAACATATCATAACTTTATCATAATTTATTAAAGGCTAACATGTAATCCTTTCGACTGCGATTGCTATCCAAAATATATCAAACATAAAATGTGAACAGGGCCCAGGCCTATGCCAACTGCTGTTGTACTGTTATTATAAGTTATAATATATCATATGTAATTATGGAAAACTATTACAATATCATAAATACACAGCTTAGCTCTTTATCTTAATTTTGTAGTCATGGGAGATCGAAATGACCATTTCCTGGATAAACACGGGAATAATAAACACATAACTCGTAAAACGATTTTAATTAGGCCTAATTTTTCTTCAATCAAAAGAAACACTGTGCACGGTTAATCTATCAAGAATTAGTCCAATAGGGATATTATAGTCAATTTTATCTTTCGTAAACCTACTAGTAATAATACAAACTAGAAACTGACAAATACACAGCGGCATTTCGATGGCATGTAGGCCTAACTATGAGCGATATACCTACTTCAAGAGACTGTTATACGTTGTGCTACTGCGAAAAACATTTTATTTTGTAACCGATCGGCTCCTTCAATATTACAGTGCCAACTGATCCTCTTGTCTGGGTGGCTATTATATCCTGTGTAATTTACAATAAAATCCCATTCTTTTGTGTTCATGCTGAATATGGAAGCAGGAGAATCACATTTTGCTACCAGACTTTCAACCCGTGGAAAAGTAATTAATGAATCACTCTCTTGTATTCATGTTATTCTTCAGAAACTGTAATGAATTCATTAATATACTGGGTTATACTATTTAAGGTGGACAATACTGCGTATTCTAGCATGCAAAAACGTTCGACCACCTTGTTTTTAAGCAAACGCGAGATATAACGCAAGGTATTTGTTTCTTTAAGTTAACGCGAGTATTAACGGGCGTGATGGACTAATCAGTCTCGGTGGAACGTAAATATTTTAATTTTTGAAGTGAAACTTCTTTAGGCGCGCTAGGAGTAAATCGAGAGCTAACCCAAAGTTGCGTTACGAAGAAAATCGTCACGAAAGTAGCGGGGCTGTGACGGACTGCACAGAAAACAATCGACTCAATTAAATTTAAAAAAAAAAAATCCAAGATTTAAAAATACAAAAATCTAAAATTAAAAAACCAAATTCCAAAATTAAAGACCGAAATAAAAAATTTAAAAATCTAAAAATCCAAAATTAAAAATTGAAAATCCAAAATTAAAAATTGAAAATCCAAAATTAAAAAATTAAAAATTTAAAACATGAAAGATCCAAAATTTAAAAATACAAAATTCCAAAATTAAAAAAATTCTAAGATCAAAAATTAAAAAATCCAAAAATCCAAAATTAAAATTAAAATTTAAAATTTAAAAACCCAAAATTTAAAAAAATAAAAATCTAAAATTAAAAATCGAAAATTGAATATTTAAAAATCTAAAAATCCAAAATTGAAAATTAAAAAATTAAATGAATAAAAAATTTAAAGATCCAAAATTTTAAAAATCCAAAATTTAAAAGTCCAAAATTCCAAAATTTGAAAAAATTCAAAGATCCAAAATTCAAAATTAAAAGAGTCTATAAACCCAAAATTAAAAAATTCCAACCATCCAAAATTGAAAAATCCAATAATAAAAAATTGAAAAATCACCAAATTTAAAGAATCCAAGTTTTACTTCTGTCGCATAGCGTTCCACGCATCAGATTTTATTTATTTGATTGCATACAACCGTAAACATACAAAATGTATGTAATGGTATAGTCAAAATAACAATAAAATGAAACAGATTAAAAGATATTAAAATAGCAAGGTTCCTACTTGCTCATAGACACATGACAAAAGCAGGAGAAAAAGACCAGTTTTAGCTGTAACGATAGTCGGTGGAACTCGCTATGAGAGAGGGTACATGTGAAACCTTACATTTATTAAATTCATCTCTCACAATTATTGTATTACGCACACAATCCCGAATTCATAGATATGAGAATTGAAAGCGCCTGTATTTGGAAGCTGTAAACAATGCCTCTCGTCAAATTGATAGCAGTCTCATGAATCCTCTTGCCGAAGCAACTTTTTAACCATGAATATAATAACGAGTGATATGGAAGCTGCAATAAAATCGTAAGTGGCTTAGGCTCAATTGGTTTTTATTCTGGACTTTCACGTGAATATCGCTCTTGAATCAGGAAAACTGAATTCCAATGGGAATAAAATTAAGCCTTTGAATGATAATTGGATCTGTTAGCTAGAAAGTTACAACCATTTCATTTAATACTATAGACCTATAGAGAGTAAACTTGGAAAAAGCTCTTACCTCTGTTGGAAAAACTTGTTGCTTCCATTATGGTGTGGTATACAATGATCTGTCAATTTCTGACATTTGAAAAGTGAAACGGGACAGTTCGTTGAAAAGCATGGGTTACTACGTCATCCCATTATAACCAGCCATGAAGTGAAACTAGACTGGTGAAAAATGTACTATACCCTAATCTGACCAGTGTTACCCGTGAGAGGTAAAGCGAGTCATTCTGGTGCCATATTTTGGCAGAGTGTACATTCACGGAAACACTGAGGCAACGGCATCTACCAGAGTCTTTCACTGCTTCTTGTAGAGGTCAACTGTTCACATACGATCTGCTACTTAACACTAGATTTTTTTGGGGGGTGGGGAAATTTATGTCCAAAGTGAGGCAGCTTAGGATGGAACTGGCCGAGGGAGTGGGACCGAGGGAGTAAGGGGAGTACTCCGATGGGGTAGACGGCCGTATATAGAATAATATGAAAAATATATTTGGTTGGTGTGTTTTAGGGTATTGCTGGTGTATGTGCTATTTTTTGGTGGGGAGTGTGTGTGTGTGTGGTGTTTTGTTTGTATATTTACTATTGTTTAACTGTTTGTGTGTGTGTGTTTTTTTTTTTTAGTCTTACTTTTAGGATGCATTTTTGCTTGTGCACAGTTAAAGCATGGAAAGCCTAAGGGCTCATGCAACGAATAATGTAAAAGGATAGTTTTTCTTGTTAACAATAAAAGCACTTCATTCATTCATTCATTCTGGTGAAAACTTAGGCTACATCTTACTCTACCCAGCGAGAAAGTGAAACGAGTCACTATGGTGAAACACACAGTACATTCGAGTGCATGGAAACATTCCAATGGTTTCTTCTAGTGTTTTCTTTATTTAAAGTTAGCATCGAATGTTCTTATCATCTGCTTTCCACACCAGCCAATCTCTTATTTGTTTGAATTCAAGTATGAACACACATATTAGTCTATGAACAATGTTCAGGCCTAGCTGAGCGGCGAAATGGGAGGAGTATAGGGATATTTCATTTTAGTGGCTGGAGGGTGTGCCTCACAACGAATGTTAACACCAACCCTTGAATAAGTCCAACTCGCATTGGTTTGATATCAAAAGCTTGATTACGAAGTAGGGAGGGGAATAAGAAACCTTAAGTAGAGGATTATAAACGTCAAGAAGACAGAATACTTGGTTGTTGGAGGAGATGGAGAAGATATGGATGTACCTGGTCTGGGAAAGATAAAAATAGTAGATAGTTTTAAATATTTGGGCTCCATTATTGAAAAATCTGGTACTTGTAAAGAGGATGTGACACACCGTATAAGTCAGGCAAGAGGGGCTGTTCGAGCATTGAACGGAGTTTTCTGGAGTAGAGAAATTCATCTTAGCACTAAAAGATTGATTTTAAATGCTATTGTTGAAAGTATCCTCACTTATGGAGAAGGATGGGCTTTGGACACAGCGACAAAAATAAATGTTAAATGCAGTAGAGATGGATGCATTGCGTAGAAGTTGTCGGGTATCTAGAATAGAACGAGTACCCAATAAAGTAATAAGGGAAAGAACGGAACAGGAAGAAACGCTCGTGGAAAGGCTTGAAAAGAGGACACTGCAATGGTATGGACATGTCCAGAGGATGTCAGAAGACAGATGGCCCAAGCAGATCATGTCGTGGTCACCATATGGAAGGAGGAAAAGACAGAGGCCTAGAAGCTCCTGGAGAGGTGGAATAGCCCAAGCAATGCAGGGAAGAAATTTACAAGAAGGCGATTGGCAGGATAGAGGATTCTGGAGGAAGGCATTAGAAGGCAACCCCCTGAAAAGGGGAGACGCTTTAAAAAAGTAAAAAGTAAGTAAGTAGAGGATTAGCCTCTTCTATGTGTCCTTCAACACGAAAAAAATATAAGCAGGGGTGGGGAGTGGGGCTGGTGGAGCCGGTTATGTATTCTCTTATGACCATAAACCACTGCGCATTATATCGACAGATTCCATGCACTCGACTGTACATCCCACTCTAGCCAGTGAGAAAGTGATACGAGTCACTAGTGAAAATTTACTATGTCCTGCTTCAGTTGGTGAGAAAGTAAAACTAGCAACTCTAGTGAAAACATATTACATCCCACTCTAATCCTAATGAATGGAATCACTCGGGTGAAAACACACTACATTCTACTGTGAAATGAGTCACTAAGGCGAAACACATGATACATTCTCTTTAACCCCTGAGAAAATGAAACGATTAATTAGCTATGGTGAAACATAACCTATAACATCCTACTCTAACCAGCAAGAAAGTGAAACGAGTCACTCTAATGAAAACCGTACTACACCATTCTCTAATCCATGAGAACGTGAACTCTGGTGAGAAACGTATTACGTATTCAGTGCGATATAATCCGAAAGAAAACGTTCCTAGTAATTATACCATACTGAACCATTGCTTTCATGATTGAAAACAAACCTGCCTTAGTTTAATATTTTAAGCCAAAGACATAATATGGAAAACATCATGAACAGTGAAACAAGATTATTTCAAAATGCACAATGCTGTTATAATTCAGGAACTGAAGCAACATACTATTTGAAATCCTTCATGTTTGTTTTGTTGTATAATTCAACGAGAAATATGAGTTCGTTTAGATGATGGGCTGATGCTAATTAATGCAAACGTTTTGCTAATTCATAGGAGCTGAAAGGAATGGAACGTGAATATTCAGCAGGTAGAGGTCAAAGGTATATGCTTTGCGAAAAGGCTTGTGGGTTTTCTGTAGCTTTACTAACCTCAAATCCCTCTCGTACTGCGGTTGTCTGTGAAATTCTCACCCTGAAGAAACATTAAACTATATGGCATAGCAAAGGGCACTCACAATATATGACTGCAATACAAACAACTTTTATGCAGAGGAACTTGAACCGGACTATTTCGCTCAAAAATAAAATATTATATCCAGTGCGTTGACAGGAGGAACAGAAGAACTTCCCGTATATTAGGGAATGAGGTTTTTTCACAAGATTTCTTCCATTTAACTTATCGTAAACACAGAATTCCGGGCTTCTAGATTAAATACCAATATGAAAGAAAGAAAGAAAGAAAGAACAGAGGTATCTGCTAAATCACGTTCGTTTGCCCTAGGTAATTGTTTAATCCAACTGTTCTACCTTCAATCAAGTTTATGTTCTTACTTCACCCATGTTCTTGTACTTAATTTTACTAACTTTATTCTCATTATCACTTCATCTCTCTCTATTTTCAGTTTCCTTCTGGACTTTTTTTTTTATCATGATTGATAAATTTCGGCGAAGTTCTTCTTACCCAGTTTGCTGTAGCAACCGAGCAAGGCCATGATCAATTAATTTCACAATTGAATATGGTCTACACGGAAACACTAGCTCAAATATTATATTAGATTGCGTTTAACTATAATTATCCTCCACTGCCCGATAATAATATGGTTCCATTTCAGTTCTTTTCAGAGCTAAAAACACACGCGCGCACACACACACACACACACACACACACACACATATATATATATATATATAACACATATATACATATATATCTGTGGCTTGGTTCTAGAAGGGCCATTGTCAATTTTTTGTTGTTGCAAAAATGAGATCTATGCATTATTGAGCTCGTCTAGTCTTTATCTTTCGTATAATAAAAGTGCCAATGTTGCTATTAATAGACATAATACAGAAACCTTAGAGGTCAATGTCGGAAGTTCTCAGCAAAAAATGTTACTTCTACAGTTATCTCAAAAGCAAGTTTTATGAGATTGGCCCTTTTAAAACCAAGCCACAGATATATATGTCTGTGTGTGTGTAAGTCATCAATGGCCTCTAAATTTTAAATCAACGAAGAAAATTTAAATAAAATAGCTGGTTTCCTGGAATGACAGTTATAATATATAGAAATAAATGCTCACATTTTACACAAAGAATTACTCTATTAATCTTAAATCTCTGCTTTTACTAAAAACAAAAGTTAACGTATTTATACTTCAGTAGCAGTGAAAAGATTAAGGTTACTTATAATACAATCAAATTATAAATATAAAATAACACATTCCACCGAGCGAGATGGACGAGGTGGTACCGTCACAGACTCTCATTAGAGAGGTTTAATTTCCGCGGCCGCAAAATCTAAGTTTTTTGAGGTTTCTCCACTCGTAAATGCGAATAACCCGGTTGGAATTTACTTTCCATTTGCACTGGATGTTCCTGTGCTTGATTGTGTTGTCGTAACAGAAGGTCCTACATCAAGTTGGTCCCTCACCAGGAAGATATTCCGTGTCCCGTCAAGTGCTGCGAAACATAGTTACTCTCGTACAAGAATTGGCATGTAAGACATTCCAAATAAGAGTTAAAGACGGTATAAAAAAGAATGAAGTTCAATTTATTCTCAAAATGTAATGTTCTAATTACAGCCATCACCCAAGGGAAACTATGATGAATGTTTACGTTTTTATGGATTTATCTAGATCAGGTCGCGGTCCTGTAAGACCCTGGAGGCGTGGCCAACGTAAATATACATACAAAGAGGAGGTAAAACTCAGGGAAAGAAGAAGAATGTATTATGGAACTAATTAACCGTTTGGAAAATGCTTACACCATTAAATATCTTACATCTCCCAAATTAATCCAGCTGACATATTCAATCAAACATACAACTACTCGGACAGGTTGAAAACAAAAACAAAAAATAGTGGACAAGCGGTTTTAACGATAAAGTGCATATCAACGAAAAAGAGTTTTAGTGCTGAAGTTAGTAAAATACGGAAGTCTATGGAAAAATTCATTTTGGCACAGCTGATAGTCACAATAGAACGAAAATTTCCTGTTAATATTGTCATCATTCTCAAAACAGATTTTACTGCGAGTAAAGGCAGGTCAAGAGATCCCTGTATGGGCCGTGAAGACCCGTAGGGTTCAGGGAGGCTGAGGCTTGGGACATGAAGGTGGTAAGGTTGTTAGCACTACGTACCGGCCGTTTTTTACCCCCAGGAATACTCCTGGCACCTGTTAAACGCTGAGCCAGGGCCAATTAGGGTAGTTCTTAAGTTACACAGCTCTTCAGGAGTTGAGTCTTAGCGGTTTAGTGTTTGGGTGAGACTCCTGGAAGAGCATTATTGCAATGCGGCCACTTAATCTATTTTCTAGCATAAAATAGAGAAAGTCATGTGTGTTTTCCAAGTCAAGTAATACTCTATAGACTTATTTCAAATGCTATTTTGGAACCCAATAACTTGATGCAGAACAGGTCGCTCAATCATCGAGAGATCTCCGGTACTTACTGGCACTTCGTGGCACGGCACTCCGTCTTGATCTCCAGCCACAGCTAGCTCGATGCCGGATGAGCCACGGGGTCCTCTTCTTCTCCCAGGGGATTTGTAGCGTTTACTTACCGGGGACACTCTATTGTTCGAATCAATTAATTAATTCTTCTCTTTTTACAGATAATAATGACTCAGAAGTTCAGTTTTGGAATACGCGATTTATTTAATGCAGTTAGGTAACACTATGCGTTACACTTTAGTATTATTTTTCAATGATTTAGCGACCTGATGGCTCACTGAAGAGTAGTTCCACCCACACTCGTTAATATTTTCTCTACTCTCGTCACTTCACTCTTCCCGGTAATGCCTTCGTTTTAACGCGGGCGCCCGAAGTTTCTACTCTCTCAAGTGATTAAATGAATAGTTCACCAACTTTAATTTCCCGTACGTTGAGGTACGTCAGTATTATTCAAAATGGCACACTGTAGGGTCGGAAAATAAATAACAACCAGCAGTACTTGGTTCGCGCAACGATTCGTAGTGCCCGCCTCACTTGGGGCTCTCGCAGCGACTGCGACTTGAATATCTCGGTTGTAGTATCGTGCTACAAGACAGTGGAACTACTCTTCAGACAATTTACAAATCAGGTCCTGTTTTTGTGTAAAATAGCAATTTTTAGGGTGTAAAACCCCCGCTTACTGGCTATCACTTCGACATTGTGTCGTACGCACCTCTCACTGTGGGCGATTATTTTCAATGCACGTCTACACGCTCCACTGCGCAGCAGAGGGAACTGTCTCCTGCCACACAAGAAGTTACTGATGGTTTTGAAAAGCCTGATTCCTAGAATAGTGACTGGGGTGTCTTCCACCTCTGCCAGCAATGTGAAACCCAACCATATTCCTTAGCTGCTTTGAGTTATTTGCATTTATATTTAGTGTTAACGTAATTAAATTCTTACCTATACTAATTTGTATAAATGTTACTGTCTTAAAATAACTACAGTTGTGAAGTTTATATATTGTTATGGTTACTTACTTACTCAAACTTTCCCCCGTGGATGGCCTTATAATTCCATCTTAGATTATTATTTTGTAAGTTTAAACCAGTGATTTAATACTTTTAAATTGGTTTTTGTAGTTTAAATGCAATTTAAATACAGTGTACTTTCATGGCGTGATTCGCAATCGAGTTAGGAAGATAGAATCTGATGCTCGTACCGGGCTCTGTGGGATATAAATCACTGGCGGTAATGAATATTCATTGCTCGGTAAGTACTCGGTCTAGACAGGCCACCTGAACAAATTTAGGTCTGTCCGACCTACAAGGGTGCAGTAAACTGTTAGCCATGCTTGGCATGAGTTATTATACCGTTCATTGATTGCTTTAAGGATTATACAAACAAGGGTAACTCTCATCTCACCCGCTCAGATTGTTATTCAACATGGCTCATTTTAAAATCTGACCACAACAAAAGTTCGCCAGGAAAATATGCTGTAATTTTACTTAACCATTAAAAAAAAAAAAAAAAAAAGGAATTAATGACTGAATCTAAATAACAAGGATATCATCATATGGCAAGCTGAAATAAGAAATTCGTGGTGTTTATGGAGTGCAGAAGATTGAGTATAAATTCCCTTTAAAATTCCGTGGCGCAACATCCCTGAAGGGACAAGGCCTACCACCCGACCGCTACATCATCTACCATAGGCAGATGGCAGGATTGGGGGGCATATGATCAGCATGCCGACACCCACGGCCATTAATGGTGGCTTCCATGCCCGGAGCCGCTACTTCTATCAAGTAGCTCATCAATTTGAATCACGAGGCTGAGTGCACCCCGTTCCAGACCCCCCTACCTCAGAAAAATCCAAGGAGGTACCGGCGATCGAGTCCGGGCCGACGGATCTGTAGTCAGCGACGGCAACCACAAGACCACGTCGGCGGTCAAATTTCCTTTAAGATTATTTAAATAACTGTTTTATACTGTATTTCATGTCGCTAGTTCATTCCTCATTACGCTAGAAGCTAAACATTAAGAAAATGTATTACATCATTACCTATTTTTTATTTTTCCGACAAAATTGCATCAGTTCATTCAAACAGTATTGACCATGGGGGTCCTGAATATGGTTACTGTATGCCTCAGTATTTACAATCTTAACAATATACAATATAAACAATATAAGCAAATGCCTGCAGTTAAGACACAGATTTCAGCTACTTCCTTCTCCTGGAGGAGTATAAATAAAACTATTTAATCACATCCTGCAAGTGTACATAACAATTGTTAAGTAGCATAACCTTCACTGTAATCGTTTCTTATTTGTACCATATTTAGCCTACGTGATTTAACAAATAAAACTACAAAAAAAAGCAAAGTTCATTAATTGCTATTCAATTTCGTTGTTGCCGTCCTTATCTTTCAGGTTTTTATGGGGTATAAGATGAAGAAAATAATTTTCTAAATTATTCAAACACCCTCTTAATGGAATACCATGAAATTTGTTAACATGTCTATAGCTAGCCAAATTAAAATAGCGAATTTTACACATCTATATATATAAAAATGAATGTATGTGTGTCTGTGTGTCTGTGTGTCTGTGTGTGTGTCCTTTATGCATTACTACACCATTCATCCGATCGCCATGAAACTTTGGGAAGTTGTTGAGTACATTCCCGGGAAGGTTTTCGGCACATTACATTTTTAGTTTTTGCTTTCGTTATTGAGTTATGAGTGAAAACCGGGCAGAAAACATGTATTTTAGCGTTTTCGAAGCATCAATTTTCAGTTACACATTTCAATGGCAAATCTATTACAGTAGGCTTTGGTTATTTTTGTCATAAAACCATTACGATCGCTTGAATGTTGTAGCTCACGCTGGTCGACTCATTTGTTTATCATGTCAAGGCACGCAGATATATGTAATTTTCAACCAACACCGAAGGGGATTATTATTAAGTGCCAGTATGGTACTTTATGAGATTGTGTGGTGGACGAAAAAATGTCTGTCCGTCTGTCTGTCCGTCTGTCTGTCTGTCCGTCTGTCTGTCTGTCCGTGTGTCTGTACGCACCATAACTCAAATATGCTTTTTTGGATTTTCATGAAACTTTGAAAACACATTTATAATGTCCATGGGAAGAACCCTATTGATATTGAACCAAATCGATTCACCGGTACCGGAGTAATGCCCAATTTAGTGCCTATTTTAATAGATTATATTAGAAAGGCTCCATAGCTCAAATACGCTGTATCCGATTGCCACGAAACTTGGTATACCCATTTATGACGCCCATGAAAAGTGCCCTATTGAATTTGAACCTAATCTGTTGACCGGTACCGGAGTAAAACCCAATTTAGTGTATATTTTAAAGGCGCAATAATTCGGATACGCTTTTTCGGATTTTTATGAAACTTCGTACACGCATTTATAATATCCATGGAAAGACGTCTATTGATATTCGACCAATTCGGTTGGCCAGTACCAGAATAATGCCCAATTTAGTGCATTTTATGTTAATATATAAGAAGTCGCGATAACTCAAATATGCTTTATTGGATTTTCTTGAAACTGTGTATACCCATTTATAATGTACATGGAAAGACGTCTACTGATATTGGACCAACTCGGTAGACCGGTACCGTAGTAAAACCCAATTTAGTGTCTATTTTAAAGACGCGGTAACTCAAATACACTTTACCGGATTTTTATGAAACTTGGTATACACATTTATAATGTCCATGGGAAAACGTCTATTGATACTGGATAAAATCGGTTGACCTGTTTCGGAGTTATGCTCAATTTAGTGAATATTTTATGGTAATATACGTATTCGAAAGAATTTATTTAAAAATATGAAAATCAGTTATCTTGACAACATAACCTTTTGTTTTACTGTGATTTCTAAGGCTTTGGCAATTAAAATACAGTTAGCTATGACAACACTATTGCTTTAAATGCGCTTATCCCATAACTGACCCAGGTGGCTGAGATGGTAACGTCTTGGCGTCACATTCTGGAGTTCCATGGCTCAAATCCCGAAACCGGCCAATTCGACTTTTTTTATATTCTGCATATCATAACTGCAATCATAACTGATTAAACAAAACATACTGGCACTTTGTTATATGAGTTTACCTGATTTTATTATTATTATTATTATTATTATTATTATTATTATAAGAGGGATAATCAATATAGCCTAAATATGGTCAAACGTTGTTCGATTTGGACGAAACTGACTATACAGGGGTTTTCTGGGCCAAGTACCTCGAATCTGAGGTCCCTTTTACCACGCGACGCCTAAATGGGGTCAAACGTTGTTCGATTTGGACGAAACTCACTATACAGGGGTTTTCTGGGCCAAGTACCTCGAATCTGAGGTCGCTTTTACCAGGCGACGCTATCTAATCGTGGTATGTAATTCACGTGATTTAGGTGTTAATAAATATAATGATTTAACTATTATGCTCTTAATTTTTAATTTTTGAAATAATTATCGCGTGCGAAGCCGCGGGCACACGCTAGTTACACATAAAATGGAATAATTTTCAATATATATTAAAAAGTATCTCGTAAATGTTCTTTCACGCGAGTAAGTTCAGCTTCCGAGATAGAGTTAATGATCTAATGATCTAATGTGTGGGGAATTGACTTATGCAATTTATTTTTAAAGTTCCTCATACATAATAGTCACATAGGCTATTGTTAGAAGAACTTAAAGACAGTATCACAAGAGAAATTAATTCTATCTCGGAAACTGAACTTACGCGCGTGAAAGAAAATTTTCTAAAAAGGTGCCAGTGTTGTGCGTATTCAAGAGGAGAACATTTCTAACAGCTCTTGTGATGAGGTACGTGGTTATTTTCATTGTAATTTGAACTGTAAATGTAAGAACCTGAATCATTACACCGATCGTGGCTTTATTAGCGTAGATATTTCACCCGATCGCCCGGGAGTTGGAGCTGTGTCCGCAGCGACGCAGAAACCCACGTCATTGGCCAACTCTTGCGTGGGACTCACTGTACTTTCCTCCTTGAACCAGCGCACTTATACTACTTCCACCTGTATAATATATAGAAATAGTTATCTGGATGTAGTAATGAAAGCCCTAGAAATTGCAATTTTTAGTTCTGCTTTCAAAAATCTAAAATAAGGCTACTTCGTTCAATTGAGAGGGGGTGCGATATGAAGTTACCCTTGTAAGAGATAAGGCGACCTTACAATGCACATTAAGCATGGATATGTTTTCCTTGGGATGAATTTTGTTAAGCGGCTTGCAGGTTGCAAGAGGTCGTTAAAACTGACTATACCGGGCCATAATAATCCTTTTCGCTCTAATCTGCTTATCTTCTGTTACAATAGAGGTTTGTATGTTTACCACTCAGAACTACCTTTCTTCGTGATTTATTGCGACATATGTCTTTATCATTCTTCATCTCCTACTACTGTAGTTGGAACTATTCTGCGGTTAAATGAAAGCCCCTGCTATTCCTGGAAGAAGATTTGATGTTGATGTTAACTTGATTACAGAAGGATAACAATGGATAGAAGGCTGAATTCGCTAGGAAAAGAGGAAACGATTTAAATTTTGATGAAAGTTAAAGTCGTCTTGCATATTTTCGGTAATAGCAGTTATATATATATTGTAACAAGGGCTCGTCGGGGTTCAAAATGAGAACACCGAGTTTATAATTGAAGGATGGAGGTTTCTTTATTTCCTGCAACAATTGTCGATACAGCCAGAAAACTCCAGACTATTTGCCGGTTCACTGTCCTGTTCAGTGCTCACTCTCACTGTGCTCAGTCCTAGTTACAGCACTGTTCCAGTCCAATCCAGATCATCCCACGTCGCGCCGGTCAACTCCACAGTCCTCGCTGCCGCTGTACGATCCACCCGTCGCGCCGGTCAACTCCACAGTCCTCGCTGCCGCTGTACGATCCACCCGTCGCGCAGAGTTCCCCGGGACGGCACTGCCTCAGCCCAGATCAGCTCACCAGCTATTCCGTTCACCCTTCCCTCCGGTCACTAGTTCCCCGTTGACTAGCTATTCCGCTCTCGGGTCCCTCCGGTCACTGGCTCCTCAGCTTCCCAAGACACACTCAGGCCGCGCTGATCAGTCCTCTCCGTCCAGCTCATCCTCTGACGCTGACGCTCGCCGCTACTCACGGACTGCCTCTCTGACTGTTCCCTCGTTGACCCTCTGACTCTTCACGGACTGCCTCTCCTCTGATGTACTGACTCTTCACTGTACTGAACTCTCCTTGACTGACTCGGCTCGGCTGCTCGCACTCCTTATATAGCCTTAACGAAAGTTCCAGAGTCGAGATCTGGAAAGCTCCGCCCGCGCATGGTCTAGAATGTCCGCGCGGTGCGCCGTCAAGCCCTTAGCGCGTGGCTCCACCTCTGGCCCCTCCCACGAGCGCGCGCCGTCACTCACCGCGCCGTGCCAGGGAGTAGGCCGCACCCGTCGGCAGTCGGCTCCAATAGCCGTGCTGCCGTCACGCCCACTGGCGCTCGTCTGCCGTCCATCCACTAGGGGAGCGCGATCCTTCTAGACTCCGTCGTTCTAGTTCTTTCTGGCTTACTCCTCCTTCTATCAGGCTCTAGGCTTTTCTGGCTTTGTCACAATATATATAACAGTAACATTGAATTGGTTGAGAACGAAACCTCTAGGAAAGATGAGTTTTTGTTATGATATCTAAAATTAAGATTTTAAAAATAAAAATAATTTTCTTCGTTCGTTGCTTTTATTACTGAATATTATTTCAATTACATAGTGATGTATAAATACATGAGTTACTTTTGGAGCGCTTTCAACAGAATTTTGCAGTTGTCATCAGTAACTGACACCCTAATTGCCATAGAGACATTTTATGTAAAATTTTGATATATGATGTGCATGTAGTGGATTGTGTTTGTTCAGAATGTTAGTATTTTCATTTGGTGTATTTTGTCTATGGTATATTGTAGTTTGTTGAGGGAGTAACCATAATTTCCATGTCTGTGCGTCAATCGCCTGTGATTATTTGCAAAGACATAATCTGTGTTCTGTGATTTTTCAAATTAAAACATAGACACACAATCAGGACTGATCATGGGCAGCAGATGCGGTTGAAAACGCTTCCAAGAAACTAAACATGAAGTATTGTGCATACGCCTGTGGATGAAATAGAAATTTTCAACGAACACCACAAAAGAATTAGAGCTGAAGCCAGGAAGGCAATACAAACATGCGACAAGAAGTTTACTCAAGCAAATATAAATGCTACTGCAAATCGAATTAGGCAATAATAAAACTCCAGGTGAAGAGATTCATCATTCATTTAAATTAGTACCAACATTCATTACAGCCATGTATAATTTATTCATCCTGGTGTTCCGTTGGGAGCATACTGTCTCCGATTGGAGGTTCCTAAGTACCTAGAACTAATTTAGTTACTATTATTTTTCGAGAGAGAGCAGAGGGACAGGTGGTAATCCCAAGGTCTCAACAACCCCCGAGAGGAAACTAAGTATTATTATTATTATTATTATTATTATTATTATTATTATACTTGGACGTGAAAGGGACGAGAAATTTTGTCTAGAGGCTATAATTTGGGGTGCCCTAAATCTACGACTACAGGATCTAGAGACGGAACAATGTAAAATGAGTGCCTAAAATACGAGAGGACGAAAATTATACCAATTGTTAAACTAGGTAAAGAAGATAATGAATACATACCAAACTACCGTTTAATCACCTTTATCTGTAAAATTGCTAAGCCCTGGAGGGAATATTAATAAACAGGATAATTCATAATGCACACACAAAAACATGAGTAAGCAAAAAAGATACAAAGTACGGCTTCCACCACAAATTAACCCAGTAGATGCAGTGACTGAACTGAAAAATCTGCGCTGGAAAATATAACAACGGAGACTTTGTGGTTCTGATAAGAGTAATTAATAAAGAAGAATCCGATGAGACCTGGTGACTCAGCAAATCTTATATTAATATATTAATATAATAATTTTAAATTAATTTTAACATAGCCATGGCCTTCAAGAACCTCCCTAAAAGCGCAATGATTAATTTATGTAAGGGAAAATGTAAGCAAAGTGGAAAGTTAAAGTCATCATCTTCCTAGGATAAAAATCATATTAACATAGATTCAAAAGCGTGGATGGTCCGATTTTGTAAAAATTGTCCATAGACTCTTGATACCTACTCTGGAAGTGTGAATTGTTAAAAACAGAGACAAAGGCAGGTGGCAACTGGCCACTGCCAATTTTGATCCAGCAAATAAGCATGAAAATCTGTTTGAGAGTTCGTTAAATTCGAAATTTTCAAAAATGTGTAATCGTCAATATAACTAAATATTTACTTCCCTAAACACAACTCATATTCTGTATAAAACAGATTGCAACAAATCACTAGGCTTTCATGTATAATATAGAAAAAAAATAGATATGTTCTATATTTTTATTCTATATGTTTGTTGTATATTCTTCTATAAAAATATATATAAAAGAATATATATATAGGAAAATATATATAGGAATATATATATATATGTTTCCTATATATAGGAAAAGATTTTGAAAAAAAATATATATAGGAAAAGCTTTCGAAAATATAGAACAAACATCTCTGCATGTTACTTTGAACCGAAACATGCTGTACAATATGTTTGCCTAAACATTTCAGCAGCAGCAGCTTTAAATCTTCCGGGTACTTTTATATTTGTTATTAAATTTATGATATATTTAACAATCCTATATTATTATTTTGTGTCTTTTTTCAAACAAGACGAGGACATCAAGCAATGTGTTCGTTCCCAATTTGCAGCCTTATAATAAATTAATATTGATTTCATATGTCGACTATTATGTTATTACCGAGCTATGAAACTGTAAATTGCACTATCTTATTTGAATATAGGATCATACTCATAGTTTATTCTTCGTAATCAGCAAAAAGTTACTTTATTATTCAGTCGATTTCTCAATTTTCAGATTTTATATCCAGTATGCTTGACGTATCATGCAAAAGAGGATAAAAATCTTCATTCTCTTCGTGTTGCGAATTGGAAAAGTAACTTCGTTTTGTTAGATTATCTGGAATTGGGAAATTGATGTTGCTCATCCGTCCAGCAAACAAAATTCGGTATGAGAAAGGAAAATAACAGTAATAGAATTCCTGAATATAATTCCGATAAACTTTTTAATTCAATAATAAATGCAATCACTCACTCATGTAAGCTAGTTTAAATTACTGTAATAAATTTTTACTTCCCTTCATCAATGCATCCACTCATGGAGGTAATTGCCAAGTATGGATGTAATTCAATCTTCTTGAGAGAGAATTTTAGTAATACGTTTTTTAACAGGATAGAAAAAATCATTCGATGTATGTATATGCAGAGTGATGAATAGGGACATTTCCCAAAGGAAGTACAAGTGATGAAGTCATGAATAATATTTTTGATATAAAGGAGGGAAACTAGGACAAACATTGATGAATCAACGTCTTAAGTGGAACTATGCAAGAGTTTCAAAGACTGAGGATGGCATTACCTATGCCGAAACGTATCCCCAGAAGTAGATAGGCATACAAAGAAGTAGGATCTGCATTTCATTTACTCTGCAAGAATTTGTTTTTTATTATACTTTTATGTCTCTTTAACGATGTAACTTTATTTTCGTTTTATTATATTGACTTTGTACATTAAGTACATGATTTTATAAACTATTGACTATATATAATTAATTATAATGTAGTGTAACATTTTTTATATAATATATAACTTTATTTACAGCATGTCCCATTACAAATGCAATACTAATGCCCTATTTACAATATTTACATTGGTATTCCTATAATTAGGATGCAATTTAGTATTTACAAGTTTGCGTTTATTATTACTACTAAACTCCTGACTTTAAGTATAATTAATTATTACCTTAATTATTACTATTCACTTTTGTTATTACTTAATATTGTTCCTTGTTATTTTATTAATTTTTCTTTTCTAATTGCAAAAATAGTGTTTACAATTTATTCAAATTTTACTTGTCCTTAATCGATTTTGCTTAGTTCTTCCAAATCTACTTTATTTACAAATCTTATAAAGCTTTATAAGAATTGTAAATAAAGTAGATTTGGATGTAACGTAAGGATTTTAAAATCTTATTTATATAAGAGAGGGTATAAGGTTGTAAATTGCAATACATTTTAATACAGCTTTGTTTAGATTTCTAATTCTTTAAACTTGAATAACATGTGGCTTGAACAAAAAGGCTAAAGTAAACTGATAAGAATTCGGAATTCTGACCATAATGGCTAGTAAGTTCCTGTTAGAGCTTGTGAAGAAAGATTTGGAGCACAAATGAGAGATAAGAGAGTTCGATCAAGGCGCGATGAAGACGGAAGTGGAGACGGGATGGGGTTAGGATTTGGGGTAGCTGGAGTTGGATTGGT
The DNA here is from genome assembly GCA_964059195.1 of Ectobius pallidus. Classification (NCBI taxonomy): domain Eukaryota; kingdom Metazoa; phylum Arthropoda; class Insecta; order Blattodea; family Ectobiidae; genus Ectobius; species Ectobius pallidus. The sequence continues at coordinate 54,668,858 of CAXKWD010000009.1, forward strand.
TAATCATTGATGCGGGTAGTAGACATGGATTTTTCGGCTTGCCACCAGAGTTCACCGCAATCAACAAGCTCCCCTTTATCGCCTTGTTACAAAAGAAACCTCAATGAACAGAATCTAAACGTCGATTTCGTGGTCCCTCAGCCCAGATACGCACAGCTCCCTACTGAGCTCACTATTAGCCCATGTGCTTTGATTAATCAATTCCGCCATTCTCTGCTTTTGAGGATTTAGCAATTTGCCGTTAAATTTAGTGTCCCTATCTTTAACCATGTTATGAAAGAAAAACGAATTTACGCAGTCTTTGCCTTACAGTAAAAGAGGAAGTAACAATACATAGTTATATGGAATTGTACATTATATGAGAAATATAGGCCTATGAATCTACAAACTACAGCTAGAGGATTTATAAATATATATATATATATATATATATATATATATATATATATATATATATATATATATATATATATATATATATATGTATGAATCTTCTAGCTTATGTATATATAAATCTTCTAGTTGTAGTTTGTAGATTAATAGGCCTATATTAATCTACAAACTACAGCTAGAAGATTTATATATACATTTAGAAGCTAGAAGATTCATATATATATATAAATCTTCTAGCTGTAGTTTGTAGATTAATAGGCCTATATTTCTCATATAATGTACAATTCCATATAACTATGTATTGTTACTTCCTCTGCTCTTACTTTAGGTACTATAGGTAGGGGAAGTATTGCGTTCGACCCGAAATTCGAAGTTGAGTTTTTAACATAAGTACACGTTTTGAAGTCTTCTGAATCAAAAAATACTATTTTCAGAAACATGTCTGGGTGTGAGTGTGTGTGTGTAGCCTATGTGTGCCTGTGAACAGCGAGAAAGAAAAATCGTTTAAAAACAAAATTTTATATTTGGGTTAGGTGCCTTCTGAGGATGTGACAAGAAGACTGGCGACGACTTTCTCTTTTATGCCACTTTACATTAAGAAAATTTAGTTTTTCACGATTTTCTCGAAAATGGCTCTGACGATTTTGTTTAAATGTTGTATAGGCTATGAGGTGCTTATACCAAGAACTAAAACTTTTAGTGAAAAATTTTTTCATAAAAAATCCCTGAGGGGTAGTTATTAGCTACTCATTTCATACGATTCTTAAGATTTCATGCCTCACGATTAATGCGACTTTGAATGAGGACGAGACAATGGAATACATTCGTGTACTTTTTTAGGAATAATAAGAGCAGCGGAAGTTGCGTGGTTTACATCATATTCTTTATATTGTAACAGCTGAAGTGTAAATGAATTTTATTCTTTAAGAAGTCAAGGTAAAATAATAATGAATTACATAATCTCGTTAAAGTATTAAAATTTTTCATATTTTTGTTTCCTCGTGATATATCGAGCATTTTTTTAATAAACTTTATTTGTACCCTTTAAAGTATGATTTTTTTTTCCTTATAAAATCCGACTTATAATTATTTTCGTACCAGTATACAGAACAGGCACTTATATATAGGGGGCGGATTACTATGACCTAAAAAATAGGATATATGCATGCATTTATGACCTAAAAACATTAAAATATGACCAATAAAATTTAAAATATGACTTTACCACTTACACATTGTGTATATTTTTTTTAAGTTTCATTACAATACATTTTATTAAAACATACTGTTAATTATTTAAAATATCTGTAAACCCTCAAACTGTATCATTATAATGCAAAATTTACAAAATATGATATGAAACTTCAACATTTATTGAATATACACACAAATATGCCAAAATATGACCTAAATATGCACATTCATACTAAATATGCTACAGTAGTTGAAAAATTCCTAAATATGCAGTTATATGCACAATAAAAGTCGTTCCATTTTCACCAGGATGCTTGGAATCGGGTTTAAATTAGTCGGAAATCTGAAATAATGCAAAGGGGGAAAATATGACATCTCATAGAAAGCCGCCCCTACTTATAAATTAAATAACTGAGTGTTTCAAGTTCCACTCAATTAGCTGAACACCCAATGCTTTCGTTTCGAATTTGGTATAACTTAAAGTAACTTAATATTCTGAAATGTTAACAAAAACATACAACTCAACAAACATAGAAATGTTATGTTTATTTGATAATATGCTTCATAACTTATCAATACATACATGCCAGTGCAGTTTTAATTATGAAGTGTTTATTATAAGCTTTCCGTGAACATTTATAAACTTTTTCCTGCTGCAATGAGATTTTACAACAGATTTTGTTTTCCATCAGATACTTCAAATAATGTATTTAATTAATTATAATGACATTAAGCTCTAGTTGAGAGCTATTTGAGCATTTTGTTTGTGATATCCAGTTTATAAATTCCGTACCTCTTTTTCCGACTTAAACATCTTATACTGCAACGAAATATTAATAGTTTGTTTATTGTATAGGGCTTGATTTTTTAATGAATGTTTCGTTCCGGTAAGTGTGTGACCGAGGTACAATACGATAAAAACACTTTAGATCCTTGTCCTTAACTTGAATATATAACACAAAAATACTATGAATGCTTGTATGTATGTGAGTGTTACGGACCCCGAAAAGTTAACGGGTAAACGCCTAGGGTTGTTTTTACCCATCAAAAAGCTCGACTATTTTATTTTTACCAGGCTCGCCTCGTATAATAGAAAACCCGGATAATACGAAGGTGTGACATTTATTTAGTTGTTGCATAGACTTGGAATTAACAGGTTTCATAAAAACTTTAGTCTCTGTGCACACCCGAACCGTTTTTAATGCAGATAAAGCTAATAATTCTTTTATTGCAAACAATGGTCATATTATGATTAACGGAATAACGCTCGAATGATAGGCCTATAGGCTATGGCGGGGAAACGGGAGTATCTCCAGAAAACCTGCCCGATTCCATTCTGTCCATTATAAATTCCTCGTAGGTCCACCGAGATTCGATCCCGGGTCCCAGCGGTGGAAGGTGAGCGGTGCATAAAGCTGATTCTGAGTCGTAAGAAGTTCCCCTAGTTCTCCATAGAACTACAGTACGCGTACGTGCCAGAAATGTATTATTAAGCATCGCACCATTAACTCAAATTTCGTACATACTTACGCTGTTATTTCAAGTCCAAGACTCTTCCTAACCTTTTGTTTCCAGTTGGATGGAAGATAATTGAACAGCGTGTGCTGGAGAACTGGAGAGGCTTCCCTCTGTTTGGTTGTGGTTAACCTCACATGCACACTTTGTAGTACACACAGACACACACAGACCACTTGAATTATTCCAACTGCTGGTCACGAGGTATGCGACCCGGCATAACTTCCATACAAACTATGCCTTACTGAATAATGAAGATGAGGCTACACAAAGTCATGCTGACTAACGTAATATTACTTCCCTAAAATACTGTAATAAGCAATAACTTTGTCTAATAACAATTTTCTGGTAAATATACGCTTTATCAAATGGAACAATGAGAGTCCTATGATTTCAAAGTGTAAGGTTGTGTGGTAACTAAAACTCATGATAATACACGTGGGATTATTATTATTGTTATTATTATTATTATTATTAATAGGACCTGTTATTATTGTTTTCCTGGTTGTAAAATTACTAATATACATATGTACTTTATTTCGAAAATATACTCAGAAAGTCAAAATATACCGAGTGAGGTTACCGACATGGTAGCGTCTTGGACTCGCATTTGGGAGCTCACTGGTTCAAACCCCGTGGCCGGCCAACTTAATTTGGGGGTTTTCATGGTTTCCCCAGTTGTAAAGAACATGCTGAATTAGATACTTACTTACAATGACTCATCGTCGCTATTTCATCGTGTATAATATTCGTAAAAATAGACGCCATAAACTCATCAACAATTGAAAATGATTGCACATCAATAGTCACATGGCCTCCTGGTATAATCGCAGAGTCTGCACTCCTGATATGACCTCGATGTTCGAAAGAGTATAATAAAGTTTTTTTTAAGTCAAGATAATATAAACCAGGTAGCAATAGCGATCTCACCAGCAATCTACCAAACGGAGATATGAACATTTAAATTAAATACGTTCATGCGGGAAATGCTTTCGCATTTGTAAGATACTTTAATGTTTTTATACCATATCTTCTTCAGTATGCTTGAAACTAAAACCCCGTTACTATACAATATGCAAAGATACTTTGGTAGAGCAAATGATATTCATTATTGAAATCATTAACGGGCCAATTGGCTTGATTTATTGCGAACAGTGGTAGAGTTAATAGGTGAAGTAAGCAATACATTACTTCTAGAAATTATACAATAATTTTATGCATTGCTTGCAAGATACATAAGTGTAAGTGCATTCTAGTTTGCTCTTTTACTCTGTACTGTATGTTAATATTCTCTCTTAGGGGAATCCGCCTGTTCTTCCCGGGGATGAAAGAAGGTTGAGAAAGAGAGATGTAAGTTGGAGTGACTGAGAATGGATATGGACAGTGACAAGAAAAGAATACATTGGGAGAAGTGGGAGAGAGTTGAGAAAAAGGAAATGATGATAAGAGGGGAGAAGATGTAAAAGTCTGGCAGTTACAGTAAGGAGGTAAGAGAAGTGAGGAGCAAGAACGGAGGATGTGAGAGAGGTGGAAAGAAGAGAAAAAGAGAAAGATAGTGAACAGAAGAAACGAGAATGAGAGAGAAAGAGTGAAGGAAGAAGAGGAAGAGAGGGTAGAAACAGAAAAGATGGGGAGAAAGATAAAATTAGTAACTAGGAAAGGTGAAAAGAGAATTGTTGGTAAAACGTGAAGAGGTACGAGCAGAAATGGAAATATAGAATGCTAAGACAATGAGAGTTTAAAGGAGGGAGGGACGAAGAAAAGAGGAAAATGCGAAGCAATGAAGAAGGATATGAGAGAGACAAGGAAGAAAAACTATGAAAAGACCAAAGAGAAGAAAAGAAAAGAAAAATATTGAGTGAAGCATGTTTAAGCTTGAAATTTCTAGGATTTTAAAAGAAATTATATTCCTTGACAATCAGTTCTTACACCACATAAAAGCCTGCCTGCCAATGAATATGCTATGAGAGAAAGTGTTTTCCAACCATTTACATGACATTCTAAATGCTTATTTCCCCGATTAATACACTTTATTCCTAGCAATTTTTTAACAGTAGAAGTGTAGTACAATTTGGTCTTTTCCACAGCTATGTAGGATAATAAACAAGCAGCTATGTAAACAAATTGCTCTGTGTGAACAAATGTAATGATATTGACCTTTGAGGAGGAAAAAAGTTGCATTATTCTGATGTATTGGTATTGCTATATCGGAACGAACACCACTACATGGTACAACGGTATTATAGATTAAAACCATACAGCGCCATGTCACAGATTGTATGCGTCCCGTGAGGTTTCGGTTTCCAAATAATTCCAACCCTAACTTCGCTATTTTTATATTAATTTCCCTCGGGAACCCGAAATTAGGGTAATAGCAGTTAGTTTGCACATTTAGAATTCAAAACAATGGATGCTATGTGCGGTGCTGTAAAGTAACGGAAATACTATGCATGTATTCACTGTCGGGAAGTACCTGCAATGTTGTTATACAATCAATACAGTCAACTAGAAAATATTTTAGTTTTCATAGTTAATGGAGAAGTATTTTTTCTATTAGGAATACAATTCAAATTAATATATCTTAAAAAATAATAGTCTGATTAATGTGTTATCATTACGAATTGGCAGCTGAGAGATATATCGATCGATATCGAGGACATAAAATATGGGAATTTTTCAATGTACAAGTAAACTTTTAAATTTCAAAAGGCACTTCATTTCAAAATGCAATCATTTACATCATTTTCAAGTACGAGACTGTTAGTGAATTTTACACCAAAAAAGTTAATATGGTTATATAATTATTTATTGGTTATATTATTGTTTCTCGGGTTTCTTCCTGAAGATGGCAGTGGAGATAGCTGCCGAAAACTTAAAACAAACCTCCAACTCACCCGGTTGGAAGCCCAAGAAACAATAATATATTCTCAACACCGGGAAAGCCTCAAGTCACATAAATTTATTCGTTGTCCACTTTATACCGTTTCTATAAGTTATATTGGTAAAAGGATTTAATCTTGACGGCTATTTATATAACTGAATATAATATAGAAATTATACAGCATATTATAGTAAAAATTAACAGTATGAAAAGGCCTTATATATTACAATAAATTATTTCAATTGCACAGTTCTTCTGTTTTCCCAATGACAGGATACATAGGCTACTCTGAGTTTTAATCTTTGCTATTATTAATATATACTTATAAAAAAGATAAAAATACGCATACAGTTGTAAAAGTAAAGATTACTACTATATACATAAATGGATGTACAATGCATGACGTGTATGTACCATGCAGTCTTTGCTGTACTTACAGGCCAATTATACAATTCAATAAGGTTATGTGTAAAGCTGCAATAGTCAACAAGAAAATAAATTAACACGATAAAGGTTAAACATGTAGGCCTAAATCTCCTTTAACCGTGAATATTTTTGTTGCCTCCCGGTGTATGTATTAAATGCACATTAGCGTGTTCTTGTTCGAAGATGCATTTCAGGCAAAATGGTTTCCAACTTTCAGGTGAAGCCGCATTGACCCATGTGGGTGTGTGAGGTTGCAACCTACCACAGCTGAATTATTAGATTGCTAATTTTCCTCTTCTGGGACCCGGGATCGAATCATGATGGATCCATGTGAATTTGTGGTGGGGTGCACCGTTTCCCCTGCCATGTATCACTTTACTGTCACCCCATTCTACGGCTGTTGGTTGCAATAAAGGAATTATTAAAATGATTGGCATAACCGACCGGGAATTCTTGTTATGCATAAGCTACCTTTTCTACAGTAGCCTATTCCGTGCACGGTATTGGCCTACATAAATACCTAAAGCCTTGAAGTTTTTATATATTCAAAAATTAAAATAATTATAATTAATTATAATGATTTTGTTATAAAATCTCTATTCCTTTCACAGGATACCCTCAAGTAAAAATACATAACTGCATACAGGATAATTATCGTAAGTAGTTGTTCCACATTTTCTTATTTCATTAAGTCTCTTTCAATTGCATGAACTTATTATGACGAAGGTATTATTTAAATTGGATAACATTACTCCAGGTTTGAATGCCGTGGAAATATTGGAATCCGATAACCATTACGTTATTAAAGATTTTAATCCGGTAAAACTGTACATGGATGCGCTCTCTTCAGGACCGTCTAAATCTGCATATTCAAGGGAACAAAATGTAAATAACCCCTCCAAACTAAAAATTCACGTGACTTTGTCTAGTCTGGCATGTATTTTGAAAATTTCTCACATTATGTTCTGACGTAGAATAGAATCCAAGGACATTTTCAACTTATAAATCGTTCTTCACTGACAGATGCAGGACCTTCACACAAAAAAGACATGCAGATGACCTTTTTTACTTACTGGAACGCCATGAATAAGATAAGATTTTTACGTAACTAATTATTTATTTGATTTCGTGTAATTACTTTTGCTGGTGCTTATTTCGAAAATTTTTCATGTTTATTTGCTTGCTTATTTTGTTGTTTTATTTTGCTTATAAATCCGGGCTCTAGTAATAACAATAACGATAATAATAATAACCGGAGAACCTGGATCCATTGAGTTTCTGGGGTAGCGAATTGGCATCGCCCTGCAGCATGGAAATTCTGCTAGCATCAAGGACACTTTTCCTGAATCCTAGGAAGTATTTTTTCCCTTGAACGCCCCTTTTATTATAACTAGGGCCCGGGAGTTATGCAAAATGCCTTTTCTATTTGGGTGAATATATTAAAGAGTTAAATAGAGATGAACATGTTTCCGTACATTTAGGGACCGTAGGGTCAGTTTTTATTTTGCCTTTCTTGCCTATTTTGGCTTGTAGTGCCTATTTTAAGATTTAAAGCATTTTTGTCTGTTTTGGATCGTTGTGACTTTTTCTGTGGTTATTTACACATTTTAAAAATCATATAAAGAATTTCAATGTATGAAAGTGAAAAAAAAAATGCTACACAAAGAATGAAATCACACATTCACAACACAAAAAATATTTACTGAGGACATTGTTCCCTATAAATGATGAAACACATTCTTTCTGACAGGCGGTTGACCATGACCGTTGACACCTTGAGAAAACATTGTTGTTGCTTTTAATCAAGAGAAATAAGAGTAAGTACTGTATTCGATAAATACATTATTATGTATCTTAGATAGCTATTTCCATTGATAAAAAGTGTGATTACTCTCGGTTTTGATTTTTAATTTATATTACTGCCTATTTTCGGTACTTTAAGTGCCTTTCTTACCTACCTATTTTAACCAAAACAAATGACTGAACTTCCGGGCTCTAATTATAACTCTTGACTAAAATAGTGTCCAACAGAGACAATAATCTGTGGTTCATGAATGCTTATATATCTATCTTAAAATAGTTAACTTAAAATTTGATATAAATGCCATTCTAACAATGAATAAATTGCTTTTGCTATATATTATTATTATTGAGAGGTCGTTATATCACTCTTTTTCTGATACATAATATTTTAATGGAGCGCATGTATCCGACCTCGGCTTTTCCTGCTTATTTTTACGTGTGTATCGGGTTTTATAGAGTAGAAGCAGTACATATGTGACTTTGTAATCATGAAACTCGTCAGCACATAACCTCTCCACAGCTCTTTAATACGGGACGCACGAATCCAATGTCCACAAGGGCACATTGATTTCATCACACACTGCGTAACGGAGGACGTGACATGAGAGGACAAGCACAAAAGAACATCACCCACCGCACCCTCTCTCACTCTCTCGGGATCCTCTCGATTCTGTAATTCCAATGCCTGATAATAAAGTCTGCGGCTCCTATAACAGTCGTTGTTTCACCAAGTACAGCCTGTTAAATAACTTTCAGATATAAGCGCAAACCATTTTTTACTTTCTCGCATATACGTAGTACAGAAAAAGGATTGCGATCGTGATAAAAATCGAAATAGAGATTACACCAGGAAAATAAGTTTCAAGTTACCAAGAAACCGAAAGAGCGTATTTGAAATTACGTCTGTCTGTCTGTCTGTCTGTAGACAAGCGTAGTGGGTAAACTGTTCAATTTATTTATTTATTTTTTTAAAGTTAAGGGTTTGTTTTTAAGATTTTCTTGAACAGCCTAGAATTTGGTATGGACCGAAATATTAAGATAATTTTTCATGAAAACTTTTTTCAAAATTTTGATACAAAAAAGGCTCTAACGATTTTAATATCAATGTAAATTTTTAACTTCTATCTATCACTAATAAAATGGCTATTTTTTACTGTAAAACTTACTTATGGTGTACTTTATTCATGTTCGTTTTAGATTTTACTAGGCTCCATTGCTGTAGGAGATGCATGAATATATACTACTGTAAACTTGTTGAGAAACGTGAAATGAACATTTTTTGTCATACACATTTCTTTACACTCGTAGAATGAATAGGTATCGAGATATACACGAAATAAGTGTGTCTTCAATGCACAATATTAGAACTCACCTTAATTAATATATTACTTATTTTCTATGGTTTATTATAGTAATAAGTAAAATGTAATTAATTTATTGTTGTGAAATGCAGTATACCTTATTAGTAATGGACAAACTAAAATTATTGCGAGCGAGATGACCAGGTAAGAGGTCCTGGGTACAAACCACAAAACTTGTGGCTAGAGGATTTAGTTTGGGGTCTTCATTCGCAATGGCAAACGTCAGGTGGTATGACTTATATGAGTTATCTTCAAAATTAGCTTATTATTATTGTAACAATAACAATTCAGGTAATGATATTAATAATAAAGAAAATAGTATGCTTAAATATAAATTACTGTATTTTCTTAAACAAATCTGAATTCATAAAAACTAAAAGTATGGAGACATTGCACTAGCCTATGTAGACCCATGAGAAAAGCCCCACATAAGAATAGCGCTAGTTAAAGTGGGTTTTAATCAAGTAATACATTGACTTAGTTTACTTTGCACTTTCTTGACCTAGGAAATCTAAACCTATTGAATAGTCGGAGCAATTATTTATTCGGTTAATATATGTGGAACTATAAAATGCCCAAATCAATATAGCCTGGAAGCTGTACATTCCTTACATTTTCTTAAAAACCTCCATGTTAAGACGTATGTTTCAGAAAGTTTGTTTAATGAATGGTGATAATAAGGGCCCTGAGTTTATGGTTTTTATAAATCCTGTATTAGTTTTTTAAACATATTGAAATAGTTTTGTTTATTTTTTTATTATTTCCAGACAAGTTTTTGTTTTATTAAGTTCACTTTAATAACTACAATAATCACATTGAAACAATATACGATTTGAGCTTTTCCTGTCGCACAGCATGCATAAATTCTTCTCGGGTTTGCAGCCACATGAAAAGTTAGTCGTTATACGACGATTCAGAAGCTCCAAAATCAGGAATCATGAAGACGTTGTCAATTATCTACTTTACAAAATTCGGTTGAGAACATAACACTATTACCTTCAAAATGATTATAATTTTCATCATTACTATTGGTATCATTAGAGCACGTTCCTTATCGCTTTAAAAGGAAAGCATTATCCGATTTATATTCTACATGTGAGGCGGAATATGCCTTTAGATATATTCCATAACGTTTTACAGTAATTAATTAAAATATTTCATTTTATTAATATTATACATAAATTAATTAAACATTGGGAAAGATAAGTATAAACCAGAATTATTAAGAGTTTGAGAACTAGAATCAATTTGTTATAAGAATTGGGAAAATTAATACTTTAGAATAAAAGCAAGTGCAAATAACTGTAATAATAACACAGTCTGAGGAAACAAAGGCAGGCTGTCAATCACTTGAGCAAATTCTGTGTATTGGTATTGTGCTAGAATTTTAACGTAGACAAAAGAACATCAGATAAGAGGCGATTTTATTGTGTGATGGGGATAAACCAGCTCTGCTCCGACACTAGAGGAACAATAAGGTGTTTAAGGTTCCGGGAATTGGAAACCTTCAGAGATCTGTGTTGGCTTCCGATATTCTTCCGCACTAGCGGAATAATACTAACAGATAATAACCAATAAGAATGAGGGACTAATTTGTGTGTCTGACGTCAGTGCGAGGCTTCTTGGGACGTGATGATTTTTGATACAGAGAGAAGAGCCGAGAGCTCCAGAGGATTCGGTCGCGAAGTTTTTGTAGGCCAGTAGGCCACATCCCGGTAGTAGTCTCGGGAATTTTATAAGTCCAGTCGAGGGTCGCTGGGTACTTAGTCAAAGTTAAAGTCCGGGAAGAGCAATCATTGTAATATACCAGTAGAATCTGAGTAAACTATCAATTAACAAGAAGCCGCGTATTGACGTAACATATTGCTGAAGAGATTAAATTAATATCCTGAATATTGTAATCATATTGTAATTGTGCATAGAGTTTTGCATTGGAATAAATTTCGCTCTTACCCAATTATAACGACTTTACATTGAACGCTTTCCTTATAACGTGCTGTCCCTGAGATAAGAGAAAATTAAGTCGGGCAATAGAACAAACAGGTACGAGCCGGGATTGGAACATCACGGCATCACATCACGACAACAGAGCTACAGCATCCTGAGGGTCCAGAGCGACTACAAGTAAGTGCTATCTATTCCAAATGGCGCCCAACGTTTGAGGGTGTCGAGCATTAATGGCATAGGACATTAATGACAATACAGCACGGGAGGCAACGAGGCTTCACTACCGAGGATTGACGGCAGCAGACAGCGGCGAGTGGGACTTCAGTCACCGCCACACGGACCGTCAGCTCATCGATCATCACACCAAAATTGTAAAGTACAAACATTTCATATTTGTGTATATATATTTTGTTTTTGAGGGTATTTTTTACATGTATACTAGAGCTAGATGTGTTAGCATAGCAGGGTATATTTTTGTGCAGAGGGAAACTAAGTGTAAATTAGCTCAATGAAGTTAAGATATAAAATTATTGGAGATAGCATGGAGAATCAGGAGATGGAGATTCAGGGCGAGGTAGAGCCACAAATTGTAAATAGTGATGAAAATGTATTATTGGAGGGTCCTTCCGACCAAATAAATGTCCAGGGTATTGAAATTCAAGACGAAAATCAGCCAGATACAGATATGGAGGTGGAAGAAATTAGGCCTAGTCCGTCAACTAGCCAGGCAGTTCTGAATGATCCGGGGAATATGCAATCTCTTTTTAGCTTCATGTCAGAGATTAAAGAGCAATTAAAATCAGTAGGGGAAATGAAAGAGCAATTAAAATCAGTGGGGACCTTAGAACAGAAAATGAAAGAAAACTTGCAGGAAGAATTAAGATCTGTAAATAGTAAATTTCACACAGTAGAGGATAAATTAAATTCTAAGGGGAATGTAGAACAGGAATTGAAGAATGTAAATGATAAACTAAATTCTATAGGAACTCTAGAATTGAAAATGCAAAATGTAAAAGAACAAGTAGCATCTGTAGAGACAAACTTACAGGCGAAACTAAACAGTAATTTTCAAGCAATTAAAACCGACATGCAGAAAATGGATGAAGGGTTTAAGCACATGCAGGAGAAAGTAAATCATTTTGAAGATAGTGTAAGGGGACTGCAGACAGAAGTCAATACTAAATTTACTGAAATCTCAACAAATGTTCAAACTGAGCTTAGGCGGGAACAAGAGAAAATACAGAATACCTTAACTGAACAAAATACTGCAGTTAAGAGTAGCTTAGAAGCAACTTTGAATCAGGTTAAATTAGTGGTAGAATCTTCCAGTAAATCAGTGAATGAAAAAGTTGATAATTTAACCTCACAAATGGACTTAGTTCAAAATAAAATTAGGGAACTGGAACAAAATGACAGACAGATAGACACGATTTGCCAGAACAGCATGAGTGGCACTTCGAGCAGTGATAATGTTATCCCGGAGGAGAATAGAGTTAATAATGTAAATTTAGCTTCTACAAGTACCATGGTTGTAACTGAAAATGCTATTGAACTTGAAAGAATGTCAACTCCAGTCCGGCATGGCAGTATCGCTACGCATGATAGTAATAATGTTAGCAGTAATGGTATTACTCAAAATGTGAATGCAACTGTACAGGGAATTCCTGTTCACTTGTTAAACGAGATCCCATTTCCAATTTTCAATGAGGACGAAAATATGAATCCTCAGTACTATCTTACTGAACTCGATAATTACTTCAAATTAAAGTCAATTCCTCCAGAACTTAAAATGTTAATGGTGAAGAAAAGCTTGAAGGGTAGGTCATCTCAGTGGCTAAAATTATCACTAGGGGAACAGGTAGATTATGACACATTTAAGAAATTTTTCATGCATCGCTACTGGAATGACAACGAGAAAAACAAAATTCGAAGCGAACTTACTACGGGGAAATATAATCCACAAGGGGGCGTGACGATGATTGATCATTTTTTACGCATAGCTCAGAAAGGGAGAATGTTAGACCCTCCTCTTAAAGATTCCGAGGTCTTGAGTATCGCTGCAAGCCATTATGAGGATCATATAAGAAACAATTTGATAGTGGCTAGGCCTAAGGATTTTGGGGAAATGGTAGACTTGCTTACGAAATTTGAGGCTACAGCGACTTCACCTTACACTCAGGATGGGGGCAAAAATAATAGCTTTCATGTAGGGAATAGCAGCAACAAACAGAACAATAATTCACAAGGTTTTAGGCCTAATTATGTATCTCGTGGGCAGGAGGCACCGGCTGCGCCTCACTCCAGCCAAAATAATCAGGCCTATCAGGGCAATAATGGGGGCAGATCAGGCCAAAATAACTACCAGAATAGTTTCCAGTATAACAGGGGACAGAACGGACAAAATAACAGGGGATTTCAGAATAGGCCTAATTTCCAAAGGGGAAATAACAATAACAATAGGCAAATTAACATGTTCACGGTCGATAATAGGCCTAGTAACAGTAACAATGGGAACAATCAGGGCTATAGAAATAACTATAACAGAAATGCTCCGCATTGGTTGCGAAATAGGGGATATAGAAACGGGTATTGGAGAGCCAATTTCTATAGGAGGCCATACAATAGACAATGTAACTGGCGAAATAACAATAATAATTGCAACAATCAGGCGACAGGTAGGTCTGATAATGATACTAGAGGCGGAAATATGAATCCGGAAGCCCGGAGTTTTCAGCCGAATAATGATAGGAGTAGGTCGGCTTCGCCACAAGGCAACGGCGGGAACCAGCCGTCGGAAAACTAAGTCACGAGATTCTTGTGGACTCTGAGATTCTCGATTGCCTCAGTCGTATGAATACTACTGACAGAAATGGGTCTACCAACTATATGACAGCTCAGAAAGACGTTAGGGAAATTACTGACACTACAAAAATTCCTTTGACACAGACTGGACGTGATGTAATAGCTGAACCACCTAGAATTAAGGCAGATATGGCTTGCAATGTGATATATTAATAGACAGCGGGTCAAGCTCAAGTGTGTGCAGTTTAGATTTTTATTATAGGTTGGAACAAATGGGAATCAGAATTTTGTCACTACCAGTATGTGCAGTTTTTTTTTCAGTCGCTGTAGGCAAGCGACGCGAGAGAGTGAAAAAACAATGTTTACTGTTAGTTAAAATGGGGAGATTTGAGGTAGAAATAATGTTCCTTGTAATTAATGGATTAACTACAGATGTTATCCTAGGATCAGATGCTTTTTTAGAATGGAACGCAGTAATAGATTTCAAGCGACAGGCTTTATTTGCAGTGGTTAATAATGTTGAAATAAAAGTCCCATTTATAGATTACAATGACACAGGGGTTGCAGATAAAAGATTGGAGATAGAAAAAGATATGGATGGCGAGTTATTTTTTGTGGAACACATTTGTATAGGGGATCAAGAATTGGTTGAGGTCAGTGCATATGACATTGCTGAGCCTGAATTAGGTCATATTTGTACACAAGGGTCACTGGACTGTGACGCGTGTAATCTCCACATAGTGTCATTGAGACATATTCACGGCGATTCTAGGAAAGAATCTAGGCCAAGATCACCGTTAGACTCGGTGTGTCGCGTGCCAGGAAGTGAAAGTCATGAAATGTTAAGCACATTACGAGGCGAATTGGAGCGCTGTTACGGGTTAAATACCGAACAGAAAGATAAATTGTGGCAAGTGCTCGTACGTAATGTTGACACTTTTTCAAATGTTGCAGGCCTATGTAATACTTACACACACACTTTTACAGTAGTAAATCCACAACCTTATTACCACAAATGTAGAAGTGTTCCTATCTCTATGCGGGACGCCGCTGCCGAGGTAATTAATAAAATGCTAGAGCAAAATATTATTGAACCTTCTACGTCTGAATACATTAATGCACTTTGCTGGGTTCTTAAAAAAGACGGTAGTTTACGTGTTACTTTAGATGCGCGGAAGACTAACTCTTACACACAAAAAGACAATTTTAGGCCTGAGCCAATTGACACGCTACTGGGGAAAGTTAAGGCAGGAAAGTATTTTTCAGGAATTGACCTTACGTCATCTTACTGGCAGATACCATTAGCTGAAGAACTACGTAAATATACAGGTTTCGTGCATAATGGGAAAATGTACCAATACACCCGCTGTGCCTTCGGTCTATCTACTTCCGGGAGTGCCTTGTTAAGAGCTTTAGATAATATTTTTGGTGACTCGACTAAAGACTTCCTTGTACAGTACGTCGACGACTTCCTCATTTTCGACCATGACTTTGACGCCCACTTACGTCATATCGACTATGTTCTGACTAAGCTGCGAGAACACGGGATGACCGTCAAACCAGGGAAAACCATGTTCTTTAAGCAAAAAACTGAGTTCGTGGGTTACGTAATCTCAGAAGACGGCATTAGGCCTAATCAGGAAAGGGTCGACAGCATAAGACAGATACCCCCCCCTAAGACTGTCAAGCAGTTGCGCAGGTTTCTGGGAATATTGAACTATCAGAGTAGATTTTTAATCAATTACGCAAAGCAAGTAGCTCCGCTCAGAGAATTGTTACGCAAAGATGTGAAATTTAAATGGACAGCTACCGAACAAAAAGCGTTCGAGGAGGTGAAGGAATCCTTTGCATATTCAGTGCTTTTGGAGAGGCCTAGGGACGAGTTGCCCTTTACGTTGTTCACAGACGCATCAGCCAAAGGTTATGGCGCTGTTCTGACTCAAATAGATGAGCAGGGCGAGAAGCACGTGATAGCCACAGCTTCTAGAGGCCTATCTAGATTGGAGGCAAACGCCTGTGTCACAGAGCAGGAAATTGGAGCTATTTTCTTTGCGCTTAATAAGTTTAAGCAATATGTGTTCAATAGAGAGATTATTTTGTACACAGATCACATCAGCTTAGGTTTTATGAACAGATGTAAACTCACTAGTTCAAAAATTTCTAGATTTGTCCATGAAATCATGTCTTATGACATAGAAATTAGGCATATTGCAGGGGACCAAAATATCTTTGGGGATCTGTTATCCCGTTTGAATTTCACTCAGGGGCTACCAGAAACAATGGCCGCACCCAGCCATGAGGTGGCAATAATGAAACTTAAGGCGTCAGGTAATCATAAGATTTCAGAACGGTTTAAGCAAATTAAGCAACTGCAGGCATCCGACCCAGACATAAAACGACTGACCGACGAGGCAAAAGAGATCTCGGAGTGCGCTGATGACACCATCGGTATGAGAGGAGGTGTACTGTATAAGCTTCACGGTACAGAGGTTAGAAAATGGAAAATTTACATTCCAAAATGTATGGAGAGGGAATTAATTGTTAGTTTTCATGAGGCATTAAATCACTCAGGGTGTGAGAAGGTTTCACTCACGATACAAGACAATTTTTATATTAAGCATTTGGCAAGGAAAGTCAGACAGGTGACATCGACCTGCGATTTGTGTCAGAAAGCTAAGCCAATGACAGTTAGGTACGACAATGAAATACACGCCGTTGTGAGAGATAGGCCTAGGGCTTTGGTAGCCATAGACAGCCATGGTCCTATGCCTACCTCGACGTTTGGTTATAAACACATTTTTGTTATGTACGATGTTTTTTCTAAATTTGTGAAAGTATACCCAATGAAAGTGATAACTAGCCATTCTATTCTCAAGAAAATCACAGAATCTTTCATTCCACACTACGGCAGCATTGAATGTTTATTGAGTGATAACGCCACAGTTCACACTAGTAAAAAGTTTATGGATACACTACAGTCACTAAATATCAAGGCCTACAAATGCTCACTTTACTTCGCTTCTGGGAACCCTTGTGAAAGAGCCATTAAAGAAGTATCACAGTACATGAGAATCTTGTCACATAAGAACCACAAAGACTGGTTTAGACATTGTGAGGTCATTGAAAAAGTTATCAATAATTCTATCAGCCCGGTCACTGGGTATGCTCCCATTAAACTTATGTTAGGTCAGGATCCAGAACCTATTATCGTGAACTTGCCTGAAGCTTTGCCAGTAGATCGCCCTCTTACCGATGTTGAGATGTGCAAACGCGCATTCGAGCGTATCAAAACACGTGCAGCCAAACGTAAGGAGAAGGCCAAGCGCTTCAAGCATAAATGGTCGCCTCAAATCAATGATAAGGTATTGATTAGGGACACTAAGCTGTCTTCACTATTAAGGGGACGTTATTCTCGTCTCGAGCTTCTATTCAAGGGACCAGGGTTTATAACTCAGAAATTTGGGGACCACACTTATGAAATTCAAGACGTAAAATCAGGTAAAATCTTTGGCAGATACCATAAACAACTACTCAAACCATATAAAGAATCACCCACCCAGTAAATTCACACCATGAACAGGAATAACCTACGTTAGGACTGTACAATAGTTAAGCAATAGTTTAAGTAACCATTAGTATACAGAATATCAGAGTCATATGTTAATGTGTAAAAGCAACAGTGAGATGAAGTCCGATCTGTGACAGAGTTAAAGCTTAGACTCAACGAACCTTTCTCTTGTCATAGATAAAGAAATAGTGTTGGTGGCGTGCTTGTGGTATAAGTCGAGTGGTGCGCTAATTCAAGCTTGACTGATCGAACCTTGTTAGCGACATCATTAAAAAAAAAAAAATGGTGCAGTGTGATGCGTGTGTCGTGCTTTCGCGAAGTTCATTTTTTCTATGTTGTGTTTTGTTTTTTTTATTCCACGACCATCAGTTTAAAGCAGACTCATCGAACCTTTGCTGTTATGTGTACGTGCAGTTGTATATATCAGTGTAAATAGATTCCCGGATGTGACAAGAATGGCATTTGAGGTGGTAGGCCTAGAAAGGCAAAATAGGCCTACATATGAAATGGAAAGAAAGGTGAACAGGGCATTGGGTGAACAATGTTCCAACTTGTATATATTTTGTATAAATAGTAATAAGAGGGTATAACTAGTAATAAGATGTTAGCATAAGGGCAGAGCCAGATGTAAATGCAAAGGCCTACAATCAGTTGCAGGGAAAATCAGTGTTAAATCTTCAACACAACAAATAGGGGAAGTTTAAATTAATGATTTAAGAAGTTAACTAGTATGCTATACTTTACGATTTTAATTTGAGAGATGTATAAGAAGGAGATGTCACTTTAAAGTTTTTGGAGGCATTGTTAATTCGTGGGCATACCTACGATAGAGATATTCTTGTAAACAAGCAATCTCTCTCCCGCAGGTAGGCATTTGAGGCGGAATATGCCTTTAGATATATTCCATAACGTTTTACAGTAATTAATTAAAATATTTCATTTTATTAATATTATACATAAATTAATTAAACATTGGGAAAGATAAGTATAAACCAGAATTATTAAGAGTTTGAGAACTAGAATCAATTTGTTATAAGAATTGGGAAAATTAATACTTTAGAATAAAAGCAAGTGCAAATAACTGTAATAATAACACAGTCTGAGGAAACAAAGGCAGGCTGTCAATCACTTGAGCAAATTCTGTGTATTGGTATTGTGCTAGAATTTTAACGTAGACAAAAGAACATCAGATAAGAGGCGATTTTATTGTGTGATGGGGATAAACCAGCTCTGCTCAGACACTAGAGGAACAATAAGGTGTTTAAGGTTCCGGGAATTGGAAACCTTCAGAGATCTGTGTTGGCTTCCGATATTCTTCCGCACTAGCGGAATAATACTAACAGATAATAACCAATAAGAATGAGGGACTAATTTGTGTGTCTGACGTCAGTGCGAGGCTTCTTGGGACGTGATGATTTTTGATACAGAGAGAAGAGCCGAGAGCTCCAGAGGATTCGGTCGCGAAGTTTTTGTAGGCCAGTAGGCCACATCCCGGTAGTAGTCTCGGGAATTTTATAAGTCCAGTCGAGGGTCGCTGGGTACTTAGTCAAAGTTAAAGTCCGGGAAGAGCAATCATTGTAATATACCAGTAGAATCTGAGTAAACTATCAATTAACAAGAAGCCGCGTATTGACGTAACATATTGCTGAAGAGATTAAATTAATATCCTGAATATTGTAATCATATTGTAATTGTGCATAGAGTTTTGCATTGGAATAAATTTCGCTCTTACCCAATTATAACGACTTTACATTGAACGCTTTCCTTATAACGTGCTGTCCCTGAGATAAGAGAAAATTAAGTCGGGCAATAGAACAAACAGGTACGAGCCGGGATTGGAACATCACGGCATCACATCACGACAACAGAGCTACAGCATCCTGAGGGTCCAGAGCGACTACAAGTAAGTGCTATCTATTCCACATGTAAATGGTGACCAGTGACGTTTATGAATGTAGATATATTGTTCTTTTATAATTTTTTTGTAGACTTCAGTAGATGCACTCGAGGCACGAACTGCTTATGCTGTGGAGTGATTGTTCATACACAGTGACGTCATGCTGGGTACATCCTACATATATTAAACTCGAGTCAATCTCTGCATAAACGTTCGAATCCTAGTCTGATTTCAAAATTATAAAATAATAGGGTACTTTTACAGCTACAGGTATGACACATATTTCAAGCCTGCAATATACCATCAAATTTTACTTGCTCCATTTCTTAATACAGTACATTATTTGTATTAAGCTATTATACAAGCTGCTGCCCATGAAAATTTTAATGATTTAACTTGAAAAGAGAACATGATGGCATCCGATTATATAAAATTCAGATTATAAACACCGGTTTTGTTTTAATGCATAGAGAGTGTAAAGGATTTAAAACATCGATAATTCTTCATTGTGTTTTATATAACAAGATTATATATTGAACAACGCATTATTTTTACATGTTCAGTATTCTACCTCTATTGTCTGGTCACATTAAACTTCCACTATATCAATAATGCTGTCGGCTATTACTGTTTGACACTCAATTTGCTATGTGCGGCCTTTGTGTTGATTTTATTGTTCCATCGGAAGAATTGAACGTTCCCATGTCATATTGTTATATAAAAATAATACAAAATATCGGTAAAAAGCTCATGCTGGAACGACATCAGGAAATACAATTTGTAGGAAACAATGGCGCATAGTTATTCCTAATAATTTCATGGAGTATGTTTCATGGAAATTACTGGCAATTTGCTGTGGAGAAATAAAATGTAGCATTGTACAGAATTCGCATATTTAGGCATACTGTATTTATACAGTACCGTGGCGTACAGTTAGCAATAAACTTTTACGAAGAGGAAGCACAGAACATCCTCTAGCTAATGTTAGGTTCTATTATCTTTTTCAGCTGCAAATAATACAAATCTGTCTGTTTATACGCTGATAAATGAAGGCAAAAACAATGAAACCATGGCTTTGCTTATCAACATTCGATTATTCTTTACAAATAAGCGTAGCCTATATTTTCCAAAACTTATTTTTCTCAAGATTTCTTTTTGTAAAAACATAACAGAAGAAACTTGTTAAGTTTAATTTTTTTTATCAGACAAGAAGGAGGAGGAAGCTGGGATGTGTGTCAGTTTTATTTTTAAAAAAATAAAGCTTTTAATTATCTTACCACAGTGACGGTATTAGAAGACAATGCCGTTTTAATTTTGAATTGTTAATAAATCTACATCTGCATAGCAAGAAGAAGAAGAAAAAGAAGAAGGAAGCTGGGAGATATACGACAGTAGACATTAGTCTAAAGTTTGACTGCCATCAGCATTAAATAGTTACTGAAATGACGAACAGAATACTTCAAGAGACTTACGTGGAATTAATTATTTTTTTTAAAGCCAAGCTTTTTCATCTATATCTACAACGCAAGGCGCGGATAAATCTCTAACGTAAGTATGACATAATTATACATAAGTTAATTATTTGGAACAAAACACTGAAATGCGTTATTGTGAATGCAGCGCCAACAAGTGCTTCCTAAGTTTTCCGGAATCGTATTAAAACCCTGGCCATAGATCTTTCTTTTTCAGTTTGGATATACTGTGGGACTGAACAATTTAATAAAATGGAACGGTGTTCTCTTAAAACTGGAAGAGTTTATATAAAAACATTAGCAGCTTCTATTAAATTCGAATCACGTCTGAAATTTAATCTTGTCTGTAGCAGAAAATTTTTCTCCCTTACTTCAGACGAGATGTGAGTTGGTTAATGTTCTTTTATTTTACTGGAATTTCAACTCCATCCTATTGGTAGTGCCTTAGCATCACCTACAACAAAGAAGCAGTAAAAACGGATATTTGTACTTCCATGAAATAAACAACCGGAATACACTTCCAAAGGAAACCAAACTGCTACACGAGAGAAATTTGATTCAACCTCCACAGAGATAAAGTCCATTTTAAGCAGTGCCGCGGGCAAAGAGAATGCTCTTTTATGGGAATTTTCTAGAAATTGGTGTGCATATTTAATCATGTAAATTGCTTATTGCAAATGAAATTGTCTGTGCCATCATCTTGGTATTTTCTCCTTGAACTCCTATTTCTTTATTTGGCGCATAGCTTTCAAAGAAGTTTAAACTATTCCAACATTTTCGGGATTTCGTATTACAGCATCAGGAAATCTGTTAATGAAATATTTTCCTACTCGAGATAATTATGAAACTGTTCTAACCCTTTCATAGCTGTATTTATATTAATATTAGCATTCATCAAGTTATACCAGCGTGTGTAAGCTTGAAAAAATGAAGAAAATTTTAGTGGTATGGCTGGTTTCAGCGAACGGCAATCCTAACATGTGGATAAAATTCCTCATATTGTAACATACAGCATTGCTCCATTAATTTTATATCTCTGCTTTTATGCAGTTTTTTTCGGTGACGCATATATAGGCTACATCAGTAGCAATTAATTTAAGTAGAAAATTAATTTAACAGATATATTTTAATAAAATACATTGCTTACAGATAAAAACAGGAGTTAGAGGAGGAGAGGAAATAATATAGACAAAGTTCATTTAAACCATTAAGGCGAAGTTTAGCTATCATGAAGTATAATGTACGCCTCAAGTCGGCAAAGTAGTGTATTCCGTTAACTAGCCTAATTAACCTAACAATTAGTCAAATGTGGCAAATATCATTTAGAGTGCGACTAAAGAAAGGCAATCGAATAAAATGAACGTGTTATCGTTTTAGTAATTTTCTCGAAAATGTCTTTAACGATTTACTTTTAAGTTTGTAGACTAACTAGTTATTAATACTAAATCGTTTGGTTCACATATTTCATTTTAACTTGTATGAAGAATAATTATATACTAGCCATCTGTTCCAGAATCTTCTGTTCTAAAATATTTATTGCTTGAGACGGAGACAAATTAATGCTCTCTAGCAATGGAACTACTTTCTCTGAGCAGAAAGAAAATACGTAGCTTGATTCAGAAAGTCAGATGAGTGTTCCGCATCAGGTTTTATTATGAGGATTCTTAAAGAATTTATGTGAAATCATGTATTCCGCTTTCGTCACCAAGTTCAGATTAAACAAAAGTAACATTTAGTGTACCATACTACCCAAATCAACTTTCAATATGAGCAGATTCTTTAAAATCTACCAGAGGTCGTAGGTAGAAGTCACATTCATAACCCCATGCTGAAAAGCGCTATCTACACCTTTTCAACCTCAATTTCTGAAAAAGTAATTTCAATTTCGGAAAAAGTAATTTCAATTTCGGAAAAAGTAATTTCAATTTCGGAAAAGTAATTTCATTTTCGGAAAAAATAACTTCAATTTCGGAAATATGAGGGCTATTTTTAGGTAGATTTCGAAGAAAAATCTACCTATTGCATCATTTTAGAAAAATTCTTTCATATCTTTACGTTTCATGTTCCCCTAAGTACGAAACCACCGCCCGTTCCAAAAAAAATTGTGATATTTATATATATATATTTATATAAATATATATATATTTATATATACATATATATTTATATCTTTACACGATAGCGGCCGTAATTTTGAAGATATTTGAACCAAATTTTATTATGTCATTTCTAGGCCCAATAGCTCGGATAAGTTCGTTAATGAGCAAAATTGGCCCAAGGGGGTGGTCGGGGGAGGGGGTTGAAATTTTTAAAAATGTATATTTCGGCCCCTATGAAGTATAGAGGGAAACTTTGTTTGAATAAATTAGAGTACTCCCTTTGGAGTTCACAGTGACCCCAACGATTCGGGGGTTCGAGTGAGGGTGGGGGTGGGGATGGGGGGATGAAAATTCGAAACTTTTGAAACCACGTCTTGTGGGGTATCGTTGAAAAGCTCTTGATGAGTACTCTACAAATCAATAACTAGTTTCTTGATAGCTCTCATATTACGCGAGATTTTAATGTTTGAAAATAATAACACTTAAAAGAATTATTATAATATCATAATTTTGTCTTGTTTAGCGGCTTTGCTAATTTTATTCATTGCTGATCTTGCGCACGGCCTCCCAGAATATTATATCCTATTCTTGTTGTCAAAATAAATGATTGTAGTCTCTTCCTCTTTACCGAATTCAGTTCTTATTACTGCGGGTTTGCCATGCCAAGGCTAAAAAAGAAGAGTGCTGTGCAGCGATAATAAATTAAACCAAAAGCACTTTGAGATCTACCTCAGCCTGTAGGCCTGCCTAAAGGGATTTTTAAATTTCTTCCTTAGCATGGCAGAATGACTTTTACTATGTCAAACTGCAAAATACTAAGCAGTGTAACATTCTCTGCTCCTCCGATTGCCTGTTACCCATAGACCTTTTCACTGCAACAGACATATAAATTAATTCGTCACCACATACATTGTTTAAAAGGAGAGGTATAAGATCAATATAGTAGTGTTTTATACAAAATGTGAGGTTTTAGGTAGATTTCGAAGAAAAATCTACCTATTGCAATGGATACCATGTCATGATTTTCGAAAAATTCTTTCATATCTTTACGTTTCATGCTCCCCTAAGTACGAAACCACCACCCGTTCAAAAAAAAATTTTTTGTGATATTTATATATATATATATATATATATATATATATATATATATATATATATATATATATCTTTACACGATAGAGGCCGTAATTTTGAAGATATTTGAACCAAATTTTAATATGTTATTTCTAGACCCAATAGTTCGGACAAGTTCGTTAATGAGCAAAATTTACCCAAGGGGGTGGTCGGGGGAGGGGGTTGAAATTTTTAAAAATGTATATCTCGGCCCCTATGAAGTATAGAGGGAAACTTTGTTTGAATAAATTAGAGTACTCCCTATGGAGTTCACAGTGACACCAACGATTCGGGGGTTTGAGTGAGGGTGGGGGTGGGGGATGAAAATTCGAAACTTTTGAAACCACGTCTTGTGGGGTATCGTTGAAAAGCTCTTGATGAGTACTCAACAAATCAATAACTAATTTCTTGATAGCTCTCATATGACGCGAGAATTTAATGTTTGAAAATAATAACACTTAAAAGAATGATTATAATATCATAATTTCGTCTTGTTTAGCGGCTTTGCTAATTTTATTCATTGCTGATCTTGCGCACGGCCTCCCAGAATATTATATCCTATTCTTGTTGTCAAAACAAATGATTGTAGGCTCTTCCTCTTTACCGAATTCAGTTCTTATTACTGCGGGTTTGCCATGCCAAGGCTAAAAAAGAAGAGTGCTGCGCAGCGATAATAAATTAAACCAAAAGCACTTTGAAATCTTCCTCAGCCTGTAGGCCTGCCTAAAGGGATTTTTTAACCTCCGATGGGGCATAAACTGAAAACCACTTAGAAAATAAAACTGTTTTATTTGGAATATTTAGGTACACTTTCTAGCTACTTCTCCACATAATCTCGCTTCGATTGAAGAATTTCAAAACTCTTCAAAATGCCGTGAAGACTTTTCTCAATACGCTGGCGGCAAGCTTCTATGAAGAGGGTATAGTAAAGTTGGTACCACGCTACAATAAATGATTCAATCGGAGCGAGATTACGTAGAGAAGTAGCTAGAAGGTGTACCTAAATGTTTCAAATAAAACAGTTTTGATTTTCACTGTGGTTTTCATTTTTTGCCCCATCGGAGGTTAATATAATAGCCCTCTTATTTCCGTAATTGAAGTTACTTTTTTCCGAAATTGAAATTACTTTTTCCGAAATTGAAATTACTTTTTCCGAAATTGAAATTATTTTTTCCGAAATTGAGGTTGATTCCTTACTACATGGAATGATAATGAATAGGTGTAGGAAAAAGTAACCGGTCCTTTCTAACAGAGGTAGCTTATTGTGGACTTCATTTATTTCAATATGGAAATATTCAAGTACAAAATTATAAATTATATAAGCCTTCATAAGATAATTTCTATACACTTATGCTTTTATTGTGTATTATGCATTCAGTAAATGGTTTTTTGGTATATCCCAATTAATTCTTCAAGCGGGTAAGAGAACGTAGAACATATTAAATTTTTAGAAGGTTTAACATAGTAAAATGGTATATTCAAGTTGAGTGTTAATATGTTACCACTTTCAAGCTGATCGCGGGGTGAAGCGCGTTGGCAGGAGAGAATTTATTTGGATGACTGCTGCCTTCACCTCTGGCAATTCCTGTTATGTGAACCATACGGAGCCCCACCGTGGTTCAGAGTCCACGTTAAGCTGTAAGCACCAGCTACTTCAACAACAGCTTCAACAGTCGTCACCCTACGGGGAAAGAATAGAATCAGGAACCTCTATTTCGTGAGAATGCTCATAATTCGCGAACTAAATGAGGCTAAATAAACATGCCCAAACCTAGAAATAAGATAAAGAAAAGAGACTTAAGGCTTTCATCTTGCAATACGTTGTATTAAAAGGAAATTGAAAATAACTTCACAAGAGCACAGACCTGCCTAACAATGAAGACAATATTCCAGATGAATAGAAACTTGAAAACTAAGAACTGTTCTGAACAAATAAAAATGGAAGGAGGGAGAAATAATATGGAAGACTTGGCATTGGGAGAGGGGATGTAGCACACAGACTATATATCACGAGTTCACACTTTGCTGACTCCAGTGGTGACATCTTCCTTCGCTCTACATTTTTATGTAAACTGCAGCAATTGTCAGGAAGAGAATTGAAACATTTCGACATTTTTATTTCCTTCCATGAAATGTTACCGCTTGCTTCTATTTCAATTTGCTTCATATTGCAACACATCCATAAAAATGCCATATATGCTGAAAATTATAGGAGTATAGTTACGTATACGCTATGCAGAAAATATATGGGTGCAATAAAGAATTATCTTCTGCCGGCTCGGAAGCTGAACGCCGAAGTGCTGGATTGCGAATTCGTATAAGAGGATGATGAAAAGGGTACTGCATAACGATAACATGTTGATGGAATTTAATTTGCTACATTTAAATTCCAGCGTAACTAAATTACAAAATAAATTAGCATAAGATAGCGTAATGGACTTTCGAGGAAAATACCTACGTAAGATCTGTAAGATCTGGAACTATTCGTCATCGATTTCCCAGGGAAAACAGTTTGTACAACTCTATCATTAGACACATATCTCCATGCTTGTTAATAACTACCACCTTGTACATAAAGCCTAATTAAAAATATACTTTCCATAAATAGTTACATCGTTCATCGTTACACGGGACTTCTGGGATTACGAAAAGTTTTTCACAGGCAGTCTAGATCACGTCATCCCTCCTAACTACATTCCTGAATACACATTAGCAACGTATGAGCTTCAGTGGTAGAAATCATGGAATTCGCAACCAATTGCGCATGTTCTTTCATATTGTTGGCTAAGAAGATTATTTTTCTAAATTAAAAAAATTACCACCCTCCTTCCTTCACGTTAGCTATCATTTTGAACCAAGTGATTGACACGTGATATATAAACACTGGTAGCTCAGATTTTCTGTGTACTTTGTTTTATATTCTTCCACCATTGTGTAGGTTACAATAAGGCTATGTTTTTATAACTTAAGTGAAAAAAATTAAAGGCGTTAGTCACGATATTACCGTACGCAACCCACATTTCCCCATCCCTTAGTCATGACTTAAGTAGCCAACACAAGGTAAAGGGGTTAAAATCCACAGCAATTTTCCAATATATATATATAACACAGACACCCATAACTATGAAACAAGGCAAACAACAGAACATATACCTCACACATTCTTAAACTGTAACATATGGGACAAAGGGATTAAAAAATTATTTAATCAAAACATAAATAGGCCCAATGAATTACCACAAGAACAAAAGAACATCTTAAATTATAAAATATTTAAATCACAAACAAAACTGTTTTTAAATTCTAAGATTAATTAAGTTCTTTAATATAGTAATTAATAGATA
Source organism: Ectobius pallidus (assembly GCA_964059195.1). Lineage (NCBI taxonomy): Eukaryota > Metazoa > Arthropoda > Insecta > Blattodea > Ectobiidae > Ectobius > Ectobius pallidus. Next base: position 54,696,673 of record CAXKWD010000009.1, read on the forward strand.
TATTGATCACTATTAGAACATGTACCTATGTTTCACTTTATTATCTATTATTTTACTTCACTCTTATAATTAAATCATTTTGTTTTATATTCTTATGTAATGTACCTCTTGTGTACATTTATAACGAATTTTTAATTGGAAATTAATGTACCATAATGCATGTCATGCTTTGCTTTTTGAGGTTTTCCTGCTTTCCATAAAAAAAATATTTAAAAAAGACAAAGAAGCGTATGTTAAAGATATTTTGATTACAATGTAGTCAGAGGAGCCAACGACATTCGACGTCAAACAGTACTGGTTCCGTGGACCTGCGGCAAACGTAGAATGCTGATGCGAAACATAGACTCACTAAGTATTTAAAAACTGCTATTTGAAAGCGCGAGAAGCTTATAAACTTCCAAAAATAGAAAACTTTGGAATCAATCTTCAATGAAAATCCCTCCCTCAGGTTTCTGTTCTGTATAGAATCTGGAACATTTGTAACATCTTCCACTTTTGCAGTAATGAGGTAAGTTCTTAAAGGATATAATTATCTGGCCTGGTGATTCGTCTCCTCCGGGCAACGACATGCATACTGATTGAAGAGTGAAATGTTATGTAAATGGTGCACCAGTATCAGAGTATTTCGTTTATGGAAGTGCTAGCTGCTATTAGAAGGGTACCTATATAAACGTTTATTCCCATCAGTGATTAAATTAGTATGACCACTCCAATTTAATATTTCCACAACTTCCTGAAAATATGGGATGTAGGTCAACGTTAAGAGACATGATAATGTTTGTTAATTAATTATTTCGTGTCTGAGTTGATAAAACTCTATTGTGGTGTCATTGCGCTAAATTCACTTCCAAATATAATTATATAATGATGAACGTAATAATAATAAATCTTCTGAAAATGGATGCATAGTGATATAGTTATCTCATAATTATTAGACTACGACCTTATGAAGAAGTAGGCTATTGATAATAGTTACCGCCATGGGCGTACGGTGAAATTTTGTTCGGGAGGGGTTCAATGTAAAGTCGTCTCAGCTCTATGTCCTTGTGCACATTGTAAATTAATACTTTTTAAAATAACTAAACAGTCGAATTGTGATCAGTAACACACTATAATTAATATGCAGCACAGTCTTTGAAAATGTTTTCTTGAGGTTTCTGTCCACTTCTCGTTAAAACTATCTTTTGACCAATTATCATAAAACTGTACGGAGATTAGGGCACGTTTTTAAAGCCATCTAAAAATTCACCGGTGGAAAACTCCCATCATGAGCTCCTGATTACTGTGGAGTTTACGAATAGGTTGATGGATTTCAGCGAGAGAATTCGAGTGTATAATAATTACTGTATCATGGATTTACAACAGGTGGTAATTATAATAATTAGGGCTCGGACTTTTAGGTGCTTATAAAAACGAAAATATTTATTTTTCATGTGGTTAAAAAGTCGAAAATATATTTAAAAAATATAAAAATATTTTATTTATTTAACCAATATTTACAGAAGTCATTCTAGTCAGCAAGTGTAGAACTGTTGCAGTGAACGACAAAAGTAGATCTTAAGTTGTGCGTCTTAAAACTGTGATGATTTTCACGGAACAGAGACTTGTGCCTTAAAAATGTACGTTCAACATTGCAGGATGTTAATCTTGCATATTTGTAAAACGCAGTATCACTGACACTCAGATGTTCCATCTGCTCCAAGTTCTCTACCCATTAAAATATCTGAAATCTTTGGCAACACTTGTAGCCTTTCATTCTTATTTAGGCATGACAGGAATTTTTCTTTAATTTCGTTTGCTTTTGAACCACTGATTTTGTTAAGTTTGTTTTCAATGTGTTTGGTTTCTTTTATTCATTCTGTCAAGAATTGTTTTGTTGTTTCCAACTTAGTAATGCAGTGTGAGAGGAAACAGAAATTTGCACTAATAAAGGCCAAATCAGCCCTGATTTATTGTCTGACTCAACATAACAATGCAACATATTCAAAATATGGCACAAGTTTACAAAAACAGTCAAAATATTCATTTCTAAACGTGATATGTGGTAAAATATGTAAAAAAATTAAGTTACCAAAAATATTTATTCAAATAAGAAATATCAAAAATATTTATTTTTATGTGATATGCAACTCAGTATTTTGAATCCAAAGGTCCCAACCGGAACTTTGACAAAGTCCAGAAATCATAGGTAATAGCAAAAATTATGTATTTACCTAAAAGTCCGAGCCCTAATAATAATGATAGGCAGGGAAATAGTAACGCAGTGCTACCATTCTTATAAATCATATTATAAGCACATTAAAATCCATCTTACATTTTGTATATTTAAATACGGCACCTGAATCTTAAATAAATTACGATTAATCATAAATAATACTTTGATATGTACGGAATTGTAAAACATTTAACAAGCGAATCAGTGTATTTTTATTTCATAACATGAAGTTATAATCTTAAAAATATTGCAGATATTTCGGGAGGGGTTTCAACCCCCTGAACCCCCCCCCCTATCGTACGATTTCTTTTGCTTTTTCGTATATTCATGAAAATGGAAAAAAGAAGCATCTGGAAATTTAGGAATAATTTTTGCCATGCTTTGTTATACCCTCATCTTTAACCATTCTTCTTGCAAGAAGTTCAGTAGAAAGAAGGGCTGGAATTGGTTGAACAGTTTATCCCCCTGGTTCAACCCTTTCTATAGCCACAGTATTTCATAGAATTCATGTAATTATTGGAACTACCTTTTTTTAATTTGCAGAACAAAATCCAAACTTCGTCATGCATTCGTGACGGTTTTTTGACGAATATTACTATAACATGACCAGATTTCCAAAACCAAAAAAAGAGGCTCTTTGAATATTAAAACACTTAAAAAAGGAACAGAAATAGCACGATTTACAAGGGAGTTGAATAACATGATTATTGTATCACTGTTTTCAACATAAGTTAAATGCAGGCCTAAAGTGTCTGTGATTATAGTTACTCAGCAACACATTTATCAATAATTATATTTATGTGAAGACTTAAGTTAATAAAAAAAAATTCATTCAGTTTTCTCTCATAAACGTAATTACAAGAAATATTTTGATTGCTCAAATGCTGTTTTATTTCTAAACGGCTTCAATGTTCAATAGAAAATATTGAATACCATACTACACACAACAATTTGTTCGTTGTTCCGTCTTCTCTCAAGGAGGGTTATTCTTCTCTTAAATCCCGAGTGAAGCTATAATCCTATTCGGCATGATGAAAACCAGGATGAAACATCACTAGTTACATTTCAATGTTACTATTACTTGTGTAATACATACAGACTGGCAGCAGCATACAACGGAGGCTAGAAGGACTGTATTAAGCAAGGGGATTTGTAATGGATTGAATGGAATAATTCCTGCTGGTGACCAAATTGATACAATTTCGATTGTTGGGGATAAATTTCCATGAGAGGAAGCTCAAAAGGAGATGAAAAAATATAATTACTGAAATAATAAGTAAGATTATAACTCAACGGAGGTCTTTGGTTACCACGTTTGTAAGAAGACGTTGCAGCAGTGCTTTCAGAAAGGTGGATAGTAGCCATAGTATTTTCAATCTAAAAAAAAAAAAGAAATCAATATGTCCGAACATACAATAATGAAGTAATGTTATGAACAATGGGATAAAAATCTATAAAAGGCACATTTTCCCCTAGGGACCAATGTATAAAAAGGGACAACCCGGTTAAAAAAATGTCTGGTCGCCCTATTTAGGTCAACTGCTCTCTAATAGGATTTTAACCTTAAATAAATATGAGTTATAACGGACATCACAAAGTTTGCTACCGCTAAGGTGATGTAAAAGACGTACACTTTCATCATATCGGAATGGAATGTATTACAAAGACAATATTGAACTTCGACAGAATTTCATTTTGATGCTTTGATTTGGATGCACTCTGTTGAGGACATCACAGATCAAACATGTGTTCCATTAGAAATATTACATGAATGTAAAATAAAAATCTCTTCCATACAAGCCGAGCTGTTTCAAATGCCGATTGTAAATATTGAAACTATACATGCTTTTTGTAGTCACAGTTACTGAATGAGTGGGTTTGAGATATCAAAGTAAGTACATTCAAATTAATACAGGTATGCTGTTTCAATTTTTAAAATTACAAATACGTCAAAAGTGGAGGAGAATCAAAGACAGGAATACATTATTTGTTTCTCTCTTATGAACTAGAAGCGCTTGGAAATATGTGGCTGATATTCATGTCAATATTTCGTAAAAAAGAGACGTTGTCATTGACGGTAGCAATGAATTATGTTTCTACTCAGACGAATTACTCATAAAAACAGGTCTCTTTGCTGATTAAATGGTACTGCACACACTTTCTTAGAAATAGTAAAGTACGTTTTATTAGACTCCAGTATTTTGGAATTCCAAATAAAATATATTAAAGTTCACGTTAAATTATAAATATACATCAAGGAAGTTTTGTAGGTTACGTAGCTTCATTGTGGTCTATACAAATTAATAGTAAATATTTTGTTAAGAGCTTAAGTGGGTAACGGCTGAAATTTGAAATTTGCACACTATTTTGACTGAATGGTTCATTTGTTGCATACATGTTCTTCCCATAAGATATCAAAAGTCACAAAATTCCTTAACACTCAGATACTTTTGAGTTATGAAATTGTTTGAAAAAGGGGGAAAAAGTTTTGGAATATTTTCAATATCCGAAAATAGAATTTGGAATATATTCAGTTCCGAATATTTCTAAAACAATCTTTTCCCACGAACTGTAAACATATTATCTAATCTTTCGGACAATTTATAAACGAGCAAAGGAGACATATATCAGGTATGAGCCCAGAGAGTTGCTTGCCTTTCGGATATTCTGGTACTTATTGTGAAAAACGTATTTTAATATAAAATGTAGATAACATATTTTTAAAAGCTGACGACCTACTTTATAAACCGTACTTAGTAAACACGTGTGGGAAAAGGTTCAACTATGATCTGAAAATTGCAGAAACCTTTAAGCGTGTCTAAAAAAAAGTGCTAGTAAAAGTTTCCAAAAATCGCTTTCAATATTCGGTAATGACAACATTTAGGTCACATCATTCTTTAGGTGCTGCGCAGGGGCGTGATAGGGGACTGAACTGCGGTGCTAGACATTGATTTATAAAAAAAATAATTTTGCACGATGAAATTAAAAATCTACTTTTGATTTTTAAAATAACCAATTTTCACACGCCACCCCTTAATAATTTATTTTCGAGACCTTCTAAGAATAAGATGTTCCAGTAAATAAAGATTTAAACACGGAAGAATAATGTGAACACAAATTTAAAAATAAACTTTTTAAATGCATGCACAAAATTAATGATTTTACGGAGGAATATCACGATAAGTATGAACTACATAACAAAAAGTCACAGCGCAGCTAGAACGTGAAATAACTTGAACTTAACCACGGCGCTCTGACTTAACAGATAAATGACTAATAAATCATAATCAGCAGACTGATGTTTTATTATATATGCAAGGCGTGATTTTAAAGAAGTACCGTTTAAATATTTTGTCGCTGCAGCGTTGCAGACGCCACTTTGAGTGTGCGCGATCACTTCCTCCAATCATTAGGAATCCAGACGCATCTATGAGCGATCTTCACTTTACGTTTTTCTATTGTTCGAGGGTTTCGAAATGTTCAAAACAATCGAACGATCCTCCTACTGTGAAGTCAGATCAGTTATTCGTTTTATGAATGTGAGAAATGCTACGCCAGCAAACATTCATCGCCAATTGTGTGAGGTTTATAGGGAAACAATAATGAGTAATGGAATGGTGAGAAGTGGGTTAGACAGTTTAACGAAGGTCGTGAAAATGTGCTTGATGACTAGACCTTGGATTTTAGGCTCTAAAAAAATTAGTTTTAGGCACCTAAAATAGGCTTCTAAAACAAGTAAATAGGCTTTTAATAGAGAAAATAGACACTTAAAATATGCTTTAAAAATGTGTAAATGGATAGAAAATTGACTTTAAAAAAATACAATATATACTTAAAGTGTAACATGTCCTTTTCTTTACTGCAAGAAACGTGGTATACCTATTCTTAACAGGATTAACTGCAAAACTAGGCATCATGAACTATATTCACTTAAACAGATGTTCTTTCACTGGTGACTTGACACAGTAGTCCTTCCCCCTTAATCCTCCCCCTCCCCCGTCAGTCAGCATTCTTTTAGCGGCAATTGTTTGGAATAATCATGTTTCTGTGAAAAACCCACCTCTGCTGTTCTGCTTTTCATTGAGGGATGTTCATTATAAGATTGTAAAAATTACAGAAGTTGAATTTTATTTTAAATGTACAAAATAGGCATTCTAGGCACTAAAAGCGTAAAAATGGGCTCCAAAGCTTCAAATAGGCATTTTAGGGTACTATAAAACTCTATAAATGTAAGTGATTTATCATGAAACGTCCACATATTTAAAAATTTTCATGTTATTTCATAAGGGCCACGGTCTGTGATCACGGATGATCTGGTGGAAGGAAATATCCGTTTCTTCATGTGAAGAAATTCCTTGGTGGAAAACTTTTCAATGACTATGATGTTCTGAAACAAGAAGTGCAGACATGGCTTTCATCACAGGCGGCATCATTCTTTGACTATGGCATACAAAAAAATTGTTTTCCGTTATGACAAGTGCCTGAATAACGGCGGTAACTACACGGAGAATTGATGTAAGGTGCTAGTAAAGAATGTTAAAGTACGCGTATTTGGAAAATATGTTGTGTTTATTAAAATTATCGGTACTTACTATAAAAAATCCTCGTGTATATATATATATATATGTATATATGTATATATATATATGTATATATATGTATGTATATATATATATATATGTATATATATGTATATACATGAGCGAAGGAACCACATCGATGGACCACACACGAATACAAACACAAGAATCCAAACAAGTGTGACCCACTAAGTGAAAAAAAAGTACCAACATATCATTGGATATTCAACGTCTTACTTACTTACTTACTTACTTACTTAATTACTTACTTACTTACTCAATGGCAATAGAAAATTAGTAGTGGTGTTTTCTGTGTAACCCCTGCGGTGGGATGCAGAATGCAACCCGCAATACAGGGGCAGACCCCGCAATACAGGATGCGGTGCGGTGGGTTGGATGCGGTGGGATGTGTAGGGGAAGGTGGGTTGGATGCGTAGGGGAAGGTGGGTTGCGGAGTGGGGTCCTCAACTACCGGGTTACCCACAAAGTGGGGCCTCCAAGCAAATAGCGCCAACTTAATCATTTATTTTTTTAATTTTATCATTTTCGATTCAGTCTCCCCACCCACTGCCCTTTGGCCACCTGGGTGCTTATTGATCATAGCTCTGGGTGCTAGCGCCCTTTGTAGAACAACGGCCTAAGTGTTTTGTGGAAACTATGGGAATATATTTCGCTATCGGTAATTATTTGCGAGTTTGTAATAATGCGGCATGCATGTCTCGCCGTCTTAGCGGGGGTCCACATGTTGTCTGCAGCCTCGCGTGGCAGCCAAGCGTCTGAAAATAACTTAGCTCCCCGCGCGGGAGGTCCTGCTTGCACGCAATCGTCTTACATATGCATGTGTCGATGTTGCCGCACATGTCTAATTATTTGTGATATAATATTATATTAGTAGTATAGGAACCTTTATACAGCGGCGACGCCGGACGACGCCTCTTCCAGACGCCTAGTTAGGCCCTTTGATCCGGAACGTCATGGTAGTCTATTCGAATAATGTAATTACGCCTTTATACACTAAGCTATTCCCGATTCATCCTGACGCATAGTTAGGCCGCTTGATCCGATCTAGTTAGGCCCTTTGATCCGGAACGTCATGGGAGTCGATTCGAGCAATGTAGTTGTGACCTTATACACTATGCTATTCCCGATTCATCTCGACACCTGTTATTAGGCCCTTTGGACCGAGGAGACGTTATGGACGTCATGGTAGTCATTTCGAACAATGTAGTTACGCCATTTAGCACTATGTTGTCCATATTCATCCCAAAGACTGTAATTAGGCCCTTTGGACCAAGGAGGCGTTATGGACGTTAGGGTAGTCGATTCGAACAATGTAGTTACGCCTTTTCGCACTATGTTATCCATATTCATCCCAAAGACTGTAATTAGGCCCTTTGGACCAAGGAGGCGTTTTCGGACGTCACGGTAGTCGTTTCGAACAATGTAGTTACGCCCTTTCACACTATGTTATCCATATTCATCCCGACACCTGTTATTAGGCCCTTTGGATAGTTCAGAGTATGGGGATACTATTGCTTCTTCTAAATGATGCTTAGTTTTTTATTTTTTATATTATTATTATTATTGTAAAGTTATTATTAATTACATCATTATTGGTGAATGACAGAGTTTAATGACAGCTGCATACGTAATTTAAGATTTTTTAATACTATATTTAGCACTGTTTTCAAACTAAAATTAAGAAAAGTAGAATAGGCATACATATGGACCTACGCAAAGCGTAGTGTAACAGGTGGACCTATGCAAAGCGTTTATAATGTGAAAGTGTACGTGTAGCCTCATCAATTCATATATAAGGAATGATACGTGCGAAGCTCAACAACAGTATGTCTTCTCAAGAACTAGTACGTCAACTATGGGAGGAGATCCCGGACTCCGCGTTTGCAGAGATTATAATCCCAGACATGGAACCTGCGGTCATGGAAAGCTCATATACCATCAACGTGTACGATATTGGCGGTACTAAACTACGTACACAACAACATACAGTAACATTTATCACAGTCTATAGTGTTAATCAACAACACGAAGCAAAGGTTCAACTGTATCCATGTGGAAGACCAGAAGTGCGATGTCTTGAAGATGTAAGACATGACACTCAATCCCATTATGAAACATGTAGCGGCGAAGAACATATAACAGCATGTATAGATCCAGAGTTCCCATCGCCTGTAGAAATCTGGGGGAGGAACTGCTCACGCGACTGCAAAGTCTTTATCAAGCAATGTCAGAAGGTACGTACATATTTTTTATTGAAGTCACAGATTTTTATTATAGTGGTCTATCGTAATTTTATTTGTATTATTATTTATTTATTTTATTTTATTCTTTTCCTTAAAGTGTTTTTTTTTCTTTTTTTTCAGAATTTTTATTTTATGATAAATCAGAGCTTTATTCACTGATGTATGCAAATTCTTCGAAGTCGATACCAAGCATCCTTTCACATCAACATTTATCATATGATTTTGGTTTTACTATGTTTCAGTCTTTGAGGTTCTCCTCAGTTTTCAGAGTTTTATTCACCGATATATGTAAATTTTTCGAAGTGGTACTAAACACCCTAACACATCTACAATTATCATACGATTCTTGTTTTCCTTTGTTTCAGATCACTGAGAAGATGTTACGGAAATTTAAACAACAGGTGTTATGTTTAGACGCTGACGATGAATATTAATCGCAAGATTTTAAAAAAAAATATTATGTATACAAAGTAAGAAATAAATGTGTGATATAAAGGAAACCGGCGTAAAAATCATTTCAAACCGAGCTCTTACATTTTATGAATGAAAAAGTTCGGGTCATATCCTTAACCAAAACCCATAATCCCATAATTCCAACACGTGTCATAGGCCACAAGCATGTTCTATCTATTTTTTACAGGAAGCCGTTAGCCTTTTGGAAGGATTGTGTAAATAACAAACAGACAATGTTATGAATGAATTTATTTCAACTCATGATTACAAAACTCTTTAAAATTATGCCGTGCTTGCATCCAGAGTCTAAGCACCATTACGTTCTGCAGGGCACAGTTCATTCCCCGACGTGGGTGAAATAGACACTTCACATTACAGTCTCTTAATCTGTCCAGCTTCTGTACACCAAGATCGTCCATGTTTATAACAGACCTCTGCAGTAGTTTTTCAAAAAATCTAGCCTTTTCTAGCCCCTTAGAATAAAGTATGTCTTCACACTGTAATACACTATCAAGAACAGGTTTCATCTCGTCGTAAGGTAAGTATCCACTCTGCCATGGTATCCCATGCAGATACGATTCCGTATACCACTGGGATTTCACATCTGGATATACGTCTTTAGGCGGTCGCAGCACGAAATGTCCCATTCCGCCATCTTGTGATAATACAGCCACCTCTTTAGCCACGAATTCCTTGCAAGTTGACTGATAGCCCTGAACATCCAATATGATGAATTTCTGACATGACATTGGTGATGATGTTGGTCAGAGCAGTATACTCTACACAATGAGCGTGCAGGATTAAACAGTAGACCTTTGTGTTTGCAGGAATGTTGTTTGCTGCAGAAATTTCAACTCTGGTAGTACAGGTCCACGATTTAAGATCTTCGTTCTGCTTGCTGCAATCGATCACAAAGACTGGCGTGTGTTTTATGAAATCGCTCCTTTTAAGCAGTAGGCAGTATTTGCAGATGTTATATTTCACCATGCAGGAGGTCAGTATCGACGCGAATGTATTTTTAAAAGTTTACAGGAATAACAGTTTTTTATCATTGGGGATGGTCCATCGAAATAACAATCGACGTAATGATTCTCACACCTCAAACACTGCTTTATAATTTCAAGCTCTTTTACATTTTCTGGAAGTCTATCATAAACCCTATAAATAGTCCCAGCCGCGCATTCGGATAGAAACTCAGGATGCAACAATGCCAATTCTTCATCTGTGTGACTGATCAAGTGCATATTATGAAAGAACTTTATGATCGACCTCCACATCATATGCTCCATGACTAACGGAGTGATGAAACCCACCCTTTTCTTTATATAGTTGATATTATCCAGACGAACGCTATCGGTGAAACAAGACACTACACATCTTGTGGGATTGGGTTCGAGGTTTAGTTGAGCATTGCAGTTTATACGGTGGATGGCACAACCTTTGCATTATTTTTAAGAAATAATATCTGAACCGCGAGACTGGAGAGTGAGCGAGATGGAAAGAGGATCACTCCGACAGCACATCTGTTTCCTTAGCACAAAAAAAAACTTTTCTTATTGCACAAATTTAATTTATCTCTTACCACACATGTAAGCATACTACTTAGTAATGGTGACGTTTTTCTTCTTCAACATATATCATAGCCATTTCTAGGATATTACAGATTCACAGATCCACTTATACTTTGAGGCCATATCGTGATACTTTATTGTTGATGTGTTAGTAAATATACATTTCATCCTCAGCGATTTAATTACCCTTATTATATCCGGTGACGAGTACAGGTTATGAAGCTCGTAAGCAGTTTCGCGTTTGCTCATTGTATCACGCCGCTTTCTCTTAACTCTGTTATAATCTCCAATATTTCGTTGTTATGCGAGTGATTCCCCGCCTCAGATGATGCCACCAACAAACGAAGTCTATGAACCAATTCATTCGGGTCATCCCAATACTTATAGTCTATTTTGTGATTCGCATGTAAGTCTTTCCACATGCCTGTACGGTGCGACGAAGCCTCATCGGATGCGTATGAATATCGTTCCTCCTCCTCTTCCGGAAATGAGTCTGACCATTGTTCATCCTCTTCCTCTTCCTCCTCCTCCTCTTCATCTTCTTCTTCTTTACCCTCCTCTTCTGGAAATAATTTTTTAATGATGTAATGATATTTTTGAGTATTGACTCTACGTACGTTTTCGCTCTCGTCGTAATTTTCTTTGTGAGCGCTAGTCTTCTCCAAAATCTCCTTATACGTGGTTAAGTCATAACGGTTGTATAAATCTTTATTTGGTTTACTTTTCGTTAGTAGTTCAAGTAGTCCAGGACGGCCGATATACCTCTCGTTACCGATATAAATGTTGTCGTTTTTAATGGTGACGGGAGATTTACCAATGGTGAATACCTGCCTATCGGGATTCCATTTTATTCCATAAACGTCATTAATATTTCTCGGTTTAAGCTCAACGAGTTTCTGGATGTAAGGTGCAGACACTTGCCCGTATAATTTTTCTAGCATATAGTTATAATGCTTCGGAGGAATTTGATCAGAGGGTTGATATGATCCATATTCCATTTCTGGATCCCGTGATAGATGCTGATTTTTGTCTTCATTCAAGTTCACGATTTCTTCCAAGGGGCAGGTTATCGGATTTACAATATCGCTAATCTCATGTTTCGACTGAAGCTCGGGTTTTCTTAATGTTAAATATTTTTTTCGTATAGAATTGCCATATATCACATTGTCTGACGATATATATTTATCTTGTACTCGTGGGAAAAGTTTCTGTGATTCATCCTTATGAACCATTATCAGATGCCTCTTCAGACCGGAAGTATTATGATTTTTCATTTTTATTTTGACTTTTGATCTTTCGCATAGTTTGCATAGACCGTAAGGTTGCTCACTACCATGAACTAGATCGAAAAATTCATTATATTTACTGTTTGTCTTCTCCCACAACAGTTGCGATTGGGAGGATACTGCACTCTCACTACTTTGACCTATGTTCTCGCCACTCATTTTGTAACCTTACCTCCACAGCTCCAATGTTGATCAGCAACTAACTGTATTTACAACACATCAAGTCTTTATTAAGTCAAAAATCTCGTAGCGTCCAAAAAGGTCAAACCTCAGGTTTTAGACAAGACATCGCATCATTTTGGAGTCTTACAGGTTATATATCACATGAATGGTCTTTATCTCGATCTGAATATCGTTATCTCGATCTCAATCTCAATCTCGTTATCTCGGTGTAGGTGTTGACGTTGGTTTCTGCCTAGAAAAAAAGTCAGTCCAGATCCTACAAGAACAAGAACAAGAACAAGAAATAGGACAAGAACAAGAAATAGGACAAGAACAAGAACAAGAACAACAAAAAGGACAAGAACAAGAACAAGAAATAGGACAAGAACAAGAACAAGAACAAGAAATAGGATAAGAACAAGAACAAGAACAAGAAATAGGACAAGAACAAGAACAAGAACAAGACAAGAACAAGAACAAGAACAAGAACAAGAATTCTACTGAAACTCTCAACTATTACTCATGACCCAACTTATAGAGTAGATCATATTATATCACAACTTCACATGCAGAATTAAAGTTCATTACACAATTTGATTTACATGTTTTGCGCTTTTTATTTGGTGGTTAGTCCTTGTTCTCGATCTCGTCTCGGTCTCGGTCTCGTTCTCGGTCTCGTCTCGGTCTACTTCTTGGTCTACTTCTCTTTATAACTCTCGTTCTTGGTCCACTTCTCGGCATCAATCTTAAAAAAACTGGTCTTATGTATTTACCACAAGAACCAGAACAAGAACAACAACATAGCCATTATAGACATGTCTGCTTAAGGATTTGGAATGATGTGATACATATTATAACGAGAAACTATAAAAAAAAAAAGACGGCTCAGGTTTGCAGACTCTAAAATTTCATAAGTCATCACTATGAATATTCTATCTGACTAGGACATGTACATATGGAACATGGAAAACCTGTACATTGGCATATATCTTTTCTATTTATTGCATCCATCACCCATTATTCATATCCCAACTTATAGCGGAAGACATATTATATCACAGCTTTGGTTAGGCTAGTTTAGGTTATGTTAGGTTAGGTTAGGTTAGCAGGATATTTTAAAATTATTTCTACATTGATGAAAAGTTTAAGTTCCTTGGCACATTTCACCATTGACTGCTAAGGTGGGATACTGATGCAACCCCGCAATACAGGGGACCGATATTGACCAGCCCAGACTGATATTGACCAACCCCAGACTGATATTGACCAGTCCCAGACTGATATTGACCAGTCCCAGACTGATATTGACCAGCCCCAGACTGATATTGACCAGCCCCAGACAGATTTTTTCACTAACATTCATTATCGTCATCCTCTAAGTGATTTTCCATAGTTCATATGGAAAATGAGGATGACAATGAATGTTAGTGAAAAAATCTGTCTGGGGTTGGTCAATATCAGTCTGGGGCTGGTCAATATCAGTCTGGGACTGGTCAATATCAGTCTGGGGTTGGTCAATATCAGTCTGGGGTTGGTCAATATCAGTCTGGGCTGGTCAATATCGGTCCCCTGTATTGCGGGGTTGCATCAGTATCCCACCTTAGCAGTCAATGGTGAAATGTGCCAAGGAACTTAAACTTTTCATCAATGTAGAAATAATTTTAAAATATCCTGCTAACCTAACCTAACCTAACATAACCTAAACTAGCCTAACCAAAGCTGTGATATAATATGTCTTCCGCTATAAGTTGGGATATGAATAATGGGTGATGGATGCAATAAAAAGAAAAGATATATGCCAATGTACAGGTTTTCCATGTTCCATATGTACATGTCCTAGTCAGATAGAATATTCATAGTGATGACTTATGAAATTTTAGAGTCTGCAAACCTGAGCCGTCTGTTTTATATAGTTTCTCGTTATAATATGTATCACATCATTCCAAATCCTTAAGCAGACATGTCTATAATGGCTATGTTGTTGTTCTTGTTCTGGTTCTTGTGGTAAATACATAAGACCAGTTTTTTTAAGATTGATGCCGAGAAGTGGACCAAGAACGAGAGTTATAAAGAGAAGTAGACCGAGAAGTAGACCGAGACGAGACCGAGAACGAGACCGAGACCGAGACGAGATCGAGAACAAGGACTAACCACCAAATAAAAAGCGCAAAACATGTAAATCAAATTGTGTAATGAACTTTAATTCTGCATGTGAAGTTGTGATATAATATGATCTACTCTATAAGTTGGGTCATGAGTAATAGTTGAGAGTTTCAGTAGAATTCTTGTTCTTGTTCTTGTTCTTGTTCTTGTCTTGTTCTTGTTCTTGTCCTATTTCTTGTTCTTGTTCTTGTTCTTATCCTATTTCTTGTTCTTGTTCTTGTTCTTGTCCTATTTCTTGTTCTTGTTCTTGTCCTTTTTGTTGTTCTTGTTCTTGTTCTTGTCCTATTTCTTGTTCTTGTCCTATTTCTTGTTCTTGTTCTTGTTCTTGTAGGATCTGGACTGACTTTTTTTCTAGGCAGAAACCAACGTCAACACCTACACCGAGATAACGAGATTGAGATTGAGATCGAGATAACGATATTCAGATCGAGATAAAGACCATTCATGTGATATATAACCTGTAAGACTCCAAAATGATGCGATGTCTTGTCTAAAACCTGAGGTTTGACCTTTTTGGACGCTACGAGATTTTTGACTTAATAAAGACTTGATGTGTTGTAAATACAGTTAGTTGCTGATCAACATTGGAGCTGTGGAGGTAAGGTTACAAAATGAGTGGCGAGAACATAGGTCAAAGTAGTGAGAGTGCAGTATCCTCCCAATCGCAACTGTTGTGGGAGAAGACAAACAGTAAATATAATGAATTTTTCGATCTAGTTCATGGTAGTGAGCAACCTTACGGTCTATGCAAACTATGCGAAAGATCAAAAGTCAAAATAAAAATGAAAAATCATAATACTTCCGGTCTGAAGAGGCATCTGATAATGGTTCATAAGGATGAATCACAGAAACTTTTCCCACGAGTACAAGATAAATATATATCGTCAGACAATGTGATATATGGCAATTCTATACGAAAAAAATATTTAACATTAAGAAAACCCGAGCTTCAGTCGAAACATGAGATTAGCGATATTGTAAATCCGATAACCTGCCCCTTGGAAGAAATCGTGAACTTGAATGAAGACAAAAATCAGCATCTATCACGGGATCCAGAAATGGAATATGGATCATATCAACCCTCTGATCAAATTCCTCCGAAGCATTATAACTATATGCTAGAAAAATTATACGGGCAAGTGTCTGCACCTTACATCCAGAAACTCGTTGAGCTTAAACCGAGAAATATTAATGACGTTTATGGAATAAAATGGAATCCCGATAGGCAGGTATTCACCATTGGTAAATCTCCCGTCACCATTAAAAACGACAACATTTATATCGGTAACGAGAGGTATATCGGCCGTCCTGGACTACTTGAACTACTAACGAAAAGTAAACCAAATAAAGATTTATACAACCGTTATGACTTAACCACGTATAAGGAGATTTTGGAGAAGACTAGCGCTCACAAAGAAAATTACGACGAGAGCGAAAACGTACGTAGAGTCAATACTCAAAAATATCATTACATCATTAAAAAATTATTTCCAGAAGAGGAGGGTAAAGAAGAAGAAGATGAAGAGGAGGAGGAGGAAGAGGAAGAGGATGAACAATGGTCAGACTCATTTCCGGAAGAGGAGGAGGAACGATATTCATACGCATCCGATGAGGCTTCGTCGCACCGTACAGGCATGTGGAAAGACTTACATGCGAATCACAAAATAGACTATAAGTATTGGGATGACCCGAATGAATTGGTTCATAGACTTCGTTTGTTGGTGGCATCATCTGAGGCGGGGAATCACTCGCATAACAACGAAATATTGGAGATTATAACAGAGTTAAGAGAAAGCGGCGTGATACAATGAGCAAACGCGAAACTGCTTACGAGCTTCATAACCTGTACTCGTCACCGGATATAATAAGGGTAATTAAATCGCTGAGGATGAAATGTATATTTACTAACACATCAACAATAAAGTATCACGATATGGCCTCAAAGTATAAGTGGATCTGTGAATCTGTAATATCCTAGAAATGGCTATGATATATGTTGAAGAAGAAAAACGTCACCATTACTAAGTAGTATGCTTACATGTGTGGTAAGAGATAAATTAAATTTGTGCAATAAGAAAAGTTTTTTTTGTGCTAAGGAAACAGATGTGCTGTCGGAGTGATCCTCTTTCCATCTCGCTCACTCTCCAGTCTCGCGGTTCAGATATTATTTCTTAAAAATAATGCAAAGGTTGTGCCATCCACCGTATAAACTGCAATGCTCAACTAAACCTCGAACCCAATCCCACAAGATGTGTAGTGTCTTGTTTCACCGATAGCGTTCGTCTGGATAATATCAACTATATAAAGAAAAGGGTGGGTTTCATCACTCCGTTAGTCATGGAGCATATGATGTGGAGGTCGATCATAAAGTTCTTTCATAATATGCACTTGATCAGTCACACAGATGAAGAATTGGCATTGTTGCATCCTGAGTTTCTATCCGAATGCGCGGCTGGGACTATTTATAGGGTTTATGATAGACTTCCAGAAAATGTAAAAGAGCTTGAAATTATAAAGCAGTGTTTGAGGTGTGAGAATCATTACGTCGATTGTTATTTCGATGGACCATCCCCAATGATAAAAAACTGTTATTCCTGTAAACTTTTAAAAATACATTCGCGTCGATACTGACCTCCTGCATGGTGAAATATAACATCTGCAAATACTGCCTACTGCTTAAAAGGAGCGATTTCATAAAACACACGCCAGTCTTTGTGATCGATTGCAGCAAGCAGAACGAAGATCTTAAATCGTGGACCTGTACTACCAGAGTTGAAATTTCTGCAGCAAACAACATTCCTGCAAACACAAAGGTCTACTGTTTAATCCTGCACGCTCATTGTGTAGAGTATACTGCTCTGACCAACATCATCACCAATGTCATGTCAGAAATTCATCATATTGGATGTTCAGGGCTATCAGTCAACTTGCAAGGAATTCGTGGCTAAAGAGGTGGCTGTATTATCACAAGATGGCGGAATGGGACATTTCGTGCTGCGACCGCCTAAAGACGTATATCCAGATGTGAAATCCCAGTGGTATACGGAATCGTATCTGCATGGGATACCATGGCAGAGTGGATACTTACCTTACGACGAGATGAAACCTGTTCTTGATAGTGTATTACAGTGTGAAGACATACTTTATTCTAAGGGGCTAGAAAAGGCTAGATTTTTTGAAAAACTACTGCAGAGGTCTGTTATAAACATGGACGATCTTGGTGTACAGAAGCTGGACAGATTAAGAGACTGTAATGTGAAGTGTCTATTTCACCCACGTCGGGGAATGAACTGTGCCCTGCAGAACGTAATGGTGCTTAGACTCTGGATGCAAGCACGGCATAATTTTAAAGAGTTTTGTAATCATGAGTTGAAATAAATTCATTCATAACATTGTCTGTTTGTTATTTACACAATCCTTCCAAAAGGCTAACGGCTTCCTGTAAAAAATAGATAGAACATGCTTGTGGCCTATGACACGTGTTGGAATTATGGGATTATGGGTTTTGGTTAAGGATATGACCCGAACTTTTTCATTCATAAAATGTAAGAGCTCGGTTTGAAATGATTTTTACGCCGGTTTCCTTTATATCACACATTTATTTCTTACTTTGTATACATAATATTTTTTTTAAAAAAAAATCTTACGCTTCATATTCTTCGTCATCGTCTCTACATAACACTTCTTGTTTAAATTTCCACAACATCTTCTCAGTGATCTGAAACAAAGGAAAACAAGAATCGTGTGACAAATGTAGATGTGATAGTACCGACTTCGAAAAATTTACATATATCGGTGAATAAAACTCTGAAAACTGAGGAGAACCTCAAAGACTGAAACATAGTAAAACCAAAATCATATGATAAATGTTGATGTGAGAGGATGATTGGTAACGACTTCGAAGAATTTGCATACATCAGTGAATAAAGCTCTGATTTATCATAACATAAAAATTCTGAAAAAAAAGAAAAAAAAACACTTTAAGGAAAAGAATAAAATAAAATAAATAAATAATAATACAAATAAAATTATGATAGACCTCTATAATAAAAATCTGTGACTTCAATAAAAAATATGTACATACCTTCTGACATTGCTTGATAAAGACTTTGCAGTCGCGTGAGCAGTTCCTCCCCCAGATTTCTACAGGCGATGGGAACTCTGGATCTATACATGCTGTTATATGTTCTTCGCCGCTACATGTTTCATAATGGGATTGAGTGTCATGTCTTACATCTTCAAGACATCGCACTTCTGGTCTTCCACATGGATACAGTTGAACCTTTGCTTCGTGTTGTTGATTAACACTATAGACTGTGATAAATGTTACTGTATGTTGTTGTGTACGTAGTTTAGTACCGCCAATATCGTACACGTTGATGGTATATGAGCTTTCCATGACCGCAGGTTCCATGTCTGGGATTATAATCTCTGCAAACGCGGAGTCCGGGATCTCCTCCCATAGTTGACGTACTAGTTCTTGAGAAGACATACTGTTGTTGAGCTTCGCACGTATCATTCCTTATATATGAATTGATGAGGCCACACGTACACTTTCACATTATAAACGCTTTGCATAGGTCCACCTGTTACACTACGCTTTGCGTAGGTCCATATGTATGCCTATTCTACTTTTCTTAATTTTAGTTTGAAAACAGTGCTAAATATAGTATTAAAAAATCTTAAATTACGTATGCAGCTGTCATTAAACTCTGTCATTCACCAATAATGATGTAATTAATAATAACTTTACAATAATAATAATAATATAAAAAATAAAAAACTAAGCATCATTTAGAAGAAGCAATAGTATCCCCATACTCTGAACTATCCAAAGGGCCTAATAACAGGTGTCGGGATGAATATGGATAACATAGTGTGAAAGGGCGTAACTACATTGTTCGAAACGACTACCGTGACGTCCGAAAACGCCTCCTTGGTCCAAAGGGCCTAATTACAGTCTTTGGGATGAATATGGATAACATAGTGCGAAAAGGCGTAACTACATTGTTCGAATCGACTACCCTAACGTCCATAACGCCTCCTTGGTCCAAAGGGCCTAATTACAGTCTTTGGGATGAATATGGACAACATAGTGCTAAATGGCGTAACTACATTGTTCGAAATGACTACCATGACGTCCATAACGTCTCCTCGGTCCAAAGGGCCTAATAACAGGTGTCGAGATGAATCGGGAATAGCATAGTGTATAAGGTCACAACTACATTGCTCGAATCGACTCCCATGACGTTCCGGATCAAAGGGCCTAACTAGATCGGATCAAGCGGCCTAACTATGCGTCAGGATGAATCGGGAATAGCTTAGTGTATAAAGGCGTAATTACATTATTCGAATAGACTACCATGACGTTCCGGATCAAAGGGCCTAACTAGGCGTCTGGAAGAGGCGTCGTCCGGCGTCGCCGCTGTATAAAGGTTCCTATACTACTAATATAATATTATATCACAAATAATTAGACATGTGCGGCAACATCGACACATGCATATGTAAGACGATTGCGTGCAAGCAGGACCTCCCGCGCGGGGAGCTAAGTTATTTTCAGACGCTTGGCTGCCACGCGAGGCTGCAGACAACATGTGGACCCCCGCTAAGACGGCGAGACATGCATGCCGCATTAT
Source organism: Ectobius pallidus (assembly GCA_964059195.1). Lineage (NCBI taxonomy): Eukaryota > Metazoa > Arthropoda > Insecta > Blattodea > Ectobiidae > Ectobius > Ectobius pallidus. The sequence goes on from CAXKWD010000009.1 coordinate 54,717,006, forward strand.
TACAAACTCGCAAATAATTACCGATAGCGAAATATATTCCCATAGTTTCCACAAAACACTTAGGCCGTTGTTCTACAAAGGGCGCTAGCACCCAGAGCTATGATCAATAAGCACCCAGGTGGCCAAAGGGCAGTGGGTGGGGAGACTGAATCGAAAATGATAAAATTAAAAAAATAAATGATTAAGTTGGCGCTATTTGCTTGGAGGCCCCACTTTGTGGGTAACCCGGTAGTTGAGGACCCCACTCCGCAACCCACCTTCCCCTACGCATCCAACCCACCTTCCCCTACACATCCCACCGCATCCAACCCACCGCACCGCATCCTGTATTGCGGGGTCTGCCCCTGTATTGCGGGTTGCATTCTGCATCCCACCGCAGGGGTTACACAGAAAACACCACTACTAAAATTCCTAAGCAAGCTAAAGGAATATTATCTATTTTATGGAACCCGAAGGTTAATTGCCGCGCTTACCTGAGTCCGCCATTCAACCCTATTCTGTGCTAACTCCATCCAATCATCCCCCATAAATCCGTTCTAAGATTGTCCTCCCACCTACGACTAGGTCTTCCACGTGGTCTTTTCCCTTCGGGTATCCCAGTCAATACTTTTGAGATATGTCTTTCCTCCCCCATGCGTGCAACATGTCTAGCCCATTTCATCCTTCGCGATTTAATTACCCTTACTATATCTGGTGATGCGTACAGGTCCTGAAACTCATCGTTATGCAATTTTCTCCAGTCCCTCTTGGGCCCAAATATTTTTCGAAGCACCCTATTTTCAAAAACTCTTAGACTGTGTTCTTCCTAATCAGTTAGCGGCCATGTCCCACATCCATATAATACAACAGGCAGGATAATAGATTATAAATCTTAATTTTTAGATTTCTGGACAGAAGACGAGACGATAAGAGTTTCTGAACAGCATAAAAACAAGCATTTCCTGATTTGAGTTTACACTTAACTTAACTTAACTTAATATTATTTGTTTCTGTAATTACTGTTCCCAGATATTTGAATTCCTCCACTTGTTCAAACGATTTAACGGCTATTCTAATATTTTGTGGTGCATTATTTTGACGTTCCATGACCATATACTTAGTTTTTTCTGTATTCAACGTCTAGCATTTAAAATTATCAACCTTTAAACTTTATGAAAATGAATTGGAACTACATTTTTAGACTGGTATGTCAAAAGTTCGAAAATTTAACCCACTGTAATAAAAAAAGTTGACAAGGACGAATTCATCCACTTACCAATAATCAAGATTCTAGATTTTATTACGTTTTAATTATAGCCTATATATTGTCTATAGCTGTGAAAATATATTCTAGGCTTATAAAAATACACACAATACAGCCTAAATAGATGAGCAGCTGAATCATTTAATATATCTAGTTGTTTGATGTAAATTGATGTAAATTATGGCAGTATTTCTTGGGTATTGACGGTATAAGGTAGTTACATCATACTTGATCCCTCATTGGAAAAATAATGAAGTCTGCCAATGTACAATATCATATCTAATAGCATAAAGGATATAAATATATATACTATATACTATATATACTATATTATAATATGTTTTTTATATACTATATATATTATATAATATATATAGTACTTATCTTCCAAAATAATCTACCCTGTCTGGTCTCGTAAGTTAAATAAAACAAGAAACCCAGCCTCGGATTGCAGTACTACAGAACTCGTAATTCAAAAGAAATGCAGACTTTAATTATGATGACGGTAGGTAGAAGGCATGTGAGTGGTCGTTCGCAGGTACATTACAAAGGAATTAATTATCATAAAGAGAATAAGGATTCTCTGTTCCAGTCTTTGATCATGTCTTAATCAGAGGAATATCCTAACCCTTCAGGGCGAGGATTTAATTTCTCTTTGGAAAGTAAGTTGATTATAATTAATTATCTTCTCTTTAACGGCGACAAGGAGCTAAACAAGAAGCAACATCCATCTTTTCCGGACTTAAATACTTCGAGACAGTCCCTGTCTAATTTCATCTCAATAGGCATTTATTAGGCTGCAATATCCTAAAATTAATGAACTATGAAATATAAATGTTATGTTGAAAAAATGCAACCTTTTCGCATGAAACTTGAAACTTCATTTTAAAGTTTGCAGTCACTATTTAAAACAGGGAAATTATATAACAATTCAATGTAGGCCTACCTAGGTATAATGAACTATTTCACTAATTATCTAATGCCATAGGCTTTTTTATTCTAGATTCGTGCTGAAAACTAAATGTTGTTTATATCAATTACAATATTATAATGCATTGCATTATGTATAAAAAAATCGTTCACATATTCATACTCAGTATTCATTTATATTAAAGAGTTAAAATTTTATAAAATATAAGTTGGAAATTACACATTACATGAATAGACCTATTGCTTAAAAAATCATTCATAATTTGCCTATCATGAAATCTGATGAAAGATGTCTTCTGTTCCCTGGCGTCATGTAGTTAACATATGAAATGTACACAGAATGTTAAAATGTCTGTTTGCATCAGAATAAAGTATCATGTCTCTAAAATACAATAAATTTTGATATTGTAATTGATATAAAGAACATTACGTTTTATACATCGAATTATAAGTCAACTATTAACGGCTATTGTATTTATTATATTTGTAAGACGACAATTTACACAAGTCGACGCATTAGTTTTCTTCGCGTAAAGTGGCATTAAAAGTAAAAGTTTATTTTAATTGCATTATTATATTTTGTGTATCTAGTGGTAAATAGGTGGAGACAATGATCAAAATCTATTGTAATTAAAAGTAAGAAAAAGTGGTCGCCAATTTCGAGTCTTGTCTCCAAAAGGTACCAAACCGAAATATAAAATTTTGTTTTATAAGGTTTTTCGTTCATGGGGAGAGCGTTTTCATTTGTCTCAACCTGAGTTTTTGCCAACGATGAGTAGCGAGTGTGCTACATCAGACGTATTCTGTCCACTGATACTTTATTCATCGCTATAGGCTTTGTATTAGTTGAAAAATGGAAATGTTTATTGGAAGCATTTAAAAATGAGACAAAAATAGGATGGAACATTCTTAGTCCTATGTGTGCAGTAAATTATGTCTCAGATTTTTTGGGAAGAATGCGTGAAAGCTATACTGATTTTCTTTGAAATTTAGCCCTGAAATGTTTGTACGGCAACACTAAAGTGGAAAATAAAATATCCCGTCAAGACAGTAAAATGTTATGTTACCGGAATTTCTCTTTCTTCTTATTATAACACCTACCAGGTATGGTGTGTAAAAAGCAATGGGCTGCAAAAATCCAAGTCCTACATGAGTGATAAAATCATATCTACCGTTTTCTGATGAAATACAGTACTTTGAGAGTGATAAGTCGTCCTTCTTCGCTTGAAACTCTAGATACCTATATAAGGACTTACAGCTTGAAAATCAAAAGTCCTCCATAATTTAATTTTGAATTTCACGCAAAATACAAAACCCGGGCGACGCTAGGACTTTTAAGCTAGTTAATTATAAAACCATGTTAAAGGCTTAAACACATAAGAGCAACAAGTTTGCTTACCAGAGTTCGATAGAAGTTCTGTACGTAGTTCAGGTATTAAATAGGATTACTTACTTTGGGGTTTATGAATTACTTCATCTCCCCAGAAGGGATAAAGAGCCATTGGGAAGTAATTTGGAGCAAAGCAACTGTAATTGGTATTTAATTGAAACGGCTGACAAAAAATGCTTACTTCGGAAACTAAACAGCGCTCACACAGATGTAGTTTCTGTAAACTAAAGCTTTACATTTCCTTGGCACGGTTCTATAAGTGGATTATATAATGCGCTCCTTCGTTCCGAACCCTAGTTCAAATCTCTAGTTTAGAGTCTTAAGTACATGCAATAACTGAAATAGTTCGAAGGGTGAACAGCTCTTAATTAGGAAATAATTACACGAAAGAAACTTGAAATTAATTATCGGTGAATAAGTTGGAAAACCTTGTTCCAATTAAGAAAGTAATCCCACAATTACCAAACTTGTTTTACGTTGATTTGTTTGTTGTTACATAGAAAACAAGTTGTCTTAGGCTAATCATTCATTCTTGCTGTTTTGAACATCTTTTCCATCATTAGAACTTATATTTTTAGAGATTTCATGAAAAAAATCCTCTTACTTAACTACATTTTCACGCTTGTCTTCTATAGTCTTTACCTCTATCCCTGAAATACGTTGACGAGCTATGAAGAGAAATAAACGTTTTGTGACCCCTACATTTAAGTAACATTATTTTAGGTTATTTAGGCTATGTAACCAGTGGTAAAAGAGAGATTTTATTTTGTGAGTAGGTATGTTTGCGAAATGCGTACGCAAGGGCAAGTATAGCAATCCTACAAGCAAAATAAAATCATTTTACCACATATTCATACAGTCGTTAATATTTTTGAAATAATGAAGTATTAGATTTATCTTAAAGAATTACGTACCTGCAGTCCTATTGGAGCATTGAGATAGACTGCTATCTATCGTCGTATATACACATGTAAATATGCAGATTGAGGTTAAGTTTACTGATTTTCTGGTGCACAGCTGCCAACATAATAATCGTGTCTGTAATGCTTTCAGCCTCAATTATGTTTTTTCTACCACCGTGAGATATTTAATATTTAAATATGCGTAACGAATTTTAAAATATTCAATTTTTATCAAATGAGGTTATTGAATAATCATATAAAAATATTCTTAACCAAAAATAATTTTCCATGTGATCGAAACTTAAGTTGGAAGTAAAGGATTTAAAAAAAAAAAAAATTTTAATAGTGACACAATGTGCTGCTTTTATTTCGTGCGTCTAGTGTTAGAAGTTATAGGCTATATTTATTCAAGTTGTATAAAAATACAATTTTCAGAAGAAGAATGTTTTTTTCCGTTTATCTGGATCAATATATTTCATATCTAAAAAATCGTATCAAATTGGAATTTTATATCTTAGTTAAGTATTTACATAGGATGTATTACAAAATAAGTCGACAGCTTTGTTTCTCCTTTCTACCACCTTTCATAAGCAATCAGTTATCGCGAATTTGTTAAATAGGCCGTAAAAATTATTTTTTTTAAGTTTGTACATGTATGCTTGTATGTATACTAACGACGATCACTGTCTAAATCTCACTGCAGAGTAGAAGTTATTAAAGGGGAACTGAACTAAAAAATTACATATATATATTTTATTTACAAATGAGTAAGAGCTCTGATTGTGCATTACTATGGCGAAAATAAAAACTCCATCCAACTTACCGTTTCCGAGTTGTAGCGGTCTATAGCAGCGCGTCGTGACGTCACCCGGCTAGCTCGGGTCTGACCGGGAGCATTACACACGGAACAGCCCCAATACAACATAATATTAGTTTTATTTTTGCACTCTTTACTGTTGAGTATCCATTGTTGTAATTACACTTCTCTCCTACCGTAACTCACTTCAACTTATCATATTAATTTCTTTGTTTGCATTCTTCATTCACAAAGTTAATCCCATCCGAGAAAAGTACCTCTCTCTCATTTCCGCTTTTGAAGGTTTGGTTTTGTGGAGTGAACCCATATTGCATGGTATGTCATTCCGATCGGTAACATCTGGTATTACATACGGACACTTCAGAGATGTGTGTTCATTAACTTCATTGACAGTTTTCTTTACAAGATTTTGCCTCCACTCAAATGTTTTCTTGTCGTACTTCCTCTTATAAACCCAATCTCCACATGATTTAGAAAATTCCACTGAACCGCCCACGACTCTTTTTCCTTGATGGAAGTTGTGGTCAAGAGCTGCTATCATTGACCGTAAATACGAGGGATGTTCTGAAAGTAAGTTTCGTCATTTTTTTTTCACATGGAAACTTTATTACCAAAACAAATACACCATGCAATCATGAAATATACCCCTTGCACTATTTTTCAACATAGTCTCCACCGACATTGAGACATTTGTCATAGCTTGCAATCAGTTTGAAGAAACCACTCTGGTAAAACTCGGTGCCCTGCTATGCAAGGAATTGTCGCACAGCCTTCTCCACCTCAGCATTGTTTTGGAAGTGACGTCCCGAGAGTGCGGCTTTCATTGCATGGAGCAGGTGCCTTCCTTCACTGAACATGCAACACCAGCGACCAACAATTTGATGAGACATGACCTCTTCACCATACACAGTCTGTAGGCGTCCATGGATGATGGACACACTAGTCCTACATGCCCATTCATACCGGATAACAGCATGTACTTCCATTGTCGACCACGTTTTCAGTACACGTCCATCTGCCATCGTGATTTGTACTCAAATAACCTCGGGCACGCCAGTCTACTGCTACTCTCTCTTCTTCGGGACTCTACTCATGCATCGTTTCTCCTCTGCTGACGCTCTTTCCGTCGTTGAACCAGCAATAGTTGTCGATTCTTATGGCAGTTGTTTGCTTCATCTGCTTTACCATCTTCACTTTTTAAAAAAACGACGAAACTTACTTTTGGAACATCCCTCGTACATGCCTTCAAATGAAATATGGGTTCTTTTTGGTACATATTTAAGACGTTCGCTATGATAGGATTCAAGACTTCCTGTGTGACAAAAATGATTGAGATGCATAATATAATTTAAAAATCTGGTATTCATAATGATGTTAGGTCATGGTAGTCTTTCGAATGCTTACTGAGCCATTTAGTATTTTTAATTTTATCAGCACTTAGCACGTCGTGAGCACATGAATGGTATTTCTCATTACCCTCCCAGCTATGAATGTTAACAATGTGATTGAGAATTGAGGTAAATTTCTCCTTTAGCAGTATAGGCCTACTGTCGTTCTCACACGTAGACGATGCCCACCATAAATGATTATAAATTGATTGTTTCCATTCATGAATGGCGGAGGATTTCGGCAAATTGTTAATCTTTTTCATTAGAGATTTAGCAAGGTGCCAAACATCAAATTCATGGTGTATGTGTGAAAATTTGTTTTTCATTAAAACTCTAACACCTGTGTGTCTGTCCGTTAGGAACAATTTAATATGGAGTTTCTCATTAATTGTGCTTATTATTTTTTCACAAGCAGCCTTTTCAATGTCACCAGCTACAGTTCCTCTTTGTACAATTACAAAATCTAGTATTTTATTCGTTGCTAAATTCATAATGGAATACGTCACATACTTGGCAGAAAAACCAGGCGAGTCATATTGTCCATCTCCACATAAACGTAAATTTAAATCACTCATAGCATCTACATAGTTAGCTTCTTTTTCTTTTAACCACGTTTTGTGTACGGAAGGAAATACAAATTTCTTTACAAGCCTATAGAAGTATGATTCAGAAAAAAAATAATAGCTTAAAAGAATTTGAGAAAGCTGATACATAATTAAATGTTAATCCGCATAGGTACATTCCTGAGGCTATGAACACATTACTTTTTAAACTTCCACCTATGCTTCCAGAAGACCACTCGTATGTATGCCCATTCACACAATGAGTTTTTATTCCTAACATTATTCCTCTCGTTTCAACTTTACGTTCATTAACTGGAGCGCCACATGTATGGCATATACTGAACAGTGTAAGAAGGGCACTTATACAGACAAACACAAAAGAATATTTTTCCGACAAGTTGATATTTTCTATGACATCTTCTTCTCCTTCGCTAGTGATTTCATTGGGGACGTAATCTTCATCCTTTTCATCCGAGGTGTCATGTTCATCAACGTAGTTCATATAGTAATATTAGTAATATTAGTAAGTGTTTATTACAATCATTAACTTTTTACAAATTCCAATGCAAACAGTCGCATGGGTCCGCATGGACCGTCCATGCTTACGCAAAAACACAAAAAAAAAAAAAAAAGAACAAATAATATAAATTCAAAATAACACAAACAAACTAAATCTATTCCTCACCCTCCACACCCGCTCTCCAATTCGTCGCTTTTTCAAACCTGAGCTGTCTCGCCTTCATTAAAAACTTCCCAATGCCTTCCTCAACGTTTTTTCCCGTCAGTAACTCCAAACATTTCCGTTGATCCCTATTTGATTCCATAAAAGATAATGGTAAATATTTTCCCCTCCAATTTTCCAAACCTTCACAATTCGCCAAAATATGAAACCATGATTCTTCCCCCTTACATAATGGACAAACTCTCATTCCGTTTTCATCTATATAGTATATGTAGTATATAGTATATCTATGTAGTTCATATAGACAGAATTTGCAGCTCTATAAATTTCTGTGCCTATCTCACACTGTATTTCTGCGTCAGTCTTCAACTCTACATGCATACATTCATAAACTTGTGTAGATTCTCTTTCTTGTTTAGTATCAGTTATTGAATTATCAATTAATTCCAACACTTCCCTCTTTTTAAAGTAATTAGACTTCCTTTTCTTGGGAGAAGGAATTTCTTTACTTCCTATTAAAAACTTTGAAGGTACCGCATTGTCTTTTAGTCTAGGGCATCTGAATTTTTCATCCTTCAATATTCTGATTTTTAAAATATCCGATTCATGAAAATCATCTTCTTTAAAATGCTTTCCACATACTCCAGAATTTTTTGTTGGAACAAAATTTTTACGCTTCATGCAAGAACCCATTTGTTGTACAAACGTCTGTTCTTGTTTTTATCAGGGGATACATAGTAACCAACATTCCTATGGACACCAGAATTACTTGAACAACCGTAAGCACTGCACGCAGGCATCTTCACTTACACTACACAATAAACAATACTAGGAAATACAGGACCGGCACCTTTCACACAATACAGAGGAAGCCAAACTGAAACTGCTGACGGCGCGGCGCGGTAGCCGCGTGACGTCACAGCCTTGCAACAATATAACTTAAATTGCTCACAGAATGAGAATGAGTGAACGTAAAAAGAAATGGTTTTCGACTCTGCACTTAGCGAGAATCATATTTTATTTTAAGATAAAGTAAAAAATTTGGTTCAGTACCCCTTTAAGTTACAACTCTTGGCTAACAACACTGAATAGTCTATACGAAGTCCATTCTGTCGCAAGTAAGCCATGAGCGAGGTGACTAATGTAGGCTACAGTCAAGTGCATGGAATCTTTCCGATATGATGCGCAGTGGCTTATGTTGATAAGAGAATTCTAAACGGCACCACCATGCCCACTCCCCACTCCTGCTCCTGCCAGGCTAACAGCCTCCAGATTCGTTGAGAGAACATAATCACTTCCGAATTAATCTTAATCTTGTTCGATAAGGGAAATAACTTTCTGTTTCTTGTACATGCCCTTTATTCACTTCAAATGACTGTATGTATAGTATAATAGACTCTATTTACAAGGCAATTCCATCAACATTCCACTTAACAATCCCTCCCTCCCTTAACTTTCCCTCCAATCGTTCGCTCCTGAACCTGAAACCGACCTGTGTTCATACGTTAATGTTTGAGTGCCAGACATTTGATACCAAACCAAGATGAGTCGGACTCGTCCAGGGGCTGGACTAAACATTCGTTGTGAACACGCCTCCCAGCCTCTTTCATCGCTCACCTAGGCCTGAGCGTTGTTCATAGGCTATAATGCATGCGGTCTGACTTGAACTCAAATCAATAAGAGACTGGCTCACCCAGGGCTAATGTGGAACAAACTTTAAATAGCGAAAATAAAGAAAACACTAGAAGAAACCATAAGCTTTGGAAAGTTTCCGTGCACTCGAGTGTTCAATCCGCTAATTTCATGTCAGAATGTACTACAGGAAAAACAATAAGAACAATTTTTCGGACGAGCAGTGATATCTGTGTCACTCAAGAGCCACAATAGAAATTTCATGTGATGCATATGCGTAACTTTCTCTAATGTTATCACATATAGGCCTAGTAAAATTTTAGGGAGTTCGTATCCAAATGTGTATTGTTTGCCAAAAACGACTTAAACCTCAGTTTGCGCAAGCGATGGATGGCTTATAACAACCCTTAACAGAATTTATACAAAAACATGTTTCAAATAAAAGTTTTATCATTCAGTAAAAGCACCATTTGGTGTATTTACAGCCATTTTTTGCTATTCCCTCGATCACGATTGAGTGCTCATTCTGGTGGTATCTTGATGAAAACAAATAATAATGTGGAAAAATTGTAAATTGTAATATTGTATAAAACTTGTATAAAACTGAATTGAATTGAAAACGTAACCTTCGGCCAACATATTTTAAATAAAATGTCTTTATTCTTTGAAGAGTTCAAGAACGTAGAAAGAGACGTTACGAGAAAATCGAAAAGGAATTAAAATTTCTTCGTCTATAGAGCGGTACCGTAATAAAAGTAAGATAAAATCTTCGTATCATATCCCCAGAAGATGTGCAAATCAAATATACATTTTTTAATACGTTTTTCCAGTTTTCAGGCTATACTATTCAAAGCACACAGAGAGATATACAACATCCGTGTTTCCGAAAAAACTGCATTTTTGGATTCACGGAACTTCAAAATTCGACAACCAAATTCATGGTGAAAATAATACTTCTCCTACCTATTGTAAGTTGAAGTAATATTTATTAACAAGTTCACAATTTCAAGGATTCTCTTCGGAACTACCTAGACTATAAAATTAACTATACCAGTTAACTCATTCAAAGCTGCATTCCCCTATCCATATAATCTTTCAATTTAAACCATCAGTGGATTATAAGTTCGAAATAAATTCAAAGAATTTCGGTAAAATATTTTGTTTCCAGGAAAGAAACTAACATGATTAAAAATCCTCAAATTTTAACATAAGTCATTGCTCAATTATGGTGAGAATTTTGATTTTGTGCAGTTTTGTGGTGACGAATTTTACGTCCGTAGCAGTGAAAAGGAGTAAGGGATTACAAACAGACTAGTAAATTATACAAGAACAACATTATTAAAAATAATATTAATTATCACTGTTATTATTATTAGGCTATAATAAATATTTGTTCAGGGTAGAACTTAAGTCAAGAAATATTACTGTAGATCCACATTTCATTTATATTACAATGGCTTTAGCACTGAACGTAGAAATGTGGAGCATTGAGTTCAGCTTAAGTAGGCCTATTAGGGAAGTGTACTTATTGGGATTATCGTTTTAGGAAGAGTAATTTCCATGGTGTTGGAATCGGAAATTTAAAGTGTAGGCAGCCTTGGAGCTAATGCCTATGAATCTGAAAGGGGATAAAGGGATGCCGGCTGAATTTATATTTGAATTTGTAATGCGTTATCGGGTCATTTACCGCAACACGGAAGGAAGGATTACCAAACAATCACTTACTGGCACGAGCGATGAACGCCATTACTTTCCACTCTTCCAAACGAATTGGAAATTCATTCCTTCACCAGAATTTTAACACATCTCTGTAAAATACACTTTGACGTCTAGTATGCAAGTAGCTTTTTTCTTTTATAATAGACGCTCTGTCAATGATTAGGCCTACTTAGATTATATATCTTTCTTTTAATTTGGACCAATAACATCACAGCCCTAATTTACTCAGCTTTTATGGAAATTTGCTTTATTTCCTTATGCAAAAGTGATAAAGACATGTAATCTTCTCTACATGTTCTATGTATTCAATATGTCGGAGAGTCTCTAGGCCAGGGGAAGTCAACTACGTCTTGTGATGACGTTTGTGGAGCAAGAGCATGCGGATCCCTTGTGTGTGACGTCAGCAAGAGCTCACGGTAGTAGGGGTGTTTAGAGTACGCTAGAGCTAGGTACTAGAGGACCTATTCACTTTAGCTCTGTGGGTAGAACAACTTCTGGTTGGAAATACGGAGCATTTTTCAAAGTTATTGCAAGTACGCGATCCTGATAGTGTTCTCTCTGCAGAACATGTGTTAGTTCTGCAAAACATTCTTCTTCAGTTCGAATCGAGGTTTCAGGATGTGGAAAACCTTTCTCCAATGTTTAAACTTTTTGCTACCCCATATTCAGTTAATGTCAAAGACGTTCCTTGCCGGTATCAGTTGGAACTGCTAAACTTACAATGCGACGATCTGTTAAAGGACAAATACGAACGTAAAGTGGTCTTGGGTAACTTTTACAGAAATTTCTCTGAAACCAGATTCCCGAGACTTGCCGCACGAATATTATGTAATTTTGGATCGACATATGTGGCCGAACAATTTTTTTCACTAATGAAATGTGCAAAGCTCAAATCAAGAAGTACATTGTTAAATCACAACCTAAATGTAGTCTTCGATTAAATATTGCTCAAACATTACGTCCCAACATTGATAAACTTGTTAAAGAAAAAGAGACAGGAAAGTCAGAAAATTGTTACTATAATCTTGTATCATCTAAGGTGCAGACGAGGTTGTATGGTAATTAAATCAGTTCATTTTTTTTAATCATTTTTACTGTAGTGAATTATGTTAATTCAAATGATAGTAACCTATTGTCTATTTTTGTCAAAGAGCATAGATTTTGTGGAAAGGCAATTGTTCTCACAGAATAGAAAAATAAAATTATTTATAATATGTTAAACTGCTGCGCTGTAATTAACCGATAAACTATCAAAAAAATCGGTTGATGTTTCATTAACTCGGAAACACGTATTACGTAAGTTCTAACCCCCTAAATTCCCGCTGCCCGCAATACTAATGCCCCTCTCTTCCCCCCTGTTCACTGATGCCTACATTTCACATGCTCCTCGCAGAGATATAACGCGTGCAGTCAGAGCAGAAAGCAGTGACGTCACAGAGCAAGCTTCTGTCTTCCCCTGCTCAAGGCAGTGACTTATGCATACGTCATCATTCACGCGATAAGTTAAGATTTTCTCTGGAAATAAAATCTGTTCAGGAATCGACGTTATAATATATTTTACCTTAAATGCATTCCATAGTTCAGCAACGTTTACAATTACTTGTGGTCACCTCCTGTAAACATTATATAGACATAACCTCAACAGCATAAATAAAATACATACTAATATATTTCAAGAAACAGTACTTGGCAGTATGCATATGTAGGAACTATAATAATAACTTAATTATGTTATGCGCAAGATATTTTCAATATTGCAGCAAGCAATAACTTGCCGGGATAAATGGAATCCATAACTATTGCGTTTTCGTCGTGAATTTATCAACGATTTGCAAGTCACTCGTGGCATTACTTGTGGTAATGTACAATCGTCTTTACGTAACAAAATTCAAGATTAAGAATGGTAAAAGTCTTGCAGTAGCTGATGTGTAAATCACAAGATCACAATCATGGAATGAAGACTGCAAAACTATGAGTCGAGATGTGTGTCTAAATGTAAAACTGCAAGAGCATCAATGATCTACCGGCGTGCTAGGAACTACGAGGGTGTATGAAAAAGTAACGGGAAAACTTTTGTTTGTTTGGACACTATAATTTATTTTTATTCAAATTTAATTAGAAACTCTCAAAATACTCTTCTTCTGAATCTACACATCGGTTCCAACATTCTATCCACTTTTCAAAACACTCAGATAAGCCCTTGTTTTACACAGTGGCGGCTATTCAGGGGAATAGCACTTCACCAGTATTTTTCCTTTCCAATACGTATTTTTAAAGTTTATTCTCCATACCATGAATGTTGGTTTTTACTATAAATGTATCTGTATTTTTGAATTGCCCGCCACGCCACCACCTGGTGTCAAAGCTAGGAGACACTGAAATCCTGAGTGCGCAACTTGCTTCAAGTCGGCCGTGTGAAGGTGAACTGGAAACCACGCCCTCCGTTGCATGGGTAGTCTGGTCAACTAAAACTGAGGATATGCAAGCAGCAGTTTTCTCGCTTATCCCACGTCCCCATACCGACGCGAACAGACTACCCACGAAGCCGTCCCTCTTGTTCAGCCATTTTCTTCGCCAGCACCTCATACTGTCAGCTCGGAGAAAGAGGTGGGCACGTTAGATCTTCCACCGTCTGACGCCGCCAAATTCGAATGTGTTAAATTCAGAAAACCCGGATTCCACAACCACGATTAAGTATTCTGTCGCACTAGGAACACTAAGCGACTTCCTCTACCTCGATAATTAAAAATACTATTTTCTCGTCTCTTATTCCATTTCGGGGAACTCTCACGCGATTTTCCCTGCCCTAATTATTATTATTATTGCTGTTGTTATTATTACTATTATTATCATTATTATTATCATTATTATTGTTATTTTTTTTTGCTATTTTCTCTCGTCACACAACTCACACAACGTTCGACGAGACGAAATAAATTAGCAAAAAAATCATTAGGGCAGAGAAAATCACGTGAGAGTTTCCAAAGATGGATTAAGAGACGAGCAGTTTAGATAGGCCTACTCATAATTTCTAAAAATATTTTAAGTTTGCTGTATGAAATGGTATTTGCAGCACGCCCTCGTTTTGAGCCACGAACCGCTACTGGGTGAATTCCGTTATTAACATAAGCATGTGGCTTTTTTTTCTCTTCACCTAATTTTCCGGCCACGAGCCGCCACTGGTTTGACACCCTGTTCAGTATACCCGAAATAGCACTATTTAGTTCGTTATCGGTTTAAAAATGGCACCCACGAAGTAATTTTTTTCACTCGTGGAAACAGGAAGAAGTCGCAGGGTGCAAGGTCCGGCAAATATGGTGGGTGGGGCATGATTTCGATACCTAGTTGAGTAATTGCCTCTTGTGTTGCTTGGTTCGATAAGAAGGGCATTGTCCTGGTGGAGGATCCACTTTTCTGTAGCCCAAATCATTACGAATTATGTCTTCAACTGACCCAAACGAAATGCGCATCATGTTTGCAATCTTCGCTATTGTTAATCAGTTTTTAATGTGGAGGGCCGTCCTTGACGTGGAGCGTCTTCAAGACTTTGTTTCACCGTCATTAAATTTGTTATGCCATTTTTTTCTTCAGAAAAATACAAAACCAAATTGACGCTCCACGTTGGATCACTGAAACATGTGCTTACAAAATGGCTCCCTCAGACAAACTAAACAGCACAAGGAAGTGTCGTGCATATCCCAGTGTCAGTTAAGGTCAGGCCTCTCCATTACCACGATTCGTGAATTTTGACGCGCGCGCGTTTAAACAGAAAAAAATAATTCCGTTGCTTTTTGATACACCCTCGTATATTGTTTTTACATTAAATGGACCTACATGATAGGAATCATTCATGAAAGGAACAATATTTTTTTTTCGATCATACTATAGGCTAATACGCTTATTATATTTGACGTAAAAACATCTTAATGATATCCACGTAAAGTACAGATTTCCGTTAAGGCACTGGTGTGGTATATCAATTAATATCGATCACAGAACAATTTTTAAGCCTTAAGAGCAGCAAATTGAACTGCGTAATAAACAACGTATATGTAAAATAAAATCATTTTTATCAATGTTAATTTCAATATTGTATTCAAATTCATTTCGTGCGTTTAAAAACTGTTGTTTTAAGTTAAAACATCTAGAGAAGACCTGCGGCCTGCATGCCTCGTAGCCTGCCTTCTATCGGAAAATACGATAAGACTAACAGCTGTTGGACGAGAGTCGTTTGCTTGATCAATTATGCTTCGTTTCATAAACAGATTCTTGTCTTAATAAAGGCCATTTTTAGACTCGCTGCATGCTGTACTATTTTTACACAGCAAGAAACTACCCGCGTGACAAACTTATTACCTATTACAGTAAGAGTAAAATGTTGACACATGAGCATATTTAACATCATTCTGCTGCTATAATAATTGCCGTCTTGAGAACATTTTGTATTCTATACTATGTACAGTGAGTCCCACGCAAGAGTTGGCCAATGACGCGAGTTTCTGCGTCGCGGCGGAGACAGCTCCAACTCCCGGGCGATCGGGTGAAATATCTACGCTAATAAAGCCGCGATCGGTGTAATGATTCAGGTTCTCACATTTACAGTTAAAATTACAATGAAAATAGCCACATTCCTCAACACAAGAGATGTTGGAAATGTTCTCCTCTTGAATACGCGCAACACTGGCACATTTTTAGGGAATTTTCTTTCACGCGCATAAGTTCAGCTTACGAGATAGAGTTAATTTATCTTGTGATACTGTCTTGAAGTCCTTCTAACAGTAGCCTATGCGACTATTATTTATGGGTAACTTGAAAAATAAAGTGCATAGGTCAATTCCTCACACATTAGAACATTAGAAGAGAAATTAACTCTATCTCGGAAGCTGAATTTACGCGCTGAAAGAAAATTTTCGAAAAAAATGTGCCAGTGTTGTGCGTATGCAAGAGGAGAACATTTCCAACATCTCTTGTGATGAGGTACATGGTTAATTTCATTGTAATTCCAACTGTAACTGTGTGAACCTGAACCATTACACCGATTGCAGCTTTATTAGCGTAGATATTTCACCCGATTGCCCGTGAGTTGGAGCTGTGCACGCCGCGTCACAGAAACCCACGTCATTGGCCAACTCTTGCGTGGGACTCACTGTATATGTATGAAAGAGCAACTTATTTTGTGCTCTCATCAAGTTGAAGAAAAAATATTATAATTGGCCTAATTAAATATTCAACGCTGCTCTTAATAGTTATAATCAGTGAAATTATATGACTTTTGTATATAATTATTAATACAATTGACATAGGCCTATATTAGCCTCTTATCATGAAATGTATACCAAATCATGACACAGACTTGGCTATTAGACTTCCACCGTTGTATATGATAATATTGCACGACATGAAATTCATTGTGTGAATATAGCCTACTTTTATATATTTATAAAGAGTAGGCTTTGAAGCTGCTGTATATTGTTGTAGTTAATTCTCGTTAACCTTCATAACTCATCATAAGTAATCAAGTGAAATCATCATTAGGTTCTAAGTTAAAACCATTGAGGAAAATTTCAATGGAATATCTGGTTTCCTGGGATGCAACCGTAACGAAAGGATAAAAATCATCATATTTTACGTAGGCCTATGGTATTACTCCACTAAACTTGTATTTATGTTATTAAACCATTTTGAAGTAACGGGTTTATACGTCAGTAGTGGGGAAAAGCTGTCAGATAAATTTTCTTTTACTTTATTTTTCGTGATGTGTCAAGTATTGCCTGACTGCGATAATTTTAACCAATACACATTTCATCGCGTACTCTTGAGTGTATGTGAAATACCGTACTCATAATTATAACTTTTCCTAACCCAGACAAGGATCCTGTTCAGTTTTGCGCTTTATATTCAGCACTGAATAAATGGCCGGACGAAAGTAAATTTATTCGCATTTTCTTTTATTCAGGGTAGTCCTTGCTTGTAAGTATATATCATCCAATTTCAAATAAAAGTTATAGGTCTCAATATAAGCAATTAATATTAAAATTCGGAGCCATCTAGTTAGATTCATTTCCCAGATATTTACAGTGCAAAATGTAGGCTTGCAAGCAAGGGTATTTGTTTTCCAATCATTGAAAGGTATCTAATTCGAATTTATAACTTATTATTTCTTTCTGATAGAAAAATGGTGACTTTTTTTCGGAATCTCAAAATGTGTTTTTTGGTGAAAGTAGGTCTTGTAATTTGATGGCCAAATATATTCTGTAATATCCGCTTTTCCTCTCACACTATTTCTCCCTTCCTCTTAGATGTTTTAATCAGTGTATAGCTACTCATTTAAGTGTAAGCAGACTAAGTTCCAGAAAACATTGAATAGTTCAATTCAGTAATCGCAAAGAAAGGAAATAGATCCACTATTAGGAGACCGCAAAGGGGCTATTCCACTCACTACACAATCAGTACACATTTTTTGGATTAGGAAACAATGAGATACAATGAGACCATCTAGCCTAAACGTTCCTTTTCCTTTTTTAAAATAGAAGTTAGTGATCACTTAGGGAGCAGTCCAATGTTGTACTGAGCACATACCAGAGAGTAGGCCTACACGTCCCGTTTGCGTTACATGCTTCCGTATGTGTGTGTGTGTATGTGTGTGTGTGAGATCAACAGATTGATCCCCTTCCCTCTGGGCACTGACTTGCAGGCCTCAGTAAGGGGAGGTAAACATAAAAAATATCAAATTAAAACAGTTGCAATAATTGTAGGATATCTTATTATTATATACGCAAATGAAGTTTTCTTCTTTAACATAAGTCCTTTTTTATATGCCGCTCGTACCAATTACATTAAGGATTCAACCCACGTATTTTTAAATTCAGTCCAATACACACATATGATCAAAGGATTTCTAATTTATTCTAGTTAGATACTTAATGAAAGCTCTACTTCATGAATATGCAACCCAAACATCTAACAATCATATCTGAAATAAAACTGAAATTGGCTTATTAAAGAAGACTAGGGAAAGAACTTGAATTATAGCAGTAAGTTGAAGAATACAAAGTTCTAATTATTCTCAGTAATGACACACAAGCTCTTCTCGTCTGAATATGAGTAGAATAGTCAATTTCCTTAAGGCAACTACTTAATAGGAATCTTAGAGTTCAACGGTTTCTTCCTTATTAAAATGAAGGTTTTCTTGACTACGATTATAATGAGGCAATTGAGAAGAAGTGTGTGTATTCCCTCTCAAGATGTAAGTATCTTGAGACGGAAATCTGATGAAATAAAACGAAAATCGATGAAAGGCATTTAGGAAGAGATATTGGGGAATGTCCTCGTTTTAAATTGGGATGAGAGACTTGGAGAAGGAGGTTTGCTTCAATGCCATAAGGGAGATAGAAATTAATTCCCCGCTTCCTGCTATCTAAAACCGATTCGGCATGGCTCTAACTCGCAGAGGAGGGACAGAAGGAAATGGGGAATAATTTTAATCTGCTGCCGAGAAGTAATTTGTTATCGGGGTGGAGCAAGACAAATGCAAGTCTGGGTGTGGTGGTAGGAGCATTACAAACAAGCTTATCCATATGTAGCGCACTGATTGCATAAACTATTGTGACGTATCGGATAGAATGTTTAGCTTTATATGAATTGGTGAGTGGAAGAAAATTACAGAACAATACCTATACCGGACATCAGGTCCCTTCCGCCGGACATCACCTCCCGTCCGCCGGACACCAGGTCCCTTCCGCCGGACATCAGTGGTAGTCGGAGTCTACAGATTTTTAGGTCTAAGTTACTCAGGTATCTTGCTGCTAACTAGAAGCAACGTTTCGTTATACAACCTAGGTTAATTGTACAATACTTTATATCACTTAGCATATATTGCTTAAATTTGTTAATTTCTTAGTTTTAGGTTTCAATTTTAGTGTATATTATATTATTATATTATGATTATACACACACACGCCCAATTATATGTAATTTTTAATTCACTTTGTTTTCTCTTTACATTATTGGACGCATTTTTTTGTCTTATGTTTGTCTTTGACATATAAATTGTATTATTATTCTATTGCTTGCATTTTGTTAGGTTAGGTTAGGTTAGGCCAGGCCTTTCCAACTCGAGCCCTCTGCGCCCGGTGCTCTCCTTTCCCCATGTCGCTACTGCATGTGTGTGCGTCAGACAGCACAATGGATAGCTGGCCTTGCTTTCTTGGTGGATATAACGTCTTATTTAAATGATTTAAATATTTAGTTGTAAGGGAGAAATTAGTTAATTAGCACCATGTGTGACAGAATTAAGGCTTTCAAAATGCACAATTTATTATTTAAAGATCAACTTAAAGCCGGAAATGTTGACAATTTTCCTTCATTAAAATCATTAAATTTGTCTATTTACGAAAACTTCGGATAGCATCAGACGTTGTTACAGAAATTGCACGATGAATGCAATGCCCATTCAAAGAAATTGATTATATGTCACCTCAACTTGAATATTTATGATGCCATATTTTGTCCTGAAAATCACCATCAATTTTCCAAACAGAGGTGATAAAAGTACAGGTACTACTACTACTACACCGGGGATTTGCTTTCATTTTACAATTTCATTCATCCACAGAAATTTCCCAGACTTCACGCACTTGCTTAAAACTTACGCCAGTGTTCGAGACAACTTATGCATGCGAACAGATGTTTTCAGTTACGAATTTAAATAAAATAAAACCAGGACTTCTCTGTCTGATGTTGCCTTAGAGGCTGTACTTTGAATTTCTATTGCCAAATCGATTGTGCGAAATATTGGTAAATTAGTTGCGGCAAAACGATGTTAACAATCTACTTAAATTCTAAATGCTCACAAACACAATATAAGTAGAGAATAAATGGTGTGTTTATGTGTTCACAAAATTGTTATTAATGTTTTCATAAGCTGAACGCTGGCTAGACCTGTGGAGCTGTCTCTGGTGCTACACCGGTGCTCGCCTGCGCCGTGGAAGCACCTGAGTTGGAAAGGCCTGGGTTAGGCCTACTATTATTTATGGTATCTATTGTATTTGTTTTTTGTAGGTATTCCTTTAATGTATTTTGCATTTATCACGGTTAAGTAGAAGATACGGCCCTAAGGCCTTAACTCTGTGAGGCAAAATAAAACATTATTATTATTATTATTATTATAATTATTATATTGTAACATAAAATAAATGATCAAGCGCGATCCGTTCACAATTCAAGGATTCCGTCGGAAATAGGCCTAAGTCACAAACATTTTGTTATACGAATATCTAATCAACGATGTATGAATAATGCCAAGTTCGCCTACTTTATCAACACAAGAAAAAATAGATAATTATCCTTTGAACACCGAGGTCATATCGGGAGTTCAGGTTCTGTAGGTCATGTAAGTATTCATGTGCACCTTTGTTATTGTTTATGTGTTATGGATTGTATATTTCAACTTCCATTACTTTTTTAATTGATAAAATGCAGGATTAAATAGTGGCGATGAATCATGGGAAGTAATTTCCCAATTCGGCATTTGCCTTTAGGACTGGGGAAACCATCAAAATAGCAAGTCAAATCGGCTGATCACGGGGTGTGAATTTAACAAGATCGTTAGTGTCATTTTCGAGAAAATCGTGAAAAGTTAAAACTATTTCGTGTAAATGAATAGTAAAAGTGAGATAAAGAGAGCTTCTTGCCACATCCCTGGATTATACCCTAGCCACACAAGTTCATACAAAATGTGTTTTTTATCGATTTTCGTTTCCAAGATGCGCTGTTCAAAGACACATTGACATGAGCCTATACAAACATGCTTTCGAAAATTTGTTATTATCATAGACATATACTCATAATTATATACATGACAGCAAACAGTCAGACACAAAGACGTGTTTCCGAAAACAATGTTTTTCGACTGGTGAATATTAAAATGTGACTAGGGAAAGGTGTAAATGAAATTTTAGGCCGCGAATACAATACTTCTTTCTCCTATTGTAATGTGCAGAGAGTGTAAAAATAATAAAATGGTGATACAGTATTTTCAGAAATCTGTTATGTTATCCTAAATAGAAGGTTGGGAGTGAGCAGTGAGCATGGTTGGCTAATAATCTTGAAAAGCAATCAACAGATTTTTTTATGATAAATTTAATTTTGTGTCCGTTCTGTGCGCTGGTTAATGTCCTTTATTTTGTATTCATGTAACCAACAATTTGAGAATAAATAAATAGCAAGTCTTGCACAGATCTGCAAAGATTTTTTTAGGACAGTCGAAGGTAAAATAAGCCCTTTTGACAGTAGATGATGTTAATGGAAAGGAGAAAATTATGCTAGTGAGTGGTATAAAACATAACACTCTGGGGTACCAACTATGGTTATATTCACATAGAAAATACTCTTTTACTTAAAAACATTTGCAGTTGATTATCAAATTGACTCAGTTTGATAAAAAGTCAGAATGTTAAAATTAATTACAAATTTTAAAATGTTAGATTTCTTGCGGTTGTCGCAAAAAATAGTCACTTGGTGGCTGAAAAGCGTTATTCACTCCATCCCATACATAGGCAGTCTTACGGGCTCGTTTCACAAACTTACCTACACTCAAAATAGTATATTGTTTTTAGCACTTGTTTCATAAATAACTATAAATAGGCTACCTAACCAGTGAAGCACTATTATTGTTAACTTGGGCAATTTGATACATCTTGTAACAATTTTTCAGAAATAAACCGTAAAGCTAAAAGTTCATATTATATTAACAAGATGAAATAGAAATCAAACATTTTCACCCTTGTATGTGTATATAACCCCTAAGCACCTATAATTTTCTCTCCTTTTCACCGAACATTCACCAATTTCAGTAGTTGTTACGAGTCGTTACGTTATATACCACATCAAAGAGAGTTCCGGCTCCCTCAAGGCTAGTTTCATTGGCACTGTGATATATCTGGCACGCTGGCACAATGGCGTCCCGCATGGGAGCAGTTGATTCAGTGTAAGCTTGGCATCTGGAATATAGTTAACCTCTACTGGCGCCTATATCGCTCCTAACCGCCTAACAATTTATGACTGTTTCTCTGCTTCTGGCTATAATTCTAAGAATTGCCTTTCTGCCTATTCCTATCCTATATCCTTGAAAGTCAATGGTATTACTTGTACCATTACATTACTATAAATTAGACGAGTGGTCCATAACATTTACAGACATTGCCAGTTCTTTCGACATCCCCAATTAAGATATAGGCCTACTAATAAAACTAGTAAAATTGTGAACAGTAGACCTCGCATAAAAAACCAACTCATGATCTTCAAACCGAATAAAAAAATTCTTTACACATACAATATGTTTCGCTTGAAGGAACATTCATGCAAACTGAAAGAAAATCGAACAACCCGTTTGGTCGTGACTAAAAAAACATGCTAATGAACAAACAAAAGAAATACCGCTAAATTGTTGGAGTTAAGTAAAATATGTAGCCTACTGGAGAAAAATTGCATAAAATTTTACACTCGAGAGTGAAAGCAGCCTTCAAATTTGTAAAGCATGAACAGTTAGCTGGAAAGAACATTACATAAAACGGAATCATTGAAGCGGAGAAAAAAAAAATCCTGACACATACGTAGTTTTTAATGAATTCAATAAATATTTATACCGAATTGTAAGAAAATCGAACGCACTTGGTCTTAATTGCGTAATAGGCCTATACACATTTTAAAACATTAGAAAAACTGAATCTCGCTTCGACGGTAAAAATTCAGTGGTTTCGTGAGTTTAACTTTTTCGAGCCGAAATTATTCAACTGACAATTTATATGGATATAGTTTTTATAACCTAATTCTTAGAACCGTTTCGAATTGTTTCACAGCTTCAAGATGGTGTCTGTTTCAAAGACTTTCGGTAACAACTGGTGACGTTCCTTGAAGATATTCAACTTTAAAATGGTCAAATGGAATTCGGAAACCATTTGCAGTATTTGAAGTTATAATTTTATACTTTCTATTTTCTGTTTGTATTTTTGTTTCTCTTACGGTTATAGAGAAGACCGTCTTAATGAGTTCCAGACAGCTACAGGATTATGCCGATATTTCTTGCTTTTCAACAAACAGAACAAATTGCCAAGGAGAAGGCATGTAATTACTCTACAAAGTCTACAAAAACGAAAGCAATGCCGTCAGTGCGACAAAATGAGTTGGATCAAGCACCGGCTACAGAGACTATATATTCTTCAAGCTATTTTTTCAAGCGATCTAGCGAGACCCGGAAAGGCATGAGTTAGATGCAAAAGGCATGCCTCTCGGCGTCATTCTCAAACTCCGGAAGAACTTTAGGCGCTCTAGGAAATGGAGGGCAAGGAAGCAGTGCCATCAACTATCTTATTTTTATGCCTCGACAGAAATAGCTAAAAAGCTACCTGGAGTACGGTACGTGACCGAGTAGGCCTACAGAAAATGGAATAACTTCTTCCCGGTGTAATTTGATGCAGTACGGCAAATTCAAGAGAGAAAAATAACATATTCATATTAAATAACATCATTGAGAAGCATAGAGGGTTCCAGAGAGAAACACATTTACTTTTTATAGATTACGAAAAGGCTTTTGATAGGGTAAGAAGAGATAAACGTTGGAATATTTTAGAAAGAAGAGGCATTCCTTTCCATTTAATAGAAGTTTTAAAATCATTTTACAGAGGAACATATTTTAAAATTAAACAGGATGTAACAAATATTAAGTATGTTATAAATTCTGGATTGAGACAAGGATGCAGTTTGTCTCCACTTTTATTCAATTTTTACATTGATGACATTATTAGACAATGGGAAAAAAATACTTCTGGTATGACCTACGGACCAGGAACACTTTTAACGTTACTATTTGCTGACGATCAGATTATAATAGCAAGAAGTGAAAATATACTACAATGAACTAAATATAATAGCAAGGGAATATAATTTTAATATTTCTATAGGTAAAACGAAAGTAATGGCTTTTGTTGGAAAATATCCTGTTAGAAGTAAAATAGGCCTAGTTATTAATAATATAATTATTGAACAGGTAAAAAATTTTAATTTTCTACGCTATCATATAAACATAGAAGAAAACAGAGATATAGAAGATAAAATAATAAAATTCAAGATGATATGTGGCACAATTAATAGAACATTCAGAAATAAAAGCAGAATTGACACTCAAATTAAGTTTTATAAAACAGTTGCTATTCCGATTCTTATGTATGGTTCTGAAAATTGGGTCATGCTAAAGAAAGTTGAAGAGCGACGTATCGATAAAATACGAAATGAAGATATACGAGAACAGCTTAATTTGGAAAGTTTAAATGAGATAGTAAAGTGTAATAGAGAGAAATGGAAGACAACGAATGGAAGACAAAAGTTTGACAAAGAGAATATTAAATTATAATGTAACTGGTAATAGAAATGTAGGTAGACCTAGGAAAAGATGGATTGACCAACTAAGCTGATAACTAGAGGCGTAACAGGCACATGAAAAAGCCTAATACGTGCAAGGAGATGATGATGATGATGATGGATGATGAAGAAAAATTGAAAAATCTGCTTTGGATCGCCGTATTTGGAGGTATTGACGATGGTTTATTAGCGGATGAGATACTGTACTGAATCATCTTAAAGGAAGAGGAAATATCCAGCAACCGCGCCTGGCGAATCCAAGACTGGATTTAAATTAAGTGATGAGGAAAGCGACTTCATATTATTTATGATTTGAGAAAATGGATGAATTTTCGCGATATCTATTAAACAACGCTCAAGTCCATATTAGGAACTTATGTTAATAAGGCTTTTAATCTTTAACATAGGTTAAAAAAGGCTTATTTTAGCAACACAAGTGCAATATACATACAAATTCTGTAATGTAGCGAACATTTTGTAGCTTGGAATGAAAAAAAGAAGACGCTTTAAATGGCAATTTTAAATATTCCTGTGCTTGGGGATATTGTACGACTCATATATATGTAGAAGGGTTTACATAACAAAATAGCAAGTAGATAAGCTTTAGGAGCAGATTCTAGCGCTTCTATTGATGATGTCCGGAGGATGATTTATGCGGGACTTGCACGTCTATTTTTTTTCCTGCAATACACCATCCATTCATCTATCAGATTAGTCTTGTTCTGTGTTAGCCTAAACAAAATATAATCTGAATGCACATATTTTTTTATATCAGCCCAGAGTCAAATTACAGCGCTGGTTGGGTTTGGACTATCGCACTAATATCACATTGACCTATCTGTAGCGTACGTCCACCACAGGGATTCAGGGTTTGAGCACAGGGGCGCGGAGGGGGCTCAGGGAAGGATGGGGAAGTGGAGAGGGTAGAGCAACCACTGGCGTTACGTCGCTGCTCTAATAAGTAGAGGTGACATGGAACCTAAAGGCCATTTATCACCCTGGGGATGGTTTGTTAAACTAATCATGTTATACAGAATGCCCCTGAGATATAGCGCTTTTAGAGACGTCACATACGCGAGTCCGTCTTCATAATAATAATGGCGCCTTGCTTCACTGGAAATGTTTATTTCACATTTATGAAAATATCCATTGCTTAACTTTTCTACTTTTCGTGTTGTTTTTTGTAAATATTTTATCATATATTTCTTATGCTTCGACTTCTTCTTCATATCATTATTGTTATTTGTTTGTGTTTTTGTCCGATCCATTTTTCGTTTTCTTCTTTAGTTTAATATTTTCTTATTTTCCTTATTTCTTCCTTTTTTCTCATTTTATTTTATTTTTTCTTATTTACTTGTCCTTTCTTTGTTTACTTGTTTCTTCGTCTACCTATCTACCTATTACCTATTTATCTTCCCATCTGTCTACTCATCTATCTACCCACCCAAAGATAGTAGAATTTTTTCCTCTTGGGATGGGTGGAACGCGTGTGAGAAGAAGGGCATTCAGTGTTGGGAGTTGAATTTAGCCGTATAGGCCTACATTAATTAGCGCAATGTAACTCCTTTTAAGACTGGCGTAGGAGCCTTTCAAATGACAATATTTCGATGGTGGACTTTTTATTTAACAGATTTTCCTTATGCTACGGTCGCCGACAGGTACACTCAAAGTTTAAGGTATATTTGTCATTAATGATTATTTGACTGCCTAAATCAATGTTCACAGACATTGAAAGAAAAACTCCAGATAAATCCAATGCTACCGGTGGAATGTCCTCTACATGGTCAAGCTCGAATTTTTTTTTATAATATAACGCAAAATTTAGAATGCACGAAGAAAGAATATGAATTATTGTTTGGACTCAGATTCGGAAACGGACTTGAAGCACAGTAGTTCCATCAATGTTATATTATTTTACCTTCGAATGTAGTTATCTTCAGTCCAGTGAAATGCTTTGTAAGGCTTGAAGGTCACGTTTGAAATCATTGTGGGCAATAAATAATTTTAGTGAAATTAAAAAATATATATATAATATTATATAAAAGGCAAAATCTATAAAAAGATTCTACTTTATAGATTAATAATGGGAGAATGCTATTTACATTCCCTATAGTACCGTCATCTAAGAAATTTCATATTTCAATATCTATTGATAACAATTTTCAGAAGTCATAAAAGTTCGTTTCAATTTCAGCTAACATTCGGTCAAAATGAAACTCGGCGCTTGTCAAAGGATGGGACAGCTGTCTACAATGTAGGAGACAAAATGATATAGCATATAATGAAAATTATAATTTAAAATTACTAAAGTAACTTACTTCAAATGAATTTCAAAATGTAACTATTTTTACAAAAACACAATAATAGTTCCAGCTGAACTTCATTGTACTTCAAGAATAAAGATGATTTTGCGCAATATGAATGTAGTCTATTAATACTAATTGACAAATTATCTTTGGGAGGGAAGGTGGCAGATCTTTCCTCTTAAAAGAAGCCTCGATCTGCTTCGTCCAACTACCTTCCAGCGACTGGTGTTATATATCTCTTTGCAAGATCAAAAATACGCTATCCATAAGTGTCAATTGTGCACTTAAATGATCATGTTGGTGCCAACTTTGTTGTCAAGACAGCTTACATTCCTTATAATGGAAAACTATAAATAAAATACAAGAACTGTGTGAAGAACTTCTTGTAAATTCTCAAGCCAACGGTCAGTTTTATTTTTACCGTTGCCATTAGGTCTGGACAGAGTGTGCAATCAACCATTGTTTACAAACAGCAAATATTAATCATAATATACCAGTTTGTCTCTTTGAACTGCATTGCTTTCACTCACACGACATGTTTTCAGGTATTCATGAACAAAAGCGTTCAAACAAAATGTAATTTTCTCCCTATAATGTATGGCAATGGAAAATATAGTTAGATATTCTAAAAAGGGACAGTGTTAATAAACAAGGGGAAACATTTTCAGCAATCCATTTTACAAGTACAATGTGAGTTATTAATTATTATTTTCATATCATTTAGATTCAGTTTGCTTTCATTTTGTCTAATGACATTACTAGACATCGGATTTATATGGAAATGCATATTCCATCTGCTGTAACAGATGATATGGAAAGGAGACTTTAAGTACGTTTTACCATCACTTGTTACTATATATATATATAGTTTATAGTGCATATAAAAGCATATTTTTGGCGTTGTTGCATATTTTGAAATTTTAGTATGCACCATGCATATATCAAATAGTTTTAAGGATTGGAACGTTATTTTTAAGTATTAAAATTTTTTATAGAGTCGTGAAATACTTGTGCAGTCTGCTTACTACCCAGAGACCCATGATGAGCTTTTGGTGAGAGGCTTGCATTCCACACTGGTGACGTCACCTGGGAATCACAACTCCCCAAGTTGAAGTTACTGTTGTCCAATACAATTACTGAAATTCAAAATACCATATATGGGGTGTAGACGCTTGTGGCCGCCATGTCGTAAACTTTCTCGTTGGCAAACTAAGTGAAGAGGAGCCGGGAACGCCTTATTTGATCGCTTGTAGGGTCTTAGAAAAAAACTAATCACTCCACGGTAGCACGCTTTCTGAATGACGCTCTAAGAACATTGTGACCAGAAGAGGGCAACGACGACAAGTTTTGTGTCCTCCTTTCAGATTCTGCATATTATATGTTGAGTGCTGGTTCGGCTCCAAAAACATTTTATCCCCATTTAATACATGTTACTTGCATTGTACATGGACTTCATAGAACAGCAGAAACAGTACGGGAACAATTTTCTGAAGTGAACACTTTGATTTCAAGTACTAAGAAGGTATTTCTGAAAGCTCCCGTGCGAGTAAACGCTTACAGAGAATCACTTCGGGAACGACCTTTACCACCAGAACAAATTATTTCGCGTTGGGGCACATGGATAAATGATGCTCTATTTTATTCAGATCATTTTAGTGCCGTTAAAGAATTTGTTTGCGGCCTCGATCCAAGTGATACCTCTTCAATTCAGCGTTCACAAGAAGTATTCAAAAGAGAAACTTTACATAGGAATTTAAATACAGTGCCTTTTTTTTTACTCGTGGCCGGGCGGTCGGCTGGAAGTAGCTGCGAGCGCACAGTGCTTCTCACCGTTCCTGGCTCCCGCCTTTCTCCCCGTCAGTGCACACACACAGCACACCAAACACCAATTTTCTGGTCATGCTATGGCATTTCGTGTACAATATCGGGTTTTTCTGCACTCCAGTATCTGTTGTTTTGTGTCGATGCATGACCATGTAAATGAATCCATGCTTCGTCTGTGAAAAAAATTAACTTTGGGTCCATAGAGCCATCATTAACTTTACCCAACACCCAATTGCAGAAATTTACTCTACTCACAGTATCACGTGGTTGCAGTTCCTGAACTATGGTTATCTTATATGGTTTTAATTTCATAAGTTTAGTGGCTTTCCAAGCCGAGAATTGTGAAAACCCCGTTTCCTGTGATAACCTACTCAGAGATTTTCTTGGGCTACGTTCTAACTTCTGTCCTATCTCATCGAGTTTTCTCTCTGTAAGCACACGGCGAATTTTTATTATTTTTATTTCTTATCAAGAACAGAACCCGTTTCTCTGAATCTGTCTACAAGTTTACGAACTGTCTCTCTGTGAGGCACAGGAATGCCAGGGAATCTGTCTACAAATAGCCGTGTCACTTCTCTACAGAACTCTGTTTGCACATAGGAATCATACATGAATATGCGGTGTGCTAAAGTATACACACTTCTTGGCATTATAACATAACTATCACAATTTAACCACAAAGAAGAAAAAAGAACCTCCGCTAGCAACGACCGCACATGCACTGACGGGGAGAAAGGCGGGAGCCAGGAACGGTGAGAAGCACTGTGCGCTCGCAGCTACTTCCAGCCGACCGCCCGGCCACGAGTCAAAAAAAAGGCACTGTATAATCAAAGCTCGTTTCAAAAATTTACCTGAAGCAATTCAGACATTAGAAAAGTGTGGTTTTCCCCCTTAATGATGCCCTATTAATCCTTGAAAAAGTGAAAAGATGAGCTTAGTTGTGCGCCTGTAAATTATGCGGAAAAGCTGAGTGAATATCTGTGCAGTGTTCTAATATACAAAGAAATCCTGGATTTAACATCTTATGCTCTGTGAACAAATACCTGCAAGGTGACAGTGTTGACCTTCCAGAAGAAATTTCACCAGAACTTGTAAATTCTTACAAATACTGTGAACGCTGAGAGATCGTTCTCAGCATACAAACTCATACCAACCAACAGAGTCATAAATTTACTCCGGAACACTTAGAGAAGATGATGATAATCTACTGCAAATCCAATTACAGTTAGCAGGAGGACATATGATTCGACACGCTGAATGTGAGTAGATTGCATTTTAACTGCTTATTTTCGAGATTTTGGTGCATATTTTACATATTTTAGCAGCATAAATGCATGTATATTTTAACAGTTTTTAGTGCATATAATTCCGATGTCTAGACATTACAAATACAGATACTGTACGTCATAATAAATTAATCCTTTATTAATACTGAATGACATGTTACCGAAATTTGAGTAGAAGAACTAGACAGAAGTTATGTCTCCCATTGCAATCAAGAACAAAGCGAATTCATGATATGTTCATGATACTCAGGGTCAGCCCTAAGGTTCCATTATTGTGATTGGAAGCTTACAAATAGTTACTGGCGACAAAGGAACAGCCGGTAGAACCATTCATAATGTGACAAGATAAAATTATGCTTTAAGGCCTCGGTTTATTAGAATGCCAACTAGGGACAGTGTCATAAAAAAAATACTAGATTTCTGCAATATTCGTAACCTTCAAGGTATTATAGGTGCTGTAGGTTGCACTTACACACTTAAAAATCTCTATGGACAGGTTAAAACAGTTCGAAGCAGAAATAGGCTATACATGGCCTCAATGATATGATTTAAAAAAAAAACTAATCTTTATTAAACAGTTGAAAATAGATACCAAAGATATAAGTATTATGTGGTGCTTTGTCTTTAATTAAACAATTGAAAATCAAATATCAAAGATAATAAACATTTTTCTCAACTTTTGCACTGTTGCCTGATGTTTTATTATTTCCTCCAGTTATTTAAAACTGTGAGTTACAAAATGTACGGTAATTTTTATACAACACTAGCTTAAAAGGCCCGGCGTCGCTCGGGTTTTGTATTTTGTTAATGCGAAAATAACTTATGAAGGGCTTTCGATTTTCAAACTCTAGGTCTTTAAGGTCTTTATATAGGTATTAAGAATTTGAAATGGGGAAGAACGACTTATCACACACAAATTATTCCCTCAGAAAACGCTAGATAGGCTATAGCTTATTATAGCTTATAGCAGATCCCCACGGCTTCTCCCAAGATAATTAATTGAAAGATTAACAATTAAGAGCAAAATAATTAAAGTATTATATTTATTAACACTTTGCACGCGAAACATTCATAGGTGTAAACTAAACATTTGATAGGCCTAATTAATGAAACAGCTATAAATCCGGCTTTGAAGTGAATTTCACGATTAGAAAATAAATGGAAAAATGCAGTATTCGAAAGATTATGAGAATTGAAATCGATTAAACTCACGATAAAAAAAGTACGTAAATGTATTTGACAGACAGACATAGTACATTAGTTTTTATTTATATAGGTGAAGAATGGAATAAGCCTACTGAGGCCGTGATTTCTATATTCATTTGTCCAGACTTATAATTCCGTTACATTTCAGGCAGATTTAACGACCCTACATAAGATATTTTAATTACGATTACATACAAAAACGTTGTAGCCAGGACCCCGAACTAAGCAACTTCCCCGGAATTTTCTGTAAACTATATTCCATGTCAAATAAAATATGTTTAACATTACCTTATCGACATCTATAGCTTTTATAATAACCTGAGATATCCATTGCCTTCCATAGCGATCGCGACGATATTATTTCCAAGGTATGACAATAATAGACAAAGCCTTCTGCAATTGATTTGACAACTGAAATGAATAACTCAAAACTGATGCTTCGAAAGCGTAAAAAATGCACGTTTTCTTGCCGTTTTTCACTCATAACTCGCGAACGAAGACTAAAATTAAAAATGTAGTATGAAAGAAACCTTCCCGGGAATGTACCCAACAACTTCCCAAAGTTTCATGGCGATCGGATGAATGGTGTAGTAATGCATAAAGGACACACACACACACACATACATTCATTTATATATATAGATAAGTAGCTAGCTATATTCCAACTTTCGGTTTTAAAAAAACATCAGTTAGTGAGTTTTATACAACTGGCCCTTAATGACACAAGTCCATTTAGGGCTCAGTTGCCTACTGTTGTCTCCATGCATGATGTTGGAACCCTATAGCCTCCATGTTGGGGCGAAGGGGCCTCCAAATGGAGGTTTCTGTTACCTATATGAATTTTGTTAAGCTTATTTTCCGAGAGAGGTCAGAGGGACAGGTGGTAAGCCCATCGCCTCTCAACACCCCTCAGGAAACTAAGGTATTACTTGGGCGTGAAAGGGCCGTGAAATTTTGTCCAGAGGCTCTAATTTAGGCTTGGAGTTCTTTTACGTGCCGTAAATCTACGACATGGGCCCCCCAGCTTAAAGTCCCTCCCGGAGGACTCCGTGCCCAGGATGTTTACGTCCTGAAAAATCCATCGACCGCGGCCGGGTTCCAACGACCGCTGCCGGGTTGAAGTAGAAGAGTAGGTAACAAATATTTGTCTAACACCTTCATTCATGGGTAGTTTATATTTTTAAACTGATCTGATCCTTCTGGTGGCACTATGGTCCAGGGGGTCGATTCAGTCTCTAATATAAATGAGTGCCAGAAGCAATCTTGGGGGTAAAGGAGGTCGGTGCGCACGTGCCGAATGTCTAAAATCTGGCTTCCTCAACCTCCTGGAGCCCAAAGGGCCTTCACGTCCTCTAGAGAGGTCATTTTACTTTTATACTTTCACTCATGAGGAAGAGATTTTAAAAATAACAGCTGAGATATTGTTTAGCATGCTATTTGTAAACCTGAATGCTGATGTTCGCAGCAGAAAATTATTACCGCAATTCATAAATAAATGATGACTGTGAAGTCGTTTATTTCTCCCATAGGCCTCCAGAAGTCAAAAGTGCTTTACATTTGGCCACTTTAAAGATGGAACAAGCTGAACCAGTCTTTGTGGAACACTAAAAGGGAGAAGTGAGAAGAAAATAAAAAGAAATGCAGTTAAATATTCCCTAAAGCAAACTTTAGTGCTTGGAAATAACAACGGCTGATTCTACCTTCTTTACAGTATCGTTACTATAATTGGAATGCAAGAGCAGTAGCGAGATTTAGAGGGTAGCAAAGTACTATTGTAATTACTGCACAGAAATAATGGGGGCTAATTTGAAATTTAACCTAATAGCTAAACTGTGACTTCTAAACCCTTATGTGTCGTCTACAATTTTTCAGCCCTCCTTACCCCTTAAGTGACATTATCTTCTTCTATTCTAAACCAGTTTCATGGAAGATGTGAACAAAACTAACTAAACGCTCTTTTTTGTAGAACAAAATTGTAAAAATGGATAAAAATGGATAAAAATGGAATAAGATAATTTTTAGACAGCTTGAATTAAAAGTAGAACTTCTAACACAAGACACACGAAATGACAGTTGTACATTACCGCTCTAGGGCTACAAAATCTTATGGGACTCCATTGTCACTAAATATGGTTTCAGTCATATGGAAAATATTATTTTAACTAACATGGTTATTATTAAATAGATTCAACTTGATAGAAATTGAAATTGTTCAAGTTCACTACGCCTTTTAAAATGTTAAATGTATTACGGTGGTCACAAAAATAGTCATACTTGGTTGCTGTCTTATGCTGGCAGCCATGTCGAGAAAATCAATAACCTCTGCGCATATTCATACTAGAGGCAGGACAGCTGAAAACTTCCAAAATGTCAGCGCTTTACGTAAAAATATTATTTCGTAAATATTAACTGCTGTCTGAAAAATAGTGTAAAAAATACATGTTGTAAAATTATTTTATTTTTCCCGTAGTATTGCTACGGTCGCCCTTACGGGTGAATACCTATATACCTTCGCAAACAACCTATGCCTACTCAGAAAAAAGACCTCGTTTTTACAACTTGTTTCACAAAAACTATTATAATCAAGATAGATACATGCATATGCATTCATGAACCACAGATTAGTGGTTTTCTTGGACATTACATGATATTATAATCAAACTGAATACGTAAGCCAAATTTTGAGCGATGTATTCCTTCACAAAACTGCACGGCTACAGTATCCAGGCATGACTTAACACTATCAATACCATCTTACCGCACAGCTCTTTACTCCGCTTCGTTTAGCATTTCCACAATTCTGTTATGGAACTCTTTGCTCTTGAACTTCAGGGACTGTCGAAAGTTCAGACAATTCAAACAAAAATTGTTTGGATACATAACTCACTCAGGCTTATCGCTTTCTACACAAGAACTAATTGGTTAAGGATGTAAATAATCTGCAAAAAATCGGAAGTTCTAGATATTATTTTTATTATTGTATATTGTTTTTATTGTAATTGTAATTATTATCATTCTTACTGCAATTTCATATCTTAACTTTAGTATCAGGGCTATTTCCTTTTCCTCCTTGTATTTTTTTCCTGTAATTTTATTTATAGGCTATATAAATAAATAAAATGAAATAAAATAAAATAAAATAAAATAAAATAATGTTAACAGTTGGTTGGTATACGAATATTAACGACGGAGATGTACTGCAACTTGGGCCTGTGACCGTCCTGGTGTGCCGAAATTTTGTCCTGCAGGATTTCTTTTACATGCCAGTAAATCTACAGACATTATGTTAAACAGTGTATTTCAGGTAAATTAATGTAATATTAAACCATACACTATTATTAGTTATAATTAAGATGCACTTACTTATTCAGATAGTATATAATTAAAGACATTCATAATGCTTGTACTAAATAGGTCAGGTAATGAGGCGGTAATAAATAAATTGCCTTTGAAATTCAAGTGAAAATCTTTCTAACCACTTCGAACCAGTTCATGGAATTGGAACACATGGAATACCAACATCTTTGAACCATAAAACAGGAGGCCTTATTTTTCCAAACATTCCAAGAAGTGCATCGTTCACGGGAAAAGGAAGAATGGTCTTCAACACCTAGTGATAAGAATGCCCGAAACATTTAGAAAACATCAGAAAAAATACTGTGAAAAAATAAATAAATTCCCAGAACAATATTTTTCTATTAACTCACTATTTCTGCGTCAATGATGATGTTTCCACGCCTTAAAAGTACGATAACAAACCTAAGACGTTGAATTTTGTCCTGTCAGGAAAATTTAATAGGCCTATCAACGTGATTTTCTGACCGAAATAGATATTTTATCACGAGACAGGACCATGTTCATGTTATTCTTTATTTCTTTTGTTATTATATTAATTTTCATTTACTCACTCACAAACATAACTTGAACGTATTTTCGTTCTACCATATCGTGAAACACATACAGGTATATAGCCTACGTGACGTAACGATATTTTAATGACATCCATTACAGTACCGATTTTCATTGTAACACTGGTGTGGTATCGATTAATATTGAAGAAGGAACGATCTTGAAACCTTGAGAGCAGAAAATGAATAAAATCCGTAATAAACAATCTGTATTTAAAATAAAATAAATTATTTTCGTGTTAATTTTAATATTATAATTAAATGAGATCATTCCGTCTTTTAAAATTAGTTGGTTTGAGGTTCAAAGGCCAAGAGCAGCTTCGAGTTCCTCGTAAGCAATGACCTGCCATCTATAGCAGAAGATCAGAACTACGAGAACTTACTGATTGTAGAGATCAGCCGTCTCCGCTTGTTTGAATCTAGAAATTCCAAACTTAAACACTTAATTACTGTCGAACAAAAATAGTTGTATGGAACGTGCCTACAATGGTAATTAATACCCTCGTATGAAAATCATAAAACGAGCGAATCCGTGAATCCATGAAACAAAAGAATGAAATAAGAGGAGATCTCACTGGAAAAATCACATGGCATTTGATTTCAAGAAGCAATTTTGATATTGTTTCCATAGCAAACAAGAGAAAATAAAAAAAAAAGATTCATACCATATTAAAAATGTAAAGTGGTTGGAAATTCATATTGTGTGGGAAACATGCGAGTGTGTGTGCTTAGAAGCAAGCAGAGCAGCTTAGTAAGCACATGTCCGTGCATGAGGTGGAATCAAATTCATGTGCTATTACAATTAATCACGAGCTGTGACAGCGACTCTCCTGTGAACAGACAAGCTGGATACAGTCTCCCCATCCCTAACGCATTCACCGAATTAACCAGCTTGGATTTGCACTGTTACACCACCCAAAACTCTTCCGCTATGAAACACAAACCTGCATTAGCAGAGTACTCAACCCTGAAGCATAAATACACCATAAATTACATCTGTTACAAATTCTTTTGTAGTTTTTATACAAATCTTTTCATCGTTTTGTTGACATTTTCTTTGAGTTCGTAATCTAGCAAAGGAGATGGATGGTCTGGTGAAAACTGGAGTGATATGAAACTAAGAGAAAGCTGTATTTCAGATTAAAAAGCTCTTGACACCATCGCATAACTTATGTCTATTTCTATATGAAGAAAGTTTAAAGGACATCCGACGTTTTTATTAAATAGGGCTAATGCAATTCCTGACATTGTTTAACCTTTACGGCTGCCAAACCTACAGAATAACCCAACATGTCACTGAATCTTAGGCCTACACTTGCGTCATTAATATTTCCGCCAGTGTATTTTGTGAAATCTTCGCATATTTTTAAGAATTTCTATATATCAGTAGCCTATATACGAATACATATGAATTAAGGATAAGAAGAAGCATTGCTTTTTTTTTTTTTTAACAATGTGGGCTGATCTATGCATTGCGCTGATATTCACTACAGTCCAAAAACAAGTTTATGTAGATAAATAATATTACTTTTATAGCTACTATGAATATAAATTTTACACAAGTTTGTAAGTGTAATTCATATAAAATACTTTATGCCAACAAAATGTAAGATCATTCATGTTATAGTTTTGTGTCTGAGTGGATGCACTACATCCCACTATGGAAAATCATTTTATAAAATAATCATAAAACATTATGAATCTAGAACATTTTTGCAACATATTTTGCAAGAATATTGTTAGTATCTTACTGTAACACGATTTTACCGAGAATACACTGGAAATTACGATATCAAGACAAATGGGGCTAGGAAGAGATAATACAATGCTACGGGCGAAGCCATTTAATTAGGACAGTATAATGGTCTGTTTGCTTATTTTCCGTGCAATTAGTAGTTTCCTACGTACCGTGTCCGTGTGTCGCTTTGTCTGTGTGTCATTTCCCGTGAGACGGACTGGAAGGAAATTTGCATTGTCACGTTGAAGCAGCTACGTCACAAGAACGTAAGGCTTGCTCCCACGGGATATATCCTGTACGCCTTCGCCTGCTCTCATGGGCTTCACTTGTCCTCCTAGTATCCATTAAAATAATCTTCCTGCTGTCTCATTAACGTGCACAGACTCTCTGCATAAAATGATACATCACATGTACCGAGATAATAAAAATATTGTAGTCCTGTGCTTTGCAATTGTTATAACCTTGGTGATAAACTTCTATTTAACTATCTCTGCTTGTATCACATGTTTAAAAAGGAGAAATACTGTTTACAACCGTGAAATCGATGTTGATTTTTCAGTATTAATCTATGTTTTTGAGATCTCCTTACTTCGAAAGTGTTATTTTCATAAAAATAACGTACCTGTCTATCTGTCTATGAAACGATAAATCTTACAAAAATGCGTGTTTTTGTTTGTTAAATAGCCTACCTTCAGGAGACGTAACACAAATAATGTTGACAACTTTGTTTTACTCTTACAACCACCTTTTAGTTTTCAGTGATTTGCTAGAAAACAGCTCTAACGATTTTGTTTCTGTGCTTAATGTTTTATCCCGAGGTTTCTTGGAATTTAACATTTTACAAAAATGTTTACAAATATGATTACTGCTTAATATACTTTACTGACAAGGTCTTTCTATACAATGTATAGCTAAAGAAGCAATACATTATATAACATATTTGCTTTATAATTTCTAGATTTTATATAGCATTATAGTGTTCTAAACTTTTAATACAATTTACTCTGAGAATATTATATGAGAAGAATTCCTCTGACTGGAATTTGAACCCATGACCTTCGACTTTCCGTGCCGCTGCTCTAACAACTGAGCTACCCAGAGTTCGCTTCACAGCGCCATGTGGAACCTCTCTTTTATGACGATTACCCTCAATGGTTACTATGTTTATTATGATAACATCATACATTTTAAAAAATGATTGAAGAGGGAAATAGTTCCTTTCTTCACCGAACGATTATATTGCATGCCTTTATTAGGTGTTTTCATAGAA
The DNA here is from genome assembly GCA_964059195.1 of Ectobius pallidus. Classification (NCBI taxonomy): domain Eukaryota; kingdom Metazoa; phylum Arthropoda; class Insecta; order Blattodea; family Ectobiidae; genus Ectobius; species Ectobius pallidus. Next base: position 54,755,226 of record CAXKWD010000009.1, read on the forward strand.
GATAATATGTACCTATTGTACTTAGATTTCTCCTTACAACATTAAAGTTTTAAACTTTTTTTGTAAGATGTGCGTCGCTTTTGTTCTCACCTCCATTCACAGAGCTCACCACTGCAGCTCGTGTTCTCGCTGTAATAACAGTCTTGGAAAGCACCCTTCCCACGTTAAGATAACGCCAGCGCTAAACGGCGTTTCGACCTCTTCAACTAATAAACCTAATAAAAGGATTTCCGAGTGTGGAAGAGGTGATCGATGCTTGACCCTTTCACTTCTTATACTGCTGGACGTGAGGAATGGGGCAAGAAGGAAAAGAGCAAAGTAACTCGTTAGAAAAGTCTTCTCTTGCAACGTACAAAAAAACACCAGACTTAGATCGAGAATATCGCAACAAATTCCATTTATTAACTTTCTGCTGCACTTGCTTTTCTTTTTATAATGTAACTTCACTTTCAGTGATAGAAGTTGTACCACTATTTCGTTGTTATAAATGCTTTATCTCCTGTAAAAACGTTTTACTAAGGTTGGAAGCTTGAACTCAATTACAGGAAACACTGAAAATGTATCGACACTCACGCTAATATGAGAAATAGTTATTTACGATTTAAGACCATTATATATAGGCTAACTTGACAGTCAAGCACGAAGTTAACAAAACTCGTTTATTTATTCGTGTGACTGATGATATATAAAACCTAGAAACATAACGGTCGAACATTGTACAACGTTTTATGTCATTTTGAATTGTAAAATTTAAAAGTAAAATAATTTGACTTCGCTATTGCTTAGAATAGTAATAAATAACTAGTTGGTTATTTCGTATGTAGCGAAATTCAGACTCTCTAGGTTGGCAACAATTTCTTTGAAACAGTTGAACATTACAGAAACTTTTCCGTAAAAGATTAACCTATGCGTAAAGAACTGTATATCTCTCTTGAATTTATGGAAAAGGCAAATGACGAAGTAATATTGATAAATCCTTCGCTATGATAAGGAACTGCAGACTTAGGGTGGCGTGCACCAAACTCATGCCATTTACTCTTTTAGTAAGCCTTACTTCTTTAGTTCTAACTACTTTAGTAAGCTACTCTTTTAGTAACCGTACTCTTTTAGTAAGGACGGCGTGCACCAACCAGGAGTAAACTAAACTCGGCGGCTTTCAACATAGAGGAATGTACTAAAGAAGTAAAAATTTTATTTACTCCCAGAGTAAATGAACTTACTCCACAAGTTGTGGAGAGCACCAACACGGAGTACGTTACTAACGTAGTAAGTTGTGGAGTAAATAAGGCCAATATTTACTCCTACTCAGGGGGTGGAGTAAAGTTGTGGAGTAAGTGTGTTCTGTGGCATTTGCGTGAGTTATGAGTTACATATCACATTAAATGGATTACATAGTTAAACTGAGGATAAGTTATTGAGATGAAGAAGGTTGTATACCAAAAATGAGAGTTGTGGCAGGTGATTTAATAAATATTAAGCGAACCATACCTAGTAGGGCATTATATAACGTAAATAATTAAGCTCATAAATCCTTACATGAAATTTTGGCGTTTGGAAGAAACGATGTCAGATTCTCACTACATCCATGTGATTTCAGCCAGTCAAATGTGGAAATATCATTGCGGAGAGCGATCCAGCTAGGAAGACGTCCACCAAAGGTGAGGGGAAGAGTGAGTGGAAGGGACGTTTGCATTGCACGGTACAAGGAGGTCATGTGCTCTTAAATATCTTCCTAGCTGGATCGGCCTTTAGATGTTGCAGTTCTCCCTAACTTTGGGTCAGAAAACGACGATGTATTTCAAGCTAATCATATGGATACAGATATCGGCGAGGTATAGTACGTTCCAATAAATGAAAGCCTCCGTTCTTGGAGCTACCCAGAAAACACTTCCCCCTGCTACTTAACCATAGAATTACTGAACAATAGGTGATTCTCATTGTTAAACGATTTAATGTAATTATTGTAAATTAATTTTATTACATTACACTTCTATAGCTTAACTTAAAGCACAACATTGCGAATGCCAGATTATAATAATAATAATTATAAGAGCTAAAAGTTCAATAGTTGCACCCGCAGTGTTAATGAATAATATGTCCTTTTTTTCTAACCCAGGTGTAAAAATGTCCAAACAGGCCACATCGGAAGAAAATTTGACTGACTCTGGGATTAGCGTACATTGAGAAGGGGACACATTGTAAAACCATTCCTTAAAGACTCCCCAAGTCTCGAATGGTGGAGTGAGACGAGACTTTCATGTTTGGGAATAAACTATAACAGATGCTGCAGGTCTATAGTATGCTGCTAACTATTTAATTAACCCTGTGGACAGGAAAGTGAGAAGCATTATAAACTATATAGAAAAAAAATGCCAACATGAGTGCCGAAAGAAAATTTTTAGGAGGGGCCCGGAGGTTGAAGCTGCACAGGATCTAGAGAAGTAGTCACTGAAATTATTTTTAAACACACAACCATCTACATAATTTTTATTGGAGTTCATAGCTTCCGAAATATTGTACCGCCATTTTTTGTTTAAATATTACATTTCTCAGTTGTAATATTATTATTTTTATAAGGTAATATTTTTTAAGTAAATGTTCTGTGCATTTGAAAAAGGACAGAAACATAATGCCCCTTATTAGTTTTGTTATCCTTTTTATCCCCCCTTTTTCATGATTTTGTGTAATACTACTTATTAATATTGTTAAACAGTCAATAAGTATTAATAATTCATTATAGTGAGATTTATGATAAACAACTGTAGAATAATTGATTTATCGTTTTTGGGGAAGAATATTTTAATATATTTTAGAAATGTATTATTATTATGAGAGAAATAATTATAATATTGACAGTGAATCAATTATGAAAATCAACTGGAAATTCCAATTGTTTGCATTATAATACAGAAATAGTTTGCACAAAAATTGTAATCACAGTACCCTAACGTAGGCTACTAAACTGAAAATATTCAATTGAAGGAATTAAAATTAGTAATGAATAAAACATTACTATTAGACCTATTTTAAAACATGAAGATTGTCATTGGTAATATTTGGAACAACCCAAATTCATATTCATTGTTTCAGCTAACCTTTCCTTTTCATTATCTGGCACTTGAATAATACCGGCAATTGAAATGCACGTGTTCTGCTGCGCTGCACTAATGTTTCTGCTCTGTTCTGCGCAGAATTCGACTACTTCTTTAGTAAAAATCGTTTACTACTTTAGTTATAACTAAAGAAGTAACTATCAATTGAGCTCTCCAACACCAACTAAAAGAGTAAGTTACTAAAAGAGAAGCACTAAAGTAGTAAATCTAAGACGGGAACCTGACGCAACAAAAACCGGTTTGTCTGTCTCACTCTAGCACATTACTAGTATGACTTAAAGAGTGAGACAGATGTACTGGTTCTTGTATACTCCAGGTCTCCGTCTTAAATTTACTACTTTAGTAAGATTTACTCCTGGATGGTGCACGCCACCCTTAGAATGAATGGGAAGAAATAAAGGTCGTAAGTAATGTTTTGGGCGAAACAATAATATTGTGTTGACCTACGTTTGTATTTTGTGAAAAGCATTTAACTTCGATGTCTAATTTACTTGACCTCAATTACAGGAAACAATTAAAATGCATCGACACTCACGCTAATACGAGAAATAGTTATTTACGATATAAGACTGGTATGTATAGGCTAACATAACAGGCAAGCACATCAGAAAGGACGCCAAGTTCGGCACGTATGGGACCCTTCCCACTCGGGAAAAGAAGGCAATGAGACGGTAGACCAACTTGCAAAATTAGCATGTCATAAAGAACAAATCGATTCCAATTTTCTATCTCCGTCAGCAGATATTACCTCTGTCATAAAAGAAAGGATCAAAATACAATATTTAACCAATCACGCTCCGGAAGAGACGGAAGAGGGAAAAACAGTCATTATAAGGAAACTTCTACGAAAAGTCAACATGTGCCCCATTCGGCCATTGTTTATTACTACCGTATAAAATTTCACACGGCATTAGTTCCGACGACACATCATACAACCTGCATCCCCGCCACTTTGTGATGTGGGGAACGGGGGACAATAAATCATATGTTCTCTGGATGTAGGAGGCGTATACAACAATCGGCCGTCCTTATAAAATATATCTATCATCATCATCCACCAGGATCTATAAGTATGGACAATGTTCTTACGCAACATTCGGTATCGATAGTGAGATCTCTGTTTCAGTAATCACCAAAGCAAAAATGAAAATATAAAACCACCCGTACTCCACTGACTCATCCTTTCAGTTCGTCTCATGTGAGACGGGATTTTGGAATTTGGGCTATTCAGGATACGTGCACACTTCAAAGGCGGGACGCAGAAGCAATTTTTCAGACCGGGAATTTCAGTAGCGTCTAGAAACAAATACGAAAGAAGAAGAAGATCTAGTTTAGGGATCAAATTTTTATTGCCGAAAAAGTTATTTACGTTATTTTGAATTGTAGGCCTAAATGATAAATAGATACACGATAATAATAGTACTGGAATAATAGTATTTGTAGTACTTAAAATAAAGGAAATTGATAAATATTTATTTGTAAGAAAGGGAAGAGAACGATAGTGACACCTGGTGATATCCTCAAAAATCGCTATAACGTGTAGCACCTTTTTCTTTGCCCTTTACGAGCTCAGCCCTTAAAATGGAACTATGGAGTTCTGTTAAACAATATTTACGATTCAAAATAATTTTAAATATTTAATTAAGTTATATTTGATGAAGCTCGCATCCTGCTAAAAACGTTTACATTGCATAAATCTTATATATTAATAAAAGGAAGTGTCTGTCCTCCGTCTGTCTGTCTGTCTGTCTGTCTGTCTGTCTGTCCGCGATGCCCAGCGAAATCTACTGAACGCAGAGATCAGAAATTTTATACATAGATGGACTGAAGGGTCGGAAAGTGCACCTCGAAGCCGGAATTTTTATTTTAGCTTTCCTTCGAGAGTTATGAGTGAAAAACGGGCAGAAAACGTGTATTTTTTGTGTTTCCGAAGCATGAGTTTTCAGTAATACAAATCAATTACACTAGGCTTTGGCTATTTTTGTCATTCCTTCGACATAAAAGCATCGCGATCTCTTGAATGTTGTAGCTCACGCTGATCGATTCATTTGTTTTTAATGTCAAGGCACGCAAACATAATATGAAATTTTCATCCTACACCGAAGAGGATTATTATTATTATTATAGGGATAATCAATATTAGCCTAAATATGGTCAAACGTTGTTCGATTTGGACGAAACTCACTATACAGGGGTTTTCTGGGCCAAGGAACTCGAATCTGAGGTCGCTTTTACTAGGTGACGCTATCTAATCGTGATATATAGTCCACATGATTTAGGTGTTAATATAATGATTTAACTATTATGCACTTAATTTTTAATTTTTGAAATAATTATCGCGGGCGAAGCCGCGGGCACATGCTATCTTAAAATAATAAAAGGACGTGTTTGTCTGTCTGTCCACGATGCCCAGCGAAATCTACTGAACGCAGAGATCTGAAATTTTAAACATAGATGGGCTGAAAGGTGGGCGAATGCGCATCGAAGCCGGATTTTTAATTTTAGCTTTCGTTCGCGAGTTGTGAGTGAAAAACTGACAGAAAACGTGATTTTAGCGCTGTCGAAGCATCAGATTTCAGTAATACATTTCAATGTCAAATCAATTGCAGTTGGCTTTGGCTATTTTTGTCATACCGTGGTAATAAATGCATCGCGATCGCTAGATTGTTGTAAGCCCACGCTGGTCGATTCATTTGTTTAGAATGTCAAGGCCCGTAGACATATGAAATTTTCAACCTACACGGAAGAGGGATAGGCCTAAATATGGTCAAACATTGTTCGATTTGGACGAAACTCACTGTACAGGTGTATTCTGGGCCAAGGAAATCGAATCTGAGGTCGCTTTTACCAGGCGACGCTATCTAATCGTGGTATGTAATTCACGTGATTTAGGTGTTAATAAATATAATGATTTAACTATTATGCTCTTAATTTTTCATTTTTGAAATAATTATCGCGGGCGAAGCCGCGGGCACATGCTAGTTTATAATAAAATTGAAAACTAAATTGATCAGCAAGCATCCCAACAGCATACTAAGCATATTGCTACATTCGGCATGTGGTTGGTACTTTAAACATGATTGTGACACCCTAAGAGTCTACAGGATAAATATTATTTTCAAAATCATATTTTCAAGAAAGAAAGCATAATTAAAGAACAATATTCAACCGTTGTGTTATTTGCGTCTGATTATATTATTGATTCCAATGGCAGATGGAAGCATTAGTCAATGAAAAAATTCCTCATCGGGGATCAAACCCGCGACATTCCGCGCAGTGCCTCAACCAACTACAATTTTAAAACTTGTACTAGTAAATGCCTGCAGAATGTCTCATTACTAGGCCGATTAATGAAATCAGAACGATCCTTTCAAATTAGTTACCTGAAGGATTCTCATTATCCTTTCCGGCACAGTAATAAATTTATACAAATTATTTAGTTACCTTGTTGGGAAGGACGGGTACTGCTGCTAGTTTTCTAAGACATGGTCTTCGTAATTAAAGTAAATTGGGAAATGCCAGGTCATCCCATTTGGTTCATTTAACTTGGGGTGGAGTGCTTCCCCTATGTTAGAACTTTCCTTTTAACGATGGAATAATTTACGAATGAATATTGATGTTATACGTTTGGTAACGAACACGAACATGAAAGTGACGACACAACTTGCCAGACGTATCAGTTCACACTTCACTTAGGTTAACAGGAAATGTAGATACTATGTGACAGGCTTGCTGATTACATGCAACATATCTGTCAAAACACAGAATTTGCCGGCTTGTTCACAGATGGAAGTCTGTGAGAAAAATATTGCAAATTTGCATCGAAGACTTTACATTCTGATTCATACGATTTACATGAACTAAATTATTCATACATTGAAGGCATAACTTAGTCAGTGGAGGATTACCTAATATCGACAAATGTTTACATAGATTCTTAATTTTTGCACAGAAAAAACTCTTAACAAACTACAGAATACCAATCATCTTGATTTATACTCTAACTTTTAGCTCTGATAATTTACAAATCAAAGTCTTTCCCTTTTCCAATTTAGTTAACTTCATGAAAGCTACATTTCTTCAATAAATTCAAATTTATGCTCCTAAGATCAAAAGTATTGATGGCTCATTATTTTGAAAACAACCAATTTCTCAATGAAATGTTTATAATTTATTTATTTTTAAAATTACATAATTATTGATAGTTAGTATGGCTGTAGCCCTCTGAAACTTCGCAGAAATAAATACTGAGTTAACACGTACGAGGTGTGAACAAACAATACTGTCAATAATTTTATTACAAAGAAAGTAATAAGCTTACATAGAATATGAATTAATCTCTTCAAAGTACTGTCCTTGGCTAGCGATGCACTTGTCCCAACGTTGAATCCATGACTGGAAGCATTTCTGGAAGGCTTCTTTCGGAAGGGCTTTCAGCTGCTGTGCCGTGATCTCAATGTTGGGAATGGTGTCAATACGTTTTCCTTTCAGCCCGCTTTTTGTTTTTGGGAAGAGCCAGAAGTCGCAGGGTACTAAATCTGGTGAGTAAGGCGGATGCGGACAGAAAGGAATACTTTTTCCGGTCAAAAACTCGCGAATCAGAAGCGACGTGTGGCACGGCGCGTTGTCGTGATGAAGAAGGAAGCAACTGGCCCATTCTCTGGTCTCTTTCTTAGATGATCAGCTCTTCGGTAAGCTCTCGAATGGTGGGCAGTAGCCCAACATGGACATATCACAAGGGACTTTTCCCCCAACATTCACATGAGACTCAAAATGCACTGGATTAAACTTGACCACTACGTCACTCAACTTTTCACTGGCCACGGCGACTTTGCTGCCAACTTAGCAGGTTTCAATCTTGCCGACCATAACTTATGCATCTGCGAAGACTGTGAAACTGATACCATATATCACATGCCTTACATGTTTTACCACGGCGAAGCGTGTACGAAAGGATTGAAAAGTTCATAAATGGTCGGACAAGTGTGAAGGTCGAGGAAAGAACAGTGACGCCTACCTTGAACAAGTGCATATCATGATTCAGACAAACCAAAGAGTGACTGTCGATGAAGTGGCAAACCATTTGCAATTAGCCATGGATCTGCATATGACATTCATAACAGGCTTGGCTTTCACAAAATCTGTGCAAGGTGGATCTCAAAACAGCTCACTGAACAGCACAAGCACGATCGTGTGCCCATTGCCAAAGCTTACTGGACCAACATGCTAACGAAGATGGAGCTTTTTTGAAACGAATATCACTGTAGATGAAATGTGGATCCATCACTTTAGCCTAAATAGAGCGTGGGCTACTGTATACCCCCCATCCCCCCCCCCCGTGGGATTTTCCGACTCATATTTTTTTGTTGGTATTGACATGTAGTTTCATATTTTAGTTGTTTGTTCCTTATCAATTACAGCATTTACCCGGAAACCCCGGAAAACTACGGAAATCCGGAGAAAACTAGTTTGTTTTAATTTTTCTTTGTTCTTTGCTCCTAATATGCCCAGGGAATTTCTGAATCACATATTTATTGTTGGTATTGCCACCTAGATTAAGTTTTTAGCTGTTTGCCCCTTATCAATTACAGCATATCCCCGGAAAACAACGGAAATCCGGAGAAATGACTTTGTTTTAATTTGTCTTTGTTCTTTGCTCCTAATATGCCCAGGGAATTATTGACTCACATATTTTTTGTTGGTATTCTCATCTAATTTAAGGTTACAGTTGTTTACCTCTGACCAATTACAACATATCCCCGGAAAACCACGTATATACGGAGACAATGACAATGTTTTATTTTTTCAATCTTTGTTTTTCCTTCTAATATTCAAAGGGAATTTCTGACTCATATGTTTTTTTTTGTTGTCATTGCCATCTATATTAAGGTCTCAGTTGTTTGCCCATTATCAAATACAGTATATCCCCGGAAAACTCCGAAAACGTCGAAAACCCGGAGAAAATGACTTTGTTTAAATTTTTAAAAATCTTAGTTCTTTGCCCTAGTATTCAAAGGGAATTGGTGACTCATATGGTTTTGTGTTGGTATTGCTATCTAAATTAAGGGTGCAGTTGTTTGCCCCTTATCAATTACAGCATTTCCCCAGAAAACTCTGAAAACCACGGAAATCCGGAGAAAATTACTTTGTTTAATTTTTTTAATCTAAGTTTTTTCCTTCTAGTATTCAAAGGGAATTGGTGACTTATATGTTTTTGTATTGGTATTCCCATCTAGATTAAGGTTTCAGTAATTTGCCCCCTATCAATTACAGCATTTCCCCACAAAACTCGGAAAACCACGGAAATCCGGAGAAAATTACTTTGTTTTAATTTTTTTTAATCTTAGTTATTTGCTCTTAGTATTCAAAGGGAATTGGTGACTTATATGTTTTTGTATTGGTATTGCCATCTAGATTAAGGTATCAGTTGTTTTCCCCTTATCAATTACAGCATATCCCCGGAAAACTCCGAAAACCACGAAAATCCGCAGAAAATGAGTTCGTTTTAATTTATTAAAAATCTTTGTTCTTTGATCCTAATATTCCCAGGTTGTCGGCATTGTCATCTAGATTAAGGTTTCAGTTTTTGCCGTTATCAATTGCAGGATATCCCCATAAAACCCGAAAAACCACGGAAATCCACAGAATTTCTAGAACTCGGAATTTGTGATCTACAGTCACTGAAACCGTTATGGCAAAGTAATTCTGCTTCAGGTGTGTCCTTTGAAGGTTCAAAACGGTGAGTATGTGGACTACGAGATATCTGCCATAATTGTGATGGTCACATGCAAAGAAAAGGGAATACATATCTTCTAAACATGCCAAGTGTAAGTCAAAGTTGTTTTCTTTAGTTGCTCGCTGAAATCTCAAAATCAAAGACACTTTGTCCATTTTACCAATCCAAAATTGTGCTGTTTTACCCAATATCCCTTCTATTACTTCAGTGAAGAAAGTTTGATAGTGACTGTGGAAGGTTTGGCAAGATAAATTATCATTCACAGCTGTCACATTAGAATATGAAGGGTGTGCTGCCAGGTTTTCAATCGCTTTCATCCCTTCAGCATCAGGATTTTTTCCATTATTTTTTGTCATGCTGTAATTGGTAAGGGGAAAACAACTGATACCTTACTAGTTGGCACTACCAACACAAAAGCATATGAGTCACAAATTCCCTTTGAATATTAGGAGCAAAGAACTAAGATTTATAAAAATTAAAACAAAATAATTTTCTCTGGATTTCCATGGTTTTCAGGATTTACGTGAATTTGCTGTAATTGATAACGGGCAAACAACTGAAACCTTAAACTAGATGGCAATACAAAAAAAAAAACATATGGGTCAGAAATTCCCTGGGAATATTAAGAGCAAGAAACAAAGATTTTAAACAAATTTTTAAAAAGTCAATTTCTCAGGATTTCCGTGGTTTACGGAGTTTTCTGGAGATATGCTATTATTCATAGGGGGAAACAACTGAAACCTTAATCTAGATGGTAATTCCAACAAAAAAGCATATGAGTCAGGAATTCTCTTCGAATATTAGGAGCAAAGAACAAGGATTTAAAAAGAAAACATAGTAATTTTCTCCGTATATACGTGGTTTTCCGGGTTTTACGGGGATATGCTGTAATTGGTAAGGGGCAAACAACTGAAACATTAATCTAGATGGCAATACCAACACAAAAACATATGATTTACCAATTCCCTTTGAATACTAGTAGCAAAGAACAAAGATTTTCAAAGGCAAACAACTGAAACCATAAACTAGATGGCAATACGAACAAAAATATGTGAGTCAGAAATTCCCTGGGAATATTAGGGGCAAAGAACAATAAAAAATTAAAACAAACCCATTTTCTCCGGATTTCCGTGGTTTTCCGGGGTTTCGGGATAAATGCTGTAATTGATAAGGGGCAAACAACTAAAATCTTAAACCAGACGACAATACCAACAAAAAAATATGTGTGCCAGAAAATCCCACGGGGGGGGGGGGAGGTTTGCTATTGGTAGCCCATGGTCTAAAAGGCTAACGCGAAGGCATGGAATGGAAACACCTGCATCTCCTGTCCAAAAAAAGATCAAGAGTCAACCCTCCGCAAAAAGCCTCCCAGAAAAAACACTTTTCTGGAACTCACAAGGGCCAAAACTGCAAGATGCCTTAAGAGGCCGTCGATTCACCAAAGACCAAGAACTGAAGGAAGCGGTGCATACGTGGCTTGCCACTCAGCCGAAAAAAACTTGTTTTTCTAAGGGCATTAGGAAGCTTGTGCAATGATGGATCAAGTGCACTAAGAAGCAAGGGAACTAAGTTGAAGAATGAAGTAATTGAAAGTTTTGTAGGCCTATAGTTGTTGGAATAAATTTAAAAAAAGAGAGTTCGGACACTTATTGGCTTACCATCATAGGTATATTTAAACCTATAGACTGAACAAAATATTATTGAATTGAATACTTTACTATAATAGCCTATCCTGGTGCCATATGTCCACTGAGTCGGTGATGCCCACGTAGGACAAATTCAAACCATGCTTCCTCAGTAGTTTGGCCATTGATCGTACCTAAATAGGCCTAGTTCCTTTTGTACAAGATAAATTCCAGAGACAATGAAATGCCGATTATTATTTTGTATCTTCTCCAATGAATAGGCCTATCCAAGTTGACGTCTTTGAATTTCAGTTCACTCTCAAATTTCTCATTTTTTTTATTTTTTTATATATATTGGAATAATTTTCTGGATAGACATGCTTACTTAAACATACCAATTATTTTTACTTCCTCTGCACGTACCATAGGTACGACCTCCAAATTCCAAGTTGAGTTTTGACATAAATACACGTTTTGAGGCCCCCTGAATCCAAAAATACTATGTTTGGAAACAGGTCTGTGTGTCAGTGTATGTGTTTGTGTGTGTGTCTGGCTGTGTGGATGTCTGTGAACAGGCTAGCTCCATAACGGAAAATCGTATGAAAACAAAATTTCGTATTTGGGTCAGATACCTTCTGAAGATGTGAGCCGAAGATTGGCGACAAGTTTCTTTTATTTTTAAGGGACTTAACATGAATAAATTTTCGTTTTTCACGATTTTCTCGAAAACGGCTCTAACGATTTTCTTTAAAATTTATACTGAGAGCTAAAACTTTTATTCAAAACCTTTTCGAAAAAATTATCTGAAGGGTGGTTACAAGCCACCCACTGTTCACCCACTGTTTGTAGAAAGTTTGTATTCGGTGGTGGACAACTGAATGTACAAATGTATTGTTGGCCATGCATAGAGTAAAGAGTATCTGAGAGCATAGTGTATCTGAGGGAAATATTCGATAAATTTCGGAAATTATTCTTTACGGCGGGAAGTTCAATAAACGTCTGCAGTCACTTGTTTTTTTTTTAAGTTTGTTATATAGCCTTTGCTTTTAGTCGCATCATTGAAAGAAGAGGTATTTATAGGATAGGCCTAATTAGCGTAAAATTGTGTCTTGCGATTCTGGACAAGGATATGTGAATACTGCTAACTTTTATTTGGGCAAAGGAAGTTATGTGACTTTCACATTATATTTTACCCTAAACGAGGATGTTTAAGTTTGAATTTTAATTAAGTTAAAATAATACAGTTTAAAAATATTTTTCGTACGAAGGGCGATGGCGAACCAGAGATAAGAATAGAAGCACCGAATGCTTATCAAGCAAACCCCCACTCAGATTATGAAAACCTATGCATAATGGCCGACCTTCTTAATATAGAAGTCACAACTAGTGAAAATTCCACAAGCTAAATCCAGCCTCTAACTAGTCCTCTTTCCATATTATCGCGTAATCTGTGCTCGCCAATATTGCCCCCGGCTGCAGTTTGTTTCCTAGCTACGATCGTGAAGTATGGAGTTTGTAGTGAATTTCTGGAAAATGACGGGCATTTGGCTCGAAAGTTGCCAGGAAAACTCTACTTGAAAGCTTCCACCCATTTAATTGAAATCAAGAAGGACATAAACCGACGTCAACAGTAATAGCAAAAGTAAAGCTGATAAAAATACGTCCCGCAGTTAAAGTAACAATAGGCTATTTAATTGTACACGTAGGCCTATTTCATTTCTACACTTAAATACTTGAACTATTGCTTAGGAATGTCCTAATAAACAACATCCAACAAATTCATCTAGAGTACTGAAACGCCTTTCAGAGTAGGCCTACGCTTTTACTAGGCCTATAATTTTAGATATTAATAATACGTGTCCGAACTCATAGATTGTTTGATTTTATGGTTATCTAACGACAAGGTGTATTGTACTTAGGTCTGCTGCCGGTGTGCAGGAGTATTTTTACATACCTGTAAATCTACATGAATGCAATGTACATGGGCCCGGATTGAACCCGGGAACTTGGGAACAGAAAGCAACCCAGACCACCAAAACCATATACGTTTCAATCCTATTATCGTTATCCATTAAAAAGGGTTAATTTTGCCAATGAGTGATGATCTGTAGAAATATCTTGATGACAATGAAATTTCCCACAAACTCTCAACTAAGTGAAATAAGGTTGTAAAAATTACCGTGACATGGTAAGAAAGATCCAAGAATGAAGCTTATGCCTAACAAGTGAACGATCCACAAGGTCGGAAGATTTCTTTAAAATTTGAATAGAGTTGAAGTTAAAATAGTCAGTCCTAAAAGATTATTGTTTCCGGCAGGGCTGTACTGGAAATTAGGCATGTTACCCATATGCCGGAATTTGTCTCGCAGGAGTTGCCAGTAAATCTACGAGGCACATAAAATGCCACAAGCCTGGACCGGATCGAACCCGCGATATTCGGAACGTGATAGTCTACTGACTGCGCCACGCAGGGCAAACTTTGAAGATGAAAATATGGATTAAATCAGTTGCAAAATGATATTCTTAGGGCCGTTTTCTCCAAGTCAGTTTAAACCTGGATTTACTTCAAACTTGTTTAATCCTGAGTTTAAAGTAAAAATGATTTTCCCCACACTAGTTTAAGCCTTGCATCAAGTTTAAACATGGGATCTAGCTAAACCCTCAATGTTGAGGGTTTAAACTGCTGCTCTGTGGTTTAAATAGATATTTTGTTGGAAATTCCTTGACAATATCTCATAATATTAGCAATTTTTATAGCAATTATATTTAAATTAACCTTCTATTACTGTTCAATTCAAATTTTACAATTGGAAATCACAAGTGGTGAAACAGAATGATAGATATGTTGAAATCTTTGATGAGATAGATGATGATTATACCCCAATGGACGTAAATGAGGTTAGGGCGACCAAGACCAAGAACAGTAAGCCTACAAGGGCAGATCACTATTAAAATTGGGAACAGCTTCTTCATAATTCACAAATAGGTTATACAGCAAATATAACTGCTCCAGCCAAATGGATGTAAAAAAAAAATTACTGTGAATGTCAAACTGAGGATTCCCATAAGAAATAATTTGGGCTAGAGCTTGCAAACCCCCAATATAGAATAATTAGAATTTGATGACCAACAATTATTACTGTATAAACCCCCAATCTAGTACAACTTAAGAAACAATAAACCCAAATAAAACCACTACAACCAGTTTCCTTACCTAGGTATCATTTGTAGGCCTAATTCTCCTAAATATTCACAATTTCACTGACAAAACTGGTACCTAAAATAGCTCTACTAACTTGATAAAATATTAATGATTTTACATTTAATTACCCTTGTGTTACAGTAGTACTGTTGCTTAAATTTTGGACTTAATGCAATGAGAAATTACATACCGGTAACTTATGTGGTCTCACAGAATGGAAGAATTGTTGATATTTATCACCGAGTAGCTACAGAGGGTCTTATAATTAATTAAATAATTACCAAACACAAGACATAGAAGAAATTGGATTTATAAAGTTTTTAGGATTGCAAATTGACCAAAATCTAGGCTGGAAGAGACACAATGAAATAATTTCAAAGCTTAGTTCAGCATACTTTGCTTTAAGGTTTGAATATCCTATATTACAAGATGCCTTATGTATGGTATATTTTTCATGTTTTACTCTGTGATGAAGTATTGAGTCATAATCTGGGGCAACTCTTCCCATAGGGGGAAATAATATTTAAATTACAAAAAGGAGCATTGAGAATAATGTAGAAAGAAAAAAAGAGAATCTTGTAAACTGCTTTTTGAAAATTTAAAAGTATATAAGTTACAGGTGTATATATATAATCTGTTATATGATAGAGATAATATCAATAAATGTCAGATTAAAAACTAATTACAGTGTTCATGGACAAACAACCAGAAGCATGAACGATTTACATCTAGACCAGTTATTTCACTGTAACTCTTCCAGAAGGGTAGGCCTACATACTACCACACTTTTGATTAAAATTTAACCTCGAAAATTTGTAGAGAGGTAGTTTTCATGTATATTAAGAGAAATACTAACTTTTACTGAAATACAACTAAGGTATAACACATAGGCCTAATAGTTCTAATGAAACTTGTTTTTTTTTTTTCAAATTTCAAAGTGAAAATTTTGAATTTAAAAAAATTGCATCTTCAAAAATGTTCAATAAATTCTAGGAAATAGATTAGGCTATATACTAATGTCAAATTATGTACCAAATTTGAAGAAGGTATGGGAATGGTTTCATAGTTAAAATTTTTTAAACATAATCCCTTGTCAAAAAAATCAAGCCATATTAATTATATGCCCCAATGGAAAGTATAATAAAATAATTTCAGTAAATAAATTGAAATACCGTAAGGGAAATAACATCACCTGCTTGACATCTTGTTGTTTATTGGAAATACTTGTCTATCATATAAATCTTCCAGGTCGGTGTCAGAGTTTTTAATTTTTATTTTTTATCCAAAATGGCATCAATTCATTTCATGACTGACCACAGGGTTCCTGAATACGGGTACTGTATGCCTCAGTATTACAATATTAACAATATATGAGTAAATAACATAAGTATACAATTAGGATAGAGTAAAAAAAGAACTCTATCAATTAGAGAGTACAGTGAAAATTAAAATATCATTTTAATGCTCTTTCGAGCGCCCCTTATGTATTTATTTAATTAGGATTTACTGATTTAAGCGGCTTAACTCAGCTGGAGGAGTATTAATAACCTACTATTTAAGTGGAATACAGGTGCCTGTGTAGGATACAAAGTGAGTCCTTTATTAACCCCACAAGTAGGCCTATAGTACGCACAAGTTCCATGATATTCCTAAGGAGAGAAGATAATTCCATGTGAATTTCGGTAAAGTGCCTCTACAACCAAACAAAAGACCAGTCACTGACCAATGACTCAACTCGATACCATAGCATTGAGCGTTACATATTACATCTGTGAGAGGTGTCCATAATAGGCCTACATCAGGCTTTCATGGTGGTGATGGTCCAGCTGGAAGAGTGTTAATTTCATTTCAATTGGAAATTGGCATATTAACACTAGGCCTACTACCACCACTATATGTAATCAGAGCATCCACAAATAAAATGTGCCAATTCCTTCCTTTAAATTAATTCTAATAATTTGAATTGGCACAACTTGCAAAATACAAATGCTAATTTTATTCACAAGCTCTAGTCAATATCAGTGCCAACACTGGTACTTTAAAAGGCAAGTTTATACTTTACGACTCACCCTGCTCCCCTTTCGTATAATCCACATCAATATCATTCCAGGGTAAACAGGTTTTTATTTTGTAGGTAAAATGAAAAGATTCAATTTAAATGTTGTTTTCTTGAAATCCACGGTAAGACTTTCAGGGAGGAACAGATTCGAGGAATTTCGGCGAAACGGTACTTCATGCCGCACACAATTTTTACTTCCACTGAATAATAAGTCCCTTGCACCAAACATAATATATCACAACTATAAACAACAAAATAATATTTCATAATAAAAAAAGACCCTTGCACCAAAAATCATATTAAACAATATTATATAAGTTAAGTGGGAGTGGAAAACTCGTGCGCGGCATAAAATACCTTTTCCCCAAACATTGTTATATTAAAACATTTGGCATATTATAGGCTGTTATATAGAAACATATTAAATAGTATATTTGACATAATGTAAACATTACAAGACCCGGTACCTTATATACGATTTAATTTCAATTTAATATGGATTCGCGACAAATCAGAAGCTGTTCGGAATAACGAAAGTCGAAAGCTTCCCAAAAGAATTCAAGAAAACAATTGAGGAAATTACTCTACACAACACTTCAGATGTTGAATTATATTTTATTATTATTACGCTATAATTACACTACAATTTTCACTAGGGAGCACATTTAACACACACAGTTCTCTTTAACAAAATAAAAACACAATCTCCTTCTTCACAAACGGCAGACATATTGGAAACAGACCAAACATCAGTGTCCTTGGTCCCTGATTGGCCAGATACACTCAAGATACACTGTCAAGATGGTCCAACTCCTCTTAGATCGTTTGAGCCCGCGAGCATTTCGTTTAAACAAAACGTCCGCCAAAATCGTTTGGAGAAAATGAAAGTCTGTTTAAACCCAATACCCAAATTGACCGGGTTTGACTTATACCAAGTTTAATCGGATTTGGAGAAAACGGCTCTTAGACAACTCAAATTTCCCGTTTCATATTTATGAAACTTATCATAAGGGCTCATACGGGGACCAACTATGTATTAGCCTATATTACCTTACGTATTTGAGAATTACCCTACCCTGTGTTTATCCATTTATAATAATAATAATAATAATAATAATAATAATGGTCATAATAGTAGTAGCGTAGCCTACTTACTCTCTGCAGCTAAGAAGCCGAAGCTGAAGCCAATTTTTCCTCAGATTTTACGAACATCTGAAAAAAGAAACACAGAAGTCTTTAATATCATGTAAGAAAAATATTGTAAATCATAATTTAGTAAGCCAAAACCTTGCTTGTGTTACAGTTTTTTTAACAAGAATTTTAATAGGCTTGCTATTGTTACCTATTCCTGGGATGAGGAAGAAACACATAAATGCATTTGAATAAATGTTTTTTCTCCTTATTCCCTCTAATACTAACAATGACAACATACTGAAACACTTTAGGAGCGAACCTAATTTATTTTGATGGTTTGTTACATAAAGTAATACTGAAATAATGGGCCTATGTAATGTAATGTATGTAACGTGATCGCTAGAAGGCCATAGAGAGTCATGGGGAACCAGGCAGTTGAGGCTCCCAGATTTTTAGACATTCGGTCCGTTAAGGTCGTAAGGTTTAAGCCTGCCGCCTTTATCCCAGGCTTGCTCCTGGTTCCCGTTTACGTTAGTGCTGAGTCGACCCCAGGGCTATACTGCCACTAGAAGGCTTAGGGGTTTCACATAGTGGACTTCTGCACTCATCTGTCATAGTGACGCCTCACAATGTGATCTGCTCACTAGGATTATATTCTTGAATTTTGCTGCGTGCTCTTAGATAACGTAATTTATTGTCGCCTTAAAAATATATTTTCCAGAGAAAGATGGAAACGTAAAGCTTTAGCATTTCACTACGAGAAGGAATTTCAAACGGCTATAAATACTGTAAACTTAAAGAAAATGATCTGAAAACAGCTTTTCTGAGTATGGATCCTTACTGAGGCTACTTCGTTATCAATATGGCTCAGAAGTTGATGACCTAAAAATGCCTGAAAAATTACCTTAAAATGACCTTAAATTTATGAAAATATGACATAATTTTTTTTAATGGCTATATTTCTACCGTAGTACAATAATATATAATAAATGTAGGACAAGATTTAAGTATTTTACATTACTACCTTTACTATGTTTTTTATTATTTTTGTAATGTTTACTGTATTTATTAATGAATGTTGCACTTTTTTTATCTAACGACAAAAGAATGCCAAATCAATACGCATTTAATTGTCTGGAGGTATTTATAACTGCATATGTTCCGTCTTGCAATAGCCATTCGAAGTGTCTCGAACTTGAAGGATCGCCGGTTGTCCTGAAGAACATTCCTGTACATCAAAACACTTCTTTCTACGTCCACGAAATAGGGAAAAATGCAACGAAAGAATTAAAATTTATTTTAAAAATGATCAGTAGAAAATAAAATGCCGAAAAATTTTTAAGATGCAAAATAAAAGTAGGCTATTTTTATTCGTTTTGAGGCGAGACGACTTTACACTACATCCTGCATGATCTCTGATGTCTCTGAAAAAATACATTTCATCAACTTCCAATCCCTACTTATCAATGTTATTGACGTAGATATTATAGAGACCTAAACCAAAGCCATTACACTACACAGGATGAATCTTAGCTAAAACTTATGGATAACTGAGAATCTAGCCTACCACTTTCTTAAAAGATCTCTCCAGCTTCAATTCTTATTACAGATTCAGGACGAATAGCACGGTATAAATAAGAAAAGGAATGTTTTAAAATTACAAGAGCACTGTGGAAAATATTGCTTGCAGTAAACAAGATTAGGTTATTTGTCACTATTTGCTATTCTACTCTCGTAGTGTCGAATGCACAAAACATAATTCGCATTCCCCGAATCGACTCTTGTTAAGCAACAAAAGGAAGGGGGATCTACACCCCATAACAAAGCCCCTTCACTCCATCAAAAATGGAGCTGACGTCTGTCGCTGTTGATTATTGAAGCATGCCTTTCCAGAATATAATAAAAACCGTGAACTCTAAAATGGGAATAAAAAAACAAACTGTGAGATTTTCAGGGTTTGTGTGACACGTTGTCAGGGTTGTTTGAGAATGCATGACAGCTGTCAGACACATGAACACATGTGCATAATCGATACCCACACAACAGTCACCTTCCTACTGTAAACCTCTTACGAGTTATACAATCTCACGGTATACATTTGGCACGGGTGTAATACAGGATCTTCTCTGTGGTCTTAAATATCTGCAACATGTGTCTGTTTTGATTCAAAATGAAATCTTACATATTCGACGTGGATTTTGAGCGTCCAGTGTAAAAGAA
The DNA here is from genome assembly GCA_964059195.1 of Ectobius pallidus. Lineage (NCBI taxonomy): Eukaryota > Metazoa > Arthropoda > Insecta > Blattodea > Ectobiidae > Ectobius > Ectobius pallidus. The sequence continues at coordinate 54,775,315 of CAXKWD010000009.1, forward strand.
AGAGATTCCTCAATGTACCCTGCTTGTTACGATTCGCATGTTTATTCTTATTTATTTATTTAACCTGGCGGAGTTACGGTATAAGCTCTTTTTTGACACTCAGCCAGGAGGAATGCATGATATACAAGAATTATACAACCTAATTACAATAGGGAATACAATTGACAATAATACAAAGCAGTGGCGTAGCAAGCTTATGTGGTACCCGGTGCGGAAAATTTATCGTCACCCCCCCCCCATTAAAATTATTAAAAGTTGGAACAGTTCCAAGTGTTATTTTTTGGATAGTAAAAGGTAATCCCACGAGAGTTTAAGAGTTTGTCGAGAAATGCAGCTGCATCGAATATATCTATGTAGGCCTAAGTCGTAAACTCAACGGATTATGTTATGCAAAATTAGTAATAATTACATTGTTATATAAGAACAAAACTAAGCTCCGAAATCATGGTATACTATGAATCAACCATCCATAAAGCGATTCGAGTTACCATATTATCGCCATGTTGTAACCAGTGCTACCAAAGGTGAATATAGGACATAGATAACCTAATTCAGTAAATTTTGTTAGGATTAAGGAAAGACATAGGCTACATATCAAGCAAAATTATGTTGTACATTGTACACTGTACTGTTAAACGACAATAAATGCTATTATTATTATTATTATTAATCTAAAGTACGTTATAGACAGACAGGTATACATTGTTTTCGAGAGCGACAGACTGAGGGTGTTACCGTCAATAAAGCGAACATCTAGGCCACAACACACTCCCGAAATTGTGCAAATTTTTATTTTTTGAGTGATTTTTTAATATTTTTATATTTTGTTTTCCAAGCGAAATCTCGAACTTAAAAAAAATGAATTTTGATAAAAAGACAAAATTTTGTATCTATGTCAGATACTTTTCAAGATGTGAGCCGAAGATTGGAGACAAGTTTTCCTTATTTTTACATATAGAAAGTTTTTTCGAAAACGGCTCTAACGATTTTCTTTTAATTTTGCACGGGAGTTGCTTATACTGAGAGCTAAAACTTTTATTTGAAACACTTTTTCGAAATAATACTCTGAAGGGTAGTTATAAGCCACCTGCTCTGAATACGCGCTCTTTGCAATACGGCCTCTTGCAACGGAAAATCGTACGAAAACAAAATTTTGTATTTGGGTTAAGTACCTTTTGGGGATATGACAGCAAGATTGGCGACAACTTTATCTTATTTTTAAGGGGAGGCTAACTTTTATTTGGGCAGAGGAAGTTATGTGAATTATACATAGGCTTGCCAGATTTCTGAAATGTTCAACCGGGACACCGGAATGCCCCCCAGCGTCGCGGATATTCAAGGGTACACACCCTTGGCGGGTTTTTAGAATGTTTTAGAGGGTAGTTTATTCTCAATGCTATGAATAAATAGTTACTGATTAGGAACCTAAACCAGGTGTAATAATAAATAGCATAAGCATATAAATTTAAACATTTTATTTCTAACATGTTAATATTTAAAATTTACTTAAATAAGAAGAAAGACTTTGAATGAGTAATAAAAATTTGAACTATATTTACATGTACATTTCATTGGCTAGGACTTTTTTTAGAAAGTTTTTTTGTTTTGTTTTAATCTTGTTGTAAAAATCTTCACAAGCTAATCCGACATTAATTTTACATGTCATCAAGTCTTTAACCGTAGATTCCTTCATCAAACCCATATCATCAGTCCATGCGTTGTTCATCATAGAAAATACTCTCTCTGGTGCTGATGTCGCAGGTACGCAGAAGGCATACTCAACAATCTTGATCAGATTGGGGGCTGCTATGTGATTCTCCTTGAAGTGACCAAACAGCCTGAGCCATTTTTCTTCAATGAAATAATCACATTTCTGGTAGTCTTTTTTTGCTTCCACTGTTTTCACTTTTCATACAGTACAGAAATAAATGAAAAAGTAATTATCCTAAATAATCCTTCATAGTTAATTATTTTTAGACTTTTTGGTCATCTAGAAAATCAAATTTAATTTTTACCGGGACTTGAAGTAAAACGGCCCGGAAACCGGGATTTTGTCTGAAACCGGGACGTCTGGCAAGCCTAAATTTATACATATTTTTTTATAGGTTGATCCTAAGAAATTTCACAAACAAGTAATGTAATTATTTTACGGAACTGTATTATTAATATTCTATTCTTAAATATGCGCACATCCCAGTTCAAAATCTAGATTGAAGGAGACTTCGGAGTCAACTCACATTCGAAGTTTATTTTCGTCAAAGTCATGACTGCCGCAGCGGGTAGAATTGGTTGCAGCTTGAGTGATATAAAATATCACCGATTGTTGAAGTCTCATTTACATTAATAAAACTGCAGAGACAAGCATCGGCAGAAATAAACACCCCTCCCCCTAACCATAATATTATTGTTCGTATCAACACGTTTTATTACCTTTCTTGACTGAATGTAAAACTAAAAGAAGTTTCAATAGGCATGTTGACTTGTAGAAAGTTAAGCTTATTTAATTGTTTTAAATAATATTATTATTCTATTTAAATTCCCTTGAGCGATTTTTTACTTACAAAGACACATTTTTATTTTGTCACCCCCCGAGTGATGGCACCCGGGGCGGCCCGCACCCCCCGCACCCCCCTTCCTACGCCACTGATACAAAGAAACAAATACTAAGCAATACATGACATTAAATAAATCGAAATACATTGTTGACTGTAAATACTGAAAATTTCTAAACATATTTACTTATTAATAAACTTCATTTCTCCCAATGAGCGTGGTACTATAATAAAATACGAGTATACCCTCTTTTAAAATTATATCTTTGATGGTTTGCCTTTAACTCACTCAAGTTTATTCTTACAGTACAATGTTTCCTTATTACATCATACAGAATACCCTGGATCAAATTATAAAATTATAATTGAGATTCTAAATGACTTAGGCTTAATTTTCGGTTTTGCGTCCTCGATTTTGATTAACATTTTCCAAAAAAGTATTTATGTTAAAAAATTTTTAGACCTATGTCCTTAACCTTGTGTAGGCCTATAAATGTTAAAACAATAAAAGATAATAGTAAAACAGCGTGTTAAAATGTATACGTTATCTTTCTCAATCTTTCTATAGGTTATTTTCATTACCAAACAGAGTTACGTATAAAAAATTTGTGTAATATCACTTATGGCCGAGTGCACCAACCTCGGTATTCAGAATACCGCGGTAAAGTTACTTAGTTTACCTCGGTAAAGTCATACTTTCGTTGCACCGTGCTCGGTTTCGACTTTTACCGCGGTAAGATGCAAACCGGCCGTGAAGGAGCTGTAAAGTGAGAAAACAGCGGTTTTCTTTCCAAGATGGAGATCGGTGTAATGTATCATATTTACGATATCTAGGCCAAAAGCTAATTGAACATAAAGAATAATGAGTAGGGCCCGGATTTGTATGTAAAAAAATGTTTTTTTTCCTCATGCGTACATTCCTAAAACAAAGTTTAATATCCAAATCGAGGTCCGACAAACGCAAATTATAAATTTTATTTTACATAAAAACACATATTTTACAAAAAAAGTTATGTGAATAAATATTTTCGATATTTTCTCCATAAATACATATTTTAGTACTTTTTCGGATTTTTTATGTAACTTTTTTTTCCTGATGCTCATATCAAGATCGGACAACCACAAATTCCAAATTTTATTTTACATAAAAACACATGTTTTACAAAAAAGTTATGTGAATAAATATTTTCGATATATTCTCCATAAATAAATATTTTAGTACTTTTCCTCATTCTCTGTTAACATTTTACAAAAAAAAAAATTGTATCTCGAAAGAATTCAACACAAATGCTTCACTTGTAATGAGGTGAGAGTGATTATCAGGGAAGAATAGAACCTAACCCAATCTCAACATTGCGTAATTCACTTAAAGAAATACAATACGTTGAAAGGCAACTTAACACTATCTCAGGTTCGAAAATAGAAGTTCTAAGAACAACATTTAAAGGTATGATTGGAAAAAATGGTGGCAAAGTCGCTCAAGTTTTGGCAGGCCAAAACATAATTGAATTGATTGTGTGTGTGTGTTAGAGATATACCCCTCTTTAAATATGCAAGGTTAACATCGTATGATGTAGAACATTCCTTTTCTCAATATAAGGCATTATTCTCGGATAACAGACAAGGATTTGTGATCCATAATCTGGAGATGACATTTGTTGTGCACTGCAACTCCTGTCAGCATTTTACATCTGATGTTGGCGAGTTTCAATATAATTTGTTCTAATAAGTTACGAACATTCTGGTGTTTTTGTTTCTTTTTTCAGAATTTTTTTTTTAGTTATAGCACATATTTTTAAAATTATAGCACATATTTTTAACATTTTTAGCACATAAAAAATAAATATTTTTAAGTTTTTTAGCACATAAAAATCCGGGCCCTAATAATGAGAGACAGGTGGGGTCTATTTGAAGAATGAACGATGGTGCATATCTTTGCAAATACTGTGCTGTAACATCGATTGAAATGACCTTCCTTTCTTACCTCAACCAAACCAGGTCCATCGAGTAGGCTAGTGGGCGTAACCACGATTAGTACAGTATTTATGGTGTTTGAATCAAAGTTTGGATTCAGACGACATATATACGCAATATAATATTCCACTTTATCCTTATGAACATTTATTACTGAACAATAAGGCAACAAATAAATGAAATATGGAAAACCAGTGGTCCTAGGCCAAATTTAAGTGAATGGCTGCATGCATCACGATATAGCCTGTGTATCGGTATATAGGGTATGTAATCAATTTATCATACCTGCACGTACACGAACATAATTATAACAGCCCTTTCATGGCTATGCACATGATTTTGCACCTAAAATTTCTACTAGTCGTACGGGAATAAAAGCGAGGCTATGTCGAACTCAGAGCAGAGATTTCGTGGTGTTGCTTTGCCTTGGATTGCACACGTGTGAGAATTATTCTTTAAAACATCAATGTTATTTTATTGAAATGTACAGACAGGTGGGATCTATTTGAAGAATGAACGCTGGTGCATATCTTTGCAAATACTGTGCTGTAACATCGATTGAAATGACCTTCCTTTCTCACCTCAACCAAACCAGTAGTAGCCTAGGCAAAACCAACTCATTTCACGATTGGTACAGTATCTATGGTGCATGAATTCAAAGTATGAATTCAGACGACATATATACGCAATATAATTTCCATTTTACCCTTATGAACATCTTTTTATTGAATAATAAGGCAACAAATAAATTGAATTTGGAAAACCAATAGCCTAGGGGAGCCACCGTGACTGGCAGACATGCAGAGAGAGAGAGAGAGAGAGAACCTAGCGACCATGGAAGAAACCATCAACGAGAATTGGAATCGGAGCAGAGTAACCGCAATATTTCCAAGCATTAGCAAACCGCGGTATTTTAGCAATGGTGCACAGAAATTTTGAGAATACCGTTTACCGTGGTAACGAAACGGCTGAGAAAACATGAGAATGGTGCACTCAGCCATTAGTCTATTTACTCACACTGTCTGTTATTATATAGTTCACTGCACTTGATTTATTCTTGATGTTTGTTCAGTTCTGCTCTTGTAGATTATGTTGTGTGTAAAGCTTTCCTTGCAGGTAGTTTAATTGCAAAGCATCGAAGTATTATGTTATTTCACAGTCGGTATGCATTTCAGCTTCACTAAGCCATCTTCAGCCTATTAATAAATTTTCAAACACTTGTTGAGAGAAGGGAAGTTATTAAGTACCCTATAAAAATATATATTATTAATAGGTCTAGTACTCTTACGAACCCAATGTTTAAAGTATTTTGTTTTAGCTGTTGCTACAATTTGCGGTAGAATGAGAACTGCCTATTTTGAAGCAGTGGGTTAAACTGAAACTACGTTTATTGTCTCTGAAAATTTCTTTATACTAATTAAAACTCCGCTCAACATCTTCAGGAGCTAAATTCAAAATACTTCTAGATCTAGATGCTAGTGAAATACAGATGCTAGTGAAATAAAATTAAATGATTATCTGACAAGAATACATTTTAAATCATAAACCAGGGAACATATTTAAAATAAAACGTTTAATTATATAAAGATAAGCGAGATTTTTTCTAAATAAAAATAAAAATATGTACTATACCTTGAAAAATTGACAAAACATGGAAAATCAAATGTATCTTAAACCATCCAAATATATCAATTCGTAAACATATAATATGAAACTTTTTAACTTTCACTAACGTAAAAACAAATATGTATTTACATAGAATCTTATAAGTTCGTATTCTTATGACAACAATAATATTCCGTTACAACATTGGAACAAAAAAATCCAGAATCTCCATCCTGGTCATTTAGTGCTGGCTCGACTGTGGTCTACATGCACTCTATATACTTATCACACGAGACCAGTGTTCACTAATCCCATCAGTCATTGGAGTGTTCAATTTGTCTCTGGCACTCATTTGTTTTAGTGTTAAATCTGGTTGAAGCTCTTTGAATTGGTCGCTGCAGTGTATAACCTAATTGGCTAAACTCGATGGCATTAGCACCACCTGTAATGCAATTTACACCTGACAGTGAGGGATTACTCAACAGACGTAGCACCTTAAATTATGAATCAACACTGGGATATTTAAATTAGAATATACTGAAAAGTATTAGGAAATTTATTCCTTGGTGAATGTCGCATGGTCTCTAGGATTGCCAACTATATATTTACTATATCTGCGATAATATTATTTGGTATCCTGTTGAAAGATGTTATTTGCTCATGGAAATTTATTATCAAATGTACCAAATCTCCTACGCTCACGTTTAATTTGAAAACTAGAAGTTTGATAAAATCCGAGATCTCGATTGGTCATACGGGTTGGTCATAACTGCAAGATAATCTATTCGTGCTTGAATTATTTGTTGCTGCGTTATAATCATATAATCCCGCGTGTAATTCCTATATGTTATAATTCGTAGTTCTTGTTAGCAGTTAACAATGTTCCCTATTAAAGGCTATGGAGGCCCGGAGGGTTCCATGTTGTGAGGCTCCCGGTAATTTAGACATTCGGCACACGGACAAGCACACGCACCGGCCGCCTTTACCCTCTAGGATTTCTCCTAGTACTCATTTCTGTTGGAGGTTGAGTTGATCCCAGGGCCATAGTGTCACCAGAAAGATTAGGCGAATTGAAAAACTCCGAGCTCATCGGGAATTGAACCAGCGACCTTCCGATTTATAGCGCAGCGCCTCAACCACTACGCTACGGCGTACCCCCAGTTTAACATGGTACTATATATAAATATGCTTATTGTTTCTTACTTAAGGTCGTGGAGGTCCATGCTTAGGGTAAAGAAAGTTACGTGAGTGCATGCATTATATTTTATTTGGGTTGTGTATGCTTCAAGTATACTTTGCAATGAGGTAAAGCTATTTCTCTTCCTTTTTAAAAGGAACTTAATGGAGATAATGTCATAAAATATACTATACTAAGAGGCAAAACTTTTATTTGAGCAGTAGAAGTTGTTTCCCATCAGATTTATTTTTTAAATGAGGCTGCTTGTAACGGCATGAAAAGTAACACACATTTGTTCTGTAAACAAAGAAAAATATTTAGGAATGATATTAGTGTTGTACTATGAAGTGGGAAGAGTTCCATACTCGCTTACTGTCCGATCCTCATAAGCAAGTGTCAAAACCTTCACGTTTCGATCTAACTTGTGTCATGTTGCTAATTTCATTTATCAAGCAAGGTGTAGGGGCTCTTTAGAATTTTTTTAAAATTGGTGCATGCTTGTCGTAAAGTAGGCCTATAATTAAATTACAACACTCTTGAGTACAACATATCTTAATCCCATAAGGATGTATTAAAAATACGTTAATAGCAACTGATGAGTAAGTTTTTAATTAATAAACTATTTCAATTTTCTTTTGAATTGAATGTCCAAGCAAACATACACTACCAAGAGAAGAACTGTTAAAATGAGCAGAGTTCTGCACACCATATGACGTAAACGATTTAACATTCGAGTTACTAGAACAGGACGCAGTGAATTTGAGAATATACTGCGCAACACCTGCAACAGATTTCTATAATAAATAAAAACATTGAAAATAAATTGATATGACACCAACTATTGGAAAAACAGTTTTCAAATGCTCTCTGCTGTTGAAAGGGCCTCTCGGAAGTGTTTTTGCATGCTACACGTGTTCCAATTTTTACTAGGCCTAAGGCTTTCAATACAACAGAAAGCGTGATTCTTTTCCTCTCTTGCCTTGTATCAAGAGTGAGAAAAATGCTGCATACCACTCAATAAAATTCAAGATAAAAATATAGCCTTAATTTCTGAGTTCAGATGCTAGTCGCTGGTAAATGTTGCTTTTACTCTTTTTCAATGTTACTTCCGATTCAAACAAAAGATAACGGCTCTCATGAACATAATTGAGCTCTAGCTTCTTTTGTATTTAAAGAGTTTGTCATTTGATGTGACACAATAGAGTGAAGGATTCCCCAACGCAGTCTGACAATAAAAAGTATCAAGTGTGGTATTTTCAAAATACCTTGGAAATGTTCTGTTATGCTGAGGTTGCTACAGATGCAAACCTAGTAAACAAAGAGAAGATTCCGAGACCCACTTCTTTTCATTTTCGTTTGTTCATCATGACTATAAATCGGAAAAAAAACTATTATTCCGATTGAGATATTCAGCTTAAGAAGTATGGAGACAGCCTCAAAATATTATCTGTAAAATTATATAATGATTGTGGGCCTTAGGGACAACGGACCAAAAATTCTATTTTAATTGCTTTTTTTTTTTAATTCAGTTGTATTTTATACTGATTTCAGCATCGAGGTCATATCAGAAGTTCAGGATCTGTATTTAAAATATATCTTTTTTAATTTGCTTATTTATTTTTAATTCAGTTTTAATTTCAGTTTCGAGGCCATATCATGAGTTCACAATCTGTGTATATACAGTAGACCATGAAACTATTGATTGTGAATTATGTTCTACTGTTTTGTGTATTTTAAGGAGTAAATTTCAACTGATATTTATTTAAATGGATATGATGCAGGATGAAAATGGTGAGGATGATTCATCGTCTGTAAATATCCAATTCGGCATTTGCCTTTACGAAATGGGAAACCAAGAAAAAACCCATGTCAAATAGGCCGCCCATGGAATTTGAACCTGGAATCTCCCGAATGCGAGTCCAAGATGTTTATTGTGAAAATATGCAGTACCGTACTTATTGAATCAACAATGTAACAATGTAACTGCTACCATGTAACTTCTTCTTGGTTTTATATTTTAGTCATATCTCTTTTTAAATGTAGATTTTTAAAGCAATTCTGTAGCCTATTTATATTTCTTTGTGACATTTATTTACTTGTAAAAACAGTTTTTAAATAAACAGAACAGTAACACGTAATTTCCGTAAAAATAAATAAATATATATTTGTGGGCCTCAGAGGACCCCTTGGAGAGGAAAAATGGCATGGAGTCACTGAGTTTAAGCAGTTCATAGAAGAAACGAGATAAGCTTACAAGGGTTAAAGGAATGTCTTATTTAAACGCTGATTTTAATCAGTTTCCTGTAACCACTAGCAGGAAATTAAGTTTTCCCATGTATTTGTAAGAGTGGGCGTAGGCCAATTAAACTACATCAGCAGTTCGCATATTGTACTTCCAAGTTAACCTCAAAGTCACAAGAACCTTTATCAGCTATTGTAATCTCCGATTTTCCATGAGTAATTTGCCACTTGCCTACGTTATTCAGCATCTACCGTAATTCAGTGGAAAGGATGGGCGTTTTCTCGACAATTCCAAGCATCTTGGAAATAAAAAGCTATTCTGAAATGAATGAGAAAGAGAAAGTTGGTACAAAACACGCGAAGATTCTTGCACGCTACGCCACCCAAACCAAACTACTTTACATGTAACTTATGTCCGAAGTGTCAAGAAGTTTTGTTACCTTCTCCACCGCGCAATATAAATCAAGTTAAAGTTTCTACAATATTGACATTTTATAATATATCACCATGCCTTGGACGAGAAAATACATTGGGATTTTATATACAACCCACAATTTTGTAGCGTCACTGAACATAAATCACAGATAATTATGTATCCTTAACAACTATCCCTTGGTATTTCTTTAAACTTTTCATTGCAACTGACATAAGTTATAACCGCGTCACATAAAAAAATATATTAAAGTGGAGATATAACATTAGCACAGTAATGCTATATGTTAAATGTGACGAATTTTGTCTTGGTATTACAATTTAATGTGAACCAGCTGTTCCTAAAATTTTCCTGGATGATTTGAAGCTTCGAGCCGACTGATGCCTTCACTAAATGACTGATTATATTAACATGTAAATTCAGCTCTGATAGGGTTATTTACATGCTTAAAAATACACCTTAAAATAATAAGTTACATAATTTAATCTTTTATTTCCCCCAAATTCAATAAACTAATTTGCATTCAAATTTTGCAGATGTTCGTATTTTTCAAAAGTTACCTGAAAAAAATTTCATTTGTTACTATTTATAAAATAATAAAAATAATTATAATTAAAAGATTATGTACATTAGTTATATCATAGATGTAAAGTACTTAATATAGGTAAACTTGGAGCATTCATAAAACATTATAAATCATAAAAACAAATATTTGTAAATTACAGATGCCCTGAGTATTTAGTTGTAATGAGGGAAAAAAGATCTTTGCTGTAAGCTATTAGCCTATATTGAAATGAAAGAAATGTGGGGAATGGAAAATTACGTTTCAGGATACACTAAGAAGCAGAGAATTGAACCAACAAGGTGATGGTTAGGGGTATAGAAACTTAAGAGGGACAAGAAACAATTTTGATAAAGGACGACATCCTTCATATCTAAATACAGAAAATCCGGAAGACGTTAATTTTAAAATGTCCAGAAACTAAGACGATTAGATAATAATTTTTAATTTTTTCTAATAAAAATTCTTAGAAATAAATGGAGAAATAGCTTACAAGAATTAACAACGACGGAAAACAAAGAGCCATTGAAGGAAATGGGGAGCTTTTTATATACAGTTTAGCCAAAATGAAATTGTAAAACGAATTAAAGGATTGGAATAATAGCACAGTTGAGTAGTTAGTACTTTTGAATGTATAAATCAATTACTTGGAGGAAGACAAGGTAGGCCTATGTAGGACAAACAAGAAAGTTATTAACTATGACACTCACACATTTCGATGTTAATACAGATCATTTTATTAGGTATATTCCTGTGGTGAAAAATTTTGTAAAATTAGGAATGTACATATGTACGATACAATAATGAATTACAATTACAATTACAGCGGCCCTGATGATGGCTGCACGTAACCAAAATGCCTCATCATTCTGGGCATCTGTCATTCATTGAAAGGCTTAGGCATAAATAAAGGTTGAAGTTGAGATAAAAGTATCACATAATTATTTTGCAGATCACGTTTCTATGACACAGTATGTTATACCAAATAAAATGCATGCGTTAACCTCGTGTCACATCGAGTGTCCTGGATTTGATTGGAGTATAATGTAGCGATGAGGGGCTCTTATATGCATGTACATGCTCAGCTCAAGTACTCATCAATCGATGTAAGCCAGTCTACTTAGAAACCAATCGATAATCGATTATGCTTATGTTACGATAATACTGTTAAGTTTTATTTCCAACTTAGGTGTTTTAAAAGTTTATTTTCTGCAAGCAGAGTTTGTCTCCTTCATCCTGGCTATTATAGTTTTCAAATCAATACCAGGGTTTCTATTATTGAAGTGGTTTCTCCTGTAGAAGAGAGAATATTCGCTAAGTGAAGCGAGCGAACGAAACTCCCCTCTCCCCGGAAATTGTCAATTATTGTTGAATACGCCATCACCCGCTTAACGTAAATATATCAAATATTGCAGAGTTATTAAGGTCTTCAAAGTCTAGGTTAATAATTGAGGAGCTCAGAGCAAAGCTGGTTTAATCTATATAAAATGATTGATATATTTGACTTAAAAACGTCCTTAAATATGTATGCTGATTCAGATCCTGTAAAGTACTGTCAAGTAGCGCAAAATAGTTTAAGCATGGACTTCCTTTACCAGTCCACTGAAAATAAATCCCATCGATAAACACTGTTATAGTCTCTCTTCTGTGTTAACTTAATAACTGTATACATTTAAAGTAACTAAAAAACAAAGGCACGAATTAATTGTTGGTTGGTTTATTGTTATTCAACGACGATGTTTACTGTAACTTAGGTCTGTGACCATCGTCGGGTATGCCGGAATATCGTCCCACATTACTTCTTTTACATACCTGTGGATCTACAGACATGGGCTTGACATATTTATGTACACGCAAATGCCACCGACCTAGGCCGGGATCGAATACCCGTGACGGCCAGCGCCTTATAAGACTGCGTCTCCCAGGCAGACAAGATATGCAACAAAATGGATCGGTATAGTACGTAGTTACTACATTTCAATGAAGAATTCAAATCGATCCGTATATGATTCCATTCCGTCAAGATCCTCGTTTTCATGAATGTTTTTATACGGTAATAAAAACATTTTTCAAAAGGAATGCACAGGATGCTCTAGCTCTTTATCACGCGTGGACAAGATTAGAAAGTTATCGTTGCAAACCGTATTATGTCCACTCCTGGACAAAATCTATTTTTACATGAATTCACATTGTTTCTACTGTGAACTCTGTTCGCACGAAATCGTATTTTGTGTCGATGTAAACGACATGCGAAAATAGGCTGTAAATCATATTTTGTCCACATTCGTGAGTGCTACAAGCTGTACTAGCTATTTCTGACACGATGGTTAACCGTGAAAGTGAATTACATTGGTTAAACTGATGACTCGATCAGTGATAAATGTAGGAAGGAATCTGTTACTGTATGCTAGGTTTCACAGTGAATGAAGGAGTAAATGTAGGGAAAAGGTCCCGAAGGAAACAGAAGCAGCAAATCTCAGTAAGGCCACTGTATTCTGAAGAACTGTGGTTAACAACAATGTAGAAATTGTCTTCACATTAATGTTGGACGCACATTACTGTAGGCCTGTCATAGAAAAAACATTTTCTCCGGAAATAAAGCTTGCAAGTAGCATATTCAATACACGTAAAGTGAAACTAAAGGCTTGGTTTAATATGTATATGTATATGTGTATATATAATACATATACATATTAAACCAAGCCACACACACACATATATATATAAATATAGTTTGTCATGAAATTGAAATTGGGATGTGCAAAGACAAACTTTATGGATTTTAATTTTTAAATACCTCTCACAGTTTAGGGGTAATTTATTTTTTGGCTCTCCTATAAAATTTTGTTTTTTGTACATAATACGGTTTGAAACGATACTCCTCCATGAAACGTCCACTTACCGCATTTAGTTCGATTTGAATACGGCAGTGTTCTCATGACGCCGAATACGATCTCAATCCGATCTAATCCCAATTTTTAGGTTTTTTCACCTTGTGACTCAAGTAGATCTATCCCCGATTTCATGACAATTTCAATACGGTAAGCGTATCCAGATCGATTTGAATAATTCTCCATGAAAACATAATAACAGCAGAATATGGGCAAAAGTAGTTTATGTCAGCTGTTGTAAGCTTATATCGGTAGTTTGTTTCCATGGTTCTAGTGCAATGTTTTTAATTGAGTGTAACCATTTCATGAATTTAACCCAGCATTACAAACAACATACTTTAAAGGATAATTCCTAGAAGAATACAATGTTTTACAGTATCCATTTATGTAGTGGGAGAATTCAATAAAATGCCAGCATCAGGTGCAATCGTATAACGAGAGTGGCGTATGCCTAACGTGAATGAAGCCCTGAGAACAGCTCTGGCGTGAAAAGTTTCATAGCAACGAAAGCGAAGCGTGAGCTTCTGCCGTCTCATATTACTCCAGACTCCATTGTGTAGCATTTCTTCTCCTTCTTCCGGTCGTAACGATATCGACATTCTCAATAGTCGAAAACAAAAATGAAGATAAAAGTAGAGTTCCTCCCCTCTTCCTTTCTTATGCCTCTTCGAATCTGCGACAATGGAAACGAAACATTTGCATCCACTGTTTGTGATCAGGGACATGAATAGAGGCTCAAGTACGCTCTGCATTTATAGCAAAGTGAATCCTCTCGCGTATCTACAGGACGATTCATAACATTAAATCCAGTATAAGCTGCTTATAGATCGGGCCTGGAACGTCATTTTTAGTTGAAGACGATTTCGTTCATGCATTTCAACGTTATTGTTGTTTTGTCATGATATCGTCCCACACTACCTTCAATCCATTCCATTGCGGAATGTCCAGGGAATGTAAACAAATGCATTTGAATTGAACCACAGCCCATATTAAGTTACAAGTCAACATAGTCATGTGCTAAATTTGATTTTACAATAGTTAAAGCTGTGACGAAAACTAATATAGCCCTTCAGCATCGTTGTGTACAAGTATAGGCCTAATCATAATGACAGAAGTTCAACCAGGTTCGAGTGGCCTATAAAACATAAGAGAGTAAATATTTAAAAAGTGGACAAAACAAAATATTATTGAATGTTTTAATAAGACTTACAGGATGATGATTGCGCATGTGACGTAGTAGTCGACAAAATCAGTGATCAATAATTTAGGTAAGTGCTCGGACGCTGACCGGTTCCGATATGGAAGTCCGGAGTCAGATTATACGTATTTGGGAGTTGCACCACTACCATAGAATTCTGATTAATGTTGAGTAGATCTAAATATTTCACAGTATATAACAGTATTTGTGGAGTATTCATTTCCAGCTCGACCATTTCACTCGGTAAACAAAATAAACTGTGAGCATAGTGATTTGCTTCGTGCACTGATGATGACTTCCCTCCCTGACCGTCTTGAGTAGCGACATATTGTATCAAGTCAACAATCAAAACTTTTAAGGAGCCAGGTAACTTCTAGGACACGGATTTTTTGGATCTTATAACTTAGAATGCACCTTACTATAACTGTATGTTTACATTCTTCTTTTGGTTTGGCTAGTGTTCAGGGTTCAATTCCGGGATAGTACTTTGTACTTCACTTGTCCGTCGACTAAGCGAGGTATGATATAACTATAGGCCTAGGGAGAGAGAATCTAACCTATAAGAACCTAAAAATCCGGACCCTACTTATGACCAGGCTTTAAAACTTAGTGCCCGAACCCACAGAGGGAGATGATTCCGGTTACCAACAACCTGAGTATAGGGGGTGGGGGGCGATTGCGTAGGCTGATAAGACAGTCATTGATAGCAGTACTGAGAAGTCAATGCGCTCGTAGTACGGTGCCTGTCAAATTGGTCAAC
The DNA here is from genome assembly GCA_964059195.1 of Ectobius pallidus. Lineage (NCBI taxonomy): Eukaryota > Metazoa > Arthropoda > Insecta > Blattodea > Ectobiidae > Ectobius > Ectobius pallidus. The sequence goes on from CAXKWD010000009.1 coordinate 54,790,708, forward strand.
AGTGTACCTTGTCATTATGCGTGTTTATAAATGTATAATACGTGTTCGGAATACCGAAAGTAAGTGTTCTAAAACGCAAACATATATTGAAACATTTGGGAGGGACTATTACACACAAACAGGAGAACGTATCGTTTTGCATGCTTGTAATGTGAGTTTAGAGAATGAGAAGTTATTTTGTGGTCTTTCTATACCTGTAATCCGCTTTGTTTACTATCACGTGAACTAGCATATGGTAGCTAGCGCATACGCCGAGCAAAGTCTGTACAGTACAGTTGCTGTTAACATATTCGATCGGGCACTAAGTTTTAAAGCCTGCTTATGACTAGGGAATTGATTTTTTAGGTTCTTATAGCTTATAATGCACTAAACTATAACTGCATGTATGCATTCATATTTTGTCTTGGCTAGTGTCCAAGGTTCAACTCCGGGATAGTTCTTTGTACTTAACTTGCAAGGTATGTTTTAGCTATAGGCTGATAGAACCTAACCTATAAGAACCTAAAAGTCCGGGCTCTACTGAATGACTGACGAACTATATGTGATGCAAAGTGTTAAAAACATTATACATATTTCCCCGTTAGTTATTTCATGTAGTACAATTATTTATGAACAAGTTTAACATTTTTAGTTTTAGGACCGATAAAAGAGAAGCGAGCTTTTGCTTCGATGATACCGATATATGCTATCGGATTAAGACTTCAATTGAAACTTTGTTTGTTTTGAGATTAAATTAGTATCCATCAAACCGTATCGGAGGATTTTGTGCTGTTGAAACAAACTGAGTGATTTAATGCATAAAACCTTGTTTATATTATTACGAGTTATGGCTGTTCCAGTCTAAATATTTCTCAATCAAATGTTGCACCTGATCTCTCCTGACATTCGCTAGAGCAATACCACATATTGTGATTTACAGTAGGTTACAGTACGTGTTTATTATATAATATACTGAATAGTATTTAATCATACAGTATACTGTACATAGCATATACAGCCTACATATATGGCGGTGAGACCTGGTATCTGTAAAATTTTACTATTTTAAATTGGAGTAACCCGAAACGGCAGTTCCCTTCATCATGTTATACTCGTATATTTGTTTTTTATCGCGATGTCCAATGGCGAAAAGCGGGGCGCCAATAGGAGATATCTTTATCACGGTTGTACAACAAAACTATAATACATAATTAAAAAGCTATAGAACTAGCAGTCCCTACTTAAACACCTTAACCAAAAGTAGCTTTAATGAGTTAATATGTAATAAATTACAGTATTGCCCAAGCATATTAAAAAATTCGAAACAAACAATTTAAACGCGAAACATTCATTATATAATCCTGTTTATATTACATCAATGAATATTTCGACTCATTTAAAGGTTAACTCTTCTTGCCAGTGTTAATGTTGTAAAATTTTAGGTAATTTTTTTTCTATTTGCCAATATCTACTATCAATGTTTCACCTCACCTTACAGCTTTTTATATCTTTATGTAGTCTATAAAATCTGCATTTCATTTTTTTTCTCAACAGAATTGTGAATAATTTAACTTATTTTATTTATTTTTTGCGATATTTTATATATGCCTTGTATTCGTAAGCAATTTTATATGTGCCATATCATATGTATGATCAATTGGACGAAATAAATAAATAAATAAATAAACGTGAATATTTAACAAGAATTACGAAAGAAAGACATAACAGTCCCGGCCCTGTACAACTATTTGCTGACTTTTGAATTCTGTTCATTCTTTTAATATAATCACATCATGAGAGGTCAGCCTGAGATCTTACTATGTAAATATAATATATTAAGTATTATTACTTATCTTAGATTCTGAACGTTATTATAGAAAATCGTGGGACTTTCAATGAGGTTACATTTTGCGATTTTCTTGCTTCATTTGTCGGCTCAGGGTAAGCGGCGAATTCCCCTTGCTTAATGCAGAGATGCTGCAAGTCCAAGCTAATTTGCGATCAAAAAGTTTTATATCAGTGTTCTCTAACAGAATGCCAAGTGAAGTCACTTGACGAAGATGTTGGATTAGGGTATTGGGCCTAGCAGAGGTAGACAGTGCGACTTACCATTGTTGTTTGCCCTAACTGTTCTACCCGCATACACAACTCATGGCCCTGACAACATATCAGCAGTTGGCGAACGCTGCTTTAGATACTACCTATGGAAATACAATTTTAAATAGGTGTGTAGCCCATTTAATGCACGTAGTCAATTTTCAGAATTTAAATGAAATCATTACTTTTTTCATCCAATATTTTGCTATAGTAAGAATAAGAGAAAGGTGTCGACTTCATTAGTGCTATGTCTTCAGAAGTTTACAATACTGTAATTATAAAGTTTAGATATGATTTATCAATTCGGTTTATCGTTGAGTAATTATCGAATTATCGTTTTTTTACAGAAATGCAACTGAACTAAAGATAAACAGACAGGCACACAAAATATTTTCTTCTTCGAAAGGATTTTTTTTTGGGGGGGGGGGGAGAACATTGTATTTCTAGTGACAACTCGAAATCGGATTTCAGAGGTAGGGTTGCCAAACCTTGAAAGTGGAAAAAGAGATAATTGAGTCTAACAGATGTGAAAATAAGGGATGAATGCAAAAAATAAGGGACCCAAAGTTTAGTCTCATACAGCCTAACGAATTGTCACTTATAGTAGGCCTACTGTATTAATATTCTCTATTTAAAAATCATATACATTATAATACATACATTATAGGCCTATACATATATACATTAACAATGCAAACACTAATGTCAATATAAATTACAAAAAATAATAAACACAACAGGACAAGCGTTTAAGACTTGAGAGATTAGGCCTACAGTAAAATGCAAACTGTCGTCTTTTAAATTATAGCTGGTGTGCTGGTATTTCACAATAGATCGTGCCTCTTTCTGTATACCTTTGTCAGTTTTACAGAAGTGAAAATTCTTTACAACTATAATACAAATTTACAGTAACCTGATGCTCTGCTTTTATCAGGTCTAGAATGAATGGAGAAATTTCTGGAAATACGGGATATATTGAAAAATACGGGACCTGGGATTTTCGTCCAAATTAAGTGAAAATACGAGATTTACCGGGAAATATGGGATAGTTGGCAACGCTCCGGTCGAATAGGTTATAACATCCTTTACCTATGGTGAAGCAGGCCCACCAATTATACGCGTAGACAAAATGATTTCTGACATCCTAAATTCAACACCGAAACCTTAATGTAAGGCAATAAAGGAATTAGCAAGCTATGTTGAAATATGTGTGAAAAATGGAGGAGGAGTGTTATAAATTCATGAGACGATAACAAACAGCTCCATTATTACCAGGCGGTGGGGTCATATGTAACCAAGGTAACACAATAAAACAAACCAGCCCGCTACAAGCACCGCTAATGCATGCTGATACATAATTGAACACTACAGAATTAAGAGGATGGCCTGGCATAAAATAAATTATGTACAGTTCTGCGAACAAGTCAGGTAGCCATTTCACTAACCACTCTTTCAGAAGAAGTGTGCAGCACCAGATTGATTTAGGTCAAATTCAAGCCGCACTATATTCTGTATCCCCGTATGGAAGAAATATTTATACCAGAAATGCACAGTATTTACACCATACTTACTATGCACTTTAATGCCCTACAATAGGCCTAACAATTACGGGGAAGGTGGCAAAGAAGGCACGATGTGTAAGATTGGTAGAAGTTCTTTTGACTTGTATAATATATAACAGACAATATTTTAAACAAGGTAAATAAATACCTTGAATTAACAACTTCAATAGACAACTTGCATTAAAAGTAGAAATTCTACCACAAAAGACACGAAGTAAAAGTTACACATAATCGTACTAGTGCTATAAAATTTTTATGCCACTCCATTGGTACCAACTTTGGTATCCGTCAAATGGAAAAGATTCCTTCAGACAAAAATATTTGCGTATGATTATTAAATAGACTCATTTTGATAAAAGGTGAAAATGGTAAAATTCGTTACACCTTTTTAAATGTTAAATTTTTAAAATTACAGGTCGCAAAAATTACAGGAAATAGGCTATCAGCAATAGCAGTAATTTTACCAACAACAACATAACCAATTTACATACGTATTAACTTGACTTGGGCTTTTTCTCGTTTTCCCCTTTCATAGACTAAATGCAAATGCCGAATTGGATATTTACTTACCGTCACTTCTAACCGCAATTTTATCCTGTACCATATTCATTAAAAATGTAACAGCAGTTGAAATTAACACACGCCATAGACACAACATTAGAAAAAAATGGAAACTACTGTCAAAAAATACTGTATGATACACATGGTAAAATTATTTTATTTTGCTCGTAGGATTGCTTCACTCGCCCTTACGGACTCGTTTCGCAAACGCACCTAATCGCAAAATGAAATTGATCTTTTACCACTTCTATCATACATAATTATTATAAATACCAATAACAGAAATAAATCTTACATAAAATGGCGAAGGCTACAGTTTATTTAATCTCAGGTTCCATCTATACAGAAAACTTACAAGAATATATTTGAAAGAACCAACTCACAAATGCTTCTTGTCAATCTAGTGAAATTCCATTCCCTCGGTTCTTTCTAGAGGCCACCAAGATTCGAGACTGCATTTCTTTTTCCCCCATCTATTCAACATCTGAGGAGACATGTAAGTTTAAAAAGAAACCTACATTTCTCTTTTTATGTACAGGTCAGATTAAAGAACAGTCTCGTACGCTACATTTCGTTATAATTTCATGATGTTTGTCAACTGAAAAAGTGGACTGAAATACATTCTATCTACGTTAAAATGATGAAAGAACTCTAAAGAGTTACTTTTTGAGAGGAAACTTCATGTAGTAACCTTACAATTTGATGTCAAGAGCAAACAATTTTTGCTCTATATATAGGCCTACTTTCAAGGCAGTTTCACTGTTGTATTTATATAAACTCGTGATATAATAAACAAACATAAATAAATTTAAAAAGAACTTCGTTGTTTGAATAACTATAATAATAATAACAATAATAATAGTAATAACAATAATAATAATAATAATAATAATAATAATAATAATAATAATAATAATCACCATTAACTTCATGAGTACGTCCTCCCTGCCAGCAACAAACCCGACCAACCCCAGTCTCTATATTCTACATCTATTAATTTTCACTGGTAAATGGTCGAAATAGATTTCATGTGACGAATATGAACAGGTTTGAGGGTAAAAAATTCATTTCAACTATTTTTTTTTCTTTCCTCTTCCCGTACCATAGGTACTATAGGTAGAGGAATTATTGTGTTCGATCCTCAAATTCGAAGTTGAGTTTTTAACACATGCACGTTTTGAGATCCCCTGAACAAAAAAACAAAAACAAAAAAACAAAAACTCTTTTTAGAAACATCTGTGTGTGTGTGTGTCTTTTTGTGTGTATTTGTGTGTGTCTGTGAACAGCATAGCTCCAAAATGGAAAATCGTATGAAAAAATTGTATTCAAATTAAGTACCTTCTGACATGAAGATTGGCGATGACTTTCTCTTGTTTTTAAGAGGACTTTACATGATGAAAATTTAGTTTTTCGCGATTTTTTCGAAAATGGCTCCAACGATTTTGTTTAAATTTTGTACATAGGGTGCACATACCAAAAGCTAAAACGTTTATTGAAATATTTTTTTTATCTCTGAAAGGTACGAGGGTGGATCGAAAAGTAACGCACAGTATTTGTTTTACAAAACGTTTAATATGTACAATTAAAAACAAATGCACACACATGAAGGGAAATTTTTTCTCTATTTTTCTATATAGTCGCCAAGTTTCTCAACACATTTCTCCCATCGTGATTCCAGTTTCAAAATACCCTGTTCATAGAAGTCCGTTCTGTTGGAGTATTGCCATCTGCGGACTGCTGTTTTGACTTCTGCGTCTGACGCAAAGCGTTTACCGGTCAGGAATTTCTTCATGGGACCAAAAAAATGATAGTCCAACGACGCGCCATGTTGCTGCACCTATTCGTGAGAAAATAAAGTTTGGTTGGGAGGTGCTCCAGCATCCTCCATCAGTCCAGACATGGCACCGTCGGACTTTCATTTGTTTGGTCCCTGGTCGGTAAACGCTTTGCGTCAGATGCAGAAGTCAAAACAGCAGTCCGCAGATGGCTATACTCCAACCGAACGGACTTCTATGAATAGGGTATTTTGAAACTGGTATCACGATGGGAGAAATGTGTCGAGGAACTTGAAGACTATATAGAAAAATAGACAAAAAATGTCCCTTCGTGTGTGCATTTGTTGGTAATTGTAACTATTAAAATGTTTGTAAAAGAAAAATTGTGCGTTACTTTTCGATTCACCCTCGTAGTTATAAGCCACCCCCTATTTGTAGGAACTCAGTCTTGCCTGGTGAACAATAAAGGTTTGCATCAGGTTCATACAACTGAATATGGGTCCTTTGCATTAGGGCTTCTTATTTTATATTATCAGAATGTGAAGTGATAGAGATGTATTGGCCATGCTTAGAGTAAAGAAAGTTACCTGAGTGCATTAATCAGATTTTATTTGGGTTATGTATCCTTCTGGGATGCGATACCATAGGTGTGTCCACCAGTGGGACATATCTACAGTATAAAATTCTCTTGGGTCAGACCGGGAACCGAATCCAGAGAAGTGATGCATATGGTAGTGTAAATGTAATGACGGCTATTTTGAAACAAAAACTTGCTTGATTCATACGATTTTTTTGTCACATTTTGTTTTATCTGCCTACTATATACAAGAAAACGAAGATGCTAGTCAGTCTTCCGAAATATTGCATACAAAATCAACTTAGGCTGTGGGCATGTGCTCGTTACAGAATCAAAGTGTAAACAATTTCTAATACAAAACGTGATTTTCTTCAAAACCAAACAGGTCCGAGGAACCGACGAGAAGATTGAAATAAAACGAAATTAAAGTGGACTTTGTGCGAGCGCGGATTGAGGTCTTAGCCAGAAGGAAGGCGTTCAATATACACCACATCTCCCACTGTCTTCCAGCTCAGTAAACACAATTTCAACCCCTGCAAGCAATGTGTACACTGCATTTGCAGGGACCTAGGTCTGTCTTACTGCAATACCAAACTCCTACAGACTCCATTCTTGTAGTGGGCAGGAATAATTTACTCCTACGTGAAATGGGTTAGCTAACTAATAATTGACAACAGCAATGCCTTGAGACTGCTGTGCCTTGGAATTACTGCGGGTCTGTCGACGACAGCGGTTTAATCGTACTATTTGTTCTAATTGCTTTGTCCGGCTTCCCGTCTTAATCTAGCGTTCGTGTTATAAAATATTGTCGTCATGGAAACTGCATGGAGCATTCAACTTGTTGAATATTCTACAATGACTTGTTATGGAATTTGAAGTGGTCTATATCTCTTCATTAATTAAATTCATATCCGTAGACGGTTGATATTACTATATTTTACATTTACAACATCTTCAACTATAAAATCGTGTAAAACCAATGCCACCTTTTAACAAGACCGCATTTAAAATTGTGAAATTAATTTAAGGTGGCCATAGCAACCGGGAAAAAAAGAACATAGTTAAAATCGGTTATTCGCAATATAACACATCAATTTATTTGTCGATCGCTTCGATTTTGTTAAACTGCTCTACTTGATTCATTTGTTCATAACCATTACGAAACGCAGAGATTGATCTTTTTACTTAGGTGGTTACAACCGGATCATAAAAGCAGGCCTAAATGGGAAACATTCAATGGTTTAGAAAAAAACTCACTATGCGTTTTTTTGGGGGGAAGGGGCTAGGAAACTCGAATCTGAGGGCACTTTTTCTGCGGGCGGCACACATTAATCGTGAAATGCATTAGTTTTAATTGTTTATTTATGATCTGGGTAAGGTTCATAAATCTTTGGCTCATTTTAATCGTTTCATTTCGAATCTTTATGCCCATATGGCTGCACAAGATTGGTTTATTTATAGTTACTACGTAAAACAATATAATTAAGAACATTTTATTCAAGAAATAAATACAGTAATACATTCGCATTTATAACATAATATGTTAACACAGCCTATTCATGCAATTTATGTACAAAGGATGTCAGTGTCAATAAATATGTTTTAATTATTTTATGTGAATAAATGATTTAAATAAAACATCTAGCATTACAGTAAATAATCGCGGGCACCTGCTAGTGTATAATTGATCTACATTGTCTTTACATTTATACTATACAATGGCTTTGATATTATAGTCAAGACTAAAAAATGTATGGTCAATTTACTATATAACGTCATGAATATTAACTACAGGTTAACTAGTAGCTTCAGAAAGTACTATAGTCGTTAGAATCATAAAATAGTTGGTTTTGGCACTTTCTTAGATTTATGTGTTATTTTTTGTTTTTATTTCATATAAAGTAAGGTATAAAGTTAAAAATGAAATATATACTTCTTATTTCAGAGGAAAATATACAATTAACCTACAATAAGCCTATAACAAAAAACAGCTGCTGGTGAGCAAGTATGGAGTTGAGGCGAAGTGGAACTCCTTAATTAGAATAGAACAATAAAAATGTTTAGGAACGTATATCATACACTGTTTTGCTATGAAAGCATTAACTTTTAAATATATATCTAACTTCATTGGCTGGGGGGGAAGTGGCACATCTGTATTGACTCCTTTGATTCTAAAAAAGCCTATAGAATATCCAACAGAATTGATATTTTCTGAATTTAATGTGATGACTGTAGAAAAAATTTATAAGCTCACACTTTTAAAATACTTTCAAAAATACCGCAACGTACATGTATCGGATCCGCATAACTACAATACTAGAAGAAATAAAACATTGCCTTTAATAGAACCAAAATACTTCACCTCTTCTGGCTCTAAACATAGCATTTATTATGGTCCAAGACTCTATAACTCTATAATTAGGTCACATCCAGAAATAGTACACATGAACAACAAAAAATTCAATAAGTTTATCAAAAATCTTATTTCATAGTTCAAAAGTTACTTCACTCTGTACTTAGTAGACAATTAAGGAACGATTTTATTTGTAATAACTCAGGGTTTCAATTTTTGTTCTTACTACTTTTCCTTTTTTCTTTTACTTTTCTGTTCTTTCTTTATTTTTATTATTTTTTAGGTTTTGATTTAATTATATTTTCTTTATGTATTTTGTAATTTGTATTTTGTAATGTAAATGGCTGAACTGTGCCCGAGCACGAGCGCTTGCTCATTCGGGTGGTCTTGTTTTGTTTTGTATAAATATATAAATATAATTAAATTAAATACAATATAGTCAATAAATGTTTCGAAATATGAGGCTATATGTTATAAGGTAGAGATTTCATGGCCCTCTGAACCTGCAATCGATTATTGTATTTACTTCTTCAAGAGTAAAATGAATAATAGTGCGAAAAGAGATAACTTGATTTCTCTTAATTTCTTTAAGCATTTTAGTTACAAAGGCTCACGTTAGGTACTATTAACAATTTGCCAAACAGCAACTTTACTCGTATGTTTCTCAACATATAAGTAAACTAATCAAGACTCAACGAAGGTGCTGCTCTAGCCGTCCAAGAATTTTACGTCCTGAAAAATCCATCGACCTCGGCCGAGTTTGAACCCGCGACTTTCAGATCTACAGGCGGGCATGCTATCACTATACCATTTATAACTCAAGCATAACAATGAGAAAAACATACGAACTCACAAAGAATGAATAAAGTAAGAAAAATGAGAATGACTATATATTGTATGTAGAAATTATAAGAATGTAGGCTACAGGTAGGGGGAAAAAAGCGGACCGACTCTTGTAGCAGAACATAATATAATTTGTGTTAGTGTTTTATAATAATATTAATAATTAATATATTCAGTTATAAAACAATACGATTAGAAACCATATTCTGGGTTTCGAAATGGGCTAAGTCAACAGTCGACACTAGAACAAATTTCAATACATTCCCTGCTATCCTGTGAATGCCGCAAGGCATGGCTCATATCGGCAACTTAGATATTTTAGTCGGTCCGCTTTTTTCCCCTACCTGTACAAAAAACAACTAATAACCCGAAGTAACCTAACCCATCGTTTGCTAATCAGTGGTACTTCTCGGTTCGATCAGCGATCCATGTTATATTCGAGTTATTTGGCCATCGGTGTTCATAGATCGAGAAAAAGAATAGATCATTATATATATATATATATATATATATATATATATATATATATATATTGTACTTAAAAATGATTTTCTTCCTGATAGGCCTATTACTTAAATTCTAATTTGAGATACTGGTGGTACTCGATAATTGTAATACCAAAAGTGGTACATCTGAAAAAAAAAAGTTCAGATATATTGTTCTAACCAAAAGAATTATTGGGGTAACAGTTTCTTTCTGAAGTAACAAAGTGTTAGAATGCTTTTGTTTAATCGGTGATGATTGCAATTATAAATACCATTTTTATCCTATCTATAAGCACGTGTTTCTATGATTGATGTAACGACAACATCTACTAACATCATAATAATCTACGAAAAATGTTTCTCATTCTTTCTTGCTGCAATAAGGTTTATGGTTCCAAAAAATTCCATGGAAAATAGAATTTACGTTGCAATATCAGTAAAACTCATTTCATTTAAGAGGAAACTTATGTTTTATTACAGAAACGTGTCTTTCCACCACATACACTATAGCATCATAGATGAATGAGGTAAAAATCTTTTTAATATCTTCGCTTTTCTCACCGTCCAACTTTTTACATATACGGAAAGTATAAAGCTGATGTGTAAAGTTGGCGGGGATAGGTGTGGGTCTCAAGTCCGCCGCTAATTACAGGGAAAGGGGAGGGTTCCGAGAGATTGCGTCACGTAGCTTGGTGACAACCCTTCGGTTAGCAACTTCTCGGGCGCCAACTCTCAATTAGAATGCGGCCAAGTTAACCAGTGGATCAACTGCGTAGTCAGTAGCAATACTTTCCCTGGTTACTCTGTGGGAAGGTGGATCCCTATAGGTGAGAGCAAGTCTCAGGCACTAACCTAATTTCCGGGACGCCTGCAAGGGATGGGGAAGGAACCACAGCGTTTGACGTCGGAAATTCCTCATAATTCAATTCCATTTGTTAGTATGAAGCGGACGTAGACTGAGATTTGTGCTATTACTGGACGATGACACGTGCTAAATTGACTGCAAGTTCTTCAATAAAACAAAATAAAATAAAATAAAATAAAACATAAAAATATTATGTGCAACACGAAACTTCCTCTGCCCCCCCCCCCCCAAAAAAAAAATGTTTCCTCTTAATGTAATAACTTATATTATGTATGGCATTCTCTTCATGTAAGTTGATTGTAGAAATAAAGAGAATGTCGTTACCACATCGCATCGCATCGCATCGCATCCCCGAAGAATAAATAACCCAAATAAAATCTGATTAATGCACTCAAACAATTTACTTTCTCTCTTCACATTCTGGTACAGAATACGCCGTATAGCAAAGAGCGCGTTTTCAGTCGTGTCAATCTGATACAAAATTTCATTGTTCACCAGACAAGACTGAGTTTCTACAAACTATATATCTTATGTTGGTTTATAACTATCCTTCAGAGAATTCTTGCGAAATAGTATATCATTTTTACCTCTTAGTATCCTAAGCATCTCATGCATAGGCGTAACCAGGCCGACCATATGGGGGGGGTTATAACATCCGCGGGGTCTGGAATACCCCCAGGGAGAGGGGGGTCCGGGGGTCATCCCCCGGAAAATTTTAAAAATCAAGACGCAAAATAACGAGTTTTAAGCTTCCGGGGGTCCTTCCCCGGAAAATTTTAAAAATTAAGACGCAAAATAACGAGTTTTAAGCTTCCCACGCTTTATACTTGTATTAAGTAATTTATGGGCAGACTTTAAAAAATTATACAATTTTCCTTTTTTTAATCAATGGGGGGGGTTCAAACCCCCAAAACCCCCCCCTCGGTACGCCTATGATCTCATGTACAAATTTGTTATAAAATCGTTAGTATAAGCACCTCATGTACAAAATATGATATAAAATCGTTAGAGCCGTTTTTGAGAAAATCGCGAAAAACGTAATTTTCATGCAAAGTGGCATTACAAGTAAGAAAAAGTTGCCTCCGATCTTCGTGGCACTTCCCCAGAAGGTACCCAACCCTAATACATTTTATTTTCATGCGATTCTGGAGCTAGGCTGTTCCAATACACACGTATAAGTTACATGTTTCTGAAAATGATATTTTTGGGTTCAGGAGGCCTCATATCATGTATTTATGCTAAAAACTCAACTTCGAATTTCACGGTCGAACAGAATACTTTCTCTGTCTATAGTAGACCTACCTATGGTAGGGGCAGAGGAAGTAAAAATACGTGAAAAACAAATTTCTCTACATACTGTGACATAGACTAATCGGCCGGAGTGAGTATTCAGTAGTAAAACCGTCATTCATAGCCGTATTATCCGCTATCGGGAGTTGATGCCCAGGTGTCTTATTTGCTAGGTAGTTTTTTGACGAGATGCGTAGCTTATAATTACCTTCAGAAATTGTAGTCTATTCGAAGAAAATCAAATAAAGGACCCTAAAAACGGTCAGGCCAATATTACTCAAATATCCACTTCCGATTTCAGTTCCTGTACCTAAAATATCTGAGCTCAGAGCGTTAGAAAACATTCATAAAACGAAGAATATAAAGTAACTCATTGTAATTTTTAGTACTTTATTTTCTATTAATTGAAGTTTAGGGAAGCAAGTAAGAAAATTGAACAACGAAGGGATTAGTAGAACAGGCATTTCATCTTGAGTAAAACCTCTCCTTTACATTTTCACTGTATAACTCATTATTCAAAGTTTTATTTTTAAATAAAAATCATGATTACAGTAGGAAAAAGCAGGATCTCATGATCCATCCAAATAATGAATAGACTACTTAATTCTCGATTCCATGCAGTGAAAATATATAGGCCTACGTGAGGTTCGTTTATTATCAAAATTTCTGAATTCCTAATATTGTGATCCCAATTTTTTAAATGTATGGCTCTCCCTTCCCGAATCCAGAGATAAATTTATATGTTTGTGTAAGAAACCAGAAAGTGAAACCATCAGTTGTCTCTAAATTTGAAATCGATGAAGAAATTATTATTAGAATGGCTGAACTCCATGAATGATCATTTTAACACGCTGATGAAAGTACTCAAATTTTAAATAAAGCATTACTGTGCTATTGTTATATATCTGCTTTTATAAAAAAAAATTATGTGAAGCATTTGTACGTCAATAGCAGCGAAAAAGTAATTTTCTTTTAATTTACTTTCTCCAAATATGTAAAATTTGAAATGAATTCAACATTCGAGAGCTCCTCAGTGTAGGATTTACATTCAGAAGTAATAGGAAAGTATTCGTAATACGCTTAGACTATTAGCTAGGCTACATTCAAACTCTTAAAAACTGAAGATACGTCACTTTGGAAAAACACTTTTCAATTTATTTTTAAAAAGAGGGTAATGAAAAAATAAATAAATAACACGCTGAACTTGGATCCAACCAACAGAACTATTAATAAAAGTAGTTACCCTAAAGCAGGTATGGGCAACCTTTGGAAAGATGCGGGCTAAACTTTACGATATTTATGAAGTCGCGGGCCGTAGATAATAGGTATTTGTGAAAAAATAATCATGATACGGTTTTTTTATATTTATAAAATATAATGCTAAAGTTACATGAATGAGAACAATATCGAACTCATTATGTATTTACTTACAATCAGCAGAAATTAATGAGAAACTTGAGCTTGAAATTGACAAACAGGATAATAAATGTTGGCATCAATCCCACTAATACACAAGCGCAGAGTGTTTTCCAAATTTTCATCTGTAAGTCTCGTTCGATACTTTGATTTATTAGTTTTCATCATGAAAAAAAACTGTTCACATTTATAAGTAGGCCTACTTCCAAATGCACTCAGCTGTGGGTACTTTTCTTCGACAAGGTATGTTCTGTAGAAATCACTTAGCTCCACGTCTTCAAATTTTGACTCTAAATGTGTGTCTTCTTGAAGCTCGATCAACTCCATTTGCAGGTGTGTCGGAGCCTTCTCGACGTCACTTTTCATCGGAGTAGCAAAAAGGTTAAAGCAGCTATCCAAGTTTTTGAAGTCTGAAAATCTATTAAAAAATTTCCTTGACAGTGATTTCAGTTCTTCAGCATATTCAGTGTAATCAATATTTTCGTGCCTGGATAGTGTTGAAAAATGATAACAGCTTCCAGATCGCATTTGTGTTTCCCACAAGCGAATTTTGTTTTGGAACGCTTTCAAATGGCTGTACAATTCGTTTACCAACTGACCTTATTTTTGAAGCTTCAAATTCAACTCATTCAAGTGACCCGTGATGTCAATAAGAAATGCTAGATCACATAACCATTTCTGATCACTGACTTCAGACAAAGGTTTTTCTTTGATTTCCATAAAATCAGCTATTTCCTGTCTAAGATCGTAAGATCTTTTCAGCACTTTGCCTTTGCTTAACCATCTTACTTCGCAACAATATGTCACCATGTTCCGAAGAGAGGTCATCCAAAAATGCTTTGAACTGGCGATGGTTAAGCGCGCGGAATCAAATAATATTAATGGTCTTTATTACCACATCCATGACGTTCTGCAATCGAATGTACTTAGAACAGAAGTTTTGTTGGTGGATAATGCAATGTAGGATTATTAAATCATCTTTTTACACGTCCAAGTCAATTGCGTTTTCTTTCAAAATTCCGATGAAACCTTTTCGTGAACCGATCATAGGCGCACCATCTGTGCATGTTCCGCGGGCCGGATGAAAAGTCGGAACGGGCCACATCCGGCCCGCGGGCCGGACGTTGCCCATATATGGCCTAAAGCAATCTGAAACTTCTCTGTATTTTTTTATTCTTCTGCCTACAAATTTATAGTTATTACTCCGAAGTTTACGTACTCAATGGCCGTAGTCACTTCCTGAGGAAGTTTCGGAACTGCATAAGAACGAGCATTTCGTGATTTCAGTCGACACTTATCTTTTACCATAATACTATTTGTATATGTAATTATTGCTTCCAGATATTTGAATTTCTGCATTTGTTCGGATCCGTTATCGGCTATTCTAATATGTTGTAGCGCCTTATTTTTACGTTTCATGACTATATACTTAGGTCTAGTTTTTTCTGTATTAATTTCGAATCCAACATTCCTGCAGGCATTGCAAATATTTTCTGCATTTATCAGAAGTTGACATATATCTTGGTATATCTTGAAAGCAATGGCGTTACCCACATCGCAGAGTATCCTGTGGAAATCGTGATGTGCAGTTAACCGGTACATTTTTTAGGGGTAACATTTCCATATAGTTCCCTTAAAGAGCAATCTCCCACTTTTTACAGGCTTAACTTACAGA
The DNA here is from genome assembly GCA_964059195.1 of Ectobius pallidus. NCBI lineage: Eukaryota > Metazoa > Arthropoda > Insecta > Blattodea > Ectobiidae > Ectobius > Ectobius pallidus. The sequence continues at coordinate 54,806,186 of CAXKWD010000009.1, forward strand.
AAGCAGGATGGCGACAGATGGATCTATCAGTCGGGTAAGTGATAGGACATTTTCTACCTGATTTCTTTCATTGGAGTCAAGAGTGGACGAAGCGCTCGACGGAGAAATTTGATTCTTTCAGCTTGAAATATTGCTGACAGCGTCACTGAGATGTGAAGAAAGGAGAAGATGAACGGATGGAATTCTCGCTCGTCTCGTTCCGGGCCCTCATACTTACAAGGACCTGTTTATAAGGTTTTGCTTGAGGCTCTTCTCGTTACTGTAATGTGAGATCCATATCATGTGAAGAGCGCAGAGACATATCCAATCTCAAAATTGACATTTCACTTTTTTCCCTTAAACTCTAATTACAAATTACTTATATATCAGGGACGGTGAAACTGTGATCCCAAGCTGTGAAGTATACAGTAGGTGTTTTCCTTATAAATTCGTTTGGTGTGCCTGCCAACGAGAGCAGAAGTATGTACAAACATAAACATAGGCTAAACACTACTTATTTTAGTGGCGGTTAGTATTATTTACACATGTAATTATTCCTACATATTATCTAAATTTATAAATTTGCAGTAAGATGAATACAGCCTCTGTATTTGGGTGTCTCAGATTGAGGTTTCTGCTAATCACTGAGATCCGTCTGTCCCAATATGGAGTACTTCTCTTGTTAGTACTTAAATCTAAATACTTGTGCAATAATAGGAACGAGCTTACAATAGGCCTATATGCTTTCAACCTATGTGACCTTGCCAGGAAACCCGATCACAAGGCGAAAGAGTAGAAAAAAGCTGTCAGGGAGTAAAATGTCGATTTTTACATTTTGACGCCATCTATGGGTTTCATTTTTTCACTACATGCTCTGATAACAATAAACATAAAGATAGCATTGCCAACCATAGTATTTTCAGTTTGAAAACACGTATCAACTTTTAGAAACCTATCAATAAGTAGTAATGGAAATTTAAAATGGTCCCTAATGTTTTATTCGTTACTTTTCGTGGAAAAACAATAAATACGGTTATAAAAAGTGATGGTGTTATGCTGTAATAATGTACCTAATTATTATGTTAGTGTGTGACAGACTTTAACCATTGTATTACAGCAATGTGAAACTCAAGTTTAAAACATGGAAAAGATGCTTATCTTTGAAGATCAATGTCAATAAATTATACTTTTTGAACACTAACAACATAACATAACACTAAAGAACACATCCATTTTTGAGCAGAGCGTTTCACGTTAAGAATGCAGCATTGCTTATATGGGGCAGTCATTTCCACCCCTTCCCTCCCCTTCACACCCCTTCTTATCGGGTGGCACATGCTTTTGGGCCATCCTAAGCCCGTACAGTCTGAAGCTAAATGACCTCAACAAGTAGTATATTTTACGAGTGGCAGTATGGCATTAGATTAGCATCTATTACACATTACAAAATAAACTAATATATTAATTATTTATCTATGCAATTCATATAATACATTACATAAATTCCTGACATACAGTAAAAAAAATCATTATATATTATTTACAATAAATTCATGAACTGAATAAAACACTATAATAACTAAAAATTCAGTCTTTCTTAACATATTTCAAAATGTCATAAATACTTAAATAATACACATGTTGGTCCTGAAACTCCGAAAGCGCAGGAGGTCATGCTCGGCGGCAGTTCAATTGTTACATTTATACAGTTCTATGTCTTTCAATAGAAGTGTAATGTTAAACAAGTAGACAAAATATGATGAAAAAGTAACAGAGGAAAAAGGGAAAAGCTGAGAGCAATGGCATTATTAAAGTGATATACGTAATAATAATTACAATAATGAAACATAATTATCATGATGGTAGTACCAGAAAGAAAAAAAAATTAAGAGGTGAAAATTAAATAGTTGAATAAAAACACTTTCCTTAAAGCACTTTATTTGCCTTGGTTGGCACTCTGCTGATGATGCAGGAGCACCACCTGCGAAATGGCCGTCCAGAAGTTTACCAAGGTAAATAAAGTGCGTTAAGGAAAGTGTTTTTCTTCAACTATTTATTACACAACGCTAAAGTCGGACACAAGAATGAATGAAAATTAAAGTTTTATCGTCCTGTGCTGTGTTCATGTGAAACAGTAAGCAATTTTATCTTATTTTTATTGTATAATTTTAATAAAGAGTATCTATAAATTGGTGAATGTTAAATACATTAAACTCGCAATAGATTAGTTTAGTTGGATAGCCCAGCCGCTTTTTTAAACAAATTCTTAATGGATTAAGAATAGTTTTAGAAATGCTTCCCCATCCAATAATACCATATTGAATAAAGGATTCGACCAGGGCTAGATAAACTAACTTACTCTTAAGAGCATTAATGTCCATACAGTTACGGAGATTTACAAATTGATATATTCCTTTTCGTATTTTATTAGACATATATGAAATGTGCTTATCCCATTTCAAACACTGATCAATAACAATCCCCAATATTTCACTTGTGCAGATATTTTAAGAGAAGGGCATTCGCAAACCGTAAGGTCTTCACAATCAGAGTTATGGATTATTAATTTTCAAATGGAATTGTTTTAATCCAGAAACTATTAGGGAGAAAGGCGTTAAAAAAGTTTGAGTTACATTAAGAGAAAGTTAACATCCAACCACTTTTTAAAAATCGGATTTATACCCGCATTAACATTCTTGTATGCATCCTCCCACGTTAATTCACTGAAGATCACTGCCGTATCATCAGCATAAGAATACGGGGCACCATTATACTCCTTCAGATCTGTTTTATATTATAGGCTATTAGATATAAGATTGGTCCCAGGATTGCTATTGACATTTGCTATTGATGTAATGTCCCTTAGCAATTGATTATGTCATTATTTCAATCCTTTAGGCCTATAATTTTTTTTTCTTCAAAAAACACTAACATGTGTTTTGTTAAGTTATAATCATTCTGCATTCTTAATAAGTTATTTCATTTGCCCGACCTTTAGATTCATGATTCATGAGGGAAACTGTACTCTGTGGATAGAAAAAGAGTTCAACAGTGCAGGGAAATCCCTTTTTCCGAGAATAGTGTAACCTTGTCCTTCAAACTCTGCCTGCAGGCAGCATTGTAACAAAGCCTGGAATAGCCCCATAAGGCCAATGCTGCATTCTTAGCATGAAACGGTCTATAGTTGTATAATTTCTTTTTTAGAATCAGCAGAATTTTATGCTGAAGCTGAATCCATTCAAACCAGAAACTACGTTCGGAAACGGTCACACAATTATGTATCTATCTCTGTCTAAGTCAGTTCACAGGCTTAACATTGTAGAGATAGTGCATTCCATACCCCCATAATTAATTTCTATAATCTATTTTAATTAAGTTTAATGTATGGCTATTTTTGTATTGAATTGATTTTGGATATAAATGATCATCTCATAAACACAGTCGGGCATTCTCTTTTGAAATGCATTTATATAAGTAAACTATCCAATGTTAAAAGCAAAGTAGGTCTATGTTCTTTCAAGGAAAAGCATTTGTGCAACCCACATTAATCAAAGAATCTTAACAGGAAATCAATATGTGGAAACTTCTGTATGGACTAAGCCTGTATAAACACATGCTTGCGTGGTAACTAAAATTCAATCAAAGTATTGGTCTAGAGAAAAGAAAGGAAGCCACAGTATAAATTAATTATGAGAAGAAAGCAGAAATAAATTAAAGCTGTTTCATCCTTGGGAAGATTAATTTTTAAAAATGAAAAATAATTATATTTTACAGAATTTTAGGTGGGTTTGAATATCTTTATATACAATAGGTAATGCTTTTTAAAATGCATTAAACAATTCAATACCGGTACTTTTAGACTAACTATTTTTTCAGACTGTTTATTTCCTCGAACCTTTAGTTTCAGTTTGATATTATTTTACTTTTTCAGTATCTAGATATAAGTTATTTGCGAAATCAAAGTGTATGTGGTACAGGTAGTTAAGTAATGATAAAGTAATCCTCTTTATTTATTTTTCATGTTAAAAGAGTGAAGTTTATATGCCTACTGTTAATATAAAGGTAAATAAAGAACGAAAGATAAAAGAAGAAAAAACAAACAAAGAATGGGAAGTGAGAGAAATAGAAAATGAAAAAGTATCTGAAAATTAAATGTTCTCTCAATCCATCGCAGCTGCCATATTCTGCCAATTTACTTAAAGGAAAAGACGATATTAAATAGAATAATATGAAGAAATGAAAATCAAGAAAGCGGCCGAGTGTTACCCCGTAAGGTGGTACATTTTCGAACATGGTACAATTCTGAACGGACTAAGATTTTTATCTATTTTTGGGTTTCAAATGTTAGCCAAACTTTTTTTTAATTATATAGCGTCCATACTGATTGTTTTGTTGATCTGTATCCGCGAGAATGATGTTTTAAGTTGACTCATTCGGCCATAAAATATTATTTTCCAATCGAAGGTAAAAACTCCATGCTGAAAAATGCACGTTATAAAATTGCTTATAATCCCACGTTGTGTTACTGGAATACATTGTTGAGGACCAATTTTTAACTCATACCAACAAATAGCGTAGTCTTTAATACATAAGTCATTGGCACAACAATGGTCATTCGTGAGCGGAATTTGCAACTATGTATAATTTACAAAAACTAGCTCGAGGTACAAATACGAACAGATTTTAGGTACAATTTCGAACAGTACTTTAACCCGCGATCGCTTGCATGGAAAAGCTGTTTTGCCATCACAGCATTCTGCATGTTTATTATTATTAACTGTGCCAGTCAAATATTTAAAGGATGGCATTCACACAGCTTTCAACAGTGGTATTATTTTAACGAAGATTTATGAATTACACTTCCTCTGGATTGCTATTACATCTTAGCAGTTATGCAATACAGAATAGCAAACAGAAATCGTTCTGGAGTTGTTAAGTATTTCTTATTATTGCTCTTGATGTTATTGCAGACCCGCCTGCATGGTCTAGAGGTTGCTGACTACGGACCCGCAAGTCTGGGTTCGATCCCCGGTACCTCCTCGAATTTTTCTGAGGTAGGGCGATTTGGAACGGGGTGCATTCATCCTCCTGACACCAACCGAAGAGCTATTTCATAAAGAAGTAGCGGCTCCGGTTCAGTAAGCCATCAATAACTGACGTAGGAGTCAGCATGCTGACCACATGCACCAAACCTGTCATCTGCCTATTCAAAACGTGACACTTCATTATTACGCTCATACTGTTGATAAATAATAATAATAATAAAATATAATATTTGGAAGAAAGCAATTCGTTCGTTGAAAATGCCACTGTTCGAAATAGTACCCACTGGTGTTTAGAATTGTACCTACTGTGGTACATTTTCGAACGATATTCTGGAAATGAAAGATTGATTGCCATGACCAATTTTACAGCTGTTTGACTTTCATATTTTTGTGAAGGGTCAACTACATTGCCAACTTTGTGATTACGATACAGTTGAACTTGTCTTATGCTTACTGTGTTCATAAAATAAGAATATTTGTTAAGTGTTCGAAAATGTACCACCTTACCCTATCACAATACAAAACATGTATGAGAAATACAGTAGCATAAATCTTAGTACCAGATCCCAAAAGTGAAAAGCAATGAAAAGTCGATAACTAAGGAAGATGAAGGACATCTGGAGGCCTCGTGACGGAATTGTGAAATGATGTGACTTCGGTAAAGCACACTCTGCCCCAAGTCACATATTCTCCTTAATCAAGTGGTGAAACGCAGATTGCGGCCAGCCGAAACATAGATGAGCAACTTGAACTTCAAAGTAAAAAGAATACGAACATCTTCTTAAAACTTTTCTCAAAAATGGATCCAATCCATAGATTAAATACAGTACATCATAATATGACAGACTTGTATGAAAATGCGATTATTCGTGCCTGTCTGTAATGATTTTTGGCAAAAACTTCTACACTGAAAGAGCTGAAATTTTGCATTATCATAATTTTATATCCGAAAAGAACAGTCGTTGACTCGCCTCCACTATTTCAACTAATATAATAATCACTAGCATGTGCCCGCGGCTTCGCCCGCGATAATTATTTCAAAAATTAAAAATTAACAGCATAATAGTTAAATCATTATATTTATTAACACCTAAATCACGTGGACTACATACCACGATTAGATAGCATCGCTTGGTAAAAGCGACCTCAGATTCGAGTTCCTTGGTCCAGAAAACCCCTGTATAGTGAGTTTCGTCCAAATAAAACAATGTTTGACCATATTAGGGCTTACAACATTCAAGCGATCGCGAAAGTATTATTTCCAAGGTATGACAAAAATAGCCAAAGCCAACTGTAATTGTCAAACTTCCATTTAATTTAATTCCAAACCCATCTGAAACCCATCTGGCAATAATATGTTTTAATGTCAAATGTGAATTGGATTCGATAATTCAGTGTAAAAAGGGGATAAGTATTCTCAAAAACGCTTGATTTTTGGCATTTAAAATCAGAATTTGTCAAAATACTTTCTTAGTGAGCACCTACATTATGAAACGAAGGTACTGTCTAAATTCCAAGTCTCTACCTGTTATAGTTTAGGCTCTACGTTGATTCCTGTCAGTCAGTCAGGACAAAGCCTTTTATATATATAGAGACTAGCTTAAAAGGCCCGGCGTCGCCCGGGTTTCTTATTTTGTAATTGGAAATTAACTTATGAAGGACTTTAGATTTATAAATTCTAGGTCCTTATACAGGTATTTATAATTTGAAGTAGAAAAAACGACTTATCACACTCAAACTATCCCCTAAGAAAATGTTTGAAATAGCTTTTATGGCTATATGTAGATTTTTGCATCCCATCGCTTGTACAGTACACAGTAAGCCCGGGAGGGGTTCTAATAAGAAGAAACCGAAATTCCGGTAACATAAAATTGTATTATCGTGGCTGAAAATTTTGTTTCTCACTGTCATGTTACCATAAAACCGTTTTCGGAATGAAATTAAACAGAAATACAATATCACTTTCATACATCTCTTCCCAAAACATATTACCTTACCTCGTATTGTTTTCTCTATGTCCAGGGTAAAGAAAGTTATGTGACTGCATTATTTTCGTGGATATTGATAGTTCTCTCATTTGTTTCTCTCATTTGTCAAATTTATTCTACTTTCATTTTTTTTCCAAGGCCCGCTGGTAACAATATGTTTTAATGTCAAATGTGATTCGGATTCGATAATTCTGTGTAAGAAGGGATTAAGTATTCTCAAAAACATTTGATTTTTGGCATTTAGAATCTGAATTTTTCAAAATCCTTTCTTAGTGAGCACCTACATTATGAAACGAAGGTACTGTCAAAATTCCAAGTCTCTACCTGTTATAGTTTAGGCTGTACGTTGATTCCTGTCATTCAGTCAGTCAGTCATTCATTCAGTCAGTCAGTCAGGACAAAGCCTTTTATATATATAGAGATTAAGGTTCAATATCAGTCAAAGTTAACAAAAGTCGAAACAAAATAACAAATGAACAGATAAACGTCGATATTTTACGGCCTACTGGTAAAACCAAAGATCTTAGTTTAAAGTGTTTTGTTTTGGAATATGCAACAGAACTAGATTCGCTGCTTGGTTAAAGCACTTCACATGGCTATTGTATAGTAATGAGACATGCTGCCAATAAATCTGAAAAAAAAAATATGGCTATTGTATAGAAGTAATTACCATACCAAGAAACATTTATTAAGAGCAATGTTGTTTTAAGTGACATTATTTTATCAATTCTTGTGTTGCTATTATTAATATTATTATTATTATTATTATTATTATTATTATTATTATTATTGACTGTTTATCCGTCCTGCGTACAGTGAAAAAGTATTTTTCACATTTTTTCGCCTTAGACGAGAAACATTATGTGGAAGTAAACGTACTGAGTCTTTTAGTGCAATTTAAGTTCATGCGAACCTAACGCTCTTCCAGTGGGCAATATGACTCCTAGCATCTAATCTTAATTTCATTTTCTCGTACAGACGACAATGCTGTGACTTCTGATAATATATTATATGCATATGATGTAATTAGGTGAAGTATTGAAATAATACTGCACAAATAACAGTGTACAGCACTGGGGCAGCTAAACAGATCCTAAGAAAACAGTATGCTGCTTTGATTTGCAGGCAGTTTTCCTCCCCTTGTGGAGGATGCACCTCATTATGTTTTAAGAGAAAATTTTCCTGTTATAACCTGATGTTTTAAACAGCTGAGAGAACTTGGCTAAAAGAGGATTAAATGACAATTACACGTGTCTCTCTGCGATCTTTTCCTAGCGATTTAATTTATGAAATAGTTTAATTTTCCGATAAGCATGTACCTATGGCAGGCGTACCCATGCTATGGAACGTTTGTATGATTCACTCAACATACAGATTGTACCGTATCCTTAACACTACGGTATATGTTATAATAAGACGGCACAGTAAAACCACCTTAAAGCTGAGTATACTTCCCTAGTTGCTAGCCAGGTGAGTGATTGGGAAAGCTTCGACGTTTCAGGAGAACATGCTTCCTCCTTTTTCAGGGAAATTGAGGAAATTTAGAGAATTCATTAGAATATATGTTTTATTGTAATAAACCGATCATGAATGAATCGCCTATGGGGCTCTGGATCGAGATGTCGAATGAAACAGACAGCAACTTTAAAACATAATATTTTTATTTTAATATTTTAGTCGGAATGGTAATCATTGTTTGATTAAACCGGAGCAAAAAATCGATTGATATCTTACATGTAGGCCTACAGAATGACCCCGTATTTGCTTTAAAAGTGTAATTCATTTCCCGGATTACCGTACATAATACAATTAGCTCGGCCGCTGACTGGCTGTCTTCCAGAGCCAATCAAATTGCTTCAGGCTACTTAACATCGGAAAATATAATATAGATTCACTTCTGTTTGTTGAATATTTTATTTCGGGTGGGTACAGACTCCGCGCGAAAGGGTCAATTTTCTCCCAACTGCGCGCAAGCTACTGAATTGTAAACAGCCCAACTGCGCGCTAGCTACTAAATTGTAAACTGCCCAACTGCGCGCTAGCTACTAAATTGTAAACTGCCCAACTGCGCGCGAGCGGGTATAGGCCTACCGCAAATACGTCAAATGTTTGTGAGTCTTTCTTATCTAAGTAACACTAGTAAATAATGTTAGTCATTTGTTTCAAGAATAGTTGTGACTATAGGTCAGGGGAAGTCAACTACGTCTCGTGATGACGTTTGTGGAGCAAGTGCATGCGGATCCCTTGTGTGTGACGTCAGCAAGAGCGCACGGTAGTAGGGGTGTTTAGAGTTCGCTAGAGCTAGGTACTAGAGGACCTATTCACTTTAGCTCTGTGGGTAGAACAACTTCTGGTCGGAAATACCGAGCATTTTTCAAAGTTAATGCAAGTACGCGATCCTGATAGTGTTCTCTCTGCAGAGTGTAGTTCTGCAAAACATTCTTCATCAGTTCGAATCGAGGTTTCAGGATGTGGAAAACCTTTCTCCAATGTTTAAACGTTTTACTACCCCATATTCAGTTAATGTCAAAGACGTTCCTTGCCGGTATCAGTTGGAACTGCTGAACTTACAATGCGACGATCTGTTAAAGGACAAATACGAACGTAACTTGGGTAACTTTTACAGAAATTTCTCTGAAACCAGATTCCCGAGACTTGCCGCAGGAATATTATGTAATTTTGGATCGACATATGTGGCCGAACAATTTTTTTCACTAATGAAATGTGCAAAGCTCAAATCAAGAAGTACATTGTCAAATCACAACCTAAATGTAGTCTTCAATTAAATATTGCTCAAACATTACGTCCCAACATTGATAAACTTGTTAAAGAAAAAAGAGACAGGAAAGTCAGAAAATTGTTGCTGTAATCTTGTATCATCTAAGGTGCAGACGAGCTTGTATGGTAATTAATTCAGTTCATTTTTTATTATTTTTATTGTAGTGAATTATGTTAATTCAAATGATAGTATTGTCTATTTTTGTCAAAGAACATAGATTTTGTGGTAAGGCAATTGTTCTCACAGAATAGAAAAATAGAATTATTTATAATATGTTAAAATACTGGGCTGTAATTAACCAATAAACTATCAAGAAAATTGATTGATGTTTCATTAACTCGGAAACACGTATTACGTAAGTTCTAACCCCCTAAATTCCCGCTGCCCGCAATACCAATGCCCCTCTCTTCCCCCCTGTTCACTGATGCCACCATTTCACATACTCCTCGCAGAGGTACAACGCGAGCAGTGAGTGCAGAAAGCAGTGACGTCACAGAGCAACCTTCTGTCTTCCCCTGCTATAGGTTATAGGGATGGTAGTGCTGTTAATGTCTATCGATTATTCCGATAGTTCTGGCTGTAGGCTATAGGGATGGTAAGACTGTTGTTCCGAGTGTATATAATAGCGTGCTGTGTATAAAATGATGTACTCAAGGTGTGTGTTTCTGTAGAGAGCAATGGACACAAACGCTTCTCTTCAAGTATTGAAAAGTCAAAGGGGACAAAGTTTGGTTCTTATAGATGTATATAAATTTCGCAGATAGAGAAACACAGCGAGAAGTAATAAATTATCGTGAAGGTGCACTGTTAAAACATGTAAGTCCCGTATTATTTAAATGTTACTGCTACTCACATTTTATTCAGTAATGGAATAAGTCATAATAACGAATCAGTTCAGAGGTTGGATAGGCAAGTCATCTCCAATAGTATAAAGCGCAAAGCTATTACTGAATTGTCTGAAAGACCTTTAAAAAGTATTCGCTAAGAAGTTGCCTGTTGAAAGAGTTGACATTTCAAGTAAAGACGTGAATTGCATTAGGAAATGTATTTATCGCACTAGGAGATCAATTTTGCCGCCATTACCAAAAACGTTAGACGAAATTCACAAAGATTTGCAGGAAATGTCAATTTTAAGAATGAAGAATGAAAACTTGCTTCTGATTAACGATAGAAACTTTAACATCGTTTGTTTTGCGACGGAGAGTAATCTAAGACTGCTATGCGAGAGTAATAAAATATTTGTACTACCCGCACACGATTTCTTGGGCGCTGGTTTTACGGGGAAGTGAGGGTCGGGGCGAATAAAACATAGCTAGTCCGCCAGTCTTTCTGCAGTGTTGTCAACCAAAGAAACCACATTTCAAAAGAATCGCTCGTATGGTAAACGCAACGTAAGTGTGTGGTATGAGGATAAACAATAAATTGGATGCCGAATTGGATAATTACTTACGATGAATCATCCTCGCTATTTTATGTTTATATTTTAATGCAGTGCAATAATACAAACGTGGTGACGGTATTGCTAATAATTAATTACACGTCATATGGGTTTGGTTGCAAAATAAGTTATCAAATAAAAATATTATACATAATATAGGCTCGATATTTTTACACTGGATGACTGATTTTAAGCATTAAGAAGAGCCTTGGCAGAACATGCTTTCACCATTCGTGTTGTTAAACGTAAGAGAGGCAAGGCATCTAAAAGTGGAGAAAACTAGCCCTAATTTTAAACGTATTTAATACGTTTTTTGTACGACGTAACTAATTAGTGGTACTTACGAAAATTGTTGCCGTGGATCGTAACTTGACATTACCGCACGCAATCTGGTTGCTATGAAAACAAAAGAAATCTCCGTGCGGTAAAAATGACAAAAAGCACAAGTGCCGTAAGTAAATCCATCATAATACAAGCCTTTATGGAACCAAGGCCCCCCCAGTTTGTGGCGACTTTAACAGGACAAATTTTCGGTCCCCATAACAACCAACATATGCGAATCACTTTCTGAAATATAACATCCATCTTCAATAATGTATAAACATAATATTTTCAGCTAATATCTCAATTAATATAAATAAATTGATATAAATAATCATCGTGCAAAAAAATATCATGCAATACTCGTGCCGTAAGCGCATAACGGATCTCGGAAATTGAAAAAACTCGGCGCAAGCGCCTCGTTTTTTCAAACTCTTTCCTCGATCCGTATGCACCGCTTACGGCACTTGTATCGCAATATACTATTGTGAAACGTTCGCTCAACTTTCAGTCCATGAAATTGACGTCAGAGTTCACGGGAGTGTCAGAAATTAGCACATACGGAATTCTTAAAGAGGTGAGAAAAGTGTTGGATATACAATGACGTGTTTGTGAAATCAGCAATTCGAAAAATTGTATTTTTTCCATGCGTCAGAAACGATAATATCAATAAATAAATAAGGATCCTGAGACAGAATGAAAGCTTAGTATTGAAGCCACTAGATGTCAGGGTGTATAGCGTACTTCGTGTTTCGATGTTGTCAGCTCTACCTACGAAGTTCAACGAAAGCTACCGAATGAGGACCAGGGAGCCGAGCGCCCAAGAAATCGCGCGCGGGTAGTAGATGGTACTTTTGATGACTGTTGTAATTTTTTTTACCAATTCTTCACAATCCATGTACCAAAAAATGGTCAATATATTCCATTAGTTTTTTGCTTATTTCCAAACAATAAAGCAGTTACATATGAGAAGTACTGACTGAAATCGTAAATGCCTGTGATAATATTAATATTAAGCTCGAACCTTCTGCAGTTGTGGTCGATTTTGAAGTAGCCATACATAAAGCAGTTTGTCAGGTATGACCGTCAGCATCTATAGTAGGTTGTATATTTTATTTCACACAGGCTTTGTGGAGAAAAATTCAAACTTTAGGGCTATCTTCTGAATATAAACAAAACATTACTGATGTTGGTAAATGGTTGCACTGGATGTTCGGTTTAGCTTTGCTCTCTCCGGAGGAAGTAGGAGATGCCTTTGTAGAAGATTTAATGACCACAATACCCAACGATCCGAATGTTACATGTTTTGCAGATTATGTAACTACAACTTTCATAAGTTCTGATTCTGCGTTTCCAACAGAAATTTGGGCTTCTGACACTATCACATCAGAGAGAACAACTAATGCTTGTGAGGCATTCCACAGGGGTTTCGGACTTAACTTGAATAGTGCACTTCCACATGTATACCATTTTATTGATGCTATTATTCAAATGCAGACAAGCGCTTGCATAAAAATGAATGATAAAGATACTTACAAATCTAAATCTGCCTGCGAAAAGCATAGGCAATACTTAGAAGAATTAATTTTAAAGTACAGACAAAGAATTATCTCACGATTTCATTTTCTAAAGAGTGTTTGTTATTATTACAAGAAAGGCACATAATTTAAGTGCATTTTTTAACTTCTTGACAAATGTCCTGCTCTAATACGGGTATGCCTAGATATTTTAACTACGTCATAAATGCCTTTCGGCATGTATGCGTAGGTATTTTAACTTCTTGGCTAATGCCCTTCAGCTTGGATATTATGACACTGCATTTTTAACAATACCTATGAATGGCAAATAGGCCGGCATTCATAGAGAGTCCTAAGTCTCCAAAAAATGGGAAGAAAACGCAGGAATAATCGCCGCGCGCAGTTTACCTATACCCAAAACTTACCTTCGCGCGTAGTTGACCTATACGCAAAACGGACCTCTGCGCGCAGTTGGGCACTTTAAAATAGAAATTTATCTTTCGCGCAGTCGGGGTCCTCCGTTTATTTCTACAAGCATATCCCTACCTGATGTTTACAACATAAATTCATTTTCTTGATATCAGAGAGGGGAAGTTTAGACCGTTTATTATAATTCTTCGCATATCACAGTCCTTACAGAGAGACAAGTTTCTAACCAACAGCCCATACAGAAAGCTTTAGGCCTAAGCTAAGATTAAGTAGACAGTGTGTGTGCCCAGCCATAGACAGATTAAAAGTAGTGAAGTTTACGAAGCATGCAGCTCGGACAGAAGGTATGAACTGGAGTATATAGGGGTGATGAACTGCTTTGTGGAGGCGGGTGGGCAGGGTATTATAAAGCTTGTCATGTCCGATGTAAGGTGCTGTCTGCACCACATCCACACGTACTATTGTAATGGCGCTCAGGGCTCCCAGATAACTCAACAAAACATAAGAATGTTTGTCAGGTTTCTCTGCCTCTGTTTGTTTGTGGACTATGTTTCTACATGGTAACGCCATTTCCATTTCAAATTAACATGTGGGTTCTCTCTCGAACTATAAGAACTTCAACCCTCAGGAGAGAAGAACAAGTACGTATACTGTCGTAGGCTGAACTACAGGGTGTGCCCAGTCAGATTCTTACGATTCTCCTTTCTAAATAAGGATTACTGAAATAATTAAAAATTAAACCTTAAAACAGTCGAAGTAAAGAACAGTTGGCGATGCGCATGGTATGCCCTATCTCCATAGCTCAAAATGTTGACTCACTCAAAGAGTGGCCTAAGTTTAACTTCAAAAATTTAGAATTAATACAGGCCTACCGTAATTAATAATTGTTTGTCTACTAAAAATGGCAACCTTGTTAAGAAACGCCACAGCAAGGTTCGCATTACGTGCTGTAATACTAGAAAGGAGGGAACCATGATTCAGAATACTGTGAAGACAAAAGGAATCACTGAATCAGCGCGTTCGAGGATTGAATCGATTTTCTATTCACAGAGGTTTCGATTCATCTCTTGAACTGAATCACGGCTTTCATAATTGGCTCTCAAAGAAATCGATTCATTTTTAATCGATCGTGATTCGTGCTATCAGCACGATGTTTCGTTCATTATGGTCGACTCGTTTACGAAACACCACTCGTTCAGGATTGTCAAGACTTGTAAAAGTAAGAAGTGGTTTATATTCCATATTGTAAAGTAAAGTTAAATTAATTTACGTTACAAGAAAATGGATCGGTTCGTAGCGAATCCGGGCGAAGACGCCTACCGTTGCAATAAACATTAAGGCTAAGGAAGAAATCGATACCGGTATTTGTTTATCCCCAACTCTGCTCACTAAAGAATAGTTCTAGTTACGTCTATGTATACTATAGTATTGTTAGTTATGCCGGTGAAGTTTCTGTAGGCCTATGCAACGATGTGAGAGCTAGGCCCTTCATTTTCATGCAAGAGGAGTTATATTAACTTACATGGTCAGTGTCGCGAAACATATTGGAGTGCTGTTGCAATAGCGTATTTCCTTGTACGATATACTCAGAGCCGGATTAGTTGTAGTTCGAAATATTAAAGCAATAATAAATCATTAATCAATTACTTTTCGAAAATTCGAAACTAAGCAAAACTTATAGCCTATTAAGAAGGAAAATATTTTTTTATACAGCTTGAATTAAGTTACATGTAGAACTTCTAGCACAAGACACGCGAAGTAAAAGTTGCACGTTATCGCACTAGTGCCACTCCACTGGTACCAACTTTGGTATCTGTCACATGGAAAACACTTATTTATTTAAAAATATTTATGATTATTAAATAGAGTCAATTCAATAAAAATTACAATTTTAAAATTCGTTATATCTTTTAAATGTGAAATTTCTCAAGGTGATTGCAAAAGTTGTTAATTTGGCGTGTGAAAATCATTGCCATATTAGCAGTAGTACACGAGAAAATCCATAACAACTGTGAAATGTCTGCGCGCCGTAACATGGCTGGCTCTGCAGTAAAAAATTATAGTTATTATTATTTCACAAATGTTAACAGCTGTCTAGAAGATATTTGATACGCATTTAAAATTATTTCATTTTGCGAGTAGGTACGTTTGCAAGACGAGCCCATGAAGCTGCGTCTCTTACGAACAGAAATGAATAACATTAAAAAAGAAAACGTCTCTGAAGAGGGCAGCCAACATTACAAAATGAGAGTAGTTTTATATGCTCGTTATTATCTTCTTGTTAACTGTCTATCATTTTCTTAAATACTAATTTTGTACAGATGTCTTGATCTTTTCAAAATAACTATCACATTTTTTAACAATGAAGTATGCCATAAAAAATAATTTTAAAAGTAGATGCAATACTATTGAGAACACTGATATACCAAATACTCACATAATACAAAATGGATGCCGGGAATATTGAGGAAGCTGTCGACTGCTTTTTGTTCACCCGGAAATTCCCGAACCAAAGCCGATTAAGCTTGTGACCGCTTTTCGTTTCCCGGACGTTCCCGAAACAAAGCCGATATTGACCGAATAGTCAATTGACTTGACATGTTGTCCATTTTTTCCGGAAAACAAATTAACATCTGAAAATGTTAAGTGCAACACGCTGGGTTTGCATGTCAATTCAAGTGGAACGCGAAATTGCAATATATATGTCAATATCAACTTGTTAATATTGACATGTTGGTGTTAAATGTATATCAATGGAGACGCAGCTTTAAGGGCGAGTGAAGCAATCCTCACACGATTAACAAAACGAGGGCTAGCGTGCTTGCCTGTTAAGTTCTTTATAACGGTAATACGTCGTAAATAACTACAATAATTCTTAAGGGGAGGTTGTAAGCACATTTGATCAAAAATGTGGATTTTCGGTTTATTGTATATTTCAATTGAATTAAGTATAATTTACATGTTACATAGTCGTTTTGTGCTATAAGGGCCATAATGGCGTAGTAAATCTGGCATACGTTACCGGCTGAGTGCCGGGCACAATAATGAAAGTCCATTCATACGTTGCCGGCTGTCAGACGGGACCAATTCCTTTTCCTTTTAGTTCTAGGTTTCCCTGAGTAGATGGCGCAATATGCTATGTACAAATTTACAGCTGAATATACTGTATTTTTTTAAATGTTTTTCACGGAAGTCAGCTTAGCATATGCTTTCATATCTACCGACTGAATGTTGCAAAAAATTGTTATCTTACACAAAAAACAATAATTTCCCAAATATATATTCATAAAAATTAGATATTTCTTTTTTTGCATATCCCTCGCTTGTACTGTGCGCAACAGTGATCTAACTATATAATGCAGTTCGGAGAGAACTTATCTCAACCTTAGCATTGTGGCATCCTGGCCAGATGACGCAATGTTCCCGGAGTATCCGGGGTTCGAGAGGCTCTGGATGCCTGTGGAACTGAGGTGGGGGGGCCCAGGTAAAATAATCGGTGGTTGGCAAGCCTGGAAGATGACGGGGCATGAAGGAGCCTCTCGAATAATAAGGTATTTTGCTCTTTTCTATAGTTTTAAAAAAAAACGTATCCATTAAATTTTAGCATGTACAGAAACGTATGGCCTCACGCCTTAGAAAATCGAGAAAAAAATTCAGTGGGAACCGTCTTGAAGCCACTCACACGGCAACGAAGGCCCACTGAGAAGGAGCTGCAATTGTACTATGGACAAGGTTTTAGCACTAATACAGATGTAGGTACTAATACAGATAGCTTGGAAAATATGAAGAGAGCAGTGTGGGCTACATTCTTCCATAGGGTTTCATCCGACATACAAGTTTTGTCCTGAATATGCACTTCGAGCACATTATGGTACATTTTATCTTTAACGTACTTTTTCTCTCGTTTTGTTTTTTGTGCACATTTGTTCCTTTTTCTCGGGAGTTATTAAGAGTAGAGATCTGATTTTTGTTCCAGTTACTAAAACTACATTAATACAGAAACGGTGGTTTTTTAATGCATTTATCTTCAATGGTAAGAAATTTATATCATTTTTAATTAATAAAACCGAATGGAAAAATTCAATTTTCCAAAAAAAGTTATAACATATTTGTTTACAAACATATTCCTTTTAAAAAACCAACGTTTAAAGACAAGATACAGATCTAAAAGTCTACCAAATTTTGTTTCAATTGATCAAATGGTTTTTGAGAAAAAGGAACATGAACATCAATAATTTAACATGGCAGAGATACAGCTTACAACCTCCCCTTAAAATAAATATTCAAAGTTGAAATTCCGGTATCGAACAAAACAAAATGTTCATATATAAAAGACAAATGCTACATAACTTTTGTTTAAATCAGTTAAGTATCATCCCTTCATACTAACCTGGACATAAAAACACGATTTCATGCATAATTCCTGTACCCGCTATTCTTGTGTGTGTGTGTGTGCAGCTGTGCACTAAGTATGTGAATGTGTGATATAATATAATTTAACCTGAAATCTAAATAAAACTGCTACTGTCGTATAAATTCATCCCCTTAAAAATTGTATAAAACCTAAGATATAAGATTATTAGATAATTCCTTTATGTAAAATATAAGGATTTTTATCCACGTATTACTATTGTCTTAGAGACCAGTTATTCTACTGAAATTTTTATCTTAGATTTCAAATATAGAGCCAACTGATGATTTCGTTTGATGATTGCTTATATATCAATATACAAAATCAGCTCTGAACGAATTAATTATTGTTTAGAATAATAGACTGTATCATATAGTAAATTATACAAATGTAGGAAATGTATTTGCGAACTTCCTGTATAATGAGCCGAGATGTAGCAGAGTGTATTTTCAAGTGAGTGGCTGGGTTTGTCAGGAGCACGCGGCACGAACAGTGCAGTGGTTTCAACAACAGGCACGCCTCGCAATTGAAAACTTGTGTTTCTGACAAATCCGTGTAATAGGGTGGACGAAAAAATCATTTTTTAATCGCTATATTGCGGAATACTTGCCTCCTGTAATAAGAAGAAAAACGACGTAAAGGAATAAAAAATCAGTTAACATCTTCCGATCGCGCATCGCACTTAAAAGTTGACGTAATTGAACATTTTCGTAATTTTTTTTTTTTTTTTTTTTTTTTGCTTAAATTTCTACACGCTATAGTTTCTTCTCGTTTTATGGCACAATAAACTTAAATAAACTAGAACATAATTTATTATTATTTTTATGTTTTCCGTTCGCGCAACATGTTCGAAACACAGGAATTTAAAGAAAAAATCGCAAATTTCATCGTGCAGACCTTCCCTCGTTTCGACAGAACAAAACGACCCAGAACTCACGGCAAGAATCTGTTAACACGCTAAGTTCCATCCACACCCTACCGTCCCAAGCAGGGGTGTGTTATTTACATTATATATTTTAAATATTTACAAAAACTTACTAGGGTTCAAGAGGTTCACTGTTGCTTATAATTCTTTTCAAAGTGCACACATTTAAAGTGTGAATTTTGGAAGGTATCAGGCAAAGGCAATCTATGTAACAGCTTAGATCTGATATAGCCATCTCTAGCTTAGTTCTAGGTTTCCCTGAGTAGATGGCGCAATATGCTATGTACAAATTTACAGCTGAATATACTGTATTTTTTTAAATGTTTTTCACGGAAGTCAGCTTAGCATATGCTTTCATATCTACCGACTGAATGTTGCAAAAAATTGTTATCTTACACAAAAAACAATAATTTCCCAAATATATATTCATAAAAATTAGATATTTCTTTTTTTGCATATCCCTCGCTTGTACTGTGCGCAACAGTGATCTAACTATATAATGCAGTTCGGAGAGAACTTATCTCAACCTTAGCATTGTGGCATCCTGGCCAGATGACGCAATGTTCCCGGAGTATCCGGGGTTCGAGAGGCTCTGGATGCCTGTGGAACTGAGGTGGGGGGGCCCAGGTAAAATAATCGGTGGTTGGCAAGCCTGGAAGATGACGGGGCATGAAGGAGCCTCTCGAATAATAAGGTATTTTGCTCTTTTCTATAGTTTTAAAAAAAAACGTATCCATTAAATTTTAGCATGTACAGAAACGTATGGCCTCACGCCTTAGAAAATCGAGAAAAAAATTCAGTGGGAACCGTCTTGAAGCCACTCACACGGCAACGAAGGCCCACTGAGAAGGAGCTGCAATTGTACTATGGACAAGGTTTTAGCACTAATACAGATGTAGGTACTAATACAGATAGCTTGGAAAATATGAAGAGAGCAGTGTGGGCTACATTCTTCCATAGGGTTTCATCCGACATACAAGTTTTGTCCTGAATATGCACTTCGAGCACATTATGGTACATTTTATCTTTAACGTACTTTTTCTCTCGTTTTGTTTTTTGTGCACATTTGTTCCTTTTTCTCGGGAGTTATTAAGAGTAGAGATCTGATTTTTGTTCCAGTTACTAAAACTACATTAATACAGAAACGGTGGTTTTTTAATGCATTTATCTTCAATGGTAAGAAATTTATATCATTTTTAATTAATAAAACCGAATGGAAAAATTCAATTTTCCAAAAAAAGTTATAACATATTTGTTTACAAACATATTCCTTTTAAAAAACCAACGTTTAAAGACAAGATACAGATCTAAAAGTCTACCAAATTTTGTTTCAATTGATCAAATGGTTTTTGAGAAAAAGGAACATGAACATCAATAATTTAACATGGCAGAGATACAGCTTACAACCTCCCCTTAAAATAAATATTCAAAGTTGAAATTCCGGTATCGAACAAAACAAAATGTTCATATATAAAAGACAAATGCTACATAACTTTTGTTTAAATCAGTTAAGTATCATCCCTTCATACTAACCTGGACATAAAAACACGATTTCATGCATAATTCCTGTACCCGCTATTCTTGTGTGTGTGTGTGTGCAGCTGTGCACTAAGTATGTGAATGTGTGATATAATATAATTTAACCTGAAATCTAAATAAAACTGCTACTGTCGTATAAATTCATCCCCTTAAAAATTGTATAAAACCTAAGATATAAGATTATTAGATAATTCCTTTATGTAAAATATAAGGATTTTTATCCACGTATTACTATTGTCTTAGAGACCAGTTATTCTACTGAAATTTTTATCTTAGATTTCAAATATAGAGCCAACTGATGATTTCGTTTGATGATTGCTTATATATCAATATACAAAATCAGCTCTGAACGAATTAATTATTGTTTAGAATAATAGACTGTATCATATAGTAAATTATACAAATGTAGGAAATGTATTTGCGAACTTCCT
Source organism: Ectobius pallidus (assembly GCA_964059195.1). Lineage (NCBI taxonomy): Eukaryota > Metazoa > Arthropoda > Insecta > Blattodea > Ectobiidae > Ectobius > Ectobius pallidus. Next base: position 54,826,988 of record CAXKWD010000009.1, read on the forward strand.
GTATAATGAGCCGAGATGTAGCAGAGTGTATTTTCAAGTGAGTGGCTGGGTTTGTCAGGAGCACGCGGCACGAACAGTGCAGTGGTTTCAACAACAGGCACGCCTCGCAATTGAAAACTTGTGTTTCTGACAAATCCGTGTAATAGGGTGGACGAAAAAATCATTTTTTAATCGCTATATTGCGGAATACTTGCCTCCTGTAATAAGAAGAAAAACGACGTAAAGGAATAAAAAATCAGTTAACATCTTCCGATCGCGCATCGCACTTAAAAGTTGACGTAATTGAACATTTTCGTAATTTTTTTTTTTTTTTTTTTTTGCTTAAATTTCTACACGCTATAGTTTCTTCTCGTTTTATGGCACAATAAACTTAAATAAACTAGAACATAATTTATTATTATTTTTATGTTTTCCGTTCGCGCAACATGTTCGAAACACAGGAATTTAAAGAAAAAATCGCAAATTTCATCGTGCAGACCTTCCCTCGTTTCGACAGAACAAAACGACCCAGAACTCACGGCAAGAATCTGTTAACACGCTAAGTTCCATCCACACCCTACCGTCCCAAGCAGGGGTGTGTTATTTACATTATATATTTTAAATATTTACAAAAACTTACTAGGGTTCAAGAGGTTCACTGTTGCTTATAATTCTTTTCAAAGTGCACACATTTAAAGTGTGAATTTTGGAAGGTATCAGGCAAAGGCAATCTATGTAACAGCTTAGATCTGATATAGCCATCTCTAGCTTAGTTCTAGGTTTCCCTGAGTAGATGGCGCAATATGCTATGTACAAATTTACAGCTGAATATACTGTATTTTTTTAAATGTTTTTCACGGAAGTCAGCTTAGCATATGCTTTCATATCTACCGACTGAATGTTGCAAAAAATTGTTATCTTACACAAAAAACAATAATTTCCCAAATATATATTCATAAAAATTAGATATTTCTTTTTTTGCATATCCCTCGCTTGTACTGTGCGCAACAGTGATCTAACTATATAATGCAGTTCGGAGAGAACTTATCTCAACCTTAGCATTGTGGCATCCTGGCCAGATGACGCACTGTTCCCGGAGTATCCGGGGTTCGAGAGGCTCTGGATGCCTGTGGAACTGAGGTGGGGGGGCCCAGGTAAAATAATCGGTGGTTGGCAAGCCTGGAAGATGACGGGGCATGAAGGAGCCTCTCGAATAATAAGGTATTTTGCTCTTTTCTATAGTTTTAAAAAAAAACGTATCCATTAAATTTTAGCATGTACAGAAACGTATGGCCTCACGCCTTAGAAAATCGAGAAAAAAATTCAGTGGGAACCGTCTTGAAGCCACTCACACGGCAACGAAGGCCCACTGAGAAGGAGCTGCAATTGTACTATGGACAAGGTTTTAGCACTAATACAGATGTAGGTACTAATACAGATAGCTTGGAAAATATGAAGAGAGCAGTGTGGGCTACATTCTTCCATAGGGTTTCATCCGACATACAAGTTTTGTCCTGAATATGCACTTCGAGCACATTATGGTACATTTTATCTTTAACGTACTTTTTCTCTCGTTTTGTTTTTTGTGCACATTTGTTCCTTTTTCTCGGGAGTTATTAAGAGTAGAGATCTGATTTTTGTTCCAGTTACTAAAACTACATTAATACAGAAACGGTGGTTTTTTAATGCATTTATCTTCAATGGTAAGAAATTTATATCATTTTTAATTAATAAAACCGAATGGAAAAATTCAATTTTCCAAAAAAAGTTATAACATATTTGTTTACAAACATATTCCTTTTAAAAAACCAACGTTTAAAGACAAGATACAGATCTAAAAGTCTACCAAATTTTGTTTCAATTGATCAAATGGTTTTTGAGAAAAAGGAACATGAACATCAATAATTTAACATGGCAGAGATACAGCTTACAACCTCCCCTTAAAATAAATATTCAAAGTTGAAATTCCGGTATCGAACAAAACAAAATGTTCATATATAAAAGACAAATGCTACATAACTTTTGTTTAAATCAGTTAAGTATCATCCCTTCATACTAACCTGGACATAAAAACACGATTTCATGCATAATTCCTGTACCCGCTATTCTTGTGTGTGTGTGTGTGCAGCTGTGCACTAAGTATGTGAATGTGTGATATAATATAATTTAACCTGAAATCTAAATAAAACTGCTACTGTCGTATAAATTCATCCCCTTAAAAATTGTATAAAACCTAAGATATAAGATTATTAGATAATTCCTTTATGTAAAATATAAGGATTTTTATCCACGTATTACTATTGTCTTAGAGACCAGTTATTCTACTGAAATTTTTATCTTAGATTTCAAATATAGAGCCAACTGATGATTTCGTTTGATGATTGCTTATATATCAATATACAAAATCAGCTCTGAACGAATTAATTATTGTTTAGAATAATAGACTGTATCATATAGTAAATTATACAAATGTAGGAAATGTATTTGCGAACTTCCTGTATAATGAGCCGAGATGTAGCAGAGTGTATTTTCAAGTGAGTGGCTGGGTTTGTCAGGAGCACGCGGCACGAACAGTGCAGTGGTTTCAACAACAGGCACGCCTCGCAATTGAAAACTTGTGTTTCTGACAAATCCGTGTAATAGGGTGGACGAAAAAATCATTTTTTAATCGCTATATTGCGGAATACTTGCCTCCTGTAATAAGAAGAAAAACGACGTAAAGGAATAAAAAATCAGTTAACATCTTCCGATCGCGCATCGCACTTAAAAGTTGACGTAATTGAACATTTTCGTAATTTTTTTTTTTTTTTTTTTTTTGCTTAAATTTCTACACGCTATAGTTTCTTCTCGTTTTATGGCACAATAAACTTAAATAAACTAGAACATAATTTATTATTATTTTTATGTTTTCCGTTCGCGCAACATGTTCGAAACACAGGAATTTAAAGAAAAAATCGCAAATTTCATCGTGCAGACCTTCCCTCGTTTCGACAGAACAAAACGACCCAGAACTCACGGCAAGAATCTGTTAACACGCTAAGTTCCATCCACACCCTACCGTCCCAAGCAGGGGTGTGTTATTTACATTATATATTTTAAATATTTACAAAAACTTACTAGGGTTCAAGAGGTTCACTGTTGCTTATAATTCTTTTCAAAGTGCACACATTTAAAGTGTGAATTTTGGAAGGTATCAGGCAAAGGCAATCTATGTAACAGCTTAGATCTGATATAGCCATCTCTAGCTTAGTTCTAGGTTTCCCTGAGTAGATGGCGCAATATGCTATGTACAAATTTACAGCTGAATATACTGTATTTTTTTAAATGTTTTTCACGGAAGTCAGCTTAGCATATGCTTTCATATCTACCGACTGAATGTTGCAAAAAATTGTTATCTTACACAAAAAACAATAATTTCCCAAATATATATTCATAAAAATTAGATATTTCTTTTTTTGCATATCCCTCGCTTGTACTGTGCGCAACAGTGATCTAACTATATAATGCAGTTCGGAGAGAACTTATCTCAACCTTAGCATTGTGGCATCCTGGCCAGATGACGCAATGTTCCCGGAGTATCCGGGGTTCGAGAGGCTCTGGATGCCTGTGGAACTGAGGTGGGGGGGCCCAGGTAAAATAATCGGTGGTTGGCAAGCCTGGAAGATGACGGGGCATGAAGGAGCCTCTCGAATAATAAGGTATTTTGCTCTTTTCTATAGTTTTAAAAAAAAACGTATCCATTAAATTTTAGCATGTACAGAAACGTATGGCCTCACGCCTTAGAAAATCGAGAAAAAAATTCAGTGGGAACCGTCTTGAAGCCACTCACACGGCAACGAAGGCCCACTGAGAAGGAGCTGCAATTGTACTATGGACAAGGTTTTAGCACTAATACAGATGTAGGTACTAATACAGATAGCTTGGAAAATATGAAGAGAGCAGTGTGGGCTACATTCTTCCATAGGGTTTCATCCGACATACAAGTTTTGTCCTGAATATGCACTTCGAGCACATTATGGTACATTTTATCTTTAACGTACTTTTTCTCTCGTTTTGTTTTTTGTGCACATTTGTTCCTTTTTCTCGGGAGTTATTAAGAGTAGAGATCTGATTTTTGTTCCAGTTACTAAAACTACATTAATACAGAAACGGTGGTTTTTTAATGCATTTATCTTCAATGGTAAGAAATTTATATCATTTTTAATTAATAAAACCGAATGGAAAAATTCAATTTTCCAAAAAAAGTTATAACATATTTGTTTACAAACATATTCCTTTTAAAAAACCAACGTTTAAAGACAAGATACAGATCTAAAAGTCTACCAAATTTTGTTTCAATTGATCAAATGGTTTTTGAGAAAAAGGAACATGAACATCAATAATTTAACATGGCAGAGATACAGCTTACAACCTCCCCTTAAAATAAATATTCAAAGTTGAAATTCCGGTATCGAACAAAACAAAATGTTCATATATAAAAGACAAATGCTACATAACTTTTGTTTAAATCAGTTAAGTATCATCCCTTCATACTAACCTGGACATAAAAACACGATTTCATGCATAATTCCTGTACCCGCTATTCTTGTGTGTGTGTGTGTGCAGCTGTGCACTAAGTATGTGAATGTGTGATATAATATAATTTAACCTGAAATCTAAATAAAACTGCTACTGTCGTATAAATTCATCCCCTTAAAAATTGTATAAAACCTAAGATATAAGATTATTAGATAATTCCTTTATGTAAAATATAAGGATTTTTATCCACGTATTACTATTGTCTTAGAGACCAGTTATTCTACTGAAATTTTTATCTTAGATTTCAAATATAGAGCCAACTGATGATTTCGTTTGATGATTGCTTATATATCAATATACAAAATCAGCTCTGAACGAATTAATTATTGTTTAGAATAATAGACTGTATCATATAGTAAATTATACAAATGTAGGAAATGTATTTGCGAACTTCCTGTATAATGAGCCGAGATGTAGCAGAGTGTATTTTCAAGTGAGTGGCTGGGTTTGTCAGGAGCACGCGGCACGAACAGTGCAGTGGTTTCAACAACAGGCACGCCTCGCAATTGAAAACTTGTGTTTCTGACAAATCCGTGTAATAGGGTGGACGAAAAAATCATTTTTTAATCGCTATATTGCGGAATACTTGCCTCCTGTAATAAGAAGAAAAACGACGTAAAGGAATAAAAAATCAGTTAACATCTTCCGATCGCGCATCGCACTTAAAAGTTGACGTAATTGAACATTTTCGTAATTTTTTTTTTTTTTTTTTTTTTGCTTAAATTTCTACACGCTATAGTTTCTTCTCGTTTTATGGCACAATAAACTTAAATAAACTAGAACATAATTTATTATTATTTTTATGTTTTCCGTTCGCGCAACATGTTCGAAACACAGGAATTTAAAGAAAAAATCGCAAATTTCATCGTGCAGACCTTCCCTCGTTTCGACAGAACAAAACGACCCAGAACTCACGGCAAGAATCTGTTAACACGCTAAGTTCCATCCACACCCTACCGTCCCAAGCAGGGGTGTGTTATTTACATTATATATTTTAAATATTTACAAAAACTTACTAGGGTTCAAGAGGTTCACTGTTGCTTATAATTCTTTTCAAAGTGCACACATTTAAAGTGTGAATTTTGGAAGGTATCAGGCAAAGGCAATCTATGTAACAGCTTAGATCTGATATAGCCATCTCTAGCTTCGTGTTCATATATTTTAGTCGTGGCTTCGGTAACAAATTTGTCAATTTCTCGACTGCCTGAGTGTGACGGAAACTTTTGGATGTCTCTGATGGGCTTAATTTCGGAATTAACGAGTGATTGAATTCCACGATCACATGCTTCCCGTAGCATTAGGAGAGGATACAGCAGGCAAGTCAATAATTTCAGTATAATCGGTACCTTCAAAGTTAGTCTTGGGTTTCACGAAATTTCTAATAGGTTTCCCTTTAGAGATGGATTGTTTTGCTTCTCAAATTCTCCTATATCCAATCTCTCGAATGTGCTATTTTTAATTAATTATCATACCAGCAGCAAATTTTTCGGATGTGCAAATAAAGCATTGCAATTAGTTATTGGATTAACAACTTCAAGCCGAGAAAAAAATACCGAGATATTTTCCAGCATATGGATGGTGCAACCATATGGCCAAAATCTTATTCTGAGCGCATTGAAGAGCAGCTCTCCTTGGACGAGTATAAATCTGTAGATTGTTCGAGTCCAGAAGTAGACAGCAAGATGCTGAGTAAAGATAAGTAGTAATTATTTGACTTATCCAAAGATAATGCCGGGACATTGTCCAGAGGATCCTGGTCCTCCGTCACATTTTAGGCTGCTAACTCCGGGCAATAGAGTACTTATATTGTACATAAGATAGTCCAATATTAACTAAGAATTTCAAATAAATAATTACCCGTGTTTTAATCCTGAAATCTTACATGCCTGTTTGGTTCAAGATAAAAAAAAGAGCAAATATTTTACTGGCGGCCTTATGGTCTTAACTGCGCCAGTATAAATAAATAAATAAATAAATAATAATAATAATAACATTCAAACATCATGGTAATTATCTGATGGTTAGCTTCAAGTTAATAATAATATGTAGTAGTAGGCTAGTGTATTTATTTCTCACAAAAAATTCTTACATGTAAACCACATTATTAACATTAACCGGCGCATACGTGCTCACTTCATACACTTAAATTATTACCCCATAAAAATACTCAATTAAAAAATTGTATTCTATTATTTACAAAACTACGAGTATCCACAGACGTAACCCTCACCTCCAAGCAGTAAAAATCTCCTAGAAACACATAGACATTATTTAAAAAAAAAAAAAAAAAAACATAGATTTCCTTAATTCTCTAAATCTAGGCTTCCTCTCATACATCTAACTTTCTGAAGAAATTTACATAACCTATGCCAATTGTGCTCATCCAATAACAGATTTAGACATGCCTCCCTACTTCTGTGCGAGTTTAAAAATTTGTCGGGTAGCATCATAGCTCTCCATAACTCCACATCCCACCAAGTTATGAACCCAGGTTTCATTTTCTCTGCACATTGCGCAGATTCTCACCCCTCTCTCACCCGAAATTATCTTAGATTTCCATCTTCCCAGGCGTATCCAGGACATTACTGCTCTATCTTCCGCACCCAATCTTTCTATATATGATTCCCTTCCCCAAGAAGCCTTTAATTCTGCTTGTAACTCTAATGACACTTTACCATTACAGTCAGCCTCCATGTTCTGCCTCTCGATGTCAATTAGTCTCCCTTTTATCTTTTTCCAAATATTTTTTCCATTCCCATTCCCGTTCCCTCACACCCAACTTGAAGTTGTTAATCCAATAATCGATCGCAATGCGTTATTTTATATCGTCGGAAAATTTATTGTTGGCTATGATAATTTATGAAAAAATACATTCGAGAACTTGGATATAGGATAATTTGGAAAGACAATCAACCCCTAAAGGGAAACCTATTAGAAATTTCGTGGAACCTAAGACAAGCTTTGAAGGTACCGATGACACTGAATTATTGACTTGCCTTTTGTATCCGACCCTAATGCTACGGGAAGTATGTGATCGTGGAATTCAATCATTCATTAATTCCGACACTAAGCCCATCAGAGCATCCTAAAGTTTCCGTCATACTCAAGCAGTCGAGAAATGTGTCAAACTTGTCACGAGTAAAGTAATATGGACATGAAGCTAGAGATGGCTACATCAGAGTTAGGCTGTTATATAGATCGCTTGTGCCTAATACCTTCCAAAAGTCACACTTTAAACATGTACGCTTTGAAAAGAATGATAAGTAACAATGAACCTCTTGAACCCTAGTCAATTTTTGTAAAAATTAAAAATATATCATGCAAAGAACACAGCAGTATTTGGGATGATTGGTTGGTAGGGTGTGGATGGAACTTGATGTGCTGCCACCTTCTCGCCGTGAATTCTGGGTATTTTGATCTGAGTAAAGATCTGCACAATGAAATTTGAGATTTTTTTAATTCCCATTTTTCGAAGACATTGCGCTAACGGAAAACATTAAAATATTAATGATGTTCTAATTTATTTAACTTTATTGTACCATAAAATGGGGAGAACAAACTATAGTGTGACGATCGTAGAACTTTGAGTAAAATTTTAAAAGTTACGAAAAATGTTCAATTTCGTCAACTTTATAAACTTGAAGTGCGACGAGCGATCGGAAGATGTCGACTGATTTTTAATTTATTTACGTCCTTTTTCTTCTTATTACAGGAGGTACGTTTTCCGGTCCAAGCTATTCGATTTTTTTTCCACCCACCCTATCGTGTAAGGATGTAAAGCTACATCTGTTTTCCTTTGAATTCTATTCTGAAATACACACTGCATACTGTATGCGGGAATCCCAATAGCTTAGGACATAGCAGACACCTGGACAGGTACTCACAGACGATTACCTGGTTGGTCGAGTGAAAGTGATGTACATCGATCTTCTATAACGCTTGAACTCACGGTTACTGAGTTATAACATGACTTCCGGCCAAGCAAACATCAACGTTAAGTTGTCTACAGACAGGAAAAGGTCATCCTTTTTTTTTATTTTCAAGAACAACTGGTGTTAATAGGGTTGAAAAAGGGGAATTGTGAGCTTTTAACTCGATAGTACTGAATATAAAACGATTTATTTGCTTATACTTGATGTAAGGTAAAATAATGACTTTCTCGACATGTAAAAGTAATACTGTATGCCAATATTGTATTAATGGAGTACAGTTGAACAAAATATTTACAATTAATGATTTAAGTATTTCGTTGAACAACAATATTTGTTTCTAAAATCATATTTATTATATTATTTGTAAAACTCATATAAATTTTGGATTTGTTTTTAAAAAACTATTTATTTATTTAATTATTTATAATTTCTTCCCTCTATTCAGAGGTTGCCAGAGACATAACTTAAAAAAACAATAAAACAGAAATCATGCAAATAAAGGTCAATAAGATAAACAAAATTAGAACAATATTACGTCCATAAAGGTGAAGTTTCAAGATTTTGCAGTATGACTACATGAAATATACTATATAAAATCATTATCAGACCAAATTTATAATATTGTTCATTAATTTTTAATCCAGCTATCATTAAATACTGTAAATTAATAGTGCTAGTTCAAAATAAATTCATATATATACACACACACATTGGAAACTAATTATTATCCTCAATTTGAATCATGTTTATCTATGTTACAATATTATTACACAGAAGAAATTTTCGTGCATTGTTTTACATAAATTTAATATCAAAATAGTTGAGGCTAACATTCTCAAAGAAATATTTTTTTATGTTGGTCGCGGTCTTTTAAGGCACGGACGAGGTGGGTCGCCTAAAGGTCCTACAATGGGCTAGGTAACACTAAGAGAAAGAAAATTAAATAAACTAACATATTTGTTACGTAACATTTAATCATTTTGTGTGTCAAGAGTAATGTTCGTTTTTGGAGTACCCTGTTTTGAGACATCTTTCCCTTTAGAATATTTTTAGCATATGAACTTACTCTTTTGTTTCAGATAGACGATTTACTTATCATTTATCATTTGTTCGATGCAGTGCCCTCTTCTTTCCACGACTGACCTATTTTTGCCACTTAAAAATTGTCTTTTTAATTCACTCATAATGGCTGATCAAATTATACCGATTCTACCTTAAGGCAACTGAGTACTCTTCACGTCAGGTTCCCAGATCTCGTTTACTAATGGAAAGGAAAATCCTTTCTCGAGTCTCTTCTTTTATTTCAAGAAGCATTGTACTACAAAGGACTTTCGCATTGTAGACAGATTTTGTGTTTCATTTCTAAATGATATTTTATCCACATTAACTTACAGAATGGTGAGGGCACATGAATTTTCTAAAGTAACATACCGAGACTGAATTCAATGTTAATAATGTTCTGTATATTCTGTGGCTTGGTTCTAAAAGGACCCATATCAATTTCTTGCAAAAATGATATCTATGCATTATTGAATTCGGCTAGTTTTTATCTTTCGTACACTAAAAGTGCCAATGTCTGATGTTATTAATGGATATAATGGATATAATACAGAAACCAATGTTGGAAGTTCTCAGCAAAAAATTTTACTTCTGTAAAGGCTTCAAAGTCAGTTATCTCAAAAGCAAGTTTTATGACATTGGATCTTTTAGAACCTAGCCCCAGAATTGAGGTACTGAAGGACTATCACTATCAAATAATTTCTTGGATAAATATTTGGATATTTAAATTTTTCCTTTGAATTTTAAATTGTTAAAAATATATTATACTAGTTATAAAATTATGAGTTAATATTTTACCTCCAGAAGAAGTTAAGACAAATTCCTGTACACAACATATTTAAAGTCCTTAGGAGATTTTATGTTATCATTCCTGTCAGGCAAAAGAAAATTGATATTGAACATTAGAAACTTTCTACTGCTGATATCTTGATAGTTTTTTGTACTGTAGGTATTTTTAGCATGCTAACCAAATACGAGAAATGGGACATAAGCCATGGCAACTAGGCCCTACATTTTTTTTAATGTAGGACCATTTATTTTGAAATATACAAAGAAAAAAATGGTATGGGACGTATGTATAATGCAGGTTATGGGTGACACAAGATGTAAGATTGTGAAGGAAACAAACAGCCATAAGATGCATCGTGCCGCTCTAATGTATTGTCGCAGCTGGAAGCATGAAAACACACATGCCTTCTCCAGGATCCCTTAAAGTTTGGCATGAATAGGCATTATTCCTAAAGCTTCCATCAGCTCCTTGTGGTATTCTCTGGCATTTCTCATTCTGATAGTGACTGTTTTAACGTAAGAATGCTGTTCACATTCTTGTCATATCCATCTGCAATGCGGCTGACTCACAACCATCACCTCTATACGTATAACCGTACATCACAATGCTACCAAATGATATATCCATATACTGGTGATACCACACTCTCCCGTGACATACAACCTCTTATGGTACCATCGCCTTACTTTGAGGGAAAAAAATAGTTACCATGACTTATACTCCATCCCTCGTATCTGGTTGTTAACGGTCAAAGAAGCCTAAATTGCAGCTTATGGATTAAATTCCTCGGGATTTTCACCTTAGTTTTCTTCAATGGGTTGTTGAGGCTATGGGCTTACAACTGCCCCTCTGTCCTCGGAAATAAGCCTAACTAAATTAGTCTATGGTAATGTAACCTCCAATCGGAAGCCCCTCTACTTCGTCCGCGGGGTGATGGACATATTCATCCATAGTATGAAACCAACTCTAGATGCCTATCGCTATGCAACTATTCACAATTATACACACTATTCCACTCATACGCCGCGTGTTTATTATTGACCAATAACGGTTAGCAATTCCTCGGATATAGACCAATCATGGCCGTTTATCTTGCAATATTCTTGTAGGAATCGCGAGGATGGCATTTTATCGGGTAAAACGTGCTGCTCGTTACTGAACACTCAAGCATCAATGTGCAGTGATTAATACGTCATACGCTGCCATTAAGCAGCACGAAAACAGATTATTTTATACAACATAACTTGTTTGCAATTGAAATAATAGAAATGTATATTGATTAAAAACACAATTTCGATACGTTGCAAGCCAGTTCATGTGCTTTTATTCTGTTCTGCTTTTAGCTTACCTGAACGAAATTAATTATGTCTTATATGCGTCATTGGTAGCACTGGTTACACCATGGTAACTCGAATCGATTCATGGATGGTTGATTCATAGTATGCCGTGATCGCACAACTGTTTAGTTTGGTTTTATACAGCAAAACACGAAAGTAATTATTATTTGTATAATCCGTTACATTTTTATTGAAGGAATAGTCTTAATAAATCCAACGTGAATTGACGAGTTTTATCTGATAAATTCTCGACTGCGCAGCAGGAGCGAATCTATAGATAAACTCGTCAACTCTCTTGGGATTACCTCTGATAATTGCTTACAGCTGCATTTGCCTGTGAGTAAAAACAAGTAAAGTGTTTCCAATATAGGCCGTGTAAGCACTAAGCATTCCAGGAAGTGAAGACTACCTGACTTTTACACATTCGGCACGAGAAGATGGTAAGGTTTTCAGCCTTAGGCACTTGTCGGCTTTATCCCCAGGATTGCTCCTGGCACTATTTCTGTTCGATCCCAGGGCTAAAGTGATACCAGAAAAAATATGCCAATTAAAAAATCCCAATGACCTCATCCGGGATCGAACCCACGAACTTTCGGTTTATAGCGCAGCGCCTCAACCGCTGCTTTCCCCAGCTTATGAATAATCAGATACCGGTATTTATGAAGTAATTTATGTGAGAGTTTGTTTTATAAATAATAAAATAATTCAATTTAGTTAAAATTCGAATAAATAGGTTATTATTTTCAGATGAGAAAGAACTCTTAACATATATATATATAGATTTTTTCAATCGGAACATGTCTTCGAATGCGCTCAACTGTAAGTATAAGAATTGAATGTTTTCTCCCTTCTACACAACATTACTTTTAGTGCTAATCTTTTTAGGAGAAACGCTCACTCCCAGAATGCTTGTACACTAAGTTTCGGAAACGGGATTTCGAGAAAATTATACAACCTGCTTTATGTAACCAAAAATCCGTCAATATCGTCCATTATGTTAGTGATTTCGCATCGTTATAAATGTAAGTTTTAAACTGAAGTAAAAAGTAGCGTATAAAATATCTGTTGCTAATGCCTTAAGAGTAAGTTTAAAAAAATCATAGGGTAACTGCAATTGTATAGGGTATTTCCGAAGATGTCTAGAATCTTAACAAGGAATGCTCTTTTTTCCTTGCAACTGAAATGTTATTTTTAAAAAAGAACTTAATCATCTTACGTACTTTCAATGCATTTCGCTTTCTTCTTTTCAGATCTGAATAGAATTTCCCGGAAGACCATTCGATAACGTCAAGAAGAACACAACGTCGACCTCTTTCTTGGAAGAAGCTGAAAGGGCGGCACAATCCTGTTGAGTAGCGTTTGACAAACTTATCTGATATGACAATAAAATCTACATACAATGTTGCTATTCAACTCGTCCATATAATGCGTCCCAAGGAAGAGTCATGTAGTCGTTGACGGAATGGCGATTTCAATTATTCTGCCAAGAATAATTCATTAGTATTTAAGTAAAAGGTTATATCAGAGCTCTCCAAATTAAATAGAGCTCAGGCGGCGCTCCGCCTATTTATACTTGACTGATCGCCGTAGATTGAAAAAAAAATGAGAAGTCACCCTGCCACGTTGGATTGAAACTTTTAATAACATGCCTAAACAAATTTACTATTACCATTGCTTGTTTTTAGAAAAATCAATAAGAGAATTACTTAATAAATGTTACTACTGTGTGTGTGTGATTTTTAAATGGAAAACGTTTGTTGTATGATTACTGTTTACGATGTACGGCTTCTTAGATTTTACTACTTAATCTATTATTTCTAAAAACTAAAACTAAACTCCGTAGCGCTACATCCCTGGAGGGATTTTGCCTACCACCCGACCGCTGCGTCATCTACCAGACGGCAGGATTTGGGGGCATGTGGTCAGCATGCCGACACCCTTTGCCGTTAATGGTGGTTTTCATGACCAGAGCCGCTACTTCTCTATCAAGTAGCGCCTCAATTTGAATCACGAGGCAAAGTGCACCCCTACCAGACCTCCCTACCTCAGAAAAATTCGAGGAGGTGCCGGGGATCGAACCCGGGCCGACGGATCTATAGTCAGCGAAGCTAACCACAAGACCACGCCAGCGGTCTATCTATGATTTCTATACTTGAATAATTATATCACTGTTTTAACCATGTATCTTATTTTGTAAATATTGTTAGTATCTATATTGACGTGTCAACCTGTCATTATATAACGGAAATCTGACAGATCTGATTCTGAATACTTACATCACGTGTATAGGCAGAGCGCCACTCCTCAGCTGATAAGGCCGCATTTAAAAACACGATGTGAATAGCATGACCATTCCGACCAAACTGCGGAAAATATGCACATGGGAGAGGAAGTGATTCTGAGCAGGTCATTTACACCTTTGGAGAAATATAGTAATAGGTATGTATAATTTAGTTTAACAGCTGTATATTCATTATTGTCTTAATTCCGTATTATCCCAATTGCAGTGCAATCTGCAAGTAAAGGCATTCAAGAAGCTATATGAAACAATTGTATAATCAGTTATGCCCCTCCAAGGCCCATTGTTATGAGTTTAGTCACAGAAAAGTTCATCACGAAGGAGGAAAACGAATGCAGCACTATGGGCAAAATTCTTTTTCTTCTGACTGCAGGTGGTGAAGCATCCAGAACAACTTATCGTTTGTTGTCTGAGGATGGCTTTCGGTTCTTTTCCATCAATCTGCTTGTACTTAGCGTCTGTCGAATTTGTATTATTATGTAAACTGAGGGCAATCACTATCTCATCAAGCAGCAGGTCCGCCGGCAGTACTACCTCTGGAGCTTCTGTAGAAGTCGTGGAGGAAGCTCTTGTGACCTTAGGAGTGTTAGTCAGATACTGCACGTGTGATTACACCTACAGCCTCAAATATAGTTGACTGGAATGTGTAAATCTTTATTGTTGTAGGTAGAGGATCCAATAATTACAGATATTCGGCACATTGTCATACATAACCTTAGAGCGGAGTCGACAAAACCGACTGTTTTTGAAATAGCAGCTAATTTCAGAGTACTTTTTTATGATTGAAAAGGAGAATTTATTCGCATGTACCGCGAATAATGAATGGGTGGGCCTATATACAATAAATTGATACACACTCGAACGAACTATAAATGTTGGTAGCATTGAAACCTTTGTAGTCATAGGCCTAATTTGCAGTACATACCCGTCGTGAAATAACCGTAAATCCAAACCAACCTTAAATCTGTGTTATATGCCTATATACTTACTATAAATGGAGGCATATGGCATAATATAATTTAATGAGATCGGTAGAATAGGTCCCAATTGGCCATAATATTCCTTGAACTATGCAAACAGGCTGAGCAAGCAGTTGAATCCTACTTGGGATTACGTAGCATTGGTGATTATGTTTATGACGATAAATTGTGTCTAGGATCTGGAAATCAGTGCAATTATACAAATTACTAGCTAGCAGACTGGTGACTGGGTTGGGGCGGGGGGAATCTGGGATCGACCATTGCTTGGAACGCTTCACAGAGACAGCTTGACAGGTTGTCCCCATCTGTCTGTTTCATTACATTCGTGATTACCAGCTTCAAATATAAATCACGGCCTGGATTTTACAGAATAAACTCCATGATTTGTACACTTTATATTTCCCCGTACATAGATTGCAAGCATTTCAATTCTACGTTTATTAATCAATCTAAGTTTTGTTGATGAAAGATCAATGGCAGGTAGACTAGTGAATTATTTTACTGCCCAACGCAGTACTTACAGACAGGTTAGAAATGAGACTGAGTCTAGAATAAAAATAATGGCAATTTCTTCATAGGTGACGACAACGACATGTTTCAGACCTAATAGTCCAACTTCAGGCCTATAGTGGTAAAACATTTAAATTTATATGAGCGAGATTAAATGACGAAATGTATGCAGTATGGACATACAGATTCGAAATGAAACTATCAAAATGAACCACAAATCATGCATAAACATTTTTATTATAACGATTGATAACTAAAAAGTTAAAAAAAACCGGCTTCGAGGTGCAATTTACGATTAAAGTGCGCTGCCCGCGAAAAAAAAGAAATCATATTCTAGTTCCTTAGCTCAAAAACGCCGCATAGTGAGATTAGGCCAAATTATTCAATGTTTTCCCATTTAGGAATGCATTCATGATTATTTAATTATTTTTATCATATTCCTTCATTATAAAAATACTTTAGGTTCCATACAATTACTGAGCTTATCTTAATTCTATAACCCTTTTGATTTCGTTCCATCCATAAAACAGTTCAATTGCATGCTCCCTACAACATTGTACCGATAGGCAGGAGCCGTGAATGTTGCTATAGAATAAGTAACATCCGGATCCATTAACTACACCATTAATATGAATTAAATTTAACAGCACGCAGTGCGTATGCGTATTTATGAGATTAATTTTAATCTCACAAATACGCACTGTATGCTGTTAATCAGCGAGTCTTTTTTAATATGAAATGGAAAAAGAGGATTACAATTTATGTAAATATTTACACCCTTAACAATTTCAGTTAATTCAGAAATGTGAGTGAATAATAATAACTGATGAAGAGCTGTTTTAAAAATAAGCTAATAGCATTATATACAATTTTATGAACACAGCCAACAAAATCGTACCAATAAAAAATCATACCAATATCACCTAAACTATAGTCAAATAAAATCAGGTAAACTGATGTAACAAAATGCCAGATGAAGTTAATAGGACAATATCTGAAAACTTATATTTTATATTAGCAGGTGCCCGCGGCTTCGCCCATGGTAATTAATTAAAAAATTAAGAGCAAAATAATTAAAACATTACATTTAAATCGAACAATAATTATAACGAAACAACTAAAAATCAGACTTTGGAGTGCATTCCACGATTAAATGGGAAAAACGACCTCAGATTCGAGTTTCCTGGCCCAGAAAACCTTTTCATAGTGAGTTGCGTCCATATGGATCAATGTTTGCCGATTTAGCCCTACATTCATTATCGCTCTTCCGTCTATGTTGAAAATTTCAGATGTCTGCGTGCCTTGACATTATAAACAAACAAAATCGACCAGGGGGTGAGCTCACAGATTTCTTTTTTAGTAAAATTTAGCCAGCCATAGGCCAATTTTCCTGAACTATTTATCTTGTTTAGAGTTTTGTATTCTTTGTTTTCCATTTTTCCTTATTACACACAAACACTCATGCCCGAGGCGGGACTCGAACCCACAGTCTCCTTTACCACGGTTCTAAGGCACCTTAGGTACCGCTGATAAGGAGACCGACAGAATCGAAGCGGTCTTTAATTCTATGCGATATATTGAAAAAATCCCGATGCATTTATTTCCAAGTTCTGACAAAAATCGGCAAAGCCACCTGCAATTGATTTGACAATTAAAATGTATTACTGAAAACTAATGTTTCAATAGCGCTAATAATTCACGTTTTCTGCCAGTATTTTTACTCATAACTCGCGAACGAAAGCGAAAATTAAAAATCCGGCTTCCAGGTGCATTCGACTACCCTTCAGTCGATCTATGTTTAAAATTTCAGATCTCTGAGTTCAGTATATTTCGCTTGGCATCGCGCACAGACAGACAGACAGAAAGACAAACACTTCCTTTTATTATTATATATAAGATGCATAGCTCCTACATGAAGTATTGTATTCTTTAGTTAATTTGTCATGCTTTTGTTTAATCAGTGAGCATCGCAACCCTGATACGGTTTGCAGAAAGGAAGTTATTTTTGTAATCGATCTCCGAGTTAAGCTTCAGATCGATTCATTAAGCAAAGTTATAAAGTTTGATAAACATATGTGAAGGAATATGTGTATTTGTCAAAGCCCAGTGTAATCCAGCTTCCAAAGCCATAATTATATGAACATTGAAAACAATTGTTGTCATGAGAGCTGAACTGTCTTTGATGAATATTTTCACAAATTAGGCCCTTAATTGGGCATTACTTCGGTACCGGTCAACCGGTTTGGTCTAAAATCAATATGTTTCGTCGAATGGACGTTATAAATGCGTATACCAAGTTTCATGAAAATCCGATAAAGCATGTTTGAGTTATCATGCGTAAGATATTTCCCGTCCATCACACAATCTCTCAAAGTACCATAACTTAAATGCCTATAAAAAAGTTGTATTCCACAGTTTATAACGTGAATCATGTAAAGTATTATTTGATAAATAAGAGTAACAAATTAAAGTAGCCTATTCGAAGAAGAGAATATTAAAACCTGCAACATTTAATACATGTTGATTAGAACTCAAGAAATCATTGTCTTTTCATCGACAAAGGACTGGAAGACAGTTTTGCACAGGACTTCATAGAAGGAAATTCGCCTTGTTCGTAATAAGTGAAGCAGATGCTACAAGATGTTACCGTAATGCCAGCAAAGTTTAATTCCAGTCACCGTTACACCATTAAACATTCCGGAAACAAAAAACAAGAGGTGTCATTTTCGTCATGAATTCAGATTGAATATTTCAGTATTAAGGAAAATACAGTTATTTCCCTAATTTTAATGTTATTTAATCCAAAATTAAAAGAATAGAGAAAGATTTTTCCCCAGACTATTGTTAATTTTATTTTCTGAACAGCAATGTTCGCCATGCCAAGCACAACCCAATTTCACAGCCATAAAACTATATTTGCTTCTCTCTCTCTTCCTACGTAAAAAGCTGTATTCATTTAACATGGATTCACGATCAAGGTCGAATGACTATATTTCTTACAATAGTAAAAATCGTATAGGTCTATGTTCTATTGGTCTCTTCTATATGAACAGGCAAGAGTATAAAATTGAAATTGTAAATGTTAATAGCTATTGATGTAAGATTTTTATACAGAATTTAACAGGCACGCACTCAGTTAACAAAATGAGCGTTGCTCTGTAAAATACATAATGATTTACAACTGGACTTTTAAAAAATATATTTTGATTATTTTAATCTTTAAAAATCCCAACATGAACATTCAAGATGCCATGACGATTTTTAAAAATCAAAAAGGCCTATCTGAAAACAAAAAATAGAGTTAAGAAATGTAGGTACCGGTATCGGCTTTATTTAAGTTTATGGAAATGAAAGTCAATTTATATTTTTAGTCTTCCTATTTATTGGAGTCACTACAAGCAGATTTTAAACGCCTTGTACATATTATAATAAAACAGAAATGTCAGAAGAACATTTTCCTTATTTAACTTTACGAAATTGGTGTTTTCCTGCATTCATGCAAGGCTTTAATATCTCCCTATAATTTTCATCTCCGTGAAAAGCTAACCAATGAAAAGCAAACCTATAGCAAATAACGGCATTGCAGCCAAGAATTGATGATAATGGGTAAGAGTAAAAAATGTACATAGAGGCGAATGTTCGCGACTGGTACGCTATCGTATGCGTATTAATAATAGTATATCAGCTCGGGGGCCTGATTATTCTTTAGACGGGGGTGAATAGACTGAATACAGAAAGGGAATATTAACAATTAATCACCATAAAGAGCGAATAGGAAACAAAGAATCATTACTCATTGGTTGCTACGTTTCGAATGGTATGGAAGCCTTGGCCATACATCAATGTCAAATGCCGACTCTACTACATTGGTCATAAAGCAGGGAATAAGCTGTACTATATATCGTATAAAACTCAGGAATATTTGTACTTATTTTAATCTCCATACACAGAGAATGCCTAATGCTATGACTAAAATATCGTGTGTTAGGCCTAATTGGTTTAAGACCAGGAACACAAAATAATTTATTTTCTAGATTTTAACAGAATGATCAGATATTTGAAGCATGTTCCAAAATTCATTACGTAATCATGAATAAGTAATTTTAAGGTGTATATACACCTTTAGTTCTCTTAGTGATCAGTTGCCCGTGTTTATTCATATTTTGGTGCAAATGGGATCCCTGAAACTCCATTTTACTGGTTTTATGCAAGATTGTAAACAAATTACATTCGAATTAACGATGGTATATTACATCAAAACTATATATATATATATATATACACACGAGGGAGAATAAAATGAAAACCGCAATTAATTTTAACACTATTTTACTATAGGAAGAATGTTTGCTTGTACATTATTTTTCTACATAGTCCCCTCCCAGTTCAATGCCCTTGCGCCATCGGATAGGAAGTGCTTTGATACCGCGTGAGAAAAATGATTTTGGTTGACGCTGTAGCCACTCGTGTACCGCCTATTCGATGTCTTCATCAGACTTGAACTTCTGCCCTCCAAGGTGTTCCTTTAATGGACCAAAGATGTGGAAATCTGATGGTGACAAATCTGGCGAATATGGCGGATGTGGGAGGCACTTGAAGCGAATGTAATCGATGGTTTTCATGGTTTCACGAGCAGAATAAGGACGGGCATTATCATGTAGAAGCAAAACACCTGCACTCAGCAACCCCCTCGCTTTGGCACCATCAAACTTCCATATCTTCGGTCCATTGAAGGAGCACCTTGGAGGGCATAAGCTCAAGTCTGATCAAGACCATCCAATCGGCAGTGCACGAGTGGCTACAGCATCACCCAAAATATTTTTTCTCACGCGGTATCGAAGCACTTCTTATCAGATGGCGTAAGTGCATTGAACTGGGAGGGGACTATACGGAAAAACAATGTGCAAGCAATCATTCTTCCTACAGTAAAATAGTGTAAAAAAATTAATTGCGGTTCTCATATATATATAATTTATCTTACATGAATATTAATATGTATATAACATTTAAGGAACAAAAATTATAATTTCAGTAAGAATAAAAAGACTAGGGATCATCCATATATAATCCATATATAATCTGACTCATAGCAATACCATTTCCTGTCTGATCATCTGGTTAAGCAGTGCTGGCTCCTGCGAGTAGAGCTACTTACATGGGTGACCGCAACCGTCTAATCAAACAATTCACGTTACGTGAATGAAACTGAAGTCCTTGATATTATAACAACAGCTTCAATACTCATAAGCACGTAATAGTAAAATCTTCTCTTTCATCTTAGGAGTCTGGCTAGGCAATGCCCCCTACAATTATTAGTTAAATGGCTCATAGTCCGCCATTTAAATGGGGAAAGTAAACTGGCCCTAGGTCTACAAGATAAAGGGGTCAAAAATAATCCACAGCTTTGCTCAAAGGTTGTTCTTACGCTCAAAAGTAACGTTTTCTCTCACATTACGTAGTTACGGTTCTTGTTAGAATCTATATTTACGACATGAAGCATTTGGAAAACAAATATGTGGGCACCCCATTAGTTCACAATCTATCAAACCAATTGTTTCCTATCACTTTGCATTATTTAGAATGTCACAGAAGATTAACGTAGTCACCATTTTTGCATCCCTGTATTGAATTATTTAGAAAGCTTCATGCCACAATAAATCGAATGCAACCTCCACATAAGATAAGAAAACTAATTGCGAAATCCAAAGATATATTGGTTTCATAAATTGTCCATCGTGTTTTATCAGCACTGAGTCAACTCGATGAGATAGGAGCAAAATAAATAGTGGTGCGGGCTTGTTGATTTGTTAGCAGTCATTTGTCCGAATGGTGCTCGATAAGTGTTATCGTTTGCATCAATTAACAGCTTTGTTTCCCCCTAATAATTTGCTTACATTAAACGCTTCCACAATTAAATTAATTGGTATACGGGATAGACTCTGGGCTTTGAAATTACAGACCTTTGAAGTAACTATTGAAAATAGACTCCATTCACTTAGGATTAATTATCTATTACATCCAACTGATATAAATTTATAAAAGCAGCTTCGGCCTCCCACTAGCCACTGACTCATTCATTAGGCCATTCTCTAAATCCTGTTCATTAATTGATACATTTGTGGATGGACTGTGATCCTCTTTCTGCCACTTTTACTACTCAATTCGTCCTACTCTCTTCCGCTTGTACGTGGGAACATACACTCACCATTCCAATCATTCTTTATAGGCCTAAGTGTGATCGATTTTTAGTAACCTACATAAAACCTGTATATGTATTAATGGAGATTTGGTTACAATCTTTGGCCTCGGGGGTGCAGAGATGTCATACCAGCAGCTAAATCCAAAGATCGAGTTTTTTAAAAATATTAAGTTAATATCATTTAGTCTTCCACTGGCCGATTTTCTAAAACCATTTTCTATAGTTTTTTGTTGAACTTGTTATCTGTTGTCTTCTTTCCTTATTAACATACACAACCCTCTTGACCTTAGATGTTGAAGGGCCTCTAAACTCCAACATACACAAACAACCGCGGCGAGTCTCAAACCCGCAGCCTCTTTCATCAAGGCTCCAAGGCCTTAGCCACCGCGACTAAGGAAACCGGCTATAAAACGTTTCAGATGTGTGTTGAAACTTCTGAAACCACGAGCTATAAGCCAAGAACTGCAGGCACTCAAGAGCCACAAACAAACAAAAATCTGCAGGCTCTCACGAACCATAAACTGCAGGCACTCATGAGCCACCAGGGAATAACTGCAGGCAGTCACAAGCCACGAACCACGAACTGAAAGCAATTACGATCTATGAGCCACGAACCACAAGTTCCGCCACGAGCCCCATTAAATGTGGAGGTCTACATTATAATTTGAACCCGAAACCATTTGTACCTAGCCAAAAACGTTAGAGTTGAGGACCTTCCGGGGACCTTCGTTCTACTCTGGACTAGATCGATGGATGTTTCTGGATGTAAAAATCCTGCTGGTTACGATCTTCCATAATTAATAGTCAACTGTGATCTCTTGTTTGTGAATGCCATCTTGGCTATGGCAATTCGTGATCTGATGTCCTTGGTGCAGTACAAGCATAGGCATTGAATTTAGTTGCAATAGTGATTTTCATTCCTACAATACTCGAAATAGAAATAAGTTTAGCATTCCTCAATATAATTTAAACAGTTTCAACAAATCCATCATGGTGTATGGTTTGAAGATGTACAATAATCTGCCTGTTAGCATTAGAGTCATTAATGACCTGAAAGTTTTTAAAAGACGTATCAGAAAGATTTTAATTCAATTGTGCCCATACAGTATTAATGAAGTAAATGTGGGTAATGTATGATTTATATTTAATCTTAGATATAGTGACAAGTCTTATGGCTTTATGCTCAGACAGACGATTATTATTATTATTATTATTATGCTCACCAGCATATATTACAATGTACAATGGGAATTTGTGTAAAATGTAGAGATCAAAATTTAAATACATCTATTTTTAATTCGGTGGGTAAACAAAAAGCAGGATTATGAAAAATTATTCAACTCAAACTGTAAGACGTTCGCTCTTTCTAGGGTTCCTCAGTTTGTAAAAAAGTTGACCCAATGTACGCCAGTTTTTCGTCATGTTTGTGAGATTTGTAAGATTTTGAAATCTGTTTGCTAAGAAATTTACGCACAAAACTTCAATGCATTTCTTATATGATTTCTTGTCCCTAGGGTTAACATTCCATCAAGCAAATTCGTTCTCAATTGTGTATTATAATTTCGCTAAAAAATGAATGAAATGCCTTTGTGAGGAGTGAACGGTATCATAAACAATAAACGTACTGACGATATTGAATCTTCCAAGGTTTTAACAGTACTGAGGAATACCTAGTTTAAACATATAAGTAAGAAAAGTGTCACAATTAAACAAAATCGTTAAAAGTATTTTCGAGAAAACTCATACAAGAATAATTTGTAAATAAAGATTCCATGCCTGTAAAAGTAAGGGGAAAATCCTGAACATCTTTCGTCTCACACAATCAGATGATATCTGACTCGAATATAACGTTTTCATATAACTTATTACATTTTGTATTTACTTTTTATAATACTCTTATTGCATGTGAGGTAATTGTATCATAATGATACACATTTCGATAGGCCCTATACATTTTCGTTATAACATTGACATGGTATTGATTATTATCGACAGGGCCGTGGAAAGAAAGCAAGGGCCCCAGGGACACATTTTCCGGGGCCCCCGTCAAATATTTGATTCTCTATCCAACTTGCCCTTTATAATGTATGCAAAAATAGACTATGCAATGATATTGCAAAATTATTAAGTGGCAGAATGGTACCAGTACTTAATGAGATTGTCTGGTAGACAGGAAAATATCTGTCCGTCTGTCTGTCCGTGTGCCTGTAAGCGCGATAACTCAAATAGGCTTTATCGGATTTTCATAAACATTGGTATACACATTTATAACTTCCATGGGAAGAAGCCTGTTGATATTGGACCAAATCGGTTAACTGATGCCTGGCACGAAACAGAAAAATACATTAAAATGTTCTAATTAGGAACAATTTTATCAGTATGTACCAGTTTAATCTTTTGAAAATTATGATTTAAAATGCCGAACGTTAGTGAGGCCTACTGTTGAGTCCAAAAGGATTTCTGCTTCTACATTTTTTTTTTTTAAAATAGCAATTTTTCTTCAAGAATAATCCGTTTCAGATTACCTGATTCATTCCGTGTCACCGTTATACGATAGGACAATGCAGATAAAATAAACACATAAAACATAACTTAAGCTGTTTTATTGACTTATAACCAATTTTATTTTAGAGTAAATTTAGAAAGTAAAAAATAAGACCTGGTCGGCCGGGCCCCCTTTTGGGACGCGGGCCCCGGGGCTGCAGCCCCGGCTGCCCCTCCCTCTCGTCGGGCCTGATTATCGAACACGAAACGATCTTGAAACCTGGAGAGTAGCAACTGAAAATGCGTAGTAAACAACCTGTATTTAAAATAAAATCAATTTTGTTTGTGCTAATTTCAATATTATACTAAATTGAATACATTTCGTTTTGACAAAATACGCTGGTTTCAAGAAAACGACGGATCTTCGACTTGACCCGACGCCATGAGCTGCCATATATCGTAGAAGGCAAGAACTAGGAGAACAGCTGATTTCGAGGAGCAAGCCGTCTCAGCTTGTTTGTGTCAATCTAAAATCTCAATACTTCATCATTTAATTATAGTCGAACAAAAACAGTCGCATGCAATTTGCCTATAATGGTGATCGCTTTGCTCTTTTCATAAACACAGTCTATCTTAATAAATGGCATTATAGGCTCATTGTATAATGTACTATTTTCGCTATTGAGCTATGCTGTTCACATATAGGCACATTCACACACACATCCCAGGGTGGGATAGGAAAATGTCTGCGGAAGGAAGGGCTAGGCTAGAGGGAGAAGGCACTCTTGCCCTAACAATGGTGCTATTGTACTGAAAATATCTCAAAACAAGTATTAGGCCTATCTGAAGAAAATTCGGCCATATTTCTGGTTTAACTCCTTTTATCTACGGTGGTAACAGTAGTAATTATTGCATCTCTCATCACTACACTGTTGTTGTCCTAACGTTTTAACGGTAATTGGCTTCATTATGCATTCCTCAAGTCGGAAGCACAGAACGGTATGAATTAATCTGCATGTGTTGATGATGTAACAACACTTTGATATATTACGTAAAACATGTCAACAACATACATTTTACTGATAAGTACATGTTAAAATTATGTAACACTCGGGATTTCCAAGCACTTCTCTTGAGGAACTTAATTTAATTTTTTACAGTAACACTCTTGTAGTTCCTTAAATAAAAAGGAAGGTGTGCAGCTGGTCTCTGTTAAGCCTTCTCATGCTTTTAATCGATCATTTCTTGTCCATTTTTCATTTCTTCGAGAATTATTAAAATTAGTTTCTTCAAAATAACAAACCTCGTGGTAGCATGCTCTAGACCGATATACGAGGGCCGTCCATAAAGTAAGTTTCCCTGGGGTCGTTTACAGAAACAAAACACAATTTAATGGAAATGTTTATTGGAACAGATACACATTCGCCACCGGAACTGAGACTTTTTCATTCCGTGGGACTAACGTTAATACCTGTGTCGGAGAATTCTGCAGCCTGGGATTTCAACCATTGTGGGGCAACCATCTCCACCTGTCTCTCATTCTCTGTCATTTCTTGAGGTGTAGGAAAAGATGGAAATCACTGGGAGCGAGGTCCGGGCTGTAAAGGGAATGTTTATAAACCTCCCAGTCGTACTTCTGCAGGAGACTTGCTGGGAGGTGTTTAAAAGCCATCCTACAGCTCGGATCTCGCTCCCATTGATTTCCATCTTTTACTACACATCAAGAAATTACAGAATGTCAAAGAGGTGGACGTGGTTGCCACACATTGTTTCAAATCCCAGGCGGCAGACTTCTCCGACACAGTTATTCAGACGTTGGTCCCACGGAATGAAAAATGTCTATATTCCGGTGGCGAATATGTTGAAAAATATCTGAACACTTGCTGTATCTGTTGCAATAAACATTTCCATCAAATTGTGTTTTCTTTCTGCAAACGGCTCCAGGAAAACTTACTTTATGGACGGCCCTCGTATTACAAAATAGCTACTCTAAGAAAGGTTAAATGTATGTTCAGTAAATGGCATGCAACGGTTTATATAGGAAATTAGAGTATCCTAGCAATGCTGTATACACAAAAAGGATTAAAAGAGTTTTAAATGTTTTCCTGTGAGCAGAGGCTTGGACCACGAAGGATTTCTGGAGGTGGTTGCAGGGAGAGGCTGCGGCGTCACCGCAGAAGTGTGGCGAGAGAAAGGAACAAAGAGAGTACTCGCGGTGGAAAAGCCAGCTTCCCTTGGATATTATACAACGTGCGCCACACAAGCAAAAGCTTGGGAAAAGAAACACCCAATCCCACAAATCTTTCCTTTATAAATATTAACAGCATTAGTCCAGTGGGTGGCCTCCTTCAAGCAAGAAACCTGGCCTCCGAGAGAGAAGGTATTATAAAATGTAATCCTTAAGTGAAATGCAAAGTTTTTTGATGCCATTCCAGTGCTCAGGAATAAAATAGTAGTAGTAGTAGTAGTAATAATAATAATAATAATAATAATAATAATAATAATAATAATAATAATAATAATAATAACAACAACAACAATAATAATAGCGATAAAAACTTTATTTTCCTTGGCGGAGTTAAGGCCGGAGGCTGCTCAATGAGGCATAATACAAGTATACAGACATAAATACGTTGCATGAACATTTAAACTAACGACTGGGGATTGATATAATGGTAATTTCTGGTTGATCATAAAATTCTAATCATTCCTTAATATTCATCTATAGATAAAAGTAATAAAATAAATAAAAACAAAGTGTATTGAAAATATTGGTCGCTCTTATTATTCGTTGGAAGTGAGGCGAATGGGCGCATTATCTAGTGAATGAAAGTTTATGACTGTTAAGTCTAGCATACCTGAGCAACTGAGGGGAAACGTTTTAGTCCCCCATCCTGCTGTGATGTATGAAACCTGCTCTTCATGTTCAGTGTCACGTCGAAACTGCTTTATGCTGACGTCAAGGGCGACTGTAGTGATAGACATTACCCCACCGCACAGTGGCACAATGTGCAGTATATTGCAGATGTGTTTAACTGGCATGAAATCGAAGGCTTACAGCCGTTAACTTATTTACCAATTCCGGTGAACCCGATCACCCGATCAATACGAAATATTGAAAAAATGAATGGACAAAAAATATAATCTATTATTATAAATTAGGTAGCAAAGAGATACCATAGCTAGAAATGATGACGATACGATTATGATGGTGGTGATGTAAAATAATAATAACAATAATAATAATAATAATAATAATAATAATAATAATAAAATAATTAAATTGTAACAATTATAATAATAAGCCTAATGAACCGCGGAACTTTTGATTGCTGATCAATTTGGATCAATAGGTTTCGATGGTTATTATTTAATTTGAATTAATGTAAAGAATAAAGCTAAAAATATATAGGTACTAATATTCTTGTTCACAGTTATCACGGTACGAGAAGAGATCAAAAAGGTACTGTGAAGACAAACACGGTCTTTAAAGGAGAATTTATTGCTACTAGGTAGAGTATACACCATATAGATACGCATTACAGCTTCCATAGCGAAGTATGGGCCCATATATAGGTTTTTATTACATAGTAAAAACGTTGTCGCTTCAGCGCGAGTAAACGGAAATAATATGGGGATTTTTTACCACAAAATTTCATTTTCGTATGACGACGGAAATGAAAGTGCGTCGAAACTGGTTTTAATTAAATTATTTTCTGCGCAGTAAGTCAACAGAAATTTGTGGCAGTTTAACAGACGACAAAACAAAAACGAGAGGAACCCTTATTCAATTTTAGAAGTCATATATCCTGCGTCTATACGGAAGTGCAGTGGAAATTTAATAACAGCGATAAAGCAGTGGCAGAATTTGCAGCCGCTGTGTGCTTCAGACTTAAAGTATGAGCAAATAAACTGAAATCAGAATGGTTAAGACGGTGGTAAGATTTTTCTTGACATGGAACTTCATAATTTCTTTCTGTAGGTCAGCATACATTCACATCTTTCTTAAGGAACTTATTATGGGGTAACCATAGCTTAGCTTTTAATCTTTTTTAAACTTCAAAAGAAAGTATTGTGTTTTATAAATACAACTAATTTTAAGGGAAATTGTAAACCTCTTTTTATCAATATAAAAATCTCTCTCTCTCTCTTGCATATACATTTTTCAATATAATTTTCATGTTAAGAATAACATAAACTGCTTTGATTTTGCTGTTGTTGTTCTTGACTATAACACCAGGCTCTGAGATCTGATTAGAAACGAGAGACGTAATTATTACACCTCTTAAAAGAGTTATACGCGTATATATGTATATATATATATATATATATATATATATATATATATATATATATATATATATATATATATATATATATGTCTGTTCGATTGTATAAATTTAGATCATATGCATTAATTTAGTATATTAAGAATCGCATGATCTTGAATTATTTTTAAGACCTTGATGAATATTTCAACTATGTTTATCATTTGTATTTTTTTTTTAATTGGAAGCTGTTTTCTCGATGTGTGTTTGTTTACATGGACAATGTCATACGTAAATTCATGTCCGACAAATAAATTTCTATTATCTATTAGCGTGAGTGTTTCTAAGCGATATTTTAAAAATCCTAAGGAGATTTAAAGTTATGTAATAGCAATTATCGCGTAAAAGATTAAGATTCATGAGTGAAAAATTGAGCACTCCAGACTACGTATAAGGTGAGAACAGCCATGGGGAAACTATAAGGTAAGTAGTTTATCTAGCCTATGACGGAATTTAGTTCTTTAGTAAAATTTTGGAAATTCGGTAAGGGGCTGGCTTTCGCTTCCCAAGTTCGTGCGTTCGATCCCGACCAATGTGGATGGCATCTTTGTGTGAATAAGATTTACAAAAGCTTATTAAAAAAAATGTTGCGAAACAAAATTTTGGCATCCGGTTACGGTTAAAACCACGATAAAACTTTATCAAACACAGACTTTCTTCAGATCAGATGGAATTGTATAGTCTATATTTACCTCCGCGGTTCTTGCTTTGATATTGTATATTTGCGGGTGTAAGGCTCAGGGAATATACAAAATTACCTGAAAAGTTTCATCATCATTACAATGTATCATGTAGTCCTGTCTAATTTCGCGTAAAAACTAAGTCTTAGAGGTAGCCTATAATATTATTAATAAAAATAGGATACTTCTAGAAAGTTACAGTGTAACTTTGGCATATTGCATACACTATTTGTACACTATTGTCGCCGTCTCTTATGGATTGTACCGCGTATTTTTTTTTCAGATTCAAGCAACCGTTACGATTGCGTAGTAGTTGGGAGCGAAGTATATAAAATGTGAACAGTGCCCTCAAAGCAGCTTTTTCACATGAATGGAACACTTACTGCTGCCATAATTTTTTTCATTGCGACGGTAGACTATAAATAACAGTAATGAAGTAAACTATTTGACTTGGTGAGATGTATAAATATTAACTTTTTTACGCTTAAAGAATGTATTATCTTGATGACTGTGTTTGTTACCAAGGAAACAAGAAGGTTAGATGCCTTGTTCAGTTAAAATATAGGAAAAATATGTGTTTATTTTAATTATGTGATACTCACATCCTGTTTAGGCAAATCTATCTCCTGATTTATTTTGTGACTGTAGAAAAACACATGATATTCTTTATATACACACATCTATTGGTAAAGACAACATAAATATACCTAGGTAATCTACATTTTTTTAGCGCATGCAATAGTCAAAAAGAACTAAGCTAATCATTTTTATTTTGAAAAGTAATATAGAAATATAACCGCGGGCGTGGTCTTGTGGTTAGCGTCGCTGACTACAGATCCGTCGGTCCGGGTTCGATCCTCGGTACCGCCTGGATTTTTCTGAAGTAGGGAGGTCTGGTAGGGGTGCACTCAGCCTCGTGATTCAAATTGAGGATCTACTTGATAGAGAAGTAGCGGCTCCGGTCATGGAAACCACCATTAACGGCCGTGGGTGTCGGCATGCTGACCACATGCCCCTCAATCCTGCCGTCTGCCTATGGTAAATGACGCAGCGGTCGGGTGGTAAGCCTTGTCCCTTCTGGAATGTTAGCGCCAAGGAGTTAAAATATAGAAATATGTATGAGTTACAGTAAAAGTAGTCGAGCTTGGATTGTACAGGTAGAAAAAAATCGGGCCGACTAAAATATATAAGTTGCCGCTAGGCCTATGAGCCACTGCGCATGCTTAGCGGCATTCACAGGATAGCAGGGAATGTATTGAAATTTGTTCTAGTGTTGACTTATTTCAAGTAATTTGCATTGCTTGTGAAAACAAACGTTTCCGTTACATCTCTTACATTTATTTACCTTACAAGAGAATAACCTACCTTAAGGCTCTTAAGGCTCTGAAATCAGCTACAAGAGTCGGTCCCCTTTTTTTCCCTATCTGTACATATTAAATAAGTCTGATGAAGGCATGAGTAACTCGGCCTGTCTGACTGTCTAGTTATTTAGTTGTCTGACTCTCAGACTAATTGCCTGTCTGTCTTATAGATTGACTCTGATTGTCTGGTCTGTGTGTTCATCTTAGATGATTTTCAAAGGTTATTTTAGATAGTTTCTTCGTTGGCAAAATTATATCATTATGCTGTTGCTCATTTTTAATAGATAATTAAAATTAATACAACCTATAAAAATGCAAAAAAATTTCAAAACAGAAAAACGTGAAATATATACACTGAAGCTATCTCAATCGTAAAATGTAAATTAAATCTTCCGTTTGTAGTTGATATCTCATATCCATATCTTCAACGAAGCTCTCTCTCTCTCTCTCTCTCTCTCTCTTGCTCTCTTGACCTTCGTTTCACCTCTCCCTTTTAGGGACATTTAAGCGACCCACGCCGCCCGGGCCTTGCAGGGCTGACCTTTCGGGAGAGGGATTATGATCATATATATACTTTTTTGACCAGACATGGACATGGAGGGCCTCCCCGGATGAGTGATCGGCCCAATGCCGGTACCACCTCCGAGACAACACGAACACATAGGACGAGACACACCATTCACACACACACATTCACTCTGTACAAGGCGAGGATGGGATGAAGATGGTAATGACGGCCATATGATATCCGGGGACCACAAGGGCCTAAAGTTACCCGACATTAGTCTCAAAGATTAGGAAAAACCTCGGAAAAAACCTCACCTAGGTAACTTTTTCCGACCAGAGGTGCGAATGCATCCCCTACGGCACAGCTTTTAGGCAAAATTAACTTGGATTAAAAAATTAAGCGGGAATCCATATAAAAAAAATCTAATATACCTCTCCTCATTATTTTTATTATTATTATTATTATTATTATTATTATTATTATTATTATTATGTTTAAAAAATAGTGTATAACAAAAATTTTTTAGAATAATATTCGGCGGCATTTAACTTACTCTTTTCACTGTTTTGAAGGTAGGTAATTCTCTTCTACTTCGTACTAACCACGATTTTCCTAATGATGTTGTAATAACTTTATTACGGTTCTATGTAGCAAACAATATACTACTAGCAAACCAGTGTATGCACTAGTTGTACGCAAGTTACAACCATATGTTTACTCAAGCCAAACCACTTCCACCACAACGATCTCTTCGAATTAGAAGTTAGTTATACAAATTTATGTTATCTAACCAGCCTATAACAGTTCCAATAAATGTATAGAGAGAAATGTATGGAAATGGAACCTTGGATCCTGGTGATTAATAATAATTCTTTTAAGATCTTGTATTAAAATAACTTTAAAATTAATTCCATCTTTTACACAGAAGGATAATAGATCTAGAAAGTCCGAGACAAAGTACTCAGATTTTAACTGGGCAATGGAAAAATCTTCGTAATGACGAAGTTCAACGCCAGCAAGAAACAGGGCCTACACATAAATACATAAAATGCGCAAACCCAAGGACAAGGAACGTTTGGAGCAAATTGTAGGCCGGCATTCGCATTTCCGAGGTGTGAAAACTCAGAAAACTTCACACTCAAGTATTTGCGATGTCGGAAGTAGTCCATAGTTTTATTTGAATTTTGCTGGCTCTTGTTAGGTTGTAGATAATTATTTTTTGTTATTATTTCCTATGTGTTAGCTCAGCTCTCATTTAGTTAAATATTAAGTCACAAAACAAAAGTACTTTAGGCTGGACACAAACCGTAAAATGAATACATATAACATGTTTGATATTCTAGTGTACTTATATATATATATATGTGTGTGTGTGTGTGTTTATGTGTGTATGTTTCAGAATACTCGTACGAGTCATTACTCTACTGCTTCATTGCCTCCTTTACATGTACCACCACAAATTTAAGAAAAAGAATGAGGTTTTGAATGTAATATTCATGCTCAAAGTATTTGCTATGTTGGAAGTAGTCCATTGTTTTATTTGAATTTTGTTGTCTCTTGTATTAGGCTATAGATAATTATTTTTGGTTATTAGTTCCTATGTGCTAGCTCAGCTCTCATTTGGTTAAATATTAAGTCACAAAACAAAAGTACTTTAGGCTGGACACAAACCGTAAAATGAATACATATAACATGTATTATATTCTATTGTACATATATATTTATATATTCGATCCCAGGTACCTCCTCGGATTTTTCTGAGGTAGGGAGGTCTGGAAGGGGTGCACTGTCTGTGGTAAGTGACGCAGTGGTCGGGTGGTAGGCCAAGTCCCTCCAGGGATATAGTGCCACGGAGTATAGTTTAGTTTAGTTATAAATTTATATATATACGAACTGATATTGAGACACAGATAAAATCAATGGTTTGAAACAATATAACAGAAACGTGAGGATGACACATAAAAAATGGCTAGAATTCACATGTTATAATGGCCAAAAGAGAAGTAAGTCGAAACAAATCAAAAGGATACAGAATTATATTAGCCATCTTCGAGCTCTCTAAGATATTATAAGCATTTATTTTCCCTTCTTATTATTTTTCATTTCAACAAATTGCCTTCTTTGAATAATTCCTTAAGAATGAGGGAAACAAAGAAAGATGTGAAGGAGGAGAGAATAAGTGCAATTATTTAATACAAAATTTTAATCTACTAATTTGTAGCGTACCAATTACAGTATAAATTTAAGAGCACATGTAATATTAAGAGAGAACAGCTGAGTAGGAGCGAGGTGTAGCAAAGTCATCAATAATGATTAGTACAGTGTAACATTGCAGAACTAAAGAAACCATAAACACATTTAACCACCAAGCTTGCAATATAATGTAGGAGTACAGAGTACCTCACTTGGTGATACAATTCTTGTAACGCCAAGGAGGTGACTTATTTGATGTAAGAATAAATTAAAATTACAATAATTATATCAACAGGCAGACTAAGGTTACTTGCGATGGAAAAAGTGATAAATGAAGTTCTGAGAAGAGTAGGCAAGAAGAAATCAGTTCTGAGCAGAGTTCTTTGAAGAAAATCAAACTGGATAGAACACATCTTGAGAAGAAATTGTCTGCTATATGACGTCTTCGAAGGGAACTCCAGGTTTTGGAAGAAAGATCCAGCTCTAGACGTTTTAAAGGAGAAAAGACAATAATTCATTTATTGCAACTAAATGGTCATTTTATATTGAATGGAGCAATGATGAAATGACATATGGCAGGGGAAACTGTAGCCCCCCGAGAAAATCTGTCCGACTCCATTTTGTCCACCATAAATTCCACATGGCTCCACCAAGTTTTGATCCCTAGTCCCAGCGGTGGAAAGCGAGCGGTCGAACCACTCAGCCATGGGGACAATACACCTTACTGAAAGAGGAAGCCAAGGATTCAAGAAAATGGACAATGAAATTTGCAGACATTAATAATAATAAAAAATTATAATAATAAAATGTATATTGTAATTCGACTTAGGCCCTAACATAAAGTATTGTTATCTTGCGATTGAAATATTTTATTGATAAGTGTACAATTAGAATGCAGTATTGTGTGATATACAACATAGTAACTTTTGACTTCAGTCCCGAATATCTATATTATTGTTATTATTACTATTGCTATTATTATTAGAGTAATATAAAGTCTCCAAGAATTAATTATATTTTTATCTGATTGATAAGTTATACAGATTACCACGCCAACAAAAGATATACTAACTCTTTCAGAGCTGAATTTATGAACCGTATATTTCCGCAGATAAGACGACAGTTGAATCATAAAAGAAGGTCCCGAAAATCTGGAGTCGTCTTATAAGACAGATATATATATAAATAAAACGGAAATTTATGTGAATTAAAACCAATATAGAATTATGTATTCTGATGTCAAGATTATACTATCTTGTGATATAGGCCTATTAAGATGTTAGGTACTATTTGCGGGCAAATGTAAGCCCCGCAATAACGCAAATTTCATAAATAAAAGCATGCCATAATCCGCGTAAAACCTGAATAAAACCTGATAAAACCTGATTTCGGTTTTTTCGGTTTTTTTTTCTTTCTTTCATTTTTTCCCTATATACCGATACGAGTATAATATGGCTCACGCAGAATGCTCGTATCATTCTGTTCCATTCCGGTGCGACTGTGCTCAGTGACATCATTTTGAAAAAAAAAAAAAAAAGATCGAGGAAACTTTGTTCCGATAAGAGGCATCAGACATTTTAACTAACTGTAATTATTTTGTCCTAACTTCTACTACTCACCCACTGGATTATAATAGTGCGATGGTTGGCAACATTTTTGTGATCAATCAGAAAACTGAAACCAAAACGAAAGTTTTTGAAGTTGTTTCGTAGGCGTTTGATAGTTTGGGGGTCGTCTTATAGGACAGATATATGCTAAAATTATAAAACTTGGACGAAAATTTATTCCTCGTCTTGTCTTATCAACGGAAATACACGGTATTAATAAAATAATCGTCTTGTGAAAGCATAAGTGAGCTTACTTGTGGATAAAATTCCTCGCATTCTGAATAAAGCACTCCTCTATTGATCTTACACCACTGCTTTAATTCAATTTTTAAGGTGATGAATTTATACGTTGGTATCAGTGAAAACGTTGACAACCTGTTATGGGTATATTAGAACTTATTTTAAAGTAAATTTTTGTTGTTAAATTTATACTATTCTGTTAATTATCTTCTATTTCCACAATCAAGAAAATAAATGTAGGCCTACGTATACTATGGTTAATTTTCTTGTACAAAGGTACTACTGCAGGAAAGACTTCCCTGTTGAAATAAAACCATGTTAAAATTACGTCTGACCTCCTTTATATATACTTCATTTTCGTGAAGACTGTTAAATTATTATACTCAGCAAGATACCGCTGTAAATTTTCTTTTTCTATTATCAGCCTCTCCGGCACATCGTAGCAAAGTTAATAAGAGCGAAACGAGCATTCTGATGCAAGAAATAACAGCCTTTGAGTTGCAAGAAACATTATCAACTTATTAGAATATATTAAGTTTATTTTTTCTCGCCCTTGGTTATTAAAATTGAAGACCACAAGCGAGCGCGAAGGAAAGTACATTTTCCATAAATTTAAGATTTCAGATATATCAAGTGGTCAGATGCGCCATATTATAAACACAAGTAGTAAGTTGAAATTAGACTTCTAAAATTTAGACAGCAGCAAAAAAAAAGACAGGCAACATGTTTTATAATGGTATTCGTTATTTAAAAAGTTCCTTTTGCTCGTTACAATGTCCCCGTACCGTTTAAGTTTAAAAGAAAATCGCATTACTGACTTTCAATAAATATTTTTTTTGTAATAATGAGTTT
This sequence comes from Ectobius pallidus, assembly GCA_964059195.1. Lineage (NCBI taxonomy): Eukaryota > Metazoa > Arthropoda > Insecta > Blattodea > Ectobiidae > Ectobius > Ectobius pallidus. The sequence continues at coordinate 54,862,904 of CAXKWD010000009.1, forward strand.
ATATCTCAAATAAATATTCCGGTAGATGTACATTTTTCATTATTTTCTTTTTTACAAAGTCCCGTTGATTTTTAAATTAGCTTAGAAACATTGATTTTCATTATTGTTATTACTATTATCATTGTTATTATTGTTAACGGTATTATATTATTATAACGAGTTAACCGGGTTCCATAGGATCTAAATTGATAATTTGTTAGAAGTTCGGTTTCGCATTGATAATGATTATTTATAAATGGGCGATGAGAAGGGACGGTACGTTTGATAAAATTAAGTGGCTGATTTTGGTGTAAACTTTCTTCTATTTCGTGGATATTTCGCAAATATATATATATATATATATATATATATATGTATATATATAATTATCTGCACTCTGCACGCTGTGTACTCTTTTAGAATCCCGAAGAATGGTCATATTTGAAGTTATGTTCTTTAAAACCTACACAATTTATAGATAAACTCAGTTTGTTACTGAAAAACATGCGAAGTGAAAGAAACATCGTGAAGAAGTAAGCATTTATATAACCTAAAATGGCGTAGGCCTAATTTATACGCAAAGAAGTGGCAACTACTGTGGATAAAATACGAAATATTTTGAATCTACACTCTTTGCCGCAATCAAACATAGGCATTCCAAACTCGGCACAGATAAAACAGAAAAGATAGTGGTAGTGTGTTTATTATAGTAATTATTTTTTTTAAATTCTAATGCAAACAGTCGCATGAGTCCGCATGGACCATACATGCTTACGCAAAACACAACAAAAGAAATAGAACAAATAATATGAAATACAAACAAACTAAGTCTATTCTTCAGCCCCTCTCCAATTTGCTGCTTTTTCAAACCTGAGTTGTCTCGCCTTCATTAAAAACTTCCCAATGCTTTTCTCAACATTCTTGTCCGTCCAAACATTTTCGTTACTCCCCATTTGATTCCATAAAAGATAGTGGTAGATATTTTCCCTCCAATTTTCCGAACCTTCACAACACGCCAAAATATGAAACAATGATTCTTCCCCCTTACATAATGGACAAACTCTCATTCAGTTTTCATCTGTGATCTTAATCATTCGCCACGCACCGAGTCTAATCCAAGCGAGCTCCAGTTTACTGACTTTGGATCCTTTTACTATGTACTTCTCCTTCCCCCCACTCCAATTTTAACCGCAATTGTTATTCAAGTGAAACCAAAGTCTGACATTGCGCATTTGTCTGTTTTCTATCAATATCCTTCAAACGGTTCTTAACCTTCCTCCACACACTTCTCCTATTTCCCTGCCAATCCATGCAAATGTATCCCATCCCAATTGTTTCTAATCCATTTCTTAATTTGGAAGCCCATGTATTTTCTCCTATCCTTAGCTGTTCTTGATAACATATGCTCTAATTAGAGACTGGTCCCCCAGCATAAGTTGTAACCAATATTTCACCACCCTAATTTTACACTCTATAGTCTCACTATGCGCTCCAAACTCTCTCATAACGCCACAGTTCGCAGTGCCCCTCCCTATCCCCAAAATCCCTTAAAAAAACGCGTCCTGACCTGTTCTAGATTCCCTGTTTTTCCCAACCCTATATCTTAGAACCCATAAGTCATCGTCGATCTCTCTATTGCCCCATAGACACCTATTTGTATGTCTGGAATTTTGCTACGTATCCGAAGAGTCTCCGTTGCTTTCAGTCCTGCTTTATGTTTCGTCACCTCAATGTGCTTTGCTCATCGTCCGTCCATAGTAAGCATCAATCCTAAATACACGAAGTTCTTCACATTATCCAAAGATTGTCCTGCATACGTCCACGACTCTTCCCTACTATAAACCGATCCGTTCTTAAAGGTCATAGTCTTAACCTTTTTTGTGTTAGTCTAACGGTAAGTGACCGTTCCTCGAAGTAAATTTGAAGCCTGTCTAGTCTCAGTTGTAGTCCGTTAATCGTCGTTGAACATAACACCATATCATCCGCGTATAAAAGCACAGCAACGTGTACATTCCCCACTTCAGGTGCTCCCATATGTACCTGTCCCATTACATCAACAATATCGTCTGTAAACATATTAAATAATAAAGGAGACAAAATACAACCCTCCCTCGTCCCCATCACGCTGACAAAACTTGCCGATACCCTTGTACCGTTTTACTTAACACAAAATTAACATTTTTATAAATCGCCTGCAATGCTACAAGCATCTCACCAGACATCCCTTTCACCCAAAATTTATGCGATAACGACTCACGATTAATTGAGTCAAACGCCTTCTTCAGATCTACAAAAGCACAATGAAGTTTTCCACGTTTTAATTATATTTGTCTCCCACGTAATGTGTCCAGAATAAATACCCCATCTATGGTACTATGTCCTCCTCTAAAGCCAAATTGAAATTTTGAAATTTTACTAATTCCGTTACCCACTGTATCGTGATCATTGAATAGTGTACATTCCTCAGTCTTTTCTGTAATTGACCACAAGTAACCATAACTTCTAGGCAGCAACAGAAATAGGCTATAAGAAACGAATAAAAACATCATACTAAAACAAAATATTGCTATTTTTAATTAAATTTTTGTATACAATTCTCAATTTGTGTATGGAAGGGTATTATTTCGCGCTTATTTAGACAAATCGCAAAATAAAAAAATAAAAATTAGCAATAATTCATGGATTCAATTTTCTTAATAGGTCTACTGGTGTTTTACGCATGTACAAAGCTAAATATTGATAAGGAAATGATAATTTCATATTTTGATAAATTTCATATTTTGTCCTACGAGGGATATAGTTAGGTTGTATAGTGTGTAAACCAATTCCACTTATTCCCTCGAATTTTGGTTTTATAAATTGTATTGTTGTATTAACAGCTTAATAGATTTCACTATAGATTTGACAACTATAGATTGTATAAATAACAAAGCTATTAAGCTGATAATATAAAAGAAAATTTATAAAGCCAAAATTCGAGGGAATAGGTGGAATTGTTTTACATACTAAGGAAAGCTGTTTTCTAAAATTTAGCACTTATCGTTGTTACCAAAAAATACGGTCCCTAGCGATGAGGTAAGAACTTCACGTATTTATAGAATTAATACCCAAAAGGCTAATAAGTTTATGATTTAAAATTACTCACCCCTGATACTTTTGTAAATGAGTCTTCAGCTATACCTAGGCAACATTACAAAAGAGTGCAGTGATGATATTATGAAAAATTGCAAATATGTATCCTTGTGTTGCAAATATCACTCATAAAACATAATTATTTTCTAGAATTTCCCTCGAGGATTTAAGAATTATCATCTGCTGTCATATTGACTGCTTCATCAGTAAAAGAATAATAATAATAATAATAAAAATAATAATAATAATAAATATATTTAATTTTTATGTGCGTCCCTTTCTCCTGCGAAAAGAACTCGCATAGCATGTTGTATGTTGCCTTCAGTTTAGAATGGAAGTAATTTTCTGGCACCTATTTTCTTTTTTAGTGGGGACCTCCATGATTTTTAGCTCCATTTCTCATAGGAGCCTTTTCTCTCCGTTTTCTGATACTCTTAATAGGTCAATTTTTCAACGTACGATAATATCATTATCCTTGGTTCTAATGATCAGTACCTTTTAAATTACCTCCTCAGCTTGCAGTGAACATGAGAGTAATGAACCCGTCTGCTTTCAGTAAGCACGAACTGAAGAAATAAAGCAAGCACAATATAGGCTACCACCTTCTGGAACAATATTAATATGAGTACATTTTAATCATGTCTTTTAGTTTACAAGTGAGTATACACTTCTTGCTTACATTACTGCTAAAACTTGAAGTGTTTTGTGACACAGTCACACTTGGCTACAGTTTCTCCTTTTTCTGATGAATGGTACTTTTATGTTACTTACTGAATATAAATATGTGGCTTTATTTAAACTTTTGTACAATTTCATATGAATTCATTCCAATTACATAATATGGGTAAAGAAAGAGTTTGTCGAAATAAGTGAAAGAGAACCGTTTGTTTCTTTTCTTCCTGTGATAATTTCACCTAAATTTACACACCCTGAAAACTAGCGACCTTTAATAGATGAATGAATGCATATAGCAAATATTTTGATTTAAGCATTCATTTATATATTAAGTTATTTCCTTACTTCTGTCATTATTATAAATTGTCTGTATTAAATTTAAAATATATAATTACTTTACCTGAAAATTAATTTAACTTAAAATTTTATAACATATTATTATTGTACGTATTATGAACCCATACATTTCCATTGTTTGCAATTATAACATGCTCTGTCTTTACTGTAAATACTATTAACTCATACTTTTCAATGTTTTTAAAACAATTTTTTGTATTACAGCATATATTATTATTTTAGTGTATTCCAATGTATTGAATTGAACCGCTCCCGAGCACAAGCTTTGTGCTTTTTTGGGTGGCGTTTGAATTCACGTTTGTAAAGATTTTATATTGTAATTTGTAGTAATACATGTGTTATATAATTTACTAGCTGAAAAGGCCCGGCGTCGCCCGGGCTTTGTATTTTTTAATTTGAAATTAACTTATGAAGGACTTTATGTATGTAGAACTTGAAATGAAGAAAAAGATTTATCACACTCAAACTATTCCATCAGAAAACGCTGGATATAGCTTTTTATGGCTCATAGAGGATGTGGAATGCTGCATTCCGTTGCTTCTACACATCATGCTTGGGAGGGGTTGAAATAAGAAGAAACACAAATTACATAAGATTGTACTGACTTGACGGAAAATAATATTTCTCATTCTCATGTTACTATACAATCATTTCGGAGCTGTAATAAAAGATAAATGCAGTATCACTTTCATACTTTCCTCCCCTAGAACCGGAGACATAATATACTGCGAGCATAGGACTCAAAATGTTCCATCCCATGCTTAGGGCCTATGATAAACATCCCTATTTCTCAACTAATACAAAGCCTACAGGTATGGATAACTTATCAGCGGAAAGGATTATTTACAGACTTTTGATATAGCATACTCACACACTTAAGTTGTCCCTCTTATTCTACATCAAAATGTGAAGTGAGTAAATATTTCTTATGTCGAGGGTAGAGAAAGTTACGTGACTACATCACACTGTGCTTTATTTTCGTGGATTTCATTTTCAGTAATTATTTTCGCCAATATACTCGTATTACATCGATGGAATCATAATTCGTTAAAGTCCAGCATTGCCAAGGCCTTATGTAATCATAGTAAACAATTCACTGTTGCCATGTGAACTAAACAGCATTTCTTTTTTTTCAGTATAAAATTCTCAGAAATTATATAATTTTCAAGGGAAGGACTGATTTATTTCAATTTTAATGTTGACCGCTATACTTTCCGGGCTTAACTGGGTATGTGTGCAAAATTCCGTGTAAATTGGTAAAGAAATGTAGATTTGTATAAGGAACAAACATACATACATACATACATACCCACAAACACACATTCGACTTTATATAATAGATTATTACTAAATATAGCAAAAGTTATAGAATAAAAATTTCCATTTATGTTTGCTATTAGCCACAAACGTAAAGAATCATCGTACTTCTGTGTGTATAATAATAAACGTTCGTTGTCTTTACACAGATAATGAGTCGTGCAAAACTAATTCCATTCTCAGTAAGAAAATCTTGTTCTCAAGGTAAATATTGTTCGTCAAGCGAGTAATCTGAAGGTATCGAATCTGGGTCAGAGGTTAAATCTCAAAGGGCATCAGGATAAGATGTCTCTGACATTTCTCTGCTTGTCTGCTTCAAGATTCTCCCCTCCCCTTCTTAGAGACATAGCATAATTTATTCAAGGGTAGGCCTGACTTCAAAGGAACATGCATTATGCAGATGCTTGCAGGTGGGATGCTAAGGTGCGAAGATCTTAGTATTGGACGCAGCAGACAGAAACACGAGCGTGCCTAACTAATTTATCCACTCGCACATCTTCTGAGTTAGATTTCTTCCATAACATATTAGGCCTATGTTTTCAAATAAAGATTGACAGACAACTAATGCAGTTAATACAGGTAGAAGAAAGAATCATGGGCTACCTGTTGTTATTATTATAATTATATATTAGCATTACTATTATTATGCAATTCCGTTCACATGTCTTGCTAAACATAGGATGGGATCAATATACTACTCCGGACTGCTTGAGGCTAGTGACCACGCTTTCCTATGTGATCTCTTCTAATACAATTACCAAATTTTTATACTTCTAATCCTAAGAAACAACAGTAAGACTCATACAAGAACTTCCAAGTAATAATTCTATAGCATGAATTATTATATAATGTATATTAATTATTACATTATTTTGTACTTATCGTGTAACTCGGAACCTTAATATGTTTTACACTTAAGAGTCTTATACCGTCCTAAATTTTAAGTATTTTCTTATAAATAAAATACTTATGGAACGTTCTTTTATTTTACATAATAAATTGGTACAATACTTCAACATTTACGTTATATTAGGCCTAACTATTAGCTTTTGCAGATAGTGCAGAGTAAGCATTATGTACTTTAGCGTATAACAACATGAATATGAACTAACAACAATTAGGCCTACTGCCAAAAATATAAAAGTACATTAGTAATTTTAAGTACACAATCTCAGATCCATTGTTAGGTTTACTTTTTGAAATGCATTTCGGCACTGTGCGTCTAGGGATGTACGAAAACTATGGAAAACCATTGCACTAAACACATCTGTAATAATTATGGCTCTAACAATCAACATCAAAATTGAATATACTGACTTTAATAACATAATATTCTTCATATGCATTCATATACATTGCATTGCTTTGCATATTTATGACACTGAGGCAATCACAGTTATTTACGTATAAAATTTACCAGATTGCCTGCATTGTTTACTAAGAAGAACACTGACTATATTGGGAAAAATATTGTTCGTACACAGACATAAAGCTGACTTAATTGTATATGTACGTGAACTACTACAAAAATATAAAAAAAAATGCAGGATCTAAAATATTAAAATTTTACAAGAAAATGAACTCAAAAGTGGACTAAAATTACAGGATCATATAAGAAGGCTTACTAGAACATAACTAGCTGATAAAAGTATAAAAAATTGACCAAGTTATTTTTAAATTACATGTTTTATAGGAGCATGAAAAAAATTAATTCAGATGCACTTATCACTTCCTGTAGAGATAGCATTTTTCTGGTTTCTCTGACACCTTTTATTTTTTTAATGCATATAATGAACATATTTTTCTACAAACTAGACTACTTTTATACAGATAAAGTTAGTATTTTTAATGCAATTAATTTTTATATATCGCATATAAAATATATTGAAATTTGTTCAATATTTCATGACACATTTTCTTTAATTTTATACCTATGGGCATCATTGTAGTCTACTTTATGCATATATGCATGTAAAATTAGTGTAAAAAATTTCAGCCTTCTATCTCTAATGGTTGTGGAGCTATCTAACAATATGTGTGAAAAATAAGAGTTACCGGGAAATTCAATTTTAAGTTCATAGTGAATAGTAGCTCAGAGCACGTAAACATATTTAAATGTCCATTTAAATGGCACTAATAATTTATAAACCTATATAAACTATATACCAATGGATGCAGAAAATTCAGCACAATTTTTTAGTGCTATAAACAAAAAGACATAAATTTCAAAATAATTCACGTACATATACCCTTAAGATGATCGTCTGTTATATTAATAAGTGCATTACTTTCAATGTAATTCAGTTCTTACTTTTGAATTATGTAGCCTAAGATTTAACATTTTGCAAAACAACAAAATATTCCCGTTCCCAAGCTTCTGGGAAATTACACCTTCTTTTCAATTTTGACATATTCGTCTTACTATCTGCACACGTGGAACCACTATAGCCATGCGGTGAACTTGATGCTGCACCTGATGAACTTCACATCATTGCAGACTACTAAGATTGAGGAAGTAGGAGACAAGTAAGTTATGCTTTGCCCGCCAAGTGAACAAAATGCCCATGACTGCTATTTACCGTCAACTGTAGTATTACGACGACGACCTGACAAAACCTCTGTGTCACATAATCAAATAGGATTGTTGTAATTATCATATTACATCATTAATTCAACATATAATTAATAAATTGTATTTATAATGTTCTAACTATGCCAAAATTATATAATTGTCAATTTATAATCATAATATTCTATGCAAAATAGGTTTATTTCCTTTTTCTGGAAATTCAATAATATTACAACGAATTTACTAGGGTTCGCCTCTTAAAAATTTACATAATATTTAACCTTCCTTGTTGTACCATTGGGGTCAAATGACCCTAAAAACACTTTTGAAATAAATACCCCCACTGGTTTTAAAAGTAGGCCTATAACTTTCGAAATCTATGACTTTATCTCTCTGAGTCAACTGCATCCAATGGCGTTTTATGAATTTTTATATTTTCAACGCATTAAAATGTATTCATTGCTTTTGCCCTGAGTACCATCGTAGTCAATATGACCCATTGAAAATTGGCTTGTTCCTTTGATTGAAACATTAAGCAAGATTGCTTATACATAATTGTCCTGTTTTAATGGTAAAAATATAAGTTTTTACTCCAGTGTATAAAAAAATTGCTAAACTACCGATATATTCCTTGTAAATTACTTCTAGTTTTATAACTCCAAGGGTACTCGGTCTAAGAAAAATAACCTGTTATTAGGAAGGTTAAAATGGTTTAGGTTTTGAGGTTTTCCTCGCCCATAAATGAAGAGTTATAGTATTTGGATAAATACTATATTTCGTGTATTCGTAATTACAACTTACAATGCACACGTAACTAATCTAAATGAGGCCCAGCGCACAGGAATAAATTGCAAAAGCCTTGTGCAATATTAATAACACATGTTTCGTCAATTCTGTAATGGAATATTAAATTATTCGAACATGCAACTATTCCAAGTTTACAATAGTGGATAATTATAGCGATACATAAAGCAGGCCTGTGTTAAGTTTCCAATTAAAATTTCTCATTTGAATTTCGTGGCAGGTATCAAATGGGAAGCGTGATTATTTTAATGTGTAGTTATTCGATGTTATAGCAACAGTATTACAGGACAATGGTGGTCATGCGCTGTTATGTTCCTCCGGAAATGCCCTATATTATCGTAGCCTACAACATTTACAAGCTTTCCATCCATTGCTCTCTTTGCTAGCCTATTTTATTACAACTTGTTATTCAAAGTACACTTCTCTACTTGAATATGGTATACTGATTGACATAGTGTTGAATTACAAAGTGTATGTATGTATTATTATTGAATCTCCGTTTTATTTGATCCTATTTTGCCAGTGGCATATTAGGGTTATAGTTCTACTATATATACAACTTAAAACCACCCGGATGTCTGTATGTATGTAATGTGATATATATATAAAATGATGCAATATAGGCCTACAACATGATGTAATATATATGTACCTATATAAAATAAGTACATTTTGTGTAAGTATAAAAAATAATTAAAAAAGGCATAGTCAGTCACTTGCTGACATAGCCTATTCACACAGCAGCCTGAATCCTACGCTATGAACTGCACGAACATGAGATTCAATGCATACTCTGAACGCCCGTTTTTAAAAAGATATGTTTGTTTAAATTTATTTTGTGAAAAACCCTGGTAAAGTTTCAGAATACATCAAACAATGCTGGCTTATATTTGTTTGTTTATGACCAAGTATTTTGTTTAAAACCTTGTTAAAACTGGTATGACTGGTCACTGCAATTTGCATTTTGTTTAATAACCCAATAATCTGAATAATCTAAGAGGTTCAGCCTAATATACCCCTATGTTTTGTTGAATTACAGCTGAAAGCTGAAGGAGAAAAGTAATCAGTAATACAATATAAACGATCACTCTGTTAAGTTATTTAATTTATAAACTTGTAAGTTTATTAGAATTAGGCTACTGTTTTAAAACAACACTGAAAACTTAGATTAAAATTTCATATAATAACTTGTGGCCCAATATGGGTCAATATCTTATAAATGTGTTGAATCTTCATATATTGACCAATGAACTCAGTGTCATAACAATTCTTAGTATTTACAAAATTAATAAAACTTTGTACTGTATGTTTTAAAATGCAAGAATCTGATAAATATGCTTAATTTATTCAATAACAGTAGTAGCCTATTCCATGATAATAGGACTTAAAACGTTCATGATAATCAGTTCAGTATTAAACACTGGTTATTATAGTAAATAATTAAAATAGTATATATAGTCTTGTAGAAGAATAGTGTCCTTTGTTAAGTTTTATGCTTCATTTCACTATGCGTATTTGTAAACAATCATTACGTTGGTCTGACATTAACAGTGACGTACTCTTCTGTATGTTTTACTTCCTGGGCAGAACCCATTGTTGTGGTTCCATATGAAGTAGGGTAGTTGTATTCCTGTTTTATCTCCAACTATCAGCTGATTCTGATGTGTTACTTGAGATGCATTTCGATGCCTAAGAGCATCGTCTTCAGTCAAACCGATTACGGAGATAAATATGCGCACGTGTTTTCATCTGTTGAGAGCTTAAGTAGTATTTTTCGGCGTGTTAACAGACAGACAGTCAATTGTTTTGAAGAGCGTGTACTAGAAAATCCATTTAAGTGCGTGGTTTCTGAATACTACATAAAATAACAAATATAAATACGGTAGGCCTACGTGATTTCAGCCCAGAAAATGTTACATCTTCCTGCATTTGGAATACAAGGTCAGAGAAACATTGTATCATTTTTCTTAGCAAAATGTGAAGGAAATGTGCACGGAGGTTTGAAGGGTTGATTTTAAAGCTAGGAGTAATTAATGAATACAAATTGACCACCCAGGTTACAGAGCCTCATTATTGCAAAGCACTTCCATCCCATTATGTTCCTTGTGTAACATGACCCGGCTGCTTCCTAGGACTGATAATTATTTATGTCGTCATTTTCCATAATTATCTGTGGTTGTTCTCTTCATAATTAACGTACATATTAAATTAAAGCCTATGGAGAAGAAATAATGGTTAAAAATGTCGAGGAATAAGATACTTTCACTGAGCTAATTAACTTGCCCCAGAATAAACTTTGTTCAGTAATAATGAACGAACATCTACTATCTGAAATTTCGTTATTCTTTCTCTAATAATTTTAATATTAAAGAAGATTGACGGATGTATTTAATAATTAAGCTATGAAAGAAAAATGCTAAGAAGAACGTTCATTGACAAATCTTTTGTTTCTATTCTCCATAGTGTACAGAAATTGAATATAGAAAAGGCGTAAAACTCAAGGAGGAAACCTAATGAAGTAACATCTTATCAATTTTACAGAAAAACAAATTAGAAAATTCAAAATTTACAGCATTTCATTTCCATAGGTTTTTGTTTAACCCATTTCTCATAACTCTATTATTACTGGTAGTGAACTGCAAAGTAAAACGCTGAAGTAATTATTACCTGTTTTAATAATACCCTCGGGCATAAATAGACTATGCCCAATCTGATAAAATATGCGCGGATTCCAAAAATTAATATTGAACAGTCCCATAGTTAAAGAAATATCTATAAAACTCAGTCGGTCCATAACTGACATGCATTATGAATAATAAATGTCTTAGACTTAATGTATTAAGTTTGCATTAATATTAAGTTATTAAATTGTAAACCATGGGTAAATTACAATAGTAACCTATATTATGCAACAAGCCTATAATGGCTTTTATTGACCTTTTCACTGCCACTGACGTATAATTTCGTCACCCCATTTTTTTTTAAAGCAGAGGTTTTAAGATTAATATACTGTAGTACTGCTTATGTAAAACTGTTACAATTGTCATTTTTGGATATCAGTTAGCCTATTCTATATACATTTGAAATGTATCAGATCAATGATGATTTCATTTGAAGATTGCTTATATTAGTATATAAATCCAGCTCTTAATTAACCATTCCCATCAAACTTTTAATAAAAATTTATCTTTTTATTTTTCCTAAAAGTGTGGAAACCACCTAATTCAAATTTTAAAGACGTTGGCACGCAACAGGTAGTGTGCATGCTCTGATACAGGAGCAAAGTGGTTCACGGAGTTAAGTCTGTATAGCGTACAGTGTGTATGTAATTACTTCTGACTTGAGACACAAACATCTGTCTCCTCTCAAACTGTGACAAAACTTTATCAAGTTTATATACGTAATATCAGAATACAAAAGAAATGCAATGACGACAGACTATATGACAACAAAAATTAAGATTATTTCTTGCGGTGATTTGAAGAGTATTTTCGTGCACGGTACAGATGATGGTTACAAACAAACTTTAGTGGATGTAAGTCATGTAACACTGATGAGAATATATTGATGCAATTTATTTATTTAATTTATTCATCCCATGCCTATCTAGAGAAAGCAGGTGTTTTTATTACCTGGCTGACTTGCACGCTTGCCAATATAACTAATATTCAGAGGATGGATGTATTTATCGGGAAATAATAGGTCTTTTGAAAAGCACGTAGAGCCGTTAGATCCGAGTCGCAGATTTACGAACCGCTAAGAATTCAATATATAAAAATTGCATTTACTTATTTATTTATTTATTTTATCATTCTCAAGGCATACAGAACAAGCAGGTGTTTTTAATACTTGGCTGACTTGCACGCTCGTCTTTATAAGTAATATTCAGAGAGTTGAAGTATTTATTGAGAAATAATATTTCCAGCATGCCCTCTCTCGGATAGAATGTAGAGCCATTAGATTCTAGTCGCCAATTTACGACCGGTAAGAATGTAAAACTCTGAATAAGAGGTTCTGTGGATAACATTACTGAGCGTTTCACGCCTATCAGGTATGCCTGTGGGTTGTAATACAGTGACACCTAACGCACCAGAAGAATTAGATTCTTTAAATGACAACAAATCAGCCTGGAAATCTCGAAATGCATTAATTCGTAGTGTCCACGAAGTTCCTATTTGCTGTTCAATGAAAATCTATAATTCAAAATCAGCAAATGTTATTTAAAAGAAGAGTATCCCACTTTATTTTCAAAAGCGTAATTGTAAAACTGTAAATTCTATAAACCTTTAGGTTGTGATGATAATTCAAGATCTCAGTGGTCTTTAATTTATATTTGCGACTCATGTCCGTGGAAATTTATAATATATCTAATTAATATTACATAATCTATGTTATACAAGCAATAAAAACGTTAGGCTATACTAAGGAAGATCTCATATTCATGTACACAGATAATAAAAGCATAAGGGAATACTGTTTGGCATGGAACATTTTGAAGAGGAAGGGACGACAGAGAAAGGCGATTATAAAGGGAGAGTTATAGTCTATGAGGAGGAATGGGTACAGAATGACAAAGTGTGTATGTATGAGAGTAGGAGAGAGGAATAGAGAGAGAAAGGTAAATAGAAGAAAACTGAAAGAGAAAGAAAGACAGCGAAAGAGATAAAGACAGGAAGAGACACTAGGCTTGAAGGGGAGAAGAGGGAAAAAGAGAAGGATATAAATACTGAGAGAGTGAGAGTGAGAGTGAGAGTGAGAGTGAGAGTGAGAGTGAGAGTGAGAGTGAGAGAGAGAGCGACGAAGAGAATGATTGACAGGGGGAGAAAGGTAGACTCTTTGGGAACATGAGAATATAATTATCTAACCTAGTGACTCACGGTGACAGTAAACATCATAAATGAATTTTATTTTTGAAAGTACAGAACACGCCGAAAGGAAAATTTAGGAAGATGTTAACCAAATTTTAGGTGAATGATATATGAAGTTGCATCATTCTCTATGCATTCATCAATTTTAACACCCAACTTTTCATCATTTATATTTGCAAGCTGACAAAATGAACGTTTCAATCAATCCTTTTATACCGGGCCTGGCACAATGCTGGGGCCATTACTCGAAGCAGAGGAGAAATGTTCCAATGGAATATGTACCTCAGGAGGGATGAGGCCGACAATGACATGCTCCAATTTAAATCAACAATGAATGGAGAGCAGTCGCGCCTGATACATAGCGATGCTGCGCTAGAACTGTCTAATCTGAAATCGATTCACGAATAGATAAAGTATAGAAGGATTGTGGATAAAGAAAGCGGATTATGTACATGGGGGAAAGCAACATGTATAAGTATTCTGCGAACTGCAGGATATCTGTATAGTGTATTTAATTTTAGTGGAATAAACACCTATCTTTTGACTACGTATTAGAGATAGAGAGGTCTATGATTATAATGTGCATTTATTAAAGACATGTCAGAATTTTATATTTCGTTAATTGAAGCATTTACTGCAGGCCTATGTATGAGAACATTAAAGAATGTTTTAATCGCTCCCGTCCAGTTTTCCTGAAAATACTTTTCCGTTCTATAAATATCCAAATGACCTTTTTATTTTTCGAAAACGTGTTCTTCCGATTCTAAGTTTTCGAATTTATTTTTTATGAAAGTACACTTTCGAAAAGACATTTTTCCGATATGCCTTTATTTCAAACTGTTTGCTAAAGTATAACTGCAAGTATTACTGAATATTGGCTACACTGTTGCTAATCGATTTCGCAGCGGTTTTGTTTTATATTTATATAATTTCTAAAAATAATCTACAAGTTGAGCATGCGAAGGATGCCTGAAGTACTTCGGAAAGAAGTGGATTGAAACTCTTGCATGAAGGGTACATTTATTATAAAACAAAAATGGCACTGATGGTAAAATATACTGGGAATATAAACGTGTTGAATGTACCGTAAAAGGAATCGCCACAGGCAATGGGATCATAATCACGGATGGCGTAGCAAGCTTAGGTGGTACCCGGTGCGGAAAATTTCTTGTCCCCCCCCCCCCCCCCAATTTAAATTATTAAAAGATGGAACAGTTCCAAGTGTTATTGTTTGGATAGTCAAAGGGAATCCCAAGAGAGTTTAAGAGTTTATCGATATATGCAGTTGCAGCGAATTTATCTGATGTAACTCGTATACTCAACGGATTATGCAAAATTAGTAATAATTACTTTGTTATATAAAAACAAAACTAAGCTCCGAAATCATGGCATACTATGAATCAACCGCCGAAAAAGCGATTCCAGTTACCATTTTGTCGCCATGTTGTAACCAGTGCTACCAATCGTGCATATAAGACATATTAGTTAACCTAATTCAGTCAATTTTGTTAGGATTAAGGAAGGACATACATATCAAGTACATTATGCTGCACATTGTACATTGTACTGTTAAACGACAATAAATTCTATTATTATTATAATTAATCTAAAGTGCAGACAGATATACATTGTTTTCGTGAGCGACAGACTGTGGGTGTTACCGTTAATAAAGCGAACATCTAGCCCAAAATACACTCCCGAAATTGTGCAAATTTTTATTTTATGAGTGATTTTTTATATTTTGTTTTCCAAGCGAAATCTCGAATTTTGAAAGATGAATTTTGATAAAAGGACAAAATTTTGTATTTATGTCAGATACCTTTCAAGATGTGATCCGAAGATACGAGACACGTTTTCCTTATTTTTACATAAAGAAAGTTTTCTCGAAAACGGCTCTAACGATTTTCTTTAAGTTTTGCACGTGGGTTGGTTATACTAACTTTTATTTGAAACACCTTTTCGAAATAATTCTCTGAAGGTTAGTTATAAGTAGGG
The DNA here is from genome assembly GCA_964059195.1 of Ectobius pallidus. NCBI lineage: Eukaryota > Metazoa > Arthropoda > Insecta > Blattodea > Ectobiidae > Ectobius > Ectobius pallidus. The sequence goes on from CAXKWD010000009.1 coordinate 54,878,600, forward strand.
GCGGATTTCTATGACCTAAAAAATAGGATATATGCATGCATTTATGACCTAAAAACATTAAAATATGACCAATAAAATTTAAAATATGACTTTACCACTTACACATTGTGTCATTTTTTTAATAGTTTCGTTACAGTACATCTTATGAAAATATAGTGTTAATTATTTAAACTATCTGTAAATTCCCAAAAAAGTATCATTTTAATGCAACATTTACAAAATATGATATGAAACTTCAAAATTTATTTAATATGCACACAAGTATGCCAAAAATATGACATAAATATGCATATTCATACTAAATATGCTACAATAGTTGAAAATTTCCTAAATATGCAGTTATATGCACAATAAAAGCTATTCCATTTTCACCAGGATGCTTGGAATCGGATTTAAATTAGTCGGAAACCTGAAATAATGCAAATGGGAAAAATATGACATTGTCATAGAAATCCGCCCCATAGTTATAAGCCACCCACTCTGAATACGCACTCTTTGCAATACGGCATCTTGCAACGGAAAATCGTACGAAAACAAAATTTTGTATTTGGGGATGTGACACGAAGACTGGCGACAACTTTCTCTTATTTTTAAGGGGAGGCTAACTTTTATTTGGGCAGAGGAAGTTATGTGAATTATACATCAATTTTTTATAGGTTGATCCTAAGAAATTTCATGAACAAGTAATGTGACTATTTTACGGAACTGTATTATTAATAATTAGGGGGCGGATTTCAATGACATGTCATATTTTTCTCCTTTACATTATTTCAGGTTTCCGACTAATTTAAACCCGATTCCAAGCATCCTGATGAAAATGAAACGGCTTTTATTGTGCATATAACTGCATATTTAGGAGATTTTCAAATATTGTAGCATATTTAATGTGAATATGCATATTTAGGTCATATTTTCGGCATATTTGTGTGCATATTAAAGAAATTTTGAAGTTTCATATCAAATTTTGTAAATTTTGCATTATAATGATACTTTTTGAGAATTTAGAGATATTTTAAATAATTAACACTATATTTTAATAAAATGTATTGTAATGAAAATTTAAAAAAATATACACAAAGTATAAGTGGTAAAGTCATATTTTAAATTTTATTGGTCATAATTTAATGTTTTTTGGTCATAAATGCACGCATATATCCTATTTTTTAGGTCATAGAAATCCGCCCCCTATTAATAACACTATGCAACATGATTTTCTATGACTCTGCAGTGTTAGGTGTTCCCAAAGTAGTTTCTTGCGCTGATTCTAGATCTGCAATCCGTTTTTTCCTATCATGTACAGTTTTTTTGCAAATCAAGTGAATTCATTTTTTATTTAAACATAAATTTCAAAAAAGGGAAATTTTATTGCGAGGTAGGGGAATTTTATTTTGTTAAGAGGGAACAATTGGTCACACTTATTACACCCAGCTGGCTATTAGGCGGGAAACAATACTTCATTGCTAACATGTCATAGTGCTGAGTCATACATATAGTTTGTGAAGTTTCTGTAGAAATGAGTTCCCGCAAGTGTTTGAATAACTGAAACGTGTTCTGTTATATTTGTGGTAGCTACGTAATTGCTAAGCAAAGACAAGACATCAATAGTTTTGTGAGAAATGTCTATTATGCATATTTCGGTATAAGGCTTGGTGATGAAGACAAAAGCTGGGCACCGCACAAGGTATGTTGTACATGTGTTGAGGGACTGAGACTGTGGAAAAATGGTGCGAAAGAATCAAGAGAGAGCCACAGAATCATGTTAACGATTGTTATTTCTGTATGGTTAACGTTCAAGGTTATAACGCAAAAAGTAAGAAGGATATACATTATTCGAATATTCCTTCGGCCTTACGACCAGTTACTCATTGTGAATCTCTTCCTATCCCAATTCCACCTCTCGTTCTTGAAGATGTGCCACAGGAGAGCAGTTCAGAAAACGAAAGCGATAATGCCGATGATTACAAGCTGGAAGAATATTCTGCACCAAAATTATTTAGTCAAAATGAACTTAATGATTTAACTCGTGACTTGAATCTGACAAAGGATGCCGCCCAATTGCTTGGATCAAGATTAAAAGAAAAAATCTTCTACTACCCGGAGTTTCGTTCTCTTGGTATAGGACCAGAGAGAAGGAATTAATAAAATTCTTTAAAGAAGAAGACTCTCTGGTTTATTGTTGTGATATCGATGGTTTATTGAATTTATTTAACGTCACTTACAATCCAAGTGAGTGGAGGTAAATATAGACTCGTCCAACACTAGCCTCAGAGGTGTACTTTTACATAATGGAAATTTCTTTAGTTCAATACCCATAGCACATTCAGTACAACTCAAGGAGACGTATGAAAATCTCAAAGCTCTGCTAAAATACGTAAACTATGAAAAACATTCTTGGACAATTTGTGGATATTTAAAAGTAGTTTGCATGTTACTTGGTCAACAATCAGGCTACACAAAAATGCCGTGTTTCATTTGTGAATGGGACAGCCGACCCAAAGATAAGCATTGGAAGAAGACAGACTGGCCCAAAAGGAAAACCCTCCAACCCGGTTCACAGAACATAATAAATGTACCACTCGTTCAACGAAACAAGATACTATTACCTCCTCTGCACATCAAACTCGGATTAATGAAGCAGTTCACTAAAGCTCTTCCAAAAGAAGGTGACTGCTTCCAGTACTTGGTAACAAAATTTCCGAAAGTATCTTATGAGAAATTGAAAGAAGGGATCTTTGTGGGACCACAGATCAGAAAGTTAATGAAAGACAATTTGTTTGAAAGTACAATGAATCCAGTGGAAAAAAGGGCCTGGGTTTCGTTTAAAGAAGTTGTAGCCAACTTTTTGGGCAAAAACAAACATCCTAAGTACAAAACCATTGTTAAAAAAATGTTGCTTAGTTTTATGAAATTAGGATGTAATATGAGTGTGAAGCTTCACTTCCTACATTCACATATTGATTTTTTCCCTGCGAACCTCGGTGATGTCAGTGAAGAACAAGGAGAACGTTTTCACCAGGACATAAAGGACATGGAAAAGAGATACCAGGGAAGATGGAATGCAAACATGATGGCCGACTACTGTTTTATGCTTAAAAGGGACAGCACTGCTGAAGGAAGACATTCGAGGAAGAGAAGTTGCAACCCACGTCAGAAAGAACTTGAAGTAGTGAAATCAGCGAAGAAGAGGATGTAAATTGCCATATATGTGTTGTTTTTTCGTAATAGTTATCACATTTTTAAGAGAGTATATACCATTCTCCACTGTAATGCAGTGCATTGTAATTAAATACAAAGTTAAAACTTACACAATTTATAACTTAAACGGGAACAATATTTTTCCCTGTTCAAAAATTTCTATTAAAAAAAAATTCAAAATCGAATTGTATAAAAACCTTACGTGATACAGCAAAAGTAAAATCATATTTGAAATCAGCATGAAAAATACTTCTAAAATCACTTTACAATCTTAAAACATCATACCAAAAATTTTAAAATGTTGCATAGTGTAATCTATTCTTAAATTTGCACTCATCCCAGTTCAAAATCTAGATTGAAGGAGACTTCGGAGCAGGTCTGCCAGTTCAGAAACGTAGAACAGTCGTACCAATATCCGAAAATAGTCGTATGCTAGTTAAACTGTCGTATACTTTGTGATTTTTCAGTGTAATGAAGGGATTGCGTTAATAATAATAATAATTAATAATAATCGGTATTATGCACCTTACATATGTTATGTAATTCTTAATAAATCATCTTATTTGTAAATGATTAGGCGTGTTTCATTATCTTTCGATGTGCTAAATTTGATAACGTAGAATAAAATTAAATAAACAGTAGTTGCCACAGTGTTGTAATTATTACAAAAAGGACTGTTTTCAAATCATATTGATTTTAGCAGCATACTTACGACAAAAACCATGAGAAAACAAAAGGCTGGATACATATCAAAATTTAAATTACGTCAGTAGATTGATTTAAAAGACATAAAACGCTATGTTAAAAATAGTCGTACAAATAGGCTTACGACTCATGATTGCGTCGCACGTCGTACAAATCTACGAAATAGTCGTATGTGTACTTCTATAGTCGTACGTATGGCAACCCTGCTTCGGAGTCAACTCACATTCCAAGTTTATTTTCGTCAAAGTCATGACTGCCGCAGCGGGTAGAATTGGTTGCGGCTTGAGTGATATAAAATATCACCGATTGTTGAAGTCTCATTTAAATTAATAAAACTGCACAGACAAGCATCGACAGAAATAAACACCCCTCCCCCTAACCATAATATTATATTGTTCGTATCTACACAGCGGCCAGTTCAGCCGCGTTTTATTACCTTTGTTGACAGAATTTAAAACTAAAAGAAGTTTCAATACGGTACGCATGTTGACTTGTAGAAAGTTGTTAAGCTTATTTCATTGTTTTAAATAATATTATTATTTTCTTTAAATTCCCTTGAGCGATTTTTTACTTACAAAGACAAATTTTTATTTTGTCACCCCCCGGGTGATGGCACCCGGGGCGGCCCGCACCCCCCGCACCCCCCTTCCTACGCCACTGAATTCACGGTGCTTAAAAGGTTAGGGCTCAACTTTAAATCATCTCCCCAATAGGAAGGAGGCGGAGACGGAAATGGTTAAAGTTGATTTGAAGAGAATCGCAGAAGAACATCCGGAGCTGCCACCTGCACAAATTGTAAAAGGACCGAACTCCAAAGGTTTTCTCTGGTGTCCTTAGCTTGCTGTCCGATAGGGAGAGTTTTAGAAGACCCTAAGAAGATAAAGATGTAGAAATCAACCTACTAAACAAACTCCACCTCGAGTATCTACGGACTTCGGGATATAATTTCATATCTTCATAGTTTGCTCTGTACATAAAATTACTGGCTTTTCAAAAAAATTTAAGAAACGTTTCCGGACATACTGATTTTTTTAAAAATAAAGTGTTCGGAAAATACCATTCGGCAATTTTTATTGAGGAACTTTTGGTTTTCGGAAAAATGGTCTTTCGTAAAAAAAAAAAAAAAAAAAAAAAAAAAAAAAAAAAAAAAAAAAAAAAAAAAAAAAAAAATCGGAGAAACGTACGGGAATCATTTTAATGCATGTTGTTGAATCTATTGAGCTATGTGAACAAAATAAAATGAAGTCGTGATACCATTAGCTCAACTTTTATTTTATTAATGCCTAGTTTTCAGTATATTCGTTATATTCCCTGTAATTTACTTTATACGATTTAATTTTTTTAGTATTTTATTCACAATAACACTATTAAAAGACACTACTGATACTAAATAATACAAAGGAAAATAATAGGCTATAACAATATAAACAATAAAAAAATCACAAGCAAACTTTAAAAAAGTTACGGTACTATAAAACTTTAGGTAGACTGTACATGTACCTATATTTTTTCCTTTTTTACCTCCATAGCCTAAATCTAGGGTTGCCAAATTACCCGGTTTAGTTGAGTAGGCCTACCACCCGGTTTTCAATATCCTTTTTCACCCCCCGGTTAAAAACTAAGAAAACAGGAAAATACCCCAGCTTATGACAGGGAAACTGTAGAAAATAATGTGACACATTTTAGTAAGAAAGGTACTGGTATTACTGTAGTTGACAGTGCACTGTTAGATGAAATGACACATCTGAAAAGGTTGGTAAGTGAACAGTCAGGGATATAAAATAGGGAAATATGTTTTAGAAAAGACAGTTTCGGATACATTATATAATTTATAATGTATGTAATTTCATGAGAATACTCTCTGAGAATCAATTCCCTGAAATGTGCAGCTTTTTTTTAAGCAATCCATGCCCATAAAGCAGCCGTGTAAAGAATATGTTTGTTGTTAAGTATTCATTGAACAGATGAAAGAAATAGGATGTCTATAGAATGTTCAAGAATTTGATGATTGTCTCCTATAAAGATGTCAGTTGTTCTCAGTTAAGTGATAATATCAAGTCTAGAAGTTTCTTCGGAAGATTCGAAGATTCTTTTCTGAAAAGTTAACAATGTTCAAATAAAAGTTCATAATTTTTGTAAGAATTAACCATTTGTGAAATACCCCCGATTTTTCATTTTTTCATTTCATTTTAAGTCCGATTATTTTTAATTGGTACCACAAGAATTACATAATGACCAGTGGACTAGTGATCTTGATGTTACCCGGATAGATATTACATACCTCATGATTAGACAATGCAGGATAGCATTTGTCTATGAGAAGCTTACGAGTGAGTCTCACTAATATAGCGAAGCGAAATGGACGGATAGGTTTTTGACATGGAGTGGCGGGCGGCACATCAGGGGTGTTTATTTGTACTGGCTGATTGATTGGAACGTCCTATGCGATAATGGCCCCGCCACCACCATCACCACCATTGCTGCCATCCTTTCCAATTCAACATTTTTGACGTCTAGTGTTATGAAAGCGCTATCTCTCATCACCTAGGCAGTTAGCCTCTACCAACATAATTTTTCGCGTGTTTTCAACCAAGTAATTATCAGCTTTCTGACTGAATCCAATTTGTTTTGCAGTCCCATTAATATCCCATATCCGCATTTTTCGCTCTATGGATTAAAATTCAAATACATGTAATAGCCTGCCCTTATGAAACGTTAATTTTTACAGCTAATGGCGCACGAAGGTTAACGTTATTACTCTTTATGCCACGTGGTTTAACCAGGGCTGAAGTTGTGTCGGAACGGTGCTCCGGCAAAGTAAAAATCTACTCTTCATAGCCCAGGCATAAACACAGGGGAGAAAAAAGTACACATGACATCGACGTATATTTTGGCAACACTTTTTTAACAGGATTATGATCTCCTGTTCTCGTCGCGATAGTTGGTTGCATTGGTTGTTATTGTAATGTAATTTTTATGTAATTTATTTCAAAAGGTGATTTCACTGTAATGTTTGGTATCATACAATGAAAAATAAATAAGTACATACCTGCATATAAAAAAATTTATAGCCCCCCCCCCCCAGAAAAAATGTCCAACTTCAGCACTGGGTTAACCTTTACTAAGCAAAACTATCAGGATAATAGGTAATACAATATTTCGATATATCGCATGCTTATAAAGATTCACTGACCAAAGTGAAAAAAGACGAAGGGGAAAATTGAACTAAACGAAGATGAAGATGAAGATGATTCAAGGCTGGAGCAGGAGTGAATTCAGAACTTGTTGAAGAGAGTGGCAACATAAATGAAAATTTGCAACTCCTGGGGAGAATAAAATATCACCAAAAAAGAGGAGGAATCTAGCCTAGTCCCTAAGGGTCCTCTCCCGGCCATAAAGAATGAAGTGCACAATGATGAGTGTTTAGGTCTTCTGGGTGATTCCTCCAAATTTGTCGGTAGACCAAAACTCTTCTTGCCCAGAATTTTAGTACTATTGAGTAATTTCTCGATTTTACAATTCACATAAAAATTAAAATCATTATTCAAATACGAAGATTTTACCTAGTGCTGGTCTGAAATCGTTCACAAGAAATCAATTAAACATTTATTATCTTCTATATTAATAAAAATGAATTTACAAAAGGGTTGTTGCCGCATCACTTGAGAACGGCTGGACCGATTTGGCTGATTTTGTTGTTGTGTTCGTAATTGTCAGGAGAAGGTTTGTATGAAAGAAAATTTTTGGAATATCCACGGGAAAAGTCGGAAAAGTGAAATAAGGCAAAGATAGAGTGTTCTGCTGTCAATTGTTTACATAAAAAAAATATTTAAAAAATTGAAATGTGACAAAAGAAGTCTGACATATTCACAGCCACATGTTTTCATAACAAAACAAAACAAACAAAAAACAAACAAAAATGTGAGTCTTGCAACCAAACCAAATCGAAAGTGTGTATTATCCATTCATTTTGAGAATGCAAGTCCGTGTAAACAAATGCAAATGATTTGAACCGCAGCACATATCATGCTACAAGACAATATAGTGCGGTATTTGATTTGATTTTTATAACAGTAAAAAGCTCATAAAATGTGACCAAAATTATTAAGATAACAATATAAACTTATTGCAAAATTCAACCAGGCCCGAGAGGCATAATTAAAAATAAAAGAGGTAAATCTTTGCGAAGTGGACAGAAGGAAATTATATTGAATGTGTTTAATGGATTTAAAAAAAATATCCAGCACTTGCAATTGAGGACGTTGTAAAATTGACATCTGAATTCACCGGTATATCAACCAGAAGTATCTGGAAAGTGCGTAGTGAATACAGAGACTCTGGTGTAGTGAAAACTCCTCCAAGAAAGGCTCAAAAGCCGCGTAGTGTTTTAGATAACATTGATGGCTTTGTGAAAAGTGCTATTCGAGCAAAAGTTCATCAATTCTTTTTTGATAACATACCTCCAACTGTGGATAAACTTCTTTGTGCTGTCAATGAGGATTCCGACCTACCTAATTTTAAAAGAACAACATTTTATAAGTTATTGTTGGACATTGGAATGTAATATATGAAAAAAAAAAGTGAGGTTAATGATATAGTAAATCGTGATGATATTGCACTTTGGAGAAGACGATATCTTAGAGCTGTACGGCAATACCGAGCAGAGGGTCGATAGTTTTATTTCTTAGACGAGACATGGGTAAATGCAGGACACACCACCCCTAAAATTTGGCATGACACTACTGTTGAATCAAAGGAAAAATATTTTTGGGCAGGATTAATTCAAGGTTTAAAAATTCTATGGGTAAGGGGAAACGCCTAATAATTACGCATATAGGTAGTGACACAGGCTTCGTAGATGGGGGTTTGCTCATTTTGGAGTCAAAGAAAACAGGTGAGTACCACGATGAAATGAATGTAGAGATATTCCATAACTGGTTTGCTAATGTTTTGCCGAAACTTGAACCCAACAGTTTAATAGTTATGGACAATGCATCATACCACAGTGTGAAACTCTATCGGCGTCCAGATACTTCTTGGCGTAAACAAGATGTTGTGGAATGGATTTCTGGGCTGTTTTCCACGAATTGAAATATATCCACTGCTACGTCACTCATAACTGTAGGCTTCGTATAGGGATGTTTATCATAGGCCCTAAACATCTACAAAAAGACAAAATAGGATGGAACATTTTCAGTCCTACGCCCGCAGTATAGCCTATTAGCCTATGTCCCATGTTTTGGGGGAGGAAAGTATGAAATTGATATCGAATTTTTAATAATTTCAGCTATAGTTTGAGTGTGATAAGTAGTTCTTCCTCATTTCAAGTTCTAAGTAGGCCTACATATTATACAAGGCCCTAGAGTTTGAAAATAGAAAATCCTTCATAAGTTAATTTCAAATTACAAAATAAAAACCCGGGCGACGCCGGGCCTTTTAAGCTAGTAGGATTATAATAAGCGGTGATCAAAATTATTGAAATTTTGTAATCGATCTACGAGTTAAGCTCTAGATCGTTTCATATTGCATTTTACTTGAGAGTCATCAATGCCTTCTTTAAAATTACTTTCTTTACTTGTACTGTGGAAAAGATTTTATACGCGGATGAATTATTATATTCATACCTGAAATTGAAGTCTGTTTTTCAACATCAATAGACTATATTATTGGATTTCCCACGAATCCAAATGTGCAATTTTACGAAACGTTTCTGTGTGCCTGTGAACAATCTAGCTCGGAAACTAAATATAGCATTAAGAGCGAAGTTTTATATTTTATGGTTGTGTGTGATTTGACTACGTAGGCTAACACGATGCATGACAGCGATTTCCTTTTGATTTTCATACAGCAAATTTCATTTTCTTTGGTTTTCCCGAAAACGGCTCTTCCGACCATGTTTGTGTACAGAAATCAAAGTAATTTGAAGTTTAGTTATAATTAGAGAAAGGCATTAATGGACAAAAATTTTAAAAATATGCCAAAATATTAAAAAGCGACACAATATACATTTTTTAAAGGACCCTTAAATTATTCATTATTTCTTGTAATTAAACTCTAAGAAATAAAGAGTTGATTCTCTGCTATACTTGGCAATATAAACACATTATGAAAGCATAGGCGGTTATACAATGCATCTAAAAAAGTAAGAGGTTTTATATAGATCTTCTAACAGAAAAAATCTGCAAGTAGGAGTATTATAAAATTTTATTTCATCATTCCTATACAACCTTAAATGATGATATTTTTTATGCTTTATGCCAGAAATCTGGTCTTCAATATAGAATAGAAAAATATACACTTGAATTTAAAGATTTGGAATTTTGGAATTATAGGCCTACATTTGTTTAAATATGAATTATTTAATTTTTGTCGAGCTGTTGATCAAATAATTACTTTCAAAATGCTAAATGCTTTTAGTTTTTTGCATTATAGATATCATTCAGAATAACCAACTGAACCTAGATATACAAAAATATCTCTATTATAACTTAAAATTTATTTTTTCCTTTTCAAATCAATATTTCTCACCTAATTTTAATTTTAAAAATACACAATTTATAAAATAATTGCATTACATTTTTCATGAGCTTTACTAATTAGCCTACATGAAAAATCTGAATATTTGAGTTTATTTCTATGTGATATGTAATGCAAATTAAATGAATAATTCTGATTTGAAAAAAGGAGCTACTGGCAAATCCGAAGATTCTCAACACATGCGAATTTTGCTAATTAATAATAATAATAATAATAATAATAATAATAATAATAATGGTCCACCGCTGTGGCTCAGGGGATGCGTCCAATCCTCTCACGCAGCGGGCCCGGGTTCGATTCCTGGTCGGGACAAGTTACCTAGGTGAGGTTTTTTCCGGGGTTTTCCCTCACCTATGAGACAAATGTCAGGTAACTTTAGGCCCTTGTGGTCCCCGGATATCATCTGGCCGTTCATTATCATCTTCATCCTCATCCTCATCCTCGCCTTGTTCTGAGTGAGTGTGTGTGTGAATGGTGTGTATCGTCCTATGTGTTCGTGCTGTCTCGGAGGTGGCCCCGGCATTGGGCTGATCACTCATCCGGGGAGGCCCTCCATGTCCTTGTCTGGTCAAAAAAGTATGTATGTGATCCAAAGGTAATCCCTCTCCCAACAGGTCGCGGCCCTGTAAGGCCCGGGCGGCTTGGGTCGCTTAAATCCTAAAAAGGGAGAGGTAAAACTATGAAAAAGAAAGAAAGAAAGAAAGAATAATAATAATGGATAATAATAATGGATAATAATAATAATAATAATAATGGATAATAATAACAATAATGAAAATGGAGAACTTATAAAGTAATTTTAATATTCTTCGTGAACAAATCTGAATACATCTGTGTGGTAACCCTACTGTAATTTTTACGAAGTAGGCCTATATATTTGAAAAATATTTGGGCCCAAGAGGGATGAAAGTGGGGACTGGAGAAAACTGCATAACGACGAGCTTCATAACCTGTACTCTTCAACGGATATAGTAAGGCTAATTACATGAAATGGGCTGGACATGTTGCGCGCATGGGGAAGGAAAGACATATCTGACTGGGAGAGCCGAAGGGAAAAGACCACGCGAAAGACCTAGACGTAGGTGAGAGGACAATATTAGAATGCGTTTAAGGGGAGTAGGATTTGCTAGGGATGACTGGATGGAGTTAGCACAGAATAGGGTTGAATGGCGGACTCAGGTAAGCGCGGCAATTAACCTTTGGGTTCCATTAAGTTCCTTTAGCTTGCTGAGGAATTGTCTATTGTCATTGAGTAAGTAAGTAAGTATATATTTCAATTACAGATATAAACAAGTTGTCATTGTTCAACATAATTATCCTCCATTTAGATATATGTCTCACATCATTGAACCAAATTTTTATTCCATCAGAAAATAATGTTTTTTGTTATGTCCTCCAAAAAAGAATACACCACTTCTTTAACCTCATCATCATTTCAAAATCGTTCTGCAGGGGTTCATACACATGGTAATCCAGAGGAGCGAAATCAGGGCTGTATGGGGAATGATACAAGACCTGACATCTCAATCTCCGAATGACATAAAAAGTGCCAGGGTAGTGTGGGAGCGGGTTTTGTCGTGAAGGATAAGAATTCCTCTAACTTATGCAAAAATACTCAGCGAAAGCTCTGTATTTCTGCCTTTAACTCATTCTCCAACATTGCACTGTACCAGGCAATATTCACTGTTTCACCCCTCTGCTGACAGTGCTTCGAAAGCGGCCCATTCATATCCCAGAAGTGTGTGTTAGTTTGCCGTCATTTCTTTGAACCATCCTCGTACATACAGGGTGTTAATGAATAATACCGAAATATTTTACCTGTATATAGAGAGAACATACAGTAGATAAACAACTTTTATTAGGAGTTTTTTTCTCTATGGATTCGATTTCTTCTTTTACAGCAGAAAATCTCCCAGGGCATGGCCGCCACTGACTTCTAACATTAGGGGAAAAAAATGCAAAACAAAGGAACTTCGCTTTTAACACTGTAGTCAGTAGTTATGAATAAAAAAAATCATGCAGTGACGGCCAGTCATGTGATTAGTCTGTAAATTTTGCAGATTATGAAAACTCTAAATTATGTAATAGCTGTGGATGAATGATCAAGAATAAGTTTTTTTATGGATCATTAGGACGGCATGAAGTCAATTTAATGAAAGTGTTAACTCTATTTCGCATAATTATTGACTGATGAATACAAAATTGTAATGAGTTTAATGCTTTGTAGCACACATATTTTACGTCACAGAGCAAAAACCTCCTAATAAAAGTTGCTTGTATATGTCCACTCTATACACAGGTAAAATACTTGGGTGTTATTAATTTACACCCTGTGTATATATAGAAGAATTAAATTAAAATTATATCTTTTATCTAAGAGTAATAAATTATTTTCTTGTCTTTATGAAATAAATCTAAAAATTATATTTTATTTTTATATCTCGCAGGCGAAGTCCCACTTACTTTTCTTAATATGGCATGAATCTGCTTAATCAACGAGGATTCGCATTCGACGAAGATCGAAGTATTCAATTTTTGTAATCGATCTACGAGTTAAACTCTAGATCGATTCATTTTACCCTATATTGCATTTTGGTTAGCAATCATCAGAGCTTGCTTTAAAATTACTTTCTCTACTTATACTGTTGGTAAGATATTATAGGCCGATGAATTGATTTCATACCTGAAATTAAAGTCTGGTTTCCAACATTTAATAATATTGGAATTCCGAAATGTGCAATTTTACGAAACTTTTCTGTGTAGGCCTATCTGTGAACAATCTAGCTCGGAAACGAAATGTCGCATAAGAGCGAAGTTTTTACATTTTGGTTGTGTATGTTCAGTGGCGCCAACTTTTGAAAAACATTGGGTGGGCTTATACTCTCGTCCATTGGTTCATGAAATATATATATAAGCGGGTATGTCCTGACTGAATGAATGAATGAATGAATGAATGACTGACAGAGAATCAACGTAGAGCCTAAACTATAGGCCTAATAGTTAGAGACTTGTAATTTTGCTTGTACCTTCGTTTCATAATATAGGCCTAAGTGAAAACTAAGAAAGGATTTTGCAAAATTCTTATTTTAAATCCCAAAAATCAAATATTTTCGAGGAGACGAAAATAAATGATCTATATTAATAAAAGGAAGTGTCTGTCTTTCTGTCTGTCTGTCTGTCCGCGATGCCCTGCGAAATCTACTCAACGCAGAGATCTGTAATTTTAAACATAGGTGGACTGAAGGGTCGGAAAATGCACCTCGAAGCCGGAATTTTAAATTTCGCTTTCGTTCATGAGTTATGAGTGAAAAACGGGCAGAAAACGTGAATTTTTTGCGTTTTCGAAGCATCGGTTTTGAGTAATACATTTTAATGTCAAATCAATTACAGTAGGCTTTGGCTATTTTTGTCATATCTTGGGCATAAAACCATCGCGATCGCTTGAATGTTGTAAGCTCACGCTGGTGGATCACTTGTTTACAATGTCAAGGTACGCAAACATATGAAATTTTCAACCTACACCGAAGAGGGATAATCAATAAAGGCCTAAATGTGGACAAACGTTGTTCAATTTGGACGAAACTCACTATACAGGGGTTTTCTGAGCCAAGGACCTCGAATGTGAGATCGCTTTTACCAGGCGACGCTATCTAATCTTGGTATGTAATTCACGAGATTTAGGTGTTAATAAATATAATGATTTAACTATTATGTAAGTGGAGGGAAAGGAAATAGACATTAAATCCATGTCTGGGATATTAATACAAGTAAGAATCAGCTTGAAAAATTTTATGTCACAACCGGGATTTGAACACGGATCTTCAGCTTAACGCGCTGATGCTCTACCATTGAGCTACCATGACAACATGCCAGTATGACATCAAATTCCTCAACTGATTCAGAAGACAAGGCAGACCACAGGAGGTTTCTCCATTGAGAACACACATCCAATGGTGTCCTACATTTGTAGGTACTTTGAAGCCAAGTTATTATTTATATACTATTAATTAAGTGGAGGGAAAGGAAATAGACAGCTTGAAAAATTTTATGTCACAACCGGGATTTCCCTCCACTTAATTAATAGTATATAAATAATAACTTGGCTTCAAAGTACCTACAAATGTAGGACACCATTGGATGTGTGTTCTCAATGGAGAAACCTCCTGTGGTCTGCCTTGTCTTCTGAATCAGTTGAGGAATTTGATGTCATACTGGCATGTTGTCATGGTAGCTCAATGGTAGAGCATCAGCGCGTTAAGCTGAAGATCCGTGTTCAAATCCCGGTTGTGACATAAAATTTTTCAAGCTGATTCTTACTTGTATTAACTATTATGGTCTTAATTTTTAATTTTTGAAATAATTATCGCGGGCGTTCGCTTGATTTTGTAAGTCCATCCTGGACGATTCATTTGTTTAGAATATCAAGGCCCGCCGACATATGAAATTTTCAACCTACACGGAAGAGGGATAATCAATATAGGCCTAAATATGGTCAACATTGTTCGATTTGGACGAAACTCACTATAGGCCTACATGGGTTTTCTGGACCAAAGAACTCTAATCTGAGGTCGCCTTTACCAGGCGACGCTATCTAATCGTGATATGTAGTCCACGTGATTTATGTGTTAATAATTATAATGATTTAACTATTAGGCCTAAGCTCTTAATTTTTAATTTTTTAAATAATTATCGCGGGCGAAGCCGCGGGCACATGCTAGTAAATTATAAAATCTAATCAAATACAAGCCACATTGAACATACACTATTGTTGGCAGGCAGCTTTGGAAGTGCATGATACGGAACTTTGACAAATTAGATTAATTAGATTAATTTACTGATGTAAATAAATATTGAAATCCACGAAAATAATGCACAATGTGATCCAGTCACATAACTTTCTCTACCCTGGACATAGAGAATAACATTTTCTCATTTCATATTTTGATGTACTGTACAATGGGGTACGCCGTAGCGTAGTGGTTGAGGCGCTGCGCTACAAACCGGAAGGTCGCGGGTTCGATTCCCGATGAGGTCGTTGGAGTTTTTCAATTGGCCTAATCTTCCTGGTGGCACTATGGCCCTGGGGTCGACTCAGCCTCTAACAGAAATGAGTACCAGGAGCAATCCTGGGGGTAAAGGCGGCCGGTGCGTAAGGCTGACAACCTTACCACCTTCATGTGCCGATGTCTAAAAATCTGGGAGCCTCAACCTCCTGGAACCCTCTGGGCCTCCATGGCCTGTAATAGGGAATTCTTTACTTTACTTACTTTACTGTACAATAAGAGTTCGTATTGCAGGGACAGCATTTTCAGTTGTTTCAGTCTGAGTGTGTGGCAAATAGTAATGCCATATCAGAAGTCGGTAAAAGATTCTATTCACTGATACGTTATTCATACCTGTTGGCTTTGTATTTTAGTTGAGAAATATGGATGTTTATCATAGGCCCTAAGCATGTAAAAGGATACAAAATAAAATGGAACATTTTTAGTCCTATGCGCACAGCATATTATTATGGCTTGGTTCTGGGGGAGGAAAGCATGAAAGTGATATTGAATTTCTTTTTGATTTCAGCCCCGAAAAGGTTGTATGGTAACATGAGGATGAGAAATAAAATATTCCGTCAAATTGCATGTTACCGGAATTTCTATTTATTATTTCAAACCCGTCCAGGCATGGTGTGTAGAAACAATGGGGTGCAAAATTCTACATCCTCTATGAGCCATAAAAAGCTACATCTAGCGTTTTCTGAAGGAATAGTTTGAGTGGGATAAGTCGTTCTTCCTCATTTCAAATTCTAATTACCTATATAAGGACCTAGAGTTTGAAAATCGAAAATCCTTCATAAGTTAATTTCGAATTACAAAATACAAAACCCGATCGAAGCTGGCCTTTTAAGTTAGTGAGATGTAAGACACATAAAATGCAGAATAGGAAGCGCATGGGAAATCTCACAAATTCATTCTGTTCTAAACGTCTCATTTCACAACACACTCATTGGAATTCTGTGTTAATTACAGGCCTATTGATACGGTTCCAGATATTTAAGTATTATGTTATGTGGTGGGAATTGTTACATTATGTTTGGTAATGTAGAAATTTCTTTGCTTAAACAATAAATTACCTACAGAAAAATAATACTAAAAAAACTCGCGAACGAAATTCTCCGAAATAATGTATAAATAAACCAGTCGTTATACTATTGCCAAAGCAATACTACAATCCCATAATCCTTTAGGAAGCCCTGTTACTTTTCCGAAATACGTAATATCACAGTATAAGTATTAATACTAATACTGAAAAAGTCTGATCATAAACTTTTAAAATGTTTTATATATATCGTCTTTGTATGAGTT
Organism: Ectobius pallidus; assembly: GCA_964059195.1. NCBI lineage: Eukaryota > Metazoa > Arthropoda > Insecta > Blattodea > Ectobiidae > Ectobius > Ectobius pallidus. Next base: position 54,895,390 of record CAXKWD010000009.1, read on the forward strand.
ATCTGCTCACCTGGTGAACAACCCATTGCGGATAAACCGTGTACTGCCTTCTAATTACTTTATTCGAATATATGATACACTAAATACAGAATTTAAGTCTAACACCCAAATGAGTTTTGCCCTTGTGTGGGTGCCGTTCAGTTTTAATTGTAAATAAATACCATTAACAGCCAATAATAATATGGTAAGTAATTATTAAGAAAAATTATGTTTAGTTTACAAAACAACTTGAGATAAAGACAGAAATTTACAAATTCACCTAGAACTAGAAAAATGAACCGTGAATAATTCAATTAAATGTAAAACTCAAATTAAAATTAATAGAGATCGTGAAAATAATACAAAAAAGAGGCCTGGAACTTTATATGGATGTAAGACATGGTCCCTTACTCTTCGGGAAGAATATAATCTGAGAATGTTCGAAAACAGGGCGTTCAGAAAAATATTCAGACCTAAGAGAGATGAAAACTGGGACTGGAGAAAAGTGCATAATGACGATCTTTATAACTTGTACTCTTCACGGAATATAATAAAGGTAATTAAATCACTGAAGATGAAATGGGCTGGACATGGGGAAGGAAATACATATCCCAAAACTATTTTGAATTGAGGTCCAAAGGGAAAATACCACTTGGAAGACCTAGGCGTAGGTGGGAGGACAATAGTAGAATAGATTTAAAGGAAGTAGGACTTGCGAGGGATGGTTGAAGTTAGCACAGAATAGGGTTGAACGGCGTGCTGTAACCGCGCCAATGATCCTCCGGGTTTCATCAAACAGACTAGCAGATTCCCGCGATTATTTACTTACTAGATGTTTTATTTAAATCATTTAGTTATCGTGGAATGCACTCCAAAGCCGGATTTTTAGCTGTTTCATTATAATTATTATTAGTCGTTTAGTTTAGAATGATTCGTGTGTAGGCTAAGTGTTAATAAACGTGTTTTATTTGTTTTGCTCTTAATTTGTTTTATTTTTTAATTAATTATCGCGGGCACCTGCTAGTAGACTTATAAAATATTGATATGACTATGGTATAAATATAGTACTGTAGGCCTACATGAAATGATTTCATTGTTTCTGAAGTCAAACTTTGTAATAATTGTCTTGTAATCCACACTCTTGCCTTGTATCACAATTCCTTGCTTTGCCCATTAAATTCACCACAAGCATATTCTAACTTCTGAATTTAACTTTTCCGCACTCTCCTTAGCCTATATATATTTTGAAAAGCAATATATTTAAGTTTTTTATGAATGCATAAAAATCATAAAAAGCATAAAAATATGGCGGTGAATGTGGAAACTGCGTTAACAGATTGACTGACTGACTGACTGACTGACTGACTCGTTCCTGTAACCCCTATGGTGGTGCATAGGGCCTACAAGTGGAGGTTTCATTACCTATACTAGTTTTGTTACGCTTATTTTCCGAGAGAAATCAGAGGGGCAAGTGGTAAGTCCATCGCCTCTCAAGCGTTAATAGATTAAGACGTAAAAATTTAATAAACTGAGAAACGACTTCAGACAATCGTGAGTGAATTGGAACAAGAGGAGATAGTATTTATTATTATGTCAACAATAGCCTGATTTTAGCTTTCCAGCGATTCTACAAGAAAACATTGTTTAGTAATGGTAATAAATAATTTAACAAAATAGGCCTAAGGCAAATTATTGGGTGGGCTTCAGCCCCACGGGCCCATATAAGTTGGCGCCTCTGTGTATGTTTTGGGTTTGCTAACACGATGAATGACAGCGATTTCCTTTTCATTTTACTGAACTTAAGATGCAACACATTTCATTCTCCGTTGTTTTCTCGAAAACGGCTCTTCTGATTTTGATTGTTTAAAGATATCAAAATAATTTATTTAAAGTTTAGTTATAACTATGGAAAGGCGTTTAATGTCCAAGAAAACAAAAAAAAAAAAATACAATAAAAAAATTAATTTTATTTCATGATGAAATTTTATAGCCTATGCTTTATGTCTGGTCTTCAATAAACAATATAAAAATATACACGCTTGATCTAAAACTCTTGGAATTTTAGAATTACACATTTCTTTAAATATGGATTCTAAGCTTAAAAGGCCCGGCGTCGCCCGGGTTTTGTATTTTATAATTAGAAATTAACTTATGAAGAACTTTCGATTTTCAAATTATAGGTCCTTATATAGGTATTTAGAATTTGTAATGAAGAAGAACGACTTATCACACTCAAACTATTCCCTCAGAAAACGCTTGATACAGCTTTTTATGGCTCTAGAGGTTGTAGAATTTTGCATCCCATGGCCATTACACAGCAAGCCTCGTAGAGGTTCAAATAAGAAGAAACAGACATTCCGAAACATAATATTGTATTGTCTTTGCGGAATATTTTATTTTTCATCTCATGTTTCAATACAACCGTTTCGGGGATAAAAATAAAAATAATTTCAATAACACTTTCATACTTCCCTCCCCAAAAACCAGCGATATAATAATAAGTTATAGCCTACATATTACCATACCTCGTATGGTATTCTCTATGTCCAGGGTAGAGAAAACTACACTGGCAGCCAAAAAAAAACCGATCACTGTAAAATTTGTTGTACTTTTAAGATTAAACATAATTTTGATTGGATGTTTATACATTGTTGTTGGTGAGGATGAATTATTTTTAATGGATCATTAGCTATAGATACAGCATAATTGCTTTCTTCATATCTTCACTTTAGCACCAAACAAAACAAACAAAAAACACCGCAATTCGGTGATTCCAATATGATTATAAGCACTAACTTGTCGTACATATTGCTAGGTGTTTCATTGATGTATTGCGTCATTTCCTTCCAAACTGAACGGAAACTGTCTCCCTTCGCATCGCAGTGATTCTGTCAGTAAGTTTAGTTGAAATTAATGCCTCTCAGTCCTGAAGACTTTGCCAAAGCTGTTGCTCTAATTGATGATGGAAGCAGCCTCCGTTATGCCCCTGCAACCTTAGGCTCACCATTCACCACGGTGCAAGAGGAAAAATGGGGAATTAAGTGGGAAATGTGTCATTACATTTTAATCTTAAAAACGTATACAATTGCAGTAATATTATTTCAAGCAATAGGCCTACTACATAATTTTTATTTTCACTTCATTTTTAAAAATTTCTTTAAGTGATCGGTTTTCTTTGCCGGTGAGTGTATGTGACTGCAGCACATTGTGCATTATTTTCTTGAATTTCATTCTTTAATATTTATTTATAACATGAATTATATTGATAGCTTCTCTAATTTGTCAAAGTCCCGTTTCATTTGTTTCCAAGCCTACCTGAGACCAATGCCAACAATACACTGTTGTCATGTGAACAGTGATTTGGATTTGATAATTCTGTGTAAAAATGGATGAAGTATTCTATAAACATTTGATTTTGGCATTTAAAATCAAAATTTTTCACAATCCTTTCTTAGTGAGCACTTACATTATGTCTCTACCTATTATAGTTTAGGCTCTATGTTGATTCTCTGTCAGTGAAGACAGAGAGAGAGAGAGGGGGGGGAGAGAGAGAAGAGATAATTTGTTTCGTACTATTGGCCAAAATAGTACTCTCCCAATGTTAAGTGTTTTTAGTTCTATTTTTGTTTGTATTATAGAAAATGTCATTCAGATTAATAAATTGAACATATTTGGACATAAATATCTCAATTATTAAACGAAATTTTCTTTTTTCCTGTTCAAATTAGATTTCTAACTTCATTCTAATTTTTAAAAATTACACAATTTACAATTTATTTGCATTAAATTTTGTATGAATTCTGTTCGTGTTAATTTTAATAGCATTCTAAAATGAATTCAATTTGTGCTGTAAAAATCCGTTGGTTTGAACAAAACAGGAAAAGAAAACTTCGATTTGACTGACGCAGTAAGCTGCCATCTGTCGTAGAAGGCATAAACCATGCAACCATCTGGTGCAGTGCTCGTTTCATAAACATACTCATATCTTAATGAATCCGTTATAGGCTCCTTGCATTATGTATTAATTTCCGATTACAAAATAGTTTTAAGTATAGGTTCAACATGGCATACTTAAACCTCGGCGATTACATTATTTCTCACACCAATCGTTAAAGAAGATAAGGGAAAAGTGCAACGCCTAGAGGATTTCATTCCAATTAAAACATCTTGTCTACAAATAACAAATTTCTTTCCTATAATTATCAAATAAATTTGAAAACTATTTTTTATACTTATAACTCGTAGAAGTTGTCCCGTGTTCTTTGCTTAATATGTCATGTCTCTGTTTAATTGGCATCACTGCCAACATGAACACAAGAAAGCTTCCAATTTTTACAATCGATCTCTGAGTTAAGCTCCGGATCGATTCATTAATTATACCTACACTTTACTAAAAATATGGCCAATACACCTTTCTCACTTCACATTCTGATATTGAATAAGAGGCCATAGAGCACTTATTCAGAGTGGGTGGCTTATAGCTACCTTTCAGAGAATGTTTTCGAAAACTATGTTTAAAAGAAACTATAAGCAACCCATGTACAAAATTTAAAGGAAATGGTTCGAAAATGGTTAAAAATGAAATTTTCTTCATCTAAAGTTGTCTTAAAAGTAAGAGAAAGTCGTCGCCAAACTTCGTGTTACATCGTGAAAACGTATATTTTTCAAATAAAAGATTTGGTTTTCATATGAATTTACTTTCTCAAACTAGGCTGATCACACAGACAAAATTTCCGAAAATAGTATTTTTGGATTCAGGGGACGTCAAAACGTGTATTTATGTTAAAAACTAAACTTCGAATTTGGGGGTTGAAAACAGTACTATGTTACGGTTAGAAGACGTAATAATAGCAGTGATTAAGTTAGGCCTAGGTCTTATATTTTATTGACTGGGTTAAAATGCATTGTCTGATATGACTATCATTTTTTTGATCTCAGAAAACTAAAAGGATAGTCTGCTCTATTGCATACTCTGTTAATGTTTCTTATACTGTCCTAAGGAGAATCTCTCTATATATAAGAGGCTTTGTCCTAACTGACTGACTGACAGATAATCAACGTAGAGCCTAAACTATAATAGGAGAGACTTGGAATTTTGACAATACCTTCGTTTCATAATGTAGGTGCTCACTAAGAAAGGATTTTGAAAAATGTTGATTTATAATGCCAAAAATTAAATGTTTTTGAGAATAATTAATCCCTTTTTACAGAGAATTATTAAATCCAAATCACAGTTCACTTGACAACAGTGTTGTTGGCAATCTTCACATAAGGCTTTGGAAATAAATGAAACGACACTTGACAAATTAGAGAGCTATCAATATAATCCATGTAATAAATAAATATTAAAGAATGAAATCCACGAAAATAATGCAGTCACACAACGTTCTCTACCCTGGACATAGAGAAAACAATACGAGGTATGGTAATGTGTATATTATTATATCGTAGGTTTTTGGAGAGATAAGTGTGAAAGTGATATTACATTTCTCTTTAATTTCATCCTCAAAACGGTTTTATGGTAACATGAGAGTGAGAAATAAAATATTCCGCAAAGACAATGCAATTTTATGTTACCGGAATTTATGTTCCTTCTTATTTGAACCTCTACCAGGCTTGCTGTGTACAAGCGATGGGATGCAAAATTCTACATCCTCTATGAACCATAAAAAGCTATATCAAGCGTTTTCTGAGGGAATATTTTGAGTGTGATAAATCGTTCTTCCTATTTCAAATTCTAAATACCTATATAGTGACCTATAATTAAAAAATTGAAAGTCCTTCATAAGATAATTTCCAATTACAATATAAAAAATCCCTTTAGGCAAGCCTACAGGCTGAGGTAGATTTCTACGTGCTTTTGGTTAATTTACTGTCGCTGCGTAGCACTCTTCTTCTTTAGCCTTGGCACGACAAACCCGCAATAATAACAGCAACAAAAGGAAAGATCACTTTTCAAACGTTCAAATCTCGCCTTATATGAGAACTATCAAGAAACTAGTTATTGATTTGTAGAGTACTCATCAAGAGCTTTTCAACGATACCCCACAAGACGTAGTTTCAAAAATTTCGAATTTCCATCCCCTCACCCCCACCCCCACTCGTACCCCCAAAAACCCCTGAATTGTTGGTGTCACTGTGAACTCCATAGGGAGTACTCTAATTTATTCAAACAAAGTTTCCCTCTATACTTCATACGGGCAGAGATATAAATGTTTTAAAATTTCAACCCCCTCCCCCGACCACCCCCTTGGGCCAATTTTGCTCATTAACGAACTTGTCCGAGCTATTGAGCCTAGAAATGACATAATAAAATTTGGTTCAAATATCTTAAAAATTACGGCCGCTAGCGTGTAAAGATATATATATATATAAATATCACAAAATGTTTTTTGAACACGCGGTGGTTTCGTACTTAGGGAGGCATGAAACATAAAGATATGAAAGAATTTTTTCGAAAATCATGACATGGTATCCATTGCAATAGGTAGATTTTTCTTCGAAATCTACCTAAAAACCGGGGCGACGCCGGGCCTTTTAAGCTAGTAATAAATAAAAATAAGGAACTCGAAAAACTGCTGCCTTGTGGGTTGTCATGACTTGACTAGGCCTACTCATTTGACAGAAGACATCCAGAATGTAAATACTATTCAACTTGAATTTCACAATTATCAGGTTTAAATAGGGCGAATGCATAAATACTATAATTTTTGTTTTGTATCTAATTAAATTTGAATTTTATATTTTTAGGTAATTATTTTGGACGAATAAAAAAGTTAAATTAACGTTAAAGAAAAAAACATGGGGGACCCCACCCCATTCTGCCCACCTGGATCTGCCACTGGGCTGGAGGGAAAGTAGATTTTGGTGACTTTGGTTCTACGACATAGCCTACATGGAGATGGACCGGGGTATAGGAAGACATATGCAATGTTTATCGATTTGGAAGAAGTCATTTGATAAATGATACGGGGAACTACTATATCAAACATTTAAAACAAGGCGGACTTGATTGGACAGGTAAACGACTGATTGTAATTTTATATAAGCTACAGAAGACAGAAAATGATACCGATGGAAATAAAAAGAAGGTAGAGAAGAAGAATAAAAAGAAGGTAAAGAAGAAGAGTGAGACAAGTCTGCCCCCTATCACCCTGCTTGTTTAACTTATTTATGGAAGAAGCAATAAATAAATGAAAGAAAAAACTAACCCATTAAAAGTACTGGCAGACGCACTCGCTGTATCCGTTTTGTAGACGATAAAGTGATTATCGCATACTCCGAAAAAGATATGAACAAGATGCTAACAACAGTGTCAACGGCTCTAGAAGAACTAAAGAAAGTACCGGTACCTACATACTCATTTATTATTTGAAAATACTAATAGTAAAGGACCACACCAAGAAAAGAATTCCATTATAAAGTTCAGAAGAATTTATTACAAAGCAAAGTTGTTCGTATTGGAGTACAAGAAGATAATCCTATAAAATGTTATTTATCTTATTATATTATTAATACGTCAAAATAAAAACAGGATTATTTAGCTCAACGTGCTAAAACTCAAAATGTTACCTCCATGTCAGTTAGTACTGTGAAAGAAAATGATGCACATACTTCTTAAGCACTCATCGATTTTCTGCTTCGACACTCTTCAATCCCACGCATGTGACCTCATTAATTATGTACAAATGTCGTATAAACCCAGCATCTCGTTCTTCCTATTTCTGTCATTTGCTTCTTCCCGTTCAATTTATTTACAGTCGTCGGTCTTAATCGCAAGAACTTTGTTCTTTAGAAGCTTAGACACTCAGTCTGTCGAAATTATAGATCTGGCAAGAATACAGTCCGATGAAGAATACAATCATAAGTTAGTATGGAAATTTTTATAAATGTTTATGTAAGCCTAATTTTTGTGGACAATCCTATTAGTAATTTATGATCATGGAAGAAAATCTTGAAAACGATATTAAGTTTACCTATAGTGTTATTACTTTACCTTTTACTTCTAGAATGCAGTTCTACTAGATTGAACAGGATTTACACAAGCAGCTGACAGGTATTTTTATCACAGAGAAGAGGAATGTTCAAAATGAAATACCGCTTTATATACGAGAAATCTATATTTTTGCCCCAACGTAATGCTAGACGCTTTTCTTTTCTTAAAGGATAATTTGACACGAATTTCAAAATATCTTTACTAAAATCTTGAAAACACTCAACTGGTATATTGCAGAACCAATATACAATGCTACATTTTTAGCATATTTTCAAAATCGATTGTTGTATTATTGTGTATAATGCGATCCTACTTCATTTTTTTAATAAGTTTTGGATTTCAATAGTAACCTCATACCTCGCACCGTGAACTCCTTACATTTGGTCCCTCAAGCACCATAAAATTTAAGCTTCTGCATGCATGTATTTATAAAAACTCGTTTAGACAGGAAACAAAACATATATTATAGTACCCTTTATGAATTTAGCATGCAATTGTTATTTTATATCACAATATAAACTCGTTACATGTTCTAATACTATAATATTTTAATAGATAAGTTATATTTAGTGTCAGTAAGTTCACATCTGCTGTTGATTCACTATTACAGCACAACTAAAAAGATTATGTACTTATTTATGTAGGCTACCTAAATTAAATAATCGCTTAATTTAATGAATGTTTGCTTATTATTAAAATTTGACTACCTAGGTAGATATTGTTATACTGTAATTGTGTAATAAATAAGTTAGGTTTAGTGTCAAGTAAATCCAAATCTGCTGTTCAATTCACAGTAACAACAAAAAAATTAATATATATATATATATATATAAGGCGCCCTTAATGGGTTATGTACATAATTAAGTTACATATACTATTTATAAAGGCTATATAAATTAAATACCCGTAGAATTTAACGATTGTTTAGATATTGTTATTATTGTGTTTATTAACATTATTATTTTTCTATAATTAATATTGTGATTTATATTATTATTATTATCTTATCATTATTATTATTATTATTATCATCATCATCATCATTACTATTCAAGTCATCATTATCGGTTATAGATTTGAAGGCCACCTAATGAAGGCAGTTCGTGAGAAGAAATGCAGTGTGTGCTATTCTTTCCTGAATAATGAACTTTTGCCACAATAGGAAAGTTGTAATTAATCACGAATATAGTGACAGGCCAGCAATATAAAAGTTTCGATGACACATTAACAGGCCTAGAGACACTATTCTTACCAACGGAACTCGTACTCAGTCAAACTTTAAAAAGGAAAATACTTTTGAAAACCACACAGCAAGTTGTTCCTACTTAGCTTAACAGTAATAAGCCTCCTAGCACAATGTAGCCTGTATATTTTACAAGAATAATTGTGAGCCGCTCGATTTAACTATCGTTATCGTATTTCATGAACACATATCATACTTTTTATTGCAGACTTTTATATTAAACAAAGTTATATCTTATCTATTTGAATTCCCCCAGAGTAGGATGACATTACTGGGGCAAGGCATTTAATGACCATAAAATAATGAAAAAATTGCCAAATAAAAAATGCATTTATGACCTAAAAATAGTGAAAAATGACATAAAAATAAAAAATAATGACCTATTAATTTTCCATTATTACTTATATTTAGTATTTAAGTAATTAATTGCCAAAAAAATTAATTAATGCATGACAGTGCGTTAAATATGAATACAAAAGACACTTATTTTGTGACTAAAGATGTAAGTAAATTTATGCTACTTGAACACTTTTAGCGAAAAAGAAATTCTTTCTGAGCTGGCATGCTCATCAAATTGCCTGTAGCAAATATTGTCATTTAAAAAGAAAGAAAAAAAGCAATTCTTCACTGCCACAAGACAAACTGCTATTAAGAAAATACAAATAAAAACATAAAAATATTCAAAATATAAATGAATGAACCAACCACCAACAATTTTTGCATGTGTTTACAACAAACCTGAATTAAAATGAACTATCAACACTTGGCGGAGATACTCAAATAAAAATGATTGTCTGTTGTCTGAAAGTAAAGATTTGTGGAAAAGCTCCTCTCTGCCTCAACTGAAACATGTTCAAAAATGACCTAAAAATGTCGAAAATGATCTAAAAATGCAAAACAATTACCTAAAAATTGCCAAAAAATTACCTATCTCTTGAAAATGACGAAAAATGCGAAATAAACCAAAATAATGCAAAAACAAATTGCCCTTATTTAATCAATTATTTTATGATACACATTTACATATATTCGAGCTATATTTTAACTTCATATCAAAAAGATGCAAAATCATCAAATGCCTTGCCCTACTCATTACATTATCTACATATAGCGTTACATATTGTAAATTCAAAATTACAAAGCACTTATTTTTATCATTCCTATATTTTTTTATAATTTTGTGACAAAAAACCTCACTGCACTTAATAAATGTTAGTCATGATAATTATTTTGATAAAATAGTCGTCTAAAGTACTGTAACCTAATAGGCCCATCTACTTCTATTGCAAGAACGCGGAGACCTGGCCACCCGAGAAAGACTTGGAAAAGAATGGTGGATGAAGAAGCTCTGAAAGCTGGTGAAACATGGAATGAAGTGAAACATTTGGCTACAACTAGATGGAAGGTTTCCACAGCTGCCCAATGCTCCACTAGGAGCAACAGGAAATAACTATAAATGCATCGTTATCGTATTCCAAGAAAACATATCATACTTTTTATTGCAGACTTCTATATATCATTCTAATATGTTTAGGAACATTGGTATACCAATATGCAGGGGATATTACTGTTCATTTGTTCATATTGTTATTGTGTCATGGCTGTGTTCATTTTAACTTGTATTGAATTTTAATGATTATGATATTAGGTTAAATAGCGAATAGACCTATTATTAATTCTATCATCTTTATATCACTGACATATGACTTAGGCTTATGAATTAATTATTTTATTGCTACATATTACTATTATTGATATTATTATTAATATTACTCGGGTAGGTATCCGCACTTTTTGTTTAATCTTCTGTATGTTGGCTGTACCACTTTGTGCTCATGCACGTCGACAAGTTGTTAATTTGTTTCCACTTGTGGAGCGTTCTACCGTTATGACTCCACTGAGTGTTGCGCTGTTGCACGTTTAACATGGATGCGCCGCTCAGCCTTTGCACCAAAGAAAAACAGCGTGCTTAACTGAAGGAAGCGGCGCATACGTGGCTTGCTACTCAGGCGAATTTTTTTTTCTGAGGCAAGAAGAAGCTTGTGCAACGATGGATCAAATATATTGATAAGCAAGGGGACTATATTGAAAAATTAGGTAGTTGAAAGCTCTGTGTTGTTGATTCAATAAATTAAAAAGAGAGAGGGATACTTATCGACTTACCGATATTCTTACCGATATGACTTCTTCGATGGATTTCGGCTCCTGGAACATCTTTAGATAAAAAAAAAACTGATCACTTCACGCTGTTCTTCTCTGGTGAAAACGATAAGCCATGTTTAATGTGAACAGCGCAACACCCAGTGGAGTCATAACGGTCACACATTCCACAAGCGGAGTCAAATGAATAACTTGCCGACGTGCACGAGCGAAAAACGGTATAGCCAACCTACAAAAGATTTAACAACAAGTGCGGAAACTTATTGACTTACCACCGTATTATACATTAGGTAAAAGAACGATTTAATCCCAAAACTAAAAAAAATATTTGATGTGACATAATACGGAAAAGGTTGAGAGTCACACAGAGTATTAAAGTTATCAATATGATTGGCGTGTGGCGGTAGCTCATGTGGGTTGGAGCTTGAAACAAACGGGGTTTGGGACGACGCGAAGGGAAGCAAGGGTATTAATTCATCATGGTCGTTAAGCATGGTTTGAGGATCAAATTGCCAGCCTGCAGCTCTCGGCATCTGATTGCCTTTTGAATGTCATCATTCCAACATCAAACTTGCTTTCACATTTTAAACCATGTCGTTTTCAGCTTCGGTGAATTTTAATATGATGTAGAGGAAGGAATTGTCACTATAAAGAAACGATTCCATGAACTAACCAAATATACGTTATTTTCAAAGCCAATTCTAGCGCGAGTATTAAGAAATTTTATTTTTAATTAATGCAAGATATTATAACAGCTATTTATATATAGAAAGGACAATTTGTAGGATTTAATTTCCGAGAACGACAGTGGTTGTTAATAGCCCGAAGGAAATCATATGGTCGTCAGGTAATGCTCGAGTTCCGTACATTAATTTATGATTTATTTACTCGTTAGTGAAAGAATTAAAACTGAAAGCTTGACGTTCAACTAAGAAAAAATATCTGAATGACAGTTTAAACACTTCAGAATAACGTTATTACAGAGTAAGTATTCAGCAGGGTTAAGATTTTTAGGTGAAATTCCTATATGGAAAAAGGAAGTAAAAAGTTGACAAAAATAAGGCGAAATAGGGGACAAAAATGTGAAGCTAAACTCTTTACGAAACAAACTTACAATCACGAAGAAAAGAATACTGACGAATTCCACTAAAATTAAAAATTAAAATGGAAAACCGTATTTAGTAATTATGTCTCATAGTTGTAGATGTGCTTTCAGTTCCGAATATGCTGAAAGCAGACAGGTTCACTATTCCCACGTTTTCTGCAAGCTGACGAAAAGTTCGTTAAGATCTTACATATTGAAAAGAAAGATAAAAAAAAGATAACTGTATAAAAGAACCAATGAAACTCAAAAGTCATAGGCTATAAACCATGAAATGCACTTTATAAGATTATTAAAAACCAGCAGTAAAATAAAAAAAGGGGAAAAGGGGGATATGTGCATGGTGGAGAATGCGATAGGGGTTCGAACAGAGAACTAGCATTATGTATTAATTCCTCATTAGTAACTAGGTTTCCATGTGTTTCCCATTTTACGTATATAAGCCACGTGTTTAGCTGATCCCCATGGGGGCTATAGGGTTGCAGTAAGTATAACAAAGAAATGAGAATTATCGCTTCAACTTCTTTACGTTTTGATCTCTTTTCCGCATCCATTCCCGGGGTTACTCTAGGGCTCTAGGCACACATTGGTTATGGACTCCGTGGGACTTCAAGGCGTCTGTGTGAAATCCCGAGGGGTGAAGTGGCGCCAGAAGCTCATAAGTCTGGCTGGACAATGGAGAGAATCTCGCAAGAACATCATGCCAGACATTATCTAAGCAGCATTCCGATGCATTTGCAAAGGTTCAATTTATAAAATCGATATTTATTAAGAATCTGTACACCAGAAATATTACTATATGAATACAGTACATTCTGTGCCTGAATTTTAAGTTGTGGTTTATTTAAGAATACAATGGTACTTAATTGTTTTGCATCATTTTTTACGAAATTAAACACTATATTTCTAACGTTATAAACCTATGGGTGTTCCCTATGTATCCATCCCTAAGATGTTGACTATTTCCATGAAGGTTACTACTTCCATAACCAATGGGCAATGGCAGTGGCGCCAACTTATATGGGCCCGTGGGGCTCAAGCCCACCCAATAATTTGCTGTGAATTACCTTAAATATTTATTATAATAATTATTAGGCCTATTATTACTAAAAAATCATGTTTAGTCGGTGCAAAACCAAAATCAGGCTAGCCTGTAGGTTTATACAAGCGTTAACACAAGTAACATGATCTCCCTTGTTTCAGTTAACTTACGGTACGATCGCGATCGTTTGCAATTGTTTCTGAATCCTTCAAATGTATAGCCAACGACAAATTTACTCTGTTAATGCCAGTTTTCGAAGCATTTTCCGAAATACTTTTTTCCGCTTTGAAAAGACTGAAGACATTATTACGTTCGACAATATTATAGAGAAGAGTTAATTTCACACATTGCTGTTCTAAGTGTAACCCTACATACGGATAACGGGGAAAAGTTGGCTTACGATTTTGCTTGTTGAAGAATTTATACGGAGAAATACTGTACATGTAGGTCTACAACATGCAGTGCTACTCAATAGTTATTGCATGTTTTACTTTATTTTACTTTATTTTATTTTATTTTAGTTGTTACCTAATATCTTTCCTCCAAAGGTCCCCATAATTATAAACTTTGAATAATTAAATTAGAGTCCCACCCGGGAGGTGTTGGTAGGACGGTTGCCTTCCACCTTGTCGGCCAGTGGTTAAAAATTTCCGGGTTAATGTTTTTGAGCCCACCCAATGTTCTTCAAAAGTTGGCGCAACTGGCAATGGGGAAGAAAGTAAAAATTCAAATATCCACTACCACGTTTTACACGAACCAAACGTGTCTTTTATTGCGAAATGAAAATATTACAATGAATTGATTAGTTCTTTTCAGCCTATTCTGACAATTACTACAAAATAAAAATGTAAGGACTTACTGCCTCACGAAACACCTATCGAAGGGACATCTATCGACAGCTGGAGTAAGAAGTACTGGAGTGACCACTGCCTTCTAAACTGTATTAATCGTGTAATTCTCGAGACGGCGGTGGGAGTGACAAAATGACAAGATTATTTACAATCAAAACTTAATATCTCTCTGAATATCATTAACACCTCTATGAATATTTTGTTATTATCGTTGAAATAAGGACTTCTGGGAAATGTCGCTAACGTATTAAGATAGAAAACAATTAAAAAAAAACTGAACTGCTGTATTCTGAAAGTAAATTTTTTTCCTAGAAGCGCAAATATCCAATTGCTACAATGGAATCGTATTATTAATTTAACATTCTTTCACTGATTTAATGTAGAGATGTTAGGAGTTGCCTTTTCTTTAAAATGCTGTGCTTGTTATTATGCAATACAGTCCGAAGTATTGGAGAAAAATTTGATTCTTACTAAAGTGAAATTAATGCACCAAGAGTAGAAAGCACCCCAAATACAGTAATAGCTCTGAAATTCGCACTAGGAAATATTAAACAAGTTAGAATTTTAAAAAGTCAATATTTTAAACTTTTCGTAAATGAAATAGTGTACTATAGAAATGTAACAAAATTAAAAGTTAATTTTGCAGGAGACATGGAAATTTAGCAAAATATCTCCTATCTAGAAATATTGTTTTGATATAATTTACTAGATCATTAAGCTTGGAAAATAATTTTACCATGACACAACATTCCACGCACGTTCATAAACTAACTATGTGTAAATTATGACACTACACTGAGGTACCGAAACAGGAATGATCGATGCGCTCACAATGCTACAACTTAGCCACACCGTCTCTAGAGTACGTAGTATGCAAACAATACCATCACCGCAAGAGTACGTTGCATGCAGTCCATACCATTACTGTATGGCAGGGCTTGCCAAATTATAACCCGGGGGCCAAATCCGGCCGCAAGCTGCTATTGTTTGGCCCGCCCGAAAACTTAAACAAATATAAATAAATGACGTCTGTATTAGAATAATTTATTCACGAATATAAACAATGAAATATAATTAAGCAATCAGAATTTTAAACAAATCGTTCACAATATACTATGGTTCATTTTGAATATTGGTACTACTATGATCTCTAGTTACAGGTTTGTGATGGTAAATGGTCAGCAGAGAAGAAGAGGAAGAAGTTATTTTACTATTGGTAAGAATATATTTTGTACTACTGGTATTATTATGTCTAGGGGGCGGATTTCTATGACATGTCATATTTTTGCCCTTTGAATTATTTCAGGTTTCCGACTAATTTAAACCCGATTCCAAGCATCCTGGTGAAAATGGAAGGGCTTTCATTGTGCATATAACTGCATATTTAGGAAATGTTCAACTATTGTAGCATATTTAGTATGAATATGCATATTTAGGTCATACTTTTGGCATATTTGTGTGCATATTAAAGAAATTTTGAAGTTTCATATCATATTTTGTAAATTTTGCATTATAATCATACTTTTTGAGAATTTACAGATATTTTAAATAATTAACAGTAAAATTTTAATAAAACGTATTTTAACGAAACTTTAAAAAAAATATACACAACGTGTAAGTGGAAAAATCATATTTTAAATTTTATTGGTCATATTTTAATGCTTCTTTAGGTAATAAATGCATGAATATATCCTTTTTTTGGGTCATAGAAATCTGCCTCCTAATTATGACCATCCCATTCATAAGACGCGTATTTGATATTGACCAATAATATATAACAATTCCTCGTATATAGACCAACCGCGATCGTTTTTCTAATAAGTTAATATGCTTCCTACGGTCGCAAGCATCCAGTTTAATCTGACTATTCAACTCTTATGCCACGTGTCTGATATTGAGCAATAACGTTTAGCAATTCCTCGGATATAGACGGCCGTTTATCTTACAATATTCTTGTAGGAATCGCGAGGATGGTGTTTTATCGCAATAAAACCGCCTGCCCATTACAGGAGACGCAAGTATCAGTGTGCAGTGATTAATAATCAGATGCTACCACTAAGCGGCACGAAAACAGATTATTTTATACAACATAACTTGTTTTGAAATTGAAATAATAGAAATGTACATTGATTAAGAACACAATTTCTATTCGGTGCAAGCCAGTTCGTGTGCTTTTATTCTGTTCTGCTGTTAGCTTACCTGAATGAAGTTAACTGTTTACACTTTGGTAGCTCGAATCGATTCATGGATGGTTGATTCACAGTAGGCTATGCCGTGATCTCACAACTGTTAGTTTTGTTTTTATACAACAAAGTACGAATGTAATTATTATTTATATAATCCGTTACATTTTATTCATGGTATAGACTTAATAAATCCAACTCGAGTTCCTGCTGCTGCGCAGTCGCGAATCTATCGATAAACTCGTCAACTCTCGTGGGATTACCTATGATAAAACATCAGCTCATTTCTGGACACTTAAGGTATCAACGTGCTGTGACTAATACGTCACATCCTTCCAGTGAACAGAAAGAAAATACATTATTTTATACAACAGAACTTATTTAGAAATTGAATAATGTAAATGTGTATTGATTAAAGGCACAATTTCGATTCGGTGCGAAGCGAGTTCGGGTGCTTACATACCGTTCTGATGGTGATCCGCCACTGATTTCAAGGATGGAAAATAAAACTTTTGCATCTTCGCTTTGCGAACAAAATTTCTGAACAAAATTAATGTAACCGACAATTTATTTTTACGAACTAAGCGAGACCTTCACGTCATAACGCGTTATATCCCAGGCAAAAGAATACGGGCTGAAAATCTTCTTTCTAGCAAAGCGTTGCTAAATATCGTGAAGTGAGGAAGTATTTGAGAAGAGGAAGGAACTGAAATTGATAGCGAGTGTCACTTCGTATCAAACTGAACATGAATCTGCTGAACGACCAAACCTTCACACGACTCCGTCTCAAAATTTGATTTGGACCAGTGAAAGCGCTGCACAGCGCAGTAATCGGGTTGAGTACACTAGATGAATTGTTTGCGTGATCAAGCAACAGTGGAACAAGTCTAGCTTTTTACTTTTACTTTATTCTTCCCACTCTGAGCTGTAAAGAATAACAAAAATTAACTCCACCTTACGATATATTATATTATATAAAGCGAAACCGAACAGAGCAAACAGTCGAAGGTAAAAGAAGCACTTTTAACAGTAGATAATATTACTAAAAAGGAGAAAATGATTAAACACCTGAAACTTGGAAAATACTCTTTTAGTTGAAAATATTTCCATATGATTATTAAATAGATTTACAAGTCAGTTCGATAAAAATTTAAGATTTTAAAATTCCCTACGCCTTTTTAAATGTGAAATTTATCACGGTGATTGCAGAAATCGTCATACTTTGTAGGTAAAAAGCGTTATCCTTAAGCAATATGCTACGCGG
This sequence comes from Ectobius pallidus, assembly GCA_964059195.1. NCBI lineage: Eukaryota > Metazoa > Arthropoda > Insecta > Blattodea > Ectobiidae > Ectobius > Ectobius pallidus. Next base: position 54,913,210 of record CAXKWD010000009.1, read on the forward strand.
GGCAATATTTAAAGGTTCGGGTCCCTGAAGTGATGCCTAGATTAAAACTACCTTCATGAAATTTCTATGAAATAAATATTTCCAATATAAGTTGGCGAACTTAGTACAAGCAGTTGCGTATCAGAGGCAAATCATTGTAAGTTCAATTTCTTTATAGTATTTCAACAGCAGTTCATCATTGCATGTGATTTTTTTTTTCAAGAGGCACATCGTTGCTTTCCATGTCTAACCATACATTAATAATTAAGCGGAATACAACACTGTAAATAGAGAGCACATTCGGGGTATTTAAAGCCATGGTTAACTGCACATTAACTATAAACGCTAGCAGCACGTGCGGTCGGTGTAGGTCTACATGTTTCCGAGCCGAGATCATAAAAACAACACTGGCGGTACAGTTGCTCCTATGCAAGTTAATGTTTTCGAATGCGCTTTATAATATATTAAGCTTTATATTCTTATAGAAAATAATACAAATGCAGCGTATTAAACGGTTAAAGGTTAATAGTGTTTCAGCTAATGATATATAAGTTAAGTTTAATACTTTTAACTACGGTTTTATAACAGTATTGTGTACTTAATACTGCATATATTTAAAAATCAGTTGTGCTAAGAACTACACGTGGACAAAGTACTGAGAACAACTTCATAACATTTTACTAAATAACCCATACGAGCGTAGATTTTCGAGGCATGGAACTAGCAGCATACTTCTCTGAAAACTGTTTATCACAAGGATTTTCTATTGTTTAAATGGAATATTTTCTCTCTTTAACATATAACACAAGGCTTGGAAGAATAAGAATCAGTACCTAAATTAGTAGGAAGAATCTGTACATATTTAAAATCTAATAATTTAGTACGATCGCTGTAGTGCTTACAACATTAAGTGCTTTTATTCGTAGGATATATACCTTACAAGTATTTTTTTCGCCATCAAGTAAATAAAGGAGTATTGCTATTTAAACTCTTCTACAAATTATTGCAACTGTAAATGCCGAACAGTCTTTGCCTTAGGTCCTTCCAGTGTGCTTACTATGACTGAAAAGTGAGTGTACTGACCGACACAACTCTACCTCTACCATCCTTGATGTCATCAATGCCCAAAACGTAGTGAACTTGTAATCCGTCATATCATATCCCGTCTGCGTACTCTAATAAAGCGTAAAAATCTTAATTCACAGAAAGTTTAAGTAAAATCGTATAGCAGTTTAACAGAAACTTGCATAAACATTTTGTTCATGTAAAAAGGTTGCAAGAATAAGGTAAAATATTCTACATTCTTCATTTTATACTTACTCCAATAATAACATTTAGTTTTGATACGATTGTTCGTTTTCGCACGATACAAAATACAGAAAGATTCCCTAATTCTGTAAATAATTTCAAGTGAAATTAGTGAATTATGGCAGGACTTGTCCTATTTCGAATGGATACAGGCTTTTCTATCACTCTAAATACTTCTATGGGTGTATAATTTAGAAAAATATGGTAATTTGTTCAGCATAGACAATAATAAAATTTTACAAGAATCATTCCGAAACAGTTGACTGCCTTAATTGTTTGAAAAAGAAATTGTTTACGGACGTTTTGAACTATGAATCTCTCTTCTAAAATGCACAAGTGAGTGGGCAAAGTCTGCTGTCAAGTTGCAAATTAGAACCCATTTTGGCTAGGGGAAACAGTGCCGCTAGTAGAAGTGGAAACAGTAGACAGAGTTCTAAGTGAACAACATCTTTAAAAACAATCAATAAACTTTGTAGTCACTGTGAATAGGGCAGACGTTGATATAAACTTTTTGTACAGAATTGTAGAAGTTCTCCTTTCTCAAAGTTACGTAGAGAACTCATAAATCACTCTGTAGCCAATTCAGAAATTATTATTAGGTCATAACTGTATCAATCCTTATGCACGAATCATCTGTACAACTGCATTAATGATCGTTACGGTTTCTTACACTTATGTTAATTGCCAGCTTACAGGCATTTAACGATTTTACTTTGAAACACCTTTTAAACTAAAGACTTTGCTGTCAATAGGCCTTTAAACTTCACTACCTACATGCCCATCACAGGTAGCATTGGCTTAGCCTAATTATCAATAATGAAAAAGGAAATAGGATGTGTAAAACTCACCACATTTATATGAAAACGGCAGCCTTGACAGGTAACACGAGTTCCAGGAAATTCTGTAACAAGGAAATAACCTCAATAAATGGTAGCTTGTATTGGAATTACAGCTCTAAAACTAGTTTTATGAAATCGCATTTTAATTGACCCTTATAGATCTAAGTGTGGGCTTTCAATAAATAGTGGTCACACCAATAGGGTTTCCACTTCGAAGCTCTTGACATTTATTTAAACCGCTATACCGCTATACCGCTAAAACTTTCCTAGCTGATATCAAACTTATAATCCACTAATGATTTCACTTGATGAATGCTTATATTATAAAAATATATCAACTCTGAAAGGGTTAATATGAAGTTGGGCCTCCGTACTTTGGCTCATTTTTGTTTGTATATCTAAACAAAAGTGATGAGATGGAGCTAGAATTCCATAAGCAACATGATGAACATTAAACTCGGAAATGACAAAATACAGGAGGTGAATGAATTCTGCTACTTTGGGAGCAAAATTACTCAAGATGGACGAAGCAAAGAAGATGTTAAAAGCAGGATATTACAAGCAAAAAGGGCTTTCTTTAACAAGAAAAGTTCATTAGTGTCAAATATTAACCTAAACCAGAAATCAGAATTAAGTTTCTAAAGTTATATGTTTGGTGCATAGCACTCTATGGCAGTGACACGTGGACTTTAGGAAAAGTGAAAGGCATAAAATAGAAGCTTTTGAGATGTGGTACTATAGACGAATGTTGAAAATCAGGTGGACTGATAGAATATCTAACGAAGAGGTCTTAGAAAAAGAGGAGCAAAGAAGTCTATGGACGATACTCATTAGAAGAAGGGCCAGACTAGTGGGGCACAGGCATTCTTGGTCAATACTATATTAGAAAGAACATGTGGTAGTTTTTAATTAGGGCTTAAATAATATGTTATGTAGAATATAGTAACGAATATAATTAATATACATTCATTGCTTATTCAAAACTGGATTCGCAATAGTACTGTAGGGAGATTTTTCAAGGTGCAGGTAAAGACTCCTTTCTCACGGAAAGAGGCTTTTACCTGGGCTAATAAATTCGGAGCCTGTCATAACACAGGACTCAGCTCTTTGAAGGAAGATTTTAGAACACAAAAGAGCATCAATAAAATAGAATGATACTTTAGTATTTGGTCGTAAAACCTAAGTTTTGCGAAAGTGTAGTTTAAGCTTATAGATGTAAGATAAAACACGCTTACTTGTTATGAGAGGAAGCAATGAAGTAATTTCACGTAATCTCTAAATTACGAATTAAATGCACGAGCATGACATCAGGAAGGCTTTAGCGAGAGAAAAGTAATTTATGTGTGAACTGTCGGTATTTTGCTAAGTTCAAAGGATAGCGATATTATTGGCTAAGCCATGATTATGACAATAGCCACTAATATCGTTTAATATAGAAGTAACCAATCACAGTTCAGTAAGGGCGTGTATTTTCATGTCAAAATACTCAGATAGTTTTGATTTTCATGGAGTGAAGATATCACTCTGATACTCGACTTCGATCGAGAGGGATGTAGACTCTGTTACTTGGTTTCGATCGAGAGGGATGTACACTCGCTTACTCGATTTCGATCGAGAGGGATGTAGACTCGTTTACTTGATTTCGACACGAGAAGGATCAAAAGTTAGGATAATTGTTAACGTAAAGAAATTAAGTGTTTTGTAGGAAACGGGAGCATATGACTGCCCCGCATAACACGCTAGTAAAGTATATACAGAATTAGAAGTATATCACAAGATGTACAGTGTGGTAGGCTCGGTGTGGCCTAAGTTTAGCTAGATACCTGATCCAGTAAACTAATCGTCATTTACATCGCAACTTGGGGTCACCATGGGAGCGATTTCCAGGATGGATTTAACAGTGTATTGTGACTCAGTGTAATTTTATCTGGTGAATAAATAAACCACGAGTATTTTGGTTATGGTAAAATATAAAACCTGTGTATTAATTCATGTTAGAACCTTATCCAAGCCAAGTGTCGTCTGTCTGCTCTGAGAGAAGGATGTCCTGTGTTCGATGACCGGCTGGCAGCTTGGGATAGCGGTAAGACAAATAAATTCGCTATGTAATTGCATGGCTGGCGCCCAGATAAAGCTTAACCCCAACAAAACTGCTACGAGATGAGGCTCAACAGTAAAGAATAAGAAAACCGCTATAAAATGGTGCCCAACAGTGAGGCCGAAATAACTACTATAAAATCGCACGTCAACGGGGGTAAATCCGAGGATAATACGAGCACCAGATATAAAATGGTTTCCCAAGGCCTGGGGCTCGACTTGCAATAAAATAATCCAACAGTGAGGAGACGACAAACTACTAGGAATAAAGAAATCAGTTATAACCGATTGACCAACTGGAACGAAAAAAATGGAAGAGGATCGACGAAATTTAAGCACCATGCTTGAAGTGAACCACAGTTGAGAAACAATCTTCACAGCAAAGAAGAAAGCCCCAGAAGACAGCGACAGCGGCGGATAAGAACAAAATACCAGGGGAATTTAAGAAGAATGAAGACACCAGGGAAATTGACGAAGAATGAAGAGGAACGTGGTACAAATGGATGCACCGAGGGATGACACAAATCAAAGATAAGATCCTAAATACATATGTGTGTTGATATCTCTTAAAATCAATAGCAATTGAAAAAAAATAATAATAACAGTCTTTTAACGTTTTTAGAAAGTTTTTTTATTGCAGATAAAGTTATTCAATAAAGAATCAGTTATTGAAATTTAAAATCAAAGTACATTAAATTAAAATAAATTTAGACAGGCTGAAAATTTAAGACAGCTCTGTAGATATCAACACTCAAAATTATTTGGCGAGAACATTATAGGGAAAATTGTAAAGATTGTATTTGTATGTTGTGTTGCATGCTGATTTTTGTGTTGTGTTGTTTGTTATAAACAAGGCTGAGTAAGTACAGGTATATGAAACTTAGAATCGGGCATTGTACACAAGTGAATATGGAGCAGGATTCAGATCTCGGGAGAGGGCAGAATTTTTTCAGCCAGGAGCTGGATAGTGATATTGAAAATATGGATAGGGTTCCAGGAACCGATTCTTCAGAAAGTAGGACACCTGACGGGGGTGAGTTTGTTGAACAGGCAATTAGGACAGCTGGGGACGTTATTGAAAGCGAGATTAGTGCTAGCAATGACCTAGAAAGAGATTCTGGAGACCCTGTAATAGATACTAATGATATCATGCCAACAGATGTAAAGTCTATGTTTGCTTACCTCTTAAAGGAAATGAAAAAGATAAATAAAAATTTAGATGCTATGTTAACTAGATCGTCCGAGAGTTTAGATAAGAAAACAGAGACCACTAGTAAGCCGAAAATACAGACTGAGGTCATGACGCAAGTGAAACAGGTAGGGGATAAACAAAATGAAAATGTTGTATGCATGGACAGAGAAATGTCTGGTTCATCGCAAGAGGCGTGTAGTGAAAGGTCGCAAGAGAGCAGTGGGCAGAATGACGTCATGCAGGGCATTTCTGTAGTCAGTCAGAATGAAAGTGTTAACATCACGATGAAGTCAGTTGAAGACATGACTAGCGGGAGCATTTTTGAAGCAGGCCCTAGTTCTGACCTCACTCAGATCACTGCTGGGCCTGGTGAAAGTGTAAAGGTATCTGCAATCAGTAAGGAGGAGATTTATGTCAATAATTCCTTGTTACGTGAGGTTTCATTACCAGATCACGCTGAGAACACTAACCAAACCCCTCGAGCGTTCTTAAAATGCATAGATAGGTATCTTTATCAGAAACAGGTCCCTGAAAAAGACGAAATGATCATGGTGTCGAAGTCGTTGCGTCATACAAGGCTTTTCGAACCGGGGAGTTATAATGTTTTAGCGGTGGCTAGTCTGACGACATATAGTCGCACCATCAAGTTGTTGTTGAGTTGCGATGTAAGTACAGGAAGGGATTGTTATGAAGACAGACGAAGGTCAGGACGTCTTGGCCGTGAAAACGCATTGTCTGAAAATAACCAGTTGGACGAGGGGGATTTAAACCCGCAGGCAACGGTATACAACTCGAGAGACGTAAACACGGAAGAAAGCGGTCAGTACAGGAGGGGTGAGGAGGAGTTAACCCAATAACAGTAAATATGTTACAAATATACCCTGTAAAACATAAAGCCAGATGAATACATTTGCCGTAGGAATAAGGGAGACAAGAATGCTAAACAAAATAAATGCATAACAGAAAAGAAAAGAAATTAAACATTTAAATGCAAAGAATATTTAAACAAAAATAATAATATTAATAGTGAGCAAAAGTAGGAAGGCGTAAATGTACTTTATACGATTGATAACCAAAGAATGCTAAATATGGACATAGGAAATAAAAATGTCAATGTATGTTTTCTACCAGTTAAATTCCAGTATAAAATCTGATACCAGAATACGATTTTTGCTAGTCTGAAAGCAGAATTAAGTTTAAAGAAATAATGTCACATTGCTGAACAAAGAAGGAATTATGATACGCGTACCGTTTGTGAAAGAGAATTATGCAGTCAAAGATGATAGAAGCTCTAAGAAGGAAGTTACCGTGTTATGATGAAGTTATTATTGAGTGCGTAGAGGCAGCGGAATGCGCCCACGCGAAGGTTTATTCAGGCAGCGGAGTCAGAGAACGCGCTGGCCAAGATAAGATGAAGTTTATTTAGACAGTGAAGTCATAGAACTCGCTAGTCGTTTTTGAAGAAGTAGGGGAGATAAATGATCCCGGGGATAATGGAGGAAAAAGTAACAGACAAATGAGCGACTTTTAGACGAATGCATCTTTGAATTAAACAAGGTACCGTAGAAATATTGAATTTAGAGGGAATAAATGTGACAAGTTGGAGATAAATATTGAGGAAGTCTTATGAAATCGCGTGTCAGACATTACATTAAATAGCTGGTCAGAGGAATTTATATAGATTGTTATCGAAGAAGGAGATTTTTAAATAAGCAAATTGGTTCATCAATCAGTATACAAATCAGACGCGAAATGCATTACGTAAATGTAGGATGGTACATTCAAGATATGAATAATTAGCATATTTATAAAAGATAAAGTATTTTGAAGAATTTTATAGAATTGAGATAAAAACAAAGATACAAAACTGCGAGTTATTGCGGAAGGATAAGATAAGAAGTATTGATTATTATGCACGGCGGTGTTTGAAGGAAGAATATTTTGTGAGAAATAAATGTTTTAGAGGAAAATATTAAATTAAAGTAATAATTTACGGCAAATGCTTTTTCATGGTGGTTAGTGGGTCACACGTGACATTACAGGAAGTTCGTAAGAATAAATTGATTAGATATGCGTCGAGAAGGAAGCGATAAAAGAGGAAGTTTCAAGTGATAGTCAGAATATGATATTACGATAGAGGGAGATTCCAGATCAATTAATAGATGATTGATTGTTATGAAAAGAGTATTCATGATAGAATAATTGTTCATGAAGGTTATGATATTACGATAGAGGCTTTCGATCGTAAAAAAAAAAAAGAACCGAATTGTAGGTCGATTCAATCTTTCACTTTTGAAGAAGTATAAAGAATAAGAATACACCATGTGAGTCTTGTTAAAAACCTAAATGCAATCATTCCAAGTTAAATTGTAGATATTATTGCAACTGTCATATTTTTGTGTAAGGTAAACATGTTTGCTGAAATAATGGTAACATATGTGTGAGTTGTATAAGTGATGTGGAAATAGGACAGCTGGTCGATCAAATTCCAATGCAAAGTTTTCATATTATCTTATTAGTGGAAAGTGTAAATAAATGTAGTATCTCACAGACGTTACGTCTTTACTTCGGCGCTGTGATGGGTGAAAAAAAAAAAAAAACATATATATATATATATACAAATAAATGAGTCGTGTGTGTCGTACACGAAATAAAAGGAGTTTTAAATGAAACATTCGCGTGAGTAAAATGCTGTGTTTGTATGAGTGAAGAAATGTTTGCATGTTATTAGTGTAAGAGTATTTACTGTCATAATGTTAACGTAATAGGTGATGAACCTTTTTCAAGGGTAAGGAGAAGGGTGAACATGCAGGTAGAATGTTGCAGATGACAGGAGTAAACACGGGTTTGTTTTGTAAACACTGTGTAGACCCAGCTGTTTTTACAACTATGAATGAAGAGGGCCATTGATACTTTTCTAGTAAGTTTCGGGAGATGCGAGAAATACCATCTTAAGTAATCAGAGTATACGCTCAGACTATTAAGTTTGTATTCCTCGGGGCACTTGTGGTAGTTTTTAATTAGGGCTTAAATAATATGTTATGTAGAATATAGTAACGAATATAATTAATATACATTCATTGCTTATTCAAAACTGGATTCGCAATAGTACTGTAGGGAGATTTTTCAAGGTGCAGGTAAAGACTCCTTTCTCACGGAAAGAGGCTTTTACCTGGGCTAATAAATTCGGAGCCTGTCATAACACAGGACTCAGCTCTTTGAAGGAAGATTTTAGAACACAAAAGAGCATCAATAAAATAGAATGATACTTTAGTATTTGGTCGTAAAACCTAAGTTTTGCGAAAGTGTAGTTTAAGCTTATAGATGTAAGATAAAACACGCTTACTTGTTATGAGAGGAAGCAATGAAGTAATTTCACGTAATCTCTAAATTACGAATTAAATGCACGAGCATGACATCAGGAAGGCTTTAGCGAGAGAAAAGTAATTTATGTGTGAACTGTCGGTATTTTGCTAAGTTCAAAGGATAGCGATATTATTGGCTAAGCCATGATTATGACAATAGCCACTAATATCGTTTAATATAGAAGTAACCAATCACAGTTCAGTAAGGGCGTGTATTTTCATGTCAAAATACTCAGATAGTTTTGATTTTCATGGAGTGAAGATATCACTCTGATACTCGACTTCGATCGAGAGGGATGTAGACTCTGTTACTTGGTTTCGATCGAGAGGGATGTACACTCGCTTACTCGATTTCGATCGAGAGGGATGTAGACTCGTTTACTTGATTTCGACACGAGAAGGATCAAAAGTTAGGATAATTGTTAACGTAAAGAAATTAAGTGTTTTGTAGGAAACGGGAGCATATGACTGCCCCGCATAACACGCTAGTAAAGTATATACAGAATTAGAAGTATATCACAAGATGTACAGTGTGGTAGGCTCGGTGTGGCCTAAGTTTAGCTAGATACCTGATCCAGTAAACTAATCGTCATTTACATCGCAACTTGGGGTCACCATGGGAGCGATTTCCAGGATGGATTTAACAGTGTATTGTGACTCAGTGTAATTTTATCTGGTGAATAAATAAACCACGAGTATTTTGGTTATGGTAAAATATAAAACCTGTGTATTAATTCATGTTAGAACCTTATCCAAGCCAAGTGTCGTCTGTCTGCTCTGAGAGAAGGATGTCCTGTGTTCGATGACCGGCTGGCAGCTTGGGATAGCGGTAAGACAAATAAATTCGCTATGTAATTGCATGGCTGGCGCCCAGATAAAGCTTAACCCCAACAAAACTGCTACGAGATGAGGCTCAACAGTAAAGAATAAGAAAACCGCTATAAAAAATAGAGTGTAAAAATTGTAATGGAAGACCACGATTAGAATTTGCAAAACAGATTATTGACGATTTTGGTTGTAAAAAATAGGTAGACATGAAGAATTAGAATTAGAATTAGAATTTATTTATTATCAACAAATTACAAGTAGGACTTGTGTAGTTGACGTCAAAGGTTAAAACAGCACACAATACACAATACCAAATACAGTACAACTTCAACAGAACAGTACAACAATTAGAAGAAATGTGTTAAAAACATATGTCAATGGAAGGGAGGTTGAAAAATTCATCTAAATTGTAGAAAGGATTAACTGCTAGCCAGTTGTACAGAATGAGTTTAAATCGTTTAAAGTTAACCAGCTGAGCTTCAGGAGGTAACTTATTGAACATTCTCAGGCCAACATATGAGTAAGATTCTTGGCTTTTAGAGAGCCTTACACGTGGTAAATCTATTAAATTCATGTTTCTGGTAAAGTGATTGTGCTTGTCACCTCTTAAGGGAGTGTTACTTAAGTGACTGACTGACTCAAGATAGGAAGTAATGGAGAATTGCATCAAATCAGTTGTAAAACTGATGACTTATTTTTAAAAATCACCCGTAAAAACAGCCTTTACCCGGAGCAAGTCGTCTGTTGTCATAAATGTAATGTACATTCTGAGCATTCTTCTCAGAATGTATTGAAGGGCTTTACCGTATTGAGTCTTCTTCCTCTGTAGGATATGAAGACCTGAAAACCATGTGATCGGTTTTGTCTTCATTTATTTCGAGTCCACTTTGGGTGGCCCACGTTGTTAGTTCATTGAGGCTGAGCTGTAGGGAGGTCCGGAGCTTCTAGGTGTTTGATTTCAATTTCCTGATTCATAAACATTTAATTCCGATCGAACAAGAACAGTCGTATGCAACTTGCCTATAATGGAAATTAAGATACTCGTAAGAAAATTATGAAACTCGCTTTGATCGTTTTACGGAGACTATTCCATTCATACGCTCCGTGTTTGATATTGACCAATAACGTTTAGCAATTCCACGGATATAGACCAATCACGGTCGTTTATCTTACAATATTCTTGTAGGAATCGCGAGGATGACAAACGGGTAAAACCGTCTGCTCGTTACTGGACACGAAAGCATCAGTGTGCAGTGATTAATACGTCATATGTTGCCATTAAACAGCATGAAAACATATTATTTTATCCAACATAACTTGTTTGGAAATTGAAATAATAGACACGGAAATTGATTAAAAACACAATTACGATTCGGTGGAAGTCGTTCGTATGCTTTTATTCAGTTCTGCTGTTAGCTTACCTGAATGAAGTTAACTATGCCTTACATGCATTATTGGTAGCCCTGGTTACAACATGTTAACTAGAATCGATTCATGGATGGTTGATTCATAGTAGGCCATGACTCGCAGCTGTTAGTTTTGTTTTTATGCAACAAAGCACGAAAGTAATTATTATGTATAATCCGTTACATTTTTATTCATGGAATAGTCTTAATAAATCCAACTCCAGTTGACGAGTTTCATCAGATAAATTCGCTCAGTCGCGAATATATGGATAAACTCGTCAACTCTCGTGGGATTACCTATGATAATCTTATCTTAATAAATCTAGAGTGATAGGGAAAAACAAATAAGTCAAATGGCCAAAGTTTCAGGAAAGACAAAAAAATAATTTATTTCCAGATCATTGTGACAATATTTAGTTCAGTCCACCAAATATTTTTACACAGTATCTTATAATATGTAAAAATATCTGGGTGGGCTGAATTAAATATTGTAATACTGCTGTGGAAATTAATTGTTTTTGTCTCTCCTGAAACTTTGGATTTTTTACTTATTTTCTTTTTCCCTATCGCTCTAGAAATGTTGTGATAGGCCGGTTGCTTAATGTACTACTGTATTAGATATCAAGAGCCCCTCTTGATACCGCATTATCTATGAAAATTTAAAATATCGCTACTAAAATAAAACCACTCAGACTATTGTTTTAACATTCCGTACAGGAAACAACACTACAAAAGCCATGTAGGTGTGAACTGACTGCGGTGTATGCATGGGCTTGTTGAGTTGACAATGTTACGTTTTTAACACAGTAGCCGTGTGATCACAGAGCGAACACACAGCTAGACAGCGAGGTAACAACAACGTCATAGCAGAGAAAAGTAAAAATTCAGCATGTTAAAGTAATGCAACACATGTCTACTTAATGAGACGACCATACAAAATTCCACTACATGCACCTAAAAGTATAAAGTTGCTAGTGGATAGTGGCTTCTGTCAGAATTTTATTTCTAACCACAACATGAATTATGTTTATCAAAGGAAATTTGTCTAAAGAGAGAACTGTACTAGTTCTCGTGTTGAAACCTTCCCTCAAATTTAGAAAATCGATCGGTCTTCATTGCAGATATAACACTTTACCATGGTAAGAGTCTTTCCATAGGAAAGATGGCTAGTCGTAGCAAGTAAATAACAGCCTGTGCCATATTTCATAAAACTCTACAGGTGTGACAAATACGACAATTATGTCAAGCCTGACAAATTTGTCAATATGTCACGACAATTGTATTTTTCATAAATATTACAACTTTTCCTTACATTACAGGCAAATTAATGTAAATTGTCATACTAAAAGAACCCATTTCATAAACGCGACAATTTTATGTCAAACCTAAAGATTACTTTAGTACACTGTAGATGGCTCTCAGATTCGTGTCTCAACATCGAATATGATACCTAAGCAATCGATTATTACTATCGAAAATAATTGAATTATATTTCTCTTTTAATACAAAGTCACTGAAATTGAAAGTTAGGTTAATCCATTGCCTAAAAACACTGTGTGGTTTCTTGTCTATTTCTTCACCACTTTCACTACTACCAATATCACTACTACTAGTGTTCATTATTAACAAGACAATTTAGCAAGTTTATTAACAAAGTTTAAATCACAAGAAAGTTTGCCAAGTTATGCTACACATTTACATAACCTACTCTGTTGGCCTACATATGAAAGATTGCCTGTCACTTCTGTAATGACAATTCTACATTTTTTGTAAATTTGTAAATATGTCAGCAAAAATTAATGTTTCATAAATGATAGGTATCCTAAGATTTCACATATTTGTCAGACTTTTACCTGTAAACTCAAAAGTTTTGAGAAACAACAATATGTGAAATTGGCATACAAATCTACAAAATTGTCATGACATTTATGTAAAGTTGTCAGCTTTTATGAAAAACACAATTGTCAAAATGTAAACCTGTAAGACAATTTTATGTCACATGTCACCTGTAAAATTGTAACTTTTATGAAATGTCAAGTCTGACAAATTTGTCAAGATGTCATCACATTTGTATATTATTTCATAAATATTACAAGTTCTCCTTACATTACAGGCAATTTAACGTAAATTGTCAGACTAAAAAGGACACTTTTCATTAACGCGACAATTATATGTCAAACCTAAAGTTTATTTATTACACTCACATTTACGTGTGTGATAATCGATTTCAACATTGAATGTTTTGTATGTGATATCGATTACTACTAACGAAAGTAAATGAAGATAAATTTGGATTTACACATTCTACACACCTAAGTAAGAAATTCAAGAGAATGTCGAGTAATTTTGGTAATATCACTGCTAATATCACTCCCGGTACTATTAGTGTTTATTATCAACAAGATAGTATAGATTACAGAGTTCTAATATTCACAAACATATTAAAACATTTTGCCAATAGTATTCAGTATTCACATTTACATAACCTATTCATTAGGCTTACATATGAAGGATTGGCTTCCACTTCTATAATGACAACTCTATTTTTTTATAAATTTGTAAATATGTCATAAAAAAATAACGTTTTATAATTATTAGGTATCTAAAATTTGTCAGATTTTCACCTTTCAATGCCAAAGTATTATGAGACAACAATTTGTAAAACTGTAAAACAAAACTACATAATTGTCACTATATTTTTGTAAAGCTGTCAGCATTTATGAAATACCCATTAGTCTATAAAAATGGAAACCTGTAAAACAATTTTTTGTCGCCTTTCACCTGTAAAACTCTAATTTTAATAAAGTAGGGCCGTGGTCCTCGAATTTAACAACGAATCGGAACAAAAAGACCGCCGGCGTAATCTTGTGGTTAGCGTCGCTGACTACAGATCCATCGGCCCGAGTTCGATCCCCGGTACCTCCTCAGACTTTTCTGAGGTAGGGAGGTCTGGAACGGGGTGCACTCAGCCTCGTGATTCAAATTGAGTAGCTACTTGATAGAGAAGTAGCGGCTCCGGTCATGGAAACCTCCATTAACGACCGTGGGTGTCGGCATGCTGACCAGATGCCCACAATCCTGCCATCAGACTATGGTAAATGACGCAGCGGTCGGATGGTAGGCCAAGTCCCTTCAGGGATATAGCGCAACGCAGTTTAGTTTGTTTTAGTTTTTCCGAACAAAAATGGTATTCTCTATTAGAGGAAACATGGAATTTGGTAACCGAACAATCTCCACTGGAATAATTATTCATCGACGTACGGTATATGATACTTCTATTTTAAAATGTCCATAATGGCATTCACTAAGACGCGATTTTGTTTATTAAAAGAGCTTAGTGAGTTTATAATTTTCATAAGAGAGTCTTAATTACTATTATAGGCAAATTGCATAAGACTGCTTTTGTTCGACCATAATTCAACGTCTATCTTTCAAGTTTATAGAATAACGTATAATTGATAAAACAAACAACTCGGAGATCAGCTGTTAGTAAGTTCTCGTCTCTTACAGAGCGCGCCTGGAATCTGAAAGCTTCGCGGCCGTTAAAATTCGAACCTGTCATTGGCAGTGCGCATGCGTGGAGTGCTCAAGTCCACAGTGAAAAAGATTGTCTACGGCTCCACGCGCTTTAGTTAACCAAGTGGATACTAGCGTGATACCGTCAATGTTTTCCACTCAGCACGTTTCGCTTGCATCTTAATTCCCGCCGCCTCTATCTCTGACGTGGTCCATGCTTTCAGTTTGCGGGCGAGCTCTTTACGACAGGTGACTAAGGATGGAGGGATCAAAGCTTTTCTTCAACGTTTTCATTCAAAGCAACGCACATTAATACACAATAAATGAACTAACTTTATTCTGATGTTAAAATTAACGTGAGCAGAATTGATTTTATTTTATATGCAGGTTGTTTATTGTGCAGTTTGAATTTCAGCTACCAAGGCGTACGATATTAACGATAGTTGGAATAACAACACAGTGTGATAATAAAATTGTATACTTTAATATATGACACCACGATCATATGTAATAAGCGCATTATAGTACGGTCGAACAAAAATACTATTTTAGCACAGCCTAAAATAATAAATTAATAACGGCGGGTATTTAATGCAGAACAAAACCAATTAGTAACTTCAGAATTAAAGGATAACAATTTAATAAAATATTACTCCATTGCTTCTAGAAATAGCTAGCATTACACTAGTTAGGCTAGCAACCGGAAGAAAAGAAATTTCAGAAATGACGGAAGACTAAACAATAAAGGATAAAATATACGTTCTAAGAGGCAGTTAACAGCAATCTGCAGACATAAAATGATTTTAGACGTATTTAAAACGAAGTTTCCAATAAATACCTGGCAAATGGCTCATTCTCTCAAACACTGTGAGAAATGACTCCCACATATTTCGTAATCATATTAATAGGTAATGATATTAAATAAAATCAGGTAAACTGATGTAACAAAGTGCCAGTATGTTTTTGTTTAATCAGTTAAGACTGCAATTATGATATGCAGAATATATATTTTGTTTAATTGATTTCCAAGTTAAGCTCCAGATTTATTCATTAAGCAGGGCTTACGGAAGAAGAAAGGTCTACCATCTCGGCCACCTGGGTCATTTTAACGGTCAAGTTGGATAAGCGCTTGTAAATCGATAGTGTTTTTTGTCATAGCTACCTGTATTTTAATTTCCAAGGCCTTATAAGATAACAGTAAAACAATAGGCAGTGTTGTCAAGATAATTGATTTTCATTTTTTTTATAAATTCTTTCGAATACGTATATTACCATAAAATAGGCACTAAATTGAGCATTACTCCGAAACAGGTCAACCGATTTTATCTATTATAAATAGACGTCTTCCCATGGACATTATAAATGCGTATACGAAGTTTCATAAATATACGATAAAGCGTATTTGAGTTATTGCGCCTTTAAAGTAGACATTAAATTGGGGTTTACTCCGGTACCGGTCAACAGATTAGGTTCAAATTCAATAGGGCACTTCTCATGAACGTCATAAATGAGTATACCAAGTTTCATGGAAATCCGATACAGCGTATTTGAGTTATGGCGCCTTTCTATTAGAAAGGCGCCATAATCTATTAAAATAGGCACTAAATTGGGCATTACACCGGTACCGGTGAACCGATTTGGTTCAATATCAATAGGGTTCTTCCCATGGACATTATAAACGTGTATACCAAGTTTCATTAAAATTCGACAAAGCGTATTTGAGTTATCGCGCGTACAGACACACGGACGGACGGACGGACGGACAGACAGACAGACAGACGGACAGACATTTTTCGTCCCCACACACAATCTCATAAAGTACCATACTGGCACTTAATAATGATAAAGACAAGAATTCATTTAGGAATATACATACATACAAACATATTTCTTTGCATTTCTGATTCAAATTATTTTCAGATTAAGTTAAATACATTAAATAGAAACCATGAACCTAGTAACTTTTTAAACGAAATGCAATACTTGTATAAGAGTAGATCCTGGAAAATTTATTTTAAGTTAGTGTTATTTGGCAATATCAGAATATTAGAAATATTATCATATCCTTTGAGGATATTTCAATTAATTTCACCGTTAAAATAATTCCATGTATCTTTTATTCAGCATGTTTTGTCCGAGAAGCAACCTCAGATAGAAGAAGCAAAATTGAATGTATAAATATTTATTTATTTATTTATTTATACATTAGCAGTATATTTATACATTAGCATAATGTTTAGATTGGGGCTTTAGATTATCCACGTAAGGCAAATTGTAATGGAATTACACGAACTGAAACAAACAATGAAGGAACTGAAAAGTCTGTAATGTGGCAGTAACAGTTACAAGAGGTGCCACCGTCCACCGGAAACGAGGTGATCGCAAAACAAGGAATTCAATGGGGATGTTCAGGTTACGCGTGCAGGCAGCATCCGCTCCTATCTGCAGCCATAAACCCTAACGATCTCGCGAACTGTGACATCTTTCTTTATTGTTATACCAGTTCGGAGAAGAGATAGCAGGAATGCCATACAGTCTGTCACTCCTCATGCGAAACGCATCTTCCCTTGCAAGTATTACACCAAATAAAAGTTTGCCGAAGCAGTTCTTGCCATATAGTTGAGTTGCAATAATGGTGATACGGAGGATAATTTCACACTTCATTTATTCACAATTATTTTGATCGTAGACGTACACTCGGTCAAAACTGACAGTTATTTTGATCATTTGTAAGATGTTTCTCCATATGTCTCTTATATTTTATAAATGACTACATCATTATAACCAAGAGATATACACGCAGTCTTGAGACCAAAGCTGGAATTCCCAAACGATCACACTTAGATTTTGACGGAGAGGTTGATTTCTTTTTGGTCAAGTTTGCATACGAGTGATACTATCAAATAGGATGCCATTATTCTTCATTCGTTATTTAACATGAAAATAGTAAAAGTTATGGGTCTCCTTGCTAGGATTAAATAAGTTACTCATTTAAGTAATTGTTTTGTTAATATTAAATGGCTGTTTAAGAATTGTGTATAACTCAAAAGATAAAAATTCCATTAATGTTATTTTTACTCAAGCAGAATAGATAAATTCACAACATAAGGATTTGGAATTGAATAAAATAGTTTAAAAGATATGATTTTTTTAAAATAAAAACTCAGGTAAACTGATATAACAAAGTACCAGAATGATTTTTTCTATAATAAGTGATAATTGCAAGTATGGTAGGCCCATCCAGAAAAGAAGTTATTTTTGTAATAGATCTCCGATTTAAATTCCAGATCGATTCATTAAGCAGGACTTGTGGATGAACAAAGGTCTAAAGTTTGATTCTTAACCTTAATACATATTCGTATACACTGATATAAGAAATTCTTTAAATATGTCAACATTTCACAAAACGCACTGGCAATAATATTAATGATGTAAGCATAGGCCTACGATTCGCTGACATGTTTGTTTCAGGTTTAAAGCAGCCATACAGGTTATGAATGAATTAAAGTCAATCTGAAATCAATCTTTCAGGAAATGCATTAGGTATATTGCTGCACAGGAGCGAATAAGAAAAATACTCAGATTAAAATATAATGTACATATGGGTATTCATACATATCGATAGAATGCACAATATTATAGCAACAGCACCTGTGTTTAATTATTCAACGGCTAGTTGTGTTTTAAATCTTTTATTTACATTTATTTACATAGGCATCGTTATGAAGAAATGAAACAATCAAGGCGGGCTAACAATATCAATAAACGATTTGAAATTTGTTACGTTATGTTTAATAAACTGTGGGCCTTGCAATAATATTGTAGCGCCTTATTTCAATTACAAAATTAATATTTATATTACAGTGGAAATGAAAGCATGCTCATTAATAAGTAATTTTGCCTAATGTTTCTATTTACAGAAGCTGAAACACTGATACATCTAAACGCGTCTTGTTTACATTGGTTACGGGAGCTCTGCCGCTGATTCGCTGACTGCGAGCCAATCAAAATGTTTGGATTTTAAGAGAACGAATATTATATTATAATAGAAGTGACAGTGCATTGCTCGTTATTTCGGTATCGGTCAACCGATTTAGTCCAAATTCAATAGGCTTCTTCCCATGGACGTTATAAATGCGTATATTAAATTTCATGAAAATCTGTTAAAGTTATTTGAGTTATTGCGCGTACAGACACACGGACAGATGGACAGACGGACGGACGTACAGACAGACGGATAGACATTTCCCCGTCCCCCATACAATCTTATAAAGAAGCATTTTGGCACTTAATAACATTGCAAAAAGTAATAACTAGGGACTCGGAGCCGGATAGCGTGTCATTCGTGGTGGACGAAGCCTTGGGGGGTTTTTTTTCCTCGGGGATCCTCCCATTTCCCCTTCATTCATTCCATCAACACTCTCCACTTCAACTTCCTTTCCCCCCTTCATTATCATTCCGCTTCCCTTTACTGGTTTCCGGGCCAGCTCCTGCTGCAGACTCTGCTGCGAGCCTCCCCCGTCCTGCTCCGTTGCTTGTGGTCAAGACTTGCTGGTGTGTACCGTGCCTCTGGGGCTCTCAGAGGGACCCTGGGCATGTGGCGCACATCAGGGTGTGCCGCGCCCTTGGGGCTCTTATACGAGGGACCCGGGGTACGGGACATGTGGAGTGGTACCTACTCCTTGGATGTAGGGGAGCTCCGTGGGGGCTCGTGGTGGATTCTGTTGACTGGGGGCCTTAAAGCACGAACATCATTCCGTTTCCTAAGGGGTGCCCAATGGGGCCCGCCTATGTGGCCTACGTTCGCGAGCCCGTGAGGGCTCAGCCCCTGAGCTGTCAAGACAAGACAATAACTAGGGACCAGATGGGACCAGATTGGACCAGATGGGACCAGATTGCACCAGATAATTGTGTGTTTATATAATAAAACAACGTATTCCCACTGACGAGTGGCACAGAATAAAATTTATTCTAGAGACAAAAGACAAACAAACATGTCTGCCAACAATGCAAGACGGATGGCAGCACTAGTAACATATTGTGTAGATATTAGACCTTTAACACCCCCACTATATCTAACAATATGGATATACAAAAAAATATTACAACCTTTGAATACCTAATACATCCAAAAACTTATGTTTCATAACACATAAAGCCTTCGTGAATACATCAGCTGGCATCTCAGCTGTAGGCAAATACTTCACATTTACAATTTTATTTACTACACATTCTCTACAAAAGTGAAACTTAATGTCTATGTGTTTTGTACGCTTGTGAAACATTGGATTCATAGTTAGCTTTTGTGCACTCTGATTATCGTTGAACAAATCAATGGTATACAAATTTTGTGTAATTTCATATAGTAAGTTTCTCAAATAAACAGCTTCTTTACATGCTTCTGTAATAGCCATATATTCGGCCTCACTACTAGACAAGGCTACAGTAGTTTGTTTTTTAGTTTCCCAAGAAATTACACAACCAGATAAAGTGAAACAATATCCTGTATATGACTTCCTATCCATAACATTTGCACCCCAATCTGCATCTACATATCCTTCTAATATTGAATTTCCATCAGCAGTGTACTTCAAACCGTAATTTTTAGTACATTTTAAATATCTCAATAGACGCTTTACATATGCACAATGTTCTCTAGAATAGCAATTGTTAAATTGTCTCAAAAATCCAACTGCATAAGTAATATCAGGTCTGGTTAGAACTGCTAAGTACATTAGACAACCAATAACTTGCTGATATGGGAATTTTCCAACATAGTTTTCCCCTTTAGATACATGCAACTTAGTTTCCATAGGAGTCTGAATGGGTTTGCATTGACTCATGTTAAATCTTTGCAACACCTGATCAATATAATCAGACTGGTTCAATGTAATAGTTTTCTCAGACTTATTAACACTTACATTGACACCAAGACACTTTCTGATTTCACCTAAATCTTTAAGTTTGAAATGGCTAGCTAATTCATTTTTCAAATATTCTGTTTCTTTACAATCATTTGAAAAAATAAAAAAATCATCCACAAAAAGTGTAACAACAGTCCTCAAATTATTTCTGACTTTTGTGTACATACATGGTTCTATCTTAGATCTCCTATAACCAATATTTAACAAACATTCATCCACTTTCCTGTACCATGCTCTCGAAGATTGTTTAAGCCCGTAGATTGCCTTTTTTAATTTAAGTACTTGACCCTCATGGGTCTGCTCGGAAAATCCTTCTGGCAACTGCATAAAAATGGTTTCATCAAGAGCACCATTCAGAAAGGCTGTACTTACATCAAGGTGAGTAATGTCAAATCCTAACTTAACTGACAATGCAAATAGTAACCTCAATGTAGTATGCCTCACAACAGGAGAAAATGTTTCTGTATAGTCTATACCTTCAACTTGTGAAAAACCTTTAGCAACTAAACGTGCACGGAACCGAACTTTGTTATCACTATCATATTTTTTACGAAGCACCCACTTACACTGTACAACCCTACCATCTTGTGGACTTTCACATAATTCCCACGCATCATTTTCTTTGAAACACTGTAGTTCTTCTTGCATGGCCAACATCCACTGTTTCTTTTCTGGTCCGTTTAAAGCATCATGTAGTGTCAAACCTGCCACATCATCATAGGTTTCAGCGCTTGTACAAAGATTCGACATACCATACCTCTCTGGTGGTTTCCGTGTTCGTCTGGGTCTGTCCATGAAATCTTTTTCACACTGAAGTGTACTCTCTGAGTCTTCATCATCATAGGAATAATCATTTTCCCTGTTGGAGTTATCTTCAAGACTAGATGTTGATTCAAAACTTGTTACCTCCTGGCCTTGTTGTTCTGGTTTAACCTCATCCCCCACTGAAGCAACATTCTGGTCTTGCATTTGAATCATACATTCAGAATTGATTTCTGGCTCAATAATGACCACATCTCTACTTGTAAACACAGTCCTTGTTTCTGGATTATAGACTCTGTATCCCTTTATGTTATCTGGGTATCCTGTAAGAATACATTTCACAGATTTCTTATCCCATTTCTTACGCTTTTGTTTAGCAACATGTACCATGACAGTCCTACCAAATATCCTAATATGACTGATATCTGGTTTTGTGCCAGTCCATAGTTCATATGGCGTTTTATTATCCAACGCAGCAGCCACAGTTCGATTCTGCAGGTACACTGCCGTATTGGTGGCCTCAGCCCAAAACTCTTTTCCCAGGTTTGCATCAAACAGTAGACATCTCGCTTTTTCTACGACTGTGCGATTGAATCTTTCACATAAACCATTTTGTTCTGGGGTGTATGGGTTGCTTTTCTGGTGGATAATACCAGCACTGTTTAGGTAATCTTCAAATTCCTTATTGCAATACTCTAAACCGTTATCGGTTCTTATCACTTTTATTGTTCTTTTTGTTTGATTTTCCACCTGTGCTTTGAATATCTTGAAATACTTCAGAGCCTCATTTTTGTGCTTCAGAAAATAAACAAATGTTATGCGACTGTAATCATCGACAAATAACAAGAAATACCTTGCTCCTCCTATCGATGTAGTCTCCATAGGGCCACAAATGTCTGTGTGCACTAAATCTAGCAAGTTGCTGCTTCTCTGACCACTGCCTTTAAATGGTAAGCGACACTGTTTACCTTCACAACATGTTGTACAAGAAGCCTTGCTTATTTCTACTTTTTCATCAAATGACATTCCCAAGACAGCATTTTTCATTTTATTCAAGTATTCCTTGTTGACATGTCCTAATCTGCGATGCCATGTTACTCCTGACACAGCTGATGCAGCCAAATACTCCTGGGATACCAAGTTTACTTTGTATACCCCATTGACCAATACTGCTGTAGCGACTAACTGTTGCTTTTTATTGTAAACACAACAGCTTTTATCTGTGAAAGACACACTGTTTCCTTTTTTTATTAGTTGACTGACTGATAGTAAGTTAGTAGTCAGAGATGGTATACAGCATACGTCTTCTACCACGATGTCGTACTCGCAATCATCAGTTGATGTCGTTATTTTAACATTGCCAGAACATAATACTGTCATCTTCTCGCTATTAGCTACAACAATTCCTTTATTTTGTTCATATCTGGCATTCATAACCCAACTTTCATTTGCTGTTAGGTGTACACTTGCCCCGGAGTCGATATACCAATCATTTTTGTTGAAATTCGCACTTAAAAATGTTGCACTAAATGCGTTTGATTGCATTCTTTCTTTATTTTTCTTATTTGCTGAATTATTTTCGTTATACATGCACTGATTTTTGTAATGGCCGACTTGTTTACATCGGTAGCATTTCACCGCCTTGGTGTTTGACTTCGACGGAACAGTAGTACTACCAACATTACAATTTTTCTTGGCCATAGACAAATTATTCTTATTTTGCTTTGCATGATTTGAATGACTGACGAAAGCACCGTTCATTTCACTCTCGTTGTAATCTACCGACTCCATGTCTAATAATTTTGTCTTGATATTGTCTGCCGTAATGGAAATGCCCGAATGTTCGATTGCCATGATCATTGGAGCAAAACGATCAGGCAATCCAGCCAACAACAATGACCCTGTCCATTGATCATTTATTTCAAATCCCGTTCCACTTAATTTCTGCGCTGTATCGATAATCTGCGTCACATATGACGTCATCGAACTGCAATTTTCTCGCCGGATTGAAATCAAATTTCTCAACAGACTTATTCTCCGTGAAAAGCCACTATCATCAAATAATTGCTGTAGTTTATTCCACAATTCTTTCGAAGATTTAACGGTTTTGACGTGGACATACAACGACGGGTCGATGGTCATAATCAATTTGGCTTTAGTTTTTTCGTCATCCGCGCTTGCTATTTCTTTTCCCGGTTCTGGCTTGATACAATGCTTCATGCCTTCGAGAACTAAGAAATTTTCTGCAGCGAAACACCACTCCGAATAATTATCGCGTCCCTTTAATTTCGGCACATTGATAAGGTAATTGGTAGCCATTTTTGACGAACAGTTTTTACACTTATACACTGCGATAATTAATACGATCAGTCAGTTCACAGCTAAATCGCACTGAATACTGTCTTTTAACACTTGCTTTACTGCAAAATCCTTGTTAAAACGACTCAATACTGCGATTTTATGAGCTTCTGGGCCCATAACCTATAATAAAACAACGTATTCCCACTGACGAGTGGCACAGAATAAAATTTATTCTAGAGACAAAAGACAAACAAACATGTCTGCCAACAATGCAAGACGGATGGCAGCACTAGTAACATATTGTGTAGATATTAGACCTTTAACAGTTTACATTCTTCTTTTTTCTTGGTTAGTGTTTAAGGTTCAATTCCAGAGTAGTTCTTTGTACCTCACTTGTTCATCGACTAAGTAAGGTATGATTTAGCTATAGGGAGAGAGAATCTAATCTATAGGAACCCAAAAATCCATGTCCTGGTACAAACAGAAAAACCTACAGATTGGAGTTTTCATTGCCATTCTTGTTTGTACTTGGAGCATGTAACAGAGATAGAAGGGCGTGGTTAAGGATCTGCAAGATGGAGGCTTTTTTTAACACATTAATTTCATCATATAGGACAGTAATAATTCAGGAGGTTGGAAAGTAAATTCTTGTCTACCGAAGGGAGCAAAATCTACAAAATAACACAATTCTCAGATTCACCGTACGTAAGATTTCAGCCTTTACCTATGACAAATGCAGTGTAATTTTCAAGCCAATTGAACCTCTTGGATTTTAAAGTTATCCAGTTCACAATATTTTCGCACGGTATGGTTGAGAATGTGAACAGAGCATCCTTTCGCCACGATAAGTTGAGCTTGATATGATATTTCCTTCGTAATCAGACTGGTGGCATGTTCGAATAGAGAAGGATCTTGACACCGTTTGTAGGAAAAGTATTTTTGTCCTACATTGTTTAGGTTTTTACAATAGTCCTGGCTGAGGTCGAAGTAATTAGAGCTGTTTGAATGGGTCTATCTAGTGTAATCTAATTAACATTGAGGGAGAGAAATAAGATACAGTATAATATGCATTTGAGATTGTATCCATTAAACCGCTCCAATTCATCCAGCCATTAGAGTGTCATTGATATTAACTGCACTGCACAATAATACCTCGGGCTTGGCTAATATTACGGAGTTAACACTAAACAGACTGTCGCAATAATAATTCCGGAGTGTTATGGTTAATATCGTAACCTCGTATCATCACATGAGCCCGGGTGGAGCTATACAGATGCGTTAACGTCGCTCTCAAGATATGATATACAATCTCACGGTCTCAGTATATGTAGTGAATACAGCAGTTAATAATATTAGTTTAATGATTATAATAAAATCAATGTTTTCATTCTAATTGAAGTATTTTTATTATATAGGCCTACTCTTTCCACAACTGTAAGCTTCCAAAATACAAAGATTGCCATGACAAAGCAATATTATAGCGAATTAAAACGACTTTGAGAGAGAGAAACAATAAAAAAACAGTAGAAAACAATAAATGTACAAATATGTCAGATTGTAAAATCAATAAAAGATTCATGATCAAAATAATGAATTCTAAATATTGTTATAGATCTCTTCAATGTTGAAAGAGCAATGACCTCCATCACCTTTTTCGGTAGATCGAACTTTCTGCTGAAGGCGACCAAGAAACGAGAAATAGTTCCACGTGCTCCAACTATTACACCTATGACTTCAATGGACTTATTTCTCTTTGAAGAATTCGCCTGTTCGTTCATAAATGTCTTTTCTTTACCAGCTCATTCTGGCTTCTTTTGTAGTCAATGAAATGCAGTAATTCCGCCTTTCAATATTAAAGTTTTTAATTATCATACATATTTCGACCAGCTTGTGGTCATCTTCAGTGATACATAAGGTAGTATGATGTTAAACAATATTGAGTAGGCTTAGGTCTATGTTCTTTACATTGCCAGCTCTGAACTGAAAACTTCATTATGAGCACAGAGTAGGCTAGACACACAAAATAATGCTACAGAATGTTAGCCAATGTATGAAAAAGAACATTATCTTTGTTGGCAATTTGTTCGTTTAAATTTATTTCTTTGTTATTAAGTTGGTCTAGGAAAATTTCTAAATTTTCAAGCGTATTCAGAGTTAGACTTTTGTTTTTGACATGTAGAATGTGCATGTCTTTACTTATGGTTTCAAAACCATGTTGTGTGTCTGCCTTGTGCTGAGCGTAAGCTGCATAGGCGGAGCTACTGCAATTCATTGATTAGTAATTCAATATGGCTCTTTTTTATGAATATTGTTCTTTTGTAGTCCTGAAACAACAAACTGAAGACTTAACATTTCCAAGTTCTGCCATATGTTTTTGGATGATGTGAACCGTACTTAATGTCAGATATTGCTTGGACTTATACTTTAACATAACCTGTTCTCAGCAGTAGGCATGAAGATAAAGTAAACAGCAAAAAAAGTAAGTCTACGACTAGGTGACTATAATTAATACTCAACATAAGAATAGACGCAGCTCTCATGTTACAGTCATTAGAATTGATTACTTCGGACTCGGAGCTAATGATTATGAAAATTGAAGACAGGAACATATAAAAATTAAAAATAGACGTATACTTCAAATAATACGAAGACGTAGACGAAGATGTCAACGAAAATAAATAAAACGCTTCAAAACAAGTCGACAGATACGAAATCCAAGATCTCGACGAATTCGATGAATTCGAACAGAAGTCCTCGATGAGTAAGAAGTAAAAGATGTCACTAAATACTCCGTACAATAAATCGTGAATAATAATAATAATAATAATAATAATAATAATAATAATAATACGAAAAGTTAGACGAATACAAAGATGAAGACGTCGGCAAGTACAAAGACGAATATTTCAACGAAGACATCACCAAGATAAACAGTTTACTAGCAGGAAGACGAATACAAACCAAAGAATTCTAAATCCTATGAAGAACATGTTGACACCGATCGAAAAAGATATTATGAGCAAAGGGACATATATCGATACGAAGACAAAGACATCGACCAATTCAAAGAAGAAAACGCTAATGAATTGGAGGACAAACATGCCGACGAAGAGGACGAATCCTTCGATAAATATGAAGATGTCGACGAATACGAAGAATTTTAGTAAAAAAAAAGACTAAATAGTGGTCTACACGAAGGTGAACATCTCGAATACGTGAAAGAATACCAATTAATTTATGTTTATGAAGAAAAAGGCTTTGCGGAAGACAAAAATGACGACGAAACCGAAGCCTAATACAAAAGATTTTGAAAAACACGGAGATTAAAATGTTAACATCCAGGATTACAAAGACTTATTGAGAACCAGAATTCCTTATTAGTATATTTTTGGGATCCTGTACAGAGAATATAATAAAATAAATAATGTTGGCACTTTTCTCTTCAAGAAATATACTGGTAAAATATTATGGGCAATGGATATAAATCCAATTATTTCTCATCTTAGGAATATTCTTAGGCCTATTTTATTTACAAGAACACTGCCAACTTTCTAACTCAAGCGGTAAGTTTTACAAAACAGCTTTCATCACCCATATTTTAGCTTTGTACATGCCTAAAATACATGCCTAAGTAAACATAATCCACGAAAAATCGCGAAATTTGTTCGATTGTGCGAATTATCTAAATAAGCGCAAAATACGCCCATTCCATACGTAATTTTGGAAAATTGTACAACATTTTGTATCAAAATCGTAATATTTTGATTTTGTGTGATTTTCTCCTTCATTTCTTACAGCATGCTTCCTTCTCGGCTGCCGAGAAGTTATCGTTACTTGTAACGACTACAGCAAAGACTGAGGAATGCACGCTACTAGAAAATATCCCGTGGCTTTGCCACGATTAAAATGATGCTTAAATACGAAACTTACAGGTCTAGAATCCTGAAGGCACTAACAATACATATACAAAAGTCAGCGCTGGCTTCATATTTTATTTAAAATATTTCATCATATACTATCGCTTTCTCCTTTAGAATATAATTCGTTCCTACCAGTACGTAGATTTCAGAAATTAATTACATCGTAGGTTTTATGTAGTTCCAAAGCTACCTCTGAACACCGATAATACGTATTGTTTCTCAACTGTTTGTTGACAGATGAATAAGATGTGAATTTTATTTGATAAATTCAGAGTAATATTTATAAATTATATAATTTATCAAGAGAAGGAGTGGTTTGTTTGGATTTTTGACAAAATTTAAATATAAGTCGCCCCTTTAGCTCCGCTTAATATTAATTAATTGTGATACATGAGTAGGATAATTATTTAATATTACAATTAATTAAGTTCTGAATAATATGAAGTTGGATAATATTTAGTCACATACTAGATAAAACACTATATACAATCATAAAGGAACTGAGATATTTATGACTTAGTGAGTACAATCAAATACTATAGAGACAATACCGGACACTTACTGGTAGAAAAATGGGGGACAGATTTTGCAGCACTCCTGGTGGCACAACCTAGAAACTTGGGGAAAAATTAAAATATTCAAAACATATATAAACTGTAATATGCTATTCTGAGCCATAGTTAGATACCCCTTATACATAACATGCCGAGTCTGGCTATTTCGGCTCTTCTATTAAAAACTGTTTAACATATATGTATCTAGATACTGCAATTGTATTCAGTAGTAGCAGGTTGGGCCGCTAGATGGTGATAAAAATATTGTCCCCCGATATATCACAAAGTGTCCTGTATTGTCTCTATAGTATTTGGTACAATTCCTGAGTTTGTACAATCGTTATGTAATACCTGCATACGATATTTTTAAGTATTACAGTTAAAATATATTCTGTGTGATAACAACCTGGATTACAAAAAGTCAAATTATAAAAAGACATTCTATATACAAGCATAAAAAACTGAGGATATATGTAATAGTAATATACAATTCTTGAGTTTGTAAGATCGTCCCTTTGATCATTAAGAAGGATTTTCATAATAACTAGCATTAGAACTGATGAATGTACATTCACATATATGCATTTAGTTAAAATGTAGATATTATAGAAGACACGTCATATTATAAAATGTATACACAAAAATTCTGTAGAATAATCGTCTATAATAGAATTGCATTCAATGTTAGTTGTAAAATTCAGCGTCAGGTTAGAATATATATACAATTTATTATAATTTTTATTGTGGTTGTTGGTCATAAGAGAAGTGATGTGATACAATATGGTGTGACGTTGATTCTGTTTCGATTCTGGAATCGATATCTTGATTCTTCTCAACATTTATCCAATTCTTCCCACACTAGTGCATAAGGTGGAAAAATAACTTTATATAAGAATATCACAGACATTTTTCTGAAAAAAGTATTTTTGGGTTCAGGGTCCCTTAAAAAAGTGTATTTACGTTAAAAAATCAACTTCGAATTTCGGGGCCGAACACAATACTTCCTCTAAGGGGTACGGGGACGAAAAGAGACAACAGAGAAGGTTATAAACTAAACCCGTAGTTGGCAGAATCCTATACTCTAGCAACTCTGTAGTCTACATGTTAGAATTCACAGATAACCAAGAGACAAACCATAGACGGAATCCACACAATGAAACTATTCGCATCTGCCAGACATGCGGGTGGGTTCTTGAAAGTTTATATCAATACGGTTTATATTGTAAATCAGTAGTAAGAAAGTGGTACATCGACCATGAAAGACCACATTTTTTTGGTCACCTGACCATGTGGTGGCGCGGCGCATGTGTCATGTGTCAGTGACCTGAACTGGTTTGTTCAAGGTTATCGCATTGTTTGGTTGGAGTACGAGTTGGGATATCATTTAAGTTAATTTATATGAGCAGGTGTGCATGTTGACATTGATGGATGGAGTAATTGTTGCGATGTATGTTAATTTGGGCGTTGCCCGTTATGTCCGTATTAGGATGCTTATAAGAACAAGTTGGGATATCATTTAAGTTAATATATATATGTGCAGGTGTTCATGTTGTCATTGATGAATCGAGCTATTGTTTTGGGCGTTGTCCGTATGTGACCTAAGCGGAAAATTTATGATAGGCGTTGGCCGATGTATGTTAATTTGGGCGTTGCCCGTTATGTCCGTATTAGGATGCTTATAAGGACAAGTTGGGATATCATTTAAGTTAATTATATGTGCAGGTGTTCATGTCGGCACTGATGAATGGATCCATTGTATGAAGTAGTTAGCAAGCGGCCACGTATGTTAATTTTGGAAGGACAAGTTGGCATTGACCTAAGTGGACTTGTTCAAGGTTTCTGCATTGTGTGGTATAAGAAGAGACGTGCGCGCGCATGCACGAGCCGCGGTTGTTCCAATTGGTTGGATCCTATTCACGAGTTGCTATTGGTTTTCCCGATCCTTGGTGGGATTTGTACTTTTATTATTGGTCAAAATATTTCAAGTGGGGGATATGTGCAAATACGACCTAACAGTCAGGAGCGCTATATATACGGTAATGGAGAAATACAAAAATATCATTGGTAATACTAATCTTCAGTTCAGATGGACTTAAGGATAATTCCAAGAAGCGCTAGCGACGAGCCATCGTCGCCGTATTCGCCGACACTAATGTAAGTAATAATATTGTATATTAATGTATACATCCAAGCTAAATTATATAATAATTTCTCCACCATTTTAATTCCATTTCAACAGTTTATTATATTTTATTATATTTTATATTTATTAAGTATTAAAATATTTCAGATGATTCGATTTTAATACCATTTTTAGCAGTATAAAATGCTATAGGAATAGAAAGTTTCCTGAATAATGTCTCCACCATTTTAATTCCATTTTAACAGTCAGAACAATGTTTATCATACATTAAAAAATCATATCTAAATAGTAGAAATAACTCTAATTATAAAGTCTAGAACCAACACATATCAGTCGACTTACACATACATTTTTTTAAATTGAAATTCATATGTAACGAGTGCTATCTCAATTTATTATAGGGTATTATCACCACCGGCACCACCGCCGCAGAGGGCCCAGTCACCCCTTCCTGAGATACTAGAAGGGGAACATGCGCAGCCGCCGGAGTTATTCCCCGAGGCAAGGTCACCGGCGCCGGCATCGCCCGAGCCTCAATACCTCAACGAGGTACAACCACCGCCCGAACTCCACCCACCGCCGCCGCCATCACCACCTGAGGCTCGGGCGGCATACGAACATTTGCTACAACTTAATCCAATGGAGGTGGAATACCCTTGCGGCCATCTCATGGGGCAACATGGCGCCGAGCACCACCTCGTTGAGTGTAATGGCCGTCGCCATACCACCAGGTGCGACGGCCCACTGCGGGGGAGGGCCGATATTTGGACTCGGGGATGCAACGAGACATGTATGGAGTTCATACAAATATGTTTCACAGTAAGTAAAATATGCATATGTGATATTAACTCTATGTCCTATTATGTGTAAATAGTAGTTCTAAATTCCTCATCAATCTGTGTTTCAGATCGGGAGAGACATATTACGATCATTTGATGGAGCTCCTCGCTGAATACATCCGATGTAAAAAAAAGTTATATAATATGTACATATTAATAAATAAAAAAAAGTTACTTATATTGCCTTCTCATTTACGAGTCCATGTCAATATCCTTAACATATGAATAGGCTCATTGTAAGAAGTATTGGGAAATAGGAGTTCTAGAAAAATATAAACCTTTCCATTTATATCCTGAAATAAGACACAATTTTTTATTAAATAATGTATTTTATTCAAGCACATTCATTGTAACATTGCCATTCAATCAACTATGTCTTTTATATCTATCCAAGAATTTTGGTCGCTTGGAAAACCTAACCATTGTACATATACTTTATTCCCCTTTTTTTTCAAAATTTTTTCCACTAAATAAGTAGAAGGATATTTAGTTTTTTGTAGTTCTTCATTATAAAAAGCACCAGTAATTGCATTCCCTTGAAAATCCTTCAACAGATAAGTCACAGGTCGTGTTAGCTGCACCTTAGCAATCTTAAAGAGTTCAGTAGTCCATGATGGTAGGTAGCCTTTAGCAAAGAGTGCTTTATGTTTCGAAATACGTACAGAGTCACCAACTTTGAATTTAGGTTTACGTTTCATCGTATTCTTATAGCTGAATATTGTAGAAAGTAAATTGTTATTAGTAACATTAATAGGTTTCATTTTAATTGTAGAATGTTCTGTTCGGTTGTATTGATGTACAAAATGCTGCAATATATCAATCCATTTATAGGACCCCTGTGCAGAAAAATAAGTGAATAATTTACTTTTTAAAGTTCTTATAAAACGTTCTGCTATGCAAGCCTTCATCGTGCTATGTACGGAGTAGTGGTTTATTCCGTTCTTTTTCATTAGTGCTTGGAAGTCCTTGTTATAAAATTCTTTTCCTTTATCAGTTTGCAAATTTCTTGGCATCGTAGGAAGTTCTTGTAGAATACTCTTCATCTGACTCGTAACCTGTTGTGCCGACTTGTCCTTCAAAGGCCTTGCCCATGCATATTTTGAATATACATCGATTACCACCAAAACGTATTTGAATCCTCTATTCTGCTTAGCATACGATGTCATGTCCATTAAATCACTTTGAAATAAGTCATATAAACCTTTCGTAATAACATGTCTTCTATCAAATGTTCTTCTTGCAGACCTATGGAGTTCACCTGCAATTGCATGCTTGCTCATATTGATATATATCCTTTTAATTTTAATTCCCCCAGTATCTCTTTTATCTCGTTATCATGAGCGGTATTACCTGCTTGAGACGAAGCTATCAACAGTTTAAGTCTATCTACCAATAAGTTAGGATTGCTCCAGTACTTATAGTCGATCTTATGATTAATATGCACATCCTTCCATGGAGATATGAGACCGCCTTTTTTCGTCTTTGTCTTTTCTTCCTTATACATTGGAGCGATAATAGTTTTAAATTTGCGATGAAATGACACCATAACAGGTCCATCTTTCGCATGTCCTACTCTATGCACGTTCGAATCATCTAAAATAGCTTTATAGTTCCGCAAGTCATCATCAGTATAATGTTCGGGTTTTACTCTAAATATTAATTCAAGTAGCCCATGTGTTACATTGTATGTTTTATCATTTGCTAGTAGAATGTCCCCAGTTGGATTAAATACTAATTCCACGTTTCCAAGCTTCAATAAACCGTCTTCATATGTCGGTCCAAATACTCTATCAACTCCTTTCATATCATGCGATGGGCTTATATACGGATTCAAGTAATCGTCGACTAGCGCCTCACTTCTCACTTCATCCGCAGGTCTATTTTTTTCAGGTGTATATGTAGAGGTGGACAGTCCAGTTTTTTTTTCAGGCGTGTGTGCAGGCGTGACCAGCCCAGCATATGGTTCTTCTTCCCCATCATCCTGTTTCGTATTATCTGTGTCAGTATCCTGTGTGATAGATTCATTAGGCGGACCTCCTTTCTGTAAATTGATCAGCTCCTTCAGCGGAAGTATGACGGGCTGTAAGGACTTCGTGCTCATATTGAAATCATCCTGCTCCTGTGTCTGTAATGCAAGAAGCTTTTGTTTTATACTTTTGCTATGACGGATGATGTCGCGCAGAACTTTTTTTTGATGTTCGTTGAGCAACATCTCTATGAAGAGTAAATAATGCCGTCAAATATTACGATATATATTTGTTCGGATAATCGTATTTTCCAAGTTTTGTACGACTTATAATTGTTAGGAAGATCGGATGTATTTCTTTATGACGTTTGTCAGCTACGTGAAAAGATAGTTGATCCGTTGTAGTAAGCGAAATTGGAGAGTCATCTAAAATTAGGTCCTTACCGTTCAAGTGTATGTATACAATCTCAGAAGGAATGCTTGGGTGGGATATATATATATCCAACAGTTCGCAATTTATTGGGAAACTGAAATAATCATCTCCAGTGCTCAGGGTATAAGCACTCGTATCATTGTTCTGATGTTGGATGGACTGGATGTAGTTAAAGTTCACTTGATACATAGTATCAAACTTATTCATAATTACTTCCAGCTTTTGAGTTAGAATTTGCGTTTGTTGAACAAGACTTGAAATTTGTCCTTCTAGGGTCGTAAGAATATCACTAGTAACAAACGTATGACTTTGATTCTGAAGCTGTGCTAAAAGATATTGTTTTGTTACCACATCGTCTTGTAATTGTGGCGGTGCTACTTGTGTTAGCCGCACGTTGTTAAAAACTATGTTATTTTGATCATCCTTACTCAAGATATTATTATTACCATTGATATCGATATTCAGTTTCGATAATAGATTTTTCTGAACTTCCTCCAATTCTTTTAGCACATAACCTTTCGTCACAACGTCATATGCTTCCTCGGGATCAGCAACTCCAGTTATTCGCACGTTGTCAAATACAACATTTCCATGGATGTCCATGTGGAAGGATTCAGTAGGATACATATTTCTCCGTCTCGTAATAAACGGACGTGGATATAGCGATCTGTCTCTACAGATAAACTGTTGCCCCTCTCGTATGTAACTCATTTCGTGCGTGTATATGTGTATGTGTGTATCATTCAAACTTCCTTGTAGTTATGATTCGATGTCTTCAGAGTCAATGTTTATATTGTTGTCTATAGCTAAACAGTATTTACCTTTATTTTTTTCCTTTGTTCTATTGATGGTAATGAATCCGTGTTTACTAGCAGACCAACACTTTCTACATATTTCTTGGAAACGTGGAAATGACATATCACAGTTAACATAGTCATCATAGGCATGTTTTAGATTCATAAGGTCCATTTGAAAGAGAATGATAAAGTTACAATTATCTCTTATCAATTGTTTAGGTATCTTGGAATATGTCTGCATTAAGTAGAACACATCAATATGCTTATGCCTTCCCATACTAAAGTATTGCTGCATCATTTTTTGAGGATCGCAAGCAACATCGTCAAAGATGAATAGCGAATGAGACTTCGCTTCCGCAGGCGGTGGAACTGTATTATCGTTTGTGTGAAATTTGTAGTATCCAATGGCCGGCGTACGTGTTAAAACATCATCCAAATTCTTGTATGCGTTTTGATACAGCGTGGGTGAATATATATATATATTCTTGAATTTCAACCCATTTGGATGATAAATTAGGTTCAGTAACAAGTTCGTCTTCCCACATCCACTCGGGCCTGCAATGATACATCTTATTGTGTTTGGAAACAGCACGGAATGCTTAACTTCATGTGTTTGGGGGGTTGTGCATATATTTGCTATCGGTAGGGATATGCTCTGCTTTTCCGGTAGTGTACCGAAGTTCAGTTCTTTGGATTGACAATATTGTTCATGTCGTTTGAAGTTATCTCTCCGCTTTATAGCAGCCTTACAAATACCACATACGAACATTGCCGTAGAGTGATGTGTTAGAAACTGATGTGTAAAGGAAAGTGTACGTAATATTTAATATCTTTCATACGACCTAAAAAAATTGTCAGGTGCAGGATTTGAACCTACGACCCCTCCGGGGGGACCAGAACTTAAGTCTGGCGCCTTAGACCACTCGGCCAACCTGACTTGTGATTGCGGAGGAGGAGTATCAAGATGGGACGTGACATGAGGAGGAGGTGGAGGGGGAGGAGGAGGAGGAGGGGGAGGAGGAGGAGGAGGAGGAGGAGGAGAAAGATTGTACTATGATGGGGAGAGGAACAAGTTGGAACTTGTACATTATGCTGTAATGTTGATAGAAAAAAATAGATAAGTATCCACATCACACGCAACAGGAGCTCATATCATGTCAGGACGTGTTCGGAGAAGGACCTCTGGAAAAGGAGTTTTAAACACTATCATAAACAAGCTTCCACTCGAGTTACACATACCAGGATATAACTTTTGTGGTCCGGGAACAAAACTAAAACGTCGCTTGGCACGAGGAGATACGGGCATAAATAAACTTGATGAGGCTTGCAAACATCACGATATTGCATACGGAAAGCATTCCGACAAATCATCGCGTCACATCGCCGATTTAGAACTTGCTAACAGGGCTTGGGAACGTGTAAAAGCGCCCGACGCTTCATTTAAAGAAAAGGCAGCAGCATTATTAGTGACAAATTTAATGAAAGGGAAAGTAAAAATGGGAGCTGGGGTAAAAAAAATGAGTAGCAAAAGAAAAACGTCAAAAGTACAAGCTCAGCAAATTAATCGAATGATGGTAGCTAAAAAAACAATTAAACGAAGTAAAAATCCTAAAAGAAGGACTCTAAAAATTCCTAAGAGAGGTGGTATTTTACCGCTACTTCCAATATTGGCCGGGATTTCGGCACTCGGTAGTTTAGCCGGTGGGAGTGCAGCTATTGCAAATGCTGTAAATACTGCAAAAAAAAATAAAAAATCGTTACAAGAATCCGAACGTCATAATCAGACAATGGAAGCCATCGCACTAGGTAAAAAAGGACGTGGGGTCATAGATCCGATTTTTAAAAAACTGTCAGCATATGATGCCGATCAACTAGGTAAAGTTTTGGATAGCAAATTCAAGGGAAAGGGCTTATATTTACGTCCATATCCAAAAGGTGCGGGTTTAAAAAATAGGTGTATAAAGCTAAAAAAAAAGCCCTAACCGATATCGACATTCTTAAGTATGTAAAAAAATTACGCATACCTAATTTTAGAGGCGTATTCATGCGCGATACGTTGCCCAGAAAACCTTGGCCTAAAGAGAATGTCATAGTAAATTTAGATAGCCACTTGAACACAGGAACACACTGGGTAGCAATTAAAAAGGATGGTCGATATGCGTATTATTTCGACTCGTTTGGCAATTTACCTCCTCCTAAAGAAATTGTTAAGTATTTACGACGGGTGAGCATAAAATATAATGCTAATTCATATCAAAATTTTGATACGGAAATCTGCGGTCATTTGTGTTTAGCATTTTTATTATAATCATTTCGCCCACAATTTGCTAGTTATAAAAGGCATGTTCCGAAATATTGTAAAACAGTCTCTTAAAGGTGCATCATGATATCAAACGTATTTACGCTCACGGGAGCATCGACAGTTTTATCACAGGATTATCATCCTACGATAGATCTGGATCCTTCATTGACATATGAAATAGCATTACTTAATTTAAACACCTATCACGCAATACCTAATATTACGGATAAGAATAACAGTTTTGCTATAAAACTCAAGGACGGAAACGATCTCCGTCCCGATACTGCCGTGAAAAAGTACACACTTCATATTCCTACGGGCACATATGAAATTGATGATATTGAGGCTGCAATGATTACCGAAATAGAAAAGCAAATGCATATGGTACAAAACAAGCCAACAGGCCTTAGAGGATTTTATTTAAAAACCAATGCTTCCACATTAAAGGTGGAATTAACATCGCCAGTGCCGATCACATTTCAAGTACCGAACTCTCTGGGATCGGTTCTAGGATTTAATACTACCTTGTCAGAGGATAATGAAAGAGAAAAATATTTACATAATAATATGGTCCAATCAACGTATCCTCCTAATATATTTGCAGTAAACGTTATAAGAGTCGAGTGCAATTTGGCGACGGGCTCATTCACGAATGGTAATCCGACTCATACATTACATGAATTCTTTCCGACAGTTGCACCTGGCTTTAAGATATCTTTAGCGCCATCGAATTTAATTTATATGCCCCTGAAACATACAACATCAATCAACAACATCACTGTCAAGTTACTGGACCAGGAAGGGAATATAATCGATAATAGCGGAGAAGAGCTATCGGTTCGTCTGCATATCAGAGCCCGTTAAATAATGGGGCTTGATTTTAGTGGACCCAAACATAGTATTAAAACAAAAGCTAAAACCAAATCCTTCAGTTCAACACGTAGTGTCAAACAGTTAACACTAGCTAACAAATCCTTCCTCCAACTGTTGGGATATCGAGTTAATAGAAATGGGTCCGTTAGACGTCGCTGAGGATACTGCCTTTTCGGAGTCAGTTACAGAGTATGAATATCACTATTTTAGTCCCACTAATATTACCGCTATTAATGAAAGTGATGAGATTCAAATACAAATTCATAGCCAGGAATCACAACTACTTCCATCCCGAAGCAATATTATATTAACCGGTGAAGTGACAAAAGCTGATGGTACTGCATTTACTGGTAAACTGGCTATGAATGGCCTAGTCAATCTTTTTGATGAAATTCGACTCGAGGTCAATGGAGAAATTATAGACAGAACACGCTATCCTGGGTTTGCAAGCCTTATGAAGGGATTGTGCTCTTATGATGGTCAGAAATGTAAGCAACTTGAAAATATGGGATGGTGTCGTAACTTAAAAGATGACCCTAAAATATTAGATAATGGGAAATTTAACGTCAGTATCCCATTAAGTCATGTATTGGGTTCGGCGGAAGATTTTCAAAAGATTGTGTTAAACGCTCGACTGAAGCTTGTATTGCAGAGAGCAAGAAATAGTATAAACGTGACAGTGGAAGAGAGTAAAGTTAAGCTGACGGAAGTGATATGGAACATGCCTATGCTTCGAGTATCAGATCAGCAGAGATTAAAATTATCAAAATATATGGAAAAGGATTCCGCTCTACCAATTGCCTTCAGAGAGTGGCAGATGTTCGTACATCCAAATGTTCCCCAGACAACGAAATTAACTTGGAATATTTCTACAGTCCCACAACTACAGAAGCCAAGATATGTCATCTTCGGAATACAAACCGACCGAGAAAAAGTAGGAGGGGATCCGTCAAAGTTCGATTTAAACAAAATAACAGATGTACAGTTATATCTACAGGACAAGAAGTATCCTTATCAATCCTTCGATATTGATGCTAATAATAATCGATATGCCATATTACATGATCGATTCTGTGCATTCGCAAACTCATATTATGGACACTCCTCTGGCCCGATGTTAAATAGAGAGGAATTCGTGTCAAAGGCTCCACTTTTCGTCATCGACTGTTCCAAGCAACAGGAGGAAATAAAAACAGGGGCCGTAAATATAAGAGCCGAAATCACTGCTTCAGAAAACTTACCTGCTAACACTAAGATCTACTGCCTCGCTATACATGACAGGAAACTGAAGTATAGACCACTCTCGGGCATTGTCACAAATATTATATAAAAAATGTCTGCTTGTGTGTTAGATGTCCAAGGATTCTATACAGCTAATAATAAATTCATCGCCAAGGAGGTTGCTGTGATGTGTGGTGAGAAAATGGCACATTTCGTGTTTCTTCCTCCCGATGACGTTGTTCCAAACGTCAAATCAAAATACTTTCTCGAACATGTGTTCCATGGGCTGAAGTGGGATGTTGGATTTGTACCTTATAACAAATTAAAGCCCATGCTTCAAGAGTGTGTGAAATATAATATGGATGTGTATGTGAAAGGATTGTCCAAAAAGATGTTTTTTGAAAGTGTTTTAAACAGATACATTTCGGACTTGGAATTACATGGCTGTCCTAGCCTGGAGTCATTGAAGAACAATCTAGATGTACAAAGAAATCAGTTAAAGTGTATGTTCCATTGTGTTAATACTACAAAGTGTGCTTTAACCAATGTTAGCGTTTTACAGTTTTGGTGGAATAAAAAAAATAATATGGCTTTGTATTAAAATACTTTTTATTATTACTTCCCATCATCTTACACTTTATCAAGCTGTCCTAGCCACTCCCCTAACATATTTAAATTGTTTACATTTGCCAGTTCTTCATATGTTAAAGTCAGATTATCTGTTTGCGTACACGCATCTCTTGAAGTCCTCTTCTCCATAGCAGTCCCTTTATCACACGTCTTCATGTTTTTAACACTTTTAAAAAATTTACATTGATTATCACAATACCTCCAATCACTACAAGGTCCCCATGATATGGCTTTATCACAATATATCCAATGACGAATTCCATCGCACGTCTCCGAATGAAACAGTGCATTCATTGTAGTTCTCACACCAGTGCTACTATCCCATGTGAAAAGTTTTTTTCTCTACCATATCATAATATATATATACACCTACATGATCCCCTCCCCTCTCCTCCTATAGGTGAACATCATGATAGGATTGCTAGGGTTAATAACAATTATACAATTACATTAAATTTTCTTTATTCTCACATCACAGCACATATGCACATCCACAATACACTCTGGTTTACATTTAACATATTTATATTGCTAATTTTTGGGCACATAACTTGGAATACTATTGTGTCATGTTAATTTACTTCAAAATGTTTGAGTATTATAAAATATATATATTTGATCTTTTGTTGCATATGTCGACAAATTTCTAGTCCATGCGTACCAATTCTACTTTAATGAAGCGGGCGTTCCCAACGTCTTGCATACCGCGACTTACAACAGCAAAACGTCCACTGTTTAATTTCAAAATGTTATCATCCGTGAACGATGAGAATCGTGCGGGTAAAAACACACTGGTATTATCTACCAAATCTAACACCACACGGCGTCCATACTTAGTATTCACGGCTCTGGCCTTCTTGATTGGGTATTCAGCATCGACAGTGAACTCTTCCAGTTTCCGCATAACGTCGTCATATGCGCCGCCCCGTCCAAGTTGGTTAAATTCCTGAAGCAGTCCGGCAGAAGCATCTTCATTCGCACCATGGTCAGGTACACTTTCTGCAGAGTTCTCTCTTGAATACTTATCAGTATCCATGCGTTCGATACTTTTTGCTTTGGTAACGGATCTTCTTCCACGTCTCGAGTCCACGACTTCAATTGGACCATGTCCTCCTCCGTTTCTGTCTTGAGTTGCCATAGTAAGACTGTTGTAATATTGTTTGAAGATGATGTAGTCACGGTAGCGTTCCTGTTAATACAGGCTCTACTGAGCTTTGCTCCTGCTTTATATCTCTCCTGTTGAAGGTGGTGGGGACGATTTATGAGGCCAGGTGTTTTCTTCAATGTCGACGAGTATAGAAATGGTGGGAGATAATTTATGGAAACAAGTTGGGGACCGGTATGGATATTCTCCAAGGTTAACAAGTGTTTGGGCATTGGTCACATATTTGTAATGAATTATGGGACCAGGTGTTTTCTCCAATGTCGACAAAAGGTTAACGAGTCTGGAAATGGTGGGAACGAAATTTATGGAAACAGGTTGGAGACAGGTGTGGTTATTCTTCAAGGTTAACAAAGGTTAGCATGTATGGAAACGTCGGGGATAATTTATGGAAGCAGGTGTTGATATTCATCAAGGTAAACAGGTGTTAGGGAACAAGTATATTTTCCACGTACCTTTTAATGACGTTTGGAAACTATAAATTTTACTGTTGTTATCTTCTCCGTATCGACATGTTTATGATCATATGGCGCATCTGTAAACCTTTGGCTGGATTTCCCCATCACTCCGAAGTGGGCTGGAGCACCATGCGCGTGCTGACCACCGAGTTTCTCCATCGCTCTGAAGTGGGCTGGTCCATCGAATTCAATACCGGTGCAAACGTCTTCATGTCCAAGTAAGTCGCGAACAGATATTCGCACAGGCTCCATTTTCCACGTAGTTAACTGCATAGTGCTCTCTCCATATAACGTCCTCAGAATGTCGGATTCGTCAGATTCTTCTGTAATGATTACCAAGTCCCCTTTATCACCGAGTGATCGTATCTCCTCTTTCTCTGCCGAGATGCGGAATTCTTCATATTCACAATCCAGCTTCGAAATTCTCAAATTGGCCAAATTTCTTTTCGGGTTATATATTTGTAGTGTGAATTTAATTTCATTGGGAACATAATCTAAACATTCGATGGTATATGTAAGCACATCCCCCTCCTTGACTATTCTTGCTACTCTTGGTGTTGATACAAATCGATACTTCCCCAATTTCTCATTCTTCTGCGGAATTATATCAATATATAGACCGTTTCCCACGTCCATTGTTTTATAGTTTTATTCCTCACCGTTGCACGCAGCAAACTGACCGGAAAAGAACCGGGACCGAGGTATTTATGAGCGGATGGTTATATAGACATGTCCAATCATGTAATATGCCTGTGACCATATGGTAATGTATTTATCCCATTTCGCAATATTTTACGTTTGTTATCAACAGCATCGAGAGTTTTTTTATTTACACATATTGAATGTACCTCATGTTTTTTTGATCTGATATATCTATTTTCCGAATATGTGACAGTGTTTTGTTTTAAACAATTAACATAGTCGGAAAAAGCTAATTCTTTCTGTACTGTGCTCTTTTTTACTCCTTTTGCTTTTTTTATTTCCCTACCACCGCATATTTGCATAGCATACATTTTAGCCCTCAGCGATACGAATTTATCAATTTTTTCCCCTGCTAATTCGTCCTTAAATTTCCCTAGTACTCCTTTATTATGTATAGAATACAATGGATGATTCTGTCTGTAATTGCTGGTGTCAAGATGTTCGAATATGTTTAACAAATCCCTATGTAAGTTATCAGTATGAATATTGTAAATAAAGGAATCCGTATCCATATAGCAAAGTTGCAGGTTTGTGCCATACAATGGCTGCATTACGTCGTAATGAAATCTGTACATGTGTGTTTTTGAAATATCTAAAATGGACATGCCAACATATACGGCTTTTGTAAAGATTAATTTAGTTTTTTCTAGCAGAACTCCGACCAATGCTTCATCATATATCGTACGGTCCACGAAATTACATTTATTTATCAATTTATTTAATTGTCTCATATTGGATGTTAACCTAAAATCAATGCGATTTCTAATATTCTCCATAGTTTTGCCAAACACCGCATTATTCATTAACTTAAAAAAATTCTTTTCAAAGTCATTTGCAGCCACAGTTCGTTTCATATTGTTCAGGTCAATGTATGGTTTTAACCATGCGGATTGGCTGAATTCGATAGCACTGTGTATTTTCACACACCTAAGACCATGTTGAATAGCCTGCTTTAATGATCTATAATGAGTAACATATTTGTTTTTATTATTTAACGTTGTTAATAATTTAGTTTGCTTATCACCTTGAACACACATACTTTCAGCGCAGAATGGTAGGTCTTGGTGTTTCACATGCAGATGATCTGGGTATTGAATATCTACTTCTAATATGTAACCTTTCGAAAAATCGTCCGGTATTGTTTCTATGTCTATCGCGGCGATTTCTTCATCCGTCAACCATCTAAAATCACCATATGGCAGGCACTGGCTCATTGCCCAGCCGTACAGATTGTTCGCATCCCAATACATTATTGAATTGCTCTGACTTGATTCTACATATCGGGTCACACTTTGACAAATCCCACCTCTAATCCCCCTTTCAACAGTTAAAATCATGTTTATATCCGACATTATAGATAGTTCGATTCCTGTATATTTTAGCATCGCAGCATATGCGAACCCCGGTATTGTATAATAATGAGCACTATCCAATCCATATACATCCAAACACATGTCTCGGAAATTTTCAAAGACGTCCGTTAGAATTAACACGTCAGTTTTTAGATAGATATCCGAATATTGACCCAAGTTTTTCAAATTAAACTTCTCCCAAACTTTCTTTGCATGCGAATAGTCATCGTCCGTGATATGATCCCCCACCAGCTTGTTGTAAAAGCATTCTTTAGGGGGCAGGCTCTCTTCTGAAAATACATGGTCCGATGTTATATAATCATATGGAAATACTCCTTTTCGTATCACTAAATCAGTGTTTTCTTTAAAATACTTTTGTGTCTCAATAAACTTGTTTTTGGGTAGGTTGTTGGCAAGAGATGATAAACTACTATTTAAAAACCTAAAGGAATCTATAAATCTCAATTTGAGATATGTATTCTTCACTTCGCGGGGTACATATTTTGTGAACGAAATATATTTTTCCTGGTTGGTAGGAATGACATCTATTCTACTCTCATCATAACCTAATGATTTTACTATGAAATGTGCATCATAACTTGAAAGATTATGTAAAATTACAGGAATAACTGTTTGTGTTCTGTATCTTAAATTACATTCATTATGTGCAGGTCCTCTATACTTCCCCGTGACATGACAATGATCCTTTACTTTACGGTTAATTTCCGTAAAGTTTCCTTTTTGACAAATGTGACATTTGGACGCATTATCAAATTGTATGCGTTCATCTTCTGTTAGAGGAAGCATAGCAATATTCTGCTGTAATACCTCTTTTTCGATTACTTTAATATCTTGTATAAGATTGCTAATGAAGTGTTTTTCTACATCTTTACCTCTGTATAATTTTAATGTGGAATATGTACCTTCGCTGTCTTTTATCATATAGCAGTAGCTATATGGTACATGTTTCTGATACTGCATCGTCCAACTGCTTTGAGGATCTCCTGTGCAGCCCGCAACGGGGACTAAACTACATTCGAAATCTGCATAAACTACGAATCTTACTTTACTACTGTGTCCGTGGTTTTCAAATCTAACTATGCGCTTTTCGGGTGTTGGTATTTCATATTTAATAGGTTTAAAATACATACAAAGTCTTTTGTGTTCTGCCAGTTTGACAATCGAAGATTTCGTATCGCCATCATTAAATTGCGAGAAGCACCGCCTGCATATTCTATAGTTTTTACAATTCCTCGAAAGTGTGATTTGCGATCGAACTAATGTTTCCAAGTTTGTTATGGCACAGAAATGAGCACGGTCCCCATCGGTAATGTAAAGTATATCATGATGGTCATCGGCTTCGGTATCACAGACACTATAGGGATAAATTTCATGGTCCATGAATGGATATGTATTAGTGACCACATCTTCAATTGCGTATATATTTATAGAAATGTTGTTTCTTTTTGCAAATTTAGATATTTGTTTTGGTTGTATGGGAAATGTAACATCGGTCCAATCATATTTACTTTCCAGGTCAGGACGTTGTGTATATGAGCTTATACAATCTTTGTTCTGATTGATATATTTAGATAGGATGCAGTA
Organism: Ectobius pallidus; assembly: GCA_964059195.1. Taxonomy (NCBI): domain Eukaryota; kingdom Metazoa; phylum Arthropoda; class Insecta; order Blattodea; family Ectobiidae; genus Ectobius; species Ectobius pallidus. Next base: position 54,957,684 of record CAXKWD010000009.1, read on the forward strand.
TTTAAAACACATGTCATCACAATTCCTCACATTGACAATTGACTGTGAATATTTATATTTCATAGGCAGGTCTATGTATGAACTAGCTTTGGCGAGGGGGATATGCTTATTTATCCGCAGTTCTATTTTATGTACCTTTTTAAAATGCCAGCCCGAGCCCTTCATGGAACAATCTTCTAGTTCAGCACATATTTTAGCAAACTTATTTCTTATGATCTGATCCACATCACTACTCGTAGCCAATGCAGTATTTCTTGTTTTGAAATTTTTCATGCAAGTTTCGCTTTGAATATTTTCGAATTCGCATTCAACGAATAAGTTACACTTGACATTTTTAAACAATTTTATATCCTCTTTTAGTTTCTTTATCATGTCATTGAAATAGTATTCCAAATTAGTTTGAATGTCCCCAACTGGAATGTTATATGCAACATATGTTTTTAATCTAGATTGGAATGCAGTTTGCATCAATACCATTTTACCCCCATTATCACTCCGTCTGACCTGTGTATGATCCTGATGACTCGGTCCAGGCTGTGGGCTTGATGTGGAGCCTTGGTGAATAATTGGCTGGTGGTTAGGGCTTGCTCCATGCTGTGGGATTGTAGTATGTCCATGGTGATGGCTCGGTCCGGGTTGAGGGCTTGAAGGTCTGCATTGTCTGGGCACGATATCATGATCCTGATGATTAGTATCAGGACGAGAAGAATCACGCTGGCAGGACTCTGGCTGAGCGTTGACCTCTCGTCCCGCTGTCTGGAAATCAGAAATAAAAAATTAAGTTTTCAATAATCTATTATTTTCCCTAATATAAATTACATCCACAGTAAAATTAGCTTCTTACCTGATTATTTCCACAGTGCTCTCTCTGAACATGATCACTCAGTCCCCATCTAGATATATATATCGTATTACACAGATCACAGTGATAGGTACGACGATCATGGACGTCGATAATATGTTTTCGTAAACTCCTATGTGTGGTGTAAGTACGATTACATATGTTACATGTAAATGTTATGTTGGTATGCTTTTCTCTTTCGTGTCTTCTTAGAGACGTGCTATTTTTATATGATGCAGTACAATGCTCGCAGCTAAATCTTTCCATTATGATAGTGTTGTATGGACTGGCCTATGTACAGACTTAGCACACGCTTATAATATGTAGAAATTATTTAATCTTAACCATTGTGTATTGTGCATGTGCATATGTGTGTGTGTGTGTGTGTTTGTGCTTATAATGTGAGAATGCAGAAGCCATGGAATGCTCCTATTATATATATGCCTCACACACCTGCCGACAGTTAAAACTTGAAAACTCCATTCCTAAGCGTCCCGACCACACCCTTATTTATTACACATCGCTAGGAGACATGACATGGTCATCTGTCAAGTCCACACAACGCCTATCATTAATTAAACCCAACTCGTTCCACCATTATTATTATTCTCCTACCACACAATGCAGAAACCTTGAACAAGTCCACTTAGGTCAATGCCAACTTGTCCTTATAAGCCTCCTAATACGGAAATAACGGGCAACGCCCAAATTAACATATACTCAGCCACCTGCTATTCCTTATAAATCTTGATCATCCGCTGCGGCCAACGCCTATCATAAATTTTCCGCTTAGGTCACATACGGACAACGCCCAAAACAATAGCTCGATTCATCAGTGCCGACATGAACACCTGCACATATAATTAACTTAAATGATATCCCAACTTGTCCTTATAAGCATCCTAATACGGACATAACGGGCAACGCCCAAATTAACATACATCGGCCAACGCCTATCATAAATTTTCCGCTTAGGTCACATACGGACAACGCCCAAAACAATAGCTCGATTCATCAATGACAACATGAACACCTGCACATATATATATTAACTTAAATGATATCCCAACTTGTTCTTATAAGCATCCTAATACGGACATAACGGGCAACGCCCAAATTAACATACATCGCAACAATTACTCCATCCATCAATGTCAACATGCACACCTGCTCATATAAATTAACTTAAATGATATCCCAACTCGTACTCCAACCAAACAATGCGATAACCTTGAACAAACCAGTTCAGGTCACTGACACATGACACATGCGCCGCGCCACCACATGGTCAGGTGACCAAAAAAATGTGGTCTTTCATGGTCGATGTACCACTTTCTTACTACTTAAATCGATTCTCACCGCGGGGCAGAGATGAGAATTACGCATTTCGCCAGATTATCGCACGTGGTCTTGAACAGAAAGGGTCTGCAAAATGGCCTGCAGTAAACATAAGAGAGAAGTTCACATGACTGCGATCTGTTATGATTTTCCTATGTGCTTTCCAGCGAAATGCCTAGCCCTCTAACTTTATTATGTCTACGATGATGAAATCCAACTCTGCTTTCAAATCGCGTACAGAGAGTTCACATCATACTAGATATCCTAAGGACTCATTACAAGATGAGGAGAACGTAGGTAGAGCAAACTCAATTTAAAATTTCGTATCTTATTTCAATAACAGAAAACGTTTTTATGAAATTCTAAGAACATTTTCAGCCATTTGTTTTTAAGTTTTCTTATGCTACACATTTCTTTTTTTCAAAATTTCATCATAATATGTAAAATACACGCATAAGAAATTATATTAGAAATCTCAATAAATTCAAATTTATGTTTAAGAAAAACATATATTTAAAAAGTTATTAATCGTTAGTTAAATACCTTCCTGAATAATTACCTTTTTAATTTTGAAGTATTTAAAAATCTTAATTCATTAAAAATGCATGTAAAAGCTGATATTTAGTTTTAATCGCTTAAAAACTCTTCATGTTCTGTACAAAGTTCATTGAATTCAACTTTCGTTAAAAAGAATTAAAAAAACGGAATTGCATAGGGTGTTTGTAGCACAAAAGAAAATTTTAAGACTTATTTTTAACTTGGCTTTTAAAAAATAACAAGATTTTAACAGTAACTGGAATTTTAGTATACAAGGCTGCTTTATTTTATTTTAACAACAAAGATAAGTTCATCCTTAATTCAGAATTACATGAGCATAACACAAGGAGCAAAGGAGTTATACATATTTTTAAATATCGAACTTTTAGATACACTAAATCGCCAGTTTACATTGTTAGTCGAGTTATAAATAACTTACCAGCTAGTATTTTAAATGTGAAAAATCTCAGGCGTTTTAAATTTAAACTGAAATAGTATTTGTATGAGAAGACATTTTATTCTTTTAAGGATTTTTGACATAATCTATTTGTTCTAAATAATATTGCTCTAAATATAAATTATGCAACTACTTAATAAAACTATTGAATATTGGCCTATTTGTCGTTCAATTGTAAATAGACTGCTTTGTATGCTAATTGTACATACATCATAAATCCAACTCTTCTTAAAATCCCTAACTGATTATTTTTCTCTCATTATTCAGTTGTAAGTTTATCTTTCTTTACAGCCTTTTTATTAGATTTACTTCTTGTTATTAGGAACTTAGTCTAAGCCAGAAAGCAAGGAACCGTTACTTTAATTTAAGTTACTAATCTGTAACTAGAAAGTAAATAAATGTGGTTTCGGTTAGTCGAATTATAGACTAAATTTATCTTTAGTTCATCTCTTTAGTGCAATAATTATTATGTGTCAAAAGATCGAACTAAAATACGTTAAATTGGTTTTAGTTAACGTGCTTCATCAGTAGCAGTATAACAATACGAGGGAAGCATAGTTCAACGTGGCAAGACAATGCTCAAATTTTCTTCCATTATGAGAGAGACTGCACTGGAGCAACTACGAGTAATTAATAAATCAATATATTCACTGGTTTATTAAGTAGCACATATGTGACTGGATTTAATTTTTCATGTGATTTCCTCGAAGAAATCTGTAACAGAATAACCCAGAAAATCCAAGGTTATTAACGACAACAGTACATCAAACAGTTTTACTAGGCATAGGGTTGGGGAGAAATGGTGTTATGGCGTTTCCGTAACCAGACTGACGGAGTGGCTGATCACATATGGACCTACTATACGTAAAATAAACTTAGCTTGATAGAATAAGTTTCATATGTAATATTACGAAACAAGTAAATTGGCCTTTAGTGCATTAAAAGTGATCCCCGCACAGGCCATGGCGGTTCTTTGGGTTCAGGGAGGTTCAGGTTCCCAGATTTTGACAAATTCGGCACTGGGACAGGGAGGTGATATGTTTTTCTCTTGTCAGCCTTATGCACAGGCAGGCTTAACCCCCAGGAATGCTCCTGGTACTCATTTCTGTTAGTCGACCCCAGAGCTATAATGTCACCAGAGGAATTAGCCAAATGGAAAAGTCCCAATACCTTATCGGGGATCGAATCTACGACCTTCCGGTTTGTAGCACTGTGCTTCAACCAACTGCACCACGGCGTACCCTTTAGTGCCTTAAAACAAAGAATTATCGTAAAAATTGAGGTCCACAAGTAATCTGTTGAGTCGTGAACACATTGGTGTTTTGGCTGTTATGGAATCAGATTTTTCACATCGAAAAGGGAAGAAAATACTATAAATTTAGCATCTTTACTGTTTCTCGGATTGTTTATAATTATATTCCGACTATGCATGACCCTGTTTCCACATGTCCCTCACTTGATCCACACAAAGAACGATATAGGTTTGTATAAATTGCAAATAAAAATGTGCTGGGCTGGCTCGTTCAAAATTTTCCGCTCTTGTAATATTACAATTTTATGCCGACATTTTATGTTGTAAGCCTATGTAGAATTTTAATCACAGAAAATTAGAAACGCATTCTCGTTTAAAAGAATTGCAAAGTACTCTTCCTGCAGGTACTTGTATATTTTTTGTTAACTACGGAACATTGCAGATAGCAGCCTTCAGCATTTAAATAAAAAACAGAGTAATTAGAACCGCTTGATGCATTTCCCTTGTCTCGCACGGGAAACATTAAATGAACTTTGCATTACACGTATCTATGTTGTAGTGAACCTGGCATAAGACTAAACTGCATTAAGGTACATGTACACATTGAAACATTGAAGCTGTTTAAATACAAAACAAAACAGTTTATTAGAATCCCAGTCATGGTTTTCCTTATATTTAATTATATTTAAATCAATATCTTGCCAGAAAGTTTACTATGACTTGCACAAAGTAAATTCAATCCAAGAATCACTTTATTGTAAAACACATACACCTTAGCGACCCCTTATAAAAACAGCATCTAGTCCTAAACGCACTGAAAAGGTCAAGTTTATGCTTTTGTACATTGTTGACCTTTAAATAATGCTACATGCGAAAATGTTTTCAACATATAGTTGTACATTTATGAGGATCATTATCTAAACTGGCTCTCCACTGTATAAGTCACATTTCAAATGTGATGAATGCATCAACGATTGTCTGGATATGAACTTCTTATGACCCATTTATGACCCATTTCCTTTAATTGGAACATCACTTATTATTGATGCTCTACTACTGTACATAAAAACACTCTTAAAGCTATCAGTAGGAATTTATATAATTTATATAACTAATTAAATTGAACTTTCAGGCATTCTATGGAATGAAACCTTAAAACCTAATCAATAGCGAGTTACTGATCCAAGCTTTTTACGTTTTACGGTAGGCTAGAGCTATATGCCCATATTAAGTTTGTTTCTTGTGCAATGACTTCTTCTTATGGATCTCTCATTTGCATTTTTAAATATTGCTTTTATTAAGAACACTATAGTTCTTCTAATT